>CAWUFW010001273.1:1710000-2998458 GCA_963921515.1 Calotriton arnoldi
GAGGGTCCGGGCACTGGGGAATGGGGTCCACCGGGGCCCGGGGAGGCTCTCCCCAGCCTGGCTAGGGTTCGGAAGCTGGGTCCGGGCCTGGGGCTTGAGCTCCATCCAGCAGGCCCCGGGGTGTGGGAGCCCCCATCCTGCAAGCCATCAGAGGGTCCGGGCGCTGGTTATGGGGGTCCATCAGGGCCCGGGCAGGCTCTCCCCAGCCTGGCTAGGGTTCTGAAGCTGGGTCCGGGCCTGGGGCCTGAGCTCCATCCGGCAGGCCCCGGGGTGCGGGATCCCCGCATCCTGCAAGCCAGCCGATGGTCCGGGGGTCCCATTGGGGCCCGGAAATCCTCCCCCCGGCCTGGCTAGGGTTCGGAAGCTGTGACCGGGCCCGGGGTTTGTGCTCTGTCCGGCGGGTCCCGGGGTGCGGGAGCCCCCCATCCTGAAAGCCAGCCCAGGGTCCGGGCGCTGGTGTCGGGGGTCCACCGGGGCCCGGGGAGGCTCTCCCCGGCCTGGCTAGGGTTCGGAAGCTGGGACCGGGGCTGGTGCTGCATCCCAGGGTCCCAGGCTGCAGGAGCCCCCCATCCTGGAAGCCAGCCCAGGGTCCGGGCGCTGGTGTCGGGGGTCCACCGGGGCCCGGGGAGGCTCTCCCCGGCCTGGCTAGGGTTCGGAAGCTGGAACCGGGCCCGGGGCTCGTGCTGCATCCCAGGGTCCCAGGCTGCGGGAGCCCCCCGTCCTGGAAGCCAGCCCAGGGTCCGGGCGCTGGTGTCGGGGGTCCACCGGGGCCCGGGGAGGCTCTCCCCGGCCTGGCTAGGGTTCGGAAGCTGGGACCGGGCCCTGGGCTGGTGCTGCATCCCAGGGTCCCAGGCTGCGGGAGCCCCCCATCCTGGAAGCCAGCCGAGGGTCTGGGCGCTGGGGAAGGGTGTCCACCGGGGCCCAGGAAGGCTCTCCCCGGCCTGGCTAGGGTTCGGAAGCTGGGAGCGGGCCCGGGGCTCGTGCTCCATCTGGTGGGCGCCGGGGTGTGGGAGCCCCCCGTCCTGCAAGCCTGCCGAGGGACCGGGCCGGGGAGCAGAGGTGGCTGGCTTTATCCGCTACGCTGGCGGAGCGGAGTTTTCTGCCCACCCCTAGTCTCAGCCTGACTCTTACTCTTGTGCCACTGAGATGTTGCTGAGGCTGCTGAGGATGTGGGCGGTACCACTGCACTGCTGGGGACAGGGCTACTTTGTGTACAAGAGAAAATGTCTCCCTCTTGTTCACCTTCCACCGCGATCGTATCTTCTACTTCTTCATCACCACCAACAGCAATCGGTGCAGTTTTTGGGCCTTTAAGGTGCGCCTCCCACTGGATCAAGTGGTGTTTTTTCAGATGGGTTGTTTGGCTTCCGGTACGTTGGTTTGCAACAAGCTTACCCCGACTAACACCTTGTCCACAAATGGAGCATATAGCAACGTTCTCCTCCTTACTGCTAACCGAAAAGAAGTCCCAAACTGGGGAGGTGAACTTTCTGGTGCTGCTGGAGGTGCCACTTGCAATGCCGGATGAACTGGAAGGTGGGCGTGGTGGAGTTTGACTCTCTGCAGACGCAGTACCTACTACTACTGAGGTGCTTGTGCTGGATGTAGGTCGCTGCCGAGCCTTTGCAAATGCAAATATGGAAGCTGCAGGTGGTATTGGTGTTATCTGTGTTGGTGGTATCCATGCCACATTCCTCACAGCAATTTGGGATGGGGTAATAATGTCAGTCTCCACTGGGGCGGGACTAATCTCCATGATGATGACTGGCTCGTCATCATCCTCCTCTTCTACATCTACCTCCATAACTCTAAGGCTTTCTGGAACCTTCCTTTTCCCTAGCCTTCTCTCGTGACGCGTCTCACTCTCAGAGGTGGTGGCATCCAATTGGCATCTAGATCATCAGAAGGGGGGCTTGCAGAAGAATTCGATGGACTAACCCTCCTTTTCCTTGCTGGGGATCTGGAAGACAATGGATCTTCTGAAAGAGTGGCTTGCTCTTCTTCCTCTGCAGGAAGCTCTATCTCCTGAACTGCCCCTACTTTGGGAGGAACAACTACTGTTGCGGCTGTTGTTGCGGCTGTTGTTGTCCACTTATCTGAGTTTCCTGCGTTGATTGGGTACTACTTTGCGATAACGATAAGTCAATTTCAACATCACTGCTCGTCGGCGTTGTCGTGATTAGAGTGGCTGCCTCCATGACAGACATGGGCTTGGGCCTAGGTTTAAGGGGTGGGTCCACTGATGCGGGGGTGCTGACCTAGCTTGCTCCCCGGACACCGCTGCTGCAGGCGCAGTTTTTTGTTTCCCAAATACATCTTGGGAGGCATACCTGTCTTGGTAAGTGGCAGTTCCTTCTTCTCACTGGCAACTTTCTTGGTACTGGAGGACCTGGTACCTTTCTTTGGGGCCATCTTCTTCAGATGTCAGCAGCACGCAGTGGCACAAGTTGAAGAGATGTCTGTCTGTGGTCACACGTCAAGTGACGTCTTGCGCAGCAGGACTTCTGTCTGGCAGTAAAACGGGTGATGATGACACATCCTCCTCAGTCTTTTGTGCATCTAAAAGCAAAGAAGCCAGAAGAACATCAGTGAAACATGGCATTTGTTGTTGTGGTTCAATTCCTACTAGTAAAAACAAACAAATATAATAATATATAACTTAGTGAGTGGTCACACTTGTTAGTGTTATCATTAATATTATTACATTTTATTAACTCAGTTAAGTTATTAAAAAAACATAACAACAGTGTAGCCATTTGTGAGACTTTGACAACAAGAGCTTTCATGGTGTACTGTGTACAGTCAGGAAGGATAGGAAAGAAGAAGAACAAAAACAAAAATACAAATGTAATGGAACCTGTTTGGCAATATGCATCACGTGGGATGCAGCATTCATGGAGCTGCAGCTGGCAATGGGGATGGAAGCAGTAAGCAAGAGGAACAAAGGAAAGACATGCAGGCCTATGGCAAAAGCAGCACACTAACTGGTACTACCACCACAAAATGGCCACCAGCCACATGGTCACTCACAGTCTCAACAAGCAGGAGGCCTGTAAAACAATGAACTCAAGCAGGCCTAAATGGCCAGACAAAGGAGGCATGCTAAACAACACAGCTTTATTGCAACAATGCAAAAACGAAAAACCACAGTGCTAAAAAATGTTTTCAAGTTACATAACAACCACACCACACACATCCAGCGAAGGCGTTTAATTAACACATTCGAAAAAAGTGAAATACCCCCAAAAAACCCATTTTGCAATTCAATCCAATGCCATCCATGCCCTAAATGATGTTTAAATTCAACAGACACCACAGAAACATTTGCTTCATGCACCCATGAGTAGCTCTGGACCTATTGGTTGGAAAACCCATTGGCAGACTAGGCCACATAGTGAATCAATTCAAATCAATAATATTGCAAATGTATTAGAAAATGTAGTGAACTGTGATGCATTTTTTGATGGGTAAAAGAAGAAAAAATTGCATGCAAATCAACAACAAGGCATGGGCACCACAAAGAAGGCTTGCAGGCCTAATGCAGAAGCACACTGACTGCCTTCACAAAATGGCCGCCAGCCACATGGCCAGGCCACCACAACAACAAACAAGCATTGGCATAGCCAATAGGTCTCGCCTTTGGGACCTTATAAGTGTTTAGCCATGCAACAGTTGATGTTGTTGCACCAAGGATATTGTGCTGCATAACTAAATACTTATAAGGCCCCAAAGGCGAGACCTATTTGCAATGCAATAGATCTCGCATTACTGAAAGTTTGAACTGTTGGCATTGTTAATAATAATGCAATGCCAATAGCTTAAACTTTCAGTAATGCGAGACCTATTGCATTGCAAATATTTTCTCATTTACTTTTTAGTAATCGCGGCACCTGCGCTTTAGCTTAAGATGTTTAAAGCTAAAGCACTGAGTGCCACGATTGCTTCAAAAGTCAATAAATAGAATAAAAATGCGGCTGCACGCCTTTTTCATTTTCTTTACTTTTGTTACAATCTCGGCAACCTGCACTTTAGCTTTAAACATCTTAAGGTAAAGCAGGTGCCGCAATTGCACAAAAGTAAATAAATAGAAAAAAATTGCAATGCAGTAGGTCTTGCATTACTGAAAGTTTAAGCTATTGGGATTGCATTATTATTATTATTAGCAATGCCAATAGCTCAAACTTTCAATAATGTGAGACCTACCACATTACAAATGCTTGTTAACTTTTTTCCCACCCCATTTCCCATCGCTTTCCATCCTTCTTTATGTTACATTAGTCCAGGGTAAACAGGGTGTGCAAAAATTGGGATTCACGCACTTGTCTTTGAGACCCAATATGTTGCTGGTACGTGCCTCACAAATGGCTACACCCAAAAGCCATTGGAAGGGAGGAAGTGTAGGTAGTTGGTGGAGGTTCGTACCCTTTAATTCTGCAATGATTTATTATTGAGAAGGAAAGAAATATATCCAAGAGATATTGTGCGTTGGACAATAAATAATCCCTTTATTGTCTTGTATGCGCAGGTTAATGATGCAAAAGAAATAACAACAGCCTACACGTGTTTCGCCCAAGGGCCAATCGGCCAGGGACTTTTGCAAGGCTGGTAACATGGATCGCAAGAGTCAGGTTGAGCAAACACATACATCAAAAGTACATCATTTAACATGTGGGGTGAGCCACAACCAGATGTTGTGCATGAGTGAGAATAAAGATAAAAATAAGTGATGGTGCGAACAAAAGGTGTAGTGAGTTAAAAGCACATGAGAGCCAGATAGGAGAACAGTGGTAAAGTCAGGAAAGATGGAAGAATGGAAAGCGAAAGCCAGGAGAGGGATAAAGGGGGAAAAAATGGGAAAATTAGCAGAAAGAGAGAAAAATAAGTAAGAGTGGAAAAATAAGGAGATAACAAATAATAAAGTTAGAAACATGAGGACAATTCAAGGCTTAGTAAGACATAAAATCAAACATCTTGTATTAGTTCTAGGTAGTTATTCAAAAAATATATATCTGAGGAGGGAAACACACAAAGCTTACGAAAAGGGCAAAATTCCCATGTTATATCTGAGGAGAAAGACACGCACAACTTGCGACAAGAGCAAAATTTTGTGTGAATGCAGAAAATTAGCATTTAAAACTGTAGTGACAGCCAATGTGCATTACTTCAAAGTGTCATTCAAAGGTCAGGAAATATGCCTAAAAGAGTTTTGCCACAGTAAGGAATAATAATAGAATAAAAGTCCGAGTTAACACTCATACAATTTAACCAAGAAAGTAAAAGGAATGCAACCTTCACGTGAAAAGTATACGATAGTGTGTCCAAATAAACATTCAGAAAGGCTTACCAAAAGTCTGTCACAAAACGTCAAAATTAACTGTTATGGAAAAGGGGGTATGTAAGGGGAACATACAGGGTATTCAGAGCAAGAAATCATACTCAGTAGAATTCATGTGAGATGACTCGGGTAGGGAGAATGACCGCAGCAGCAAGTGAGGTTAAAAAGTGGCTGGCCTGCCAGGAAAGGTGATCAAATATAGCGTAGGGTAATTAAATTAAACTGTTGGTCTTGCCGTATCATTAGGGCTTGAAAGCAGGCAAGGCGCGAAGGGAAAACACGCGCACATCCCGGAGGATTACCAGAGTGCATAATGGCCAAATGTGAAGAGTGCGCGTTGGCGCGGCGCTGGCAAAACTGTAAAATTAGAGAGCCTTATCAGCGAATGACTGTGGGAGGTCGCATTGGGGGGCGAGAAGGGTGTGTGGTACTTACTTAAAGGTTGAAAAATCAAGAGCTTGGTCTCTGTGAATCAACACGGTCTCTGCGGTCCGGAAAAGAAAGGCAACGCGACGTGGGGTATGAAGTATTTGAAAGGCATCTCACCTGACGTGAAAAACGTGCGGTGTCATCCAGCCGTGAGGGGTCGGGTGGCCATGAAAGAGGTACTAAAAATGTGCGGACCAAAAATCAGAGGCAATTGCACCTGAGATAGGTGCAAAAACAGGGCCCTAAATGTTATGGTGTATGGGCCTGAAGGAACAGGGAAAAAAAGGGGAGACTAATAAAAACAAGCGCACCAGGGTTGAATTCATGAAGAATCTACACAATGCATGCTGCAAAGACTCCTGGGCTGTTCTTATAGCCCATAGGAAGTCGGGCGTAGCGTCTCTGAAAACTGATAGCGCTAAACGCTGGCCAGTCGTGGCTCTCTGGAGCCAAACTGTTAGGGGTGGGCGGAATTTGCGTAGTCGCATTACGCAAAGTTCCGCGAAACGGTAAAAAATCTCTGCGAGCTACACAGAATTCCGCAAGCACGAGGAATTGCTTGTTCCGCCCATTCGCGATGCATTTTTCCTGTTCGGGGACGCTGTTTGCGTGCTCAGGGAGAAATATCTTGCGAACTTGCCCATGCAGTCGCCAATTGGCGCGGCCATCTTGTTTCACTTGTCCCGCCCGCTCGCGATGCGTGTTTCCTGTTCGCGAACGCGAATGTCCGATGGCGCGTCCGA
This sequence comes from Calotriton arnoldi, assembly GCA_963921515.1. Taxonomy (NCBI): domain Eukaryota; kingdom Metazoa; phylum Chordata; class Amphibia; order Caudata; family Salamandridae; genus Calotriton; species Calotriton arnoldi. Next base: position 1,716,508 of record CAWUFW010001273.1, read on the forward strand.
ATGACGTGTTTGCGATCCCACACTCTTGCGGGATCGCGCGGCCGGCTACCAAAATCTCGTGGCGCACGCGAACGGATAGGAAAACTCGTCGGCGAACGCAGGGATCCCAGTAAGTTGCTCCCGCGCGCACGAACACGCATTTTGAAAGCGCGAACAAGGAAAAAAATCCGCTACGCCGCGGATTGCGGAATTTTCACCAATTCCGCGTTCTCCGCGGAACGCGGAATTGCCAAAATTCTGCGAGCGGAGCGGAATTTACTGCCCAGGCCTACAAACTGTGACTCAAAAAAATCATAGGAAATGTCCAAAGTTGTTTCAGAAATTTTACGGATAATATTATTAATCAGTGCCGTTCTATGGGTATTTTGCACCGCAAATGTGCGAGTATGACTATTTAAATGTCTGTAACCTAAAAGAATGCAGTAGGAATGATCAAGTTTCAGAACTGGAAAAAGAGGATTATTCATTTAGGAGACACAGGGTTCATTTATCCATGGTACTCCAGTTGGAAAAGAGTTCCGTTAACAGGGGCCTTTGTGTCCCATCTGATAGGATTTCTGCGGTTGTACCCGAGGTGTGGATCCATATAGGAATAACATGGTAAGGAAAATCCTTATCCCAACCAGTGTGGTTATGAAAAAATGCCGGGGGCAATGCAAGGCCCCATTCAGAGGCATATATGATTGTTTAACCCTGCCCGGGACAAGGTGTGAAAAAGAAGGGCGAACGACAGCCTCACCCTGGGGACATGCAAGAACAAAAGGTGAGTGTAAGCCGATCTCCGCCAAGAGAATGTCATACGACGTAGTTAAATTGTCTCAAAATATGGCTTTAATTGTGCACTTAATGTCACCTTCAACTTGTATATCCAAATGATCTACTCTGTCTGGAGGGGATACGCAGCTATCAGCAGTTTCAACTGTAATAAATGTATCAGTTGCTCTTGTTACCAGAAAGTGGTGGAGATTCCGGCATAACATGGTGACTTCTGCCACGCTGTGGAGGAGAGTCACCGCCCAACTCATGTCCAGGAGGACGGTTCTCACTGTTTGTGGCATACTCAGCAGTTAATGTAGCAGCCTTCTTTTTCTGAAATGGGGGTCTATAGGGAGGTGGTCTATCCTCCATTTTTATATTCACGTCAGACAAGCGTCGTGTCTCCCGTTTCGTTTGGACGTATTCTCCCTGTCTGCAATGAGATAGTTCTTTTCTGTCATACTGCTGGCCAGATGATTCCTGAAAGGAACGAGGAGAACGTGTATCAGAAGACTGATACCTGTCAGGAGTCCTAATCTTAGCGCGATTATGAAGGTCATAACTTTGTACAGAGGACTCCGGGAGTGGAGTGCCTTCACCTTGTTTAATTTTTTATTGTTGTTTAGATTTATCACAAGGCTTCTTAGGAAACTCACAGGCAGGTCTACCATCCTTGTCTGAACTAGGTTTGCCAAGTATGTACCAGAAGATCAAATCACTGGAGCCTTTGGAAGGAAAGAGAATCAGCATGAAAACCTGATTAGCAGTATCTTGATTAACCTCAAGGATGGAGGGCAAATTGGCAGAGCTTGAACGAGGTGCACATGACCGCCTTCTTCAAAAAGACATTTGCTTTTCCAATGGGATTTTAGTGTTTGCAACTGTGCCCATTTCATATGGTATATGCACCAGACTTGCAGTTTCAGTTTCAAACTGTACACACACATAGAGGGTGCGCTTGCACTCACCTGCCTTGTGCTATCCAGCTGGAGCTTGGTACAGAGTGGGAGGAGAAGGAATCACTCAATATACCCATCGGTAAACCATGACAAATCAATCACAGCCTTATACTTGGAACAGGAGGTATTGGATTTACGCTCCTCACACTACTGCTTGTTTAACAGACTCTTCTGAAACAACTTCTGAGTTGGACAACACACGGCTTGGAAGCACATTACAGGTCCCTTTTCAATTTCAAAAACAAAATTTAAAAGGGGAATTGTGAGATACAGCAATGTACAATGTTGCCAAACTACACTCACTCTGGACCAAAAGGCCGATATTTTCCCTATTTATGTAAAAAAAAAAAAAAATGTAAATCCGTATTTGTAAAGCGCGAACTACTCACCCTTACGGGTCTCAAGGCACTGGGGGCCGTTGTGGAAATTAAGTGAGCTATTGCCCAAAGTCACAAGGTGCTGAGCTGAGCTGCTGTCGGAGCCGGGGACCGAACCGTGAGCCCTGTGCTCCGAAGTCAGCTGCCCTGGCCGCTGCACCACACCTCTCCACTCCACTGTACATAAAATAGTTGTGTGATTTCTCACATCTTATTGGTTACGTATGTGCTGCATATTTTTTACTTTGCACAGCAGTATGTATAGCCACTGGGAGCTGAGGGTAAAACGGCAGGGCTCATTACATGGCTGACACAGCCAGACTAGATTGGGGCACTGAATGGGTAGGGAATCATGTGAATTCTTGGAAGCATTCCAAAGTGCTAACTAATGCATACTCTGGCCTTGAGTTGCCATCTTGCCCACAGAGATAGAGAGCCTATGGTGATCTGATGCCATCATGACATCACAGATAGAGGGAGTGGTTGCTATGAGTCTTCCCCAGTCCCACCTCCCCGCACCTTCTGTCTAGTCACCTGTCTAGCTTGGCCCTTTGCCAGAATTCTGATTGACAGGAGATAGGTAACATTGACAGCAAAGCTTCACACATGGTTGATTAGTCCCTAGGACCAGAGGATTTCAGAGACCTATGGGAAGTGCAGAAAAATATGTGCCATTGCGCCAGTACCCCGTGTTTACAATGGCAGTTATTCAGATGTTCTGTGTCAGATTGCATGAGGGAATGGTGGGCCTAGAGAGTCACCTTTGGCGGAACCTAGTACTATTTTGCCCATGCAGCCACACCTATGTTGTGTCTGCTCAGCTCACTCTTAACCTAAAGCCTTTCGCTGTTATTCTTCCATTCTCTACCACAGTGCTTATTTTCCTCCTTCCTCAGTTTACTAATCCAGACTCCCAGAAAGTATGGATGTCACCATCACACCAAGTTACATTTAACCATCATATTGAAAGATATAAATCCACACGTTCAGTATGAGGAACAGTTTATTTGAGAAAACAAGTTCCACCATAAGAGCAGCACCAACATGTACCATGAACATCCAAACTCTGTCTCTCCCAACTTCCCTCCTAGAAACTCCCACACTTACCCATATTCCATTGCCTACCCCCCACATTCCATCATGATAACACACATCTTCCCTCTTACAACAACGGCAAAATGACTATATACAATAATGGTTAACACTACAATACATCAAAATGTCACTGTTCACCAGACGGCAACAGAAAGCCAAAATTCACAGGAGCGGATTATCCTAACTGGTATTCCCCAAAACGAAAAGGAAGTTTTCTCATCCTCGCCCCCGTCGTACTCCAAGATCACTCCTAGACTCCAAACCCCTTATTCTCACATCACAATCACCACCTTCTACCTCACCACACACAATGAGTCTACCACAACATCCTTTCCCAACATATATCCATTTCCCTCACCCGACTCACCATCCACACCATTACACAACGCGACACCACTACCCTTAGCATTGCAGAAACTCTCTTGGCGTAGATTCCACCATCTACCATCCTCCAACTCCACTGCACTTCCTGACACTCTCCTTACCCTCAACAGTTCTGACCAACTTCACAACAAATATGGGATTTCTCACTCGTACCGTTCGCACCCACCTTAACCTCAGGCCACCTGATTTTGGAAGTCTGCTCCTGTACGGTACGATCTTCTAACTTCTTTACCCTCATCCTCATATTTTGGTCATGAACCCCACTCCTTATCTTCCCATTCCTCCTTACAAACCACCAGGGTACTAATTTTGTAGATGGTTTCCTTCCTCTCAACAATTCAAATGACATTTCCCCAGTCAACGAATGTGGGGTAACTCTATAGGATAACAATCTATCCTGTAAAGCCCTTTTCCCTGGTAACCCAGCCACCAGAGGCAACTGGATGGCCTCCTTTATCAATCTATTAAAGCGCTCAACTTGTCCATTACTTTCTGGATGGTATAACGCCGTCTTCACATGTTTGATTCCAGACTCCGCTAAGAATCTCTGCATTTTAATGGAAGTAAGTTGCACTCCATTATCTGACACTAGCACTTCTGGGACATCTTCTGGCGCAAATACATCCTCCAAGACCTCAATCACAACATCATTCATCACATTACTCCCCATTTTAACTTCCGGCCACTTAGAATAATAATCCCCTATACAATAGCATAATTTTCCTTAGATGACAAGGTAGAAAACGGACCCATAAAATCAACCGCTAATTTCTGCCGCGGACCCTCAGGTAACTCTACTCTTGTCAGTGGTATGTTCAAGGATTTAACCACCTTGTCACTTGAACTGCACGGCTTCCAATTCCTGGCCCAGTGGTCCACCATGGCATCCAATCTAGGCCACCAAAAGTTCTCCTTGATTCTTCTTTTACTGCTTGACATACCACCATGCCCCTGTAACCAATGCCCACAATACATTCCTGTACTCCAATTGGAGGTGCAATTCTGTCCCCTCTCAATTTCACCCCTTTGGACACAGATAACTCATTGTTCAACTTCCAAAATGCACTACACTCTCCTCGCAATTGTCCTTTCCTTGGCCAACCACTCACCACATACCTTCCCACAGCTTCCAGAACCACATCTTTCTCCATTTCTTGTAACCACAAACTTCCAGTCAATGTCTGTTCAATTTCCTTACTCTCATCATCCTCATATGTAAATGTCACTTCTCACTCGTCCTCCATCATCCCTGGGCTGACCATACAATCCTTTCGTAACCTCAATAGCCCATCAGCAATGGTATTGTTTTTTCCTGGAATGTACTCAATATCATAATGAAACATTTGCAATTTTGATCCCAACCTCGCCAGTATTGGTGTCAAATTCTTCCCCCCTTCTGGTTTCAAAATATTTACCAACGATTTGTGGTCAGTGCAAATTTTTAATTTCCTTCCCCACAAATACATGCGGAATCATTTGGCTGCCCACGCAGCAGCAAGTAACTCCTTTTCTATGACCAAATAATTCCATTCAGATTGTGATAAGGTGCGGGAGGCATAAGCCATAATCCATGAGGTGCTCCTATATTTCTGTGAAGAAACAGCCCCAAAACCATACCCACTCGCATCCACTGATAATATGCAATCAGCCTCCCTTTCTTCAGACACAGCACCACAGATATTCCTTTCTTAACAGCATGAAAGCACTCAGTCAGCTCACCAGACCAAACTAACTTCGCATTTTTCTTCAATAAACTCCGTACCGGTTCTACCTTAAATGCGTAGTTTTCCACAAATCTTGAATAAAAAAACATGAAATCCAAAAAGGACATTAACTGCTCCTTATTCTTGGGCTCCGGTGCATCCATGATAGCCTCTACATGCATGATTTTTGGTTGAATTCCATCCTTCGAAATTACGTGACCAAGGTACTCTACTTGTTGCTTCCCAAACACACACTTTTCTTTTTTCACAGATAAACCATTATCTCTGAGCACCAACAAAACCTTATCGTGAGAACACTTGTCTTTACCAAAAATCAAAATATCATCCTGGAGAACTTTAGCTCCCTGTATTCCCTTTAAAATCCTGTTCATTTCTCTTTGAAAACCGCAGAAGCGCTTGCTAGTCCAAACGGTATCCTGCAGTACTGGTACAATCCTTCTGAAGTAATGATAGCCGTACAATACTTGGACTCATCTTCTAGTTCGATTTGATGGTAAGAACTGGTCAGATCGATCTTTAAAAAACCAAGTAGCATTTCCTATTTGACGAAGGCAGTTCTAGCAAGTTCGGCAACTGAAAAGTATCAATCCATATTACCTCATTTAAACACCTCAAGTCAACACACAGGCATAAATACCCATTAGCCTTAAAGGAAATTACAACTGGTGAAACCCAATCAGAGCTTTCCACCAGCTCAATTATCCCTTTTTCACACAAATCCTGCAAAATCCCCTTCAACTTCTCTGGAAATATACCAGCACATTCCTTAATTTCTGTCTAACAGGTATAGCACACATAAAAAGAAGCTACCCTGAATGAGTGATTGATTTCAGAAAACTGACAAGCACCAGGCACTAATTAGTGGGGGTGCTGGCATCTCAAAAAATGTGAAGGACTGTCCTCACACACCACCAGGTGTCATGCTTCATCATTGGCAGTCCTCGCTCTCTAGAAACTGCGTTTGGTAGAGAGCAGGCCTTCACCTGGAGGCAGGGATGCACTTCTAAAATCTAAGTGGGGGCCAGTTAGAAAGTAATTGCTTAAGAACCAATGTAAACACCAAAATACATTTATTTGCTAGGTATTTACTTGATATTAAAAATCAGTGTGGGGATTTGGGGAACTAGTACCCCATCACCACCAGTGTCGTCAACATGTTTCTGCCATATTGGCCCAGAGGGTCCGTGGCATTCATCAGGTGAAGGGCCGCTCTCTACCAAACATAGGGGCCGATTAGGATGCGGGCGGATGTTCACCGCCGGGCCGGCGGTGGACATCCGCCCGCGATCGCAACCCAGAAAACCCCCGGTCAGATTAGGATGGCGGTGGTGACCGCGGCGGTGGGAAATTCTGCACTCCTGCCTGGCAGATGGAGCAGGACCGGGATAATGGTGGCGGTGCCGAGCAGGCTCCGCCGGCCGGCACGATTATGATGCCGGCGGTAGCCAGCCTTTCCGCAGCGGTCAAACCGCCATGGAAAGGCAGGCAGAGATTGTCTTCCGGGGGCCCGTTGCGGGCCCCCAATGTATTGGGGAGGTGTGGGTGCACTGGGGGGGTACCCATGGTCCCCCCTACATTTCCCTGTACCAGGTGGCAGGCACTGTGCAGTGTTCTTTGTTCAATCATCCGGCACGTCCATGGGAAATTGTGCCGCACCGGCCTATGCAAATATTTTCATGTTTTAGGTTCGAACTAGACCATATACTCAACCAAACAAATTGGACCGATAACTTAATCATGTATAAAAGATACATAGACGACATCTTTATCCTGTGGAAAGGTTCCGAACAAGAACTCACCGTGGCTATCTCTGAATTGCACAACATTAATGAGAGAATAAGTTTTACATCTAACATCCAAAAAACAGAGATGACATTTCTGGATGTACTTATTCAGAAACAAAATGGAAACTTAATTACCAGTGTCTATACAAAGGTAACAGATCGTAATAATCTTTTACACTATGGGAGCTTTCATCAACCAGCTCTCAAAAAACACTTGCCATTTTCTCAATTGATACGAATTAAAAGAATCTCGTTAACAGAGGAATCCTATTCAAAAAGTAAGGAAGACACTATTGAGAAATTCCGACACAGGGGTTACCCGGAGAATACCTTGCAAGAAGCAGTTAACAGAGTTGACAAAGAGAAAAGAGAGAACTTGCTCTTGACCAAACCTACAAAAAACGATGCACAACGAACAGTATTTGTATCCAAATTTTCCACCAGGAGCATGAGTATAAAAAAGTCCATCATCAAACATTGGTCTATCCTGACATTAGAGGAGGATTTCAAAGGTATTTTCAGTCTACCTCCCAGATTCGCGTATTTACGAACATGCAACCTAAAGGAAATATTGAACAAAAAAACAGAAAATCAAAATATGAAATACAGGGGTACCTTACCCTGCATGAACTGCGGAAATTGCAATGCCATCATCAAAGGAAACTGTATTCCACATCCATCAAAAGGAACTCAAATAAAATTAAGAGTAACAGCTACATGTGACAGTTCCAACGTGGTGTACATGCTGAAATGCCCCTGTGGGTATGCTTACGTAGGGAAGACCGAACGCAAAATTAAAACTCGTTTGACTGAACATAAGAGTAACATCCGGATGAGGAACCCAAAATCCACCTTGGCAGTTCACTTTAACGCAATGAAGCATAATACAAGCCAGTTGAGATTTACAATATTGGAAAAAGTACCCATTCTTCCAGGAAGAGACAACACCCAGTACCTATTACAAAGAGAGCTTTACTGGATAAATCATCTAAACACTCGTCAATCCCAAGGGTTTAAATGAAAGACTGGATTTAAGTTGTTTCATATAAACCAGATTGTGTTGAAAATCATTTGTTATTTCAGAAGGCTTTATATAAACCAGATCGTGTTGAAAATTAATTGTTACTTTAGAAGACAGACTATATACTTATTAAGTTGATTTATCATTTCTTAAAGACGTTTCTAAAAAGCTTGTGAGGGTGGAAAATTATACCATAACACATGTATATTTCATGAAGCAACCTATTTTGTTTGTATTTAATGTGGTAGTTGGGGAAAGGCATAACATTGATGAGATTCTGGCCAGGAAGGAGGCAAGGTGGATTTTTACAGAGCGAGTAGATCGCCTTGGGTTAAACGATTCTATTGAATGGAACAAGATTGGTTAGTGAAGGGACCCTAGTTGAGGGTCTATGATTATTCGTTTGCCCTATAAGTATTTGTGAACCATGGACTCTGTAAAAAGATATGAGTATGAAACATAAGTGTCATTTGAATAATCCCTAGATAGGAGGGGGTGCTTAGTAAAAATAGTAGATCAGAATAATTGTGTTTAGTATAAAACAGCAGACCAGAATAATTATTTCCGATTAAAGAATAGTGAATAGTGAGTGAATAAAGTTGGGTTTTTGGAATATAAGCAGGTTAAGATGGCCGCCGCTTTTAATCTGTACATATATCTGTCGGTAATTACACTCCATTCCGGCATGAGGAGGGGTAGTAAAGAAACTGGTGGTGTAACACTCTAATCTTCAAGTATTATATATACATGTGCAGCATTTTATTTTAATAATACAGGCTTCCTTTGATAGCGAGTGATCGTTTTCCATTTAAGAACATATAGGAATATAGGAATATAAGCAGGTTAAGATGGCCGCCGCTTATTTCTGTCGTTAACTATACTCAATTCCGGCATGAGGAGTGGCAGTAAAGAAACTATTGGTAAAACACTCAACACTCCAAGTTTAATATATACATGTGCAGTAGTTTACTTGAATAATATAGGCTTTGTTGATAGCGAGTGATCGTTTTCCACATGTTAAGATGGCCGCCGCTTTGGTTCACACGCTTTCTAGCGTTGTATGCGCATCACGTGGTGACCGGCATGCTTTTGAATTGTCGGGAGAGTAAGTGCGGGTCAGACGGGATGGACGATTCAACGCACTGAGACGGGAGTCTGGCGGTAAGGAGGTTCCAGTTGGGGGCTCGCTAGAACATAGAGGCACATAGTGGTGGGTGCCGTGGTCGAATCCTGAGAGGCGACCCCTTAAATGGAACAGGTCGCGCTATGTAGAATATGGAGATTAAGGTGCAGCGCGACGTTTGCAGATAGAATGATTTTGCACTTGAGGAATGCTTTACGTGATCGTCACCATAAATGCCTCCCAGGTTTTAATAAGTTAAAAACCACCTTGGGCTGCAGGGACTTCATAAGCAATTGGGAATGAGTATACATTGGGCAGCAGTTGTGAGTTGAAATGCTATACGTTATCTTGAGACATATAATGGTTAGTGCAACCCATTGTATATATTCGCAGGAGAGGATCGACAATTGCGATCTTTTGAGGGGAACGCGACCAATTGGCGCATGGTTCCAAATCAGATGTGGTTGTAGGTACGCTGGACATGAGCAACCACAGGGTAACTACATGAATAAACATAGTGGGTTATTTTAGATTGGGGTCCTATTGATGAAAGGAGCATTTGTGAATGGCTTATTTCTCTTTGTTTTTATCATTGTCAATAACCACAGATTGGGTGTGAAAAGGACTGAGGTGAGGACTGGTGCCCCAGCAGCCCTGATGAAGTTGCCTTGACGGTTTTGGCAACGAAACATGTTGGCTAGTGACAAATAATAACGGCCATGTGTATGCCTTGTTTTTACATTGAGGACACTCACAACAGTGAATAAATAGTGGTGTATGTGAGTGCTATCTCGTTTTTAATATATTGAGATACCAATTATCTGTGCACGCTTGGGGTTAATCAAACACTGAGTGAACTTTGCAGCCTCAGTGTTAGGGGTCACATAAACCTGTTGTTTTGACCTTCCACCTCGGTGGATTTCTTATACACACCTTTTTCTTTCTTTATCCTTTTCGGGTAAGAAAGCAACCGATGATGATAACGTGGGCCTACTGGCGAGTACTATCCAGGAGCCCTTTTGGTTTGCGCACGTGAGGTGCTTTCTTACCTTTTTCACATTTTTTTCACGTTGTTGGGTATTTTTTACTCGTTGTCTTAGTTCACTCTGAGTAATGAAGTAAACATGATTGTCTGGTGGTTATTGACAATTGATTTTTAAATGAGAACAGTCGGGACAATCCAGATCATTGATGATTGGAATAGATCTGGTTTGGGAAGGGGTATTAACAAATAGATATGACCCCCCTAAGAGTCCTTAAAGTGTTGATGGACTGTTCATAGAGTTCAGATCTTGTTGTGTTTATAATTGATGGAGTGGGGGCGGTCTGATCTTTATTCCCCCTATTGCTCCGTTTGTTGATATAATGTATTTAATGTGGAAACATAGATAACCGTTCCACTTATTCGTAATCTTTCTTTCTTTCACACCCTCGGTATCCATGCTGAACCAAATCACAGTCTGTTTTCCAGTTCAATTAGATTGTGTAGTTAAACCCAGTTACACCGGCATAGATTACAGGTTTAGTCTGTTAACTATTTTTAGTCACGGCCGGGCATCACGTGATTCAAAGACTTCCGGGTGAGCACGATATTTATGTCCACTCATGGATTTCTCATTCAAACCCGCCCGGGGAGCTGAGCGAACACCTGTTTAGAAGGAGAAAATCGACGCAGAGCACTTTTTTCTCTTCAGGTGAGCTAGAATATTTCAGTAAGCGTTCAAAAGGTGAACGACTGCTTTACGTTCAAATACCTGGTATTTATTTTCTTCACTTTTCGTTTTTTAGAACGTTTGAGTGATTTACATAATTCCCTTTCGGAAGACAACGTCCTGTAAGTTTTTTACACATTCATCTGATTTTTCACAAATCACGAGCACATCGTTCCCGTTTAAATCCACATTCAGTGAGTGCACTGTAAGTTAGGTTACCGCTTCCAATCCGGTTTACCCACTACTTCTATGACGCTTTGGTAAACTCACAACGCCGGTTTCTCCCATGCTTGTTTCACAGCGTTTTTTAATCTTTCTTACCATGCACATAGTCAATCACTTTATCTAGACCATGTTTACTTAAATATCCACAGCGTTTTACCGTTTTCACAGAGCTGTATGGGTTCAATCATGTCATGATTCTTTTTTACAAATTGCATGCATACCATGAATTCAATCGTCATCATGTATTATGAAACAATATCACCCAATTCTTGTATGTTCCCATGTTCACTTATCGCACTGTGCTCAATATAGCCCCTATGTTTTCAGATAACAGCCCCTGACGAAGGGCTAGGCCCGAAATGCATTGGGAATAACACCACAACAAATGTGAAAATAACAAACATCAACATTACTGAAGAAAGTTATATTATGAATTGAAAAAGAAGATGAATAAATTTGAATTTTGGAAAATATTTACACAAGTTTAAAGTTTATTGAAAATCAACAGAGTGCGATTGGGGACGCTCTCCCTTGCTGGGAGCAGCGCAAATCAATGTTATTGCCCATCCCCAAACTCAGGGGGATTTACCAATTTGCACCAACGACAGCAACACCTTTTGATCCACACAGATTAACCGGAGTGCGATGGTCCTTCCTCCATTTGGATCTAACATAACAACTGTGCAGTGCCTGCCACGCAGTGCAGGGAAATGCAGGACATGCTCCTTTCGACAACGCGGCGGTGCTGCGGGCAGCAGCAACTGCCGCAATGTTAAAGCCCGCGATCGTACCGCCGTGGTCGGATTTCGACCACGGGCCATTGTAATTCGACCGGCGGTTATGTTGCGGTCCATGCGGGCGGTCTTTTCCTGCTACCATGGCGGTCGGGGAGGTTTTCCGACCGCCATCCTAATCAGCCCCATAGTTTCTAGAGAGCGAGGACTGCCAATGATGAAGCATGGGATTTCTGAAGCCTGCTTGTTTATTACCCTAAAATCCAGCCACCAGGTGAGAGATTTCAGCACAGGGTTGTAAAGTGTAGACCTGCATCTGCACTCACTGTATTGGGTGGTATAAGTGAAAAGCTTGGTACAGATGGGGTGCAGGGAACTGTCTGCAGCACACACAGCAACATCAGTAATGAGCGCAACATAGGGTAGTAGAGCAAGTTAAAAAGTAGAGTTTAAAGGAAAAGAAAAGAGAGGACAATAATAAGGCGACTGACATAAAGGCGAGACCGGGTAAAAGAAGAGCTCAACAAATAAGAAGGGACAAATCAAGAAAAGGAGGGAGAAACACAGGGAGAGAGAGCAAAGACAAACAGAAGTTAGCGAATGTCAAAAAAGAGGTAGGTCTGTAGGAGAGATAAGAACAAGAGGAATGGGAAAGGTGGATAACAATAGAATAAATTAAACACAGCAAAAAAAAGAGAAACAAGAGAGAGCGAGAAAGAGGAACACTGGATTACTGTGACTTGATATAGATGTCAGTATTTTACGCTTCGCATAAAGTACATATGAATCTACACTACATGCATTTAGATAGAACGTGTGATTTTCACGGTCAAAGTTGACCACAGTTAATGTTTAAATTATTTATGTTAACATGAAAATATTCATTTGGCTGCTGTGCTCTTTTTTCTCATTTCAGGAACCAAGCTGTTACTGTCAACATTTATTAAATATACTCTCTTTTCTAAAGGTTCTGTGTGAGTGTTTATCTGTATGCGTTTTATGAAGATCTGAATATTGAACCAATGCACCTGTGCTGAGAACACGCCGACCGCAATGATCATTCCACTATAAGATATCTCCTGAATGTCATGCCGCTGAGACTTCCAATTTATGATGGCTGGGAAGGGGCCTTATACCAAGATTTGGTGAAATGTGTGATCCTGGTTGAGTGTCCCTCCATGGGAATCATAGCTATTGTCAAGAAATGTGTTTTAATTGTGCATTGCTGAGCTAGTTAGATTCAGATGCCCCTTTCCACTCTCTTGTAAACAAACACTCACTTTTGCTCCTGCCCATAGAGTAAGACCCCTGAGCCAATGCATTTTTACTTATCGGACTGAAGGCCACATGTATCAACATTTGTAATAGCGATTACCAAATTGCGATTTTCTGCAAATCACAATTAGGTAATCGCTATTCCAAATGTAAGTTAGCGATTCCTTGGGTGTCACAGAACGACTTACCTCTTAATATTAATGAGGTAGATGGCAATTTGTGGCCCCCTAGGAATCGTTAAAATCACCGTGATGGTGCCCTGCTAGGGTCAGCAGACCACCATGTCTGTGATTGCTTTTCAATAAAGAAATCATTTTTTTTTAAGCATACCGTTTTCCTTAAAGGAAAACGAGTTGTGTTTAAAAGAAAGTTTCCTTTTTCAATTTTTAAGGGCAGGCAGGGGTCCATGGGATCACTGCCTGCTCTTAAAAAACGTTTTTGCCTCCATTCCCAAAGGGGAAGGGGTCCCTTGCGGACCCCTTCCCAGTTGCGAATGGGTTACAACCAACTTGAAGTTAGTGGTAAAATGCGAATGTTTTTACGACTTCATTCACGGTCACAAAACATTCATACATACCTCTGCGATTCGGTATTTTGAAGGGACGTCCTAAACGCACCTCTTCCAAATACCGAATCGCAAACCCATTTTGTGATTTGGTAACAGGTTACCAAATTGCAAAATAGGCTTTGATACATAGGAAAAGCCTTTTTTGTGTTCGCAAACGGGCTGATTCTGCGAATCGGCCTGTTTGCGAATGCAAAATAGCTACATACATGTATCCCTGAATTCTTTATTTTGATTTCTGCCTTTTAAGGCTTCACTTGTGACACCTCCTGCATGACTTCTCTCACAAATTTCTTTATTTCCTTTAGTTTATCATATTAGGGAATCTTCCTTCATGGGTAACTGAATTTGTTTGATTTTGCTCTATGGTAACTCTTAGCATTTTGTTTTGTCTTCACTAATTTTGAATCAATTTTGAATTATATAACGGATATATTCATGTACTGACCTTTGCCTTTTGATAACCTTAAATGATTTGAATTTGTAACCTTGCCAATCTGCTAATAAACCTTCATGGTTTGCAAATCTACTATTCTGCGTCATCATCGTGGGTCCTAATGTGCTTCACTGTCATTGATGTATTGTTGCTTTGTGGAAGTCATGCCTAAGTCTGGGACTAAAGGTCCATCCGTTTGACTGCAGCTTGTACTTGAGTTTGCACCAACAATCTGCATGGTTCAGATCCACTGCATCAGAGGCAGACTCAGTCTGTTCCACTTCATTGTGTCCATAATTAGCAGCAACATATTATTGTATCCAAAATAGATAATATTCCAACAAGTACATGAAATACATTGGTGAAACATGATGAATAAGATAACATAAAGAACAATAGAGGTTTAGAAATCCTGTAACCCCCTGTGATTACCTGGGTTTTCACAGGTAATGTGGTGGGCACCCGCCAATAAGACTGTTCCTGGCAGACTTGTTATAGGAGCAAAATGGAAGGTTTAGTCATTGCACTGTCAAGACAAGCTTAGTCATATTGCACTCAATGTAAAAGGTTTAGGGCATATTAACAACGAAGGCGATAGCAATTATCGGCCGCTTTAGCGTCCGCTGATTCGGAAAGCGGCGATAATTCTATCGCCCAATCAGCAAGGTCACGCTAGCGCGTGAATCCTTGCACTATCGCCTCTTTCCAACGCCCATCCTTGCATCTCTAATGAGATGCAAAGTGGGCGTTACTGGCGTACTCTCGGATCTGTTACGTTGCAAATATCGCCGATGTTCACATCGCGACATTTACAACGTGCAGCCCACAGATTAGTAGCAGGCGTTAGATTTTGGCGCAAAACTGCCGTTTCGCCAAAATCTAACGTCTGCTATAATCCTGACTTACCTATGTTAGGCATAGGAGGTGGATTTCTGCTGATACGACCACAGGGTCGTATCAGCAGAAGTCGCTTTTGCAGGGGAACATCGCTGGAAAACCAGCGATGTTCCCTGCAAAGGGCGATACACCCGCTATCTCTGGATTTTATCGCCTCTGGAGTAACGCGCTGTTAATAACGCGCTACCAGGGCGATAAATGCCAGAGATAGCCTGCGATAATATAATTATCGCTAAGCACGGCCAGCGATAATTATCGCTGGCCGTTGTTAATATGCCCCACAGTCTTTGTATTGACACATTGTGAGAAATTGGGTTTTTGGTTGAGGGGGGTCTGAACCCTTCTCAAACATCAGCCACAATCCCTGTCAGGGTGACCCACAAAAAGTCACTAAATTAACTTGTGCTTAGCCCTCTGGTAGTTTGGTACAAAAGCAGTCAGGTTTAATTTAGAGGTAATGTTTAAAATATTAATGCAGCACATAAGCAGTAAAAAAGTGAAAACACAACATAAGAACATCACACACTACTTCAGAAAAATAGAATAAAATCAAATAGATATTTTGACACTAAAATGACAAACTCCAATCAGTAGAATTTGAGAAATGCAATTTTAAAGATTTAGGTAAAAGTAGCGCTAAAAGGCACAAAGCGGCAACTGAGGGTAACTAGTCGTGCTGGATTGGGAAAAGTCACAGGTTTAGGCCGAGCATAGGACTACGTTTGGACTGCTGAGGATTGTACTGTATGTCCTTGGTGCACGGTCTGCGGGGCGTCACTTTGCAGGGTTTTGCGTCTTTGGTTCCGATGAGCTGTGTAACGAGGCATTGCAATGCTGGGCATCAGTACAGATGAGGCAGGGAGCAGTGTCGAGACTTTGCGGGGCTTCTTGTTGCTTTGCACCAGATGTGGTGGAACCTTCAGTCAGGCTAGGAAGAGCTCTCTCTGATGCTTGCCAAGGGCCCAGGACCTGGGGATACAACATTTCGGGGTCAAGACCTTACTCCCACAGACTCCAGCAGGGCCCAGGCATGTTTCGTTGCCGGTCCAATGCAGAACGTCAGCTGGGCAGTTGCAGGGAACCTGTGGAGCTTGTTCTGTCCCTGTAGCTCAGGATAGGAGGTCAGTCAGCTGACCCTTGGAGTCACGCCAGCCTGGGATGAAAGGAGCAGGTCCAGTCTTCCTTCTCAGATAGCAGGGCAAGCCTCAGGCAGCAGGGTAGTCTTCTGGCAGCAGGGCAGGCCTTCTTCTGTAGTATGTGCAGGTCCAGGAGTATACTGAACAGTTAGGTCTGAGGGTTCAATATGTATACCCGGTGCTAGTTTTTGTGAGTGTGCCAAGGCAGACCCTTTGAAGTCAAATGTGGTAGGTGACAGCTCCACCCCCCTATTCTGCTAGGGATGGCCCATTCAGCCAACACCAAGTTCCCCTTTGTATCACTGTCTGGGAGGCATACACAAAGGTTGACTGACAGCTACACCCAATAATGTGATCAAGGAAACATTCTTCAGGCACCAAATGCTTAGGACAAGAAAATGACAACTTTTTAAAAGTGTAATTTTCAGAATTCTGACTTAAAGTTCGACTTTCCCATTTTTTATTTATTTTTGCAGAGTTTTATATAGCGCGAACTTGACCCGAATCGGGTATCAGAGTGCTTTACATAGCACCAGTTACGTTACATGAGGACACACATTCATTTTGGTTAGGCACGGGGAGATTAAGTGATTTGCCCACAATCACAGGATGTTCAGCGTCATTGCTGAGACTCAAACCCAGTTCCCCAGATTCGAGGTTGGCCACCCTAGCCGTTAGGCCAACTCCTCACCCCATTAAAGAGGGGTTTCAATTACAATTCCTCAGACACCAAACAGGACATTCCTACATGTTTCCAAAAAAGTTATCACTTATGAAATGTAATAAGGTAATCAAATGTTATCCTATTGCAGAGGTAGGCCTTGCAATAGTGAAAACGAAGTTGAGAGTTTTTCACTACCAGGACATGTAAAGCTTCAAAGTACATTTCTAACTTTTTAAATACACTGCACCCTGCCTAGGCTGTTTCGTGCCTACCCTAAGGGGGAATTATATGTATTAAAAGGGAAGGTTTCGCTTGGCAAGAGGTTTATTTTGCCCTGTCGAAATGGCAGTATAAAACGGCATACACAGGCTGCAATGGCAGGCCTGAGACATGGGTTACTTAAATTGGTGGCATATTAAGTTCTGCCGGCCCACTAGTAGCATTTAATTTACCCGCCTGACTATATAGTATACTATTTTACTAGAGGCTTATAAGTAGATTAAATATGCCAATCAGATGTAAGCCAGTCTTACCATGATTTAGGAAGTGAACACAAGCACTTTGTCACTGCTTAGCATTGGTAAAGTGCACAGAGTCCTAAGGCCAACAAAAAAAAGACAGGAAGGGAGAAGGTAAAAGGTTAGGGGGAAAAACACCCCAAGGATGTCAGATCTAACACATAACTTTTCAGATGGCAATAAAGATGTTTAGAATCCAAAACACTGAAAGAGTCTGACGCCAGTTATTAGGGACATTTAAACCAGCAGACACGCCTAGTGTGGAAGGTGGTAGACATCTGCCATGAGAATGGGGAAGGAGATGTTTGTGTTCTAAAAAAAATACATAGCTGCAAATTCCCACATTGAAAAAAAATCTGCAGCCTGTACAAGAGGTGATGGGCCTGCCCTTGGCCTTTTTCTGACAAAAAAACACAACTTTTAAAAATAATAATATAAAACATTAGAAAAGCCAAAGAAATAAGAAACACAAAATCTAAAAGTAAGGTAAATATTAGAACAGCACACAAATAAAAAAAAAATGATCTAGCAGTAGGTAGCTGAACAATAAAACCAAAGAAAAAAGGTTGGAGAGGTGGTGCCAAAAGCGGCCCTCTGCAGGAAAAAAAGCAGCAGCACCACCAGGCAGCCACTTTCTTTTCTAGGCCTAAAAACAGTAATGAAAATAAATATCTGACTTGTGTCAGCACACAAACCCATGTATTCATTTTTCTCCTGAGAGAATTGACACTGGATCAGGAACGGGATAGTCCCTGTTGGACTTTGGTGCTCCCCGCTGGACCTGTCTCTTTTAGTAAGCTATTTAGGGAACACACAGAAGGCAATAATAAAGCATTTCGGGTAAAGAACAAACACAAGGATCTCCGTTGTAAGGTTTACTCAATAAATTAAAGTACAGAAATGCATAAGCTGGGTCATCAAGGTTAAATCAGAAAGCATTCAATTTAATAGAAAATACAGCAAAAACTCTGTAGAGTTCTAGTCAAAATACAGCATTGATTCACCTCCAAAAGATGGGGAAAGGATCTACTCCTAGCATGGGGAAATCACACCCTTTCATAGGGCTTCGACAAAAGCTTCATACATTTCCTACATTAGTACATGGTTCACATGTTCATAACCAATAGAAATTAAGCAAAAAGCAACAGTTGCAATGGAATACATTAGGAAACTTTCTTATTATTCTAATACATGGAGTTCTATCATACACGACATTTGTTCTCAGTACACAAAATGGTACATAGTATGGTATTCAGTCTGGGACAGTTGTTCTTTCCTTGTGTGTTGGAGGGTGGATTATTGGTAGGGGTAAGTGTGCACCTACCACTAGCAATAAGGCCACCAAAGCAATACAAGGTCCAGTCAGGGTCTCAATACATTAGCCCCTAGTTCAACCCTCGGTAGCTGACTGCGAGCAGGTAGGCTTAACTTAGGAGACAGGTGTGTGAAGCATTTAAAAACACAAACACATCAAATAGGTAACACATAACACACAATAAAAATCGCACACCAATTTAACAAAATAGGAAATATGTTTTTGAATAAAATGACACCAAAAGTATAATAATCCAATGTAGGGACCCAGCGATATCAAATTTTAAACATTAAACACTTTCTAGTGCTTAAAAATATATAGCGCCAACTTGGGACTTCTGGTTCGCTTGACTGGGACAAAGTCAAAGTTTGAGGCTGACTGCAATGGAGCCTTGGTCGGATACACTAAGTGGCAGGCCCAGTCAAAATTTTACCTTCACATTTTCTGTTGTCGAGTGAGGCTTCTCTTCAGGCCAGGATTTGAGTCGAAAACGGCAACGGCTTGGCTCAGCTTGAGACCTCAGTAAAATCCTGGAATTCTTGAGCTCTGGAGCTTTCAGTGGGACAAACCTGAAATCCAGGCTGGGTGGTGGTTCAACGTTGTTGTGTGTTTCCTGCGTGGCCTATTGTAGTTTTCCCAATGTTAGCCTAACTGTGCACGTTGAAGGCCTAATTTTCCTTTGCACACGTTACTATTTAAACGCGCTTGCTTTTGTGCAACATTGTACTTTCACATGGAACCTTCATATGTTTTCGCGTTCTGTTCTTTTCCTGGGATTTAGTCTGAACACCATAGAGTCCAAACAACAATGTCCCTTGTTATTCTTTCTGGCCAGGTACTAGCACTTAGACATTTAATGAGACTGCAGCTGTTGTTTATGTGCATACATGTCCTATCATATAGATGAGCACAGGAAGTAAAACACACACATGGAAAGAGAGTTCTGAGACAAGAGCACTGCATTGGCTGAGATATAGAACGTACATCTGTGAATACTAAGGTACAGGGTCTGTCAGTAATCAAAGAGATCTTTTGAAATATAATCATTTATCTTCAGTAGCAAGGGAGGGAGGTATAGGTTACTCTGTCCTATAAGATGACAGGGCTTTTCATGGCATATGGATTATTAACCATGCTAAAAGTATTTTTAGTATGCATTTGTTTTCTTGTTGTGGCACGTATACTGCATTTTAGAGCACGATCGTTTAAATAAACATTCTAAACTTCTTTCGTGCCGCCTGGTTATTTTATTGTGGACAAGTATGAGTGAAAGAGCGAAAGGGTGTGTCCTGTTACCGTGATCCCTTTGAGGATCGAGAGTGTTGTGTTCTCTGGTAAGGCTAGGAGGGCGAGTGAGGCACTATGGCTAGTTTTACTCTGGATCATAGATTCTGAGGTGGTATGGTGACTCAGTTCCTACATACTAATGTTCTATGGTTCCAAGCATAGTTGTGTTCTAAGAGCAGAATCCCTGTGACATGGCACCACCAGCGTTTTGGTCTGGTACTTAGTTGTGGGACCCCTGAGTCGTGCTTGTCCGCAATACTCTTGCACCTTTTTTCAGAGACATCCGAGGTGCTGGGGATTTTTCCCTTATAGTTATTAGGGAGTACCTAGTTCACTTTGGTTTTTCAACCATGAATATCAAAAAGTTTTATAGCCCTCATTGAGCTACGCTTTTGAATCCTTTTTCGATTGATTCTTGCACAGCCCATTGTTATTCCTGTTAACTGCTGTCCTGTAATTACTCATCACTTGTTATAACATGGAGTCCCTAATGCAGGAGCTCCTGTCATTTTTGTTGTAGAGGCGGACGCAGCGTACCACATTGAGGTCTTCGATTCCTAGGTCACATTTCTGGCTGTTGACGGTAATGATCATACTTTTCATAAATACACAGTGTCGCAGTCATCTAATGCATATGGTCCATTTGCACTGCTTGAAATTACTTTAACTGTATGGGAACACCCGACATGGTTTAATGGGGCACACCCCCACGTCCTTGGGACTGTTAGAAAGGGTCCATTAAGCATTCAAGGAGCCACATGGACAGCTTTAGTGGGCTATATTCCATATCCTAATATGGCGAATATTAATTTGGTAGCTACACATGCTTTATATAATGTTTTAGTCGTATTGTATCGACGTCTGATGCAATATATTTCCCATGCTTTGCTAGCTGGTAAAGCTAGACTTGGCATACAAGGACAGGCCCAACAGCCTGTGGGGCCCATAATTCGTCCAGTAATTGTTTGTTCAGTTATGGGCAACAGACCCACGAATCGTGAAGAAATACAATTTTGGATCACCCAGAGAATAATCCAACTTGAAGCTGTGTTTCCCCTTACGGGACCACAAGACAAGCACCGAATTTTGACCATGTGCTTATCTAATGGACTGGTCCCCAGTCTACCTGACTGCAACACCTGGGGGACTATATTTACCACAGTGTACACTCTTTGTCATGGCACTCCCTCGATAATCATTCTACTGAACGTCCTCAAACAGATACAGAATGAACATGAGGCAGGTCCTGCACTCGATGTGGGGATGAAACATATGGGAAATTTCCCTGTAATCTCCGAAATGATTATTTTTAATGTTAAAGGTGAAGCAGCGTCTTTGGCTATACACCAGTGACTTGCCAAGGTGGCAGTAGCTGACTGTGAACGCAAGTTGCCTGTCATTAGTGCTAATGTGTGCATGTCTTTAGGACGTAATTGTTTGGGGACAAGATCTTCTGTACTACCACTCTTTTTGACTGACAATACAGAGAATCACTACCTCATGCAAATGGCCTCATCTTGCTGAAAGTGTTGATGCCTTTATGCTTAGTCATGATGTGATCGAGTCTCCCTGCAGATGCCGCCCATGCTTAGTTACTCATTTATTTCTCTCTATCTCTCTCTCTCACTCTCTCTCTCTTTCTCTGTCTATCTATCTCTCAATCTCTGTCTCCCGACAGATGATCTCCTGAATACATGAATCATGAAAAGAGCAGGAAATTGGGAGTATTAGTTGAGGTGGTGAGAACACATCTAAAAAAAGAATCAGAAGTCTTGTACTAGTGAACCACTAAAGTCCCTAAATGAACCTATGCATAACCGTCTGGTAGCTTGGCATAAAGCATTCAGGCTTAACTTATAGGTAAAGTCTTTATGCAGCACTAAAACAGAAATAAAGTGAAAACACACCACAAAAAATCCCAAACCAATTCAAACAATCAGAGAATATTTTAATAAATAAAATGACACCAAAATAACAAAAATCTAATAAGTAGAACTAGAGGTTTTTAAAGTTTGAATTACAAATAGCACCAAAAGTTAAAAGTGAAGGTCAACCAAGATGGAGCACAGGTCTGATACAGGGACCAGGTCCTCGACCTGTTGGCAGGTGGGCAAGCTGCAAGCTGGGTCCAAATTGGGGCTTGACGTTGGCAGGATACTAAATAGCAAGGTCCCGGTAGAGTTGTCACTGAAGGCATGAAAGCTCTGAGTGGGCAAAGTCTGGCATCCCTGCCGAGGAAGACCTCCATGTCGATCGAGTTTGGCTCTGTGTCTTTCTCGGTGAAGTCCTCTGCATTTGGACTTTGAATCTTTTCTGGAAGTCGGATTTCCTTCAGCAGGGAAAACAGCAAGTTGCGGTGGAATGGCGATTGGAAGTTGATGGCTGTGGCTTGACGGCCACCCTGGTCTCTGTCGGCTCTTGGCAAACCATTTCTAAGTCCAACTTCTTACAGTTTGGAGGGCAGGCAAAGGTCCAGGGGTCCAAGACCTGGGGGGGTACTACTTCGAGGTTAAGACTCACTCTAGCAGAGGCAAGCAGAATGGTCCAGGCCAGCTCCAGTTGGTGCTGGTCAGCTGGGCAGTTGCAGGGAGAGAGGCCTCTGGAAGGTTTTTGTGTCCCTCTAGCTCAAACAGGAGGTCAGCCAACTGACCCTAGGCATCACTTCTCGAGGCCTGGGTTCAAGGTAAGCAGCTCCAAGCTTCCTTCAGGTTCTTTAAACAGCAGGGCAGTCCTTCTTCAGATTCTTCACTGGTCCAGGAGTGTTCTGAGGAGAGGTCTGTGGGGTCCACTTTTCTGCCCAGGGCCAGCCTGTGGGTGAAGGGCAAGCCTTTGACCGTCACCTAAACTAGTTCTGGTCAGATTCCGCTGATTTAGGAGGGTTTGGTACCAGTCTGACTAGAGAGACAAAGGGGAGACAGTCCTAGGTGTGAGCTTCATCTGCCAGTGACAAGGTAGATATCCTTGAAACTCAGGAAGGGTCCCCCCCGGCCATCCTATGAATGGAGTCCTCCTCCCAACACCCAGAGCACCCAGAGCACTTTGTCCATTGTCTGGGAGCAATACACATGTCACCACAGGGGAGTCATCGGGGGTCAGGTGGCTGCTGGTCACTGGCAGGAGAGACTTTGGGTTTTAGGCAGAAGAATTACAACTTTCTAAAAGTATTAGTTCCAAAATAGTAATATAAAATCTGAATTGACCATTAAGTTGGACTATAAATTAGTATTAAAATTCTAGCTGCTCTCAAACTGAAACTAAGCACTATAAGGTGTTATCGTGTAACCCACTGATTTCTTATGAAAGAGCCAGCATTGCCAAAGTGTTCAATTGATATGCTATGTTATGTGCATTTGTAAAGAACACTGTTATCTGTGTTTATGGTGGCTTAGTGGATTAATGTGTCCAATGTAGGGACCTGTGTTTGACCTTATGGTCACAGGTTCAAATCCTGGTGGGTCTACTCAGCCTTTCATCCTTCTGCGATCGATAAAATAAGTACTGTTGGGTAGCAAAAAATCTGTTTTTCAGCGCCAGGATACCCTTGGGTGAATATGTGCTTTACATATACACATGTTATGTTATGCAAGGGTATACTGCCACTGGGCAGGTGTGTGTGCCTAGCCCTGCCTATAATTGTGGTTTAATTTAAAATTTAGGTCTTCAGCTTCTTACAGTATTCAACAAAAAGAGGAGGAGGCTATGATGTGGAGTGGGAGGCTATTTCAACACTTTAGGAGAGATGTAAGAGAATGCCCACCCTCCTGATCTGGTTCTGTGTATGTGTAGTATATGTGTGAGTAATTATTCTGAAGAGCATCGGTGTCTTGGTAGTTGGTGAAAGGAGATACAATTGTTCATGTAGGTAGGGCTTAAGTTGTGTAGAACCTTGAATTTGTGTGTGAGGAGTTTTAACTGAACTGGTTTGTGTTTCGGGTGCCAGTGGAGATCCCTGGGGTATGGTGTGAAATGTGTTTTGTGTGGGAGGTTCAGGATGAGTCTGGCTGCTGAGTTCTGGAGGGTTTGTAGTTTTCTAGTGAGTTTTTGTTGACCCTGGCATACCGGGCGTTCGCGTAGTGCAACATGCTGGTGACTAGGACGTGAGTGACAGTTTTTCTAGTGTTGCTTGGAAACCATTTGAAGACCTTCCACACTATCTCCAAGGTGTGGAAGCAGAATGTAGTGATGGCATTGACTGGTCAGGTTATGTCCAGTTTATTGTTGATGATTATTTCGAGGTTCCTGGAATGGGTGCTGAGTTTGGGTGTCGGTTTGAGTTCGACTGGCCACCAGTTGTAGTCTCATGGTGAGTTGTTCTTGCCAAATATCACTACTTCTGTCTTGTTTATATTGAGCTTCATACAGGTGAGTTTCATCTAGTTAGTGGCTTCACTCATGCAGGCAGTGAACTTGTTTCTTGGGGGTTTTGTCTGAGGGAGAGTATAAGTTATGTGTGGTCGGCGTAGGAGAGGATGTTGATGTTGTGTGCGCTGATGACGTTGGCCAGAGGGATCATGTATGCATTGAAGAGGATGGGGCTCAGCAATGAACCTTGATGCGCTCTGCAGATGAGTTTGCGGGCTTCCGAGGAGTAAGGCACCAGGCTGACAACTTGTGTTCTATCCATTAAGAAGGAGCATATATAGCAGAAAGGGGTCCTTGGATGCCAATCTCTTGTAGGCTCCTGATGAGGACTGGGTGTGAGACCATGTCAAATGCTGCTGAGATTTCCAGGAAAATAAGGGCTCTGTCATCTGTCAAGGATCATTCAGATGTCATCTGTGGCAGTGATGAGTGCTGTTACTGACTGTGGTTAGGCCTGAATCCGGACTGCGTGGCGTTGAGGAGCCGGTGGTTGCTGAGGTGATCAGTGAGGCATCAGCTGATTAGTTTCTCTAAGACCTTTGCCAGGTATTGTAGGAGAGAGATGGGTCTGTAGTTGGAAAACGTGACTGGGTCAGTGGATGGTTTCTTGAGCAGGGGCATGACGGTGGCATGCTTCCAGATGTGCAGGAATGCAGCTGACTTGATAGAGACTTTGAGGATGGGTGTTAGTGCTTCGCTGATCGGTAGAAACCCTTTGTTGATTGGGTAGTGATGGTAGTGACGATGCCCACAAAGTCAAGGTTTGCTCTTCAATCATGATGGGAAGTTGAGCTGCGATGGAGATGGGGTCCGATTGGGTGTCAAGGTTGCTGTATATGGAGGTGATTTTGTTACAGAAGAAATATGAGAAGTTTTTGAAAAGGTCTTGTGGATGGGTGATGTTGCTAGAAGATCAGGAGTCACGGTGAAATCTTTGATGATGGCAACAATTTTCTTGATGCTGTTAGTGCCGGCATCGATGTAAACTGCAAAGGCTTGGGCCCCAGGTTTTTAGTGTGGACTGCTTGCAATATACCGACCCCACAGCCAGAATCCGCACAGGGCAAACCATCTCTGAGAGCTACAGTGTAGGACTGGGTATGAGGCAGGGGTGCCCATTATCGCACCTGTTGTTTTCCTTGGCAATGGAGCCATTGGCCAGCCTTGCTCGAGTGGGCATGATCTATCAGGGTATTCAGATCATCACTGTATAGCCCTATATGCAGATGACCTTGTAATATTCATGAGGGACTTGACTGCGGGCTTAGCGGGTGCTAAAGCCATGCTGGAAAACTTTGGCTCACTCTTGGGTCTGCAAGTAAATTGGCAGAAATCCTGCCTATTCCCCATGAGGGTGAACAGTTATCTGCCGGAGGGATTAGGGGAGCTGAGGTGGAAACCTCGTTGCCTCACTTATTTGGGGGTCGAAATTTACCATGACAGGCAGGAACTGCTAGACGGCAATGTGGGTTCGGCCATTTGATCATTAAGGTCAATCACAGAGTTCTGGCAGACACTCCCATTGTCAGCTGCTATAAAGGTAGCTTTACTTAAAATGATAGCCCTCGTCAACTATTACTATTTTGACCTCGGGATTCCTGTTGGGTTCTGGCTGGAGATGGGTGGCCCTTTCTAAACTGCAGCGCACATCGGGCGACAGTGGATTAGCAGTTCAGGAGTTTGAGTCCTTTAGCGGCTGAACTCTAATGGTACACACACAGTGATTAGCGGGCAGGCAAACACCAGACCACATGGTGGTGCCGTTTGTACCAGAGCTTCCTAGCTTAGCAGGCTTACTACTGAGAACAGTTTGTACATCGGAGGACGGCACACAGGAAAATGTGCACACAAATCCCATACTCCCAGATCTGGCCCTCATGTTGTTAAAGGTCCTACCCCATGGCAGGAATTGGGAAAAACTTACTGAATGGTCGGCTGCAGGAGAGGCAAGGGTGGGGGACTTGCTCCAAACCAATGTGCTCCTACCCTTAGAGGTATTCCGATCGGAATTTGATCTTCCATAGGGACATTTCTTGCTGCACAGAGCTGTGACAATAGCCTTCCGTAACAACTGGAAACTGGAACGACAGAGCCATACCCCTACAAAACCTGCCAATATATTGCATTGTCGGCTGGTACTGTTAAAGCGGTCACATGCCTTTATCGGGAAATTAGGGGGGACATGCTTCGGCCCCTAGACACCCTGAAAGCACAGTGGGAGGAAGATTTTGGGGAGTCCTATACCCGAAAAAGACTGGACAGATATACTGGAATGGGTACCGAAAGTACCCAGAAGCGCTCAAATTAAATTGATCCATTACTACATTATTCATAGGGCTTACCTTACCCCAGGACACATTAACAAATATTTCCCTACAGTGTAGGCAGCATGTCCAAAATGCGAGGTGATAAGGGCTGAGCTTAAGCACATGTTATGGGACTGGTGATGGCTTACTCGGAAGAGGTCATGATGGTAGTAGTAGATATCATCTCCAAAGAGGTTCCCTTTTCATTCGGCCACTGCATACTCCACTGGTTCTGCACACCTCCAAAACAAAAGTTACAAGCAGGTTTCAAGACCTAGCTTTCATCTTAGCTAAAAGCGAAATCACAAGACATTGGAAGGCCCGGGGTAAACCCGAAAACGCTATGTGGCATAAGGAGCTCGAGCAAAGGGCCGGATGTGAGGAGGAGGTCCTGCTCCGTGAGGCCCGGAGGTGATTGCACTTACTAGAAGTAGCACGAGCCCGGGAGGCATTAGTGGATAGCCTGAAAGAGCCAGAATTGCAATCCCACACACAATCGGACGGGGGTTTGCCGGCACCTCCTCCAACACAACATTAGGTTTTTAGATGTAGACAGTAGAACATATCTTCCATTTATTCGCTACTGGGCCATTGCAGGCCAGTAGTGTAAAGTCCCGATGACTAGAGAGTCCTAGGTAAATGCATGGAATAATGGCTAGTCACCCAGTACCACTTGAGACTCTTCAAGTGTTTGAGGGTGTGACTCATGGGGTGAAGGGGTGGTGGGGGAAGTTGACGTGTGTTGGGACTTTTGTGACTGATTTTGCATTGATTGGCATTTCTTACTTGGAGATTTTGGTTATATGATTATTGCTTTTGGATGAATGCAAACATATTTGTACTGGTAACGTATTACTGATGACAAACCTTGCAACAAGATCTTTAAAAAAAAAAATCAATGCAATCTGCACAAACTGTGTTACTTGTGTTCCATATCTGCTGATGGAAGTGTCTTATGGCTGATTTGAAGATGTCTTTGTCTGTGGTGTCTTGACCCGTTCTCCATGTGTACTCCAGTTGCTTGCAGTGGCGTTTCATTGGCCTGAGTTCCTCCGTCTACCAACTGGCCTGTGGTCAGGCTCTTGCCGTTGGGATACGCCTGAGTGGAGCCAAGGTGTGAGCACATGTGATGACCCAGCAGTTAAGATATTTGATTGCTATCGGCAAGTTACTTGTGTGCTCAGGCCTGTGCGTGGAGAGTGCAGAAGCACACTCCTATTCTGTGATGCTTTTCCAGCTGCAGTGGGCAGTTTCGGTGGTAGTACGTCTGTGGTGATGCGGGATGTGTGTGCTGAAACTGACAAGGGTGTGGTCTGTCTAGGTCATAATTGCTAGCTTTTTGACTGTGATGTCGCTGATTGAGGAGAAAATCTGGTACAATAGGTGTACAGTGGTGTCGGGAGGTTTGGTAACGGCCTGGATGAGACCAAGTTTTTCTAGAAGGGCTGAAGAGGTTGGGTTGGTCCAGGCTTCCGCGCTGCAGCCACCATTCCATAGGTCCTGGGAGGGGTGAGGAGCATATCATGCAGTGAGGGAGAAACCAGTTATGTCACTTCCTGTGCATATGGGGGATGTGAAATGAAGTCCTCTTGCTTGGTTTCTTCTTTTAAAGGTGATTTTGGCAGGAATCCAGAGATGTTACTTCTTCTGTAGATGGATGATAGGAAATTTAGTGATGTCACTTCCTTTGCAGATACTTGATAGCAAATTAAGTCCTCTTGCTTGGGTTCTTCTTTAAAGATGGTTTTGGTGGGAAACCAGAGATGTCATTTTCTGTGCAGATGGATGCTGGGAAATTCGGTGATGTCACTTGCTGCACAAATCAGTGATGGGAAATCCAATGATGTAACTTCCTGTGAAAATGGGTGATGGGAAATCATTGGAGGGGTTTCACTGCTAGGGCATGTAAAACATTAAATATACATGCCCTACTTTTGAAATAGCATGCACCCTGGGGTTGACTTATAATTATTAAAAAGGAAGGTTTAGGCCTGCGGAAAGGCTTGTTCTGCAAGGAAAAAATGGCAGTTTAAAACTGCACACCCAGTAGCAGGCCTGGACATAGGTTTTACAGTGCTTCTTTAGTGGGTGGCATAATGAGTGCTGCAGCACACCAGTAACATTTAATTTACAGGCCCTGGGGACGTGTGGAATCATATACTAGGCACTTAAAAGTAAATTAAATGTGTCAACCAGGTGCTTTCCTGGTGATATACAGCTCAGTGCAGCAAAGACATCTAGTGCTACTTGCCTTCAGTGCAAACTAAACTGTACAGCAGTGCGATACTATGCAAAAACTATTGTTTTTTGCTCTTTATTCTTCTGTTAATTATTTGCAATTTTGGTGATCATTTTTCAACTCATGCTATTACTCAGCTCTGGATTAATAAAATCTCTAGGTCAAATTCAACCATAAAGTGTGAAATCAGTGAACATCTGGAATTCCAGATTTCTAACATTCAAAATAGTTTTCATTTGTGTAAATGTAAGAGGAGCACATTTTAGAGTGCATACGTGCATTCAAAAAGGACATTTTCACTTTAAAACATTTTTATTTTATTCTGTAAAGGAAAATAATTTTTCCTGATGGAGAATCTCCTTAAGTACATCTCTATTTATGTTGTGAATTTTTCATATTAATTTCCATCATACATATGGAAATCCCTGTTATAAGGAATCAATTTAGTGGTTAAGGGGGGGTGGAAGCCCGACACAGGCAATAGCCACAATCCTTGTCAGGGTGAACCACAAAAGTCACTAAATTAACCTGTGTTTAGCCCTCTGATAGCTTGGCACAAAGCAGTCAGGCATAACACAGAGGCAAATTGTAGAGTACACAAACAGTGATGAAGTGAGAACACAATAGAAGAAAAATCACAATCCAATTTAGGAACGTAGAGTACATTTTGATAAATAGAAGGTGCAAAAAACATGGAAAAGTGCATAAGACACATCCTGATTAACACATGAGTAAAGTCATAGAAAGGGTAGTGCGTATATTGGTAATGTGGTGAAATCTGGCTAAGGCATAACTTTGGGGGCATTCAATATTTCAAATTTGTTTGATGTGTGTACTTAATATCTGTACCCAAAAACGTGAAAATTTGCAAATTTTGTGTCAAAAGTTCCAAACAGTATGTGGAGAAATTTTTTTTTCCAAATGGAGAAAAAAAGAAAAAATGTTAATGTGTAAATGTATTTTTCCGCAATGCTTATTCCGTGGATTGTTCTCCTTGCCGACAATCAGCAAAACTTCATGGATCTGAAGAAGGGCTTGCCTTTGCTATTGTTGATGCTACCTCGTGCCTCAGGGGTTATGAAGTTAGCAACAGGAACAGAAAACAAACAGAGCTCTTAGAGCTCTGTCAATTTCTCCATTGTCTACTACTTGTCATTTCCCTTGCCCCTCAGAAACAAAACTAAGGGCTTGATTTTAAGTTTTCTGGACAGCACTTAGGGCCAGATGTAAAAGTGCTTGCGACCGGAAAAATGCTTTTTCAAATGTCCAAATACTGAATCGCAAATGCAAAATGCGATTCGGTATTTGGAAGGGGCGTGTTTATGGCGTCCCTTCAAAATACCAAATTGATATGGTATATATTGCTGTTTTGTGACCGAATTCCAGTCGCAAATCAGTAATACTTTACCACCAGTATAAAACTGGTGGTAACCAATGTTCCCTCTAATTATTTTCCTCTGTGTGCGGCAGAGTAAGGTCTCTGTGCGCCGCAGCCAAGGCTATGTGCGCCAAGAACCTGACCGCGCGTGTAGACCAGGGCTTTGAGTGGGATGAAAATACTCTGGGATCTTTCAAAGGGGCGTAACCGATTAAGGGTGTGGCTTAAAAGCAATTAAGCTAAAAATATGTGCATCGCATAGTGTGCCACCCTACTGATATTTTGCTGCTTCTGTCATTGCATCCAGATATATAATACAAGTAGCATTACACCTACAAGAAGCCAAGACTATTGGCTTTGTCAATGGTTTTTTTTGCATCAAGTTGTATATAATATTGAAAATGCTTCCGCTCTTGTGGTTGGGGTTGTGGCTTAATGCTCGAGCTGTCGATTTAGGAGATGGGTTTTTAGTCTCGGGTCAGCCTAACATCCTGTGATTCTGGGCAAATCAATTAATCTCCCCATGCATACAAAAAAATATATAATAATAAATCATGTTAAGCGCTCCAATACTTTTGGGTTCAGTTCGCACTATATAAAAACTTGCTGCATTTCTTTTCTAAATGCGGGGTAGAAACCATAACAGATGGAGAAAGAATGAGGAAAATAGAGGGAAAGAGAAAGGGAGGGCAGAAAGGAAGAATGAAATATAGGAACTATGAAAAGAAGGAAGAAACTGCGACAAGAAGGAGAGGTCAATAAAAGGATGGATACAAAGGTGAAAGGTTTGAGAGATGGAAGAGTAAAGTTATATTTGCCTGGGTGGGTGCACGTAAGAATGGATTGAAGGATGAATGTTTGGATAGATGGATGGAAACCTGGATGGAAGAGTGAAAGGATGGGTGATTGATAAAAGGTGGGTGAAATGATGGATGGATGGGTGGATGGATAGATAGATGGATGGATGGAATGGTAAAGGAAGGATGGATGGATTAGATGAAAAGACAGACGGATGGGAGTATGAATAGACAGGTGAAATGGACGCTGGATGAAAGGCTTAAAGGGTGGAGAGATTAATAGATAGGAGGGATGAAAGGACCTCTTCTAGGGAGGACAGACCTTACTAGCTTGACTCTCCTGATGGCATTTGAGGTACCGATCGAATTGGGGGGTATTTTAGTTTGCTTTTTGCCTACCCCTGTGTCCACAATACGTCTTCGACAACAGCTAAAGGCTGTCTATAGGCGAGACCTGGAAAGGCCTGGCTAGGGAAAGGTTTAAGTTAGTGGCCCCTAAGCCCAAGGGCATGAGGGGCCCACAGCCATCTCTTACTACCAGATGACGGTTTTGGGAGTAAATCATTTAAATGCAAGGGGGTATTGGTTCTAATCTTGTGGAATGATTACTTCTGGCTTTTTCTTATGAATCATATGGCTATAAAAGCACTAACTTATTATTTGTCTTTTGAACTTTTAAACAAAACAACCGAGGGGATGAAGGAAAGGCAATGTCTTTCGGATGTACAACACATGGAGCTTTTAGAGAAATGCATAGCTGACAATTTACGCAGCTCTCTAATTCTTCTACATGCTCCGCTGTAACATGGTGTTTACTCCTACGTGTCATACTGGAACCATTTGACAAACCTTCATTTCACACATTACCCTCCGCTTCCTCTTATCTTGAATGTTGGTGCTATAACTCTATCTGGCTCTGTGAATTGAATGACGTTAATTCACTTACGAGTTTGATGAAGTGAGTGTATAGTGCTTTTTGAAGAAATTGGTTTTGAGCTTTTTCTGCATTCAGTATGGGTCATCTGGATTTACATGGACGTTGCATGTGAATTATGTGGGCATTTGTGAAAGTATTCCTGTTAATCACAGCGCCCGTCATGCGCTGCAATTAACAGGAATACTTTCACAAATGCCCACAATCAGTCCGCAGCCTCTCTCTATTGAGAAAAGACATGCAGCAAGTCCAAAAGCACGACGTGTGCTTTACACGTCGTGCTTTTGGACTTGCTGCATTTTTAATGGATCCCGGCTGGGGCTGATTGTGGGCCTTTGTGAAAGGATTCCTGTTAATCACAGCGCCCGTCATGCGCTGCAATTAACAGGAATATTTTCACAATGGCCCACAGTGGCGTAACGAAATTTGAGGGGGCCCCCCTGCAAGGTGCATGGAGGGGCCCCCGCTCCGGATTCTATCAGGAGATCTCGAACGAGAGTACTGCGCTGAGGGGGCCCCCCTGCAACTCAGCCACCCCCCGCACCTCGGGGCTGCGGGGGCCTGTGTTACGCCACTGCACCACCATCCTGCAGGCATGTGCCTCCAGCTGGGTGGGACTTCCAGTGCATCTCTGCCTCCCTCTTGCAGATCTCTACCTCCAGTGGGGCTTCAGCTGGGTGGGACCTCCAGGGTATCTCTGCCTCACTCTTGCAGATCTCTACCTCCAGTGGGGCTTCAGCTGGGTGGGACCTCCAGGGTATCTGGGCCTCCTTCCAGCCAGCGTTTGTTTCCACTGAGACTGTTCCCAGCTTACTCCAGGCACTGCTGCTGTGTCACACAGATGCCCTCAGAAGATGCACTCACCCCCAGGGAGTCTCACTGAAGTCCAAAGCACCTGTGCCAGTCAGTGCCAATGTCCTTCTCTCCATCACCCTCTCTGGTTCTTTCCAGATGGACTCAGTTCTATCCCCTGGTAGTAGGACAGGCTTGTTGTGCTAGGGCACAGCTGGGGCTGCCATTGCTGCGAAGGAGAGCGCCCGAAGCCTGTGCCAGCACACTGGCAATAGAGGCTTGTGCATGCCACCATCTCTTCAAGAGCGGGCAAAGGGCTACATTATGACACAATGAATTGCCAATTAAGTTTTGATAAAGAGGGTGAAGCAAGTTCAACTCCACCAATGACCGGGTGCATGACCCTAGCACGCGTAGTGAGTCCTCTGCACTGGGGTATCACGGCAGGTTCGGACTACAAGCCAAGACTGGTTTGTGCCCTCCCTGGGCTGTTGTTTTATTTCCAGCGCTAACACTCTTGGCTCACTTCCCTGGCCTTGGTTCACCTGCTCCGCCGTATGTGTAAAAAACTCATCTACACTTTATTTACAGACGTAGTTTCCTGCTCTCCCTCCACTCACCCGGAAGTAAAGGTTAATAAAGCTTACGTGCACTTCTTAGTATTCTCCGGTGCAGGCCCTTCGTCTCACAGGGGCGTTTCTGCGAGATTATATTCATAGCTATTTTACCGACCTGCTCTCCAACCGAACATGATGCAATGCCACAAGGCAAGTGAGGCGGAAGCTATACCCGTATTTCTGTTTATCATGCTGCTGGAGAAATAACCCCCTCACCAAACAAAGCAACAATGCAAACTCTTTTATTTCTCATAGCCATGTCACTGCCCTTGGAATTTCCAATGCCTCCCCCCCACCCGACCCTTGGTCTGTTTTTGATCGCAATTGGGCCACTATGTAAAAACCCCAGGTTTCTTAACCAACCCCCGTCCCCAACTTTTTGCACTGTTAAAATGTGTACGGATATAATAATTAACATGCCTAATCTCGGCCCAAATCTCTTAAATATTGTTAGATATTTACAACGGCTTTATGGGCGGTGGGGTGTCTTGTTCAGCCTGAGGAGGTCGGGGGTCAAGGGTCACATTGGTCAGGATGGAGAAGCAGCACGTGCGGACTTGCACCTCGCCAGGTACTCAGCCATTAGCCTCCACCCCGAGGCGCCCGGCATTAGCATGAGAATGCAGCCGTTCTGGGTTTCTGGTGGCCGGGCATTCACTGGACTGTGCTGAGGGGCCCCCTGGAACTTGGCTGCGGGGGGCCTGTAGTTATGCCACTGCCCACAATCAGCACCCAGCTGCGCTCTATTTAGAAAAGAAATGAAGCAAGTCTGAAAGCACGACGTGGAAAGCACACGTCGATCTTTTGGACTTGTTGCATGTCTTTTCTCAATAGAGAGAGGCTGCGGGCTGATTGTGGGCATTTGTGAAAGTATTCCTGTTAATTGCAGCGCATGACGGGCGCTGTGATTAACAGGAATCCTTTCACAAAGGCCTCAGGCAACCAGTAAATTGCCGTTTTTCGCCGCTCGCGTTTTAAAAGCGGGCGGCGGCGAGAACATGTGCGCGCTTCACACGGGACACTGCGCGCTCGGTGCCTTAAAGGTGCGCGGGCGGGCAGACGCGCACGTTAGAGGGAACACTGGTGGTAACCCATTTGCGACCCCTTCCCCTTTGATAACGTAAATAATATTTTTTAAGAGCAGGCAGCAGTCCCATGAACCACTGCCGACTCTTAAAAATGGAACTTCAAGATTACATTATTTTCATTTTAAACGCATCCTGTTTTACTCTAAGGAAAATGGGCTGCATTTAAAAAAAAAATAGACTACTTTATTAAAAAGCAATCAGAGAAATGGTGGTCTCTGACCTACCTCATTAATCCGTAAGTTATGAGGAAGTTCGATTTCCGACCCACAAGGAATCCCTAAATGAAACTCAATGCATTTCATACATACATTAGGAATACCGGTTTCCTAATTACAATTCGGAGAAAAATGGAATTAGGAAATCGGTATTTTTAATGTTTGTACATCTGGCCCATAATCCTTTAGGATGGAGGAGGGCATTATCTCTGCCATGCTGATGGACTACTGTCTGTCAAATTAAGAGATGGCAGCCAGCCGAGCAGTCATGTCTGTACCTCGAAAGAAACAAGCATCACAGAGGTTCTTATTAAAGTGCAAAACCTTTGGTGGGCTGCCACTATCGGTTTTGACAGCCATCCACCAGCCTTTTCCCAAAGTGGGAGTTTGTTTCTGAAAAACAATAAACTAATGACTCCAAACTTTGGGAGTTGATAATCAGGGTGTGGAGATCACTACTGTTTTTTTCTTTCCCTCACTGCTAAGCTTTTCCTGGCATTGAGGGACAGAAAAAATGACATTACATCACCAATCCTATATAGGGTGAGCGGTGGGAGGACCTTTCTCTGACAACCCCATCTCCATCAGGCTATTTGACAAAGCTTTTCGCCGACAGAGCCAACAGGGTCTCAGTCGATAAAATTCTTACAGCCCACCTGTCATTAAATGAGGCGTGCGGACAGAGAGTTTGGCTGACGAGTTACTCCGCCGTGTTTGCATGAGAGTACCCTGTCCACCAAACTTTAAATCCGGCCCTAAGGCTATTGAGGGTCTATGTATAGGACAAAAGAGTTCACCCTGGGATGTCATCATGGCTTTAAAAGATGTCTGATGTCACTTGGGCTATCCTTGGCATTTTGGTGAATCAGTGTTCATGGCAAGATTCAATATAAGGAAGAAAAAGAGTGCTTGAAAATGTAGGGGAGCTTACAGGAGTCATTCTGTCTTTTTGTGAATCTTCAATTGTGTGCAAGCCTTTGCAAATCGTAGCTGTAGGTTTACCCATAATTTTGGGAATCCGAGCCAAAACGAGTTGATCCGGATTTTAATTAATTCTGCTCTGGATATCAATGCGATTCAGAACCAGTTTAACATTAGTTTCCGTTTCTCTCTCTGAGAAATCGTCTGGCATTTAGTGGAACACAACAAGTTAAAGAGATGTAATATCTCCATTGTTTTGATGAGCGAAACTCAATATAGCTATCAACACAAAGATCACAAAATGGGAATACGCTGCGGGGAGCGTAAAGATCATTATTTCAGTGAGGGGAAAATGGAGATGCAAAGCAATACTTCAGTTTTGCAGCTTGCCTTTGGGAGTGAGCTGCAGAATGTCAATAAAACAAACAGAAGCTGGCAGACACCCAAAAAGGACTGCGGTTAAGTGCAGAAATATTTGTTCGATCCATAGCATGAAAAAATAGAATCTTTCTGGTGCTAAGCAAATGGTCTTTTTCCACAAATAGACCGATTCTGCTAGAAATGGGAGGTTGTGTTCAAATCATGTTTCTGAATCCCAACAATTTTACTTAGACACACTTTACCAAGATGAAACTTGCTGCAATGAAAATGGTAACAGGGGCTAAACACCAACAAACTCTGATACTTCAGGCTATGCCTCATTATAGCTTCATTAACTTTGAATGAGTGAGTTAGTGTACGTGAATGGTGACGTCAGTACGTAGAGCAACTCATTCAATAGATCTGGGAATGACCACAAAAAAGAGCAGATAAGGAATGGCAGAAACAAAAGAAGCAACAAGTACGCATGTAATTGATATGATATCTGAATATTTCACTTGTACAGAAGGGCTTTTAAATGGCCACTATCTAAAATTATTGTTGATTTCGCTTCTGTCTTTTCGCAAATATTAAAATGTAGTCAAAAGAGAACACCGTGTACATTTCATGACAGATTTAATATATGTTTGGGACTTTACATTAGCTTCTGAGCTTTACATAATGTTTAATATTGTTTGTCTGCCTAGAACACCAGCGTACAGATGAAACCGACTGAGATAACAAAACTGATCCTCCTAATTCAGCAAACAGTTTACACTGAGATCTCAAATCAGTTTCTAGGTCGGGCTTGACAGCTTACCAGAGCTCATGTAATCACGACACACAATATAAAGAAAAGGGCATTGGGTCAGCCTCCTTCAGAAATTGGCCTTTTTGTGAGATCCCTGGAGCAGTGTATTTTAAACTTCACCCTCTACACTGTATTCGTATGTTACAAAATATAATCACTATATTCAATGTGTGCCTTAACTCATTCACTTGTGTGTTTCACCTTTATGCATTATTGTAGATAACATTGCTTTGCACATTTAGAAATCACAAAATAGTTTTATTGGAGGGGAAGCCATGCATGCCGTTTACCCGCAAGCGCAACCACGCTGGCCTTAACCATGTATATGCCTTAACCACAAACTGCTTTCCCCCTTTACACACCTACACTGCCAGCTGTTGGTGCCGACTCTGAACCTGCTACTGGGGCTGCTGAATGCGTGGGAAATAATGCAATAGAATCCCCCACTGAGAACAGATCCTGTGAGTGGGGAGCTACCCCGGCTGCCTGCAGACATGTTTTTTGGGTTACTATCCCTATGCAGCATTGGTAATATCACCACATTAATGTGCCCCACAACTCCCACATTGGCATTGTAAAAGGGCCCCATGGAACCCTTACGCGGGGGGGGGACGACAGTGGCAATGCCCCGCTTACTCACCCTCTGCATTGGGTGCCGCCCGCAACTGGTTCCCAGACCCACTCCTCGGAGCTTGAAGGGCATTCTTATAGCACACTGGCCCTTACCTCTGCCTCCTGGGCAAGGTCGCTGATGGCTGCTGGTCCTTCCCCGGGCCTTCCAACACCATCCTCAGGGCTCAATCAATGCTGTTAGTTTTTGCTGCTTTCCATAGCTCACCAAAAGAGTGGAGTTCATCCTGTGTGGCAGGGTTGCCCGTAGCTTGCTTTGGTGCCACAACATCTCCGCGTGCACCCTTCCCCCTGCATTTCATGGGAATCTGACTGGCAGTCAACTGAAAGTTTGGCCCCCCAACTTATTAAGAAAACCCCCTGAGTTGCCTTTTCTGGATGTGCTCCTGGGACCACCAATCCTGTTTTTGAGTGCCCTGTGTTCTTACCCCCGAAACCTCTTATCCAGGAATACGCTATAGCCCAGTGTAAGACAATCAAGGCTGCAGATGTTGCTAAGTAGCACAACTAGAGAATGTCAAGCAAGAAAAGCAAAAATAAAAGAGAGTTAGTCAGCATGCCTCCGGTGCAGCCACCATCAATCCCCCACCAACCAGTTCACACTTGACTGCAAACTCTGACACCTGAGGAACTTCCCTCCAGACACAGACACACACCTGATGCCTGTCGCTTTTGCTTATGGGCTGCTTGTGGCCAATTGCAAATGGCAAGAATTCACCCCACTGGCAATAGGTGGGCTCTCTTGCCGCTGTGCCAATTGCTGACCCCTTCATGAAAGAGAGAGTGAGGGAATGAAGCAGAACCTTAATGGCAATTAAGGAGGGGATTATAAAGGCTATATACGCTTGTGGTAAGGCAGATGTATAAACATAACCGCATAATATAGGTGTACAAATGAGTTAATTTGCCCCTAATAGCCATTCCATCATATCAATACCATTTCAACACCACACATGCGCTGCAACTGTGCCAAAATATCCTCGACACAATGCTCACCAGCAGCCTCCGAAAACATTCCTGCATTTTGTCTAAACCCAGCTGAGACTTCCGATCCCCAGGCTCCCTATGCTAGCCCCATGTGGTATCATATGTCAGATACATTTGTGAGAGCTGCACTTCCACTTGGTAATCGATTGTCCAAATCACCACGATCCGACCCCTGACTCGAGAGACCCCCACTGCTGCTAGTTGACCCCCCTGCCTGCCAAACATTTTGCTATTCCTAAAATGGTACTGCTTTCACCAGCCCAGCTCCTCCATCTGTGCTGGTGCATGGAAGCTGGTTTCACCTCTCTTATCATCTACCAGGCAGCACACACCACTCACGAATAGCAATAGCAAGATTCAGTGGCGGCTGGTGACATTTGAAAGTGGTGTGCTATAAAATAATTGTCATACTGCACCGCAGCGAGCGAGCGAAGCGAGCGAGCCCGAACAACCTAAGGGGTTTTCGGGGTGGTTCTCCCCCCGAGAAAATTTTGAAAAAAGAGTGCCCAAATGGTGCATTTTCAAGCAAATTTGAGAAAGCAGGAAGGTTAATAAAGCAATTGTGAAAGTGCAGTTATTACATTAATAAAGAGATGTCATATAACATAGGTAGCTGCTTATTCAAGCTTTCTTTCACCCCATAGTCCAGCAGGGTCTTGATACAAGACAGATAAGAGAAAAAGTAGTGTGGTCCTCGACCAGGAAGACACTCATATTTCGTTGGTAAGAAGTCAAAAGATTGGTCAAATTGAAAACCTGAAATGCAATACGCAATCCAACAATTTGCAAGTACATCTCATCTATGTTCAACAAGCCGTGTTTTACCCATGATTGGAATTGTGAATCACCAAATAAACTGAGCCACTGCAATCAAAATCAACCAAAACTGTGGCTCAAGGTTACATATTGGCAGAAACAGTATAAAACAGAAACACAGTCTAAATAACTATGAAAGTGACACATAAATATTGACCATGCAACTCAAACTCAGAAATTCCAGATCCAATTCACTGCCAAAGCAGGCCTCCCACGTGTCATTTCATGTGGGCTAAGTGCAGTCTACAATGCATGACTTGCCAAAGCAAATTAAGATTCTCTCATATTTAAAAATTCCTGTAGCAGACAAAATTTTAAGTTGCCCCAAAGCGGGACAAGATTTTACATTCCAACATTCAATGGTCTGTTCCAGTGTCTGATTATAGTAGAGATAACTGTGTACGTATGCTCATACCTATATCTGTCTTACTTCCTATGTCCCTCTTTTTCTCTCTCTAGCTCAACATACTCGTTATACCCCTCTCTCTTTCTGCCACACTCTCTCATTCTGGCTCTGCTTAGCTCCATCTCTCTCTGTTTCACCCCCTCTCTCTCGTTCTCTCTAACAATCCATCGCTTCTCTCTCCCACACACACACACACACTCTCACTCTCTCCTCTCTTTCATTCTGGCTCCTCATCTTTCTTTCAATTTCGCTTCATCTCTCTTGCTTTATTTATCAATATATTCTCTCTTATGTTATCAATTACATCCAGTTGAGTTCCATTACACACCAGGCATGACATTTTGGTTTACAGGTCCGTTCTGTGTCTCTTTTCTCTTTGCTTTCCATTGACTTTATCTCCAAGTATCTGTTTTCTCTCTTTCTAGGCCTGTATCTCTTTCTGTTGCTTTATCTCTATCTACATTCATATTTCTTTAGGTCTGTCTTTCTCTTCTTTGCACCCTCTTTCACTCTCTGTGTCTGTCTCTTGATTTCTCTCTACTGTCTCTAGCACTGACTCTATTTGTTCTCTCTCAGTCCTCCGAAGTCACACTCTGTCTTTTGTCACTCGCTTCATATCCTTTATTCCGTCCTTCAGTCGGTCCTCCCTCCTTGAGGCTATCCGTCCGTTCGTCTATCTGCATTAACTAGCTAGTTATTTATCTAACTATAGAAGCCACCCCCCTCCTCTTCTCTACCCCTTCGTCATCTATCTGCATAATTGTCCAAGTCTGAAGTCTCTGGGACCAGAATTATCCAGCACGGAATTTGCAGACCTGGAGACACTGGGAAACCCGTAGCTGCCCAGAGTGGTATCCTCCCAGGGACGCGGCTGCGATGCAAGGAGATTCAGCGCTTGCTTGGAGTACTCCCCATGCACTGAAAATGGGCAATACTTCATGCCATCACTGGAGATACCCTAAGACACAGGATATTATCACTGTCTGTGAGGGCTTCAGATTGACCCTAGGGTCGCCTAACCTTTAAGCCAGCCACATAGCCGACTCTCACAGTATTGTGATAAGTCTGGTCCCGGAGACTTCACGGTGTGCCCCTATTTGCATGAACAGTTTTACTCATAGCAGCCAGCCACCGCAGAAGCAGCACGCCACTCACACTCTTGCCTGCAACTCACACCAGTCTGCAAGCAATGCTGCTGTGTCAGTGTCAGATTAGCACCGCTGCTCGTTCAATGTACCTCAATCCCGAAGCATAGCAGTTAAGCACCGCTGTAGCAGAATGTCACTCCAGGCTGGTCCGCAAATCATCACGCCAGTCTGCAAGCAATGCTGCGGTATCAGATTAGCGCCGCCGCTCCTTCAATGTACCTCAATCCTTACCGTATCAGCCACTGCTGTGCCGACACTGCGATCGCCACACAGCTCTGCGTATGCTACGGTAGCCGCAATGAGTCGGACCGACTGACTCTCCAGGTCCGTGGAAACCACGCAATCAGGATGCGGGCAGGGGTTGGGTGCTTACTACTGCTTTGGGGGAAAGCTGTGGGGGAAATCTGTGAGCCGTTTTGAGGCGCAGCCCGGAAACTTAGAAATGTGCGTGTCTCTCAGCCACTCCTGGCGCTGCTCCAGCAGCGCCAGGATTGGCTTGAGCAGGGGTACTCCCCGCCCATTAGGAGACCGGGGGCTGTGGCATGGCAACCCTTGCTCTCCTAAGGGGGAAAGGCTAGTGCGCATGTTCGGGCTGGTCATAAAAATGACCAGCCCAAACCCGAGCCATGCGCACCATTAGTGGCAGTGCGCTGTCAATCAAACCCTCTGTGCTTCTGCAGCCCCACCCCCTTCAGCGTCCTCCTGAGTCCTGATTGGATATTAGTGTGTCGTCACGAACGATTCACGAAGAATTTATTTTATGAACGGCCCGGGAACGAAGAATTTATTTTAATTGAAACAAATGGGGCCGTGCGTGCCGCCAGCCCGTGGCATTAGTGGGGCAACACCCAGGCGCCCCAATGGACGCACCGCCACTGGCAAGATTACAGTTTACCGTATATCCTCTGAAGAAAAATATCCCAGGTAGCATTGATGTCATAGCAGCTGCATCAATGGAAGTCCTTCTACGGCACATTTTCACCCTCCGGACTCACCTTAGTTCTGGCGTTCTGATGCTTGCAAGCAATACCCGGTCCCGAAATGTGGCTCCGGATGCTGGTTCTTTTGTCTGTTCCAGGATGCATGTCCATGGTCAAGGAAAGAACAGGCGAATGCATCGCCCGCGATCCCTTAAATGCCTCCGCCCCAGGCGTCCTCTGATGATGTTACGATCTTTGCAGAAGTGACACAAATGGCAGGCACGTCCCCATGGCTCCTGCCCATAGCGTGACTAATGGCACCCCTTCTGCTAAGGTGCGCCTGGCCAAGATTCTGTAAAACGGAACAGTGGTGCCTTCATCGCAAAAAGCGTTGGTTGCATTTAGCCTTTGTTCTACGATTCCCTCCCCCCATGTCTAATCTCATCTACTCTCAGTTTTGGGAAACTGTTGGATAGAGATTGTGCTGTCTTTGTATTCTGGCACTCTTCTGTGCAATAGGCGCCCAGGGCATCGGCCCAGCATGCCCATACCTAGGGCCAGCCCTGACGACAAGTAGCCATAACTCTAACATAACTTTATTGTTATATGGAATTGCAGAGGCCCCCCCTCCCTGAGCCCTAATATGCCCTGGAGACCCAATCCCAGGGGAGGGTTGCTGCTCCCTGAGCCTCTTTTGGCCCTGGGAAACCCATCCCCAATAGCCATCCATTTTTTTTAAAAAGGGAGGGTGGCCGCATGCCCCCGAGCCTTATTAGGCCCTAGGGACCTCATCCCCCGGAGCTGAGTAAATACTAAAAGGAGAGAGGTGCGTACCTCCCTCCCTGAGCCTAACCAGGCCAGTGGAGTGAGATCCCATATTGAAATGTAGATTATTTATCTTAAAATATAGGTTACAGAGTTGAACATGATAGTTATGGTAGGGTCAGAGCTTTCTTTGAAATTGTGATTCTGCTAACTTTGAGACCAGTTCATGAATCCGCAAGAAACCCAAAAAAATATAGGATTCGGGACATCAATTTTCAAGCAGATCTGTCTAGAAGGCAGAATTTCGAGGCGGTCAAAAAGAGTGATTTCCATTTTAACCCCCATATAAACTTTACTCTCCACTACAGAAAAAAAATACTAACCAGAATTACACTAAAACTGAAAGTTTACTCATCGGAGTGCCATTGCTTGTTTTGGGTAAATCCATTATTTAGTTTTTGAGAAATTAGCATTATAAAGCTGTGTGAGGTAGTCTTTGTAGAGTAACATTTTAGAGATATCTGGGCCATTAGTTGATAAACAGTCCTGGGACCCGAGTTTGGGGACTGTCCACGGACAAACTTTAAAAGCTACCACATCGGACAAGGGAGCTTTATCTCCCATTATCTTGTTTGGTTCTTTTTCATTAAGGACATGCGAAAATCGTGTTATTTGCTTTTACGTATCTATGAAAAAGTTCAGGAACAATAATATGAAAATACGTGTACTTATACAAAATGTGAATCAATAATTTAGAGCTACATTGTAGCCTGAAATGAACCCTTGTGTCTATTTTTGTTAAGGAGGACACATATCACACTAAAAAAAACCACAAGTGCGATGAGGAACAGCAGCTTGTATTCTGGCCATTTGCATTGTTCTTACGTAATTGTGGTAACATTTACCATGAACGGTGTGTAAATACGCAGGGGCATATTTACAAGCCCCTTGCGCCACTTTTGCGCCGCCGTTGCGTCACGCATGTGACGCAGCGGCGACGCAAACCATGCGCCGTGTTGCGCTATATTTACAACGTGACGCATCTAGGGAGATGCGTCACGTAGTAAACCCCTGCGCCACATGAAACCTGCGTCAGGTTTCATGTGGGTGTACCGGCGCAGGGGCGTTCCGGCGCCAGGAACGCCTCGGAGAGTGACGTAGTGAAATCTACAAGATTTCACGCAGTCACTTTCCGGCGCTGGTGCGTCAAATCCTTACGCCTGCTTGAAGCAGGCGTAAGGATTGACGCACCATGTTAGAGATAGGAAGGT
The DNA here is from genome assembly GCA_963921515.1 of Calotriton arnoldi. NCBI lineage: Eukaryota > Metazoa > Chordata > Amphibia > Caudata > Salamandridae > Calotriton > Calotriton arnoldi. The sequence goes on from CAWUFW010001273.1 coordinate 1,760,258, forward strand.
TGGAACAGTGCTGGAGTTGCGTCGCGCTGCGACACAACTTCAGCACTGCGCCAACCTTCCGCCGGCAGATGCGTCACGCATCTGCTTATCCTGCGCCACGATGCGCCGCATTGTAAATGCGGCGCATCGGACGTGGCGCAAGGGTAAACTTGCGTGACGCATTTTCCCTGGCGCATCCCTGCTGATATGCAGGGATGCAGCAGGGAACGTAAATATGCCCCGCAATATGGAGTAATGGCCATATAATGGGACAAAGAGGGCACTCTCTGGCACATACATCTCTCTGGGGGTGGGGTCAAAAGGATCCCACAGTGTTAAAAAAAAAGGTTAGAAAATGCCTTGTGGATGCCTGAGGTTTGTGAATTAAGTTCAGAGTTTGCGATCTCAAGACGAAAACCCAACCAAGACTCTGGTGCATCCCTGCTGATATGCAGGGATGCGCCAGGGAACGTAAATATGCCCCTATGAACCCCATAACACCTTGTTGCATCCTATTCTGCAGATTGTGAACTTTGTACAGAGGTCAAGATCTACACTCACCATTTTAGTATGTTGTGAGTCTACTGGCTTAACTCTGGACACATTAGGGCACCATTTTAAATGAAAAAATGCATTATTTGCACAAATTATTTATTTTGTTTAGGAGTTGACTGAGGTGAGATTGTGCTCCAGGGGGTAAGCTTATAGGAGCCTGTAAACCCAGGATGACTAGCAACGTGGGAAGAATCTCCTCTAATGTCCGCAGTCTTAGAAGAAAGTCAATGGACTGTCTGGCAAGATTAAGAGCATTCAGAGATTTTTATTGACTGTTGGTATATAACCCCACCACTACAGCATATAACCAGAAGGGGCTCGTGCAGGTAAGAGCGGTGGGGCGGAATGGGGGGTACTCGACAGACGATGAGGAAAAATTACATAAATGATTAATTTTCGCTCGTCGTCTGTCGAGTTCTCCGCCCCACCGCTCTCACCTGCATGGGCCGCTCCTGTGTATAATAGATACTACTGGGAGCCACTGCACTTTAATACTTTAGGCTCATGTCTCTCTCAGATAAGTAGTAGCTTTTGAAAACCATCATCTGCTTTTCAACAAGAAGAGGAAGAAGTCCTTTGCACAAGATACAGATAAAATACCAAAGTCACCATAGATTGCACGTTTTACCCATACCCCTGTCTATAAGAAACAACCTTCGGCTGTGTGCAGCATGCGGTTGGCCTCAGGGCCTGGCCTGCACTGATGCCTTGTACTCCATGCAGGGTCCCTATCAAAGCAAGTACAGAGAGCAATCGAATACTCATTAATTGTATATGTAATCAAAAAAAGAGAATGTTGAGTGAGACTATGGAACATAGATGAAACATTTTTAGTTTAATTTTAAAAAGATAAATACATTTGGAATAGGGGAGGTGCTCGGTGCTCATACGTGGTAAGCATTACTGGTGAATAAATCAAGTGTACAACAGACTGTAATTTCCAATATAGTCATTAAGACATTATCCCCTCAGATCCTTAGCAGTGGCCTACAGGGGCCCTGCTTGGGCCCTCAAAGTCCCTTTCCGACTGCCTTTTCATGGCGGTGGGATGGCCATGAAAAGGTTTTGGGAAATGTGCATCGTGATCCTGACAGCAGAGACTGAGCAGGCACTGCCTCCATTCAGGATCACAATTCCGACAGCCGGCCCGTTGTGATCAGTAGATCCTGGTGGAGGTGGCGGTCCATCCTCCGACAGACAAGGGTTCAACTGTCTGCATCCTAATGCAGCGATCGGCCCGAAGGGTTGTCTGTCGGTGGGACCACTACTGACGGCCTGTCGGTGGCAGTCCCACCAGCATCATGATGTGCCCCTATGTTTTGTAGTACATTATGTAGTACTGCAATAAACCTAGGAGTGTAAATCTTCACCTCCACTTCTCCTACCTTTTCTATAGCGAGATCCTCACACATGTAAGTTTACTACATTAGTAGTAAATGTGGGAGGGACTGGGGTAGAGTCTGGAAAAAGGGGCATACTTAATACTAAATTGAAGGTGATTAGGGAGGAGTAAGGAGGGTTTTATGCAGGATTAGCGTGGGGTTCAGGGAGGGACATACACCCACTCACCCACAAAAGAGTAAGCTAGTTGCTATTAACAAACTGCGGGCCTGATTCACAGAACTAACTTACGACAAAATCCTAAACTTACTACCATTTTGGTATTCACAGAATGAACTTACTCATTTTGGTATTCACAGAATGAACTTACTCATTTTGGTATTCACAGAATGAACTTACTCATTTTTCGCATTCACAGAATGAACTTACTCATTTTGGTATTCACAGAATGAACTTACTACCATTTTGGTATTCACAGAATGAACTTACTCATTTTGGTATTCACAGAATGAACTTACTCATTTTGGTATTCACAGAATGAACTTACTACCATTTTGGTATTCACAGAATGAACTTACTACCATTTTGGTATTCACAGAATGAACTTACTACCATTTTGGTATTCACAGAATGAACTTACTACCATTTTGGTATTCACAGAAGGCACTTACTCATTTTGGTATTCACAGAAGGCACTTACTCATTAATGAGTAAGTGCCTTCTGTGAATACCAAAATGTGTAAGTTACACAAAATGAGTAAGTTACACAAAATGAGTAAGTTACACAAAATGTGTAAGTTACACAAAATGAGTAAGTTACACAAAATGTGTAAGTTCACACAAAATGTGTAAGTGCCTTCTGTGAATACCAAAATGAGTAAGTTCATTCTGTGAATACCAAAATGAGTAAGTTCATTCTGTGAATAACAAAATGAGTAAGTTCATTCTGTGAATACCAAAATGGTAGTAAGTTTAGGATTTTGTCGTAAGTTAGTTCTGTGAATCAGGCCCTGCATGTCCAAAGTTACTAAAGCTAAAAGCTGACCCAAAACAGTAGAAAAGTACTCCAACTCAGAGCAAGAGTAAGTCCAGTACCACACATGGCCAACCACTGCTACTGCAACATCCTCCCCTAGAAAATAATGGAGTTAGAGACTTAAAATAAAACCCAATGGGCAATAATGTTAATTGACATTCAATTATTTGAAACAGTTAACGATCTAAATAAAAATAATGTATTATTAAAAAATATCTAAGCATACTACATATTTATTATTTAATATTAAAATATTTTAATAACCTTTTTTAATTTAAAAATTTATTAAACATGTATTTTGTTAAAATAGATCTAAATTACATTTAATTAATGTTGTACATCATTTATTATTGCACAATAATTCTTTTTTTACTTTAGGTGGAAATGTATCTTTTAATGTAAACTCTCTGGGAAATCATTTTTCTTTAATGTAATACATTTAAATGAATTGATGATTTAAATAAAAATTAGTTTAATAGTGCTATAATATTTTCTTGTTCTCCATTCAAAATAAATAAATATAATTAATTTGCATTAACATTTAAAATAACAATATTTTTATTACAATTTAATATTAAATTATTTTTAAATTAAAAAGGTTGGTAAAATATGTTGTAAAGAAATAATAAATATATTTTAATTTTTATAAAAGTTTTATTATATTTTAGCTATTTGAAATAATTTAATTTAACTTAACATTATACAGTGTTGCAATATGATTGGTTGGCCATGTGTTTTGCTAGACTTACTGCTATTTCTTTTTGGCAGTAGTAACTTACACTCATATATTTTGCTCCACCTCTCTGTTTCAAGAAGTGGAGACATGCAAGTCTAAACTTTTGAGTGGCTTTACAATGTTAGTAAAGTTACTGAAAAGTGTAAGAGTAAACGTGTAAATCCCTCACAAGTTCAAGTTACCTTTGTGAGTAGGTCTATGTTAGAGAAAAACAACGTATGGCTCACGGGTTACAGTCAATAGCTTTTAGATCCTTTAAAAATGCGGATCTTCAGGGATGAACAGCCATCTAATGGCCTAAGGAGGAAGTCACTAGTTCAAAGGACTGTGAATACTAAAAGACAAAAGAGAAAAGAATAAGAAAACCTGCAATTTAGGATGGCACTCACACATGCTTGAGGAGTGAAAAGTGAAGTAACGCTTGGTGTTATACTAAGAGACTATGATTAGCCAAAATAATTATTTAATTACTAAATTCATAATAAAGCATTGGTGCACATTATTGGCAGGGGGCTTGATACCTGAATTACCCGTGTTCCCATTTAAAAAGGAAAGAATTTAAAAAACGAATTTGCTATTTGTGGTTCTCCTGGCCATCACTACTCCCAGAAACCGTGATGATAAATGGGGTTTCACACCTCTCTAGGACCACTTTAAATGTGGTCAATGCAGTGTGTGCCATCTGACTAGTGAAACCAAAGACTTCCTCTATTACAAAACATGGGTTACTGAGTCGGCGATGCGAGCGCAAGGTAAGTGGTTTTATTTATTTTTGATTTTATTTTACCTATTCTGTCGTCTGTTGACTTTCCCCCAGCCATACCCCGCCCTCGCCCAACTGCTCTTACCTTAACCGTCCGTGCCTGTCTATTCTGTTGTTAACTGCAATGACTCACTACCCTGCCCTGTTTATTGTCATTGCGCATTGACTGTGTGCTTTATAAATTTTTTCATCAGGTTTGCTATCCTTAATGCCATTTATGGGGTGATAATATTAGTCTTCAAACAAATCCACAGTGCCACCTCTAGCACAAATTTGTTCTTCTACTACTTTTTACTGTTTTTCCCAAATATTCTAATATGAGGCCCCTTCATTTCCCCATCTGACTGAATGAGTTTTTGAATTTTTCATCCAAAATAGTCTCCCCATTTTTGCTTTTCGTCCCTCAATTGCGAGGCTGTTTTCCAAGACGGCTGTTCTCACTGTCAGCCTAGTCTTTTTCAGAATAACCCTTCCTGTATGCAAGCCATGTCCGGAATCATTATCTTTGCCGGTTCTTTACTGTACTTCCAGGCATTTACTCTTCGTGCAGTCCTTGCTGCACGCAGAAGAAGACATCTCCATGGCTGCTCCGTCTTCCCATCCATTGGGAAGATGGTATCTTCATTGAAGAGCAGTTTATGGACATGCTTGACTCTAATTTCTATGTGCTTCGTGACAATGGACAGTCGGTCATACCGACCTGGCTAGTGCGAGGGATTGCATCCCCTCCGGCCCTCCCTGTTCCCATGACCTTCACCTTGCCAAAGTAATTGTCCAATTTAGGATACCTCTTCCTTTCGTGTGGTCTACTCTTTCACTACTTTTAGTTTTCCAGAGAGGTTCCCCACTTTCTTGTTTGACCTGTTTTGGAAGCATCCCCCTCAGATCCTGATTCTGCCCTGAATTTTCCAGGTTACTGAATAGACTATCATGGGCCTTTTTACACTCAAGTTCAGTTAATTACACCTCACTAAATCTTCTCTTTTTACTTCCTTTATCAAACTAATCACAGTCTCCTATTAATTATATCACTGTGTGTTACAGGCAGAAGTGCTCCACTGGAATGGTGGCCCAAGACCCAACTTCTGTGTCAGCATGGTGGAGGCAACAAGAATGGGCACACACCTATTGTAGGCTAAACTGCAATCCTATGTGACCTCACTCCCGCAAGAGTTTGAAATCTCAGGTGAATAGCAGCCCTCTTGTGTGCTGTTTACTATTCAAACTGCATCCAGCAATGACTCATTGCTTGTTATTGAATATGCACCACAGAAGCCGCCGCGTGCATTGATCCTCGCCTTCATTGGAGTCTCCCTGAATACCGTCTTCGATTGAAAACTCCTTGGTCAGATTCTTTGAGTCTTCTGCATATCTTTATGTCTACACCGCTGTGCAACATAACAAAATAAAGAAAGAACATTACCAAAGCAGCAATTTACTTATCATCAAGTACAGTAACATTAAACCGTGCCTCAAGTGCTTACCATGGGGTGGCTCTGCATGCTGTGAAGTGTACGCATTCTGCATATGGACACCAGCGAGAAAGTAAAGTCTTACTTGTGGGACTTATGCCTCTTTATTTGAAAGGGCTCTGTGTCGAAGTCCTGTTTATTGGTGCTGTTGCAACAAATTCTCACAAATTTGCTGAAGGGCAGATTCTGTCTAAGTGCGTGTTTGTCTTTCAATTGAGCAGTGTACAACAAACCATAGTTTCTAATGTGACCATTCAGAAGTTATTGGAGCAAACCAACAAAAGGCTCCTAGGATAAAGTCAACGGCATTTCAAGCAGTTAAAAAATGCGGGAACATCATTAGGAGTCATTGAAAGACCTGAGAAGGAAGTCACAGGTTTCAAGGACTGAGAATGCAAAGATCATCACTGGCTGCACACCCGCTGAGCGCTTCAGGTGCCACTAACTCAGTGCACCACAAGTCATCGCCACATGGCTATGGGCCCTTTCTGACTGCTGCCTCTGGCCTACACTGCGTTCAGCAGGGCTCACAATTAAAATGGAGTCTTGATTTATTTATGGCGCAGTCCAGTAGGCAACAGACATTGCTTCCAGTGCGGCCCGCCCGGACGACGCATCATCGCAGGCTGCACACCCACTGTCGTGTGGTTTGTGGACTCATGGTCTGCATTGCTATGTTAGCTTAGGCCTGGCTGCCATGATGCCTTTTTGCACACGTTACTTTGTGCCTTTGTTTTTCCAGCCTCTGCTTGTGCCCGGCTATTTTAGAACTGTCTGCATTTCTGCCTTTCACCTTTCCTCCTATCCCCTTTGGGTTTCGTCTGCACATCATGTACAAGGTCGAAAAACAATGTCCCTTGTTCTTGCTGATTTGGTCAGACCCTCGCACTTAGACATAACACTGAATGCAGCTGCACTGGAGAAATTCGTATGCTTTTAATATTGTGTTTTCACTGTTAGAGGCACTTGGAGACAAACCTTTCCAGAGAGAAGAGCTGTGCTTGTCTGATGATGTAAACCTAGCATCTAGATATTGAGGTATGAGGGTCTGCCCGACAAAGCTCAGAGGTCTTCTATTTTTATAATAAACTAGCAACTAGCACGGGGAGGGTGGTATGGTCATTTAGCCCTATATCCACTGCTTTATGAAATGCTTTCCCCGTTCATATTCTATGGAATTGTAACTATGCTTATTGTTTTATTCTTATGCATTATGCTGATAGTACTGGCACGTGTACTGCATCTTAGAGCACGGTAGTTGAAATAAACATTTTAAACTATACAGTGACTCTTATTACGCACGTTGTGGACAGGTGTGAGTGAGTTATGAAAGGGTGTTCTTGCTCCTGCGAGTCCTGAGAGAGAGAGAGACCGTGTTCTGGGTTGTCTAATCATTGGTAGCATCGTTGCTAATGAGACGCTACTACTAGTCGGGTTGGGATTGTGGGTACTAAGGTGTATTGTTGGCTCACCACTATACTCCGAGGTCCTATTATCCTGTGCATTGCTCTGTGTATGTGCAGAATCCCTACAACACCACTGAGTGCTGTAGGTGCCACTAACTCAGTGCACCACAAGTCATGGACCCTTTATGATTGAGTCTTGTGTGTGTGATGTCAGAGCTGGGGCCCCTACCTCAGTGCACCACAAGTCATGGACCCTTCATGATTGAGTCTTGTGTGTCTGAACCGATGATCACTGTACTAGTTGTTGCCAGCACCAACCACTGGGCTGGCTTACACTCACCCCACACCCATCCAGCACAGGCATCACTGGACATGTGACCCTGGTAATGAAATGGGCCGGGCGCACGTGCCCATAGCCAGTTCCACTATCTATCTAAGTGTGTCCGTGTGGTCATTATGTAAGCATGATGGCCCAGGGCCCTACCACATTACATTGTGCTGTGGACAGCGGACGCAACGATGTCACCTCAGGCAGTGGGTAAGACCTTGGACACATAGCTTTGTCGTCCCCCCTGTAAGCGTAAGCGGAGTGGGCCAGTCCGGCGTAGGGGTGTGAAGAATTTGCCCGGGGCTCTGGGCATGGTTCAGTGCTGGCCTGGACAAGGAAGTGACTAATGCGTGTGTCTCTGTTGTAGTGTCGGCGCCACCCGGCCCGCAATCGACAATGTTGCAATGTAGCATGCACCCGGAGGGCGGGCTCGCACGAACGGAGAAATGAAGGAGCGCAAGACCGGTCGGAGTCTTGGCTCATACATGCCAAGTGTTGTGTGTATCTGTATTTCCGCAGCATGAGCAAAATGCCTAGCCTTAATCGCAGGGCGAGTACAGCCAGGCACGAACTTACATCTGTGTCCGCCCTATCCTTGCCATAGGCCTACACTCACGTGGCCGCCCACCTTCAATGGCCAACATCACAGTGTCGTTGTCAGGCTTGTGGACATGCGCAGACAGGCATGACAATGGTGTGCCGTAGGAGTGCAAGTGATGCAACCGCACAGCGCACACAAGTAAATAGGCTCAGGGGAGGGAGGAGCAGCTGTGAGGCAACGTAACACACAGTGAGGCTGCTCATTTGCCACATGCAAGACATGTCAAACATGAATCCCAAAGTCGCACACATCCCACCCCACCCCCAACAAGCCACATCACACTTCCTGAATGCAAGCAGATGACAAACTAACATTAGGGATGAAAGCTCCTTTGTCTGAGCTATCAGGCGGAAGCACATCTCCACCTCCGACCTCAGAATTGCATGTGCCCGGCACCCCCGGACAGATACTATAGCAGCTGATGATGACTCCCACACTGCGCACAGCCCGAGGAAAGACCAACGTATACACACCCCACACACAGAAGTCCTTGCTCGAAGTTATCTTGCATGGAATGGCCTTCACACTTACTCCCACACCATCCCAGGCGTACAACCGTTGCACACTAAAACAACTCATTGATCCGAGCTGTGGCATTTCATCCACAGAACTGGCGCAGGTCAGAACAGTGCCGCTTCAACCAGAGCCACTAACGCAATGGCAGAACATCCCGGACATATGCACAACCCCTGTCACGTGGAACTGTACCGTGCACTTATGCTGCATTTACTGGGGGCACTGCCATTGGCAGTGCTGCGGATCAGTTACCGGCTAAACTTCCGCCTTGCCAACGTCACCTGCGTTCAGCCTGTGTTGCATTGTCGATCATGCATATTCGAGTGGTCCATGGATATCTGCCTATCCAACAGGACGGTAGCTGAACTGGATTTTGACATGTGTGTGCGCCCCCTGTTGGCCCACGACCAGGAGTGTCACCGTGATACCCGTTTATGGGATGCCTTGATAATTGGCATACATGCTGGCAGCTGGACCTGGGAGATTGCACAACTCCTCGTGTGCAGTGACCACATTGAACCGCTCCCCTATTGGGCTGTAGTGCTAATTGGTGAAAGGGGGTGGACGTAGCACATCTGTCCGGACCTGCTAATGGATTGCCTCGCCGTCCTGTTTGATGAAGTCGACAACGACCTCATATTGGAAATGATAGCCTACGAAGCTGCAATCGCTTTCATGGACGAGTAACTACGTACCTGCAGCCACAACAGATTCGAACCCATTGCACATGTCCCACCACTTTGTTGCATCTTGGAGATCTGGTCACATATCCCACGACAACAGTGGACATGACTGCATTCGCTCGGACTCCGAATACATGAGCGGACAACAACTCGGGTTAACACACATCTGTGAAAGGTGAGGCACTCCCCCGGAGTGGACTGCGGCGCTTGGCAACGTTCCAAAATTCTGACATACTGCTGCATTGGTCTGCATGTTGTGGCACTTGTCTTGCCCGTACTGACACGCATATGCTAATAAAGTCTACGCACCTTCACTTGTATTCAACTGTGATGAGTGTTGATTTGAATGACAATGTGTGTCTCACTGCCGATCTGGGTCACGGCCATACATGTGCATTGATAGCATTACCCAGGGAGTACCTTTTTGTGGACTCACTGTCCCTACATTCATCCATACTTTCATACTTGATTGATCATAGCCATGACACATCTGTGTGAATTAGAATGTTTTATTCGCATTCAGTGGAGTGTTGAAGCTGGACCAGTACAGGGCCATGCAAACCCCACTTTACATTGTTGCCCTGTGGAGGGCCAGCCAGAGACCTTTAGGGATTGACAAGTTCATCGGAAGAGGAAGACTTCAGTCCGCAGTGTGATTGCTGTGTCATTGGTAACCAAAAAAAATATGGCAGTCCATGTCGGGGTCCAAGGTGAGTGTCGCTGAGTGTATCGGGGACAGTGGAAGGTGTTATTCCAGGGCATGATGCAGAGGGCAGAACCAAGCTGAAACAGGCCATATGGCGGAGATGAATGCTACCACTTCATTCTTACCACAAAGCCAGATTCATCATCATCTTCGTCCTCTGATGTGTCAGGTGCCTCACATGTGGGTGGTGGTGTTTAGTCTGCATCACTGTGTGGCACTGACACATCAGGGGCCGGAGGTGGAATGTGTGCTGCACTGTGTGGCACTGACACTTCAGGGGGTGGAGATGTGGATGGAGTAGTAGCAGCAGCATTCATCTGCGCCAGGCCTTGTGGTGGCAATGCCATGATGAGGATCTGCAGGGCATGGAAGATCACAGCTACATCTCGCTGGTGTGCAGCCGTGGCAAACATTCTTTCCGCCTGCTTCCGCTCCAAGCTCTCCATCATTCTCCTTATGTGTCCCAACTCCCGGCTGACATCGCTGGAGCCACTCTGACTAGACAGTTGTTCTTGGCTCTGAGTCATGACTCCAGCGATGTCAGCCATGGATTGTTGGAGAGCATGGAGCGGACAGTGGATGTCCGTTAGGGACTGTAAGTGGTCCCTTATGGGACTTAGACACCCACGTATGGCATCTAGTTTGACTGCCAGGAGGTCGAACCCCACACGCAGCTGATCAGCCATCTTCTCCAGGCACCCTAACACACGGCGTTGGAATGCCATGTGTTGGTCGTGGGGGTCCTGGGAGACAGCCGTGGTGGTGGGTGCTTCCTGCTGTGTGGTCTGTGCAGGGGGTGGGGTCTCCTCGATACAGCTGGGCTGCCCTGCTCCTGGAGGTGGGGTGCCGAAGCTGTCCGTGAGCTGTTGACGGGCATCGGTGTCGATGTTGGGGAGGTCCTCTTCATCATCAGTGCTGAGTTGTTGGGTCTGCTCTGCAGGAGGTGTTGATTCTCCCTCTGCAATGTGAAGGGGAGAAGCAGATTGACGTGTTCACATGTATGTTCACGCATTGTGCAAGTTTGCTAACAGACTGCATGACAATGTACATTGTGACTGTTTGTGAGGAGATGCCTATTTGATGTGGGACAGTTTTCATATTGCTACACCATCGGGAATGTGAGGTTGTACTTGTACATTATCATCTCACAGTTTCCTGCTATGCCAAATGCGAATGGCCATTTTCTACACACAAGCGGCAGCAGTTGTGTCCACTGTTCTGTTGTGAAGGTGTTGCAGTTTGTACCACATTGTTGTCAATGTTGAGGTGCTCTGATTCTTATGTGTGTGTGCTGCATTGTGGGTGTGTTGCCCCTTCAGCTCTGATTTGGCTGGCCCTTATCCCTTTCAGGCGGTGTGCCTTTCACTTCTGTGCTTATACAGTGCTGAGATGTTGTAGACTTCGGTAAATTGGTCTCTTGGTCGGAGTTGTGACTCTTGGGTATGGTTTGTCCGCAGATGTGCTATACTTAATTGTGCATGTGTGCCATTGTGCCCATCTCCCCCGTCCCCCCAGTCCCTGGTCGTTACTCACCCTGTTGCTGTTGGCTCAGGTCATGTTGTGCAGTGTCCGGTCACCCAACTCCTGCCACCGTCTCCCCAATGATGACTCGGGTCACCATTTCCTCCATCTCATCCAGCTCCTGGTGTGTCGCTGGACTCCCACCTACAGTCTGTTTTGCTGCTTTCAGGTTGGCTGTGAGTTTCAGCTTGGTTTTGCGCTTCACATCAGTCCAGCGCTTCTTGCAGTCGTCCACTTCCCTTCTCTTCACTCCGACTGCATTCACCTTTGCCAAGATGGACTGCCATATAGTATTTTTAGTTGCCAATGACACAGTGGAGGTGATGAACAGTTGGTGGTGGTGTTCTATCACCTCTGTAATGAGGATCTGGTTTTCCTGCGTACTGAAAGGCGGGTTCCTCTTCTTCTTCTCCTTGCCCTTCCCTGACCCTGAGGTCCCAGGCTGGTCCTCCGTGGGGCTTGTGGGGTTCTGGTTGTCCTCTGTACTTGCTCCGGCTACCTCCATGGTGCTTCGCAGTTGTTTTTGTTTTTTGTTGCCGCTTTTATAGTGGTTTTTCCCGCCTGACTTGTGGGACTTGCAGGCCTGGCGCTGCTTATCGCTGGATTTTTTATCGCAGTTGCGTCCATCGCAACTTTTTTCACGTTCGGCTTTAGATTTTTATCACCGTCCCGGTAATTTTATCGCGGACATTTGACGCGTTATAGGGAAACTATTGCATGTTACCGCCGTGTTGAGAATGAGACGTTAACACAGAGTTATTTTCCCGCGATAGACGGTGATGTGAAAAACTGCGTTAACCTATTTTGGCGATGATTATCGCACGTTCTTGAGAATATCCCCCAAAGTCTGCATCACATTAGGCATATACCCATTTTGCGTAAACCTCATAAGCATAAACACATTACGCAATAGGTCCAACTCTCAAAATCTGCTTTGTGTTCCGCGAGTTAGGAAAGCCCGCCTTGGTGGCCGATCTTTTACAGTGGGGGCGTCTAAGCTATGGAACTCCCTGCCTAACCGCATGCGTTTGATTGAGTCAGAACCACTTTTTAGGATAGCTGTAAAAACATGGCTTTTCAGTATAGTTTAATTGCTCTCAGGGTTCTTGCTATGTGCGGCATGGCTGCGCGCCGTCTATTGTCTTTAGCCCCGGGACACCTCTGCTGGAGGTAACTGTTCGCGCTCTACAAATGTCGGTATTATTATTATTTCTATCATCCTAAAACATCATAGCATGACATTAGGCATAAAACACATTATGCAGAAAACATGAGTACTGCACCCCAGCACCACAGATAAAGTGCACACAGCACCTTAGTATACACACTGAAATGACCCCAGGCCAACTGGCCTTCTCTAGGGGGGCGCAATGCCCTTTGTCCAGAATGTCAGGGCGTAAGTTAGGGCCTTTCACTGGCCCCCTGGCTGCCAATGCAGCAAAAGCAAAGTGCGCAACGCGCTGGGGCAGAGGAGTGTATCTCACTCCTTTCTCATTTGCAGAAATCAAAAATGCCCCCTTTGTTGCAGCTGCCCTCTATCCGGTGGGGCAGCTGTAGGAAATTGGCTCTGGCACCCCTGTGCCTGGGGAGCCCCACTCTACACACAAAATTGCCCCCCACGTTGCAGCTGCCCGCAACTGTGGTGCAGCTGTGAAGAACAATAAAGGCACTGGCACTAAACGTGCCTCAGGAGCACTAAAATGCTCTCTGCTCAACCCCCACTCACCGGGGCTCTTCTGGACTCCTCCAGTCGCAGAGGGAAGGCACCGACAATGTGCCTCGGGAGATCCTCCTCCACCGGGACCTCTCCTGACTTCGCCTGGTCTCTCTCTCCAGACGCGGGGTTGGAGCTCGCCAGGCTCCGACGCTTGGGGCCACACACGGGGCTCCCTCCGGTACACGGGGCCCCGCCTTCCTCAGCCCAGGCTTCCTCTTCGACAGCGCTGCAATTGGCCGGTCGTTAGCTTAGCCCCGCCCACAACCAGGCACAGCCTTCTGGCTTCCGGGTCGCTCTTGGAGCGGCGGCTTCTTTCTTCGACGCAAAGTGAGGGGTGGGCTCCCGCCTTAAATTAAACACCACTGCGGGGTGGGCTCCCGCTTTCAGGAGCACACAAAATTGCGGGGGGGGCTCCCGCTCCACAGGCAAAATGCGTGGTAGGCTCCCACTTCAATATGAGCACAAATGCGGGGTGGGCTCCCGCTCCTCTGGCAGGCAGCACAGGGGGAATCCCACACACCGGGATTCCCTCGGAGCACGTCGCAGCCCAGTGCTGCAGGACACACGCGCTCCTCTTCCCCCAGCAATAAAAAGATAGTGCTCATGAGGCGCTAAGCCTCCAGTTGTAGAGGGGCAGAGCTGGGCACAGGCAGGCCAGCACATAGGGACCCTCAGGAGCCAGCAGCTGGGTCCCACGGCGGTTCCTCCTGTCGCCCAGCAGTCCTTCGCCCCAGAACAGGTACCAGCAAGCACCACCCTTACATGGGGTCACAGTCCCAATATATATAGTACATTTTCTTTGTCTGCCCTTGGCACAGGGCTTGGGGGAACCAGCCTGAACTGGTTTCTGGGGGGTTTTGGAGCACTCTGTTTACAGGGCTCCTCTTCCCCATTGTCAGGTGGGGGCTCGGTCATCAGACCACCACAGGGGGGGCAGAGCCAGCATTCACCCAGGCAGGCACAGACCTATGCAGATCTCCCATTCAGCCTAGCGCTGACTCACCCTGCCCTCCCTGGAGCCACACACACCTCACTAGCCCCTGTCACTCCAAAGCCAGACATGCAATCCACATCAGGCAGGCAGACACATAGCACACAGAAATGCCAACTTCTAAAAGTGGCATTTCTAAAATAGTGATAATAAATCTGTGCACACCATTGCACAGCATTTATTATTACTATTCCAACCATACCAAACTTGACCACGCTGCTCCTCTCATCAGGAATTACCACTGTAACACTTATCAGGGAATCCCCAATGCATTCCTATGGGAGGGCAGCCTCACAGCAGTGAGAAACCAAAATGGCTGTTTGTCACTACTAGGACATTTCACACACTTAAGGTACATGTCCTACCTTTTACCTACAATGCACCCTGCCCATAGGGCTAGCTAGGGCTTACCTTAGGGGTGACTGACATGCAGTAAAAGGGGGGTTACAGACATGGTACACACTTTAGGTGCCACATCACAGCGGCAGTAACACCGCGCGCACAGGCCCTGCAATGGCAGAGGCCTGAGACAGGTTTGAAAGGCTACTTTGGTGGGTGGCGCAATCAGCGCTGCAAGCCCACCAGTAGCATTTAATTTACCGGCCCCGGGTATCTGAGATACCACATTACTGGGGACTGACAGGTAAATTAAATATGCCAAACAGGTGTAGACCAATCTTACCATGTTTACCACAGAGAGCACACGCACTTTACACTGGACAGCAGTGCTAAAGTGCCCAGAGTCCTAGATCCACCAACACCATGTCAGAAAAAAAGGCTAGGAGGAAAGCAAAAAGTTCAGGGATGACCCTGCAAAAAGGGCCAAGTCCAACACCCTTCCTGCACATAAACACAGGGGTGGCTCCTCCGTTAGGGGGGAGGGGTGTTGCCCCACTGCTTTCTCTCAGTGCGAGAAGCAGAAACATAAAATGGTAAAACTACCATTTTATGTTTCTGCTTCTCGCACTGCGAGAAAGCAGAAGTGCCTGGTTGTGGGCGGGCGGGTGGGCGAGTCTGCTGGATAGCAGGGGAGGCGTGGCTAGCCCAATGCTGTGAGTCCTGACTGTTTGGTCGGCCCTCTGGGGCTGACCAATGCAGTCATGCGCACTCTCCCTTTTCTCTATGTAGGCTGCATGCAGTGGGTGCTTCCTGAGGAGAGCTCAGTCTTGTGACCGCTGCTCTCTGTCTCTCGTAGGGCCCCTTACCTTCCCCGGATCTGGAGATTATGGTGTGTCCCCCTACCTGGAGCCCTCCTACTGTGCCCCCTGTGAGATTGGTAAGGCACCGGATGTGGTCCCTCTGCTGGTCTCGGCGGGTTCCTGCTGTGTTTTCTGTGTCGTCAGGTCCTGTGTTCTGTGGGCATGGCAGCGTGAGGGGGCAGCTTCCTCGCCCTGTGTTGTGCAGCGTGAATCTTGGGGTGTTACTGCTCGTCCTGTGTGGCTCGGAAGATCTGCCCTGTGGTGTCCGTATGTTTGCCCCGGGTTCCTTGTCCCCCGCAGGCAGTACCCGAAGTGGTTACATGCAGGCCAGCTCGCTGGTTCCCGATGGGGACGGCTTTGGGCAGCCCTACGAGACCTTGCTGCCGGTGCCAGAGCGGGAACTCGATCTGATACCACCACCACCACCACCTGCACCGCATGCCCCCAGGCTGATGCCCACAGCACTGCTGCACAGGGGCACCACACACTGAAAGGTAGGTCCTCGCTGCTTACTAAGAGTTCATACAGTGGGAGCTCTGTGGGTCTCTCTAGCTGTCGAGCCCTGTAGCTGACTGGTGTCTGTGTGGGCTTGCATTCGTCTCCGTATGCTGTCTGTGTTTTTTTGTCTCTGCCTGGTTGTCTCTTTTTAGATTTGTTTCTATCAGGTATTTGTTTGGCTGTGGGTCCACGACCGTCTCTCAGACACTATACATGTCTGTCCGTATATATCTAGCTGTGTGTCTGTGCAGCACTCTGTTTATCTAGTTGTCTGTTTCACGTCATCTCCATGACTGTGTGTCTGAAGATTTCAGAGTCCCTGTGTATGTCTGTTGAAATACTGTCCCATGCTTGCTTCTTTGTCTGTGGCTATGCATGTCTCTGTGTCTATCATCGTGGCTGTCTGTGTGCCTGTCTTTATCTGTCTGTGGTTCTGAGCAGGCCTGCATCTTCCCGTGAGGCTTTCTGTCTCTCTTCTGTGCAGCCATGTGTTTGCACGGGCCTGTCTCTGAATCTCCAGAGTCTCTGCATAAGCGTACGGGCTGTACTCTGGACCTGCCTGTATCTGTCTGTGTCTGTCAGTTTCTATGTGCCCATCTGGGCCACATTTCCGCTTGTCATCCTATCTGCCTGCCTTCTTTATGCTTGTTTGTATCTGCGCCTGTGCCCAGTTAATTAGCTGTGCTTTCTATCATGTATTTTACATGCATTATGTTTTAGGGAGACAGTGACTTTATCATATCTCTGTTTTAAGAGACTCACTACATGTGTGTGTGCACTCGTCTGTAGACCCCCTAACACAGCCTTTTGCGCCAACACATCGTTTTGCGCCTCTGGCCGTGATACTAAAGGTTTACAAGTGCAGACTCGATGTTACTGGCCAGGCCAGCCAGAAAGAAATGCGATTGAAGCCTTTCACGTTCATGTGCTTTTCTGTTATTTTCTTGTCTGCACTCACTACTTGGAACTGTCAAACACATGCTTGACCGTACTACCACATCCTCTAAGACTCAAGACGCCTGCGCTCTTAATAAGCCACCTGAGACCACTGCACCTCGACCTTTCACCCTGCTGAGGGGGACACTGTAACATCTCTGGCAGCCCTCGATAGCCCGAGGGCGAGATATCAGAGGTCACTGGATCCAGCCAATGATGCGCAGAGCAGTTCACGCACGTCACCCCTCCTCCTGTTCCCATGAGGTCTCATTGTAAACGAGACCGTAGGTGTCTGCTCTCAGTGCAACACTTAATGGCTGGGACATGGTACTTTTCTTCGCGAGGTGCAGCGGTGCCTTACGGTCTTCAATCATTAACACAACATCAGGGCAGAAGTCATAAAACATTTAGTAGGGGAATTAAAGCCGCCATGTGGTACAGTCGAGGTAAGGTGATTGCCGTTTTCCTGACATTTATTTTGAATGTGGGTGATGTGGGAGCCTAGTCTATTTCAGAGGGACATTTTGCAGAGAAATGTTACTTTACGTTTCATGCAACATCGTTAAAAAAGTTGCTTTTAGATCAAAACAGTACCTCACACACATATGAGAAATGGGAGGGTGTCACAGAGATTATTTGCATTAATATTAGTGAGCTGCTGTTGTGTTGCAATATTGAAAACACATGTCATCACTATCCATGAATATTATGGATGTAAACACATTTAGAATGTTGGAGGAATGGCTGTGCACTGTCAGTGACCTGGTCATAGAGGGCATGAAACAGCTGAAACTGGACCATATATTCAAAGCTGTTCCTAACAGGGGCCGGGGGCCCTCTAAATATGTTTGGCCCAGGGCCCCCAAAATCCTTAAGATGTCCCAGTTTGCCCACTCTTTTCAAAATAAATTCTCGGGGGGAGAACCACCCCGAATCCCCCTTAAGTTGTTTAGGCTCGCTCGCTACCCTCGCTCGCCCCGGTGCACTCCCACACAATTTTACGCCTCACCACTTTCAAATGTCGCCAGCCCCCACTGCATAAACAATCAATAAAGCACACATAAAAGTCACAAAACGCCATTTAAAGATTGTTTATGTGCAGGAAGGGAGGCCTTCCTGCAAATAAACAATCTTTCCCTCAACGCAGACACCCTTGCAATATAGTGTAAGGGTGCCTGTGTTGGCGCTAGGCTGCTAAGTTTAGCGCTAGAGCAGGAGAAAACGCAGGGCTGCACCATGATGTTGTAAATATGGTGCAGCCCTGCGTTTCTGAAGTGGCGGAGCACAGCATTAAGCCAAGGAGGCTAACGGCGCGCTCCGCCATTTCGTTATAAATATGCCCCTTAGAGTGTTAGGGAAGCAACTGGTACTACTGACTGTTAAGGGTTAACAGTGAGTCCTGATGAAAGCCATGGACCCATAAAGGCTCATAATCATACGGCTGAAAAATGTCGACGAGCAGGATGCTTGGGTAAATAGAATCCAGCGGCATTTATTTTTTTCTGTTTTTAACCGTACTAGGGGCAACCAGAATAAATGGCTACTGGATAGCCTCTATCTATTTTTAAGCATCTTTAACTCCCACTACAACCAATCATTATCAAATGATGTCAAGCCCATCCTGGTATTTAGCTTACTAGGATGAGACCAAAGAATGAAGCATGCCACCAAAAGAGGGGGTGCATGTCTTTTTAGACAAAAGGTAGGTACCTGATAGCAGTCTTGACATCTCATACCATTCTTATAGTACATAGGATTGGGATATCTTAGTGTTGTGTGATTGAGTCAGTAGGTTGTATTCACAGACTATTATCTATACTCTCATCCCCCATTTGATCAAGTGTAATGCCAGCACCTTCTAGACTTTTCCTTAAGGAACCCGGCCAATTGGTAACCACCAGGCATGGCAAAGGTCAAAGAAGTTCCCTGCATCAGTTTATATCTTCAATTGCCCTCAAGAGCCTTCTGTCAACACCATAGTAGTTGTGGGTGGGACATTAGGATCAGTCCTCTGGATTAGGTTAGACAAAAAAGAAAGGTCATTGTTCAGTCAAACCCTCTCTTCTGTTAGACTGGGGAGCTTCCCTAAATACATTTTTGGGTTTGTTCAGACATTCACAGATGAATGGACTTATTCCTTAGGGTTTTCTTCTTTGTCCTCTCTTTGAGTAGCCACTGGACAGAGCCTATTTGCATTGACTATGTGGGTTCTTCAGCACTCGTTTTGACAGATGTCTGTGTCTGCATACTTCAGAACCAGTCAAAATAGAGAATTGGTGATTTGTATCTTGTCTCATTTGCCTCTTGTTTCATGAAATTGGGATTCCAAATGTAACACAAATTCTTCCCTCTTTGTACAAGACAAGTTGGGCTACAATCAGAACTAACAGATCCTTGGTTTTGTTACATAATCCTCTATAAACTAGAGAAGCACATTTTCCTTTAGGTCAGTTCCTTTTAAGCACTGGCCATATCCCGAGATCATTGCCAAATATCCAATTGCTGAGTATTCAAAGACTGGGCAACTGATTGCCAATCAAATATACAGTTGACTCTTTCTTGAAAGCATCCCAGCCTACCCTGTTGTAATTTACCATTTAGAAGTGCTTATTCTTGGGGGCGTGGCTTGGACCCTGATGAAGATGGTCGCCTATGGTCGAAGGTCCGCAGCGGACCGGGAGGGCTGAGACTCCTCCTCCTCCGAACGGCAGCTCATTCAATCACCGCCTGAAATGGAGTCCCTGCTGCTATAAAGGTCTCCTCATTGAATACATAGCAACAAAGGTGCCCTTGGTAAGTGGAATATCGGGGTTTTTGTATTTTTTTTGTCCAGCGCATTTCCCTCACTAGACTCACACCCGCCATTTTGTTTTTTACCGCTGTGCCACCTCAGATGGTTCTCTTCGCAGCAAAAGGAAATTTAATTGATATATCGCTGGTTACAATGTTTACAAAGGGTATCCAATGGAATATTCCATTAAGCAATGATTGCTTATGATGTTAAACATTTTTAGTTACATCTTACTTTTATTCCAACAAGCTGCAAAGTGTAGTTTTGGTCCTAAGAAGATCAGCTGCTGACTGCCTATCTTTATTTCAATAATGTACTTACTTTTTCATTATCTACGAGCTGCATAATTTATTTCTTTATTGCTGGCATTTCAAATATCACTTTTCTTTATATGTGGAACTTTTTTCTCATTTTATGAGTAATTATTTCTTTAATTGACATTTTTCAAGCTTGTCCAGCGAAAGGCTATTCAGTTATTCTGGCTTCCTTTTTACTATTTTTTCCCCAGCTATTTGAGATTTGCCTTATTGTTTACTCCTTCAAATTATATTTCCTTAATTCACAAAGCCTACTGCTTTTGTTACTTTGTTTATGGGGAAAACAAGGTCTGTTTGACGCATTGTTACTACTTGTCCTACTTCTCCATCTTTGGCAGTCTATATTCATTTTAATATTCTTCTGGACAATATGGAAGAGTCAGAGCAAGGTGAGTCATCTCTCCTGTTAGGAGTAACACAATCCAATATTCTGCTTCCTACTTCTATGCATGCATCTAAGTTGGCTGCCTCCACAACGCTTTCGTCAGGTAAACAGGTTAAAAAGGATCCACCTTCGCCTGCTATATCGCCATCACCAATATCTATGGAATTAATTCTTGAGGAGATACGAGCGCTTAAACCATATATGGAAGAAACAAATGTGCATCTTCAAAACTTTGATGACAAATGGTCGATTACGGAACAAAAAGTTACTCACATAGAGCACCGACTGGAGTTTTTTCAGACTGTTGTGAATCAGGTTCCTTCTATTCATATTGAAATCTTGCATCTCAAAAAACAAGTTGAGAACCTTGAAAATCGCAACAGACGCAATACTTTGCATATTTATGGGCTGGCGGAGGGACTCGCAGGTTCCAATCCTCTCTCCTTTTTTCAATCTTTTCTTACAAACATTCTTGGTTTTCCTGAAACACCTGCATTAAATATCCAAAGAGCACATCGTCTGGGTCATAACCCATAAAAAACATCTTCGTCTAACAAACCAAGAGGCATCATTCTTTAGTTTTTGGAGTATACTGAATTACTAAAGGTTTTACAACCAGTCAAATTGCAAGGCAAAATCTCATTGCAGGGAGCCACTCTTTTCTTTTCTCAGGACTATGCTAAAGCAACAGCAGATAGAAGGAAGACATTTTTGGACATGAGACCTGCATTTCAGAACCTGAATGCCAGATATGGCCTTTCCCTTCGTTGTCGTTTTAAAGTGACGTATAAAAACAAAAGTACAAACTAAGAAGATCCTGATCTATTAAAGCAGCTCGTGGATAATTGTAAAGAAAAAGAAATGGAAGTTGCCAGATTATCTACTACTTGATTATTTGTAAACATTTTAAGCATAATTCCTTTTCTTGTCATGCTTATAAATGTTTATTGTGTCTTTGTATAACATGATTTTCTTTTTCTCATGTTAGGTGCTGTCTTCATGGTTGATCATTGGGACTTCTAGTCTGTCTGGATGGTGTCTTCTCTTTCCCGTCTCCATCCTGAGGTTCCCGTTCTGTTGTGTCATCTTCCTTATGTGGCTTCACCCACCTTGATTTTTATTCATGTTTTTGTTATGTCCATTTGTTTATTCTTTACATGGTATCTGTCTCTTTCTTCTCTATCTTTTCTCTCATCTTTTCTTCTCTTCATATGGCTTTTTTTTTATCTTCCTCATTTAGGTTATATACTTCTCATCTTTCTTTCTATCTTCTTTCCATTTTTCTTTTCTCTACTTACTTATTATTCCTCTTTGCTTCACAAATATATCTTTTCTCTCATATACTATCCATTTCTGCTGGCATATTGCTGTATATTCTTTGTTGAATCTTATTATGTACATGATATTATTGCATTTTGCCGATTGTTGTTATTTGTTTAAAGCTTTAAATTTGCTATTTGCAGTATAGATGGCTTTAAGAATTATATCTTGGAATGTTAAAGGTTTAGGCTCACCAATAAAACGCCAAAGGATCTTGTCACATGTCTCTAGTCTAAAAGGTGATATTCTCTTATTGTAAGAAATTTATGTAACTCAAAAGGAAGTATCTAAACTTAAATGTCAATGGCTTGGCCAAATGTTTGCTTCTCCAGGTTCAAGGAAACGCAATGGCATAGCTATTTTATGTCACAAACATTTGGATATACAAGTCATCGGTCAAGATGCTGATGTTGAGGGCAGATGGATTTCTGTTTTATTAAAAGTTAACAAAATACCTATGACTATTTATAATCTATATGCTCCCACTATTACAGATAAATCATTTTGGCCCCAGGTATTATCTAAACTGATGATTTACAACGATGACTATTTATTAGTAGGTGGAGATTGTAACATGGTTCTTGATCCAATTACTGATAGACGTTCTAAAACTAAATTCATTCCTTCTCAAAAGCATTCTCAATTCACATCCACTATATATCAAAGGTCCCTTGTTGATGCTTGGAGACTATGTAATCCTACCCTCCAAGAATATACTTTTTTCCCTCCTGTACATTCTACTCAATTTCAAATTGATTATTTGTTCATTTCTAAATCACTTGCACAACATTTGTCTCACTCTGACATAGGCTCCATATTAATTTCAGGTCAGGCTCATACCAAGCTTGATTTAGATCTACTTCCACCTATTTAGGGAATTAGGAGATGGAGATTCAATAATTCTCTTCTTCTAGACCCCAAGTTTACTCAAGGTTTTCAAATATTTGCTAACACATTTTTTCTGGAAAATGAAAATCCAAGTATTTCTCCTCAAGCTATCTGAGACACTTTTAAAGCTGCCTCTAAAGATTGCATTATTTCTTCGTAGCTCTTAAAAAGAAATCTTCTTTGAATAATTTACTATCACTTAATTTACATATAAAACAATTAGAACACTCTTTTTATACTACGAATTCTAAAACTTATCTAGAGGAATTAATCAATGCTAAATTTACGTTTAATAAACTCTCCACAGAAATTGCTAATTCGTATTTACCTAAATCTAGTACTAAATATTATGGTGGTCAGAATAAGGCAGGGAAACTTCAGCTAATTACCTTAAAATTAAAAAGAACGTACTAAGATTGATTCTCTTCTGACTTCTACTAATCGCACTGTTCATAAAAATAAAGATATACTCTCAGAATTTACTAATTTCTTTCAGACTCTTAGACTCCGGATTCTCATTCTAATCAAAAAGCTATTCTTCAATATTTGTCTTCTATTACTCCTCCTTCTCTTAACATGGATTTTTCTTCTCTGTATGCTGATATTCTGATTCCTGATATCCTTACTGCTATACAAGCTATTAAGCGAGGGAAAGCTCCAGAACCTGATGGGTTCACTGTAGAGTTTTATGCACATTTCTCCAAAATTCTTACTACTAAATTACTTTAATTTTTTCTTCACTTTATATCTCCCCAGAAGTCTTGTGGGTCTTTTCAAGATGCTTTGATATGTCTCCTTCCCAAAGAAAACAAAGACCATACATTGTGGAAAAATTATAGGCCTATTTCCATAATTAACTTGGATTATAAAATATTTGTGAAAATACTTGCCCTTCGTTTAGATACTGTATTACCTAAATTGATTGGGAAGAAACAATGTGTTTCGTTAAAATATTTCAGACAATACTAGATTATGTTTCAATGTCCTAAGTAAATCTAAATCATATAAATATTCTTTAGCAGCTGTTTCTTTAGATGCGAAAAGTCATTTGATGGCCTTTTATTTTTTGTATGCTTTCTTAGTTTGTTTTTGGTTCCAGATTTATTCATTATGTCTCTTTGTTCTATTCTTCTCCTAAATCCTCTATTTTAATAAATGGACTCAATTCCCCATCATTTTTCCTTTAGAAGGGTGTTCGACAAGGTTGCCCTTTATCTTCCCAATTGTTTATTCTTGCCCTAGAACCGTTTTCATCAAACATTCGTATGAACGCACAGATTTTTTTTTTAATATAAATCTTTTTATTGATGGCAGCTTCAACACTTTACAAATATTTGCAGATATGAGCATCACGGAGTACATTTACAAAGGATCATGCTTCTATTTATTGACACAGTTCCCACCCCGTATTACTCGTTATGTAGCACATCGCTACGCCACTCCGCACGCGGAGGCTCGCACACATTTCCTCTGTATTCGTTCCACTTTCCCAATATTTGTGAGCACTTTCTGGGACAGGCCCTTGATTTGTATACTGTCCTTTCCATTAACATGCACCAGTCCATATCCCTCTTCCATGCAGAGATTGCTAGTGTTTCGTGAGAGCCCCACAGTCTAGCGATGTTACGCTTGGCAACTATCATTCCCAGTGTCACCCAGGTTCTTTCTTTACTAATAAGGTCAGTGGGTCCCCAAATATTCAATAGGCATAGTCCTACTTTGGTTTCTATTTTAGTCCCCAGCACTTCTCGCATGCATTGTATCAGTATCTTCTAATGTATGCACACTCCCAAACAATATGGATGAATGTGCCTTCTTGTCCATACTGTCTCCTACACTCAGCGTCGCCTCTGTAGCCCATTTTCGCGAGCACTGGACCAGATAGATAAGTTCTGTGCAATATTTTAGCTGTACCAGTCTTAATCTGGAAAAGATTGCAATTTCCCTGGGGGAAGCCAAAGCCTCCAGCCATTCCTCGTCCTCCATCTCCGCAACATCTTGTTCCTAGTGTGCACGGAGCTGGAGGAGGAGGTCAGGTATATTATTGATTAGCTTCTTGTACGTCATTGAAATGGAATTATTCGCCATATATTCATCAAGGATTCTGTCTTCGAGCAGGGGGAATTCTGGAAGCGACCCCCCACCCCCTTGGGATAACAGCTTGCCAAGTCAAATTCGGTTTGCAGCTGTGCGAAGGGAATCATGTCTCCTTTTTTCCACAGATCTCCAACCCTGGAAATTCCTATCATATCCCATCAGTCAAAGCCCTTGGTGTTTCTTAAGTAGCCAAATCTTTCTGTGTCCCAGAGAGAGGTAGCCTGTGTGATCCTCCCCGCCCACCCCATTCTCTTGTTGAATGTGTGCCATGTCCGAACTGCATGCGCCGTTGGGACTGTTAAGTGCAGTTTATTGGGTTTGGGGTAGAGTACTCTTGTGAAATTCTCCTCTGGGAGAAGCCACCTATCCATTTGATATCCCGGGTCATCCTGGGGTCTGTATATACCTTAATTTATGGCTGCTAGTTGTGCTGCCCAATAATATCTTTTGACGTCAGGGAGTCCTATTCCTCTGTCATACCACCCCGTATTAGTTTTTGGGTCGACATACGGGGTGGTTTTCCTTCCCACAAGAGCTCTCTCTGTTCACTTTCAATAGCTTTAAAATAATCTGATCATACTGGGTGCGGTGAGTTTTGTAGGATGTTTAGAAAGCATGGAAAGGACATCATTTTGAATAATGCGGCATGGCCCAGTAATGACAGTGGGAGTGACTTCCAGTGTCTGACGTCGCTTCTAAGTCGCTGCAACGGGGGCAAGAGGTTCCGCTCGTAATACAATACCGGGTCCTTAGTGACATATATATCCAGGTATTTGAATTCCTCATTCGCCTCTGCTATAGTATATCCTTTGGGTAGGGGAGGGAGCTTGCCCCTCAACACATAAATGACTGATTTGGACCAATTTATGCTATAGCCCGAATATTTCCCAAAATTGATGAAAATATGTAGAGCTCTATTTAAAGAGGTTCCTGGTGATGCCAGATATAACAGAATATCGTTGGCATATAGGGAGATACGGTCTTCCGAACCCTCTGACCACCTGAGTCCCCTCATAATTGGGTCTTTACGTATCCACATTGCTAACGGTTCCAACATTAGGGTGAAGAGCAGCGGGGACAAGGGGCAGCCTTGTCTGGTTCCTCTCTCAAGGGTAAACACTGGGGATTTCCGGTTATTTACTATGGCCTGAGCCAGTGGGTCCCTGTACAGGAGCTGAATCTAGCTCAGGTAATTGGGGCCGAATCCCTTCTTTCTGAGGACTGAGAACATATATGGCCATTCTATTGTGTCAAACGGCATGGTGGTGTCGAGGGACACTACCACTGTGTCTTCTCGTAGTGTATCTAATCGTCTCATCACTCCGTGCAAGCGCCGCAAATTGAGGGAAGTATTTCTTGCTGACATAAAGCCTGATTGGTCAGGGTGTACTAGTTTCGTAATAACCTGCAGCAGACGGGTGGCCAACAATTTCACCAAGATCTTAACTTCTGCATTAAGCAATGATATTGGGCGATATGAGGAACATTTACATTTTGGTTTGCTACTTTTGTGAATGACAACTATTGTGGCCAGTCCTTGGTCTGCCGGAAATAACCCTTGTTCCCGACTTTCCAGGAACATCTTGGTGAGATGTGGCGATATTTTGCCTGGGGCTAGCTTGTACAGCTCTATGGGCAAACCATTGGGACCCATCGTCTTCCCTGCCTGTAAATCTCTTATGGCCCGCTCGACCTCTGTGCTTGCAAGTTCACTGTCTAGTAAAGAGCGGTCTTCTGCTGAGAGGGTGGGGAGGGGCAAGTCAGACAATAGGGAATCTGTCTCCGCTTCTGTGGAGGCTGTGTGGGATTTATAAGTTTGCATATAATAGTTTCCGAATTCATTTGCGATTTCAAGAGGGTCCCTCAATTGATTGTCGGATTCGTCTGTTAGTTCTACTACAAGTCTGCTCGACTGTTCTCTGCGATTAAGCCAAGCCTGCAGTTTCCCTGCTCTGTCCCCTACTTCATAGATTTTGCTCTGACTGCGCCGTGTCTGTGACTATGGCCATGTATTCTTTAGTTATCAGCTTTAGCAAATGCTTGGTCTCTTCTGCGTCTTCCTCATGTACCCTTCCTTCTAGCTGTAGTATATCAGCTTCTAATCTGGCAAGGTGTGCATTTTTCTCTTTCCGGGTTCCAGCAATCTGGGAGACTGCATGACCCCTGATCACCGTTTTGAAGGCTGTGCAGAGTCTACCAAGCCCTCGTTCTCTTGGAAATAGAGCTCCACTTCTTGCGTGATTTTCGTTTTATCCGATGGGATCTTGAGGAACCAGGGATTTATTGGGGCTACTCTTCCTGCCTGCGATTTTCCCACCTCCATCAGGGCCCAAACAGGGGAGTAATCCAAAATGCCCCTAGCCAGGTGTCGTACCTCTTTGATTTGCCCCAGCTGACCTGCCAGTACAATGACATAGTTGATTCTTGAGAGGCTATTGTGGGCTCCGGAGTGGAATGTAGACTGTGCCTCCAGTGGGTGGAGTGCACGCCACGCGTCCACCAGTCCCATAGCTCCCATGAAGTCGTGGATCTGAGTTCTCGGAGGGCGGCGCCTCCCTCGGGGGATACCTGTCCAGTTCTCCCAATACGATCGAGTTAAAATCACCTCCGATTAGGAGCTGTCCCTCGGGGAGGGCAAGAAAAAGATCCCCCAGGTCCCTGAAGGCTAAAGTGTGGAGGCCCAGAGGTACATATACAGACACTAGTGTTAATGTATGGCCTTTCCATCTCCATGTTACTGCCGTGAACCTGCCATGCTTGTCCGTCCAGGTACAGTCAATTGCTATCGGGAAACTTTTCCTGATCATTATTCCTACTCCTCTGGAACTGGAGCTAAATGCTGAATGTGTCACAAGTCTGTATCCCCACCTGGTCAGCCCCCTGCATGCATTCCCCATCAAATGTGTCTCCTGCAGAAGGACCACGTCTGGTCAGTGTCGCTTGAGGTATTGGAGCACTATCCCCCTCTTGAGCTTGTCTCCCAGATCATTCACATTCCAGGACAATAGCCTAATACCCTGTTTAGCAGATGGCCTCATTCCTGCTGTAGTGAGTTGCCTGCCTTGATGCGAGCGGTCCCGCAAGAGCTGCATGTCCCTTCCCCGCTGCAAACAATACTCCTAGTCCGGATAGTGCTTGATTATTGTTGCAAAGTGTTAAAGAATGGCGCAATTCCCTCTTCTGTTATGAATTTGTGTCATCTAAACTGTGTGTGAAACTTAACAAGAACCCCAATCCCCCCTCCCTGCTTCCCTGAAATCTGGGCTTAGATCTGTCCTTGTCCCCAGCTATACAGAGTGCCTGAAGCCCCATTTGAGAACTATACTAATGTGGTGGGGGGGTGCAATCTCTATACCTTTATCCACCGCTATTACCCTTCTAAAGGCGAGTATTTCCATGCAATTAGAGTAGTTTTGATATTAAAAATCACTTAGCCGGTGTTGCAGAAACTTGTCATTAGGCCGCCTTGCCATGCACATTGGCCCGGTCCCACTGGTTCCGACCATGCATCTCGTAAGTTCCCAAGGCTGATCTACAATTTCTAAATCTCTGGACCTGTTCCGTCTGTTGATTGCCTTGAGTGAGCCTCCGCGCCCAATTGTCGTCTGGGGGACACCTCTCTCTTTTGTTGGGACCCAACTCCTCTGGCTGGCCTCCACCCAACTAGCCATTCTTGTGCTGTTTCTGGAGATTCAAAGAACCATGTCTTCCCTGCAGCCTCTATCCGCAATCGTGCCGGGAACAACATTGAGTATTTAAAACCTTTGTCTCTGAGCCTGCTTTTGATTCCCTGGAAGGAGCGCCTGCTCGTTTACGGTGAAGTCGGGGAAGAAAGTCACCACACTATTTTCAATGTTGATAGGTGGGGCGGTGCGGGCTGTTTGCAGGACAATATCGCGGTCCCTGAAAATTGAAGAGTCGTGCCAATAGAGGCCTTGGGGAGCCCCAGGTTTTGGTCTGCCTCCTGAAATTCGGTGCGCCCTTTCGACCGAAAAGAAGTTGGATAAGTTCTTAGGCTGGAGATGTTTAGTGATTAGTGCTTCAATGAAAAGGTCAGGTGTGGGCCCCTCCGCTCGCTCCGGCACCCCAAGGATCCTGACATTCTTACGGTGAGACCTTCCCTTATAATTGTCCAGTTTACTTTCCATCGCTTTACTCACTTCCTGGAGGTGCTTGATCTGTTGCTGCATGGTTTTGGAGTCCTGGCAGAGATTGGTCATAATGCCTTCCATTGTTTTTACTTTTTTGCTCATCTTCTGAAGGTCTGCCCTGATGAGTGTTACTTCAGCCGTTATTGAGTCCATTCTGCTTTCGAGTGAAGCTTGCACTCCTGTGATGGCGTCCATAATGTCTTTTAATGTAGGGTCTTCTGTCTCTTGTCGCTGTCCTGACGTCGCCTCGACCTTGGTTGTTGCATCTGTGTCTGCGATCTTTGACATGGCGTATCTTTCAAGCTTTGTTTGATGGGTGATCCTTGCTCCTTTGGTCCCGGACATTGCACTCCTCACAGACAACAGAAAGGGGGAGAAAGTCTTTCTGTTCTGAGTTGCCCCTTGCCCCCGGGATACTGCCAGTCGCCTGCCTATGAAGCGTGGCTCCTTCCGGCTCTAAGCGGCCTTACGGGGTTCTCATAGGGGGTTTGCGTAGGTGCGCAGGTTCTGGTGGGATCTCCACCTCTTCATATCTTCTCCTGAGCCAGGAGACGGGCCCAGGCCAACCCCTTCACGTTATGGAGTACCTTGATGTTTGGCCGTTTGCTCAAGGTCGTGCCGGTCATACTTTTCAGACCGAGTGGTTGTGGAACTCCCGGGGTGTCGGATCTCTGGTTTGCTTCACTGCTAATCCAAACGGGGGCCGATGTATCTCACAGTTGCGCTGCTACTGTATTCCCCTTGTCAGCATCCAGGCACCCTGAACCAGGTCGCCAGGAAAGAGGGGCCCGCCAGTGCGGTCCACGGCCACTGCCCCTCTGCTAGGCGCCCTCTAGGCCAGCCTCATGTGGCCCTCGAATGTCCTTCCAGGGGGGACTCCGTTGAGGCACAGTTATCAGGGAGCGCTGCGCCACCGCTTTCCTTCTGCTTTCAAAGTATGGGCGGTCACTCTTGGCTTCAGAGCACCGCAGCACGCAGGCCGCGGGACCGATATCTCTCTGGTCCTATGTTTCACCCCAGGTGCAGCAGTCTCAGGCAGGAGTCTCTCAGGTGACGGTTGGTTATTGGGAGTCCTCTTCCGAGTTTTAAGAAGAGGGCCCGCACCACTCTCAGCACCCCTCTGTTGTACCATCTCGCTCATGCTAGCGCCAACGGAGCAGGGGCGAGTGATTTATGTATTCGGCATTCGAGTCAGGCCGTTCGGGCAAGGCCGACGTGGTGAGCTAAGACTGGCACAATCCCCCAGCGGACCCCCCACGCGGCTCCTGTTGTCCCCATCAGCTTATTTTAGGGTTGCCGATGGATGTAGGCTTACTTTTGCTGCTTTGGGGTCTGGTTGCGGTGTGTGCAGACGTCCGCGCGACTAAGTCTGATTCCCGATGCCTCTGTGATCGTCTGCTCGCGACCCTGCTTGCTACGCAAGTCCGTGGCTTCCGGCAGTGTTTAGGCCCCGGAATTCCGCTCAATGTTACACCTCTGTCCGGGTTGTGTTCCTGCTTTTGGACACTTCGCTGGGTTCCCTGCAGTGAGGGCTACACGTTTCGATGCATGGATCGGAGCTGTGTACCAGATTAATGAGCGGCGGAGGTTGGAGAGTTACAGAGCATGCAGCCATCTTTGTCGACGCGTGGCCACACCGCCCATGAACTCACAGATTTAAGGTTTTTTCTATGGTGACAAACAGTTAAAACTCTCAGTTTATGCCAATGACATTTTACTTCTTATTTCGCAACCACAGACTTCTTTACCACCCTTTTTAACAAGGTAGACACTTTTGCTTTCGTCTCAGGTTATAAATGAAACACTGATAAATGTGAAATTCTTCCCTTACAAAGTTATGTTTTCATGCATATTTTACATCTTCTTACCATTGGAATTCAGATAAAATTAAATATCTTGGACTAAGGTTTAACGCTTCTATTAAAGAAACTGCCACCTTAAATTTGAAAGAATTACAATCGGTATTAAGTTTGTCTACATCTCGATGGCATCCTTAATTCCTATCATGGTGGGGACATTTAGATACTATAAAAATGATGTTAGTTCCCATAATATTGTTTTATCTTTCTAAAATTCCTATAAATATCTCTAATTAGCATTACAAAAAATCTACAATATTTTATCCAAGTTTTTATTGAATAACAGAAAAGCTAGAATGTCTATTCATAAGCTCAAAAGCCCTAAACACATGGGAGGTGTTAACTTTCCGGATTTTCATTCTTACCATACAGCTTTCTTTCTTAAACAGACTTCTTTTTTGTTATCTGAAGATGATTCCGTAATCTATTCCTTGTGGGTGGATCTTGAAAAATCCTTTTTTCATCCTTTCTCTTTTGAGAAGTAGCTCTCCTTTACACATAAACCTTTATCGTTATCTATTCCTATCTTTAAAAATGCTTGTAAGGTCCTTGTAAGGTCCTCCAACCTATTTTCATTTCTTATCAAAGCAACACGATTTCTAAATTCATCAATTTAGTATAATAAATATATTAAATTACATAATAAATCAATTTTTTGGAAAGTTTGGTTTGCTAAAGGACTTATATGGACTTATCAACTTTTTCAGGATGATGTTTGTATTCACTTTTCAATAGCTCAAACGCGTTGTTCCTTTCCCTCCTCATTTCAAACCAAATACATATCCCTAATTTCTGTGGTTCAATCCTCATATAACCAGTTTCTTCTTCATCATATGCCTAGCTCTCCAACACCTAGTATAGACTTGTTTTTATGTAATTCCCACTCTGTGTCTCAAATTTAAACGCACCTCACCTCTTTTCCAGATGCTCGGGATGAAACAGAGGTGGAACGTTATTGGGAATCTGATTTACAAACCTCTTTTTCAATTCTAATATGGAATAAAATTTGGACTAAAATAAGGAAATCTTCTAGAGTAGCGAATACAACTCAAACTTTATTTTTTATTTACAATGGACTCTTGATTACTCCTGCTAAATTACATAAAATAGACCCCAATATTCCCTCCACTTGTTGGTCATGCGCCACTGCTCCAGCAGATCTTAAATACATCTTATTTGAATGTCCTTCTAATAATAATTTTTGGATACGAATTTGGCAACAGATAAATACTATTTGTCACACACAAATCCCGTTTTCTTTTACTAATATTTTTCTAGGAAGCGTTTCAGAGGCTTGGTCATCTCAATCTAATAATTTTCACATAATTGACTTACTTCTTGCCATTTCATTTCAACAGATTACCAAGGCATGGAAGGACACTTCTACTATATCTTTTCAGGCATGGTGGTATGGAGTTATCATAACCATACTTTAGGTAGAGCATATGTTCACCCAGTTACTCTCGCTATTAAGAGGAATCTCCTCTGGTTGCCCATAACAAATTTTTGCTGCTAATAGGACATGTTTCCATCATCCTTGAATTGAAGAAGTACCTAAACCTCCATAATTTTTTTCTTTTTCATTATTTATAATTGAAAAATATTTGCCAATATTTATATTTTTATTTATTAACATTATCATACAGTTGTTTAGTTTTTTCCCCTCCCTCTTTCTTTCTTCTCATTTTTCCCATTTCATAGTTCTCATTCTTAACATTATCATTTAATCTTAATGCTTATCCCTTGTATTTATTCTATTGTGTTTGCATATTTACCAATTAAAATGTACTTCTTAAACTTAAAAAAGAAGTGCTAATACTTCAATGAGTCTCAGTAAAACTGTTGCAAATAGGTTAGAGGAGTCCCCAGTAGTAAGGAGATATCCACATCTGCGTTGAGAGCAATACTCAGCCCAGAGGATTGTATGACAACCACGCACTCGTTTTCCACGCGGGCGAGACAACGAATGCTTCTGAACCAAGCATTCCATTTACAATGCAAGTTGTTACGACTTGCCTTAGGGGGTGCTGGACTTTGGAATAGTATAATTTACTATTCCAACTCCCATTCACCATAACAGGAGGGAAAGCATTGGACTTTAAAGTCCAACGCCGCTTGACCTAATGCATGTCGATGTAACGACTTGCGTTGTAAATGTAATGCGTGGTTCAGACACATTGGTTATTCCGCCCGCATTGTTAAGGCAACGCGTTGTGCTGCGGTCGTTGTATTTGCTGTTTCCCAGCCCAGAGCTATCGAACTGCGTATACAGTAGCTAGAAGTATGAGAAATGCCTGCATTGGGAGATGCTATGGAGAGAGCAGCAAAATAGGAGGAAAGAAGGATGCATGCAATAGCACAGGATTGTAAATCATCAGGTCTCCAAAACAGTGTTTCTGACCATGCACTCTGTCCAGAGTTCAGGGCATGACATTTGCTCACATGAGCCTGGGGACAAAAGGCTGCTTTTGGATGTTCCAGCCTCTTCTCAATGCTTTCTTACAAACACCTACAGGTCGAGCTAGATTATATGGAGCATAATCAAAGGACTGACATCTGCATGTCCAGTGTGGGCCATAATCTTCAATGCTGTACTTCTACTGCCAAGCTCTGCAGTGGATGTGCAGTACTCTTGTCATTCTCCTTCTTCTTGCACTGGTTTAGATCTGTCAAAAGACTCCTGTGTGTGCTTTGCCTCTGCATGCTGGGAATGTTCTCTCTGGATGTCAGGGACATTTTCAGCATTTTCTGTGCAAGTGATGCTGCTGGAAATTGTGGGAAATTGCGACCCTAACTGGTCATGAGACACTCCACAATTTCTGCTGTTAACACAGTCACCATAATGCTCTTCCCCATTGTGGGGTCAAGAGTGGCTCCACATTTTGAAACATTGCTAAGCCACCACCCTCAAAATAGGGTGGGCAAACACTGAAGAAGATCAACAGCACGTCCGCTGAATTTTGGTAGAGGCCTCATTACTATCACTTTCTAAATATGGGACTGACTAATGTTTCTAAGCGTTTAAAGGCTTTGCATTGTGTAACATTGTTTTTGTATATTTCAGGGTATTTTTTCAAATTGCATATGGTATTTTTATGTTTTTCTTTCCTTTTTATGAACTTATGGCCGTCTTTGATGGACTTCCCATGCCTTTATTCATGCAGTATTTTAATTGGGGTTAATTTTTACCTACCAACAGAATTGCAGACACTTTCCTACAAGCTCAAAATTCATGGGACATTCCACTGACAAATGTGGTACTTCAAGGACCTGTCCTTAAACCTCTTTCATTTGATATGTATATAGCTATGCCTATATATATATATATATATATATATATATATATATATATATATATATATATATATATATATATATATATATATATATATATATCTACTGGCGGTCGCCAGTAGATAGTTATAGTTACAACCTATTATCCATAGGAAATCCGCGACATTCTATTTGAAATAACTCTCTTGCCGGTTGATGTATCTTCGCAAAATTTTCAAACTTTGTGGGGCGCTCCGGTCCGCTCCTACCCTGAAAGTCTCGGGGAGATTCGTCAAGCGGGGGCCGAGAAAAAAGGGGGGTCCCAAAACGCGTTTTCCCCATGCAATTTTCCATAGGAAACTTTAGACACGTCTACAGCCCGAACTGCTGAACGGAATTACACCAAATTTGGCAAAGAGGTAGTTCTTGGTTCAGAAAGAACCCTTTTTGTTAAATGGTGTAAATCCGTTCAGTAGTTGCTGAGAAAATCAAAAGTAAAAAGATAGATATATCTGGGCGGAGCCTAACCACACATGTCATCGAGAGATCTGATTGGCTGTCAGCACTTCATCCTGGAATTGCTGGCAGCCATCTTGGGACCAATATAAATGATAGTACTCCATTGAAATGCATTGTAGTGAATCAAAGATTTTGAGGGTTACCAAAAGGAGAACTATAAAGGGTGATAACAGACTCTAGTTACATTAGAATTCATTTGTTGATGGTACCATACTAATTTCAGGAATTGTGGTGTGTTCTAAGGTGATTTTACCCTGTGAAAAACCTTCTGCTGGGATATCATGAATCATGTTTGAGAGAAAACTATTTTCACATGCTTGTCCCATAGAGTTTTGGAAGGTGCTCCAGAAGGTAAAATGAGAGCATATTTTCTGTAAATTCACATTATCTTTCTCAGTCATGTGAGAATGAAGTCTGACATTCTCAGTAAAACATGTACATCCAACAAGGGCAGAGACTGTCAGTTGATTCCTTTGTGTTCTACTGCAGCTTCCCAGAGTGTTCTAAAGAACAACTAGAGTGCTAACAGCCTTACTTATGACAAAAGTATTGCACACCTGAAGCCATCTTGATTGGAATAAACTGGTAACACTTAAAACATTTAATTTAAAAAGGAACAAAATGATGGGGTTCATTTTGTCATAGAAATTATGGTTAGTGCTGTAGAAAGAAAAATTAGGATTTCAAGTGTGATCTCAAATATCTTCCTGTTATATTTCAACAGGAGCAGCCTGCCAGTTGATGCCTTTGTGTTCTACTGCAGCTTCCCAGAGTGTTCTAAAGAACAACTAGAGTGCTAACAGCCTTACTTATGACAAAAGTATGGCACACCTGAAGCCATCTTGATTGGAATAAACTGGTAACACTTAAAACATTTAATTTAAAAAGGAACAAAATGATGGGGTTCATTTTGTCATAGAAATTATGGGTAGTGCTGTAGAAAGAAAAATTAGGACATGTTTCAAGTGTGATCTCAAATATCTTCCTGTTATATTTCAACAGGAGCAGCCTGCCAGTTGATGCCTTTGTGTTCTACAGCAGCTTCCCAGAGAGTTCTAAAGAACAACTAGAGCGCTAACAGCCTTACTTATGACAAAAGTATGGCACACCTGAAGCCATCTTGATTGGAATAAACCGTTAATACTTAAAACATTTAATTTAAAAAGGAACAAAATGAGGGGGTTCTTTTTGAAATAGAAATTATGGTTAGTGCTGCAGAAAGAAAAATGAGGGCATGTTTTAAGTGAGATCTCAAATCCTCTTCTACTTCATTAGAAAATTCTGACATGCAGACTGAAACAATCACTTTCAATACCAGCAGCAGACTTCCAGTTAACTCCCTAGTGAGCAGTAGCTTTACTACAGTGATCTAATGAGCAACTAGAGTGCTAACATTCTGAATTTATGGCAAATGTGAGACACATCTGAATGCCTTCTTGATGGAATCAAAGTAAAAAACTGAAAGCATTTCCTACTGAGGAGACTGCAGTAAATGAGGAAATTAGGAAACTTCATAACAAAGGTCTTCCAAGATGGCCACCAGAGAAAAAAGAGCCCAAATGTAGCACAAATATTACCCAGATGTAGCCCACATGTAGCCCAATGACAAAAGTGTGCAAAACACTTTTTATTTTTAGTTTTTTTGCAGTTTTATGTAGTGCAGACTGGTCAGGTATTGGAGTGTTGCATCTTAAAACATGACCCCCTACACTACAAAAACACCACTGCACTACCCTAAACGCTAAAACACTACCCCCAGCACGACCCCCTACACTACACAAGCACCACTGCACTATCCTAAACACTAAAACACTACCCCCAGCATGACCCCCTACACTACACAAACACCACTGCACTACCCTAAACCCTAAAACACTACCCCCAGCACGACCCCCTACACTACCCAAACACCACTGCACTAACCTAAATCCTAAAACACTACCCCCAGCATTACCCAAACATCACTGCACTACCCTAAAACATGACCCACTACACTACACAAACACCACTGCACTACCCTAAACCCTAAAACACTACCCCCAGCACGACCCCCTACACTACACAAGCACCACTGCACTACCCTAAACCCTAAAACACTATCCCCAGCACGACCCCCTACACTACACAAACACCACTGCACTACCCTAAACCCTAAAACACTACCCCCAGCACAATCCCCTACACTAACCAAACACCACTGTACTAACCTAAATCCTAAAACAATACCCCCAGCACAACCCCCTACACTACCCAAACACCACTGCACTAACCTAAAACATGACCCCCTACACTGCACAAACACCACTGCACTACCCTAAACCCTAAAACACTACCCCCAGCACGACCCCCTACACTACACAAGCACCAATGCACTACCCTAAACCCTAAAACACTACCCCCAGCACAACCCCCTACACTGCCCGAACACCACTGCACTGCCCTAAACCTTGAAACACCAGCCCCTGCACGACCCCCTACACTGTTCGAACACCACTGCAGTGCCCTAAACCCTGAAACACCACCCCCAGCACGACCCCCTACACTGCCCGAACACCACTGCACTGCCCTAAACCCTGAAACATCACCCCCAGCAAGACCCCCTACACTGCCCGAACACCACTGCCCTAAACCCTGAAACACCACCCCCAGCACGACCCCCTACACTGCCCGAGCACCACTGCACTGCCCTAAACCCTGAAACACCAGCCCCAGCATGACCCCCTACACTGCCCAAACACCACTGCACTACCCTAAACCCAGAAACACCACCCCAGCACGACCCCCTACACTGCCCGAGCACCACTGCACTGCCCTAAACCCTGAAACACCAGCCCCAGCACGACCCCCTACAATGCCCGAACACCACTGCACTGCCCTAAACCCTGAAACACCAGCCCCAGCACGACCACCTACACTGCCCGAACACCACTGCACTGCCCTAAACCCTGAAACACCAGTCCCAGCACGACCCCCTACACTGCCCGAACACCACTGCACTGCCCTAAACCATGAAACACCAGCCCCAGCACGACCCCCTACACTGCCCGAACACAACTGCACTGCCCTAAACCCTGAAACACCAGCCCCAGCACGACCCCCTCCACTGCCCGAACACCACCGCACTGCCCTAAACCCTGAAACACCAACCCCAGCATGACCCACTACACTGCCTGAACACCACTGCACTGCCCTAAACCCTGAAACACCACCCTGTGCACAACCCCCTACACTGCCCCAAACTACTGCACTGCCCTAAACCCTGAAACACCATCCCCAGCACGACCCCCTACATTGCACGAACACCACTGCACTGCCCTAAACCCTGAAACACTACCCCCAGCAAGACCCCCTACACTGCCCAAACACAACTGCACTGCCCTAAACCCTGAAACTTCACCCCCAGCAAGACCCCCTACACTGCCTGAAAACCACTGCACTGCCCTAAACCCTGAAACACCAGCCCCAGCATGACCCCCTACATTGCCCGAACACCACTGCACTGCCCTAAACCCTGAAACACCACCCCCTGCACGACCCACTACACTGCCCGAACACCACTGCACTGCCCTAAACCCTGAAACACCAGCCCCAGCATGACCCCCTACATTGCCCGAACACCACTGCACTGCCCTAAACCCTGAAACACCACCCCCTGCATGACCCCCTACACTGCCCGAAACTACTACACTGCCATAAACCCTGAAACACCATCCCCAGCACGACCCCCTACATTGCACGAACACCACTGCACTGCCCTAAACCCTGAAACACTACCCCCAGCAAGACCCCCTACACTGCCCAAACACCACTGCACTGCCCTAAACCCTGAAACACCACCCCCAGCACGACCGCCTACACTGCCTGAAACCACTGCACTGCCCTAAACCTTGAAACACCGGCCCCAGCATGACCCCCTACACTGCCCGAACACCACTGCACTGCCCTAAACCCTGAAACTCAACCCCCAGCACGACCCCCTACACTACCCGAACACCACTGCACTACCCTAAACCCTAAAATACTCCCCCAGCACGACCCCCTACACTAGCCGAACACAACTGCACTGCCCTAAACCCTCAAACACTCCCCCAGCATGACCCCCTACACTACCCAAACACTACTGCACTGCCCTAAACCCTGAAACACTACCCCCGGATGACCCCCTACACTGCCCGAACACCACTGCACTGCCCTAAACCCTGAAACACCATCCCCAGCATGACCCCCTACACTGCCCGAACACCACTGCACTACCCTAAACCCTAAAACACGACCTCCTACACTACACAAACACCACTGCACTACCCTAAACCCTAAAACACTACCCCCAGCACGACCCCCTACACTACACAAACACCACTGCACTACCCTAAACCCTAAAACACTACCCCCTACACTACACAAACACCACTGCACTACCCTAAACCCTAAAACAATACCCCCAGCAGTACCCCCTACACTACCCAAACACCACTGCACTACCCTAAACCCTAAAACACTACCCCCAGCAGTACCCCCTACACTATCCAAACACCATTGCACTACCCTAAACCCTAAAACACTACCCCCAGCAGTACCCCCTACACTACCCAAACACCACTGCACTACCCTAAACCCTAAACCACTACCCCTAGCACGACCCCCTACACTACCCAAACACCACTGCACTACCCTAAACCCTAAAACACTATCCCCAGCACAACCCCCTACACTACCCAAACACCACTGCACTACCCTAAACCCTAAAACACTCCCCCAGCACGACTCCCTACACTACCTAAACACAACTGCACAATTTGTTACAGGCGTTGCAACGCAGGCCTGTGGTGCTTACTGGAAGTACCTGGTGGGCTAGTTGGGCCCCAGGGACCCTCAGGATTCAAGGTGACCTAATCCCCCAACTTAAAACGCGCCACGCAGCGCGTTTGCACAGTGGTGAAAGGAGGGGGCGGGGCCTCAGGTGACAGGAGGCAACTCAGTTACTGATGAGTAACCAACAGTCGCGGCTCGCCGAGGGAGTGCTGCGGGGCGGTGGGGCGGGGAGGGGCAGGGTGGGGGTAGTAAACTCCGGCATACGGAGTTAAGGAAATAAATAAATGAATAAAACAATTTACATTGCGCGCGCTGCAACGCCAACTATTAGTATTGCATTGTGGGACATGTAGTATTTCCCCTTTATTTTGAAGCCTTACTCTGTTCTGCGCAGTTGCTCCCAAAGTGTAATTTATTGTTCTCTGCCCTCCAGTGGGCCTCTGCATGTCACCGCCAGTCCACAATTATTTCCTGCCCATCTGCTGCTCCGACAAAGAGGCTCGGAAGGTTCCATGCCCCTGCAGCTCTTCACATGTTAATGGGATGGTGCTGTCTTCACGGCAGGACGGCCGTGTCTTTTATTTTCAACCAAAGATGCCCAAAGCATTAAGACGCACTCTGCAGCAGATCACAATTTATTGGCAAAACCGGCATAGTCACACAGCTTAATTTGTCATGCCTTACGTGTTTCAGACCTCCTGGTCCTTGGCCACAGGCAGGGATTCAACTTTGCAGTGCCACGTGATTAGCTAAGAACAATAAATTACACTTTGGGAGCAACTGCGCAGAACAGAGTAAGGCTTCAAAATAAAGGGGAAATACTACATGTCCCACAATGCAATACTAATTGTACTCACCTGTGAGGCCCCACTGGGAGGTAACAAAAAGAAGCTAATCACGTGGCACTGCAAAGTTGAACCCCAGCCTGTGACCAAGGACCAGGAGGTCTGAAACGCATAAGGCATGACAAATTAAGCTGTGTGACTATGCCGGTTTTGCCAATAAATTACGATCTGCTGCAGAGTGCGTCTTAATGCTTTGGGCATCTTTGGTTGAATATATATATACATATATATATATATATATATATATATATATATATATATTATCTACTGGCGGTCGCCAGTAGATAGTTATAGTTACAACCTATTATCCATAGGAAATCCGCGACATTCTATTTGAAATAACTCTCTTGCCGGTTGATGTATCTTCGCAAAATTTTCAAACTTTGTGGGGCGCTCCCGTCCGCTCCTACCCTGAAAGTCTCGGGAGATTCGTCAAGCGGGGGCCGAGAAAAAAGGGGGTCCCAAAACGCGTTTTCCCCATGCAATTTTCCATAGGAAACTTTAGACACGGCTACAGCCCGAACTGCTGAACGGAATTACACCAAATTTGGCAAAGAGGTAGTTCTTGGTTCAGAAAGAACCCTTTTGTTAAATGGTGTAAATCCGTTCAGTAGTTGCTGAGAAAATCAAAAGTAAAAAGATAGTGATATCTATGGCCGAGTAGGGTCCGCGTACCCTCAGCGCACCCTGCGCGCACAGTCCCGATCACGAGCTGCATGTTAATTGGCTGTCAGCTGGCTGTCAACATTCCGATTCAGGAAATGTTGGCAGCCATTTTGTCCCTCGGTAGAACCGAGGGACAGAAACAAGTGCGCAAAGCGCACAAAGGGGGCAGGGTAGAAACACCCTGACCCCCTAGGTTTGCTCAGGAGGTCCCACAAGGACCCCCTGGGCAAAAAAAAAAAAAATTTTTTTTTTTAAAAATCGGCAGGATGCGCTCAGGGTGCGCGAATCCTGCCGAAAAAAAAAAAAATCGAAGCGCGGTCTCCCGCGCTCGATTGTATTTTGCCCCCGGGTGGCCCAAGTCCCGGGGGCATGGTGGGGGGTTTAATTTTATGTGTGGGGGCCTCAAAGGGCCCCCAAGCCCCGGGGACCGCCACCCCCGGGGCTTTTTTTAAAAATGGTGCGGGAGGGCTCTGAGCCCTTCCCGCAGCCCCGGGGACCACCACCTCCCCGGGGCTTTTTTTTATTAATTGAAGAACCTGTGTGGGGGGCTTCAGCCCCCCACACGCCCCGGGGACCGCCACCTCCCCGGGGCACTAACAAATTAAAATGGGGGTCCGTTTTGGACCCCCGAAGCCCCGGGGACCACCACCTCCCCGGGACTGTGCTGATGTAGGAGGGGGCCGCGCGGCCCCCCTCCTGGAGCCCTTGATGGCCCTGGGGACCGCCACCCCCAGGGCCGGCTCCTGCAGTGTCCTGGGGTGCCTACCCCCGGGACACTGTAGTTTGCTATGGCAGGACGGGAGCCTCGCGGCTCCCGTCCTGCCATAGCAAACTGCTTTGGATATTGGAAGAGAGAGCAGGGAAACCTGCTCTCTCTTCCAATATCCAAAGCACATTGCTTTTCCACATGGGGAGCAGCATGTCAGCTGCTCCCCATGTGGAAGCAATGCCGGCTCCCAAGGGACGTGGGGAGCCGGCGGGACTGTGGGGGGATTGGGGACCCCCCACAGTCCCCAACGGAGAGGGCCAGCCCCGGGGGATGGGGTCCCCGGGGCAAGTAGTGGCTTGCAGGGGGGCCACGCGGCCCCCTCCCCAAAAAAAAAAAAAAAAAAAATGGAAAGGCCGGCCCCGGGGATGGGGTCCCCGGGGCCTTAAATGGCCTGAGGAGGGGGCCACGCAGCCCCCTCCCAAGAAAAAAAAAAAAGGCCATGCCCCGGGGGATGGGGTCCCCGGGGCCAATACAGGCCCAGGGAAGGGGGGCCACGCGGCCCCTTCCCGTTTTTTTTTTTTAATTAAATTAAAAAAGTGGTAAGGCCCTGGGGGATGGGGTCCCCAGGGCCCAAAAACAGGAAAAAGGAAGGGGGCCACACAGCTCCCCTTCAGGGGACAAAAAAACAACAAAAAAACGATCGGGCCCGCAGGCCCCGCCCCTTCCTTCACCACTCTGCAAACGCGCCCCTGGCGCTTTGCAGAGGGGGAACGAATTCCCCTTGAATACTGGGGGTCCCTGGGGCCAACTAGCCCACCAGGAACCTCCAATATGCGCCAGGGGGCTGCGTTGCAGAGACGTGTAGAGAGGCCACACCCTTTACACCTCTCTGCAACGCAGCTCTGTGGCGCTTTTGGAGTTATATGGCGGGCTAGTTGGACTCCGGGGACCCTCAGGATCCAAGGGGACTTAATCCCCCAACTTAAAACGCGCCACTGGGCGCGTTTGCACAGTGGTGAAGGGAGGGGCGGGGCTTCAGGTGACATGTGTGCAAACAGGCCCCGTGGCGCGTTTAAGATGGGGAATTAAATCCCCTTCAATCCTGAGGGTCCCTGGGGCCAACTAGCCCAACAGGTACATCCAGAAAGCGCACAGAGCTGCGTTGCAGAGAGGTGTAAAAGGGTGTGGCCTCTCTACACGTCTCTGCAACGCAGCCCCTGGCGCATATTGGAGGTTCCTGGTGGGCTAGTTGGCCCCTAGGGACCCTCAGGATTCAAGGGGACTTAATCCCCAACTTAAAACGCGCCACGGGCGCGTTTGCACAGATGTCACCTCAGGCCCCGCCCTCCCTTCACCATTGTGCAAATATTCTTCTAAAATCATCCGAAATACGAATTCCGATTTACTCACCTGTTATCAGGAGAGACCTCAGTGCTGTATCTTTCAGCCCAGTACTGGTCCTGAAAAGTAATTTTAACCGTACTTACCAGTAACTTGAATTTCCTTCCATAGGCTAACATTGACTGGTTTCACTTGGAAATTCTTCTAAGTGTGGAGTTTTGGAACTTTAAAATATTCCTCTAAAATCAGCCGAAATACGAATTCCGATTTACTCACCTGTTATCAGGAGAGACCTCAGTGCTGCATCTTTCAGCCCAGTACTAATCCTGAAAAGTAATTTTAACCGTACTTACCAGTAACTTGAATTTCCTTCATAGGCTAACATTGACTGGTTTCACTTGGAAATTCTTCTAAGTGTTGATTTGTGAAACATACAAATATTCCTCTAAAATCAGCCGAAATACGAATTCCGATTTACTCACCTGTTATCAGGAGAGACCTCAGTGCTGCATCTTTCAGCCCAGTACTGATCCTCAAAAGTAATTTTAACCGTACTTACCAGTAACTTGAATTTCCTTCCATAGGATATCATTGCCTGCTTTTTGCTGAAAAAGTTTCTAAGTGTTGATTTTTGAAACATACAAATATTCCTCTAAAATCAGCCGAAATCCGAATTCTGATTTACTCACCTGTTATCAGGAGAGACCTCAGTGCT
Organism: Calotriton arnoldi; assembly: GCA_963921515.1. Classification (NCBI taxonomy): domain Eukaryota; kingdom Metazoa; phylum Chordata; class Amphibia; order Caudata; family Salamandridae; genus Calotriton; species Calotriton arnoldi. The sequence goes on from CAWUFW010001273.1 coordinate 1,803,930, forward strand.
GCATCTTTCAGCCCAGTACTGGTCCTGAAAAGTAATTTTAACCGTACTTACCGGTAACTTGAATTTCCTTCATAGGCTAACATTGACTGGTTTCACTTGGAAATTCTTCTAAGTGTGGAGTTTTGGAACTTTATAATATTCCTCTAAAATCAACCAAAGTACGAATACCAATTTACTCACCTGTTATCAGGAGAGAACCCAGTGCTGCATCTTTTAGCCCAGCACTGACCCTGAAAAGTAATTTTAACCGTACTTACCAGTAACTTATATTTTCTTCCATAGGAATCCATTGTCTGGTTTTCAGCAAAAAGTTTCAAAGTGTTGATTTTTACAAACTACAAATATTCCTTAAAAATCACCTGTATGACTTAAACGCATTCTTTCAACTGTTTACAGGAGATGCACCAGTGCTGGATCCAGGATCCAACACTGAGTAAGAAAACGTAACGATAACAGTTTTTACCTGCTAAGTGAATTTCCTTCCATAGGATAACATTGGTGATTCTATGAGAAAAAGTTTCTAAGTGTCAACTTTTAAAATACAATAATATTCCTTAAAAATCACGACTGTAACCAAAACGCTTTTACTCAACTGTTTACAGGAGATGTACCAGGACTGAATCTAGGATCCAGTCCTGTGGTTAGAAAAGTAATCCATAAAGTAACTAATTGCATTTAACTAGAAATTCACATTGAGCTGAATGTTGCATTGTGTTTGAAAATGTGTTGCCCATTGCAACAACTGTAACTACTGTACTTAAAAGTCTATTGCCTATGTGAAAAGTATTTAAACTAAAGTAATTCATTCTGAGAAAGTATTTTTTGTAATGTAATGTATAATGTAATTACAATGTAATTTAAAAAATAAAATATGTAAAAAAAAATTGTTTCTAAAAATGTAGTAAATCAGTATGAAAAAAATTAATATAACAATTAATACATTTAAAAATTGTCATTTACAAAACCTTTGAAATTCACTGAAAAACCGTAGGTTTCAGGCACGTTATAGTTAGAAATTAGCATTTAAAAACCTTTGAAATTCACTGAAAAAACCATAGGTTTCAGACACGTTATAGTTACAAATTAGCATTTAAAAAACCTTTGAAATTCACTGAAAAAACCATAGGTTTCAGACACGTTATAGTTACAAATTAGCATTTAAAAAACCTTTGAAATTCACTGAAAAAACCATAGGTTTTAGGGACAGTTAGTTACTTGGACATTGCACTCGTACAAAACCCGTGAAATTCCCCGTTATAGTTAGTTCAGCTAACTATAACTCGCGCCCCGCAATGCACTGCTGATGACGTCACATATTACATCACTCATGACATGGTCAGTGACATCACTGATGACATCACTGATGACATCTCAAATGACATCACTGATGACATCATCCACGTGATAATCTGATGCACCTCCTCACACCCTAATATAACCTTTGATACACCCACTCTAAATTACAGACTGCCATTCGCAAAACCATAGACACTACAACACCAATAACTACATACCCACTCACTGATTCTTAGGTCTACACACACACATCCACTCACTCACCCGTACAGTCACTCATACTTACGGTCACTCAGTACAGGACTATCATATGCACTCTTACTCCTATATAGACACTCAAACAACGCCACTCATCCATAGAGATACTCACACACCTAGTCAGTCATGCAAATAATTAAACACACTGCCATTTACTCACCTATACAGTTATACACACACCAGCTCACTTACTCATACAAATAGTAGCACATTGTTACGCTCTTATACAATCACTGATACAAGCACACACTCATCCATACAGCCACTATCCCAATCACTCACTCTTGCTTATAGCTATTTATATACTCCAACACACATATATACTGCCTTTCACATATGTAGTTACTCACACATGTACCACTGGGACATACATTCACTCACTAACACACTCTTACACACACTTACCCACCCATACAGTCTATCACAGATGCACTCTTGAAACCATCCACCCAGTGAATCACCCACTCACACATCTATGCACAGAGTTGCACACACCCCTCCCACACAAACACTCAGGCACCCATACAGATACTCAGACAAGCATTCAATAACTCATATAGACACTCATGTAGCTATTCACAAACACATGCAGCCACTTACACAGCAACAGACAGACGGATACAGACATTCACCCAGTTTAGTCACTAACCCATGCATTCAGTAAGATACGTTAAATCACTCACTTATAGAGTCAGTCACGCACCTACTAAATCATCCATACAGACACTTACACACCCACTCATTCTTCAATACGTCTTTTCCTATATATATTAAAATATTTAAACTTTACAGAAACACACAGTCAGTGGATGATGTCATCAGTGATGTCATTTGAGATGTCATCAGTGATGTCATCAGTGATGTCACTGACCATGTCATGAGTGATGTAATATGTGACGTCATCAGCAGTGCATTGTGGGGCGCGAGTTATAGTTAGCTGAACTAACTATAACGGGGAATTTCACGGGTTTTGTACGAGTGCAATGTCCAAGTAACTAACTGTCCCTAAAACCTATGGTTTTTTCAGTGAATTTCAAAGGTTTTTTAAATGCTAATTTGTAACTATAACGTGTCTGAAACCTATGGTTTTTTCAGTGAATATATATATATATATATATATATAAAAATGAAAGGTTGCCCCTGCATGAAGACGCCACTCACGGAGAGTTTTCACCTCTTTATTGAACACTGCAGTTAATTCAGCCTCTCACCTCGGATCATGTTCAAAGAAAGCCGACGCGTTTCGGACACCTCTGTCCTTTTTCACAGGCTTTAAGGAAGAGCAGGAACAGCAATCAATCGCATTGTAGAACACCTGCTTTTATTCTTAAAGTCCCGCCCCAGTGGGCGTGTGCACAAGTGCACGCTGCTACTTGCAGTTTCACAATTTACTCAATCCCAAGTGGGTGCTGCCGTGCCTCTCTCAATTAAAATGTCTCTTACCCCAGGGGGTTGATTCAAAGCGGGCGATACTGGATACACTGCCCATATTAATCGTTAAAAAATGGGCCCCTCGTTCCCTCAGCGTCTTGTCTTTCAAGTCGCCGCAGATCCGCTGCATCAGCGGCGGGGCTTCTTCGCGGCTGGACGGGCCGCTAAACATCAAAATGAAAGGTTGCCCCTGCATGAAGACGCCACTCACGGAGAGTTTTCACCTCTTTATTGAAGACTGCAGTTAATTCAGCCTCTCGCCTCGGATCTTGTTCAAAGAAAGCTGACGCGTTTCGGACACCTCTGTCCTTTTTCACAGGCTATAAGGAAGAGCAGGAACAAATATTGCATTGTGGAACACCTGCTTATATTCTTACAGTCCTGTCCCAGTGGGCTTGTGCACAAGTGCACGCTGGTACTTGCAGTTTCACAATTTACTTAGTCCCAAGTGGGTGCTGCCGTGCCTCTCTCAATTAAAATGTCTCTTACCCCCAGTGGGTTGATTCAAAGCGGGAGATACTGGATACACTTCCCATATTAATCGTTCAAAAATGGGCCCCCTGTTCCCTCAGTGTCTTGTCTTTCAAGTCGCCGCAGATACGCTGTATCAGGGGAGAAAAGTAAAGCAATGTCTTCCTACCTACTTGAAAGCAGTCATCAATTTCGCATTAGTATCACATAATTTGTAGAACTGTATGAATAAGACCTCTAGACAATACGATTGGGCTGTTTGTAAGACATATCAATACCTGACGGCTCATGCAGCCATGCTTACCGACTGCCTTTTCACCACCTACCCTAATCACAACTTCCCTTTGAATACCTGGGTTGCAAGCAGTTCCCTTTTTATGTGCAAGACAATCCTACATGATCAGTGGCCATATACAATTTAGTAAAATACATAAAACACATAAAAATGCCCGGCCACTTGCAAATGGAGGGTAGATGCCAGGCAATTCATCTCCTGCCTTTTCAATCCAAATACAAGGCTTACATTAGGAGGTACCACAGGTGTTGCCACTTAGTCCTGTCCTTTTTAACTTCTGTATGCACCCCTTGCTAAGCTCATTAGAGATGTTTGCATAAACTTCATGAATTATGTGGACAACATAAAACTACTGATCTCGATTGACAATTGTGTCTCCTGCACTCTTGCAACTTTCAATCGTTGCATGACAGCAGTCATTATGTGTTTGGCGCATAACTTCACTGAAGTTTAATGCGGAGAAAACAGAGTCCTGTATTTTAGAAATAGCAGCCCCCAGTGTCGTCTTCTGGATTTTGGGGACCCTGGGCAATACATATTTTGGGTGCCCCTATAGTAAGCAAATTTGAATTTTATTACCCATTTCCTGCAAATTCAAGCTTGCATGATCCCTAACCATACTAAATTCTATGTTAAACTTAAGCAGGCTCACTCAAAAACAGCTAAAATATGTCTTGCATGGGACTCCAAAAATACTTAGGATGGCACAGGGTAGAGAGCCAGAGTCAGAGGTAGAGGTAGGCAGAGATGGAGAGATGAGCTATCTAAATCGAATAGACATAGGTGAAATAGAGAGACCGTTCACTTTCCCAGGGGTCCCCTTGGAAGGTGGGGGCCATGGGCAATTGCCTGCTTTGCCCATGCCTTAAAACATCTGTGGCAGCCCCTCTTGGGCTTTTCCTTGTAACATTTGGCCTACCCCTCTTGCAAATGCTCCTCCTTCAGTTGAGGTGGACTGTAACCTTTGTTTCTACCCAGAGGACATTTGGCCCTTTCTAAGCAGGTGAAATATAAGTCTGCCACTTGTTTTTCATTGGTTCTGTCAGGGCAGGAGTGGGAACCCAAAGCAGCCCTGACAATTTTGTTGGACCAGCTCTCAGTGTAAAGCACTGCTGCTTTTGTTACTGGGGGCCGATGTTGCAGGCCCACTGCAAAACCGGTCCCCAGTAACAAAACCGGCCCACACTGCTGCAAACCGACCCCCACCTTCCCAGCCTCCCGGGTTAATGCCTGATGCTCGCTAGGGCCAGTCCGGCCCTGGGATTCTGTGCAGGATCTTCCGGCCACTTCCCCTTTTTGCTCGCCCCGGGTGATCCAGACAACCATTTTAAGTCAACTTGATCATTGCAATTCTTTATTCCTGGACTTTCCTACTGGCCTTCTAAACAGGCTACAATGCAAGCAAAATGCTGCTGCCAAACTGGCGCAGAGTCTGCCACATTACTCTTCCACCTTTGCACCTCTGGACTAATTGCACTGGTTGTCGATAACAAAGTCTTTTTCCTTCAAATCTCTTTGTTGTATGCATAGAGCCTTCTTTAAGACCGGTCCTTGCTACCTCCAACAAAAATGTGTACACTGTTTGCCCCCTTGCAGGTTGCACTCCATTGATGCTCATTTGGTAGCTGTTCTTAGTGGCTCAGTTGCGGAACTCACTCTCGATGTCACTGTGTAAGAATCCAGATCTACTCTTGTTTATGAAAGCCATAAAACGTGGGTTTAAACCCAATAGTTGATATCTCTCTTTGAAAAAGCAGTCTTCTTTCGCTGGCCATATTTTTGCGCCAGGAAGCCTGTAAAGGTATTAGTTCATTCTCAAATCAATTAACAGAACACAACAAATTAAAATATGATTTTTTAATTATACAGATAGATGCACATGTATGTCCCCTATGAGGGATGCAAAGGAGAAAATGTTTTTTTTTTTCAAGTTAGTTGTATTTTGAGCATATCCCAGTTTTAACATTTGACATGACATTGTACAGTTTCCAATAAATGTAAGAGGTAGCAAAAAGAGCTGGTTTTAGGTGCGATAGCTTTCTTTTGAAATGTTTGCTAAGTTAAAATGGCATCAACTCACCATCATCTAGGAATATCACAGGGGTGATAAAAATGTAAATTCGATAGGATCTGCTCATTCTCAATGTGTGAAATACACTTGCAGTTCCAAGTGAACGTTTATCTATAAAAAATGTTGTGGAGGAGGTCATATAGATGTGAAACCTGGAAAAGGAGCTGATGCACTGATCATATTAAAATGTACAAGTATACAGTGTATAAATATATATCTGAATGAAGTCCATCCCCTGGGGCGCGTGTATTAATTCAATTTTAGATCTGAATCTTAAAAGCTATTTTTATCTGTGTTATTGATTACATATATATTCTCTGTTGTGGCTGGTTGGTGGTTTTGCTATATACATATTCGGATAATATTGTGATACAGATAATTTTAATATTATTACCTGTATGGTCGTTCTTGTTGAATCTGCAGGAAATTTATATTTTTCATTTAGTGTTCCTCTGCCCATTCGGGGTAACTATTCAAGTGTGCTAGGATTAAATTAATCTGATGAGCTCGTCACCTGTTGTAACAGAACTATGGGGGATATTCTCAAGAACGTGAGATAAACATCGCCAAAATAGGTTAACGCAAATTTTCATATCGCCGTCTATCGCGGGAAAATAACTCTGTGTTAACGTCGTATTTTCAACACGGCGGTAACATGCGATAGTCTCCCGATAATGCGTCAAATGTCCGCGATAACATTACCGGGACGGCAATGAAAATCCAAACGCGAAAAAAGTTGCGATGGGCCCAACCGCGATAAGACAATCAGCGAAAAGCAGCGCCAGGCCTGCAAATCACACACGTCAGGCGGGAAAAATCACTACAAAAGCAGAAAAAAAAACAGAAACAAAAACCAAACTACAGCGAAGCACAATGGAGGCAGCCGGAGCAGGTACAGAGGACGGCCAGAACCCCACAAGCCCCCCAGAGGAGCAGCCTGGGACCTCAGGGACAGGGAAGGGCAAGGACAAGAAGAAGAGGAAGACGCGGTTCAGTCCGCAGGAAAACAGGATCCTGATCACGGAGGTGATAGAACACCATCAACAACTGTTCGTCACCTCCACTGTGTCATTGGCAACAAAAAATGCAACATGGCAGTCCATACTGGACAAGGGGAATGCAGTCGGAGTGCTGAGGAGGACAATGGAAGAGCTCAAGAGGCGCTGGAATGATGTGAAGCGCAAGACCAAGCAGACACTCGCCAACCACAAGAAGGCAGCAATGCAGACTGGAGGTGGGAGTCCAGCGCCACAGGAGGAGCTGGATGAGATGGAGGAAATGGTGTCCACAGTCATCAGTGTGGAGACGGTGGCAGGAGTTGGGGGACCGGACACTGCTCAACATGACCTGACACAACAGCAACAGGGTGAGTAACGACCAGGGACTGGGGGGACGGGTGGAGATGGGCACAAAGGCACACATGCACAATTAAGTACAGCACAGTGCACACCCACAATGACTCTGGATCATGTCCCTGATCCCCTTGGCACACTGCAGCACACCAAGAAACAGCAAGTAGGCCCCCGTCGACTATGTGCCCAGAGGGGGCCCTTCCCACACATCACCAATCTCACAACCAACCCATGCACATGTGCCAAACCCCGCAAAGCGGCGTGTCTGTGAGCCACACTGACAATGTAAGTGACACTGCATGATGATTAGAATGGCTGCAGTCCGATCATCATGACATGGTGCACGCCACCACACTGAGGTGGCTGAGTGTGGACCACATCCATAAAGGAGCAGGTCACACTCTGACACATCCACCTGCACAAACAACCCCTGACGTCAACAACACATCTGCGGACAAACCATGCCCCAGAGTCCCAACTCCCACCAAGACCCAAATTCACCCAAGTCTGCAACATCTCAGTACTGTATGGGCACAGAAGTCAAAGGCACACCGCCTGAAAGGGACAAGGGGCAGCAAAATCAGAGCTGCAGGGGCGACTCTCCCAAAATGCAGCACACACACATGACATTCAGAGCACATCAGCATCGACAACAATGTGGTACAAACTGCAACACGTATACAACAGGACAGAGGACACAACAGGTGCCGCTTGTGTGTAGAAACTGGCCAAGCACATTTGGCATAGCAGGGAAATGTGAGATGTCAATGTACAAGTACAAACACATATCCGTGATATTGACGAAATGTCCACTGTCCCGCATCAAATAGGCAGCTCCTCCTAAACAGTCACAATGTACATTATCATGCAGTCTGCATGTGAACTTGTACAATGCGTCAACATACATGTGAACACAATGTAACACTGCATCTCCTCTTCACATTGCAGAGGGAGCATCAACATCTCCCGCAGAGCAGACCCAACAACTCTTCAATGATGATGATGAGGACATCCCCAACATCGACACCGAAGCCCTCCAAATCCTCATTGACAGCTTCGGCACCCCACCTCCAGGAGCAGGGCAGCCCAGCTGCATCGAGGAGACCCCACCCCCTGCACAGACCACACAGCAAGAAGCACCTACCACCCCGGCTGTCTCCCAGGACCCCCACGAACAACACATGGCCTTCCAACGCCGTGTGTTAGAGGACCAGAAGAAGATGGCTGATCAGGTGCGGGTGGGGTTCGACCTCATGGCAGCCAAACTTGATGCCATACATGGGTGTCTGATTCCCATCAGGGACCACTTACAGTCCCTAACGGACATCAACAGTCCGCTCCATGCTCTCCAACGATCCATGGCTGACATCGCTGGAGTCATGATACTGAGACAAGAACAACTGTTCAGTCAGAGTGGCTCCAGCGATGTCAGCCGGGAGTTGGGACACATGCGGGGGCTCATGGAGAACATGGAGCGGATGACGGCGGAAAGAATGGCTGCCACGGCTGCACACCAGCGAGATGTGGCTGGGACCTTCCATGCCCTGCAGCACATCGTCATGGCATTGCTGCCTCAAGGCCTTGCGCAGATGAATGCTGCTGCTGCTTCTACATCCACATCTCCGCCCCCTGATGTGTCAGTGCCTCACAGTGCGGCAGGCAATCCACCACCACCCACGTGTGAGGCACATGTGACATCAGAGGACGAAGATGCAGGTGAATCAACCTTACTGGTAAGGAGGAGGCATTAGCATTCATCTCCGCCATATGGCCTGTTTCTGCTTGGTTCTGCCCTTTGCATCATCACCTTCTACTGTCCCCCGATACACTCTACGACACTCACCTTGGACCTCGACATGGACTGCCATTTTCTGTTTGGTTACCAATGACACAGCGATCAGACTGCGGACTGAACTCTTCTTCTTCCGATGTACTTGTCATTCCCTGAAGGACTCTGGCTGGCCCCCCACGGGCCAATAATATGAAGTGGAGTTTGCATGGCCCTGTACTGCTCCAGCTGCAACACTCCACTGGATGTGAATGAAACATTCAGACTCGCACAGATGTTTCATGTCTTTGATCATTCAAGTATGAGAGTATGGATGAATGTAGGGTCAGTGATTCCCCCTTACGTCCATGTTGCTCATGTCGTGGGACTTGAGTCACAGGGTGCAACATTGCCGATTGCGGTCCGGGTGGCGTAGACACTACAACAGAGACACAAGCATCAGTTACTTCCTTGTCCAGCCTAGAACTGAAGCACGCCCAGAGCCCCAGGCTCATTGTTCCCACCCCTACGCTGGCCTGCCATACGCCAGGCCAGTCCACTCCGCTTACGCTCAGAGGGGGGACGACAAAGCTACATGTCCCAGGTCTTCCCTGTAGTGATCTGCTGATCACTGGTCTAGTTGTCAGCATGCCACAGCCACTCCCTGAGGGCTGGTTAACACCCACACCACACCCATCCAGCACAGGCGTCACAGGACATGTGACCCTGCCAATAACAGGGGCCTAGCACATCACATTCCCCACTGCCGGAGATGACATGATGGCGTCCGCACCACGAGACCCAATCATAAAGGGTCAATGACTTGTGGCGCACTGGGTTAGTGGCACCCGATGCACTGCGGCCGGCACGGGCCTACCGCCAAGGGACGATGACTTGCGGTGCACTGAGTTGGTGGCACCCGATGCACTGCGGCCGGCACGGGCCTACCGCCACGGGACGATGACTTGCGGTGCACTGAGTTGGTGGCACCCGATGCACTGCGGCCGGCACGGGCCTACCGCCACGGGACGATGACTTGCGGTGCACTGAGTTGGTGGCACCCTATGCACTGCGGCTGGCACGGGCCTACCGCCACGGGACAATGACTTGCGGTGCACAGGGTTAGTGGCACCCGCTGCACTGCGGCTGGCAGGGGCCTACCGCCACGTGACGATGACTTGCGTTGCACAGGGTAAGTGGCACCTGAAGAGCGGAGCGGGTGTGCAGCCTGCGATGATGCGTTGGCCTCGATGCGGCGTCCAGCGAATCAAGACTCAAATTGAACAGTGTGCCCTGCTGGACCGCAGTGTACGCGCAGGCCGCAGTCAGCACACACATGACTCCGCGGTGCCGCAGGGTGCGCTGGGGGCCTGTGGCGCGGAAACCAGCGGCCGGCTGAGGAAGTTGCACCGGCACGTGGAGGGCCCTCTTGGTGACACGCCGGTGGCGGCAGGTGAGCATTGAGGCCTGGGTGCGCAGGGGCAGCCAGTCATCGCTGGGCAGCGGACCGGTCTGGGGACCAGGGCTGGGGTGCAGCAGGCGCACAGGATCGCGCAGGCACCACCGGTCAAGGCGGCAGACTCGTGGCTGGGTGGGGGGCGCCGCCCTTGCTGACACGACCCTGCATGCGATGATCGTGATGTGCGCGGGTTGGTTTGGGACGTAGCCACCTTGTCTCCAGTGTGAATGTGCCCGTTGAAGGTGGTCGGCCACGTGTGTGTAGGCCTATGGACAGGTTGTGGCGGAGACTGAGACACACGCAGTAGTCACTTTGGTGGTGGATTTGTGATGTGTGCATTCCCACAGTTGTGAGTTGGGGGATTGTGGAGTTGAGGTGTGTGGTGTGTTCAGTTGGTACTTGCCGATGGGCAGTGCGTTTTCATGGGGGCCATCCTCAAAGCGCTGGTTGGTGGCGGACTTGCGGACATATGGGAATCATGCACACTGCCTGGGAAGTTTGCGATGACATTGATGGACAGGCCACGGTGGTCCACTTTTGTATGCACAGTGATGGCATGCGTGTGGTTGCTGTTGCGGTGATTGTGTGCAGTGTCGGCAGGGGGCACACGTCATACACGTGTGCTGTAAATTGCCCCCAACACGTGCGTGACGCCAGCTATGGCGTAGTTCCCTTGCGTGGCCTCAAGATGTTCCTGCGCAGTGTGGGGGGAGTGAGGGGCAGGGGTATCGAGCTGACACACACCGTGATGCTTTCAGGTATGATGAGTCCTGCATGATGTGACCGTAACAGCAGTTCGTGTGGTCGTTACCTTCCTCTTCATTCCTACGACGGTTACGGCCACACGAACTTCTGTTACGCTCTTCTCATGCATGGTTTGTCATGCCTGTGAGCATTCCCATTTGTCCAAGTGCAGTACACTGTACCAGATTAGGCATGTGACTATACGGAAGTTTGACCATTGTCACCATTTCTCCCACAGGTTTCTGAAGACACGTTGCCCTGTTGAAGTTCCCCGTTGGGAATGGAACGCGTTGGCTGAGCTTTTCGTTTTGTTTGTTTGTGTATTTGTAATAAAGTTCTGTTTTTACACTACTGTTGACTACTGGACTTCATGACCTGGCGCACCCACATTTCGGTTACTGCGATCTTGGGTAAGGGGCACGGAGGCATCTAGCACGGCTGGCGTTGGGGTTGGTTGCGCAGGTACACTACGAATTGGAACTATCGTGTGGTGTGGATACAGGGGCCCACCGTTGCTTTTGTGGACATGCATCCATGACGTATGTGAGGGAGTTTGATGGGGCTGGCTGTGAGACTCCTCCGACTCCGGCAGTTGTTGGTTGGAAGGTACCAGGGGCCAACAGGTGCAGCACAGCCAGCAGCTTTGTCTGCGGGGGGATGTAGGTTGTCCGCTGTGTTGGTACCGTCAGCCTGTGGGCAATGTGGGTCAGGATGCGGTGGATGGTTGTCCTTTTGAGCCTGTGTTGGCCAATGGCTTCCTCTGGCGTTGAGTCTCTGGGGCTGGTGCGTTTTAGGGTCGTCCGCTGTCCTGCACTGCCTAGGTGGTAATCCGGGAGGGGGTGGTCCGGGGGGGGGGGCCTGGGAGTGGTGGCGGTGGGTGTTGTGGCCCTCTTGGTTTTCCGAGCTGCATGATCATTGGCTCCATGGCATCTGTTGGTCTTCAGATGTGGCTCTGGGCTGGGCTCCCTTTCATACTGCAGGTAGTCGTCCTGCTTAACACCAGCAAAAGGCAGGTGTTAGATCCCTGCTGCTAATGCGCCTTATCGCCTGTTCTTGGTTCGCATCGCAGATCTGGCTGGTCGTTGAGAATATCGCGAGGTGGTGGTTTTGTGTGTTTTTGCACGGGAACGCCTACTCTGCATATCTTTAGCGTTAGTTGTCGCACTCATCCGTGGCGATGTTTTTTGCAGCAGCTATCGCTGGTAAACTGGTGATATCGGCAGTTTGCACCAGCTTTAGAATAGGGCGATAAATCTATCGCCACTTTTGCGGCGCTAAAGTGACGATAAATCAGCGATAAGTCCTTGAGAATATGCCCCTATGTTTGATTTTGTATTGCTGGCCCCAATACTCGAGAGAGAATGACAAGGAATCTGTCAATCATTCAATTATTTGGCAGTGAAAGATAATGTTGATTCAGTGATATGCGGACACTATATGGCTCATCTCACAAAAATAGTAGTGAACCTGCATCCCTAGATTTATGTTTATATATGGGTGCAGTTTTACAAAATTTTGAGATTCACAAACATTCCCAGAAGAATGCTGAATGCTGCACCAGGCATACGTTTGCAGTCTTACTTCTTCCCCTAGCCCCCTAGAAAAGGTTACTTCAGCCATTTGCCGGTGTATATTTTTGATCATGTACAGGGTGGGAACGGGTGGAGTGGAGCTTACCAATGCCCACACATGTACATGTTTGTAGGCATTCCCAACTCCCATTTCCCTCCCATGAGTGGGATTTATGAATGTGGATCCGTCAAGACTCCACATCTCTTTGAGGATGCCTGGGAAGTATTTAACCTTGTCAATTAGATGCATAGTGATTTCCATTCCTGCACAATTCAGATAAGGCTTTATCTTGTAATGACACATTGTTTCCTGGTTCTGTTCTCTACCAAAACCATTCAACTGATCCACTGTCACCCACTCCTATCTCTCTCCACACTCTGCCCTCCACGACTGTGCCCAATCCATACTCATTCTACCAGCCGTGTTGTATCTCCCTCTACTGTTCAGCACTCTGTTTCTTTGTAGCTAGGTTTGTGCTCCTTAAGTCCACATATTTTTAAATTTATTTATTGGCATTTGATAGTAAACAACATTGCTCAACATCAACGAGGATGGGGGGAGGCGGGAGGGGAAAGCACGGCATACGACGAGCAAAGTACAATATTAAATGTCACCTTAACCTCATCCATCGATTGTCACGGTTACTGCAATATCAACATGTCATTACCCACATTGAAAGGCACATAAATCTGACACTTCATGGGTCGAGCCGAAGATCAACTGTTCTCTCAGCCTCCGGGTCTAAGGCAGCGGCTCCATTTTGTGGGTGCAAAACCAATCCAGCAGTAGGTAAGTTCAGTGCCTGTAAAGAGAGGGGTCCCCTGACCCAGGCGGGGGAAGGGGTGTATCTCTTTGGCGTAAGAATATCAGCAGAGGTTTCTAAATGTCCTTGGGGCGGAACCGTGGTGGCATAAGCACACAGAAGCTGGATAGCTGCTCCTCACAATAAGTAGTGTCCTGCAGCCATGCCTCCATTGTGGGGGTAGGCTGTTTACCCCAGTGCATTGCAACTCTGCATTTGGCCAGGAGAAGAAGCATAGCTGTGGAGAAATTTGAAGAGTATTAGCCGCAGTCTGTAGTTGGGGGAGAGGGCTGTCATCTGGCTACAGCAGTAGAACCATTGGGCATATGTGATGGGAGGATCAGTGTCAATCTCCCAGACGAATCGCAACGCAGGCGTCCGAATGGGTGCAGTTACTTGCATGATGGAGCACAGGCAAGTGACCAGTTTGTGTGGTGATGAGATGATAAGTATGTGCTTCAGGGCTTGTAGGGTGGGCGCAGAGGTGGGAAAAGTAGAATGGATTGTGCAGCAGGTAGCTCAAAGTTGGTGGTACAGAAGGATCTTGATCAGTGGTCTCAAAAGGAGGTAGAAAGTGGTCCACTGGGTACAGATCGGCAAAGCTGGTGAGGCCATGTTCACATGCCCTGGTCCTAGTACCCTTGCCCTGCAGAGGCGGCGTGAGGGGGTTTCGCCCAATGGGCAGGGCACAGAGGGCACATATAAGCAGGGATGTCCGGCACGCCCCCTCAGGCCATCCTAGGCCCATCGCAAGCACTCCACCGTGTCCATCTCAGTTTGTAGCAGTTTGTATGGTGCATAAAGCAGTGCGGTCAGATGGCAAGATGCTGCATGGTCCTCCTCAATAGCTGTGTGTGGTTGAAATTGCGTGGGGCAGAGCCAATAGTGAATGTATTGCGCTAGAGCACAGAGCGCATATAAGGCCATATCTGGAGCACCCAATCCCCCTTGTTCAAGAGGCAAGGTTAGTATTTCCCAGGTGACTCTAGGTTGTCTGCCCGCTCAGATTAGTGCAACTAGATTTGCACGCAGCCGCCACAGGAAGTGATATGTAAGTGGGACCGGTATGTTTTGGAAGAGGTACAGAAATTTAGATGGTATAACAATTTTTGGAATGGCAATCTGCCCCATCAATGACAATGGCAGGCGGGACCACACCGATATTCTGTTCTCCAGACATGTCATGGCCCATCGGTAATTAGCTCTCCAAAGTTAATCTGTATCCCGACTTTGCCAGAAGCCCAGGTAGCGAACCAGGTTGGAGGCCCACTGCAGCGCATATTCAGTGGGGAAAGGCTGTGTGCAGTCCATAAGGGGAAAAAGTGTGGACGCTGAAACGTATGACCTCGCGGATAATTGGGGCCAAGTTTTCTTGCAGCTTGCGATATATAAGGTCATATCATCTGCATACATTGACACCACCAAGCCTCTGGCTGTGAAGCCAAGGCTGTGGTGGGCATGATGCTGCCGCAGCTGGGCTGCAAGGGGTTCCATCGCAACAGCGAATAGTATTGGAGATAATGGGCGCCCCTGGCGTGTCCCCCGAGTGGTGGAGAAGGGTTCGGACAGCATTCCATTGAGCAGGAGATGAGCAGTGGGGCATGTGTAGAGGAGCTGGATTTGGCGGATAAATCAAGGGCTAAGCCCAAGTTGTGCAAGTAGTTGGAATTGATATGGCCATTTGAGGGAATCGAAGGCCTTCGTGGCGTCCAGTAATGTGGTGGCGGTAGCAGGATTGGGGTCAATTATATGCATGAGGGCGAATACTGTATGAAGGTTGTGTGAGGAGGACTGGCCAGGGATTTATTTATTTATTTATGCATTTTTATATAGCGCGTACTTTACCTGAAGGTGTCAGAGCGCTTTGCAATAGAACCAGTTGCATTACATAAGCACTTCAGAGTACATGAATTACATAACACATAAAAAACAGATACATGGGTCTAAACACAAAAAGAAAACTTTACAATGGTGTGTACCAGAGATGTGCAATTTAAACTAGTAGGGTAGATATAATCTGCCAATATTGGCAAGAAGTGAGCACTAAGAATATAGAAATAGCATAATGAAATTATATAGCATATCATTATGATATCAACAATATTATAATCAAGCAGAGTACCGGTTAGCTGTGCCTGTGTCATGATTGTTCACTGCATTGTCCTTTTTGTTATTATGCTGTTTCAAAGCTGGAGGCTAGCCCCATGCACTGAAGCCCTTTGTTCTCGATGAGACTCAACTTGGCCGCCTCAATCTTTTCAGCCCCTGCTCTGGCAGGTCACAGGCATCTCACTTACTGGGGAGCCAGCGTCCATGAACCCCAGCAATAAGTACTGGCTTGAATTCCCTCCTCCTCCGGGGTGAGCAGGGTCAGCGGTGCTGGTGGGCGTCTGCCGGCACCCGGCAGCACCAGGGGAGGGCGGCAGGAGGGCTCTCCCTACCTCCGCATGATCTTCTCACCCTCTCCTTCACCCACTCCGACTGGACGCTGGGGCGCAGGGAATCTGGAAGAGGCAGCAAGCCCTCAGAATTAGGTCCAGCTGGTGTTCCTGCACCTCTTACCGTGGACAGGGAGTGCCGAGAAGTCAGCATTTGTGGGACCCTGGAGGCATCCAGCAGGATTTGCGCCGACGGCGATCCCTGGCCTGGGGAGTCTTCCTGAGTGCTGGTTTCAGCACAGTCCTGCAAACTTTGTCGCGTTGCTGGTTTCAGCATAGTTCTGCAATCTTCGACGATTGCAACAGCCATATGGGGTCCCAATATTGATTCCTTTGGAACCCGACGGGTGGGCGACTAGATGGGGGGGGCTTTTTCCCAGGATTACGCCATAAGGCAATCCCTAGACCGGGAGTTCCCGGGCGGGAGCTTCTAACAGTCAGCCGTCTTGGATTAATCCAGATTGATCCAGTCGCACTATTATGGACATCAGTGGGAGGTGACGGTTCACTAGCAGCTTGGCAAATATTTTATTGGCAACATTAATCATAGTAAGCGGCCGGTAGGAATCACACCAGTCTGCAGGCATATGAGGCTTGATAAGTGACACTATGACAGCTTCTCGCAAGGATGGGGATACAGTCCCTACTTCCAATGATTCCTCGTACATCTCCAGCAGGTGAGGAGCCAGGATGGGGGAAAATTACTTGTAAAAGGAGGTAGTCAACCCATCCAGCCCTGGTGCCTTATTTCCAGGGAGGCTTTGTGTTGTACCCTGTACATAAAGACACTGATAGCCATGTTGTATATTTCAAGTCTTCTTTATTGGTTCCATGTCAGGGTAGTATTATTCTCTGTCCAGCCAGCTCTAGTCAGGTACTAGCCATGTACCAGCCCCACCAGGAGCAGCCTGCCTAGCTGCTCATCCCATCTCTAACAGTCACCACTCATCCACACAGGCACCCAGGCATTCCATTCATCACAGTCAAACAAACATTCCGTTACCATCTCTCACTCTGGCTGAGCAGCTTGGAGGACCTAGGCTGATTACATATAAATGTAATACTGAGGATATAACATTATCCCTTTCCTTTAAATAAAAACAAAAATAATAATTCTAAAAGAGAGAACTATACACAAGAAAGCGGTAATGTTCGGAACTCAGGGATGCAACTTAAAGCAAAACATCACAAGAGAGTGAACAGTACAAAACAAGAAATGATGGGCAACATACGACATCAAAAAAATATAGCCATGTTGTATATTTCAAGTCTTCTTTATTGGTTCCATGTCAGGGTAGTATCAATCTCTGTCCAGCCAGCTCTAGTCAGGTACTAGCCATGTACCAGCCCCACCAGGAGCAGCCTGCCTAGCTGCTCAGCCCATCTCTAACAGTCACCACTCATCCACACAGGCACCCAGGCATTCCATTCATCACAGTCACACCAACATTTCGTTACCATCTCTCACTCTGGCTGAGCAGCTAGGAGGACCTAGGCTGATTGCATATAAATGTAATACTGAGGATATAACACTTTGAATGACCTGCACAATCTCATCCACTGTGAATGAAGAGTCCAGGTAAGCCCAGTGTGCTTAGTCCAGCCACAGCAGCTGAATGGAATCGAAATAGGCTGCCTGTTCCTCTGCAAAATGTACCGATGTTGCTTCGTAAAGCTTGGAGTAAAAGGAGGTCATTGTTTGCATGAGCCTCATGGGTGTGGATTTGAGCTCCTGCCCTTCATTGAGGAGCTCCACTATGTAGGTAGAGGCCCAGAATTTCCAAAGCATGCCAGCTAGTGTTTTGCTGGGGAGATCTCCCTACTCATAAAGGCGCGCCATAGCCTCACAGCCAAGGAATGAGTCTCATGTGTGGCCTTTCATTGAATTCGATCATTTTCACCCTAACGGCAACCATGGTGGCAGCGCTTTTGGAGATGCGCTTTTGGAGATTCAATGTATTGTAGGTCCCGTTCAAGCCTACTAAGTTGCCAGCGTTTCAACTTGAGAATGCCCGATTGCTATGCGATGCAAGCACCCTGAATGACTGCTTTAAAAGCCTCCCATTGTGTCAATGGGGAGGTCACTGATTCCTCATTATTGGTGAAATAATCTATGATTGCAGTGCAGATCTAGGCGCTGAACATCGTGCCCCAGAGCGCACCTGTGGGCAGTCGCCAGATGAAGGCTTGAGGGGTCGCGAGCTCTGGGAGGTGGGGGGCATGGTCTAATAGGGTGCAGGGTAGATGCTCCACCAGGGTTGTCAAGTTCGGACGTCCTGAGATAACAGCCAATAATCAATGCATGACCGCGCATTGTGAAAGGCGGTGACACAGGTGCCCTCCGTGTTGGTTGTGTGTGTGAGCCACCAAATATCATTGAGGTGATTATCCTGTATGAGTGTGTTGAGTTGTGTTGCAGCACTAGGATTGGGGTGCCTGAGCGGTCCAGACTGTCGTCTAGGGCCACGTTAAAGCCTCCTACCCAGAGGACAGCTCCTGGACCCAGGCTTACATTCAGCCTCCAGACCTCGGAAAAGAATTCAGGGCTGTCAGTGTTGGGACCGTAAACCACGTCTAGGATAACAGGGTGTCTGTGTAGTGTACCTACAAGAAGGACAAACCACCCCTTTTCATCACATAGTGCATGCCGCAATTGCCACAGCAAGCCCTTGCGCATCAATATCGCAACTCCACTGGCATAATTGGGGCATAGGGAAGTGTAGGCGTCCATGCACCAGTCTGCTCGCAGTCTCATAGTTGTTTACTGTGTTAAGTGAAGTTTCTGAAGGCAGCAAATATCTATATGGTGCCTACTGATGTAAGCGTGGGCCAGCAAGGCCCTGCGGCAGTCACTGAGCCCTCTGATATTCCAGGTTAGGCATCTAGTGGAGGTCATGGCGCTAAGCAGGGAGGCCATTTTGGACATGTTGTGCGAGGGTCTACAGCAGTCTGACACTTGGAGGGGCAGGGGCATGGTGTGTGGCCATGCATGGTACCTGTCAAGGGGAAAGAAATACAACCATTAGCAAAACCCAAACAAAACTCACCCCCTATTTACTCCAACCCCCAAACATGGTTCAGAGCAACTATCGCACCGTCCACCCCGAAAACCACCCCAAAAACATTCAGGTCGCATGGGAAACATCTCTGAAGGCAGTGTCAGGCCAGGGGAAAGACCCAGGCAAGGTCTAGCTGGGTGGCCGAAGGGGTGCAAGGTACCCAAAGCCGTTTCAATGGGCTCCTATTGCAGTCCGTCAAGGTCAGCGACTGTTGCGGCCAATGAAGCCCGCAAGACCCCCAGTTTGTGGACCTGACACCCAGGAGCGCCGGGGCACCCCCCAGAACATAGGGAGGAGTGTATCCTCAGCTGCTACACCCCAGCACATCACCAAGCTCACAGGGTCAGTCATTTTCACAGAAATGTGCCTCCTCTTGATGACACAAAGATACTTAAGGAGACAATTTCCCAGCAGTGATATGTTTGGCAAAATTTGAGAGCTGCCTTGGCTTTGGTGAAATAATGAGTTTTCCCCTTGTAAGGGATACGCAGTTTGACTGGGTAGAGGAGTTCATAGTGGATTTTAGCTTTCTGTGGAACTCTCTTAGCTGGTAAGAACTCACATTGGGCA
Source organism: Calotriton arnoldi (assembly GCA_963921515.1). Classification (NCBI taxonomy): domain Eukaryota; kingdom Metazoa; phylum Chordata; class Amphibia; order Caudata; family Salamandridae; genus Calotriton; species Calotriton arnoldi. Next base: position 1,823,516 of record CAWUFW010001273.1, read on the forward strand.
GCTTGCACTGTTATGGTGAAGTCCGGGTAGAAGGATTTTTCATTGCCCTGATACTGCACTGAACGGTGTTCCAGGGTGAGGCATAGGACGACATCTCAGTCTCTGTAGTTACGGAGCCAAGTGACTATGGGATGAGCAAGGGGTACATTGGGGAGACGCAGCCCAAGGGAGTGGTGGGGATGTTCCACATTGAAGACCAGGGACACAGCCTCCCTGAACAACGCGCTTAGCATGGACTCAACATAGTCTTCCATTTAGTCAATGTCCGTGGATTCCGGGACCCTGGTGATTTGAAGGTTGTTGCACCGCGAGCGTGCTTCCAGATCTTCACTCTTCGCTTTGATAAGTTTGAGGACCTTGTCCATGCGCAGAAGATGTTCACAGGTGGTGACATGGGTGTTGACTGTGTCCAACACCCGTGTTTCCAGGTGCTCCAGTCGATCTTCATGCTTGTCAACCCACTCCTTCATGTGGTCTAGGCAGTTTGCCATGAGATCTAGCTTCTTGTCTATTGCTTGCAGGCTGGTTTTAACCTACAACAGGATTTCTTTAAGGTTGCTGTCTTGCTGAGAGTCTCCACGAGATGTTCCAGCAGGTTCCTCATGGGATGCTTACTGCTCAGTATGCCGTTTGGCTTTGAAGAAGAGCTTCAATTGTTGAGTGTCCTGCTTCCCCATGGCAGGGCAGGCTATTGTGCAGACTAGGGCCCTGTGGTATGGGATAGGGCTGGCAAGCGGAAAGGGGTGCAGTTTGTGTGTTCCTGCAGAAATGCTGTAGCTGGAGTAGAGATACAAATCAGGCCTAGTGAATAGGTGACAGCAGATATTAGATGGCTTCTACCCTGGGCCCCACCTCACCCTGGGATCACCACAGGCAGTGGGGGGCACAAGCAGGAATAGAATGCGGCTAGTTAGGGGGGTAGGCAGTCACAATACGAAGAGTAGCAGTGGTGGCCCAGTGTATGTTTTGGCAGGAGTTTAGCGCCTCACCAGCTCCTGGGGGACCATCCGGTCAGCAAAGGCATGAGGCACCAGAAAAGGCTAACTTCCCAAATGGGCCTAAAGGTGATAGTGCCCTCAGCGCAGCAAGGCAGGAAGGGTGACAGGGTCAGCCCCACCAGGGCAGTCCACACCGGGGGCCATAAGCGGAACTTCCATGCCGCAATAAGATGAATGCCTCCACTCACCGCCATTTGGGAATAGCAGGGCTGTCAGGCGAAGCGCCACCAGGCCCCAAGACAACCCCATCGTGGCCTCATGCCCTGATCCAGGACCAGCAGGAGTATATGATTGGGGCATCAGCCACTGGTGTCGCTCCCGGCTGCGACTCCCCTCTCCTCACCAATTGCAAAATGGCCAGCAGGCCACAAAGTCTCGGTCCCATCACGGCAGCTCCAGCTGCCAACTCATGGGCACAGCAGCAGGTGATGCCGAGGTCCAAAGCAGGCATGGTCTCAGGGGCAATAGTCTCACGCCAGACTCCAGCGTCTCAACTGGGGCCAAGTTGCACACAGGTTGCACGGGGACAAGCTGCTCTGCAGCCATGAGGAACCGGCAGTGGCCCGGACCCGGCACGGGCCACAAACCATTCTTTCTCAAGACGGGCCTCACAGGCATGGAGGGGCCCCGCCAGACACACAGGTGGCCTCACCACAACCTCAGATGAGCCGCCATCTTGTTTTCAGCAGGGTGGGAGCCCGATGGAGCAGGATACTGGGCGGATTGTTGCTTCGGCAGATGGGCCATCTTGCTGCCTGGCTAGGCTCAGCCCCCATCTATGCATACATACCTACATACTTTCATACCTACAGAGGGATTTACTGAACTTTTTTTCTACTACCAAAGTCATACACAGGAAACGGAATGCAGGATTCAACAGGAGGAATCACAGGCAAGGGAGGCCAGAGTGCAGGGACACATATTTCTAGTTAATGTAATATATATAGACACCTTATCAAACTGAACTAAAAGGGCAATTATTTGCGGTACAAGGGAGTTAAGATCAAATTTGAGGCGCTTAACGTTCTACAATGTATAACTACATCTCAAACAATGGCTATTAACCTTACTTTTAAGCATATACCACTGGCACTGGCATCATCATTTTGTTTATCCTTTCTATGACAATATTTATATTTTAATAACTATGGGAGACAGAGCAGGGGTAGGTGAAGGGCTACTCACCACACCACTTTGAATCGTGAGTGAGCGACATGTTCTGAAAAAAATTCCCGTCAGCTTTAGTCCTACAACTTGTGTGGTCTTGCAACGATACAAGGTGAATTTCAACCTTGTGCGACATAGAACGGCTGGTAACTTGATCAGTCTGCAAAATTGAATGCACCAGCCTTACCGTAGTGTAAGACTATTAGAAAGTTATCCTTACTCGGTCTTGACGAATTGCCAATAGACTCCCCTTAGGGGCTGATGAGGCAAGAAACATGTTGACCAAGTCTAACAGCATGCATGCTCTATAGGACCATTATTTCTGACACGAGTTACACTGTTTTTATTTAGGATAGCGAGCCGCATTAATAAAATTTACTTAACAAGAGTCTCCCTAAACCTATTTTAAAATCACACTCACTACACTAATCACTTAAGTCCACACACCCTCACTCACCAAACGGCTTTATCAAAAGAGCTCCGCCAAAGAGCTCCTTCGCGGGTGCCTGTCGGGCATTGCAGTGCCGGCCTGACGAGGAGCACACCCAAATGATGAAGCATGACACCTCTTGGGGTGTGTGAGGACACTTCCTCCATTTGGAGGTTATTCCAGAGACCTGACCACCACTACTTTCCTTAGGAACTGCACACCCTTACATTTAAACTATTTTAACAATTAGCCAGGTTGAATGAAACCCATTTCTGTGAGTATGTGCTTCATTTGTGCTGGTGGTTGCTGGACATGGTCATCAGTCCTTCTTTTTGAGGAATAGGGCTTATTTTCTATCAGATTTTTTCAAAACATTTGTTTTATTTCAAAACATTTTTTTATAGAAAAACATAACGAAACAGCTAGCAAGTGACACTTAATACTTATAAAACTATGGATCAGCATCATATAGGCATGGATTATGAGCATATCAGTAGTATCAAATCCAAAGGGCCTTCGATCCTACCTTCTTGGGGATTGCCTCCCATACTATTCACTTTATTGATTGCTTGACAACCCTGGTAAAGACTTTTGCGGTCTTATAAGTACCACACTACCACTCCCGCTAGTATGTCCCCAACAACATTGCTCTGGCCTTATAGGCTCTCAACCCATAAAACTCTTTCCATTGCCCCAGTTCTTCTCAAATTTGTTGAAACCTATTCTTCTCACAAACACCACCTTTTTAGCTCAACCCCTATCTTTGCACTAAATATCAACACAATGGGGCTTATTTATGAAAAGGTTTGCATCACGTTTGCACCAGGCAACATGGTACATGCATGACGCAAACCTCTAAGTCAGATTTTTGAAGCCTCACAAAGCCAGTTTGCATGGCTCTGAGTGTTTTCAAAAATCTGGAGTAACACAACGCAGTGCAAATCACTGTGTTGCGTTACTCTGCCCAGGGAAGGCGTTCCATGGATGTTGCGTGGGTGTTCCCCCCAACTCCCATTGATTATGTTGCGTCCCCAGATTTACAAGAACTTGTAAACCTGGAGATGCGCCAAAATCTTACACCTTCTCAGGGGAGGTATAACGAGAAGAAATATCTCGATTTCTCTTCACTTCTTCCTCTTCTATGTGTGCTGCATTCTGCTTGCTATTCCTGTCCTTTCCCTTGTGCTGGCACCTTTCTGGCAGCCTAGCGCCAACACAGGCACCCTTGCGACCCCTTACCTTGACTGGTAGGTCGCTCCCCCACCACACAGCTCCGTCTGTGTGCCCTGCTGCTGCCCCTGATTGTGCTCGTTTTTCCTTTCTGTGCCCCCTTGCTGCCCCTGATTGTGCTCGTTTTTTCCTTTCTGTGCCCCCTTGCTGCCCCTGATTGTGCTCGTTTTTTTTCCTTTCTGTGCCCCCGTGCTGCCCCTGATTGTGCTCGTTTTTTCCTTTCTGTGCCCCCTTGCTGCCCCTGATTGTGCTCGTTTTTTCCTTCTGTGCCCCCTTGCTGCCCCTGATTGTGCTCGTTTTTCCTTTCTGTGCCCCCTTGCTGCCCCTGATTGTGCTCGTTTTTTCCTTTCTGTGCCCCCCTTGCTGCCCCTGATTGTGCTCGTTTTTCCTTTCTGTGCCCCCTTTCTGCCCCTCATTGTGCTAGTTTTTTCCTTTCTGTGCCCCCTTGCTGCCCCTCATTGTGCTCGTTTTTCCTTTCTGTGCCCCCTTGCTGCCCCTGATTGTGCTCGTTTTTTCCTTTCTGTGCCCCCTTGCTGCCCCTGATTGTGCTCGCTTTTCCTTTCTGTGCCCCCTTGCTGCCCCTCATTGTGCTAGTTTTTCCTTTCTGTGCCCCCTTGCTGCCCCTCATTGTGCTAGTTTTTTCCTTTCTGTGCCCCCTTGATGCCCTGATTGTGCTCGTTTTCCCTTCTGTGCCTGTTTCCCGCCGCTGCGCCCCTGAGGCCCTGCCCCTCACTGCCCATTCGCTGCCCCATTCCCTGCTCCTCCCTCCCACCTCCCCATTTATGGCGGCCGCTGCGTGGTGAAGAGAGCGACCCCTGACCTTGACTGGTAGGTCGCTCCCCACCACACAGCTCCGTCTGTGTGCCCTGCTGCTGCCCCTGATTGTGCTCTGTTTTTCCTTTCTGTGCCCCCTTGCTGCCCCTGATTGTGCTCGTTTTTTCCTTTCTGTGCCCCCCTTGCTGCCCCTGATTGTGCTCGTTTTTTTTCCTTTCTGTGCCCCCCTTGCTGCCCCTGATTGTGCTCGTTTTTTCCTTTCTGTGCCCCCTTGCTGCCCCTGATTGTGCTCGTTTTTTCCTTCTGTGCCCCCCTTGCTGCCCCTGATTGTGCTCGTTTTTTCTTTCTGTGCCCCCTTGCTGCCCCTGATTGTGCTCGTTTTTTCCTTTCTGTGCCCCCCTTGCTGCCCCTGATTGTGCTCGTTTTTCCTTTCTGTGCCCCCTTGCTGCCCCTCATTGTGCTAGTTTTTCCTTTCTGTGCCCCCTTGCTGCCCCTCATTGTGCTCGTTTTTCCTTTCTGTGCCCCCTTGCTGCCCCTGATTGTGCTCGTTTTTTCCTTTCTGTGCCCCCTTGCTGCCCCTGATTGTGCTCGTTTTTCCTTTCTGTGCCCCCTTGCTGCCCCTCATTGTGCTAGTTTTTTCCTTTCTGTGCCCCCTTGCTGCCCCTCATTGTGCTAGTTTTTTCCTTTCTGTGCCCCCTTGATGCCCTGATTGTGCTCGTTTTCCCTTCTGTGCCTGTTTCCCGCCGCTGTGCCCCTGCGGCCCCGCCCCCTCACTGCCCATTCGCTGCCCCATTCCCTGCTCCTCCCCATTTATGGCGGCCGCTGTGCGGCCGCGCAGCAGACGTGCGCAGCGGGCGCGCCGCTGGCGCGCCGAAGGCGCGCCTAAGGCAAGTCCGTCTGCGCCCGTCCGCACCGTGACCGCGCCCAGCGCCAGACCCCCTGGTCCGGGCATCCCCCGCGCCCGCCACATCAACAGACGCCGATACGACGCCAGCACCCTCCACGCACTCAACCCCGGAAAAGATCACGCCTGCTACCAGGCCACCCCGAAGCGCACCCAAGGGCCCTTCACCTGCCGGAACTGCAGCTTCGCCAGCACCCGCCCCGCCAAACCACCGCCCAGGAAAGAACCCAACTACCTCAGATGCATCCTCCTCAACACCCGCTCCGCCCGCAAACACGCCATCGAACTCTGGGACCTTCTCGACTCAACCTCCCCAGACGTCGCATTCCTGACGGAGACCTGGCTGAATCCCGCTTCAGCCCCCGACATCGCCATTGCCATCCCGGACGGATACAAGATCACCCGCAGGGACCGCACCAACGGAGTCAGAGGAGGCATCGCCATCGTCCACAGGAACACCCTCAGAGTCTCAACCAACACCGACGACACCCTCAGCACCGCCGAACACATGCACTTCCAGATCCACACCGATCCCAACACCACCCTCAGAGGAACCCTCATCTACAGACCCCCGGACCCAGACCACAGTTCAGCGATTCCATCGCTGACTTCGTCAGCACACACGCCATCGCCTCCACGGACTACATCCTCCTCGGGGACCTGAACTTCCACCTCGAGAACAACAAGGACACCAACTCCACCACCCTGATCGACAACCTCGCCACCCTCGGACTCAGACAGCTCGTGACTACACCCACCCACGCCGCCGGCCACACGCTCGACTCCATCTTTTCCGCAAGCCCACACGTCTCCTTCAACCACACCTCCGAACCCCACTGGACTGACCACCACTGCATCCACTTCACCTACAGGAAGCCCACCACGCACCACCGCACCGAACAAATGCCTCGCCGCTGCTGGAGCAGAGTCACGGAAGACCAGCTAACCACAACCCTCGCCCTGAGCCCACCCGCCGAACCCTCCGACCCCGACACCGCCGCCCGCAACCTCAGACAGTGGATCGACGACTGCGCCAACACCCTCGCCCCGCTCAAGAATCCGCCCAACAGCCACACCAGCAAGAAAGCCACCTGGTTCACCGAAGACCTCCAGGCCTCCAAACGAACATGCCGAAAACTGGAGAAGATCTGGCTCCACGAACGGACAGCGGACAGCTACGCCGCCCACAAGAGCGCCACCCGCAGTCACCATCACCTCATCAGATCCGCCAAAAGGGCCTCACTCAAAGACCGCCTAGACAACAACGCACACAACAGCAAAGAGCTCTTCAACATCGTGAAGGAACTCTCCAACCCCAGCTCCAACACCAACGACATCCAGCCGTCGCGAGACCTGTGCGACTCACTGGCCACCTTCTTCCACCGCAAAATCGCCGACATCCACGACAGCTTCAACACCACGACCACCCCGGCAACCACCGAGACCACTGCCCCCACAACCACCAACCGCCTGCTCTCCTGGACCAACATCAACGACGAGGACACCAGCGAGATCATGAACACCATCCACTCCGGTTCACTGCTAGACCCGTGCCCTCACCACATCTTCAACAAAGCCAGTACAGCCATCGCGCCCCATCTCCGGAAAATAATCAACATCTCCTTCGAGACAGCAACCTTCCCGGAAAGCTGGAAGCACGCCGAGATCACCGCCTTACTCAAGAAACCCAAGGCAGACCCCAAGGACCTCAAGAACTTCCGACCCATCTCTCTGCTCCCGTTCCCCGCGAAGGTCACCGAGAAAATCGTCAACAAACAACTGACCCGCTACCTCGAGGAGAACAACATCCTGGACCCTTCCCAGTCCGGCTTCCGCAGCAACCACAGCACCGAAACCGCCCTCATCGCCGCCACCGATGACATCAGGACCCTGCTAGACAATGGAGAAACAGCAGCCCTCATCCTCCTGGACCTATCAGCCGCCTTCGACACGGTCTGCCACCACACACTACGAACACGCCTTCACGACGCCGGGATCCAAGAGAAGGCCCTGGACTGGACCACATCCTTCCTTTCCGGCAGAACACAAAGCGTCCGCCTCGCCCCTTCCGATCCAAGGCCACCAAGATCATCTGCGGCGTACCCCAAGGCTCCTCCCTCAGCCCAACGCTGTTCAACATCTACATGGCACCCCTCGCCCACGTCGCCCAACAGCACAACCTCAACATCATCTCCTACGCCGACGACACCCAGCTGATCCTCTCCCTCACCAAAGACCCTCACACCGCCAAAGCCCACCTCCACGAAGGAATGAAGGCCGTCGCCGAATGGATGAGGACCAGCCGCCTGAAGCTGAACTCGGACAAGACGGAGGTCCTCATCCTTGGTTCCAACCCTTCAGCCTGGGACGACTCCTGGTGGCCAACATCACTGGGAACAGCCCCGCCACCCACCGACCACGTACGCAACCTAGGGGTCATCCTCGACCCCACCCTCTCCATGACTAAGCAGGTCAACGCCGTTTCCTCATCCTGCTTCAACATCCTCCGAATGCTCCGCAGGATCTTCAAGTGGATCCCCACCGAAACAAGAAAAATAGTCACCCAGGCCCTCGTCACCAGCAGGCTGGACTACGGAAACGCCCTCTACGCAGGAACGACGGCTAAGCTCCTGAGACGGCTGCAACGCATCCAGAACGCCTCTGCACGTCTTATCCTCGACATCCCCCGACGCAGCCACATCACACCCCACCTGAGAGACCTGCACTGGCTCCCTGTCAACAAGAGGATAACCTTCAAGATCCTCACCCGGGCACACAAAGCACTCCACAACTCCGGACCAGCCTACCTCAACAGACGACTCAGCTTCTACACCCCCACCCGCCAGCTCCGCTCGACCAGCCTCGCCCTCGCCACAGTCCCCCGCATCCGGAAAACGACCGCCGGCGGCAGATCCTTCTCCCACCTCGCCGCCAAGACCTGGAACACCCTCCCCACCAACCTCCGACAGACCCAAGACCTACTGGCCTTCAGAAGACTCCTCAAGACCTGGCTCTTCGATCAGTAGCAGCACCACCCCCCTCTTCCCCCAGTGCCTTGAGACCCTCGCAGGTATGTAGTGCGCTTTATAAGTGACATGATTGATTGATTGATTGATTGCACCATGGTGCAAGGGTGCCTGTGTTGGCTCTAGGCTGACAGAAGGGTGCCAGCACAAGGGAAAGGACAGGAATGTGCTGTATTTCCTGCATGTCACGCAGCGCAGCAAGGTGCCATGCTGCGCTACACTGCATCACAAGCTCATAAATGAGCCCCCATGCATATAGGATGCGGAGGTGTTCTTGGCTTGTAGAGCAAAGCTGACAGTCTAAATCCGGAGAGCAAAGTAAAGCAATGTCTTCCTACCTACGTCAAAGCAGTCATCAATCTTGCATTAGTATCACATTATTTTTAGAACTGTATGAATAAGACCTCTAGGCACTACAATTGGCAGGTTGTGCTGAGTGTATGACACATCAGCGCCTGAATGCCCAATCACACAGCCATGCTTACCGACTGCCTTTTCGCTACCTACCCTTTGAATACCTGGGTAGCAATCAGTTCCCTTCTTTATGTGGAAGGCAATCCTACATGATCAGTGGTCCTATGTAGAATTTAGTAAAATACATAATACACATTAAAATGCCCGGCCACTTGCAAATGGATGGTAGATGCCAGGCAATTCATCTCCTGCCTTTTCAATCTAAATACAAGGCTTACATTAAGAGTTGCCGCAGGGGTTGCCACTTAGTCCTACCCTTTTTAGCTTATGTATCCACCCCTTGCTAAGCTCATTAGAAAATGATTGCATAAACTTCATTAATTATATGGACAATAGGCAACTACTGATCTCGATTGACAATTATGTCTCCTACCCTCTTGACACTCTCCATCGTTGCATAACAACAGTATTTATGTGGTTGGCGGATAACCCTCGTGGGGGGCTGCGCTGCGTTGCGTGGAGATTTTGTAATTCTCCCCTGAGTCTTCTTTCCCTGGCCTTATTTATTGATAGGACGCCTGCAAAGGTATTAGTTAATTCTCCAAATCAATTAACAAAACACAGCAAATTGAAATATGATTTTTTTTTAGTATACAAATATATGCACATGTATGTCCCCTATGTTTGATACAAGGTAGAAAATTGTATTTTTTCCAAGTTATTTGTATTTTGAAAATATACCAGTTTGAACATTTGCCATGCCATTGTACAGTTTCCAATAAATATAAGATGTAGCAACAAGAGGTGGTTTTAGGTGTGCTAGCTCTCTTCTGAAATGTTTGCTAAGTTAAAGCAGCATCAATTCACCATCATGTAGAGAATATCACAGGGGTGATAAAAATGTAAATTTGATAGAATCTGCTCATTCTGACTTTGTGAACTACACGTGCAGTTCCAAGTGAATATTTCCTTTCATATCTAGACAAAATGCTGTGGAGGAGGTCATGTAGATGTGAAACTTGGGAAATGATGCGGATGCACTGATCAGATTAAAATGTACAGATATACCGTGTAAAAATATATAGCTGATCAAGTCCATCCCCTGGGGCTCGTGTATAATTCAATTTTAGATCTGAATCTCAAAAGCTATTTTGATCTGTGTTATTGAATATATATATATTTATTCTCTGTTGTGATTGGTTGGTGTGTTTGCTATATACACAGTCGGATATTACTGTGATGCAAATCAATGACAAAAATCCAAAGATGTATCAGATAATTTTAATATTGTTACCTGCATGGTAGTTCTTATTGAATTTGCAGGAAATGGCTATTATTCATTCAGTTTTCCTCTTTCCATTCGGGGTAGGTATTCAGTGTGCTAGGATTAAATTAATCTGATGAGCTTCCCACCTGCTGTCACAGTACTCTGTCTGATTTTGTTTTGCTGGCCCCAATACTCGAGAGAGAATGACAAGGCATCCGTCATTCATACAATTGTCTGGCAGTGAAAGGTAATGTTGATTCAGTGATATGCAGACACTAGAGAATCCAACACACAAAATAGTAGTGAACCTGCACCCCTAGATTTATGTCTATATGCAGGCGCAGATGTGCAAAATTTTGGTATTCACAAAAATTCCCAGTAGTATGCCGAATGATGCACCAGGCACACGATTCCAGTCTTACGACCTAGAATGTCGTGTCACTATTCCAAAAGGATCTTATTCCCACTGTGCGGAGTTCTACATGGCAGAGAGGTCTGCACAGTGAGAGGTGACCCCCTGTGCGAACATACATTTTGTTCTTTTTTCTCCACGGGGAAAAAGTATTCCCAGTGGAGAAAGCCTTCTCTTAACCCCCTGGAAAAGGGTTACTCCGGCCATTTGCCGGTGTAAATTTCTGATTATGTCCAGGGTGGAAAGTGGGTGGAGTGGAGCTTATCAATTCCCACACAGGTACATGTTTGTAGGCATTGCCAACTCCCATTTCCCACCCCATGAGTGGGATTTATGAATGTGGATTCGTGCAGACTCGTGGCAGGGAAATCCGCATCTCTTTGAGGATGTCTGGAAGGTGTTTACCTTTGTCAGTTGTCCACAATGTACCTTCCATTCCTGCACAATTCTGATAAGACTTTATCTTGTAATGACACATTACTGTGTCCTGGTCCCATTCTCTACCAAAAACATCCAGCTGATTCGTTGTCACCCACTCCTATCACTTCTCCACACTCTACCCTCCACAACTTGGGAGTCCGCTCGCTCTGGCAAGCCAACACCGCCACTTTTAATCCTGACAACACTTCTCTAAACATTCTGTTGACAAACTTTTTCTCCTTAGCACACAATAGACTTCCTCGTCCAGAGGTTTCATCAGTGTTCCAGCATATCGATCACATGATCTATGATTCTTTCTCATGGCTGCCACAAGACTGTACCATTGGCAAGTTGAACAGTAGCCATCCCCACTCTATTGTCTCCCAGCACATTCATCAGCACGAGTGTACGCCATCTTCGCATTGAACCTTGAGAGTTCATATTTCTCCTCATTGTCACCGGCCGGTTGTCCTGTTCCACCCACATGAGGTATTGACTCCCCTTTATCTGACCCAGCAAAAGAGTCAACTTTATGAGAAGTTCTGTTGGCATTACCCATATCTTGTGTGTTTCTCAGTATGTGACAGTGTTCCCAGTGTTACGTAATACTGTTGGTCGGTACCTCCAAATGATCACCCCACAGCGAATATCAATTGCACCAGCACTTTATCGCAGTCGATTGGGGTTCATGCGCAGGCACTTTGTTATGACAAAATGTTATCTCAGTATATAGCGATGTTTCTACCTGCGAGTGTATTTGTATCCGACTTGAGTTTTGATATATTGTGAAACCTCTGAATCTTTGTGCGTCCCTCAATATGTGTCAGTGACTTAAGTGTTAGCCAATATGGTTGGACGGTTCTCTTAAATGAACATCCTGCAGCTATTATCTATTGCACTAGCACTTTATCACTGTCAATTTGGGCTCTTGCATTGTCATTTTGTTACAACTAAGGGCCTGATTACTATGTCGGACGGACCGGAGTCATCCAACCTCATTTGGGAACTGGGACCGAACGACCTCCTGTCGTCGGTCCCAACCCAGCAATTAGGATGCGACCAAACACTGTTCGGTTGCATTCCTATTCTTTACAATGGGAGCATGCATTCCAACTGGAATGCATGCTCTCATTGTAAAGAGCTGAGGTGCAGTTCATCCCTGCACCCTTGGCAGCCACCAAGGTGCCTGCCACCAGGTGCAGGGATCAACAGGGGGGCACACCACCCGGAGGCCTTGCACCCATGGGGGGGACTGCTGGGGGCCCCCAAAGTTGGATTCCCACAGCCTTTCCGTGTCGAAAAGGCCAGCACAGAAAGGTTGTTGGAATCTGCCATCTCAATCCCTCTGACGGAAAGAACCACCCGAGGGATTACTGGAGGCTTTCCGAATGGCAGACGGGCTCGCCGAGCCCATCGGAGGCCATTCGAAAATCCGGTTCGGATTCCTTTCCGACCAACCCCATCAAAATGGTTCGGTCGGAATGGAATCCGAACGGGGCATTTCGACGCGGTCGGACAGGCTCTGACCGATGGTCAGAACAGTTTCCGACCGCATCAAAATCGGCCCCTAAATGTTAGTTCAGTTTACTGCGATGTTTCTACTCATGAGTGATTTCGAACTGACTCGAGACTTTTTATTGTCAAACTCTTAAAACCGTGTATGCTCCTTAATATGTGACTGAGACATTGGTCTAATGCAATATTGTCGGATGGCACTTGTACATGTTGCTTCTATTATTCTTCGCACTAGCACTTTACCACTGTCAATTTGGATTCTTGCATCTGCACTTTGTTAGAACTAAATGGCTGTTTTTCTTATTGAAACATTTTTGTGGGAGAGTGTATTTATATTGGATTTGAGATTTTATACCCCTTGTATGTGTTTTTAAATGTGTTGTTATGGTTTTAATTAACCATATACAAATAAAGAATACCACTACCCTCCCCCATTGTGCCCAATCCACACTCATTCTACTATCATTGTTATATGTCCTTCAACTGTGCAGCTTTCTGTTGCTTTGTAGCTAGGTTTTTGCTCCTTAAGTGCACATCTACGCATACATACCTACTTTCATACCTACAGAGGGATTTACTGAGCTTTTTTTCTATTACTAAAGTCTTAGACGCAGGAAACGGAATGCAGGATTCAACAAGAGGGATCACAGGCAAGGGAGGCCAGAGTGCAGGGACACGTATTTCTAGTTAATGTAATATGTATAGAAGTAAAATGGCAACTTTTGAGACATAAGGGAGTTAAGACCAAAGGTGAGGCACTTAACATTCTACAATGTATAACCACATCTCAAGCAATGGCTATTAACCTTCCTTTTAAGCATTTACCAATGGCATTATCATTTTACTTTTACTTTCTATGACAATATTTGTATTCTAATAACTAGCCATGTTGAATGAAACACATTTCTGAGAGTATGTGCTTAATTTGTGCTGGTGGTTTGTGGAGGCGTTCATCAGTGCTCATCTTTGGGGACAAGGGCTTATTTTCCATTAGATTTGTTTAAAAGAATATTTTTTATAATTTCAAAACATTTTTCATTGTAAAACAAAACAAAACAGTTAGCAAGTGACACTTCATACCTAAAAAAACATGGATCAACACATTTTATAGGCAGATATTATAAAATATCAGTAGTATCAAATCCAAAGGGCCTTCGATCCCACATTTTATGGTATGCCTCATATACAGTTCACTTTATTGATTGCTCAGCTACTCTGGTAAAAGACTTATGCAGTCTTAAAAGTACCACACTACCCCTTTGCTAGTATTTCCCCAGCAACATTGCCCTGGCCTCATTGGTTCTCAGCCCATAAAACTCTTTCCATTTCCCCCAGATCTTCTCAAATTTGTTGGGACTGACTTTTCTCACATACATCACCTTTTTGGCTGCCATACACCAATCCATCCCCACTAGCCATTTCTCTCAACATCACATGGAATACCCAAGAGCACAACATGGGGGATGGAAGGAATCTCACTTTCTACAATTTTGCACCTGCAGTATCAGTTTCCAATAGTCATGGAGCCTAGGACATGCCCACATTGTATGAAAGAAAGTGCCTTCCTTCCCATTGCATTTTCCACAGGTGGAAATTTGGGCCAGTCCCATTTTATGGAGTTTGGTCTATCATAGTGTGCTAGACCTTCAACTGGATAAGACGAAACCTTGCTCTGATGGTCACATCTCTAGGGTGCATCAAGGCCTCCTCCCAGTCAATGTTTTCCAGGCTACCCAGGTCCTGCTCCCATCTCTGTGAAAAGGCCACCAGGTTATACGGCATGTTGATTAGTGTCTTATTTAGAGAGGATATTGCTCCTTTGCCCAGTTCTTCCAATAGAATATGATTCATATGAGGGGCCTATTCAGGCAGATCCACCCACTCAAGTGTGTCCACCTGCAGGGTATGAACTGTTCACATTTGTAGGTCTGTTTATGTGAGATCTCAGGTTCCTCTTGCAACTGCTCAAAGGTTTGAATGATCCCATATTCCAACACATCCCCTACTTTAGAGATTCTTATTAGGTCCTAGCAGGTAGAGGCCTTTAATTTGTTCACCTCCCACAGCATAGCTTCATCCCACAAGGGTCTCTCCATAGCTATTTTCTCCTTCCATCCCAGGTAAACTGTTGCCTTCTCCCAGGCCAATAAAGCCATCAGCATTGGAGCAGGAAGTGTTGTATCCCATTTCTCACATATAAGATGATAAACCCAGGTTGGAGCTGTCACGCTGCACCTATCTAGCCGCACTGCAGGGTCATCTTCAGGGGCATATATACAGTCATTCCCTTGCTACAACTGAGAAGCTCTGTAATACGCACTTAGATGTGGCACTGCTAATTCACCATTGCATGTAAAAATGCACAAGGGTTTTTTAGCACAATCCTCTGCGCTGCCCCATCCTGCATCTCCTTCTCCGACCAAAGAAGAATGAATTCAGGTATCGGGAAGTGCATATTCTGAATTACATATAGTCATGGAAGATTTATCATTATAAGTATTGATACCCACCCTAGCATCCACCAGTAGCTTCTCGACGTTCCTTTACAGGAACAGTTCTGACTGTGGAGTTATATGAATCCCTAGGTACATAAATTCATCACTGGCAATTCTGATGTGACTGAGCACATCCCTTTCTGGCCCTTAGTCACCCATTTTGTAAAAAAACAATTTTCCCCAATTTACCTAGTACTCCGAGTAGGTTACAAATTCCTCAAATTGTGCAAAAATGGACAGTAGCGCTGTGCCAGGGTTTGCTACATACAACATGACGACGTCCACATACAAGGACATTTTCTCTTGCAGAGGTTTTGCTCTGCCCCCAATTCAGGCAAGTTGTTGGTTTGACCTGACCAAGCACCCCAAGGGTTCTATACACAGGGCAAACAATAATGGGGATAGCAGGTATCCTTGCCTAGTCCCTCTCGCCAGTGGAAATGGGGAGAGTATGGTCCCATTCACCTTCATCACTGCTCTTACTAGTGGAGGAGTGTTATCAGGTATGGAATTTAGGGCTATATCCGAAGCCATTCAACGTCTGAAAAAGATATGGCCAGTGTATCGAATCAAACGCTTTTTCAGCATCTATAGAGAGTAACGCAAGTGGAGCCTAGAGGTTTTT
Source organism: Calotriton arnoldi (assembly GCA_963921515.1). Classification (NCBI taxonomy): domain Eukaryota; kingdom Metazoa; phylum Chordata; class Amphibia; order Caudata; family Salamandridae; genus Calotriton; species Calotriton arnoldi. The sequence continues at coordinate 1,839,193 of CAWUFW010001273.1, forward strand.
ATTTTATCAATACCACTGTGCAAACACCTCAGATTCAGCCTGGTTGAGCGATTAGGCATAAGCCCTGTTTGTTCCCTGAGGACAAAGGATGTCACAACTCTACAAAACCTTAGTGCTAACATCATGAACAGGAGTTTCGTTTCTACATTTAACAATGATATCAGACGATAGGCAGCACAGTCCCAACCTTTGCCAACTCCCAATCTTTATGTATCACTACTATAATGGCATGTCTTAATTCTGGGTTTAATATACCTTGCTTCGGAGCCTCTCTGAACATCCACAATAGGTGCAGCTTAGGGGTTTACCACTTTGCATATATTTTATTTTATTGCTTCAGATGGTTCCTGCACCACACGATTGCATTCTAGGTACTCATAATCATCCTCATTCAACTAAGTGATATCCAGGGTATCCAAGAAAAATGCAGTCTCTTCCACCCCTTTTAGGTGTCTGGCTTTATTAAACTCACCGTAATAGGATATGAACATTTGTGCTATATCTGCTGCCTGTGTTATTTTTTCCCCTGTTTCAGCGATTAGTTAACCCACCCACATGGCCTTCTCTTCCCACTGGCTTAGCCAGGAGAGGAGGCGGCTTGCCTTTTCACCCTCTACATAAAGTTTCTGCTGTGTGGTCATGTAATGTTGGCTTGCTGGCTTCTGTGCCTCATTGCAGTAGTCCGTTCTAACCATTTCCAGTTCCCTGTTTTTATCCACCTCAGGTTGTGTTAGTACTACCCCTCCAATTCCAGCACGGCTTTTCTAGAACTCTCTTTCAAGTGTTTTCAGTTGTTTCCTTGGTAACATATTCTGCAGCTTATCACTGATTTATAGGCTAAAATGTGAGACTCAACCAATTCAGCCTTCCCATCCAAATATAGAACAGAATCCGGGTCTCTCAGTGGGGAGGCATTGACGCTCTAGGTGGTGCCAATAGGCTTAGAGTTTCCCCCTTGGACTACCATCAGTGGGGTGTGATCAGAGATCCACATGCAAAGTATTCTGCCTCTGCTACGGAGGGCCTCTACCCCACTGTGTGAGGAAATGCTTTTACAGGTTCACCCCCACTTTTGCCCCCCTTTTTAATTATTAGGTACCTGTGTAATGCCTCTGCAGTGTGCTGGGCCCTGCTGACCAGGCCTCAGTGATTGTGCTTTGACCCTTAAATGTGTATGTTGAATTGGCTTTCGCCCAATTGATGTAAGTTAACTTACTTATAAGTCCCTAGTACATGGTACCAGGGGTACCCAGTGCCTGTAAGTTAAGTGTCCCTCGTGCAGTGGAGCACTGGTTGTGCCACCACGAGTGTGACAAAGTAAAGCATGACTACCAGCTGCCATTGCTAGTTGGCAGAGCAATTATAAACTGCTAATTCAACTTTGCATTTAAACTAATGGCAAAGCTTCAAACCTTCCTTTTTAATATATATAAGTAATTCCTATGCAGGTCTAACGAGCTCTATGGGAGGGTCCTGTATGTAAAAAAGTAGGAGATGTTTTTTACATGTCCCGACAGTTAAACCCCTCAATTGTCCTTTTTACTGTAGAAAGGCTAATAGCCCCATTGGCGAATACAGGGTTACATGCTGACAACTCAGCAGTGCTAATTTCTGAATGGGCCTAATAAATATGATACTTCTGGGAATCAAACGAATCATTGCATTAAACCCGACTTGATGCATAAGTCAAATGTAATGTAATTTGTGTAAAAATGGCAACTTTAGTAAGTTGCTACTTTGTTCCCAAAAGTTTTCCAGTGACCATTAATGGTTGCTAAACATAAGCCCTCCTGGGGTGAAGTGTGAACGATGCTCAGGAAGGAACATAAAGGGCCAGCCATTAGAAGAGGTATGACGTCTCCCTATCAGAAAAGTCAAACAGGGTATCAGCCCAAAAGGCCCACCTCAAAGGCAAAGCTGGCTTTGAAGGGCAGATGGTGGACACAAATGAGAGGGGTTGTGCTTTTGTTTATTAAGACAGACTGGCATCGGGGACAGAGAGGGGGAAGCTGATGGCAAATCGATTTTTTCGTGAGTGTCTAGTCCCAGGTACCCACACCTCTAGGATGGCTAGAAGGCACATCACACCAAGAGAAGGGTTCTGCCATGTTGAGAGTGGGTGGAGTGGTGTATTCTGGGCTAGCTATGTGCCACACTTTACAGGAAGTTATCAATAGGCATGTGGGGAACTGGAAGCCCATTGGCTAGTAGTCGTCGCATCCCCAAGGGCACAAATTGGGCATAAAAGTGGCACCCCTGGCATTCAGACCTCAGATCACGTCTATACTGAAGAGTGGATCGAAGAAGGACAGCTCTGTTGTCCCTCGGACCCAGCAAAGATAGGCTACATCAAAGACTGGGCTGCATCTGCTGCACCATGGCTAGCACAGGAAAGGATTGTGTCTGTAATGTCCAACTTGAGGAAAAGTCATCACCGATCCCCAGACAGAGAAAGTGACTACAAGAGTCATTGAATGACTTCCTGTTACCGCTACAGGGATGCTAAGGTGGATTTTTACTTCGATGAGAATTGTGCCAATTGTCTCTAGGGTTTCTTTTTTCTGCCGCTGGGGTGCATACACAATACGTACGGTAAGTCTGTTGTTCCCTCTAAAGACCTGTTTCCATCACAATACAGCCACTAGTGTCTGATCAAGTTTTAGTGATTTGAAGGGAAGGAATTTTCACAGACAGTATTGCTAATCCACGTGACCCTCAAGTAAAACCTGTATGTGTCAGCGAAACATATTGGCCTCTTCCCAGGAATTTACACTCTAGCCCCAGCAAGTGAGTTTCCTGGAGTCATATTACATCTGGCATATCCCTCTGGATATATTAATCTAGTTGATGTTATTGCCTAGACTGTTGACATTCCAAGAGAGCATTTTCATCCTCTCCTATGGTCTTTCAGGCAACATAATTTATCAGATCTATTCCACCCCAGAGGACCTCCCCACCCTCCAGTTCCCTGCTGCGTCCATTTGTCTTGCTGATGTTACATGTGTATACTAGCTTGAAAACATCTTAGCTGCGATTATCCCCTACCATCTCTACTCCCCACTTTTCCAAATTGCGAGCTTGAAACTGATCATTACCCCAGCTACAAAAAGGTCTGTCGCTCTCCCCAGCCACAAACCTCATCAGGGTGAACCACAAAAAGTCACTAAATTAACCTGTGCTTAACCCTCTGGTAGCTTGGCACAAAAGCAATCATGCTTAACAATGTGTAAAGTATTTATGCAGCACTCAAACAGTAATAAAGTGAAAACATAACAAGAAAAACCCCACACAAATCTAGGAAATTAGAGTAAAATGTAATAAATTATTTGACACTGAAATGAGAAAAATCCAATCACTAGATCCGGAGTTATGCAATTTTAAACATTTAAGGTAAGTATAGCACCTAAAAGCACAAAACACCACTTGTGGTTATCTGGTCATACAAGTTACAAGACCAACTGAGATGGAGCGTGGGTCGGATACAGGGGCCTGGTTAGTCCCACTCAAAAGGATACCTTCTCAAGTCTAGCACAAAGAGTTTTGTTTGTGGTGGAGGAGGCCGCAAGGAGCATGGAGAGTGTCACAGATGTGGTTGCTGTAGAAGAGTAGCCCGGGCATTGTGGACGATCGTTGTTGTGGTGCAAAGATCCTGTCGGGCCTCACAGATGGTCATTGCTGGAGATTCGCATTGGTGGCTACCATGAAATGTGGATACTGTAGCACGAAGTGCAGATCTTGCGTTGCCGGGTGGCACTGGCGGTTGCTGTAGTGTGAGGAGTCGGGCTTACCGGAGCTTCACGTTGGCAGTTGGTGTGGGCAGCAAGATCTTGGCATTTGTGGGCCTGTTTGGGGTCGCGAACAGCCCAAAATCTCAGGATTTCTTCTGCTCTTTGAGGAGGAGCTCCACTAATGACACTGCAAGAGTCTGGGACCTGAGGGACACCTCTTTGGGATCAGGAACTCACTCCAGCAGAGGCCATCAGGGTTCAGGCAGGTCCAGTTGCAGGTCCAGGCAGCTGACCCTTGGAGTCACTTCAGCCTGGGATGAAGGAGCAGGTCTGGTCTTCCTTCTCAGTAAGTAAGGCAGGCTTCAAGCAGCAAGCCACAGGGCACCCTTCTTCTGTAGTATCCACAGGTTCAGGAGTGTAAAGAAGAGTGTGTCTGAGAGACGCTTTTTTTACCGGGCACCCACTTTGAAGGCAGAGAAGCTCCTGGAGTTTCAGAGGTGTCTGCAATTTTGTGCCTCCCTGCCGTGTTCCCAGTCTATCTGGGGCACAATAGGCTAGTATGAAGTCCTTTGTGTGTGAGCTGGGCCAGTGCCTTTGAAGTGCAAGTGTGTAGGTGATAACTCCGCCCTTCCATCTTGCCAGAGATGATCCATCCTGCCAACACCCAGAACCTCTATTGTGATGCTGTCTGATAGGAATACACAAAGGCCAACTGCCAATTACACCTAGGCATGTGACCCAGGAAAAGGCTACTGGCACCAAATGGTTGGGACAAGAAAATGCCAATTTTCCAAAGTGTGACTTGACTTTACCAGTCAGTAGGATTATAAATTTCAATTCCTCAGACACCAAACAAGACTATACTACCACCTGCTCTTAATCAAACGGTATCCCTTTTTTTTAGATGTAGTAAGGTGAACCAATGTTGACTTGTAGTAGTGAAAATCGAATGTAGGAGTTTTTCACTACCAGGACATGTAAAACATAAAAGTACTCCTTTTTAAATACAATACTCTCTGTACTACGGGCTGCCTTATGGGTTAATAAAAAGGAGGGTTTAGGCCTGGCTAAAGGTTTATTTTGCCAGGCCAATGTGGCAGTTTAAAACTGTGCGCACAGGCTGCAATGACAGGCCTGAGAAATGTTTTTTTAAAAAGCTACTTAAGTGGATGGCACAAGACGTGCTGCAGGCCCAATCATAGCAATAACCACTTTAATAGGGACTTACAGATAAATTAGATGTGCCAATTGGGAGTAAGCTAATTTTACCAGATGAGCAGAAGTACTTTAGCACTGGATAGCAGTGGTAAACTGTGCAGAGTCCTGAGGCCAACAAAAACAAGATCAGAAAACTTAGGAGACATAAGGCAAAAGGTTTGGGGGAAGACCACCATAAGGCTGACAGGTGTAACACAGGCACATATAACATGGCTGCAATGCGAGTAAATTTGCTGAAGTTTAGTTTTACACTGGAAAATCCAAAATGCAAGACATATATAAATAACCAAATAAGAACCTCCAAAACCACCTATATACAGACACTAAAATATTTTGTTAATTCAATTCAGCTCAATATATAAATGTGTTTTCACAAATTAAATGTTTTTATACATATATCATTTCACCATTTATATTTATTTTTCGAAAAATGCTTTGAAGTTGACTGACAGGGCAGGAGGTGTAAATCTGTTGACTGTAGTGGGAACATTATAGTTGTTATTGACTGATGCAATATTATGGATGCGGGATGTTTCTGTCAAGAATGTACCACTAGTCTGCCCTATTGTCAAGCATATCATATGCTGACAATAATGGTTTTTGAAGGCAGACCAAACATGGCAGGAGTTCGCGTATCCGTCATGGAGGACAGACTAGTAAGTCAAAGCTGTACCTACCTGTTACGAGAGTCGTTGGCCTGCCTAGGTTAATCTGGTGCATGATAGGCAGAATCCATTGTCTGCCATGTACGCAGCCATTGAAGAAAAATCTGCCACAATGGCATATATTGTTGAAGCCCATGAGGTCACTTGTCTCCTAATCACCATTTGTACAGACTTCCTCCACTGTCACTAGCGTCTGCTGGGAATCACCATAGCTGAAGATGCAGGTGACAGGTGGCCACCTTCACTCCAGAGGAGTTGGGCATTCTTGCACAGAGGGCCCTAACCAACTACAATCAGCTATATGGTCTGGCAGAGTCAGGTAAGCAAGATATATGCACCATCTACATTTATTATGATAAGTTTGAATAATTAATAGTGTGAGTGACCTGTCGTTCTGACCCTAATATTTAAAAGGTCATATCTGCTGTAATAAATGTGTCACCAGCCCTTGTGTCCCTAGTTTTTGTTTGCACACAGGATGCTGCAACACAAATATTTTGGTGTACCATATGGGGCTGATTTACAAAGGGCCTTCGCACTCATGGAGGAGGCACCACAGTCTTGGCAGGGGGGCTGCACTTGTGGCAGGGGCCATGAGTGCGGGCCCCTGCCAGGAGTGCAGGCACCCCACCAAGACTGCGGGCCTCCACCACAACTCTTGAGGCCCTATGTGAATCGGGCTCTTTGTATCAAACATTTGAGTTTGGACTCTTTATTTTGCATTTGGGTAACCTCAGAACAGAACATTCAATTGAAAGAGCCCTGGGCAGTAAATCAAGCCTGATGTGTCTTCACAATGGTTTCTATGTCAATAGTAACAATGCATTGCTAAATTTCTGCCTGCTGCTTTGCATGTTAACATGTTTAGACATTAATATGTGCACTACCGTATGTTGGAATAGGCTACCTTACAAGCATTATTTAAATAAAAAACATTTTTATATGATTTCAAGGATGGAAGTCTCCATTGCAAACATGAAGATTGCCCCATCTGCTGCATTACAAGTAACATAGGCAGTAATGTACATGGCAGATGGGATATCTTACTGATGGAGTATCTTGTCCACCAAACTCAAATCCACCAAACTTTAACCCAGGCCCTTCAAGTGATTCATGAGACTCAAAACTCCCTTAGTGCTGGTAAAAAGTATTGCTGATCCTCAGATCTCTCATAAACATGCTGTGTTGCCACTATAATGCTAGTTTAACTACTCTGTAACATGGATAGTATAACTTGGCCATTACTTGATAGGATACTTGTAGTGGACATCAGGTCCTGGGCCAGGTGCACATGCACACACGCACACACACACGCGCACACACACACAGGTTAGTAATATACTCCATGCCGGGTACTTTCTGGTCATCAAAATATGACACTTAAGGGAAACATTATGTGCCTGATTTTGAGTTTGGCAGATGGGATAGGAGACGGTCGCCGGGAGTAAGTAGAGTGTCGGTAATGATGATGCTGTGGGCATGAAGAGTGGGCCAGCCTCACGGATGGCAGACTGGGCCTCGCGGTCGGAGATGCTTGCTGTGCGAGGACACAACGTTGTGGTGGCTCGCTCTGATCCTTCGAGTGAGCACCGCCGTCCCAGTGTGAAAGGACCTGTTTGTGGTTGCAAACAGCACAAAGGCTTGATTTCAGAGGCCCAGGAGCTGTAGGTGCTGAAGGCTGCTGCAGAACCCACTTCTGAGGCCCAGAGCTTGGAGGATGCACCACAGGCAAGGCTAGGACTCACAGAAGGCAGGGTCCAGCAGCACCAGCAAAATTGTAGAAAGTCTTTTGTGTCCCTGAGACTTCAGAAAACAGGAGGCAAGCCGGAAAGCCCTTGGAGATCACTTGGAGGGAAGGCAGAGTCCTTCCATCAGAGTCAGGGAGCAGAAAGCAGCAGGTCAACAAGCAGAAAAGCAGTCCTTCCAGAAATCAGTGCAGTTGAGTCCTTTAAGCAGCACAGCAGTCCTTCTGACAGAGGATCAGTTCAAGATCTAGAAGTGTCTGATTTTAGGGGGTCACAGACCCAGAAATTATACCCAAAAGTGCATTTGATTTAGGGGAGGAATTCAAAAGAACTCACTGAAGTGCACAAGGATCCCATTCAATCCAGTCCTACCTGCCATGCTAAGCCTGGGGGTTAAATCAGTGCTTTGTGTGAGGACAGGACACAGTCTATTCAGATGTAAGTGTGAGCTACCTCTCCCCCTTACTGCCCAGGAACTCATCTGCTATCAGAATACAGATGAGTTCTCTGTCACACCCAGCCCTTCCTGTGTTTGCAGCTGCATCGCTGTATTTGTGGCTGTCTAGAGTGAATGCACATAGTGCTATCACCCAGCCCAGTTGAATATCGGAGACAGGCTGTCAGGCACAAAGAGCAGTAAGTATATAGAAATGTCCATTCTCTAAATGTGGCATTTATAAAACAGTAATGTTAAATCCAACTTCACTAGTAAGGAGGATTGATCATTACCATTCCAAACATATCAAACATGCCAAAGCTACTCCTCTCTGATCAGGAATTACAGTAAAAAGTAAATTAAGGAATTCTCAATGCTGGCCTACGAGAGGGGTAATTCTTACAGTAGTGAAAAATGAAATAGGCTGTTTGTCACTACCAGGACATGCAAACCATAAAGGTACATGTCCTACCTCTTGCTTACATAGCTCCCTGCCCTTAGGTTTACTTAGGGCCTACCTTAGGGGTGATTTATATGAAATAAAAGGGGAGTTTAAGGCTTGGCAAGTAGTTTTAAATGCAAAGTCGAAGTGGCATTAAACTGCACAGACAGGCACTGCAGTGGCAGGCCTGAGACAGGTTGGAAAGGCTACTTCTGTGGGTGGCTCAATCAGTGCTGCAGCCCACTAGTACCATTTGAAGTACAGGTCCTGGGTAAATGGTATACCACTTCACAAGGGACTTACCAGTACAACAAATATGCCAATCAGGTATACACCAACATCATCATTTTTAGGGGAGAATCATATGCACTTTAGCACTGTTTAGCAGTGGTAAAGTGCTCAGAGTCCTAAGGCCATCAAAAATAGGAGGCAAAGGGCAAAAATTTGGGGGAAGATCACCCGAAGGATAACAGGTCTAACATGTGTGTCCCCCACCCCAGCTTAAAGTGGAGAGATTTACCCAACCTCTAGGGAGTTCTCATCACTCGGGTAAAAAAACCTGGACAGACCGTCAGCATTTGCTTTGTCTACTACTGGCCTGTGTTCTACCCCGAAGTCCATACCCTGTAAGGAAATGACCTACCTGAACAGTTCTGGATTCCCTTCCCTCATTTGAATGAGCAACCTGTGGGGCCTGTTGTCTGTCTGAATCAGGAAGTGAGTGCCAAATAAGTATTGCCTTAACGTCTTCAGTACCCGGACCACAGCAAAAGCTTCTCTCTCAATAGCACTCCACCTCTGTTCCCTGGAGAGTAACCTCCTGGAGATGAAGGCTACAGGTTGGTCTAGGCCCTCCTCATTAAGTTGAGATAGCACTGTCCTTATGCCATGCTCTGAGGCATTTGTCTGGATGATAAACTTCTGGGAGAAATCAGGGGCCTTGATCATGGGAGCTCTGTACCTGGAGGAAGTCAGATGCAGTTTGGCATTTCTCTGTCCTAATTACATTTCTGAGCTGCTTCTTTGAAGTCAGATCAGTCAAGGGGACAACAATGGTGCCATATCCCTTGACGAACCTTCTGTAGTACCCAGTGAGGCCCAAGAATGCTCTGACTTCAGTCTGTGTTTTGCGGGGCAGCCAGGCCATAATGGTTTCTATCTTGGCCTGAGGGGTCGCACCTTCCCACTGCCCACCAGGTGTCCCAAGTACACCACAGACCCCTGCCCTATCTGGCACTTTCTTGCCATGATAGTCAGGCCTGCCTGTTGCAAGGCCTGAGGCACCTCCTGGAGGGGAAAAAGGTGGTCCTTCCAGCTGCTACTGAAGACAGCTATGTCATCCATATAAGCAGCAGAGAAGGCCTCCATACCAGCAAGGACCTGGTTCACCAGCCTCTGGAAGGTGGCAGGGGCGTTTTTTAATCCAAAGTGCATTCCTCTAAACTGGTAGTGGCCCTCAGGAGTGGAGAAGGCTAACCGCTCATTTGCTCACTCTGTTAGGTTGATCTGCCAGTCCCTGATGTAAGATCAAAGGTACTCAGATAATGGGCAGCCCCTAATCTGCCAATGAGCTCGTCTGCCCTTGGTATGGGATAATCATCATTCTTGGTTACAGAATTTAGTCCTCTGTAATCCACTTGGAACTTCAGTTCAGTTCAGGTGTGGTGCCCACTGGGGCAGCTTTTGGTACCACAACCACAGGACTGGACTGGGCCAAGGGCTACTGGAGAGTTCTATCACACCCCCCCCCAACTCCAGCATTTTGGACACTTCAACCTTAATGCTGGACCTCACTTTATCTGAAACCTGTAAGATTTATTCTTAGCAGGAAGGTTTTCCCCTGTGTCCACATCTTGGATACACGGGTGGGTAGTCCCAGCGAAAGGGAGAACAGAGAAGAGCATTGCCCCAAAACTTGGTGGTAGTCTCTCTGTTGTTCAGGAGTTTGAGTGGGGGAAACATAACATAACACTTGCATTTGTAAAGCGCTCTTATCACCCATGGGTCTCAAGGTGCTGAATAACAGATGTTTATTGTTACCCAACTCAATGGTACTCATTTTATCAACCTCAAATGGATGAAAGGCTGAGTGGACCCGCCGGGATTTGAACCTGTGACCATGAGGTTGAACACAGGCCCCTGCAGTGGATGCATTAGTCCACTAAGCCACCTGACCCGGCATTACTCCTTCTACAGACTCGTGCTTCTCCTTGGAGTCCAAGAGGTCAGGGAGAGATTCACTCTCCTCGTCCTCGCCTCCATCAGTCACCAACAGCATGGTGAGCTCAGACCTCTCCAAGTGTGATTTGAGGCGATTTACATACAGTACAGTGTGGGTATGCCTAGGGGTCTTGGGGTCCACCAGGAATGTGGCCTCATCCTTTCTTTCAATCACCTCATATGGCCCATGCCAGGGTTCCTGGAGGGCCCTGGGATCCACCCACACTTTTTGACCATGTTGAAATTCTACAGTGGTAGAATGTTTATCATACTAGTCCTTCATGTAATGGCTATCAACTAAAATGGGAGGCAAAAGGCGAGAGGTTGGAGGAAAGACAACCCTAAGGTTGACAGGTCAAACCTGCCTACCTGAGCTTTACAGGATGTTAACCAATAGATAGTCAGTTGAGGTGAGAGGGGTCAGGAGGAGTCAGTCAGTAAACCTGTGACCAGTTTGAGTGTGAAAAGAATGTGTCATGCATGCCAGGCCTTGGGAAGGCCCATTAGCACTGGCAGCCCACCCGGCGTGCCCAGGAAATGCGCCACATGCGGGCGGTGCCAAAAAGAGTCCCAGTCCCTTAAAGTAGGAGTGGCAGGGCCCACTGGCTCAATTAACTGCTGGTCGTAGGGTTGTGTTATATGTCAAATGCATATGGTTGTGCCAAAACCCCTCTCATTCCATTCACATTATGTTATGTTACAAAAATACTAGTCCCAAATTATAGTGCCATTTCACGAGCACCTCCAGAATGTATCACACCCACCCCTATAATGTGCCGTACACGTTTTCTCTGAGTTAGGTTTGCTGTGCATACATACCAATACATACAAACTTACAGCAAGATTTAGATAATCAGATGCTGCATGTCTCACGGGCAGCAAGATAGAGACTATCAAATGGCACATTTCTGACAGACAGCAAGACGGAGGCTATTAGGAGCTGCATTTCCACCAGACAGCATGCTTTGCCCTTAGCAGCCTACACTCTTTCTAATTGCTAATTGATTATGCACTTGCAAAGCTCTCCTGGAAAGTAGCCAACCAGCGCAGAGGCATTTTACAAGGACACAAAGCTGTCATTCTTCAGAGGTAAAGTGCTTCTTGTCATGTATAATTGAATATATATCCTGCCCCAGAGGTAAATATCAGACATTATGGGGCTATTTGGGAAGAAAGTCAAACAAAGTTCTCACTACGGTGAAAAATGATAGCCAATGTCTTGTGGCAGAGACCTCAAGATTGATTCTGCTATTATCCCAGAAGCTTCCCCAGGTGCCCAGAGAGATGCCACTGTGCCCCAGGTATGTTACTATACAAAGACTTGTGGGTAACAAATCCTAGGTATTAAAGGAAGGATCTAATACGTCAAGAGGGCAAGATTTATTGGTTATAAGCAATTAAAAACATGTCAAGATTTGGAGAAGTAAAATGGAATTTCACTTCAACATTTCTTTCAGCAGATAATGACATGGTCTGTGGCTGCAAATACTTTAGTGGAAATGGACTGAGTAGGCCGGCGAGGAGGAAGGAAATAAGGCGCTATCCATCATGGTGCAACGGGTGCCATGGAAACTGGTAGATCAATGCGCGGACACTGAAATGTTTTTGTAAAGCAGTTGTTGGCACAGTCCCTACGTTCTTCTTTTAACTCTCAGCGGTGCGTGGTTCAGGATAGTAATTTCCAGTAAGGAGTGTGCTTGGGGGACTAGTTGAAGCAAAGCAAAAGACGTGGAAGAGAAATATGCAGAAAAAACACGAGCACCCCAAATTTAAAAGTCGGCTGTTTGTGACCTTGTTTGGCAGTTTTGGTTAATAAGCACTATTCGAAGTTGTTGTCCCAGTGAAATGACAATATATTCATATTACATTTCTGTGTGCTTTTAATGCTCAAAATACAGAGGTATGAAACCCATATTTGACAGGGAACTGTGGATTATGGAAAATATTTTATGGTTCCCTGTAAAACCTGGATTTCATGTTTGTATGTGAGGATGTGGTATTTCTAAAGAGCAAACATAGTCAAAAGGCAGCAGAGCACTGTATAAGGGGCAAAGACAAGCATAATGTTTACGATTGATAAAAGACGTAGCTGGTTTGTAGCTGATTAATGCATTGTGGTGTAGTGTTCTTAAAGAGGGTTGATTTAACTTTTTTCCTAAATTGAAGCAGCGTTTGCGTGGTCCTGATGGATACAGGGTTGTTATTCAGATCCTAGCGGTATAGATGGACATCCCTTGTATTTTTCTTTTTTACACTTCTTAGTGTGAAATCTGATGGTTTTCTCTCTGTCGGTGTGCCGAGAACCTCTAGAGATGGTGATCTTTTTTGCAAGCTTAGCAGCGTTTCTGCTTGTGATAGCTTTGTAAATGAGGCTTCTGATTTTGAGGCTGCCACAAAGAGCCAATGGAGTTTCATCAGGATAGGAGTGATGTGATCATATTTCTTCAAGCTCTGAATAAGACATGCTGCAGCATCTAGTAGGTCTTTGGAAGTACCAGTGTGGAGTCTGGACGGCAATGGAATAAGGTGTTGCCATCATCCATAAGCAGGGTATTGGACCTGACATCCTTGGCATGGTTTTCCCCCAACGTTTTGCCTTTCACCCTCACTTCGTTTTTCATGGCTTCAGGACTGTACTCACTTTACTACTGCTGACTAGTGCTAAAGTGCTTGGCTCTCTCCCTAAAACATGGTAGCATTTGCTTACACCTAATTGGCACATTTAATTTACTTATAGGTCCCTAGTAAAGTGGTACTGCATGTACCCAGGCCTGCAAATTAAATGCTACTAGTGAGCCTGCAGCACTAATTGTGCCACCCACAAAAGTAACCTTTAAAACATTTCTTAGGTCTGCCATTGCAGCCTGTGTATCCAGTTTTAAACTGTCAATTCGACCTGCTAAAATAAACATTTTGCCAGACCGAAACCTACCTTTATAATACATATCGGTTATCCCAAGGGTAGGCCATAAACAGCCCAGAGGGCAGGGTGCCCTGTATTTAAAAAGTTGGACATGTACTTGTTGGACCTGGCCCTTGCTGCAGGAATACTCCCAAAGTGTTTGCCTTCCTCGTCACTTTTTTCTGACCTCGTTTTGGTGGGCTTTAGGATTCTGGGCACTTTACCCCTGCTAACCAGTGCTAAAGTGCACATGCACACTACTCAAACGTAGTCACATTGGCTTATCCACAATTGTCATATTGCATTTGTAAAGTGCACTAAATGTGCCCAGGGTCTGTGAATGAAATGCTACTAGTGCACCTGCAGCACTGATTGTGCCACACACATTTGTAGCCCTGTAAAACTTCCATTTTGACCTAGCAAGTTAACCTACTTGCCAGGCCCAAACCTTCCCTTTTATTACATATAAGTCACCCCTAAGATAGGCCCTGAGCAGTCCTATGGGCAGGATGCAGTGTATATGAATGGGAGGACATGTACTTTTGATTTTTACATGTCCTGGAAGTGAAAAACTGCTAAACTAATTTTTCAGTACTGCAAGGCCTATCTCACCCACAGGTAAACATTGGGATTGCCTTAAAACATCTTTTAAGTGTAATTTCCAATTGGGAAAATATAGAGATTCAGAGATTGGTATCTCTGGACTCACAATTTAAAATCACAACTTATGCGGATTTTAAATTGTAAGTCTGAAAATGCCCCTTTTAGAAAGTTTGCATTTTCTGACTTTACCCATTCTGTGCCTCTGCCTGTCTCTGAATATACATCTGGGTTGGGTTACAGCTGGGCTTTGTGCATTCCCTCTGGACAGTCACACAAAGGGAGCTGGGGTGTGACATTTGCATCCTGATGGGCCATCACCAGGCTGATGGTCCTCCCTGAGGTAGATTGGGAGGGAGGAGCTGACACTTGCACCTGAATAGGGCTGTGCCTGTCCCCACACAAAGAGCTACATAACCCACTGTAGTGTGTCTGGAGCCAGGGCAGGAAAGACAGGGACCTTATGATCTTCAAATGCCTCTTTGAAGTCTCCCCCACTTCAAAGGCACATTTGGGTATAAGTACTGGACCCCTGACACCACCAAATCAGAACTCTTCTGGGACCAAAGACATTCTGCCTGAAAGAAGAGCTGCTGTGCTGTAGGCAGGACTGCCACTTTTTTATTTGCTGTGCTGTGTTGGCCTGCTGATTGCTCAGCTACAGGAGGGATGCCACTTTGCAATTTGCACTCCAGTGTTGGTCTGCTGCCTGCTGCTTCTTGTCTGACAGTGAGAGGTACTGGACCTGCTGTCCACATTATTGAACCCAAGATTCTCAAATGGCTTGCTGGTTTGCCTCCTGTTTTTTGAAGTCTCAGAGACAGAAAAGACATCTTGCAACTCTCCTGATGCTGCTGGACATCTGTGAGTACTACTACCCTTGCCTGAGGTGACCCCTCCAGTCCTAGGTGTCAGAAGTAGGTTTTGCAGCTGTTTTAACCCTCAACATCGATGCAGCAGTGATTTGCACTGACCAGTGCCGATGCATCGCCCTTCAACACCAACACTGTGGCTGCTCAACAACAGCGTGCCCAAATCGATGCAGCTCGACGACTACAGTGATCAAACTGCCGAAGCCGTTTGACGACGATGGCGCAGCTCGACTTTGATGCAGTGCCTACCTCGAAAAAGGGATCGACACGGAAGCTCCATCGAAGACGCGGATCGGTGCCCCCACTTGCCTCCATTCACGGACTAACAATGGGGCGCCGCCTCTTCGACTCCTCCCGTCGAGTCTTCGATGTCAATAATTGCTCCATCCAAGGTACTTTTTTAGAGGGGCTTGTCGGGTCCTCTAGCCAGCCTGCCATCGATCACGGTCAGCCTGAACTTTTGATTTGCATCAGTCCCTCGCAACCTCAATTAAGCCTTTGACCGCTAGTGACTTCTAAGCACTGTTTTCACATTTAATCTTTCAAAATTCATATCTCGACTTCTACTAATTGGAATTTGGTCGTTATGGTCTTGTTTAAATCAGATAAATATTCTCTATTTCTCTAAGCTGGTGTGGAGTCTTTTTGTGTTTTCATAGAGTTACTGTAAATAAAGTGTGCACAAATACTTTAAACATTGCCTCTTAAGTTAAGCCAGAGCTCTGTGCCAAGCTACCAGAGGGTGAGCGCAGGTTAATTTAGGTTGCTTATCTTACTTACCCTGACTAGAATGGTGGTCCCTACTTGGACAGTGTGCATACCCCTGCCAACTAGAGACCCAATTTCTAACATTGGTACAAGTGGTGGGATAGGACTTGTGTTTATGCAGTACCTTACAGTAAGTTGGTGTAGCACCGGGGTCCAAAGGAAGGTACGTGGGAGTGACCTCAAGAGTGGTGGTTCAGGCTCCCCCTCACAGAGTCAGGGGGGAGGAAAAGGGAGACACAGACAGGTCTTAGGCTAAGGGGGGAGGAAAGTGTTCCCATGCCCCTTCCAAGAAACAGGGAGGAGGTTCTGGTGGGAGGTGGCCCAGGACACCCCATTTCCGAACCCCGCTGTTTTGAGTGTTCCCATTTAGGACACATTAGTGGACCTCTGTCTGTCCTAAGACCCCGCCCAGTGGTGGTACCTCTACGGGGTGACCAATGTGGTCTTAGGGGAAGGTAGTCCTCAGAGGCATAGACCATGCCATGGTCTCCCTTAACTGGAAGGTAGACTCAGAGGGTGAGTTGGTGATCCCTTGACCATGACTCAGGCAGGTCGCTCCCCACGCCGCACAGCACCACCTGTTGTGCCTGTGTACCTTGCTCCCTACCCTCGCTGCTGCTGTGAGTTCGAGGCCCTCCTCCACCCGCAGGCTACCACCTGCGCCTCATCCCTGGTGGCCAGTGGGGAACCGTAAGTCTCTGTGTGCCCCCTGTGCCCCCTTATGATTGACTGTCTGCCTTCTGTTTTTTCTTCTGTACCTTCGTTGCCAGTGTAATTTCGTTTTGCCCCCTATGTTCCTTTTTACTGTCTGCCTTCTGTTTTTTCTTCTGTACCTTCATTGCCAGTGTAATTTCGTTTTGTCCCCTGTGCCCCTTTTTACTGTCTGACTTCTGTTTTTCTTCTGTACCTTCGTTGCAAGTGTAATTTCGTTTTGCCCCCTGTGCCCCCTTCTGCTTGATTTGGTTGTATTGTTCTTTTTCCATTTTTAGCCTGCATTGTGCCCCGCATTTTTCCACCCGTCTCCGCTCTCCCTTTCCGGCCGCTGCGTCCCCCGCGGCCCCGCCCCCCTGCACGCCCATTCGTCCCGCTCCCAGCTGCTCCTCCCTCCCACCTCCCCTTCTTATGGCGGCCACTGGCGCGCCGAAGGCAAGCACGTCTGCGCCCGTCCGCGCCTGGACCGCGCCCAGCGCCAGACCCCCTGGTCCCCTTGACCGCCACAACGACCGACGCCACTACGATGCCAGCACCCTCCACGCACTCAACACCGGACGATCACACACCTGCTTCCTGGCCACCCCGAAGCGCACCCAAGGACCCTTCTCCTGCCGGAACTGCAGCTTCACCAGCCTCCGAGCCGCCAAACCGCCCGCCGAGAAAGGACGCAACCACCTCAGATGCATCCTACTCAACACCCGCTCCGCACGCAAACACGCCGTCGAACTCTGGGACCTGATCGACACGTCCACCCCGGACGTCGCCTTCCTGACGGAGACCTGGATGAACGCCTCCTCTGCGCCCGACATCGCCATAGCCATCCCGGACGGCTACAGGATCACCCGCAGGGACCGCACCAACGGAGTAGGAGGTGGAATCGCCATCGTCCACAAGAACACCCTCAGGGTCTCGACCAGCACCGATGACACCCTCAGCACCGCCGAAAACCTGCACTTCCAGATCCACACGGACCCCAACACCACCCTCAGATGAACGCTCGTCTACAGACCCCCCGGACCCCAGCCTCAGTTCAGTGACTCCATCGCCGACTTCGTCAGCACGCACGCCATGGCCTCCACAGACTACATCCTCCTCGGAGACCTGAACTTCCACCTCGAGAACACCAACGACACCAACTCCACCACCCTGATTGACAACCTCGCCAACCTCGGACTCAGACAGCTCGTCACAACGCCCACCCACTCCGCAGCCACACGCTCGACCCCATCTTCTCCGCAAGCTCCCACGTCTCTTTCAGTCACACCACCGAACTCCACTGGACCGACCATCGCTGCATCCACTTCACCTTCCGGAAACCCACCACGCACCACCGCACTCAACAGATCCCCCGCCACAACTGGAGCAAAGTCACTGATGTCCAGCTTAACACCACCCTCGCCCGGAGGCCAACCGCCGACCCTACCGACACCGACACCGCCGCCCGCGACCTCAGGCGATGGATCGACGACTGCACCAACACTTTCGCCCCGATCAAGAAATCCTCCAACAGACACACCGACAAGAAAGCCAGCTGGTTCACCGTGGACCTCCAGGCCTCCAAGCAAACCTGCTGGAAACTAGAGAAGAAATGGCACCGCGAACAGACACCGGACAGCCATGAGGCCCACAAGAACGCCATCCGCAGACACCATCACCTCATCAGAACCGCCAAAAGGGCCTCCTTCAAGGACCGCCTCGACAACAACGCACACAACAGCAAAGAGCTCTTCAACATCGTGAAGGAACTCTCCAACCCCAGCTCCAACGCCAACGACATCCCACCATCGCAAGACCTGTGCGACTCCCTTGCCACCTTCTTCCACCGCAAGATCGCAGACATCCACGACAGCTTCAACAACCTGACCGCCTTGACAGCCAACGACACCTCGGACCCCCCGGCCACCATCCGCATCGACCCCATGCTCACCTGGACCAACGTGAACGACGACGACACCATCAAAATCATGAACACCATCCACTCCGGCTCTCCGTCAGACCCGTGCCCGCACCACATCTTCAACAAAGCTAGTGCCACCATCGCACACCATCTCCGCAAAGTCATCAACATCTCCTTCGAGACCGCGACCTTCCCAGAGAGCTGAAAGCACGCAGAGATCAACGCCTTACTCAAGAAACTCAAGGCGGATCCGAGAGACCTCAAGAACTTCCGGCCCATCTCCCTGCTCCCGTTCCCGGCGAAGGTCATCGAGAAGATCGTCAACAGACAACTGACCCGCTACCTCGAGGAGAACAACATCCTGGACCCATCCCAGTCCGGGTTCCGCAGCAACCACAGTACCGAAACTGCCCTCATCGCCGTCACCGATGACATCAGGATCCTGCTGGACAACGGTGAAACCGCGGCCCTCATCCTCCTGGACCTCTCAGCCGCCTTCGACACGGTCTGCCACCGCACCCTACGCACACGCCCCCACAACGCAGGGATCCGAGACAAGGCTCTGGAATGGACCACCTCCTTCCTCTCCGGCAGAACCCAGAGCGTCCGTCTCCCCCCATTCCGTTCCGAAGCCTCCGAGATCATCTGCGGTGTACCCCAAGGATCATCCCTCAGACCGACACTGTTCAACATCTACATGGCACCGCTCACCCACGTCGCCCGACTGCACGACCTCAACATCATCTCCTACGCCAACGACACCCAGCTGATTCTCTCCCTCACCAAGGACCCCCTCACTGCCAAAGCCAACCTCCACGAAGGAATGAAAGCAGTCGCTGAGTGGATGAAGAAGAGCCGACTGAAGCTGAACTCGGACAAGACGGAGGTCCTCATCCTCGGCTCCACCCAGTCAGCCTGGGACGACTCCTGGTGGCCAACCACACTGGGAGCAGCACCGACACCCACCGACCACGCACGCAACCTGGGGTCATCCTCGACTCGACACTCTCCATGACCAAGCAGGTCAACACCGTCTCGTCCTCCTGCTTCAACACCCTACGCATGCTCCGCAAGATCTACAGGTGGATCCCCACCGAAACAAGAAGAACGGTCACCCAGGCCCTCGTCAGCAGCAGGCTGGACTACGGAAACGCCCTCTACGCGGGAGCCTCGGCCAAACTCCTGAAACGACTCCAACGCATACAGAACGCCTCCGCACTCCTCATCCTCGACAACCCTTGCCACAGCCACATCTCACCCCACCTGAGAGACCTGCACTGGCTCCCCGTCAACAAGAGGATCACCTTCAAGCTCCTCACCCACACACACAAAGCACTCCACAACACCGGACCGGCATACCGCAACAGACGACTCACCTTCTACACCCCGACCCGCAAGCTCCGCTCCGCCGACCTCGCCCTCGCCATCGTCCCCCGCATCCGAAGAGCGACCACCGGCGAAAGATCGTTCTCCTACCTCGCCGCCAAGACCTGGAACACCCTCCTCATCCTCCTATGGCAGACCCAGGACCTACTAACCTTCAGGAGGCTACTCAAGACCTGGCTGTTCGAGCAGTAGCAGCATCTCCCCCCCCCCCCAGCGCCTTGAGACCCTCACGGGTGAGTAGTGCGCTTTACAAATGTTCTGATTGATTAATTGATTGATTGATCCCTGATGGTGGGAGTTGTCACTGTGGAAGTGAATGGGGTCCCAGTCACTGCTTTGAGAGACACCAGGGCTAGCCAGATCATGCTAACCAGTGCTAAAGTGCATTTGCTCAGTACTCAAGATGAGGTAACATTGGCTTATCCATAATTGCTGTATTTTATTTACTTATAGGGCCCTAGTAAAGTGCAGTATATGTGCCCCGGGCCTGTAAATTAAATGCTACTTGTGGGCCTGCAGCACTGATTATGACACCTACTTTAGAAGCCCTGTAAACATGGCTCAGGCCTGCCACTGCAGAGCATGTGTGTGCAGTTTAAACTGACATTTCGACCTGTTAAGTTTACCTACTTGCTAGGCCAAACCCTTCCCTTTTATTACATATATGGCACCCCTAAGGTAGTTCCAAGGTGGCCCTGTGGGCAGGGTGCAGAGTATTTAAAATGTAGTACATGTACGAGTTTTACATGTCTTGGTAGTGAAAAACTGCTAAACTCGTTTTTTACTACTGCAAGGCCTATCTCTCCCATAGGTTAACATTGGGATTGCCTTAAAACATCTTTTAAGTATTATTTCCAAATGGGAAAAGATAGAGATTCTGCCATTGGTGTTTCTGGACCCACAATTTAAAATCACAACTTATGGGGAGGTTGGATTTTAAATTGTAAGTCTGAAAATGCCACTTTTAGAAAGTTGGCAAAACCAAAGGGGATGATGGACGGAGTGTTGAACATTGCAAGCACTCACCCCCAGTCAACTGATCTGGGTTTAATCCATCATCATTCTTTAGCTCACTCCGCCACCCCAGTTCAGACATGGCCATATGCAAATCAGTCTGACCCTGTGCCTCATGGGAACAGTCCAGCCCGAACTGCCAAGCCATGTCTTCCCTGGACCGGAAACAAGCATCCTGGGACCGGTTTCTGGCTTACAGCCGTCATCAGCCAGGCTATCTTGAATCCAGTGGCAAAGTGAGCAAGGGACCCACGTCTGGGCATACCCTGCCAACTTAGGGCGAACATAGCAAAACCAAAGGGGATGATGGACGGAGTGTTGAACATTGCAAGCACTCACCCCCAGTCAACTGATCTGGGTTTAATCCATCATCATTCTTTAGCTCACTCCGCCACCCCAGTTCAGACATGGCCATATGCAAATCAGTCTGACCCTGTGCCTCATGGGAACAGTCCAGCCCGAACTGCCAAGCCATGTCTTCCCTGGACCGGAAACAAGCATCCTGGGACCGGTTTCTGGCTTACAGCCGTCATCAGCCAGGCTATCTTGAATCCAGTGGCAAAGTGAGCAAGGGACCCACGTCTGGGCATACCCTGCCAACTTAGGGCGAACATAGCAAAACCAAAGGGGATGATGGACGGAGTGTTGAACATTGCAAGCACTCACCCCCAGTCAACTGATCTGGGTTTAATCCATCATCATTCTTTAGCTCACTCCGCCACCCCAGTTCAGACATGGCCATATGCAAATCAGTCTGACCCTGTGCCTCATGGGAACAGTCCAGCCCGAACTGCCAAGCCATGTCTTCCCTGGACCGGAAACAAGCATCCTGGGACCGGTTTCTGGCTTACAGCCGTCATCAGCCAGGCTATCTTGAATCCAGTGGCAAAGTGAGCAAGGGACCCACGTCTGGGCATACCCTGCCAACTTAGGGCGAACATAGCAAAACCAAAGGGGATGATGGACGGAGTGTTGAACATTGCAAGCACTCACCCCCAGTCAACTGATCTGGGTTTAATCCATCATCATTCTTTAGCTCACTCCGCCACCCCAGTTCAGACATGGCCATATGCAAATCAGTCTGACCCTGTGCCTCATGGGAACAGTCCAGCCCGAACTGCCAAGCCATGTCTTCCCTGGACCGGAAACAAGCATCCTGGGACCGGTTTCTGGCTTACAGCCGTCATCAGCCAGGCTATCTTGAATCCAGTGGCAAAGTGAGCAAGGGACCCACGTCTGGGCATACCCTGCCAACTTAGGGCGAACATAGCAAAACCAAAGGGGATGATGGACGGAGTGTTGAACATTGCAAGCACTCACCCCCAGTCAACTGATCTGGGTTTAATCCATCATCATTCTTTAGCTCACTCCGCCACCCCAGTTCAGACATGGCCATATGCAAATCAGTCTGACCCTGTGCCTCATGGGAACAGTCCAGCCCGAACTGCCAAGCCATGTCTTCCCTGGACCGGAAACAAGCATCCTGGGACCGGTTTCTGGCTTACAGCCGTCATCAGCCAGGCTATCTTGAATCCAGTGGCAAAGTGAGCAAGGGACCCACGTCTGGGCATACCCTGCCAACTTAGGGCGAACATAGCAAAACCAAAGGGGATGATGGACGGAGTGTTGAACATTGCAAGCACTCACCCCCAGTCAACTGATCTGGGTTTAATCCATCATCATTCTTTAGCTCACTCCGCCACCCCAGTTCAGACATGGCCATATGCAAATCAGTCTGACCCTGTGCCTCATGGGAACAGTCCAGCCCGAACTGCCAAGCCATGTCTTCCCTGGACCGGAAACAAGCATCCTGGGACCGGTTTCTGGCTTACAGCCGTCATCAGCCAGGCTATCTTGAATCCAGTGGCAAAGTGAGCAAGGGACCCACGTCTGGGCATACCCTGCCAACTTAGGGCGAACATAGCAAAACCAAAGGGGATGATGGACGGAGTGTTGAACATTGCAAGCACTCACCCCCAGTCAACTGATCTGGGTTTAATCCATCATCATTCTTTAGCTCACTCCGCCACCCCAGTTCAGACATGGCCATATGCAAATCAGTCTGACCCTGTGCCTCATGGGAACAGTCCAGCCCGAACTGCCAAGCCATGTCTTCCCTGGACCGGAAACAAGCATCCTGGGACCGGTTTCTGGCTTACAGCCGTCATCAGCCAGGCTATCTTGAATCCAGTGGCAAAGTGAGCAAGGGACCCACGTCTGGGCATACCCTGCCAACTTAGGGCGAACATAGCAAAACCAAAGGGGATGATGGACGGAGTGTTGAACATTGCAAGCACTCACCCCCAGTCAACTGATCTGGGTTTAATCCATCATCATTCTTTAGCTCACTCCGCCACCCCAGTTCAGACATGGCCATATGCAAATCAGTCTGACCCTGTGCCTCATGGGAACAGTCCAGCCCGAACTGCCAAGCCATGTCTTCCCTGGACCGGAAACAAGCATCCTGGGACCGGTTTCTGGCTTACAGCCGTCATCAGCCAGGCTATCTTGAATCCAGTGGCAAAGTGAGCAAGGGACCCACGTCTGGGCATACCCTGCCAACTTAGGGGCGAACATAGCAAAACCAAAGGGGATGATGGACGGAGTGTTGAACATTGCAAGCACTCACCCCCAGTCAACTGATCTGGGTTTAATCCATCATCATTCTTTAGCTCACTCCGCCACCCCAGTTCAGACATGGCCATATGCAAATCAGTCTGACCCTGTGCCTCATGGGAACAGTCCAGCCCGAACTGCCAAGCCATGTCTTCCCTGGACCGGAAACAAGCATCCTGGGACCGGTTTCTGGCTTACAGCCGTCATCAGCCAGGCTATCTTGAATCCAGTGGCAAAGTGAGCAAGGGACCCACGTCTGGGCATACCCTGCCAACTTAGGGCGAACATAGCAAAACCAAAGGGGATGATGGACGGAGTGTTGAACATTGCAAGCACTCACCCCCAGTCAACTGATCTGGGTTTAATCCATCATCATTCTTTAGCTCACTCCGCCACCCCAGTTCAGACATGGCCATATGCAAATCAGTCTGACCCTGTGCCTCATGGGAACAGTCCAGCCCGAACTGCCAAGCCATGTCTTCCCTGGACCGGAAACAAGCATCCTGGGACCGGTTTCTGGCTTACAGCCGTCATCAGCCAGGCTATCTTGAATCCAGTGGCAAAGTGAGCAAGGGACCCACGTCTGGGCATACCCTGCCAACTTAGGGCGAACATAGCAAAACCAAAGGGGATGATGGACGGAGTGTTGAACATTGCAAGCACTCACCCCAGTCAACTGATCTGGGTTTAATCCATCATCATTCTTTAGCTCACTCCGCCACCCCAGTTCAGACATGGCCATATGCAAATCAGTCTGACCCTGTGCCTCATGGGAACAGTCCAGCCCGAACTGCCAAGCCATGTCTTCCCTGGACCGGAAACAAGCATCCTGGGACCGGTTTCTGGCTTACAGCCGTCATCAGCCAGGCTATCTTGAATCCAGTGGCAAAGTGAGCAAGGGACCCACGTCTGGGCATACCCTGCCAACTTAGGGCGAACATAGCAAAACCAAAGGGGATGATGGACGGAGTGTTGAACATTGCAAGCACTCACCCCCAGTCAACTGATCTGGGTTTAATCCATCATCATTCTTTAGCTCACTCCGCCACCCCAGTTCAGACATGGCCATATGCAAATCAGTCTGACCCTGTGCCTCATGGGAACAGTCCAGCCCGAACTGCCAAGCCATGTCTTCCCTGGACCGGAAACAAGCATCCTGGGACCGGTCTCTGGCTTACAGCCGTCATCAGCCAGGCTATCTTGAATCCAGTGGCAAAGTGAGCAAGGGACCCACGTCTGGGCATACCCTGCCAACTTAGGGCGAACATAGCAAAACCAAAGGGATGATGGACGGAGTGTTGAACATTGCAAGCACTCACCCCAGTCAACTGATCTGGGTTTAATCCATCATCATTCTTTAGCTCACTCCGCCACCCCAGTTCAGACATGGCCATATGCAAATCAGTCTGACCCTGTGCCTCATGGGAACAGTCCAGCCCGAACTGCCAAGCCATGTCTTCCCTGGACCGGAAACAAGCATCCTGGGACCGGTTTCTGGCTTACAGCCGTCATCAGCCAGGCTATCTTGAATCCAGTGGCAAAGTGAGCAAGGGACCCACGTCTGGGCATACCCTGCCAACTTAGGGCGAACATAGCAAAACCAAAGGGGATGATGGACGGAGTGTTGAACATTGCAAGCACTCACCCCCAGTCAACTGATCTGGGTTTAATCCATCATCATTCTTTAGCTCACTCCGCCACCCCAGTTCAGACATGGCCATATGCAAATCAGTCTGACCCTGTGCCTCATGGGAACAGTCCAGCCCGAACTGCCAAGCCATGTCTTCCCTGGACCGGGAAACAAGCATCCTGGGACCGGTTTCTGGCTTACAGCCGTCATCAGCCAGGCTATCTTGAATCCAGTGGCAAAGTGAGCAAGGGACCCACGTCTGGGCATACCCTGCCAACTTAGGGCGAACATAGCAAAACCAAAGGGGTCCTAGGATGCTTGTTTCCAGTCCAGGGAGGACCTGGCTTGGCAGTTCGGGCTGGACTGTTCCCATGAGGCACAGGGTCAAGACTGATTTGCATATGGCTGGGTTCAAACTGGAATGGCATGGTGAGCAAAAAACGATGGATTTAGGCCCAGATCTCTGTACTGGGGTGAATGTATGACATTGTTCTGCATTCTGTCCATCAACTGTTGTTTTTGCATTTGTCACCCGAGTGGGACGGGTATGCCCAGACGTGGGTCCCGTGCTCTCCATGCCACTGGAATCAAGCTATCCTGGCTGAAGAGGGGTGAAACCCGAAACCGGTCCTAGGATGCTTGTTTCCAGTCCAGGGAGGACCTGGCTTGGCAGTTCGGGCTGGACTGTTCCCATGAGGCACAGGGTCAAGACTGATTTGCATATGGCTGGGTTCAAACTGGAATGGCATGGTGAGCAAAAAAGCGATGGATTTAGGCCCAGATCTCTGTACTGGGGTGAATGCATGACATTGTTCTGCATTCTGTCCATCAACTGTTGTTTTTGCATTTGTCACCCCGAGTGGGACGGGTATGCCCAGGCGTGGGTCCCGTGCTCTCCATGCCACTGGAATCAAGCTATCCTGGCTGAAGAGGGTGAAACCCGAAACCGGTCCTAGGATGCTTGTTTCCAGTCCAGGGAGGACCTGGCTTAGCAGTTCGGGCTGGACTGTTCCCATGAGGCACAGGGTCAAGACTGATTTGCATATGGCTGGGTTCAAACTGGAATGGCATGGTAGAGCAAAAAGCGATGGATTTAGGCCCAGATCTCTGTACTGGGGTGAATGTATGACATTGTTCTGCATTCTGTCCATCAACTGTTGTTTTTGCATTTGTCACCCCGAGTGGGACGGGTATGCCTAGACGTGGGTCCCGTGCTCTCCATGCCACTTGAATCAAGCTATCCTGGCTGAAGAGGGGTGAAACCCCGAAACCGGTCCTAGGATGCTTGTTTCCAGTCCAGGGAGGACCTGGCTTGGCAGTTCGGGCTGGACTGTTCCCATGAGGCACAGGGTCAAGACTGATTTGCATATGGCTGAGTTCAAACTGGAATGGCATGGTGAGCAAAAACGATGGATTTAGGCCCAGATCTCTGTACTGGGGTGAATGTATGACATTGTTCTGCATTCTGTCCATCAACTGTTGTTTTGCATTTGTCACCCGAGTGGGACGGGTATGCCCAGACGTGGGTCCGTGCTCTCCATGCCACTGGAATCAAGCTATCCTGGCTGAAGGAGGGTGAAACCCCGAGAACCGGTCCTAGGATGCTTGTTTCCAGTCCAGGGAGGACCTGGCATGGCAGTTCGGGCTGGACTGTTCCCATGAGGCACAGGGTCAAGACTGATTTGCATATGGCTGGGTTCAAACTGGAATGGCATGGTGAGCAAAAAAGCGATGGATTTAGGCCCAGATCTCTGTACTGGGGTGAATGTATGACATTGTTCTGCATTCTGTCCATCAACTGTTGTTTTTGCATTTGTCACCCGAGTGGGACGGGTATGCCCAGACGTGGGTCCGTGCTCTCCATGCCACTGGAATCAAGCTATCCTGGCTGAAGAGGGTGAAACCCCGAAACCGGTCCTAGGATGCTTGTTTCCAGTCCAGGGAGGACCTGGCTTGGCAGTTCGGGCTGGACTGTTCCCATGAGGCACAGGAGTCAAGACTGATTTGCATATGGCTGGGTTCAAACTGGAATGGCATGGTGAGCAAAAACGATGGATTTAGGCCCAGATCTCTGTACTGGGGTGAATGTATGACATTGTTCTGCATTCTGTCCATCAACTGTTGTTTTTGCATTTGTCACCCCGAGTGGGACGGGTATGCCCAGACGTGGGTCCCGTGCTCTCATGCCACTGGAATCAAGCTATCCTGGCTGAAGAGGGTGAAACCCGAAACCGGTCCTAGGATGCTTGTTTCCAGTCCAGGGAGGACCTGGCTTGGCAGTTCGGGCTGGACTGTTCCCATGAGGCACAGGGTCAAGACTGATTTGCATATGGCTGGGTTCAAACTGGAATGGCATGGTGAGCAAAAAACGATGGATTTAGGCCCAGATCTCTGTACTGGGGTGAATGTATGACATTGTTCTGCATTCTGTCCATCAACTGTTGTTTTTGCATTTGTCACCCCGAGTGGGACGGGTATGCCCAGACGTGGGTCCCGTGCTCTCCATGCCACTGGAATCAAGCTATCCTGGCTGAAGAGGGTGAAACCCGAAGCCGGTCCTAGGATGCTTGTTTCCAGTCCAGGGAGGACCTGGCTTGGCAGTTCGGGCTGGACTGTTCCCATGAGGCACAGGGTCAAGACTGATTTGCATATGGCTGGGTTCAAACTGGAATGGCATGGTGAGCAAAAACGATGGATTTAGGCCCAGATCTCTGTACTGGGGTGAATGTATGACATTGTTCTGCATTCTGTCCATCAACTGTTGTTTTTGCATTTGTCACCCGAGTGGGGCGGGTATGCCCAGACGTGGGTCCCGTGCTCTCCATGCCACTGGAATCAAGCTATCCTGGCTGAAGAGGGTGAAACCCGGAAACCGGTCCTAGGATGCTTGTTTCCAGTCCAGGGAGGACCTGGCTTGGCAGTTCGGGCTGGACTGTTCCCATGAGGCACAGGGTCAAGACTGATTTGCATATGGCTGGGTTCAAACTGGAATGGCATGGTGAGCAAAAAAACGATGGATTTAGGCCCAGATCTCTGTACTGGGGTGAATGTATGACATTGTTCTGCATTCTGTCCATCAACTGTTGTTTTTGCATTTGTCACCCGAGTGGGACGGGTATGCCCAGACGTGGGTCCCGTGCTCTCCATGCCACTGGAATCAAGCTATCCTGGCTGAAGAGGGTGAAACCCGAAACCGGTCCTAGGATGCTTGTTTCCAGTCCAGGGAGGACCTGGCTTGGCAGTTCGGGCTGGACTGTTCCCATGAGGCACAGGGTCAAGACTGATTTGCATATGGCTGGGTTCAAACTGGAATGGCATGGTGAGCAAAAAAACGATGGATTTAGGCCCAGATCTCTGTACTGGGGTGAATGTATGACATTGTTCTGCATTCTGTCCATCAACTGTTGTTTTTGCATTTGTCACCCCGAGTGGGACGGGTATGCCCAGACGTGGGTCCCGTGCTCTCCATGCCACTGGAATCAAGCTATCCTGGCTGAAGAGGGTGAAACCCGAAACCGGTCCTAGGATGCTTGTTTCCAGTCCAGGGAGGACCTGGCTTGGCAGTTCGGGCTGGACTGTTCCCATGAGGCACAGGGGTCAAGACTGATTTGCATATGGCTGGGTTCAAACTGGAATGGCATGGTGAGCAAAAAAGCGATGGATTTAGGCCCAGATCTCTGTACTGGGGTGAATGTATGACATTGTTCTGCATTCTGTCCATCAACTGTTGTTTTTGCATTTGTCACCCGAGTGGGACGGGTATGCCCAGGCGTGGGTCCCGTGCTCTCCATGCCACTGGAATCAAGCTATCCTGGCTGAAGAGGGTGAAACCCGGAAACCGGTCCTAGGATGCTTGTTTCCAGTCCAGGGAGGACCTGGCTTGGCAGTTCGGGCTGGACTGTTCCCATGAGGCACAGGGTCAAGACTGATTTGCATATGGCTGGGTTCAAACTGGAATGGCATGGTGAGCAAAAAACGATGGATTTAGGCCCAGATCTCTGTACTGGGGTGAATGTATGACATTGTTCTGCATTCTGTCCATCAACTGTTGTTTTTGCATTTGTCACCCGAGTGGGACGGGTATGCCCAGACGTGGGTCCCGTGCTCTCCATGCCACTGGAATCAAGCTATCCTGGCTGAAGAGGGTGAAACCCGAAACCGGTCCTAGGATGCTTGTTTCCAGTCCAGGGAGGACCTGGCTTGGCAGTTCGGGCTGGACTGTTCCCATGAGGCACAGGGTCAAGACTGATTTGCATATGGCTGGGTTCAAACTGGAATGGCATGGTGAGCAAAAAAACGATGGATTTAGGCCCAGATCTCTGTACTGGGGTGAATGTATGACATTGTTCTGCATTCTGTCCATCAACTGTTGTTTTTGCATTTGTCACCCCGAGTGGGACGGGTATGCCCAGACGTGGGTCCCGTGCTCTCCATGCCACTGGAATCAAGCTATCCTGGCTGAAGAGGGTGAAACCCGAAACCGGTCCTAGGATGCTTGTTTCCAGTCCAGGGAGGACCTGGCTTGGCAGTTCGGGCTGGACTGTTCCCATGAGGCACAGGGTCAAGACTGATTTGCATATGGCTGGGTTCAAACTGGAATGGCATGGTGAGCAAAAAACGATGGATTTAGGCCCAGATCTCTGTACTGGGGTGAATGTATGACATTGTTCTGCATTCTGTCCATCAACTGTTGTTTTTGCATTTGTCACCCGAGTGGGACGGGTATGCCCAGACGTGGGTCCCGTGCTCTCCATGCCACTGGAATCAAGCTATCCTGGCTGAAGAGGGTGAAACCCCGAAACCGGTCCTAGGATGCTTGTTTCCAGTCCAGGGAGGACCTGGCTTGGCAGTTCGGGCTGGACTGTTCCCATGAGGCACAGGGTCAAGACTGATTTGCATATGGCTGGGTTCAAACTGGAATGGCATGGTGAGCAAAACGATGGATTTAGGCCCAGATCTCTGTACTGGGGTGAATGTATGACATTGTTCTGCATTCTGTCCATCAACTGTTGTTTTTGCATTTGTCACCCCGAGTGGGACGGGTATGCCCAGACGTGGGTCCCGTGCTCTCCATGCCACTGGAATCAAGCTATCCTGGCTGAAGAGGGTGAAACCCCGAAACCGGTCCTAGGATGCTTGTTTCCAGTCCAGGGAGGACCTGGCTTGGCAGTTCGGGCTGGACTGTTCCCATGAGGCACAGGGTCAAGACTGATTTGCATATGGCTGGGTTCAAACTGGAATGGCATGGTGAGCAAAAAACGATGGATTTAGGCCCAGATCTCTGTACTGGGGTGAATGTATGACATTGTTCTGCATTCTGTCCATCAACTGTTGTTTTGCATTTGTCACCCCGAGTGGGACGGGTATGCCCAGACGTGGGTCCCGTGCTCTCCATGCCACTGGAATCAAGCTATCCTGGCTGAAGAGGGTGAAACCCCGAAACCGGTCCTAGGATGCTTGTTTCCAGTCCAGGGAGGACCTGGCTTGGCAGTTCGGGCTGGACTGTTCCCATGAGGCACAGGGTCAAGACTGATTTGCATATGGCTGGGTTCAAACTGGAATGGCATGGTGAGCAAAAAACGATGGATTTAGGCCCAGATCTCTGTACTGGGGTGAATGTATGACATTGTTCTGCATTCTGTCCATCAACTGTTGTTTTTGCATTTGTCACCCGAGTGGGACGGGTATGCCCAGACGTGGGTCCCGTGCTCTCCATGCCACTGGAATCAAGCTATCCTGGCTGAAGAGGGTGAAACCCCGAAACCGGTCCTAGGATGCTTGTTTCCAGTCCAGGGAGGACCTGGCTTGGCAGTTCGGGCTGGACTGTTCCCATGAGGCACAGGGTCAAGACTGATTTGCATATGGCTGGGTTCAAACTGGAATGGCATGGTGAGCAAAAAACGATGGATTTAGGCCCAGATCTCTGTACTGGGGTGAATGTATGACATTGTTCTGCATTCTGTCCATCAACTGTTGTTTTTGCATTTGTCACCCCGAGTGGGACGGGTATGCCCAGACGTGGGTCCCGTGCTCTCCATGCCACTGGAATCAAGCTATCCTGGCTGAAGAGGGGTGAAACCCGAAACCGGTCCTAGGATGCTTGTTTCCAGTCCAGGGAGGACCTGGCTTGGCAGTTCGGGCTGGACTGTTCCCATGAGGCACAGGGTCAAGACTGATTTGCATATGGCTGGGTTCAAACTGGAATGGCATGGTGAGCAAAAAACGATGGATTTAGGCCCAGATCTCTGTACTGGGGTGAATGTATGACATTGTTCTGCATTCTGTCCATCAACTGTTGTTTTTGCATTTGTCACCCGAGTGGGACGGGTATGCCCAGACGTGGGTCCCGTGCTCTCCATGCCACTGGAATCAAGCTATCCTGGCTGAAGAGGGGTGAAACCCGAAGCCCGGTCCTAGGATAGCTTGTTTCCAGTCCAGGGAGGACCTGGCTTGGCAGTTCGGGCTGGACTGTTTCCCATCGAGGCACAGGGTCAAGACTGAGTTGCATATGGCTGGGTTCAAACTGGGAGAATGGCATGGTGAGCAAAAAAACTTGATGGATTTAGGCCCAGATCTCTACTGTACTGGGGTGAATGTATGACATTGTTCTGCATTCTGTCCATCAACTGTTGTTTTTGCATTTGTCACCCCGAGTGGGACGGGTATGCCCAGACGTGGGTCCGGTGCTCTCCATGCCACTGGAATCAAGCTGTCCTGGCTGAAGAGGCGAAGCCCCGAAACCCGGTCCCTAGGATGCTTGTTTCCAGTCCAGGGAAGAGACCTCGGCTTGGCAGTTCGGGCTGGACTGTTCCCATGAGGCACAGGGTCAAGACTGAGTTGCATATGGCTGGGTTCAAACTGGAATGGCATGGTGAGCAAAAGCGATGGATTTAGGCCCAGATCTCTGTACTGGGGTGAATGTATGACATTGTTCTGCATTCTGTCCATCAGCTGTTGTTTTTGCATTTGTCACCCGAGTGGGGCCAGGTATGCCCAGACGTGGGTCCCGTGCTCTCCATGCCACTGGAATCAAGCTATCCTGGCTGAAGAGGGTGAAACCCCGAAGCCGGTCCTAGGATGCTTGTTTCCAGTCAGGGAAGGACCTGGCTTGGCAGTTCGGGCTGGACTGTTCCCATGAGGCTGGGGTCAAGACCCAGTTTGCATATGGCTGGGTTCAAACTGGAATGGCATGGTGAGCAAAAACTTGATGGTTGGGCCCAGATCTCTCTGTACTGGGGTGAATGTATGACATTGTTCTGCATTCTGTCCATCAACTGTTGTTTTTGCATTTGTCACCCCGAGTGGGGCGGGTATGCCCAGACGTGGGTCCCGTGCTCTCCATGCCACTGGAATCAAGCTATCCTGGCTGAAGAGGGGTGAAACCCCGAAACCGGTCCTAGGATGCTTGTTTCCAGTCCAGGGAGGACCTGGCTTGGCAGTTCGGGCTGGACTGTTCCCATGAGGCACAGGGTCAAGACTGATTTGCATATGGCTGGGTTCAAACTGGAATGGCATGGTGAGCAAAAAACGATGGATTTAGGCCCAGATCTCTGTACTGGGGTGAATGTATGACATTGTTCTGCATTCTGTCCATCAACTGTTGTTTTTGCATTTGTCACCCCGAGTGGGACGGGTATGCCCAGACGTGGGTCCCGTGCTCTCCATGCCACTGGAATCAAGCTATCCTGGCTGAAGAGGGGTGAAACCCGGGAAACCGGTCCTAGGATGCTTGTTTCCAGTCCAGGGAGGACCTGGCTTGGCAGTTCGGGCTGGACTGTTCCCATGAGGCACAGAGGTCAAGACTGATTTGCATATGGCTGGGTTCAAACTGGAATGGCATGGTGAGCAAAAAAGCGATGGATTTAGGCCCAGATCTCTGTACTGGGGTGAATGTATGACATTGTTCTGCATTCTGTCCATCAACTGTTGTTTTTGCATTTGTCACCCGAGTGGGACGGGTATGCCCAGACGTGGGTCCCGTGCTCTCCATGCCACTGGAATCAAGCTATCCTGGCTGAAGAGGGGTGAAACCCCGAAACCGGTCCTAGGATGCTTGTTTCCAGTCCAGGGAGGACCTGGCTTGGCAGTTCGGGCTGGACTGTTCCCATGAGGCACAGGGTCAAGACTGATTTGCATATGGCTGGGTTCAAACTGGAATGGCATGGTGAGCAAAAAACGATGGATTTAGGCCCAGATCTCTGTACTGGGGTGAATGTATGACATTGTTCTGCATTCTGTCCATCAACTGTTGTTTTTGCATTTGTCACCCGAGTGGGACGGGTATGCCCAGACGTGGGTCCCGTGCTCTCCATGCCACTGGAATCAAGCTATCCTGGCTGAAGAGGGGTGAAACCCGAAACCGGTCCTAGGATGCTTGTTTCCAGTCCAGGAAGGACCTGGCTTGGCAGTTCGGGCTGGACTGTTCCCATGAGGCACAGGGTCAAGACTGATTTGCATATGGCTGGGTTCAAACTGGAATGGCATGGTGAGCAAAAACGATGGATTTAGGCCCAGATCTCTGTACTGGGGTGAATGTATGACATTGTTCTGCATTCTGTCCATCAACTGTTGTTTTTGCATTTGTCACCCCGAGTGGGACGGGTATGCCCAGACGTGGGTCCCGTGCTCTCCATGCCACTGGAATCAAGCTATCCTGGCTGAAGAGGGGTGAAACCCAGAAACCGGTCCTAGGATGCTTGTTTCCAGTCCAGGGAGGACCTGGCTTGGCAGTTCGGGCTGGACTGTTCCCATGAGGCACAGGGTCAAGACTGATTTGCATATGGCTGGGTTCAAACTGGAATGGCATGGTGAGCAAAAAAACGATGGATTTAGGCCCAGATCTCTGTACTGGGGTGAATGTATGACATTGTTCTGCATTCTGTCCATCAACTGTTGTTTTTGCATTTGTCACCCCGAGTGGGACGGGTATGCCCAGACGTGGGTCCCGTGCTCTCCATGCCACTGGAATCAAGCTATCCTGGCTGAAGAGGGGTGAAACCCGAAACCGGTCCTAGGATGCTTGTTTCCAGTCCAGGGAGGACCTGGCTTGGCAGTTCGGGCTGGACTGTTCCCATGAGGCACAGGGTCAAGACTGATTTGCATATGGCTGGGTTCAAACTGGAATGGCATGGTGAGCAAAAAAACGATGGATTTAGGCCCAGATCTCTGTACTGGGGTGAATGTATGACATTGTTCTGCATTCTGTCCATCAACTGTTGTTTTTGCATTTGTCACCCCGAGTGGGACGGGTATGCCCAGACGTGGGTCCCGTGCTCTCCATGCCACTGGAATCAAGCTATCCTGGCTGAAGAGGGTGAAACCCCGAAACCGGTCCTAGGATGCTTGTTTCCAGTCCAGGGAGGACCTGGCTTGGCAGTTCGGGCTGGACTGTTCCCATGAGGCACAGGGTCAAGACTGATTTGCATATGGCTGGGTTCAAACTGGAATGGCATGGTGAGCAAAAAACGATGGATTTAGGCCCAGATCTCTGTACTGGGGTGAATGTATGACATTGTTCTGCATTCTGTCCATCAACTGTTGTTTTTGCATTTGTCACCCCGAGTGGGACGGGTATGCCCAGACGTGGGTCCCGTGCTCTCCATGCCACTGGAATCAAGCTATCCTGGCTGAAGAGGGTGAAACCCCGAAACCGGTCCTAGGATGCTTGTTTCCAGTCCAGGGAGGACCTGGCTTGGCAGTTCGGGCTGGACTGTTCCCATGAGGCACAGGGTCAAGACTGATTTGCATATGGCTGGGTTCAAACTGGAATGGCATGGTGAGCAAAAAACGATGGATTTAGGCCCAGATCTCTGTACTGGGGTGAATGTATGACATTGTTCTGCATTCTGTCCATCAACTGTTGTTTTTGCATTTGTCACCCCGAGTGGGACGGGTATGCCCAGACGTGGGTCCCGTGCTCTCCATGCCACTGGAATCAAGCTATCCTGGCTGAAGAGGGGTGAAACCCCGAAACCGGTCCTAGGATGCTTGTTTCCAGTCCAGGGAGGACCTGGCTTGGCAGTTCGGGCTGGACTGTTCCCATGAGGCACAGGGTCAAGACTGATTTGCATATGGCTGGGTTCAAACTGGAATGGCATGGTGAGCAAAAAAACGATGGATTTAGGCCCAGATCTCTGTACTGGGGTGAATGTATGACATTGTTCTGCATTCTGTCCATCAACTGTTGTTTTTGCATTTGTCACCCCGAGTGGGACGGGTATGCCCAGACGTGGGTCCCGTGCTCTCCATGCCACTGGAATCAAGCTATCCTGGCTGAAGAGGGGTGAAACCCCGAAACCGGTCCTAGGATGCTTGTTTCCAGTCCAGGGAGGACCTGGCTTGGCAGTTCGGGCTGGACTGTTCCCATGAGGCACAGGGTCAAGACTGATTTGCATATGGCTGGGTTCAAACTGGAATGGCATGGTGAGCAAAAAACGATGGATTTAGGCCCAGATCTCTGTACTGGGGTGAATGTATGACATTGTTCTGCATTCTGTCCATCAACTGTTGTTTTTGCATTTGTCACCCCGAGTGGGACGGGTATGCCCAGACGTGGGTCCGTGCTCTCCATGCCACTGGAATCAAGCTATCCTGGCTGAAGAGGGGTGAAACCCGAAACCGGTCCTAGGATGCTTGTTTCCAGTCCAGGGAGGACCTGGCTTGGCAGTTCGGGCTGGACTGTTCCCATGAGGCACAGGGTCAAGACTGATTTGCATATGGCTGGGTTCAAACTGGAATGGCATGGTGAGCAAAAAAACGATGGATTTAGGCCCAGATCTCTGTACTGGGGTGAATGTATGACATTGTTCTGCATTCTGTCCATCAACTGTTGTTTTTGCATTTGTCACCCCGAGTGGGACGGGTATGCCCAGACGTGGGTCCCGTGCTCTCCATGCCACTGGAATCAAGCTATCCTGGCTGAAGAGGGGTGAAACCCCGAAACCGGTCCTAGGATGCTTGTTTCCAGTCCAGGGAGGACCTGGCTTGGCAGTTCGGGCTGGACTGTTCCCATGAGGCACAGGGTCAAGACTGATTTGCATATGGCTGGGTTCAAACTGGAATGGCATGGTGAGCAAAAAACGATGGATTTAGGCCCAGATCTCTGTACTGGGGTGAATGTATGACATTGTTCTGCATTCTGTCCATCAACTGTTGTTTTTGCATTTGTCACCCCGAGTGGGACGGGTATGCCCAGACGTGGGTCCCGTGCTCTCCATGCCACTGGAATCAAGCTATCCTGGCTGAAGAGGGGTGAAACCCCGAAACCGGTCCTAGGATGCTTGTTTCCAGTCCAGGGAGGACCTGGCTTGGCAGTTCGGGCTGGACTGTTCCCATGAGGCACAGGGTCAAGACTGATTTGCATATGGCTGGGTTCAAACTGGAATGGCATGGTGAGCAAAAAACGATGGATTTAGGCCCAGATCTCTGTACTGGGGTGAATGTATGACATTGTTCTGCATTCTGTCCATCAACTGTTGTTTTTGCATTTGTCACCCCGAGTGGGACGGGTATGCCCAGACGTGGGTCCCGTGCTCTCCATGCCACTGGAATCAAGCTATCCTGGCTGAAGAGGGTGAAACCCCGAAACCGGTCCTAGGATGCTTGTTTCCAGTCCAGGGAGGACCTGGCTTGGCAGTTCGGGCTGGACTGTTCCCATGAGGCACAGGGTCAAGACTGATTTGCATATGGCTGGGTTCAAACTGGAATGGCATGGTGAGCAAAAAAACGATGGATTTAGGCCCAGATCTCTGTACTGGGGTGAATGTATGACATTGTTCTGCATTCTGTCCATCAACTGTTGTTTTTGCATTTGTCACCCCGAGTGGGACGGGTATGCCCAGACGTGGGTCCCGTGCTCTCCATGCCACTGGAATCAAGCTATCCTGGCTGAAGAGGGGTGAAACCCCGAAACCGGTCCTAGGATGCTTGTTTCCAGTCCAGGGAGGACCTGGCTTGGCAGTTCGGGCTGGACTGTTCCCATGAGGCACAGGGTCAAGACTGATTTGCATATGGCTGGGTTCAAACTGGAATGGCATGGTGAGCAAAAACGATGGATTTAGGCCCAGATCTCTGTACTGGGGTGAATGTATGACATTGTTCTGCATTCTGTCCATCAACTGTTGTTTTTGCATTTGTCACCCCGAGTGGGACGGGTATGCCCAGACGTGGGTCCCGTGCTCTCCATGCCAATGGAATCAAGCTATCCTGGCTGAAGAGGGTGAAACCCCGAAACCGGTCCTAGGATGCTTGTTTCCAGTCCAGGGAGGACCTGGCTTGGCAGTTCGGGCTGGACTGTTCCCATGAGGCACAGGGTCAAGACTGATTTGCATATGGCTGGGTTCAAACTGGAATGGCATGGTGAGCAAAAACGATGGATTTAGGCCCAGATCTCTGTACTGGGGTGAATGTATGACATTGTTCTGCATTCTGTCCATCAACTGTTGTTTTTGCATTTGTCACCCCGAGTGGGACGGGTATGCCCAGACGTGGGTCCCGTGCTCTCCATGCCACTGGAATCAAGCTATCCTGGCTGAAGAGGGGTGAAACCCCGAAACCGGTCCTAGGATGCTTGTTTCCAGTCCAGGGAGGACCTGGCTTGGCAGTTCGGGCTGGACTGTTCCCATGAGGCACAGGGTCAAGACTGATTTGCATATGGCTGGGTTCAAACTGGAATGGCATGGTGAGCAAAAAAACGATGGATTTAGGCCCAGATCTCTGTACTGGGGTGAATGTATGACATTGTTCTGCATTCTGTCCATCAACTGTTGTTTTTGCATTTGTCACCCCGAGTGGGACGGGTATGCCCAGACGTGGGTCCCGTGCTCTCCATGCCACTGGAATCAAGCTGTCCTGGCTGAAGAGGGGTGAAACCCCGAAACCGGTCCTAGGATGCTTGTTTCCAGTCCAGGGAGGACCTGGCTTGGCAGTTCGGGCTGGACTGTTCCCATGAGGCACAGGGTCAAGACTGATTTGCATATGGCTGGGTTCAAACTGGAATGGCATGGTGAGCAAAAAACGATGGATTTAGGCCCAGATCTCTGTACTGGGGTGAATGTATGACATTGTTCTGCATTCTGTCCATCAACTGTTGTTTTTGCATTTGTCACCCCGAGTGGGACGGGTATGCCCAGACGTGGGTCCCGTGCTCTCCATGCCACTGGAATCAAGCTATCCTGGCTGAAGAGGGGTGAAACCTCGAAACCGGTCCTAGGATGCTTGTTTCCAGTCCAGGGAGGACCTGGCTTGGCAGTTCGGGCTGGACTGTTCCCATGAGGCACAGGGTCAAGACTGATTTGCATATGGCTGGGTTCAAACTGGAATGGCATGGTGAGCAAAAAAACGATGGATTTAGGCCCAGATCTCTGTACTGGGGTGAATGTATGACATTGTTCTGCATTCTGTCCATCAACTGTTGTTTTTGCATTTGTCACCCCGAGTGGGACGGGTATGCCCAGACGTGGGTCCCGTGCTCTCCATGCCACTGGAATCAAGCTATCCTGGCTGAAGAGGGTGAAACCCCGAAACCGGTCCTAGGATGCTTGTTTCCAGTCCAGGGAGGACCTGGCTTGGCAGTTCGGGCTGGACTGTTCCCATGAGGCACAGGGTCAAGACTGATTTGCATATGGCTGGGTTCAAACTGGAATGGCATGGTGAGCAAAAAACGATGGATTTAGGCCCAGATCTCTGTACTGGGGTGAATGTATGACATTGTTCTGCATTCTGTCCATCAACTGTTGTTTTTACTTTTAGAAAGTTGGCATTTTTTTACTTTACCCATTCTGTGCCTCTGCCTGTCTCTGAATACACGTCTGGGTTGGGTGACAGCTGGGCTTTGTGCATTCCCTCTAGACAGTCGCACAAAGAGACCTGGGGTATGACATTTGCATCACCATGCTGAAGGGCCTTCCTGAGGTAGATTGGGGGGATGAGCTGACACTTGCCCCTGAATAGGGCTGTGCCTGTCCCGCACAGAGCTACATACCCCTCTATAATGTGTCTGGAGCCTGGGTAGGAAAGGCAGGGACCTTGTGATCTTCAAAGGCCTCTTTGATGTCCCCACATTTCAAAGGTACATTTGGGTATAAGTACTTGTTAGACCTGGCATCATTGGTGCGGGTTTCCCCTGTATTTTTGCCTTTGCCCCCTGTGTTTTTGCTGTGTGTTGGACTTCATTTTGCTGGTCTAGATGCTTTGGGCACTTTGCCACTGCTGTTCAGTGCCAAAGTGCAAAGTGCAAGTGTTGTAAATTGTTGTTATGGATTGGTGTTTCCATAATTGGCTTATTTGATTTACTAGTCAGTCCCTAGTACAGTAAACTGTGTGTGCCCAGGGCCTGTAAATCAAATGCTGCTAGTGGGCCTGCAGCACTGGTTGTGCCACCCCCATAAGCAGCCTGTAAATGTTACTCAGGCCTGCCATTGCAGTGCCTGTGTGTAGTCTAATACTGCCATGTCGACTTGCCAGTTCCTAACCTTCCCTTTTCTTACATGTTAGTCATCCCTAAGGTAGGCTCAAGGTACCCCTGTGGGCAGGATGCAGTGTATGTGAAAGGTAGGACATGCCCAGGTGTGTTTGGCATGTCCTGATAGTGAAATACTGCCAATTTCGTTGTTCACTATTGCAAGGCTATCTGTTCCCATAGGATATAATAGGGAGTTAGCTTATAACATCTTATAAGCCTAACTACCCCTGGGAACAAGGTAGGAAAATAAAGTTTAGTATGCCTGAACTCGGAATGTTAAAATGCATCTTTTAGTGACGGTGATTTTTACATTCTGTTTGAAAATACCACTTTTAGAAAGTAGGTATTTTCTTGCTTAGCCATCCAGTGTGCCTCTTCTAGGATGTGTATTGACTGTCTGGCTTTGGAGTGACAGGGGCTGGGGAAGTGCAGTGGCTTCAGAGAGTCTGGATGAGTCAGTGCTAGGCTGAGTAGGCCTGGCTGCATTTGGAGTGGTGGGAGGAGTAGCACCTGCACCTGAATAGGGCTGTGCCTGCCTTCCACAATGATGGCTCCGCCCCCTGTGGTGTGTCTGGAGCCAGGGCTCACACTGACAATGGAGGTTGTTGTGCATTTGGAAAGTGCCCCCCAGAACTGGTTTGGACTGGGCTCAGAGCCCTGGGCCAGGAGAGAACAAAGAGATTTACTTTGTAAAAAGAGGGGCCCAGACCCCAGACTTTTAGATCACTACTGGGAAATCAAGAGGAACCTTTGCCAAGGAGAAGAGCTGGAGAAACTGAGGAGGAGTTCTCCCCTGTGCTGTTTGCTGTCTGGGGTTGGCCTACAGTGGCTACTTTCTGCCAAGGAAAGGGAAAAGGACTTTGCTGTTTGCTGTGTCCCCTGCTTGAGGAAGATCTCCCAATGCTTGAAACTGAGCTTGCCTCCTGTTCTGAAGTCTCAGGGACACAAAGACTTCACTACCAGCTCTTCTGAACTTCCTTGCTGGGAGTTCTGACCTGCTAATTGGTGCCTGTTGTTGTTTTGGACCTCTTTAGGCTGTTTGCCGGTGGGAGCTGGAAAAGTAACACAACTTCAAGGAGTGTGACGCATCCGCACTTGTTTCCGACGCATCGCCGAACAAATAGTCGCAGGGCCTGCCCACGGCTCGAGAAATCGCCGCCCATCGCATCGAGTGCACCGGTCTCTGAAGTGTGAGATCACCACACCGATTCCAACGCAAGCCCTGCTGTGCGGCTGCAAGAACCCACGCATCATCCCAGATCATCGCCTCGCAGAACTAAGTCTGTCGTATCGTTGGGAGACGCAGTAAGAAACCGACGCATCACCTCCCCATGCAGTAAGAAAGCAACGCATCATCTCCTCTCCGGTAAGGAACCGAGGCATCACCTCCCCTGTGCAGCAGTAAGGAACTGACGCAACACCTCCCCCGGAGCAAGGAACCGATGCATCACCTTCCCTGAGTGTAAGAAACCGACGCATCACCTTCCCTGCAGCCATTTTTGTTTGTGTGCGTGACGCATCCAAGGTACTTTGTGTGAAAAGTGTCGCATCTGCAATTTGCTTTGAACTGAACTATTTCTAACATTTAAAAAGTCATATTTTTATTGCTGTATAGTGGATTTTTGTCATTTGGTTTAGATAAAGATTACTTATTTTTCTAAACTGGTGTGGTGTCCATTTGTAGTGTTTTCACTGTATTACTGTATGTGTTCACAAATGCTTTATACACTGCCTCTGAGATAAGCCTGTCTGCTCGTGCCAAGCTACCAAGGGGGTGAGCAGGGGTTATTTTAGAAGTGTATCCCCTTACCCTGACTAGAAGCAAGGGTCTCTATTTGGACAAAGGTACCTACCTCTGCCAACTAGAGACCCCCATTTCTAACTGTACTGGACCCCAGACACCACCAAATCAGAACTCTACTGGAACCAAGGGCATTCTGCCTGGAAGAAGATGTGCTGTGCTGTAGGAAGGACTGCCACTTTGCTACTTGCTCTGCTGGCCTACTGATTGCTGTGCTGAAGGAGGGAATGCCGCTTTGCAACTTGCACTCCTGTGTTGGCCTGCTGCCTGCTACATCTTGCCTGACAGTGAGAGGGACTGGACCTACTCTATACATTATTGAACTCAACATTCTCCAATGGTTTGCTGGCTTGCCTCCTGTTTTCTGAAGTCTCAGGGACACAAAATATTTCTTGCAACTCTCCTTATGCTGCTGAACTCTGCCATCTATGACTCCTACCCATGCCTGAGGTGACCCCTCCAGTCCTGGGCCTCAGAAGTGCGTTTTGCAGCTGTTTTAACCCTCAACTTTGACGCAGCAGTGACTTTGCACCGACCTGCGCCAATGCATCGCGCTTTGACGCTGACACAGCTGCTGCTCGACGACAGCGTACCCAAACCAACACTAGTCGATGGCTACAGTGATCCAACCACCAAAGCCGATTGATGACGAAAGTGCGGCTCGACTTTGTCACAGCGCCTGCCTCGAAAAAGGGTTCGACAACTAAGCTCCATCGAAGGCGGGGATTGGCACCCCTGCCCGCCTCCATCCATTGATTGATCAGAAGATTTCCCAACTGACCTGGGTGGATTGTGTGGATTCCTTTTGCAAGGCACTGGATGATTGGATGAAGGGAAGTGAGGTAAAAGATTACCAGGGGCTGTATAATTTGTTTACAACAGAGCATATGTTCAGTCTTTGCTTTCCATATCTGTGCCAATACCTTGTTGATAGCAAGCTCACTGACCCCATAGAGCTTATGAAGGAGGTCGACTGCTGGATCCGCACCAGGGTCCAAATGAAGGTACCTGGGAGTGACCCCAAGAGGGGTGGTTCAGGCTCCCCCCAGCAGAGTGAGGGGGAGGTCAGGGGACACATAGACAGGTCCCAGGGTAAGTGGGGAGGAAAGGGTTCCCATGACCCTTCCAAGAAACAAGGAGGAGGTTCTGGTGGGCAGTGGCCCAGGGTGCCCCATTTCCATCCCCGCTGCTTTGAGTGTTCATAGCTAGGACACAAGCAGAGGGACTCTGTCTGTCCAAAGAGACTGCCCACTGGTGGAACCTCTACAGGGGTGGCAAATGTGGTCTTAGGGATAAGTAACCCCCAGGGGCAGGCCATAGACCATGCTGTGATCTCCCTTAACTAGGTGGTGATCGCTGAGGGTGGGAGTCCTCACTTCCAGCAGATTAAAGTGAAAGGGTCCCAGTCATTGCTCTGAGGGACACAGGGGCTAGCCAGACAATGGTAGTGGAAAGGCTAGTTTCCTCAGAGCATTACACTGGCTAGGTGTGTAGGGTAACTCTAGCCCATGTGCAAGACTTCTTCTGCCTTATAGCCCTTATATCCGTAGAGTGGGGTGGGGAGGTGACCCAGGGGAGGGTCATAGTTATTCCCCAGATACCCTTCTGCGGAATGAGTTGCCCCCAGTGTCAGGGGAACTGAGAGGGTCAGTCACCACAGGTGCCCTAACAGTTCAGTTTTCTGGTGGTACCACTCCCAAGTGGAGGGTACGGGACCCCAGAGGGAGGAACAAGGTAAGGGAGAGCCCACCCTGTCTCCACTCCTGTCCAGCCTCAGGGCACAGACCCTGGGCTGGGTGATCAGTCTCAGGATACCACCCCTGAACTGGTGGGAGGTGAAGTAGAAAAAGCGTGCAAGGCACATGGGGCTACCGTCCCCCCACTTTGAGAAACCATAGAGGTTAGAGGCCCCCGGATAGCCTGGGACCTGACTCTTGACACTGACAGATGTCAGTGGCCTCTGTTGGTTGTTATCCTTGTGGTCAGAGTTTTCCTTGGGTTGGGCACAGAATCAGACCCAAGGGGTGGAATGGGCCACATCACACTATTGGACCTGGTGTTACTGTCTGCCTACTGGGATGTATATGTGAGAAAAGTAAGCTTAGGTGCCACACAGATGGGGTCCACAGATGAGGAGAAGGGTTCCCTATTGGTCAGTTCAGTGGGCCCGAGAGTATAGACAGAAAGATCCAACTGGGTTCAGAGAGACATAAAACTGGCAAGTGCCCCCACAGTGTGGGCCATTGTCCATGTGCTATTACCCTAAGCAGGGAAGTCCATCAAGGTATTGATTAGTCTACCTCAGCTGTAGGCTGGAGGGGGGTTGTGTTGGACCTTTCCCTTTCTGCAGGGTCACCCCCAACCTTTTTACCTTACTC
This sequence comes from Calotriton arnoldi, assembly GCA_963921515.1. Taxonomy (NCBI): domain Eukaryota; kingdom Metazoa; phylum Chordata; class Amphibia; order Caudata; family Salamandridae; genus Calotriton; species Calotriton arnoldi. The sequence goes on from CAWUFW010001273.1 coordinate 1,882,686, forward strand.
CTCCCTTTTGTCTGACCTCGTTTTTATTGGCTTTAGGATTCTGGGCACTTTACCCCTACTAACCAGTACTATGGTGCATATGCTCAGTACTCAAATCGTGGTAACATTGGCTTATCCACAATTGACACATTACATTTACTTATAATTCCCTAGTAAAGTGCGCTAAATGTTCCCAGGGCCTGTAAATTAAATGCTACTAGTGGGTCTGCAGCACTGATTGTGCCACCCACTTTAGTGGCCCGTGTATGCAGTTTAAATTGCCATTTTGACATGGCATGTAAGCCACCCCTAAGGTAGGCCCTAGGCAGCCCTATTTTTTACTACTGGAAGGCCTATCTCTTCCATAGGTTAACATTGGGGTTGGTTTTGAACATCTTTTAAGTGTAATGTTCAATTGGAAAAAGATAGAGATTTGGAGTTTGGTGTCTCTGGACTCACAATTGTAAGTCTGAAAATGCCAGTTTTAGAAAGCTGGCATTTTCTTACTTTAACCATTCTGTGCCTCTGCCTGTGTCTGAATACACGTCTGGGTTGAGTGTCAGCTGGGCTTTGTGCATTCCTTCTGGACAGTCACACAAAGTGAGCTGAGGTGTGACATTTGCATCCAGATGGGCCATCACCGGGCTGATGGGCCTTCCTAGGGTAGATTGGGAGGGATGAGCTGACACCTGAATAGGGCTGTGCCTGCCTCCACACAAAGAGCAACATACCCCCCTGTAGCGTGTCTGGAGCCAGGGCAGGAAATACAGGGACCTTCTGATCTTCAAAGGCCTCTTTGATGTCTCCCCCACTTCAAAGGCACATTTTGGTATAAGTACTGGACCCCTTACACCACCAAATCAGAACTCTACTGGAGCCAAAGACATTCTGCCAGGAAGAAGAGCTGCTGTGCCTTAGGAGCGACTGCCACTTTGTTACTTGCTCTGCTGTGTTGGCCTGCTGCTTCTTGCCTACAGTGAGAGGGCTGGACCTGCTCTCTACATTCTTGAACCCAAAATTCTCCAAGGGCTTGCTGGCTTGCTTCCTGTTTTCTAAACTCTAAGGGACACAAAAGACTTCTTGCAGCTCTCCTGGTGCTGCCCGAGTGTGAGTCCTACCCTTGCCAGAGGAGCCCCCTCTAGTCCTGGGCCTCAGAAGTGGGTCTTGCAGCTGTTTTAACCTTAAACGCAGCAGCGACTGTGCGCCAATCGGTGACCAACACATTGCCCATCAATGCCGATTCAGGGCTGCTTGACGACCTCGTGCCCAGTGCCGACGCACTCAACAACTACAGCGATCCACCTTCCAAAGCCGCTCAATGATGACAGCGCGGCTCTACTTTGACACAACGCCTACCTCGACAAAGGGTTCGATACCGAAGTTCCATCGAAGGCGCAGATCAGCGCCCCGCTTGCCTCCATCCAGGGATCGACGATGATACAGCGCCTCCTTGACTCCACGCCTCGATTTTTCGACATCGAAACAATTTCATCCAAGGCACTTTGTTAGGAGGACCGGTGTAGGTCCTGTAGCCAGCCTGCTGTCAATTGCGGTTGGCCTGAGTTTTGGATTTGCACCTGTCCCTCGCAACCTCAAGTAACCTTTTGACTGGTAGTGACTTCTAAGCACTGGTTTCACATTTAATCTTTAAAAATTCAAAAGTCGACTTCTGCTAATTGGATTTTTGTCATGTTGGTATTGTTTTAATCAGATACATATTCTCTAGTATTCTAAACTCGTGTGGAGTTTTTTGTGGTGTTTTTATTGAGTTACTGTAATTAAAGTGTGCACAAATATTTTACACTTTGCCTTTTAAGTTATGCTTGACTGCTCTGTGCCAAGCTACCAGAGAGTGAGCACAGTTTAATTTAGGTTGTGCATTTGACTTACCCTGACTAGAGAAGTGGTCCCTGCTTGGACAAGGTGCATACCCGTCAACTAGAGACCCCATTTCTAGAAGTACTTTAAAGTTTTACATGTCCGTGTAATGAAAATCTCCTACATTTATCTTTCACTTCTGTAAGGCTTACCTCGCCCATAGGGTAACACTGGATTGCCTTATTACTTTTAATAAGTGCTAACTTTCAATTGGGAGCAAGGAGGAATGTTGAGTTTGGTGGCTATAGAATTGTAATTTAAAACCCTAATAAAGTCAGACTGTAAGAAAATGCCTCCTTTAGAAATTTGACATTTTCTTATCTTAACCATTTGGTGCATGAATCCTTTATCCTGTGTCACATGGCTTGGTGTAGCTGACAGTTGGTCTTTGTGTATTGACCCCAGACAGTGACACAAAGGGGGATAGGGGTTCCAGGCCGCAATCTGCGATCAGAAGGAAGGGCGCTAGTGAAGGTTTCAAGAGTTCTGAGGGCAAGAATGGGGGCACGGTCCTTCAGATATCTTGCGGCAAAATCTTGGAATGGGCTCCCGGAAACCCTAAGAATGGAACCATGCGAAACAAAATTCAGAAAAAAGCTAAAAACATGGCTATTCTCCTCGGTATCCTAAAGTGATTGATAGCGACAGGAGTGTGTCGGTAGGCAGTTCAAGCGACGTGTCTAGGGCCGGCTCTTGCTAGCGAGTCCGTTTTAGCGCGGGGACACGCCGGTTGGCGTAACCATGCGCTTTAGAAATGGTTAAATAAATAAATAAAAGACAGGCCATCTCTGACTTAATAAGGGGGAGGATCTGTCCCCCACCACACTTGCACATAACAAAGGCTTTGCCTGAGCACACTCACAATGGGTTTCACACTTGTCTTTTCTGACTTCAGGCAAGCTGTGACCACGGCAGAGAGGCAGGAAATTCCAGGCACCTCTGGGGTGGAAACCTCCAGAACCTTCTACTAATTGAAAGTGGTCACCAGTTATAAATAATGGACCCTCAGACCCAACTCTTCAGTACAACTGTGCCTGTGGAAGACTCAGAAGGACATTGTTGTGTATTAGTTCTTCTGGTAACATGGCTGACAGTGGTCATTAGCCCTTCCTTTGTGTCCTTACCTCCTTAGCCTCTAAAGAATACCTGTGAGTGTTCTAATTTGTACCGGAGTGTTCCACTCTTGTCAGTTGATGGTCTGGTCAGCAGGCGAGGTGTGCGCTCAGCTGTGTCCTACAATAAACCTACATGTAACTAACTAGAAGTGTCCTGACACCCATCTACTACAATTTGGCGACGATTTAGCTGATCAGACCAGAGAGGGAACATCCCCTGCACAGTTTTGAGCAGCACCTCGCACCAAGAACCCACTGCGGTCCACCCAACTGCTGCCAGTAACATGGTCATAAGAAGCAAAAAACCAGAGAAACGAGTGAAAAACTTAAAAAAAAAAAAAACGAAACTAAGGAAAAGAAAAGAAGAAGCAAGTACCACTCGTTCCAACCGTGAGTTAATTGCTGGTCTGTGCGTGTCCTTCCTTGAATTCGTCATCTATAGTGATTACCTCAAGACGGCCTATTTATAATACATAAGAACTGGCTTTGAGCAATGATCGGATCCTGTTGTTTGGCATTAATTATTTATCGTGGGCATAGATCGAGCCCCAGTGTTATTTAATGGTGTTGATCGGGGGCAAAGATCGGGCCCCGGTGTGAAAGTCAAGCACTCTGAGGACTCGCACCTGAAGTGCATTGATCGTGGGTCAAGCATCGAGCCCCGGTTGTATTTGAACTGTTGAAGTGCCGAGCGAGTGAAAAGAGAGAGCATAAAGGCGCCGCAACTAGGAACTGTGCAGCTGTTTGAGTGCCTCTCCGATCGTGGAGATAGTGCGGTCGGTGTTTTGCACTAGCAAGAAAGGTACAAAGGTACTTTATTTTGAGTCATCGTGCTTGAACCAAAACAGATTAAATTTTCTTGAAATATAAGTGGCAGTTACCTTCTGAGCGAGCACAGTCGCGTGATTGTCCCAGCGTTCTGTCCATCGTGTCTCCATGAAGTGAAGCTGACGTTATCATAGACGTGAGGGACTGCAGTGTGTCTGACGTAGGGACGTCCTAAACGTGACGACGCTCCCAGCGGCCATCTTGGGGTGTGTAATTTCAGCAAAGAAAAGATTGTTAGTGCTACGCGATCCAAGTGAGACGCTTATCTGGCGTTTTCATCTTCTGGTGCCTGCATCATCTCCGTCATTCAGCGCGTGTCTAATGGTATGCGCAGTTCGCTACTGGCTCCCGGCATCACTGTGCATGAAGGACACACCCCGCAGCAACGAAGCAACTATGGCAGACATCACGGTAGAAATGAAAGGCAGGCTGCATGATGAAGGTAAGAGCGCGCGCGTGCTCTGTGTGCGCTCCAGCAATGTTTGAAAATAACACAGAGGCGGTTCATCTGCCAAAGGAAGGCGCACCACGGAGGCAATGAAATTTTTTTTTTAATAAAAAACCATAAAGTGCTCAGAATCAACACTTGATGTTCATCATACATGGTGTAAACTCAACTTTCAATGTGTCTGACACGTGCCATTTTAACCTGCTTTGAAAGCGAGGAAGATTATTGTGTTAGTTGTCTTACCAGAATTCATCAAAAGGGGTGGTTATCTCGCCGCATCGCAGCGCTGCTGTCTTATGATTAAAATGGTCTGCAGAGGCGGATAACAGATCGGAAAAACAGATAGTTGTCTGCAGGCATAGAATGACAGATCTGTGAGGCAGGTTTAACCTACTGGACATTCAATCAGCCGTAGTCGCATAAAACAGTGTCATGCGCTTCTATCTGCTCGCTTCAGACAAAAGTGATCTATGTAACAAAGCAGAGAGTTGTGACATATGAACTTGAAAATACACACATGCGTTGTGATGGTTTTTATGTTTATGTTCAAAAGCACATAGAAAGTAAAGTCAGTGACAGCAGAGCGCAGGGCAAGAGTCACGCAAACGCAAGCGATCCAAGCAGTCTATAAAAAAAAAAAAAAGGGAAATGGTCGCACAGAAAAGCTTGTTAGGCAGCCACCAACATTTTCTGGCCACGAGAGTTATTCATCTCATTCCAGCGATTTTGGCAGACAGCTGCTTGGAAGCAAGTGAGGCAGATGATATTAAAAAAAAAAAATCTGAAATAGAATCAGACTTTTAGTTTTAAGAACAGATGCCACCGTTCAGAAGTATAAAAAGACTATGAATCTCAAGAGAAGAAATGCATACAGGAAATTAGAAAGTGGCTATTTGTTAACCTGGAGGAAACTATTGCAAATGAAATGCAAACGTAATTTGAACCTTGACAGAGTATATAGAATTGGGACTCAAACTCCTAAACCGAGAAAAAGAAGGACGGAAGGAGTGAGCCCAGAACCACGCAAGTGAGTTGGGACAGAGAGCCCACAACGGGGACAAAGATTCCAGTATCTGAGTGGACAAAGGCCCCAGTACCACGAAAGTGAGTTGGGACAGAGAGCCCACAACGGGGACAAAGGTTCCAGTACCTGAGTGGACACAGGTCCCATTACCAGTGGGGGAAAAGGTTCCTGAACCGGCATTGGACAAAGGTCACAGAACCAGTACCTGAAGGGAAAAAGGTCCCAGAACCGGCAATGGACAAAGGCCCCAGAACCAGAAGAGGACAAGGTGCCCACTACCAAGAACTTAAAAATTAAAAACTGAGACAGAGAGTCCAGTAGCAAGGTATCTGGCCTATAACCAGTGAAAGAGGCCCAGAACCAGAGAAAGTGAACCAGCGACTTACAACCAAGCCAAAGAGTTCACACTCGAAGAATCAAATCGACAGGAGAACTCAAGTTTGAAATGTTACTCAGTATTGAAGCGCAGAAATGATTTTCCAAACTACTGAGTATTTAATTAAAAAAAAATGTTTTAATTAAAAAGGACGTTGTGATCAATATGTTAGTCCGAGGCACTTCAAGTAAGATTAAAAACTCATAACATCACATGCGGTACTGCACTTGGAAATCTCGAAGAGTCCCAAGACTGTGGTATCTGCTGTCGGAGTCAAACGGACCTCACAACTTAATATTAAAGAAATTTGTAACTAAAGCATGAAGGCATCTGTTGAACTGTTCATCTTCAAAATGGAGCGGAAAGCGGTGGTGACGGAAGCAGATTGAAGAAAGTGAACTGTCTCTTCCTGTTTTTGGTGGACAAGGACAGGTGGACTGTCTTTTCCTGTTTTTGTCAGTCTAAGGGGAGGAGGTGGTGGTGGTCTGTTAGTTGTTTTGGGCGATGTCTCTCACCTCACCTTCCACTCTTGACACTCTTTACCCCCTAACGCTCCTTTGCGAATTAAAAATTAGTTCAAGACATCGTAGACCACATATCTGTCTTAATGATTATTGTTGTTGTTTCCCATACTTAGCTTCATTTTTGTTATTTATTTATTTATTTATTTTTTTCTCTGTTAAAGAGGAAGATGTGTTGTGTATTAGTTCTTCTGGTAACATGGCTGACAGTGGTCATTAGCCCTTCCTTTGTGTCCTTACCTCCTTAGCCTCTAAAGAATACCTGTGAGTGTTCTAACTTGTACCGGAGTGTTCCACTCTTGTCAGTTGATGGTCTGGTCAGCTGGCGAGGTGTGCGCTCAGCTGTGTCCTACAATAAACCTACATGTAACTAACTAGAAGTGTCCTGACATCCATCTACTACAGACATCTGTGTTGCTCCTCAGGAAGGACTGCTACTCTCCTGCCCTGCTGCCTGAGTGAGTAGGACTGGACCTGCATCTTTAACCAAGGACCACCAGAGTGACTTCAAGGGCTAGTTGGCTGGCCTCTTGATCAGAGCCTCAGGGATAGAAAAGGCTCCAACCACCTTGAACCCAGTACCTTGGCTCTGTCTGCTGTGAATCCTAATCCCCAAGTGGTGCCACACCAGTCATGGAGCCTTGGAGGTGGGCCTGGCTGTGCTGTGCCAGCCTGGCTGTCGTCATGTGCAGTGGCGGCTGGTGGAATTTGAAACTATTGGAGCATAAGAGCAATTAATGAACTTTGGAACACCTGTGAACTTTTTTAAAAAGTGGTGTAAAATGGTACATGTTGCTGCAAAATTTCTATAATGAGTTAACCGAAAAGCACATTTCTCATAGGTATTTTTAAAAGAAAACTTAAAAAATATTGCACAGAATTTCTAATTTTTCAATCTGCAAATTTGAGAGGTAGAGGTGGGGAGCCATTGTGAACTCAAGGCAACTGCCTGCCTCTGGCTACGTTTGGGATCCTTTTGGACTCTTGAGCCCAAATTGAGCCATGCCTCAAATTGAGCCATGCCTTCATGTGGCACCTGCCTGCTAGCCATGCTCTAATCTCATGTGCCAAGAAAGGAAGACAAAAACAATTAACTTTCAGTTTAAAATAGGGCAGAGAGAGAAATATCCATCTAGTGGCTTAACTGCTCAAAACCAAGGATCGCTCCTGGCTTTCCCATTTAGCCAAATTGTTTGATCCTAGGCATCAGAGTCTGGATGCTGCACTCAGCCGGAAGAGGAGGTCCCTGACACCTCTCTATACCTGCACACAGACCTGAGGTCCGTAATTACAAGGCACCAGATGAAAAATATCGTGACAAAATATGAAGAGAGGGCAGGGCAAATGAGAAAAAGAAAATTGGCATGAAATAAAAAGCAAGGACATGCTAACCGAGAAAGAAGGAAATGGAGAGAAAGGATAAGAAAGGGGGTAAGAGAGAAAAAAGATGTAAGAACGAAGGAGGAAAGGAGATCAAAAAAGCAAGAACAGGGATAACAAAAGTAGATAAAAAAAACACTAACGAAGGCTAAAGAGTGCAGAACTCCTCACATCGCTGACAGCTGCCTGATTAAGTACCTGATTAAGGTCCCTCCTCCATCCTGGCCTCCTGCTCCAAGCTTCCACTCTCCCCTTAGGCCTCGAACACTTCATTACAGCAACCCTGCCGGCACAGCCTCCAGTTTAATCTGTAAACCCACCCTTCCCATGTCGTCACAGGATGCCGTGGGATCAATGATGTCTGATGACCCCTCCCCACCCTGTGACGACATGGGAAAGGGAGGGAGATTGGCTGCGAGGCAGCAATGAGTGGCATGCTGCCCCAGGCAGTAAAAGGATGAGGTCCAAAGCACATGGGGCAGCTTGGAAATCAATATGCTGCTGCACGTAATTCGGGGTGGATCCTAGAGACCCCTATGAATGTAAGGACGGAGCTGTTTAGAGGTAAGCCCCTGTGTAAAAACAAAAACAAATGGACATTGTCTGACACTTGCGCACTAGCGCAGGTGCCTGAAAAATGTGCCTGGCTGTCTGACACTCGCGTTAGTGAAGGTGAAAAAGTGTCAGCCAGGCAATGTTTTGTGCATCGACACACATTCAATATTTTAGGGAATGAAGATGGATGATGTTAGAGATTACCATCCTCGTTACCAGCCTGGGGGTATAGCCTCCCCGCCCAAGCTCAGTGTCTGCTGCTGGTCCTGTGAGCAGAACGGGTGCAGCATGACACGTCCCCTCACAGCCACATTGAAACCGCTGCTGGCCGATGCAATCACAATGCAGGAACTTGCATCGCAGCCCACAGCTTTTTCGGAACCACAGCTGCGTGACACATCCTCGACATGGGCCTTCTCATTGCAAGCCCCTCGTTGAGGTCATCCATGACGCAGAACTTCGCATCGCAATCCCGCAGCTTCCTCTGAACCTCTGCTGTGCAATGCATCCTTGATGCAGGGCTTCACATCACATTCTCCTCGGTGACCGGCTCCTTGATGAGGATGCAGGACTTCACATCGCAGCCGTGCAGCTTCCTTGAAACCTCCACTGCACAACGCATCCTCAACGCAGGATCTGACAGCGCTCCGCCACCAAGATTTAAGGTAGTTTTGTTCAGCGAGCCCAACTTGGTCCCCGTAACGGCCCGTGCTCTATCGCAGTCGGCCTGAATTTGTGACTTTGTCCCGGTCCAGCGTGACCAGATAACCACAGATGGCACTTTGTGCTTTTAGACACTATTTACACTTAAATCTTTAAAATTGCATATCTCCAGTTCTACTGATTGGATTTTTGTTGTTTTGATTGCAAATAATTTTTCTAATTTTACTCTATTTTTCTAAATTGTGGGATTTTTCTAGAGTAGTTTTTTCCCTTTATTACTGTTTGGAGTGCTGCATAAATACTTTTCATATTACCTCTAAGTTAAGCCTGACTGCTTTGTGCCATGCTACCAGAGGGTTATTCACAGGTTAATTTGAGGTTGCTTGTAACTTCACCCTGACAGGAATTGGGTTGCTTATTGAGTAGGGTTTCACCCCCTCAACCAGTAACCCAATTTTTCCTACACAGGGACATTGGAATTATGCTGCACTGCAGCACCAAAGTGCACAGTTGACTAAATTATGCAGCACAAACATTCAAACTATGCAGCATAACACAGCACATTTTTTGATAGTATTACACATGGTAATATTGTCTAGACAAAGATTTCACTTCAATAGTCCCAGTTTAGCTACCAAAAACAGAACTAGGCAACTGAAAGATGACCAGTTAACCTTTGCGAAGGGCCTTCCACTGTGCAAATACGTCACCACATTTTTAGTAACCTTTAATTCGTTTTAGCTCGAAACACAATTTTTTTGTTAAAGTCTGCAGATTATGCAGCAGATGATGGATTATGTGGCAAATGCGGCATAACCATAATGATGATAAAAAAAGCTGCAGATGTAGACTCACATAATTCCAGAGGGCCTGTCCATTTGTTAGTGTACAATTGCTTAAACAGCAGTTCTGAAGTTGTTTTCTGGAAGAAATGATTTTACTCTCTTTAGAAGAGAGAGCTAGTACTAGGCCATCTTTGTTTCCTACGCAATATGTCCCATGAGGGTGAGGTTGGTGTCCTGGGTGAATTCAAGTGACTTGGTATTCAGTGAAAGTTGTGTTTTGAATCTGTCAAGGTTTATGTTATCGAATAAGCTTTGTATTGTTTCTTATGGAGAAAAAATGTGCATATGCCCAGGAGCTCCAATTTCCCCCCTGCTCAGAGTTCTTTGTTATTGAAAGCTCTGCACACTGGGAATAAGATCCCATTAGAAGTGTCACATGACCGTCCCAGAACTATGGCCGGAAAACTGCACCTGGTACAGCTTTACAGGCAAACTTCTGTGAACATTTGAATTCCAGAAAGTCGTAGGCAGAGATCTCCACCCATGATTTCCGACTTTCTTCGCGAATTGGGCCCAGGCTTATATATTTATCTAACATAAGCCTGAGAACCCTCCTTGTACGCCTGCTGATTGCCTAGAGAGCAGAACATCTGCTGGTGAGAGGCTAGGGTAAAATTGCAAGTCCACATTTCACCCTCCTATTTTCTTCACATAGAAAACATTAATGCATTTCCATGCCCACCTAGAAAAGCACTGTCGTGTTTTGGGGCACTTTATAGAGCAGAGGGTATCAAGTAAATGTTGTATTTGGCTGTGCAATTGACCAGTGTCAGCACTGATGTCCATGTTGAACTGCACTCAATCACTGTCCAAAGAGTATACTCTGGCTTGGGAGATTTTTGCATTGCATTGATTAGCAAAATTACAGATGTGGGAGTTTTCAGTTTTTTTTGCTATTGGTTGTGTCTCTTCAGTCACTGAAATAATTATTTCCTTGTTTGTCATGTGTGTGGAACTGCGCAATCGTTTGTTTGCTCTTTTTCCCCACTGAACAGTGAGGAATAGTCTATTTGCGACCTTGAAAACAATGAATGCCACAGATGTGCCTTGATGGTTTATTGGTAGGAAGCGGACGGATTGTTGTGGGAATAAACAAAGGGCCCTCAGCCCATCAACGCTCCATATGACGTTATTACCCTCCATCCCAGCGGACTGGATGGAATTGATTTGTGAATGGGCCCAATATTTTTTATCTCAATAACCTTGCCAAAGAGATGAGGTAAAGTGTGTATTCAAGTGTTATAGAGAATTAGAGCGACGTTTTTCCCTCTAACATGTTTCTGTTTCAATGATGTCTACAAGTTGTCTGTTTACCACGGTTCTTTTATGCTTTCAGTACATCATCGCGCTATTCTGGGTGTGCGCTTCCGTCTGCGCATGTGCACCCGGCGAACATCTTCAGCCTTAATGGCAGCTCTTATGGAAATGCCTATTGAGAAACAGGTTTCATCAAAGGCTATTAGGAGAGGGCTGCACCTTTGATATTTCTCAGTGGGGAATTAATTATATCACAAATAAAGGCTACTCGTCATTTCCTGACAGAACATTTATTTTAACCTTAACTACCATGAGATAAAACAATTTGTTTTCACTGTTAGGCACCCTGGCGCGAAGGACAAAGCCGTTCAGCTTTTGTTTCTGGCATAGAAGTAGGAAGATATAAGTCTACCTACAAAGCCAGCAGCCTACCTGAGCTTCAGCTGAAATCAACTAACAGGTGTCATAAAGGAATGTTATATGGCTCTTAGGGTCATTGTCGACATTGGTAAATTAGCATGGGCTATGCTGCCATGATGCTGCTTTTGCGCACGTTACTACATGACTTTATTTTTGCAAGCCTCTGTTTATGCCTTTCACATGAGAACTGTCTGCCTTTCACGTTTTCTGCTGAGTTCCTGGAGTTTTGTCTGAACACGATGTGCAAGGTCGATAAACAATGCCCCTTGTTATTCTGTTCTGGTCAGTCCCTAGCACCTAGACATAACATGCTAAACACAGCTGCAAATGCTGGAGACTCGTGCTTTGATATTACGGGGATGCATGTTGTTTTAATACACACTTGGAGAGAGCCCTTTCCATGGAGAAGAGCTATGCTGTCCCTATGATGTAAACCTAACATCTAGGCTTTCAGGTATGGGGTCTGCTGTCAAAGCCCAGAGATCTTCCTTTATATAAATAAACTTCTTCCAGTCAAGGGGAGGGTGGTTAGGCCTTATAGTCCTTTTTCCACTGTCTTTATAAAATGACTTCCCTTTTGTACTCTATGGAATTGTAACAATGCTAATTGTTTTGAGTTTATGCATTTTGCTGCTGGTAGTGGCTCGTATACTGTATTGTAGAGCACGATAGTTAAAATAAACATTTTGAACTATTACAGTGACTCTGCCAAATTCTTATTGTGGACAAGTACGAGTGAGCAAGTGAAAGAGTATGTCTTGCTGTTCTGGGTTGTCTAATCATTTGTAGCTCTGTGATATTTGGAGGAGAACGAATGAGACACTATAGCTAGTCGGTTTGGGGATTTTGGGCACTAAGGTGGTAGGTTGGTACACCCCTATACACCGAGGTCCTGTCTTCCTGCGCATAGTTCTGTGTAGGTGCAGAATCCCCGCAACATGGCGCCCACTTTGGTCTGGTTCTTATCTGCGAGACGCTTGAGTAGTGCTTGTGCTTGTCCACAAACCCCTCACCTCTGTTTCCGGAGACAGCTGTGACGGTGTAACCTCCTATATTGAAGTTTTATAGGTTCTTTCAAGCTTGAAATTTTAAAAGGTTCTTTCTCTTTATTCTTAAACCATTATTGCGCTGCCACACTTTCGATTTAGGTTGTCGTTCTTTGTTTTTCATAATGGGGGTTAATGTTCCGCCTCATGGCCGTGCCCCACTTAAGGCATATTTAGCTCAATATGGAGTGCCTGATGCGGGTGCAGAGCTTACATTTGTAGTGGAGGCAAATCCGGCTTACCACTTCGAGGTGTTTTATTCTTCGTTCACCTTTCCGGCGGTAGATGGAACAGATGATTTGTTTCATGGATACACCGCAACAGCCCTTCCTCATGCTTATCAGCCTTATAGGGCTCTAGAGGTTCCGCTCACGGCTTGGCAACACCAGATTTGGTTTAATGGCGCCCTTTCTCACCCAGTATCACTGGTTCGTTTAGGCCCTTTGTCGATAGATGGGGCCACATGGCCCATTTTGGCTGGGTACACCCCACACCCATGGTATTTGACTGTTGCGATTGCAGACCTGCGCGTGTTACATACGTCGTTCATACGCGTACATAGGGCTGTTATACAATTCGTCTCACACAACTTCCAGGTGGGTCCACCTGGCATTGCTGCGCAACCTGCGGGTCCTGGTGCTGTGACCATCAGCCCGCTTATGGTTAATTCTGTGATGGGCAAGCGTCCACAAAATATGGATGAATTACCTTATTGGCTTGCTGAAAAATTTGGACAACTAGAGGCTGTTTTTCCGAATACTAGTCCTGTGGAAAAACACAGGATCTTGACTATTAGTTTGCCTAAAGACTTAATTCCCAAACTTGCTGATTGTAACACCTGGGGTAAGGTGTTCGCGGCGGTATATTCGAAGTGCTTCGGCACTCCCTCCATGACCGTACTCCCCTCCGTGATAAAACGTGTTCAAGATGAACATGGAGCCGAAGCAGCTGTGGAGTTGGGGATGAGACTGGTGGGGGTGTTCGACGTGGTTGCTGACATGATTCTTGCTAATGTCAAGGGTGATGCGGTCAGCTTTCAGGTGGCAAACCGCTTGGAGGCTATTCCTGATGCAGACAAACCACGCGAATTACCAAAGATTATTGCAAAGGCATATAAAACTATAGGCCGCAATAGTCTGGGAGCTAAGCCTTTTGCTCAAACGCAAACACAATCTCAAACTCAACAAAAGCCCAGACTGATAAAGACGGGCGTCCGTTCTTTCCTAAAAAGAACTGGAAGAATAAAAAACAGGTGCAGCAACAACAGAAGCAAGGTTCGCGTGCTGGTTCACCTACACCTGGATCTTCTGAGCGTACTTATGACTTGCGCGATCGCTCGAAACTTAAGCTTCCTGATAGATTTCAGGACCCTGATCAGTGCTCTCCTCGTTCTTTACAGGACACTTCGGAGTCTCACGTCGGAGGTGGGGAGTGCCAGGACCGTGGCAAAACCCAGACCACACAAAAGGTACAAGATCAACCTCGACAGTTTGACGTTAAAGCTAAACAAGAGGATCTGCCTCGTTTTAGACTCCCGTATCAGGAGAAGAAAGTTGCTGCTTTAACAGCGAGATATGCCTCAGATGGTGAGAACACGACTCCTGGACTCAACATGGGCGGTGACTCTGCTCGACAGCGCAGCGGAAGTTACCATAGTGCGGGAGGCACTGCGTCCCTGTCTGGAGGCGACAGCAACTGATACCTTCATAACTGTGGCAACAGCAGATACCCGGGTTGCCCGCCCTCCCCCCGGATAGACTGTATGACATTATTTTTCAAATTGAGGGTGATGTACAACGTCCAATCAAGGCAGTTTTCTGGGAAAATCTAACCTCCTCATAAGACATTTTGTTGGCGGAGGCAGATTGGCCTCCACCATTTGTGTTAGCCGCTTCTCGAGGGGAGGACGTGATACTTCCGAGTTTTTCGCGTTTTGTCCCTGTAGAGCATGCAATGGCTTTAGGAGCAGAGTGGGCACTGGCCCTGGCCCACTCTGTGTACCGTAACCAAGTGGGCTGGGATATAGATTCACCAGCACATGAGATATCTTTACGGTCTACGCCACAGCCACACCCGCAATATCCAATCAAACGCGAAGCAAAGGCTCACGTTTGTGACATTCTAACACAGTTGGAGTATCAGGGTGTGACTGAATCTTGTACATCACAGATAAATAATAATCCGCTCTTTACGGTATCTAAGCCTGATGGCTCATATCGGATTGTATTGGATTACCGAAATTTGAATAGTCATTGTCGCACTTTTGCAGTGCAAAACACTCACAGCTCTGCGCTGGTGAACAACCTTGTTCGTAAAAAATACAAAACTACACTGGACACATCCAATGGTTTCTACAGTCACAATTTGGCTCCTGAGAGCCGTGACTTGACAGCATTCACAGCCGTCGGAAATCAGAAAAAGTTTAAACGATTGCCCATGGGGTATAAGAATAGCCCCGGGGCATTTGCTGCACGTGTTGTATCATTGTTACACAACATTGATCCAGATGCGTTCTCGTACATGGATGATATCTATCTCACGGACGATGAGCTTATACCGCATCTTGTCCGAGTCGACCACATCATTTCTGCGTTTGCCGACTATGGATACAAATTTAACTTTGCAAAGTCACACATCGCTCATTTAGCTCATTTCCTGGAGAAATGTGCACATTTGCAACCCCCTTCCACTCTGAAGAAACTTCGGTCCTTGCTGGGATTTTTGAATTTCGGGAGGACTTATATTCCCGACTATGCCCAGCGTATCAAACCGCTTTATGCGTTGATACAACGGACATATTCTTCTGCCAGCTGGCTCACGGAACATACCTCAATTCTGCATTCTTTGCAAACTGCCTTGCTTGCAACTAATTACTTATTGACTCGTGATAACACCACGTGATACGTATCGTACCAGGGACGGTGGGTTTCACTTACGTGACGTTCAATGAGGGGGACACAGTACCTATTGCATACAAATCACATTTGTACACTGCAGCTGAAATGCCTTTTTCCAAGAAAGAAAGTTTTGACCGCGGTCCAGATTGCGATTCTGATGGAACGCTCATTGGCGCAAGGTAAACGCATTCTTATGGTCACGCCCTTCCCTGCTTTGGAGCCCGTGACTAAGGCAAGTGTACCTAACTCGAAAGCATTACATCCCTGTTGGATACAATGGGCTACGTCTTTGACATCATCAGATGTCACTTTTATCTTTGACCCTGCACTACAGACACAGGAGTTTTTACAGTATGAACATGTTCATCCAGCTCCCTTGTCTTTGCTTCCTTTAGATGAATACAAATGTGTCATTTACACTGATGGCTCGGCTCAACCGGCCATGGGTTCCAGACACGCTTATTCCGCGGCTTGCGCGATTGTTGCTGGCTCCATTGTCGATGGAGAGTTTAAGTCTTCCGTTATGCATACTCAAGCACTTGGGGACTGTACCGCACAGTTGGCGGAGCTGCGCGCACTTATTCTTGCTCTAGAGTTTGCTGATCCTAATGTGAATACTCTTATTGTATGCGACTCTTACTACTGTGTTCAGTCTTTTAATGACAACTTATTTTTTTGGACTCGAAATGACTATCAAGACTCTAAAGGCAGCGCATTTAAGCATAAAATGCTTTGGGTTCGAGTGGCAGAGCTTAAACAGCTTCTGCCCCTCACACAGGTTATCCATACTCTTGGGCATCAGCATGTGGGAGCACATGCTCTTGGTAATTCTTTGGCTGACGAAGCGGCCAGATCTGCAGTAGCCCTGTGTTCCGTTGCAGCAGTTACAAGGTCCATGACTAAAATAGATAATGATATTTTGGCAGCAGTGGCTGCTGAGGGAGGGAACCGCTTTTCCTCAGGGTTTCCCTTCGAAATACTTATCATATTTCTCCCGAGCAAGTTACTTACGCTTCTATTCCGTCTGTTGGGGATCAGCTGATTCCCAACATGGGCCGCAGACTTGCTTTGATCAGAGCCGCACACGAGGGCATGGCTTCTGCTCATGCCGGAGTGTCTGCGTCAGTCTCGATTTTACAGCAACGTTATTGGTGGCGTGGTTTATATAAACAGACCCATACTTATGTGCTTTCTTGTGACATTTGTCAGCAAATCAAACCATCTACGGTGTCACGCCCACCACAAACACAGCTATGTATTTCTAATAAACCATTTGGCTGTGTATATCTCGATCACTGCGGTCCGTTCTCTTCTGATACTGCATATAAATACATTTTAGTTGCAGTTGATTCGTGCACATGATTCCTTTGGGTTTGGCCACAACGCAGTGCTGACACTCGAAATGTCATCAGGGATTTGCGTGTCTTTGTCGGGATGTTTGCCTGTGGCACCTTTCATTCTGACCTAGGTCCAGCGTTCGCCTCTAAGGCTTAAAAGGACGCGATGAAGTCCATGGGGGTGCTGGTGCAATTTTCGTCTCCATACAGGCCTGAGGGCAATTCAATTGTGGAGCGAATGAACCATGACTTAAAGCAATCCTTGACAGCTAGAGTCTTAGGTACTGGCAGGAACTGGTTGGCTCATTTGTATGGTGTTCAACGTGCACTCAATAATCTCCCAAGAAGATCTCTGGGTGGGCGGACCCCATACGAAATGCTCTTTGGCATTAAAATGTTTGTGCCAGACCTTGATGGTCTAGACGTTGTGGTGGCTGCCGCAACCTTTGACGTAGATAATCATTCTACTGTGTTACAGGATCTACCAAAGACCCGTGACAGCTATGCAACTGAACATTTACCCTCTTCCGATGATGCAGCGCTGCTGATTCCCGTAGCCGGCTGGCTTCCCAAGATTGGCGACCTGGTGCGAGAAAAGCTGGAGAACAAGAAAGAATTTGGTCCCTCCTATCGTGCACCAGTTCCAGTGCTTGGACTGAAGGGTACTCGTACAGTTATTTTACCACCTTTACCTGGTCGCAAAGACAACAGATATATCTCAGTGGACAATGTCAAGCTACACCGTCTGGCCGATTCTGAATAGTGTCACGCCTGCTGTTTCGTGTACTGCAATTTCATTGAGTCCGCTGACTTCATCCTCTTCCTCTGACGCTCGTAAGGCTGGGAAGGTGATGGACACTGTTATTGACCTTTCCTCCGTCCGACCTCTATCTTCCAATGCAGAAGTCGAGTACGCTTATCCTACAGATGGGTCCGTTAGTGAAGTACCGGTCAGTCCTCGACAACGTCAAGCTGGCCCAGCTCTACCATCGCTCAGTAACAGAACGGCAAGCGGCTACTTTAGAGATAATGCCAGCTTCTCTTCTGACTCGTCCTCCTCGACTTCCAGTTTGGCAGTTCCACCGACTAAATTGGCTATTTTCTTCACTTAGTTCAAAAAGACTTACCTGGTCCCTCCATGGACCTACATTTGACTGGTACTCATCCTAATTTTCCTCTTCATGTCAATTGGGTTTGTGACCGTGTTCTTCTTACTCATCAATGGTCATTATTTATGCGGTGAACTTGATCGATGGAACTCTTGCCCCTCACACATCGTCCCATATTATGAAACGTGATCAGACTCATGTGAACATTTCAGCATTCCCGGTTACAGATGGCATCATTTGGGATAAAGTAGCCTTCGAGGTCCACAGCCCGACTGAGGTGCTCAGGGTGCCATACGTGTTTCGTGTCTCATTAGGAGATGTGGTGACACGGGACATACATTCTGACGATTGGGATGTGCAAACAGTACATGCATTGTTTTAGGTACAGTCCCGGGCACACGTAACGAGGATATAATATCAGGAGAAATGTCTCATACTGCAGAAATGTAGAGGGTCTACACCAGAATGATAATCATAGGTGTTTAATATAGTAACAGAGCATAAGCAACCAGCCAAAACAAAAGCAACCAGCCGACACGTGTTTCGTCACAAAGGGTAGTAACCCGTGACTCTTCAGGGCTGGGGAAGATACAAAACATAAGATAAACTGACAAGAAAGCAAACAAACGATGTATAGGTCGAAATTTAAAAATCATAAATATAAGTGGAAACCTGGTTTCATAACTTACACACAAAATGACAATGAAAGATCTTTGCACCAAGATCAAAAGGTCGAGCTGTGAATGTGTAGAGGAAGAAAAATAAATGGAATTGCAGACCAAGAGGCGAAATAATCAGAACATGGTAAATGAGAAGCGACACAAGCCAATGTGATAAAATTGAAAAGGCAGCCTGTAAAGATAACAATCACGCACTAAGCGGAACGTGTTGGAAATACATGCAATGGAGGGCGCCCGGTCATGGCAACGAACAGGTTCTAAAAGCGGCTGTAAACGCAAAGTCAGTGTTGGTGAAAGGTACTCAGGCAGAAGACCAACTAGATAGACAAGGACTCCTAAATAGAGGATAGGTCACCCAGGGTTAAAAGGAGGACCTCTGGTACACAAAAGGTAACACAAAACCGCATAGTGAACGAAATGGTGATCACGAGCAAGCTCCATTATGAGCTGGAAGAGTGCGACTGAAAGACATGCAGAGAAAGCGAAAGAACGATAAAGACACAGCCTAGTAGGTGGCTCTGGAGGGAATAGATGGCTGCCCTAAGTGTGTGCTACTAGTAGGTGAAAGAAAAAAAGGGGGGGGAAAGAGGGTAGAGACAAATACCTGAAAGGCGGTGCCAACAAGGTGAATTCTATGGAGAGGAAAAGGAAAACGGTAAGCGAAAGGGGTGAGCTGGAAAAGGAAAAAATACGTACAGGGAAACTAAAGTGAAACCTTACCAAGTGACCGTTCAAGACTCCAAAACGGCAATGAAGAGCAGTGCGAACCACGGTAGGTGGACTACTGCCAAATGTAAGGAAAAGAAGACGGATATCGCCGGGCGGCGGATAAGACAATGAGGACTATTGACCTGAGAGAAAACGGAAAATGGGAATGAAGTGAAGTGCCAAGTGTGGGAGGGAAAGGGGGGAAGGGGAAAGACGAAAACACTAGAGTATCGAGGTGAAGAAGGCTTACCTTCAGAAAAGTCGATGCAGTCTGTGGCGACGAGAATAACCAAGTGCTAAGTAGCACAGGGGGGAATATAGAATTAGGCGTGCCAGGTCAGTAGTCCAGGACGACAACGGCGGATGCGCCGGGGTACAGGAAACTAGATGGTGAAAGAGGGGGAGAAAAGGTGTACGCAGATACACCAGGGATAGTGAGCTAGCAAAGGTTGGCTCGTGTGGAGGGGACTGAGTCGCTTACCTGGGAGAAGTGTTGTTCAGGAAGGAAAATGGTTCCGGAAGATGGCCGGAAGAGGAGGGGCGGAGGCGGGGTTATATAGGCAAGGTGGAGAAAGACTAGACCGCAGAAGGACAAAAGCAGAGGTGGGCTACACAGGACGCCATGTATAGAGTGTGCCGGTGTAGGAATTGGTGCTGTAAAAGGGATGTACGCCCCAAGTTGAAAGCAGAAAAAAAGGGAAAAAAGAAAATAACATAGACTGAAATAAAGAAAGAAAAAGGGAACAAACGTACATAAAATATAGACAAACCGATCGATGGAGGATGTTGAAAGGAGAGATGAAGGAGAAAATAGATGCACCATCTGAGAAAAAGTAGTGTAACTCCTGTGTTATGGAGTGCATGTCAGATGCTCAAAACAGAGATGCTAAGACCTGGAGGGAAAAAAACATAAAAGTAGTATACCATAATAAATAAATGCTCTCTGGATTACACGCATATACCAAAACTTCATGAGTAACACTGTGAGAGAAATACTCGCATGAAGCTTAGCCTAAAGCTAACAACCAAGTTACATGAGAAATAATTAAGGTGACCATAGTGGGCGCCGCTATGACATGACGTTCACCCGAATAGTAAAGCGAAGTGACATTATACCAAAAGTAGTGACATGATAGCAACAATAGTGGGTGAGAATCGCACAAGGTGACTAAAATCTCAAAACTCTATAATCAAATTAACAGATAGCTGTGAGATTCACGAAAATGTCTGGTTCATCAAATATTCCAACTGGAATAATGAGGTTCATGTTTCATGGAGTGGTCAGTAACCAGTGATTAATCCCCTAAAAAAGAATGAAGCTCATGATCCGTGTTTAATCCGTGTTGCACCGTCTGAAGGCGCATAATCCATATTGCTTCCAGACGTCTGAGCCTCAGTTCTCTGTTGCCTCCTCTGGCATTAGTGGCAGCCACATCAAATCCGAAGAACGAGAGGCGTTTTTTGGAGGCTTGCGTGGGACAAGTTGCTGCGTGGACTGCCATGGGGTATCTGGAATCCTGGCTTTGGAGTGCTCTGATGTGTTCACCAATGCGTTCCTTCAATGGTCTGATGGTGCTTCCTACATACCATAGTTTACAGGTGCACTCTAGAATGTATATGACAAATTTAGTGTTACAATTAATGTTGCAATTGATCAGGTATTTCTTCTTGTTGATTGCTGTGAGATTTTTGATGCCATTCTGGGCAAATCTGCAGACACCACAACAACCACATTTAAAGAAACCCAGTGTGTGTGTTTTGAGCCATGAGTGGCTACTATGAGGACGAGGTACAGTGGGACTGAGTCTCGTTTTAAGAGTTCTACCACGTCTATAGGTGATCCGAGGTCTCGAGGTGATTACATCTTTAAGCGTAACATCTGCTAGTAGTACACCCCAATGTTTGTTAAGACTCCTTTTTATAGCTAGACCCATGTCACTAAAATCGGTAATCAATCTAACTGGTTGATCCTGTTTGGTAACTGTGTTTTTGTCACCTAAAGTTTCATGTCTCTCTAACTTTTGGATTCTTTTCTCAGCTTTATTTATGGTATGTGCATCATAACCTCTAGCCTTGAACCTAGATTTCATGTTGGAGATGCATTTCTGGAATTCTGGTTCCTCACTGCAGTTCCTTCTGGCTCTAACGAATTCACCGTAGGGTATCCCTTGAAGTTGATTAGAGGGTGGGAACTTTCTGCATGCAGGATGGCATTGCATGACGTCTCTTTCCTATATAGTCGACTATGTAGTGTGTTAGACTTGATGTAGAGTTCCACATCGAGAAATGTGATGCTCGACTTGCTACAGACATTCGTGAACCTCATGTTCATGTCATTGGAGTTAAGGTAAGTGAAAAACTCTTCTAGTTTGTCTTGGGAACCTGACCATAGCAGAAGGCAGTCATCAATGTAGCGTCCCCAATAGATTATGCAGTCAACCCATGGAGCTCCCTTGATACCCCAGATCCAAATGGATTCTAGAACACCCATGTAGAGATTGGCAAATGATGGGGAAAATTTGGAGCCCATAGCTATGCCTTTGGTCTGCTTGTACCATACATTGTCGTAGAGGAAGAAGTTATTATTGAGAATGATGTCCATCATGGCAATCAACATGTTGGTGTGTTGCCAAAGTGTGGCTGGCCTGTTGTGTAGAAGGCTGGTGATGGCTTTGAGACCAACCTCTGGTTCAATGGTAGTGTAGAGAGAAACCACATCTAAGGTTGCTAAAGTCATGTCCGGTTGCCATTGGACATCAGCTAGGATGCTCAAGATATGTTTAGTGTCCTGTATATATGAGGGTAAATTCTTGACCATGGGGCCCAGAAAGAGGTCAACATATTGGGCAAGTCTCTCTGTGGGTCCGCCTATACCTGATACTATGGGTCTACCAGCAGGAAAAGGGCCCGGTTTGTGTATCTTAGGAAGGGTATACAGCCAAGGGAATGCAGGTCTGTGTACCTTCAAATAAAGAAGTTCCTGATCGTCAATAAGACCTAAAGTATGACAATCAGAAAGGTATTTGTTGATCTTAACAATGAGGGTACCAGTGGGATTTTGATTCAATTGTTCATAACAGGAGGTGTTCTCTAGTTGAGTAAGGATTTCCTTGTGATAATCAGCGTGGTTCATAACCACAACATTCCCTCCTTTGTCGGCCTCTTTGATTATTAAATCAGGAGTGGAACTTAATGTTTTTAGAGCCACCCGTTCTTCTCTACGTAAGTTGTCTTTGGTCCTATGTTTCGAGTGAAGAGTTTTCTTTTCATGTTTGTCTATGTCCGTGAGAACTAGGTTGTAAAAGATATCCACAGAATTGCCCCCTGGGAGAATAGGAGTCCATCTAGACTTCGTCTTGAGACCACTGTTAAGAGTGAGGTCTGTGTCAATATCTAGTTCCAGAAGAAGATCTTCCATATTCATGGGAGGGTCGTCCATGTCCGTAAGGGACAGGAGTAAATGGGTGTCCTGAATATCTTTGATACTTTGTACACCCAAAGAATAGTCTGTGCAGATATTCTTGATGGTCTTAGTGGTGGTAGCGAAACTACTGAAATGTTTCCTGATCTTAAGACCCCTAATAAATTTAAAGAGGTCTATTTTGTGTCTACAGGTGTCTCCTTGTTCATGGGGATTAAAACTTAAGCCTCTGCTAAGAAGTGAGATCATCCCACTGTTCAGAGTATGTGATGAAAGGTTAACTACCTGCACACCTTGATCTTGTGAATCTATTTGTTTTTCCCGTCCCCAGACCTTAGTTTCTTCTTGTACTCTTCTGAGTCCTGACCTCTTCCCTCTACGGGTTTTCTGTCTTGGCCTCCTAGTCTTTGTTGTGTCCGGTTCTCCCTTCGTATCGTTAGGACCTCTCGTAAAAAGATGATTTATTGAGGGTAGATCTGTTCAGGTCGTTTGTTGGGTTATCAGGTTCACTGTCACTGCTGGCAATGGTGTTGAGAGAGGTGGAACTGGATGAGATGGATGAAATGTCCGGTCTAATTGGTTTGTTACCAGGTGTGGCGGTCTGAAGTAACTGATCGTATTTTCTAGCGAAAGTAAAAACACGTCCCTCTCTGTAGTCAGATTCTTTTATGTCATCTTAAATGATATCCTGTCCAAACACCAGAACGAAATAAAAGACAGAAAAACCCGACAATTAAAAAGAGACGAAGCTGACTACAGAGAGGGACGTGTTTTTACTTTCGCTAGAAAATACGATCAGTTACTTCAGACCGCCACACCTGGTAACAAACCAATTAGACCGGACATTTCATCCATCTCATCCAGTTCCACCTCTCTCAACACCATTGCCAGCAGTGACAGTGAACCTGATAACCCAACAAACGACCTGAACAGATCTACCCTCAATAAATCATCTTTTTACGAGAGGTCCTAACGATACGAAGGGAGAACCGTACACAACAAAGACTAGGAGGCCAAGACAGAAAACCCGTAGAGGGAAGAGGTCAGGACTCAGAAGAGTACAAGAAGAAACTAAGGTCTGGGGACGGGAAAAACAAATAGATTCACAAGATCAAGGTGTGCAGGTAGTTAACCTTTCATCACATACTCTGAACAGTGGGATGATCTCACTTCTTAGCAGAGGCTTAAGTTTTAATCCCCATGAACAAGGAGACACCTGTAGACACAAAATAGACCTCTTTAAATTTATTAGGGGTCTTAAGATCAGGAAACATTTCAGTAGTTTCCCTACCACCACTAAGACCATCAAGAATATCTGCACAGACTATTCTTTGGGTGTACAAAGTATCAAAGATATTCAGGACACCCATTTACTCCTGTCCCTTACGGACATGGACGACCCTCCCATGAATATGGAAGATCTTCTTCTGGAACTAGATATTGACACAGACCTCACTCTTAACAGTGGTCTCAAGACGAAGTCTAGATGGACTCCTATTCTCCCAGGGGGCAATTCTGTGGATATCTTTTACAACCTAGTTCTCACGGACATAGACAAACATGAAAAGAAAACTCTTCACTCGAAACATAGGACCAAAGACAACTTACGTAGAGAAGAACGGGTGGCTCTAAAAACATTAAGTTCCACTCCTGATTTAATAATCAAAGAGGCCGACAAAGGAGGGAATGTTGTGGTTATGAACCACGCTGATTATCACAAGGAAATCCTTACTCAACTAGAGAACACCTCCTGTTATGAACAATTGAATCAAAATCCCACTGGTACCCTCATTGTTAAGATCAACAAATACCTTTCTGATTGTCATACTTTAGGTCTTATTGACGATCAGG
The DNA here is from genome assembly GCA_963921515.1 of Calotriton arnoldi. Lineage (NCBI taxonomy): Eukaryota > Metazoa > Chordata > Amphibia > Caudata > Salamandridae > Calotriton > Calotriton arnoldi. The sequence continues at coordinate 1,907,024 of CAWUFW010001273.1, forward strand.
AACTTCTTTATTTGAAGGTACACAGACCTGCATTCCCTTGGCTGTATACCCTTCCTAAGATACACAAACCGGGCCCTTTTCCTGCTGGTAGACCCATAGTATCAGGTATAGGCGGACCCACAGAGAGACTTGCCCAATATGTTGACCTCTTTCTGGGCCCCATGGTCAAGAATTTACCCTCATATATACAGGACACTAAACATATCTTGAGCATCCTAGCTGATGTCCAATGGCAACCGGACATGACTTTAGCAACCTTAGATGTGGTTTCTCTCTACACTACCATTGAACCAGAGGTTGGTCTCAAAGCCATCACCAGCCTTCTACACAACAGGCCAGCCACACTTTGGCAACACACCAACATGTTGATTGCCATGATGGACATCATTCTCAATAATAACTTCTTCCTCTACGACAATGTATGGTACAAGCAGACCAAAGGCGTAGCTATGGGCTCCAAATTTTCCCCATCATTTGCCAATCTCTACATGGGTGTTCTAGAATCCATTTGGATCTGGGGTATCAAGGGAGCTCCATGGGTTGACTGCATAATCTATTGGGGACGCTACATTGATGACTGCCTTCTGCTATGGTCAGGTTCCCAAGACAAACTAGAAGAGTTTTTCACTTACCTTAACTCCAATGACATGAACATGAGGTTCACGAATGTCTGTAGCAAGTCGAGCATCACATTTCTCGATGTGGAACTCTACATCAAGTCTAACACACTACATAGTCGACTATATAGGAAAGAGACGTCATGCAATGCCATCCTGCATGCAGAAAGTTCCCACCCCTCTAATCAACTTCAAGGGATACCCTAAGGTGAATTCGTTAGAGCCAGAAGGAACTGCAGTGAGGAACCAGAATTCCAGAAATGCATCTCCAACATGAAATCTAGGTTCAAGGCTAGAGGTTATGATGCACATACCATAAATAAAGCTGAGAAAAGAATCCAAAAGTTAGAGAGACATGAAACTTTAGGTGACAAAAACACAGTTACCAAACAGGATCAACCAGTTAGATTGATTACCGATTTTAGTGACATGGGTCTAGCCATAAAAGGAGTCTTAACAAACATTGGGGTGTACTACTAGCAGATGTTACGCTTAAAGATGTAATCACCACGAGACCTCGGATCACCTATAGACGTGGTAGAACTCTTAAAACGAGACTCAGTCCCACTGTACCTCGTCCTCATAGTAGCCACTCATGGCTCAAAACACACACACTGGGTTTCTTTAAATGTGGTTGTTGTGGTGTCTGCAGATTTGCCCAGAATGGCATCAAAAATCTCACAGCAATCAACAAGAAGAAATACCTGATCAATTGCAACATCAATTGTAACACTAAATTTGTCATATACATTCTAGAGTGCACCTGTAAACTATGGTATGTAGGAAGCACCATCAGACCATTGAAGGAACGCATTGGTGAACACATCAGAGCACTCCAACGCCAGGATTCCAGATACCCCATGGCAGTCCACGCAGCCACTTGTCCCACGCAAGCCTCCAAAACGCCTCTCGTTCTTCGGATTTGATGTGGCTGCCACTAATGCCAGAGGAGGCAACAGAGAACTGAGGCTCAGACGTCTGGAAGCAATATGGATTATGCGCCTTCAGACGGTGCAACACGGATTAAACACGGATCATGAGCTTCATTATTTTTTAGGGGATTAATCACTGGTTACTGACCACTCCATGAACCATGAACCTCATTATTCCAGTTGGAATATTTGATGAACCAGACATTTTCGTGAATCTCACAGCTATCTGTTAATTTGATTATAGAGTTTTGAGATTTTAGACACCTTGTGCGATTCTCACCCACTATTGTTGCTATCATGTCACTACTTTTGGTATAATGTCACTTCGCTTTACTATTCGGGTGAACGTCATGTCATAGCGGCGCCCACTATGGTCACCTTAATTATTTCTCATGTAACTTGGTTGTTAGCTTTAGGCTAAGCTTCATGCGAGTATTTCTCTCACAGTGTTACTCATGAAGTTTTGGTATATGCGTGTAATCCAGAGAGCATTTATTTATTATGGTATACTACTTTTATGTTTTTTTTCCTCCAGGTCTTAGCATCTCTGTTTTGAGCATCTGACATGCACTCCATATCACAGGAGTTACACTACTTTTTCTCAGATGTTGCATCTATTTTCTCCTTCATCTCTCCTTTCAACATCCTCCATCGATCGGTTTGTCTATATTTTATGTACGTTTGTTCCCTTTTTCTTTCTTTATTTCAGTCTAAGTTATTTTCTTTTTTTCCCTTTTTTTCTGCTTTCAACTTGGGGCGTACATCCCTTTTACAGCACCAATTCCTACACCGGCACACTCTATACATGGCGTCCTGTGTAGCCCACCTCTGCTTTTGTCCTTCTGCGGTCTAGTCTTTCTCCACCTTGCCTATATAACCCCGCCTCCGCCCCTCCTCTTCCGTCCATCTTCCGGAACCATTTTCCTTCCTGAACAACACTTCTCCCAGGTAAGCGACTCAGTCCCCTCCACACGAGCCAACCTTTGCTAGCTCACTATCCCTGGTGTATCTGCTTACACCTTTTCTCCCCCTCTTTCACCATCTAGTTTCCTGTACCCCGGCGCATCCGCCGTTGTCGTCCTGGACTACTGACCTGGCACGCCTAATTCTATATTCCCCCTGTGCTACTTAGCACTTGGTTATTCTCGTCGCCACAGACTGCATCGACTTTTCTGAAGGTAAGCCTTCTTCACCTCGATACTCTAGTGTTTTCGTCTTTCCCCTTCCCCCCTTTCCCTCCCACACTTGGCACTTCACTTCATTCCCATTTTCCGTTTTCTCTCAGGTCAATAGTCCTCATTGGCTTATCCGCCGCCCGGCGATATCCGTCTTCCTTTCCTTACATTTGGCAGTAGTCCACCTACCGTGGTTCGCACTGCTCTTCATTGCCGTTTTGGAGTCTTGAACGGTCACTTGGTAAGGTTTCACTTTAGTTTCCGTGGGCCTGATTCACAGAACTAACTTACGTCAAAAACGTAAAGTTAGTACTTTTTGGTATTCACAGAATGAACTTACTCATTTCGGTATTCACAGAAGTTAGTAGTCCTAACTTTAGGACTCCTAAATGCCTTCTGTGAATACCGAAAGTCTTAAAGTTAGGATTTTTCTCAGTTTAGGAGTAGTAAAGTTAGGCCTCCTAACTTCAGGACTCCTAAATGCCTTCTGTGAATACCAAAAGTCTTGAAGTTAGGATTTTTCTCAGTTTAGGAGTCGTAAAGTTAGGACTCCTAACTTTAGGACTCCTAAATGCCTTCTGTGAATACCGAAAGTCTTGAAGTTAGGATTTTTCTCAGTTTAGGAGTAGTAAAGTTAGGACTCCTAACTTCAGGACTCCTAAATGCCTTCTGTGAATACCAAAAGTCTTGAAGTTAGGATTTTCTCAGTTTAGGAGTCGTAAAGTTAGGACTCCTAACTTTAGGACTCCTAAATGCCTTCTGTGAATACCGAAAGTCTTGAAGTTAGGATTTTTCTCAGTTTAGGAGTAGTAAAGTTAGGACTCCTAACTTCAGGACTCCTAAATGCCTTCTGTGAATACCAAAAGTCTTGAAGTTAGGATTTTTCTCAGTTTAGGAGTCGTAAAGTTAGGACTCCTAACTTTAGGACTCCTAAATGCCTTCTGTGAATACCGAAAGTCTTGAAGTTAGGATTTTTCTCAGTTTAGGAGTAGTAAAGTTAGGACTCCTAACTTCAGGACTCTAAATGCCTTCTGTAAATACCAAAAGTCTTGAAGTTAGGATTTTTCTCAGTTTAGGAGTCGTAAGTTAGGACTCCTAACTTTAGGACTCCTAAATGCCTTCTGTGACTACCGAAAGTCTTGAAGTTAGGATTTTTCTCAGTTTAGGAGTAGTAAAGTTAGGACTCCTAACTTTACTACTCCTAAACTGAGAAAAATCCTAACTTTAAGACTTTCGGTATTCACAGAAGGCATTTAGGAGTCCTAAAGTTAGGACTACTAACTTCTGTGAATACCGAAATGAGTAAGTTCATTCTGTGAATACCAAAATGAGTAAGTGTATTCTGTGAATACCAAAAAGTACTAACTTTACGTTTTTGACGTAAGTTAGTTCTGTGAATCAGGCCCCCTGTACGTATTTTTTCCTTTTCCAGCTCACCCCTTTCGCTTACCGTTTTCCTTTTCCTCTCCATAGAATCCACCTTGTTGGCACCGCCTTTCAGGTATTTGTCTCTACCCTCTTTCCCCCCCCTTTTTTTCTTTCACCTACTAGTAGCACACACTTAGGGCAGCCGTCTATTCCCTCCAGAGCCACCTACTAGGCTGTGTCTTTATCGTTCTTTCGCTTTCTCTGCATGTCTTTCAGTCGCACTCGTCCAGCTCATAATGGAGCTTGCTCGTGATCACCATTTCGTTCACTATGCGGTTTTGTCTTACCTTTTGTGTACCAGAGGTCCTCCTTTTAACCCTGGGTGACCTATCCTCTATTTAGGAGTACTTGTCTATCTAGTTGGTCTTCTGCCTGAGTACCTTTCACCAACACTGACTTTGCGTTTACAGCCGCTTTTAGAACCTGTTCGTTGCCATGACCGGGCGCCCTCCATTGCATGTATTTCCAACACGTTCCGCTTAGTGCGTGATTGTTATCTTTACAGGCTGCCTTTTCAATTTTATCACATTGGCTTGTGTCGCTTCTCATTTACCATGTTCTGATTATTTCGCCTCTTGGTCTGCAATTCCATTTATTTTTCTTCCTCTACACATTCACAGCTCGACCTTTTGATCTTGGTGCAAAGATCTTTCATTGTCATTTTGTGTGTAAGTTATGTAACCAGGTTTCCACTTGTATTTATGATTTTTAAATTTCGACCTATACATCGTTTGTTTGCTTTCTTGTCAGTTTATCTTATGTTTTGTATCTTCCCCAGCCCTGAAGAGTCACGGGTTACTACCCTTTGTGACGAAACACGTGTCGGCTGGTTGCTTCTGTTTTGGCTGGTTGCTTATGCTCTGTTACTATATTAAACACCTATGATTATCATTCTGGTGTAGACCCTCTACATTTCTGCAGTATGAGACATTTCTCCTGATATTATATCCTCGTTACGTGTGCCCGGGACTGTACCTACTTCATTTGTGTGGATTTCTATCCATACCATCACGGGGGTTTTAGGGCATATCCCCTGACCTGGTTTGCACCGTTCACACTCCTAGTATAACATAAACTCAGCGCGAATTAGCTTGAGCGCCATTATTCCTGTCAATACTAAAAACCCCACACTGAAAAGTACATGCATTGTTTTCTGACTTAAAATATTATGCTGCTTTTGATGCTGAAGATTTGTATTTAAATTCTGCCAATTATGCTGATCTCTTCTGTTATCAGCATTATGGGCATCATTTTTTGCACAAAACAAACACGTTAAGACCTGTTCGTAATTACACTCAATGAGAACATTGTCCAACTCCTATAGAAGGGAGTTCTAAAACTCTTAGAGATAAGTTCACATATTTTACTGATTACGACACATCTAATTACTTTAAATTACAATCGCAACTGGTATCCAAATTTATCCTAACCCGCTCTAAATTGATTTATTCCAACTCTTTTAGGACTCAATTGGTTACACAAGGTTATGATCACTGGAAGGACACCATTGAGTTAAAATCGATCTGGGGCACTAAGCAATGGCAGGTTCAGGGAACAGAAGCATTGCATCGTGCCTGCCTGATCCCTACTCATATTTAATTTTTGAATGATACAGTGTACCAAACACTTGTTTCGGATTGGCCACTGTTAAGAATTTGAATACCTCTTCCATTCCGTCTTTAGCGGAATATGACAATTGGCGAGCTCGCACAAATTATACCCTAGACACATTGCGGGCTTTGCTCCAAAATGACACTTTTAATGTCTCAGAAATTGATCCATCCGGTTGGTTGGTGTGGCAAACCAATTCAAATGCATGCCAAATGCGTTTTTATAATTCAATATCTGGTTTCACCCAGACTAGACCGGACCCACGTTATCCAAGTTCCCATTCGGTTACCACATACTCGGTAGGTAAATTATGCCAACAATGGCATAAGGTTGGCAAAGGTTCTAGCAGTGGTCGATAATAGCATTAATACGCTTTCCTCATGCATCTACACATTGGATAACATTGTTTCTTCTGTTATTGATATTGTTCAAAATGATGTGTCTGTATTGTATCATGGTCAAAACCAATTACGATCTGTTATGCAGTTTGCATGGACGTTACAGACCCTTAAAATTAACCCTGGGCGTAGGACTACGCTACGCTCGCGTAGTTTGCGTAGTTTGCGCTATTACGCACTACGCAAATTGCACGTAGCACAGTGCAAAAATGCATAGCGTAGCGGGCATTTTTTGCTTGCTTGCGGTCCTCAACGTCAAGTTGGCGACTGCGAGCGAGCAAAATGACATCCCGGCGAGACTTTTTCCTCGTTCGCGATCAGCAACATCAAGTTGCCGATCGCAAGCGTGGAAAATAAACCTCCCGGCGAGATTCTCAACGCGGGGAGGTCAGGTTTCTCATTGCGAGCGGTCGCGTATGCTCGCGACCGCTCACGATGAGAAACTACCAGTACGTGTTGAGAAAACTGCTGCTCGAGTACAAATCTACTCGAGGGGCAGAAAACGACCGCTTGCACTGTGCAAGATGCCGTTTGCAATGATTGCACAGTGCGGACAAGCATCCGGCACTGTGCAATCAGTGCGAACAGCATTTTCCATACCGCACTACGCAGTTCGCGTAGCTACGCGTAGCTTGCGTAGTGCGAAGTGCACTTCGCGTAGCGTAGCGCCACTACGCAAACTACGCCCAGGGTTACTTAAAAAGGGAAAAGTCCCTTGGGATTATTTGAATGCTTCTGCACTGTTTTTACCATTTAATCTGACTGATAACCAGCGCTTTATGTCAATGAAAGATGCTACTTACACACTATTGCATATTGAACAATTAGAGCCCTTGCCGTTCTCGGTAGCGGAAACGGACTCTGCTATTGGTTAATTCATGGGGTTATCTCTCTGCCTTTTTCGTTGTTTCAATTTAAATCATGCATGCAACATTTTCCGGTTGGTCGCTTTGAACCCACGGGTAGTGCATTTCTCCATGAATTATGGTCCCTGCCTTTCACTTACAGATGTCAACGGGAGGATAAGGAAGTTTTCCTAACATGGGAGGACTGCGATTCCACAGTTGGACATTCCCTGGTTTGTAAACACGTTAGGTTGCACGGTGCTTGTAATGTGTCAGTGCCTAATCTTGCTTGTTTTCTGACGGGAACTCCAGTACCATCAATAATTCCCGCTTTTACTTTGCTTACCAACAGTAGTTATCTTATTTTGAACAACCAAGACTGCTGTGGTTTACGGGCAGGAATTCCCTATTTAGTAACAGTCTGACAACGAGTTACTTGTTGTAGCAATGTGCTTTTTCCGCCCCCTCATGGGAGTGTAGATAGTTTCATTTGGCCTTCCATTCCGACTTTGAAAACAGATTTCAACAAATTAAGCAGGCTCAAAGAGCTACTATTCCAACAAGAGGTCGCTCTCACTTCGGCTCAAGAGACCTTCGAGTTACAGGTGGCTAGAACATCTAGCGAAATTCAGACACTGCTGAATACTACACTCCCACTTCATTTTGGGGAGCTTATACATCAAATCTTTAATGCGTCTGACACTACAGGCCTTGCTAATTTTTTTAAACAAGTGGGAGCGGGCCTTGTGACTTCTTTTCGTACAATATTTGGAGTCATACCGGCTTTTATTCATTCTATTTTTTCCAGCGTCTTCGGCGGATTCCCTTTATTACTGGCGTTAGCTGGTGGAGTCCTGCTTCTTCTGTTCCTGCTGTGCAATGGCTGCTCATCTTGTGGTACTGCACAGACCAGGCCAATTGCAACTGTACCGTGATAGGATGCAACAGGTTTTTGGATGCTTGCCACTAGCAACGCTTAGCGTGAGTTATGAATTGACTTTTCGCTTTGCCTACTTTACTTGCGTGCAACCAGTTTTTTACTGTCGGCGGTGCCCCTTCTATTGGGCTATGGATTTATATCTCTCCAATACGTCATGTCCAGTCCCGGATTTTATCCAGTTGATGGGTCCTTTACGGCCCATGACCAGGCTTGTTCTGGGGATGGCTGTATGGCGCGTGCGGCAGCACTTGGAGTATAGGCTGAATGGGATATCTGTGCGGCTTCACAGAGCCTCCTGCGTCAGAGTTTCATCGAATATCACGCAAGTTGCCCGATTAAGCTGGAGCCGAAAATTCTTCTTCTTTACATGTCCAAAATGAACGATTTTATTAAAAAAAAATTCTTTCCCAATTTGTTTTTTTGGTTATACTCCGACACTTTGAACTCTGCTTGGCTTTTTGAACCCTGTTTTGGTCCTTTCTCTAGTCCTATGGCCTTACCAGGGGGAGAGTGTTATATGGCTCTTAGGGACATTGTCGACATTGCTAAGTTAGCATGGGCTTTGCTGCCATGATGCTGCTTTGCGCACGTTACTACATGACTTTATTTTTGCAAGCCTCTGTTTATGCCTTTCACATGAGAACTGTCTGCCTTTCACGTTTTCTGCTGAGTTCCTGGAGTTTTGTCTGAACACGATGTGCAAGGTCGATAAACAATGCCCCTTGTTATTCTGTTCTGGTCAGTCCCTAGCACCTAGACATAACATGCTAAACACAGCTGCAAATGCTGGAGACTCGTGCTTTGATATTACGGGGATGCATGTTGTTTTAATACACACTTGGAGAGAGCCCTTTCCATGGAGAAGAGCTATGCTGTCCCTATGATGCAAACCTAACATCTAGGCTTTCAGGTATGGGGTCTGCTGTCAGAGCCCAGAGATCTTCCTTTATATAAATAAACTTCTTCCAGTCAAGGTGAGGGTGGTTAGGCCTTATTGTCCTTTTGCCACTGTCTTTATAAAATGGCTTCCCCTTTTGTACTCTATGGAATTGTAACAATGCTAATTGTTTTGAGTTTATGCATTTTGCTGCTGGTAGTGGCTCGTATACTGTATTGTAGAGCACGATAGTTAAAATAAACATTTTGAACTATTACAGTGACTCTGCCAAATTCTTATTGTGGACAAGTACGAGTGAGCGAGCGAAAGAGTATGTCTTGCTACCGCGATTCCTGAGAGAGTCGGGAGTGTTGTGTTCTGGGTTGTCTAATCATTTGTAGCTCTGTGATATTTGGAGGAGAACGAATGAGACACTATAGCTAGTCGGTTTTGGGATTTTGGGCACTAAGGTGGTAGGTTGGTACACCCCTATACACCGAGGTCCTGTCTTCCTGCGCATAGTTCTGTGTAGTTCTGCAGAATCCCCGTAACAGGAAAAGGGGCTTTCCAGCAACCGGATTCAGCAGAATGCGAACCAGGAAGTAGAAAAATCACTGCTGTCCATCGAAGGAGTTCATGGTACTTTGATTGGTGTATTTGACACGGGTCCTTATCCCATCCGGTCAATGTTATTGACATTTTGGGAATGCACGTCAGTGATTCTCTCCTGTCGGTCCGTTTTGTGGGGGGGTCTGCTCCTCTGTACAAGACTGAGATGACTGACTGAGTTATTTATAGAGCGCACTACTGCCAAGGCGTCTTGGCGCTGAGGTAATAGCAATCCAACCTGAGTAACAGATCTAGATCTTGGAAAAGAGCCATGTTTTGATCATCTTTCTGAAAAGAGTCCTGCTATTCTGCAGTCTCAGATGTGTTGGGAGGGAGTTCCACAATTTGGCCGCTTGGTAGGAGAACCCCCTACCGCCCCATCTGGCTCTTCTTATCCTGGGAATAAGGACCAGTCCAGTGTTTGCTGACCTGAGGCATCGAGCAGGCAGATATCGCGGAAACAGGCATTGAATGTGTGCCGCCCCTCCTCCGTATAGGGCTTTATGGACTAAGCAAAGCGCTTTGAAGTCTATTCTTCGGCGGACTGGTAACCAATGGAGGAGTCTTAGGCTCGCGGAAGTGGGGTGGTTTGGTAAGTTTAACAGTACTCGTGCGGCCGCGTTTTGTATGGACTGTAATTTGGACAAGAACACCATATTAGGGGTAGCCCGTACCATGTACTGGCAATAAATCCCCATATGGGTAATGTGTGATGTATAAATGTTTGTTGATAAGTAAATATGACTTTTTAAGATTTTCAGCAAATTCACCCCACTCCATTGACTATGAAAAAACCTGTTAAATGTGATGCAGCGCGTACAATAAAAACTATTCTCCTCCTAGGTCACTTATCGGTCATCCAGGGGCAACCTATATTTTCTCACATCCACATGACGATGGGGCCCATAAACATCGTCTATTACACACGCACACACCTGGATTTCCTTTACACTTTTACGAAAATCTATACTCCTAGGAGAAGCATGAGAACTAAATAGAAAACACCATTTATGTACCGCTGGAAGGAGCCGGGATATCTTATTACCTTAACCTATCGCTTTCTTTTAGTTATTTCTTAAGATATTCCTGCTCATTGTTTTGTCGATGAATCATTCATGTAAGAAATTAGTTCATAGTGATTAAGACCAGCTAAATCACAATAACCAATTACTGGTGTCACAATCATTTAGTAAAATAACCACTGAGTCGATTGATTTAAAGAATCTTAAATTTTATATAATTTTAAAAGCATGAGAAAGAATTTAAACTTTTATTCAATTATTCATTCATTATTAATTCAAATATTTATTAAGCATAATCAATTTTATTGCAGAAAGGAAATTTTCGTCATGAAGCAAAACCCTAATTACCTGCCTACCTTCCTAATTTAGCCTAATGATTTCTAACCTAAGTTTAAGAATTAGAAATAACCTGATTCTCATACTCAACTGGAAAATTAAGACAGCAACAGAAACTTCAGCTCGTCAGCATCAGCTACCTGCAACCCGTCTCATCTAACAGTCTTTCAGCATCTCCCGCTCAGTAATGGATCGATCAGGACCACCCAGCACTGGAAGCCACCAACACCAACACGACTCTCCAACTCCGCTCCTGACTGTGTACCCCTCCCACTAAGAGTAGGCCCTCTTATACCCTAATTCTAACTTTGCTAACTAATTGTTGCAACATTAATAACACGCTTTTCTTTCATTGGTCCATGCATGTCATCTTATTCATTCTTTTAATCAAGTTCTGTCGGATCCAACGGTCCTTGGATCATTTCCTTTCTCACAGTTCAAGACATGTTTCCATCCGCTTCGATCAGTACATTTGTAACTTCTTTCGATACATTCGAGAACTCTGCAGGCATTGTCCTTTCTCTTAAAATGGTTTCCCACGGTTCTTTGCTGATCACCACGGCACACTATCAGTTCAATTAGGTCACATCAGCCTTGACCATTTCTCGCATCCTAGCCTCTCAGCAACATCACGAGGTTAGCTTTTCTCCAACTTTTCCCCCTTGTCACGTGTTTCCCCGCACTTGCGCACTTCATTAACTGGCAGCCATTTTATATCGCCACTCGGTTATACTTTAGACGCACTATTTTGAAATAAACAAAACATAATTAAAATAGAGAAAAATAGCCTTTTCGTTTCCCTCCCGTCATCTACGTACCCCAATTAGTTATTACCTAGCACAAAGCAACATTTAAGCTGTTCCTTACTTACCATCACTATTGTTTTTGCAACAACACGTTTATTTTCTATGAAGCACAAATCATGCATTTATTTTAAATTAGTACGCATTTATTTTTATGTTATAATTAGACACACGGACATTTGTTAATAGATTATTCAGCACATACACTTGCGTATTACCCTTCCCACACATACAGTGTTGATTAATACATTTAAACGAACATTTTATTAATTATTTATAAAATTTGTTAGGGGTTAAAAAAATTATTTTCTCTGCTCCATCAACTCCCCCTTTGGTGATTTTTAAATCACCACATAAAACCCAAGTTATACTTCTTTTCAGGCAGTATATGTCTTTCATCCTTTGCTTTTTGTTAGTTACACATCTGTTTCTCTTTCATCTTGTCTTCTTGTCTCCTTATACATGCTTTCTTTCATTTTCTCTAACTCAATTTCACCCATTTCTCTCTCTCTCTCTTTCATTATTCTGTTATTTCTTTTTATCTTATTTTGTCTTACTTTTCTTTTTATACACGTTATTACTATTTTCAACACCATGGCTAACAATATTACTACAGTTGCTATTATTATAACTTTCCCTATCATTAGTCTACTCATTCTGGTCAACCAATTTGCTACTGAAGAAAACCCTCTACCAAGTTTTCCCAAGACACTTTCAACCTCCAGTGGAACTAGTTCTTTGTGCAAATTTGTAATATTTGTAATATACTTCTGTATATTTTCACTTTTATCAGGAATGTAAGTGCAACAATGTTGGACTTTCAACATTCCACAGACTCCACCCTCTTTTGCCAAAAGAATATCAAGGGCAAGCCGATTTTGCATCACCATAGCTCTCATGGCAACCATTTTGGTATTTACCATTAAGAACCCTCCCGCAGTATCTGTAGACAAACGATCTACTACTGTGGATAACTTCCGAATTTTAAATGCATTCAAAGATATTCCCACTGCTGGTATTAATGCTCCAAAAATATCACCTACAATTTCTGAAAAACTTTCCCTCTTTCTACGTGTAAAGCTATTAATCATCTTGTATGTTCCTTTTTCTTCTCTGTCCATATGAAAGATTTTTGGAAAGACCAGGCCTACATAGCAAGTTCCATACCAATGGTCCGGTAACCTGTAATAAGCTCTATTCCCACAAATATAATAGATACCTGGAAATATTGGATCTTTTCCACCTTTGAATCCCCAACCTCCCAGAATTTGATAACTGTCATGGCAGATACTGGAACCTACAAATTAATTGTCATAGACTGTCTTATTTCTCCTAATACACAACTTTCCTGTTTGCGGCCAATCTAATGTCATTGCTGCATTTATCTTTTTCCCTTCATGATTTCCTTCCTCAAGCGTCCATAGATGTGTTCCTTCCTCTTTTATTGCTTCTTTTTGAAATTTAATTCTTCTTTCTTCAACCATTTCTAAAAATACCTTTTCTTCTTTCTTTAACTCACAGGTAAGGTTGTTACTAACTATTTCTTCTAAGGTTAATTTTCTATGTTCTAGAAAGAATTCTCCTAAAACCTTTGCTGGTTTTACTTTGTTAAGTTCTGGTACTACTGGAATGTTTGCAAAAATCTTATCTATATCAGTATAATAAGATTCTAATCTACCTGTTTTATAAAATAAACTTGCTATTACACTACAGGTTATTCCATAAGTTAGAGGTAGGTGATGATAAGTCACACCTTCTGACACTGATGCAGGTAACTGCATACAAACATAACAATCTCTCACATCCATTGTCTCTACATATTCATACAACAATTTTGTAAAAACATTTTTAGAAAAGTCTGTTACTGACTTATCCTTATGTAATTCTGCACTACTTCTTAAATAACTGGTTCTTTAATATTAGTTTCTTTTTCTGGTTTAGTATCATTCTTTGCTTCTATCACAGCTAAACTAATAGGAATTGTGATTGCTAAAACTATCCATATGGTCATTAATAACCCTGTACAAAAGCAGCACATTTTACACCATCTTTTTACAAACTCACATTTATCTCTTCTATCCCTAGTATTTTCCATTTTGCTTTTTCTATTTGTTAAGTTTCAGAAAATTGTGTCACTACACCTCAGAAATGACTTAGATGCCACTCTGCTTTCAAAAAGTCTTTGCTTGGTACTTTCTTTTAATTCTTTCCAGAATTCTTTCGTTGTCACATCCGGTGATTTGTCACATCCAGTAAAATTGTCATGTCCGGCAGAAGCACTATAAGTCTTCACTTCAGGTTTGTTGCATCTCACCTTTTCCCATTCGACTTCTTAGTCTCTGGTTCTCGTGAGTGTTTTCTTCTTCTTTGTAATCCGTCAGTGCGATATACAGCCACTCAGGTGACTTATACTTTGCATTCACTTTCTTCGTTCTTTTGGACTTTTGCAATCGTTTTCCACTTGGTTTTTCTTGTCCCTTTTGACTTGTTATTTCATTCACTTGTTCAGGACTTTCTTCTCCAGCTCTTATTATTCTATATCTCAATTTTCTTATATAGTTGTTGGGCCAATTATCTCCTTTCCTTGGCCTTTTGGCTTCACCTTCTTTTTCTTCTCTTTCTGATTTCCAATTTCTTTTTCTTGATTCAGTTTTTGCTTTCTCCTCCTCTCCACTCTCTTCAGTTTCTGTTTCAACTGTTTCACTATTGTCTCTTATTTTGAAGCTTATGATCTCGTCATCTCCTACTGGTGGATCTGTCTTCTCCTTCTTGTGTTCCCTTATTACTGTCCCTCCTCGGTGTTCTTCCGATTTGGTGTTTTCCTCCCTTTCTACTTCTAAATTTCCCTGTTCTTCTGTTTCTCTATCTGCCCCTATTGCTCCTCGGGGTTCTTCTCGATTCTCTAACTTTTTGTGTACTTCTTTCCCTACTTCATCTATTAATATTATTTCTGAAGGATTTCCACCATAACTTGTACTTGGTTGCTCATCTAGATCATTTTCTTGCTCATTTTCTTCTCTAATTGGTTTATAACCCCAAGTTCTCCTTCGGAATATTTCACAGTTTGCTACTGAATCATCAGATCCTGAACTTGTGTCAGATGTTTCCAGATGTCGACTTACAGGTCGATCTTCAGGTTCTGGAACTTCTGAATTTCTTTCTTCTTCTTCTTCTTCCTCTTCTTCTCTAGAGGTGTTTGCAGTTGGGGTTTCCAGATGTCGACTTTCAGGTCGATCTTCAAGTTCTGGCACCCTTTCTCTTATCCTTGTTGTCCCAGCCATTAAACTTTTATCCCACACTTCCAGACGTCGACTCACATGTCGATCAGTAGGTTCTTGAACTCTGATTGTGTGGCTGGCATGGACCCAGTTCTTCACTCCTGCACACTTGACTGCAGTCGTTGTCACTAGGATTACCTGTCGTGGTTCGTCCCAGCGAGGAACTAGACAGTTTCTTCTCCTGTGGATTTTTATACGGACCCAGTCTCCTGGATTCAAGTCGTGGGCTGGTTTTCTTTCAAGAGTGGTCGCATCCGGTCCAACCTGATGAAACACAGAACGCACCACATCAGCCAGTCCCTTGCAATAATCCAGTACTAGATCATCAGTTATAGTCAATAACTTGTTGACAGGTACTTGTGCTTGTCTCATTGCTCGTCCCATGATCATCTCATGAGGACTAAGTCCAGTTTTCTTTTTCAGGGATGCTTCTGATGGTCATCAGAACAAGAGGCAGTGCATCTGGCCATTTGAGTCCTGTAACTTGACACATTTTTCCTAATCTGTTCTTAATTGTTCCATTAATTTGCTCCACTACCCCAGAAGCCTCTGGTCTGTAAGCACAATGTAGTTTTTGTTTAATACTCAATGCTTCGCAAATCAATTGGATCAACTCATTTTGAAAATGTGTTCCTCTATCTGTCTCAACCGTGACTGGAAAACCATACCTGGGAATGAACTCTCGCAGCATAAGTTTTGCCACCGTTGTTCCATCATTCCTTCTAGTGGGGTATGCCTCCACCCAACGAGAAAACAAACAGACGACCACTAGAACATATTTTAGTCTATTACTAGGGGGCATTTCTATAAAGTCTAACTGCATTCTAGTGAACGGACCTCCTTCTCGTCCTATTGTTCCTAGACTCACTACCGTCTTTCTTCCTGGGTTAAACTGCTGACAAATAAGACATCTTTGACAAAGTCTTTCAGCTATGGCTCTGAATTTTGGGTTATACCAGGTTTGTCTAAAAGTCTGATCATTGCATCTCTCCCAATATGAGCTTGTCCATGGTACATCCGTGCCATGTCTGCAATCATGCTATCAGGCATAACTGGTCTTTCGTCTCTGTACACCCACACACCATTATTTTCCTGCCTTCTACATCCTGCTTTTATCCAGTAATCCTTTTCCTCATCATTTGCAGCTTCTTGTAACTGTCTTACTTCATCCCACGTCTCGACAGTGTTAGTAAAAAGCAAAGGAGAAGAGATATGCTCCTTTCTCTATTCTTATTCATGGACACCATGTTCTCTGCACCATATATGGTTATCTCGTCAGCATAATTATTGCCAACAGCTATGTAATCTTCGTTTTTCTTATGCGCCTTGCACTTCACTACAGCTATTTGTTTAGGCAACTGTATCGCCTCAAGCAGCTTTTTAACAAAATCTCCATTTCTGATAGGTGTTCCTGCAGACGTCAAGAAACCTCTTTGTGACCAAATCTGACCGAAGTCATGTACGATGCCGAAACCATATTGGCTATCGGTCACAATCGTGACTCGTACATTTCTTCCTAACTTACATGCTTGAATCAAAGCAATCAGTTCCGCAACTTGTGCAGACCTTATTCCTTTCAGACAAGACGCTTCCATTACAGTTGCCACTGGGCACACTGCGTAAGCTGCGCTTAAAACTCCTTCTTTCGTTCTCAAACATGAGCCATCTACAAACATGACATAATCGGATTCCTTTAACGGTTCATCTTTTATGTCAGCTCTTGGTTTTGTGCAATATTCCAGCACGTTCAGACAATCATGATCTACTTCATCTTGTTCAATTATACTCTCTTCATCTGGCAATGATGTTGAAGGATTCACATTCATGCATCTATCTATGGTCACATTTTCAGCACTCAAGATGACTTTTTCGTACTTAGTCAGCCGACTATGTGTCATGTACTGTGTTTTTGTTCTTGTCAAAAGAATTTCTACTGAATGGGGGACATATACTCTCAGTGGATACCCCATCACTATACCTTCACTTTGTTCCAGACTTACACAAGTAGCAGCAACCGCTTTCAGACATCCGGGCAATGCTTTTGCTATAGGATCTAAAACAGCTGAAAAATAAGCAATTGGTCTTTTCATTGTTCCATGTTTTTGTACCAGTACTGAAAACGCACATCCATCTCTTTCACTGCAGTACAATTCAAAATCCTTTTCATAATCAGGCATGCCCAAAGCAGGGGCCTCACATAATTTCTTTTTCAATTCTTTGAAAGATTTCATTTCCTCGTTATTTAACTCAAAAGGGTCTCTTACATCTTTCTTGGTCAATTTTTGTAATGGTTTTGCAATCAAAGAGAAACCACTTATCCATTGTCGGCAATATCCAACCATTCCCAGAAACATTCTTACCTCTCTTTGCGTCATTGGTGCTCTCATTCCTTGAATCATTCTTACTCTTTCCGTCGCTATCTTTCGCACTCCTTTCTCAATTTTATGCCCTAAATAATGAACTTCTTTTGGCAAAATTGCAATTTTGAAGGAGACACTTTATGTCCTCTTTTCTCTAAATGGTTCAGTAAAGCAATTGTATCACTTACACATGCTTCTTTTGTTTTCAATGCCACCAACAGGTCATCGATATACTGCACCATCACTGACTTTTCTGGCATTTTCAAATCTTCCAGAGATTTCTTTAGAATCTGATTAAAGATTGAGGGGCTTTCTGTATATCCCTGAGGAATTCGGCACCATGCCAAAATACGCTCTCCGAACCGGAACGCAAATAATGGCTGGCTATCTGGATGCAAAGGAATAGAGAAAAATGTGTGACACAAATCTATCACAGTGTACCACTCAGCTTCGTGGGGAATTTGATATAGAATGACTGCAGGGTTTGGTACTATTGGACAACAGGGCACAACTATTTTGTTGATCTTTCTCAAATCCTGTACTATTCTATATGTTCCGTTTGGCTTTTTCAGTCCCATAATAGGTGAATTACATGGACTGCTCATTATTTCTTTTAGAATTCCCTGTTCAATCATTTTATTTATTACAGGAGTTATTCCTTCAATTATTTCTGGAGTTAATTTGTACTGTGGCGTATTCGGGTAAGTCGTTCCTTCTTTTACTGTTACTTTTACGGGATCAACTTCTTTCATTAATCCAATATCTTCTCCTGTAAAATCCCACACACTTTCTTTCACTGCAATTTTTAGTTCTTCTGGAAGTTTTTCTGCATCAAATGCAGGAAACAAACCATTCATTTCAGGTTCCTGATTCATCAAAGTTACTTTATACAAGACATCTTCATCTGAGATCTGAAATCCAATTCCATCAGGCGTACAATAAATTGTGCAATTCATCTTGCACAAGAGGTCACGACCTAAAAGATTTACAGGACTACAATCGCACACTACAAATTTATGCATTTTGCTAAAAGAACCAATTTTTACTTCCACTAATTCAGTAAGTGGTGTTTTAATCTGCTGATTGGCTACTCCTACCACTTGGATGCATTCACCTGAGAGAGGAAGGTTTGGAATTTCCACTGATCTAACAGTAGAACGGGTAGCTCCAGTATCGACAAGGAATGTTACATTTGCACAATTCACTTCTCCATCCACAAAGGGACCAGACTGATCTACCTCTAGAGTTGCGCCAAGTACGCACTCTTTCCCCTCTCTTGGGCACCGTCAGAAACTTTCATCCGGCTCATCCTCACTCTGACGCAACCAATACTGAGAAATGTTAGCTGCTCGCGGCAACTGTGTTACCTGCTCTCCTCCGTAGAATCCTGTTTCTGTACTGTATCTTTGCTGGTTAACAGTGTTGGGAAGTGGTGGTTGCGGCACCTGACTTTGTTGAACAACTACCTCATTCTGCACCTGTGGAGTTAATGATTGATTTTCCGGATTAGGTTTAGGTGGGAACTTACACTCGTTTCTCCAATGCCCTAATTTTCCGCAATTATGACAGGGCCATTTCTTCTTTGCCTCCTCTAGACTCACTTGACCTTTCCCTTTACCTATGTTAGGTCGCATTTTATTCTGTCCTGTTTCATTCCCATTATTATTGTCCAATTGAGCTTCTTGTTTTTCTGCCACCTTCACCTGTGCCCACATTGCCTTCTCTTTCAATTTACGCTGTCTACTCTCAATATCCTCACTGCAATACTTAGCATACCTCAGCACATCATCGACTGTGCCATTCTGCCAATTAATCATATGCTGTTTAATCATTTCACTAATCTCTGGTTTCAATCCAAACACAAATCTGTACACAAAATGACTCATATCTTTTTCACTTAACTCCTCATATCCACTATACTGCTTGAAAACCAACAACAACCTCTCATAATAGGCGTGTACAGACTCCTTACTTTCCTGTGTAGTTCTATCGATTTTTACCCAATCTGTCTCTTTAGGAGGAATCTTATTCTTCAAAAAGGTAATCACCTTATCATACATTTTCATCACATCAGGACCTGGAGCTCCTGTCTTAGGATCTCTTGGATATTCTGTAGTTGGCCAGTCAACTGCAATCTTACATTCTGACCACAAATCAGTTGGTACCACTATGTCAAATAATCCATCTAAATCTATCCACAACACTTTTGAAACCTTTACAAATCTCTCTACTTGTCGGTACCATTCAACTGGTTTCTCTCTTAGCTTCGGAAAGTCATTGGTAAATGACAGTATATCCTGCCTAGTCCAGGGAACATGCACATAACTACCACCTGGAGTTTCTCTCATAGGGTATTCTCTAGCAACAGGTTCTTTTTCAGTTATCATAAAAGCCAAAGAAGCTTTGTCTGTAGTTTTCTCATTCTTTTTGTCCATCTAACCTTCCATCTGTCCACATCACCCCATTTTCTCAATAACACAATTAACTCTTTTATCTGTGTCAGCCTTCCTGCCGTGTTCAAATTTTCAATATCTTTTTCACAAAAGTCTACTCTATATGGTTTCTGCAATGTTTTCACTTTCGCAAAGTCTATTCCAATTTCACTGGCTACTTCTTCTAGTTTGTCATGTAAATTCTTTGCTCTCCATGTAATACTTTTGCACAGAAACATTATTTCATCATCCTGGTAATTTTTTATCTTTTCTGTACCAATTGTTCCTAGAATTAATTCTTCCATGTCAATTTTTAACCTAATTACATCTAATGGTTTTTCTTCTGGTTCTTTTATTTTAAATGCCTTCATCCACTCATTTAACTCATCAGGAGTCGGACCTATGGGTGTATTATTTAGTTCTACCCAATTACCACTCTTTTCAGGAGTCTCTGTTGCAGATTCTGTTACCATATGCATTTTCCTACCATTGCACTCATTCACAGTCAAATTTGTAGGTGGACTTGGTCTGTAAGTACTAGCCAAATTACTTGTACTTGCACTTTGTTCCATCCTTTCTTTTTCTCTCTGAAATTGTGAACTCATGGGAATCACTAAAGATCGTTCATCAATTTTCTGATTCTCAAAAACTGGTATTACTGGACCTATTGTTACAGGCACAGTAACTGCTTCCATATTTTTCGTTAATTCTCTAATCTTCTCAGTTAGTTCTTTTGTTGTCCTTGCTAATTCGCTTGCATTGTCGCTTTCTATTCCTTCATTTTGTGAAGTTCTCATTTGATCTTGTGACCTATTTATTTCAATTCTTTTTCCGGACTTTTATTTCGCATAGTCTCTATTAGCGGCGCATTTGGTGTCACCACTGTAGAACTCTGCTGATACGGAGGTGGATTTCTATTTAAAATATCTTCCAGTAATTCATCATCCGTTTCGCTCTCATGCATATATTTCTCCCTCTCCATATGTTTCTTTTTCTCAGTCCGTTTTCTCTTAGTCCCTTTCTCAACTGTAAAAGCTGGAAACAAACCTCCTGTCATGTTAGCACATCTCCAACGTTTTATTCTATCCTCATGATTTATTCCCCACATTCTTCCAGGCATAAACTCATGATCCCTTAAACCTCTGAATCTCTCTCGCTCATACATCTCATCCTCCCATTCCGTCAACGCTTCAAACTGTGTCGGTCTAGGTCTAGGTTCTAGATTTGTCATCTTTTCTCGCAAATTTCGCAAAACCGCTACACTAAATGAACCATTCTCAGGGAAAGCTAAAGCACCATTATTCTTCGTATACTTTGCCCAATTTTCCAACCATATGCACGTATGATATCCATATTTCAGCATCATATGAGAAGCTGCTGATTTCGGCGGAGGAATTACTTGTCCCTCTCTAGTCACAACCTTTTTGTCTTTCTTAAGCGCGGCACTTTTCTATGTCACTCCTGACTCTGTGTTCACGTGACTAGCGCACTATCCAATCCTAGCGCGGCACTTTTCTACATCACTCCTGCTCTTTTACCCCTCCTTTACAAAATTTATCGGCAATTTTTCTTTTTACTGTTTTCTCCGTTAGTTACAACAATTAAAACAATTCCATAGTCTGATTCGCTAAACAAAAGTGACAGCTTTGTCCTTGTACACAAGAATCCTGTATTTCCAGTAGGCAGCGCTTACCTCTACCCTACCACAGAATTATTCACTCTTGCCGATAAAGTAGCACTTCCCTCTACCTTACCCTTCTTTCAAGCAAACAATTTACTCGTTTCTCTGTGGATAAGACACATGTGGAGACTAGGCTCCTGAGAATTAAGGCCAAAGTTTCACAAGAAAACGTGATTTGCTATCTCAGTTATACACTTTTCGTACAGAAAATCCCTAACATAACACAACCTGTGTTATTACCAAAATGAATTCAGACCATGTACCAAATTCCATGTGACTTCTCTTGCCACACGTGTTCCACTTCCTACATCCCAGAAGCGTGAAAACTCACATATAACATAACGCGACTCAACATATAGTGTTAGTCATCAAAAATAATCAATAATCAATAAACAATAATCACTAAACTAATCTATAGAAAACCATAACTCTGCTACCAAGAAATCTGATGCAGCGCGTACAATAAAAACTATTCTCCTCCTAGGTCACTTATCGGTCATCCAGGGGCAACCTATATTTTCTCACATCCACATGACGATGGGGCCCATAAACATCGTCTATTACACACGCACACACCTGGATTTCCTTTACACTTTTACGAAAATCTATACTCCTAGGAGAAGCATGAGAACTAAATAGA
Organism: Calotriton arnoldi; assembly: GCA_963921515.1. NCBI lineage: Eukaryota > Metazoa > Chordata > Amphibia > Caudata > Salamandridae > Calotriton > Calotriton arnoldi. The sequence continues at coordinate 1,929,008 of CAWUFW010001273.1, forward strand.
AAACACCATTTATGTACCGCTGCAAGGAGCCGGGATATCTTATTACCTTAACCTATCGCTTTCTTTTAGTTATTTCTTAAGATATTCCTGCTCATTGTTTTGTCGATGAATCATTCATGTAAGAAATTAGTTCATAGTGATTAAGACCAGCTAAATCACAATAACCAATTACTGGTGTCACAATCATTTAGTAAAATAACCACTGAGTCGATTGATTTAAAAAATCTTAAATTTTATATAATTTTAAAAGCATGAGAAAGAATTTAAACTTTTATTCAATTATTCATTCATTATTAATTCAAATATTTATTAAGCATAATCAATTTTATTGCAGAAAGGAAATTTTCGTCATGAAGCAAAACCCTAATTACCTGCCTACCTTCCTAATTTAGCCTAATGATTTCTAACCTAAGTTTAAGAATTAGAAATAACCTGATTCTCATACTCAACTGGAAAATTAAGACAGCAACAGAAACTTCAGCTCGTCAGCATCAGCTACCTGCAACCCGTCTCATCTAACAGTCTTTCAGCATCTCCCGCTCAGTAATGGATCGATCAGGACCACCCAGCACTGGAAGCCACCAACACCAACACGACTCTCCAACTCCGCTCCTGACTGTGTACCCCCTCCCACTAAGAGTAGGCCCTCTTATACCCTAATTCTAACTTTGCTAACTAATTGTTGCAACATTAATAACACGCTTTTCTTTCATTGGTCCATGCATGTCATCTTATTCATTCTTTTAATAAAGTTCTCTTGGATCCAACGGTCCTTGGATCATTTCCTTTCTCACAGTTCAAGACATGTTTCCATCCGCTTCGATCAGTACATTTGTAACTTCTTTCGATACATTCGAGAACTCTGCAGGCATTGTCCTTTCTCTTAAAATGGTTTCCCACGGTTCTTTGCTGATCACCACGGCACACTATCAGTTCAATTAGGTCACATCAGCCTTGACCATTTCTCGCATCCTAGCCTCTCAGCAACATCACGAGGTTAGCTTTTCTCCAACTTTTCTCCCCTGTCACGTGTTTCCCCGCACTTGCGCACTTCATTAACTGGCAGCCATTTTATATCGCCACTCGGTTATACTTTAGAAGCAATATTTTGAAATAAACAAAACATAATTAAAATAGAGAAAAATAGCCTTTTCGTTTCCCTCCTGTCATCTACGTACCCCAATTAGTTATTACCTAGCAGAAAGCAACATTTAAGCTGTTCCGTACTTACCATCACTATTGTTTTTGCAACGACACGTTTATTTTCTATGAAGCACAAATCATGCATTTATTTTAAATTAGTACGCATTTATTTTTATGTTATAATTAGACACACGGACATTCGTTAATAGATTATTCAGCACATACACTTGCGTATTACCCTTCCCACACATACAGTGTTGATTAATACATTTAAACGAACATTTTATTAATTATTTATAAAATTTGTTAGGGGTTCAAATTTTTATTTTCTCTGCTCCATCAAATGCAAGGCTTTAATGAATGAATGGATGAACAGAAACATTTAAACCATACTCACTAGCCAATGCTTATCTTGGCACCGTACATGGAGCTGCCGATGTTGCACTGAGTGGAGGAATACAGGTCCAACCTTACAAAGTTGTGGTCTGCTGATCACAACAACACACATTTAATTCCCAAGAAGTGCCTCACCTCTACAGAAGGACGATTTATTGGATAGTCTGCAAGCCATGTACTATTTAACAGTTACAGAGCACATTTTGCCCATGCACTGGTTTTGGAACCAAGCTCCATAAATAATGTGTTTCCTTCATATATTCCTCTGGCCCTTCTTGACACTCTTCCCTGTTAACTATATTAGTTTATTTGGAGAGCCACACAGAAATATGCAGCATTTAAATGCATCATCCTGTACATCAACAATATTCTCAAGACCTATGTTTCCTCTAATGTTATGCATGTTGAGACACAAAATGTGTTATCACAGCACTTGCTACCCTATGGTGCACTCTGACAGAAGTATGCATATTTGAAATTTCAGTACTAGAACCTTGATCTCCTTTTTCATTGTACACATGTTTTGAAACCCCGTGTTTCACACAGGGGCGGCTCCTACATAATGCCCCACTCGTCAGAGTCAGTCATAGAAAAATAAAATGATAATGATACAATATCATTTTATTTTTCTGTGATTGGCTCTGGCATGTGTGTAGGACGGGGACGGGCCATGACAGGCAGGTGGTGAGCACTTAGAAGTGCGCATGTAAGTTTGGCCGGTCATCCTAGGCTGGCCAAACAGACATGCGCACTTCTATTTGTACCTGTGTTTAAAGCCGGGTTGGCGAAAAGCCACAGACTACAAGGTAGTGTCTGAGCGGCAGAGCAGGCCGTTCAGACCAATCCTGGTGCTGCTCTCATAGAGAGCAGGTTCTGGATTGGATGGGCATCCTCTGCCTTCTCAGAGACTGCTGGGAGAGCACAGAGGTGGACGTCGGTGGCAGCAGCGAAAGGTACGTTTTGAAAAATTATTATTTTCCCATCCCTCCCTCCTGCTCGCCTGCCCGTCCCTCCCCCACCACCCACCTTTGTGTTGTGGCAACCCATCGACTGGCCACTGGTTTCACATTGCAGGAACAGCACAGACTCTCTAAAATTCCTTGCGCATGTGATTCTCAGCCTTTCATTTTACCACCACTGCTAAAGATCCACCAACGTTAGATACTTTGGGAGTAATCTCAGACCATGTTGACATGTGTGGCCTGGCTTTTTATGTACTTTTTATGTACTTTTTAAAAATTACATACAACACAGGTTAGTGAGAACAGCCACTGTGCATTGACAACATTGGAGTATAAGGCCTAGAGAATATTCCTGCTTATTTCTAACAAGAGCCATTAAAACTGGGCAGCTAATGAAATAGGTGTGTTATGTTGACATGTTTTCTGATGCTCAAAATAACAGGCAGGAGAAAAGAACATTTTAATTCTCTGAAGCTCCTACATTAATAGAACTGTAGCTACGAGGAAAAAGGATCTTCTAAGTCCTGTTTCCGTGAAAAGAGGGTGAAAAATCGCAAGAAGGTTTCATACACGTTCGTTCACTGTCCTGTATAACAAAGAAAGAGATGAGCATAAACTTGAACTCTCCTCACTTCATTGAGCACCTTACAGAAGAAAGGTACATACGACACTGGAGTTTGAGGCGGTACTCACACATATGGACTGTGTAGGTAAATGCCTCTTTTGCATTATCACCCCCAATTTATTTTTGAATGGATGCTGCTGTTGTTTCCATTCTGCACACTTTGACTTTTCTAACCAGGCCCCAGTGCATGTGATTTGATCCCTAAAACATGTTGAAATTGAGAATACTCCTGATTGGCATGTTTAACTTACCAATACGTTCCTGGTATATGGTACAAAGTGTTTCCAGGGCATGTAAGTGAAATGTCACTAGTGGACTGCAGCACAGATTGTGCCACCACTAGAGTGACAATGCAAAACATGACTGCAGGCCTACCAATGCAGCCTGTCTGTGCAGTTTTAAACTGTAAATCCAACCTGACAAAATGACCCCTTTTGACAGGACTAAACTCTCCCTTTAAATATTAATAAGTCACCCCTAAATAAGCGTTAATTCCCATTGGACTGGGAGCATGGTATTTAGAAGTAGGACATGTAAAAGTTTAATGTTAAACATGTCCTTTTAGTGACAAGGACCTAAAAGCTACTTCGAATGTAGCAAGGTTATCTGTTCCAGAGGAAAGTATTTGGATACAATATTAAAACAATTAACATTATCCCTGCTTAGGAAACAGCTACAAAGTGCATTGTTGGACTTTTTAAAATATTTATTAAATATTTATTGCAACCCCAATCCATTAGTAAAGGCAGATTTCTAACAAATATTTTGTAAAAGGTACTTTTCAAAAGCCACCTTCTACCTGCCTAAAGCCTCTAGAAGCCAATTTGTATGAGCTTCCAACAATCACCCAGGGGGGGGAATAGCCCCTTTGAAGAGATGTGAACTTGCTGCCAGAGCTGAGACAAAGACCTTAGGGAGGGGGGGAGTGTTCTGTTCCGCTGGCAGGATGACCGTCTGGGCTGTGTACAGGAACTTAGTTAACTTCAAAGTAGCCTACCCTGACACAGACGAATGTCACAAACACCTGGGCGTGCCACCTCCTTCGTCCTTCTAGTCGGCCAGGCACCAATGCCAGTGGGAGAGGGGTTATCACCAGAACTGAGCTGGAATTAAGCTGGTGTCATACGCTGATGACACTCAGCTGGTTGTGACCCTGGAACAAAAGGAATCGGGAAGGGCAGCAGATTTCAAAACTTGCCTGGGGGAGCTTATGGACTGGATGAGACTGAGTTGCCTCCAGCTTAATGCAGGGAAGACAGAGGTGATGGTTGTTGGAAAACAGCCCTCTCTCTGGTCGCAGCATTGGTGGCCGGAGGAACTAGGACCTAGTCCAGTACCGAAAGCCAAGGTGAAAAATCTGGGAGTGTGGTTCGATGAAAATCTCTCCTTCTCTGAGCAAATTTCTGCTGTGGCCGGTACATGTTTCGGCATTCTTAAAATGCTACGTAAGATTCTGGACCTTCTCCCCTGGATGCTAAAAGAACTATTGTACAGGCTCTGGTCACGTCTCGCCTGGATTATTGCAATGTTCTGTATCTAGGGGTGACTGCAAAAACTTGAACATCTTGCAGAAGGTCCAAAATGCCGCAGCCCGGCTTATCTTGAACATCCCGAGGAGGGCCTCGGTTGGAGATGCTTTGAAGGAACTGCATTGGCTCCCAATTCAGGCCAGAGTCACCTTTAAGGCTTTATGCTTCAGTCATAGGATCCTCAGGAAAAGGGGGCCCTGTTTTTACTCCCCTTCTGACGGTCTACCAGCCCGCCCGAGATTTGACATCATTCGGCAGTGCTAGAATGACTGTGCCCAGGGTGCGGAAGGCTAGGGTTGGCGGGAGATCTTTTGGTTTCCTGGCAGCCAAGGCTTGGAATGAGCTCCCTGTGGATCTGAAGACATCTGAGTCGGAGTCCCTGTTCCCCAAGAAACTGAAAACCTGGCTCTTCCGTCACCCTCCGGCAGGTCTAAAGTAATTGTGTAGAGGTCTGCGTAGGAAGTTGGTTGGCATGGGAGGGCTGCTGGGTTTTCATCTTTGTCCTAGCGCGGGGACACTCCGTTCGGAGTAACCATAGTGCTTTACAAGCTTCCTAATAATAATAATAACTGGTTTTCAGTGACTATAGAAGATGGGTTGCTCATTTCCCTGGCCACACCTTTAGAGTGGGCACAGGAGCTCTGCACAAGGGAAGAAAGGTTCTGCCAAGTTGGACTGAGGTAGAGAGGTGCACTGTGAGAATGCTTGCAGTAGGACACTCAGAAGCTGCTGCAAGCGTGGGTAGGGTTATCCCTGGGAACCTTTTTCCTATTGTGGAGTTCAAAGGGCAGGTGGCTGAACTCCTGTTAGGCTACAGTGACCCAACAATCTGCAATAAGCCACTTTTCCTGGCCCAGATGACCAGTTGCACCAGTTGCACCTAGTCCTACCCTGGACACTGTGGGACATATTTACAAGTGCATTGCACCACCGGAGAATCACTTTTAGGACGCTCTGGTGGCGCAATGCTCTGCTCCATATTTACAAGCGGTGTTAAGCCACTTTGCATGGCTTAATGCTGCTTTGTAAATATCGTACTCTTTCACGCAGGTATCTGCGTGAAAGGGCGTGCAATGGGTGTTGCTGTGGGCGTTCCACCGCAACACCCATTGCTTGACACTGCCCCAGATTTACAAGGATGTGTAAACCTGAGGCAGCACCAAAAACTAATGCCACTGAATAGCAGGCGTTAGATTGGCGCAACGATGGGAAATACTTTTATTTCTCCTCGTTTCTTTTGTGCTGCATTCTGCAGCACACATAGAAGGATCAAATCCCCTTTAAATATTGTTTATGTGCAGGAAGGTGCCCTTCCTGCACATAAACAATCTTCTGCAACACCGACACCCTTGCACTATGGTGCAAGTGTGCCTGCATTGCAGGAATGATTCCCTGCAACACAGACACCCTTGCACTATGGTGCAAGTGTGCCTGCATTGCAGGAATGATTCCCTGCAACGCAGGCACCCTTGCACCATGGCGCAAGGGTGTCTGTGTTGGAGCTAGGCAGCTTTTTTTACTGCCAGTGCAAGGGAAGACACAGGTGTGCGCTGTATTCTTGTACATACGGCACATCCCTGCAATTTTTATGACGCAGCACGGCGCAGCTAAATTGCTTGCAGCGGCGCGCTGTGCCATTTCTTTATAAATATACCCCAGTGAGTCTTGACCCCCCAAGTTCTGTTCCTGAGGTCATGAAACCCATGGCTGTGTCAAAGTGTACACCTCCTAGCATCCTGGGTAAACCTGGGACTTAGAATCTTTCTACAAACTTTTCACCAGAAGAACCATCGAGAGACCGGGATCAACAGGCCCAGCCCATCCGATGAGGGTGCATTGCAGCTAGGTCTGTCTTCTCCGTCGCTCCCACTACTTTCTCCTCTTGACGCCATCATCTATTCATGCTGAGACCTCTTCAGTTCCAAACCACAGCTTCATTCATGCCACCTTTGAAGGAAATCTAATCGATGTTGGGGATCTCTGGGGCGCGAAAACTTGAACTTTTCCTGCCGGAGCCATCCCTGTCTAAAACCAACGATGCCGGAATCCATTAACATTGAACCCCTTCCCTCACACCAGTTCCCTGCCTGCTTTTACTGAAAGCTGTCAATGCCAGGAAGTAAATTTTCCACTGGGGCAAATCTGGTCATTGCATCTGACCTGCACTATATAAAGGAGTGCCTGAAAACGTACCCATGACCTAGTCAAGCTCAACCAGATGACCGCGGTTGGCACTTAACAATTTTAGCTGCTATTTTCAAATAAAAGATTTAGAAGTCAGATCTCCTGTTTCCCTTATTGTATACTTGTCGTTTTGGTGTTATTTTGATCATTAAAGTATACTTGATTTTTCAAAATTGGCATAGTATTTTTTATTGTGCTTTGTTTTCATCTCTACCTGGGGTGTAGCTTAAGCTTAAATTACTGAAACCTTCACTGGACATAACAAGAACGGTGACAATATTACTTGTGGTGGGCTAGCATAGACCAAGCTAAGGATCCACTTTCTCACAAACCGGTTGCTCTGGGATGATGAAACACACAACTTCCGACCAGAGGCCACAGTAAGTACATATGGGAACTTTCCATGACTTGGCATACTGTAGCAATACACTAACACAACTATGCTCTTAGACAGCAAGTTAGGTAGGAATTAGACTAATTGAGTAAGGATGTGTGATGAAATATGTTTGGGGTATATTTAAGTTTTCCTCTACTGTGTGTATTACTTGCTACATTATTTATGATATTTACACTCATTATGATCGATGTGATTTGTAGACAATTGGTGTAAAGTAAAACATTATATGATATAAAATACCAATACCTGTGTGTGCATACTGATTTTGTGGATTTAGTAGAGCGCTATTGTAACACTAGCAGATAAGAGATCCTCTGACAGGTTTTCTTTGACTCCTAGCACTTTGGAATAGCTGAGTATAATTTATTGATAAACAAGTGAGAGATGTCTGCCAGTTTTCTTTTTCTCCAAAAAGGTTGCAGTTTACTTTTGGTACTTAGGAAATTTACAGTGGCAGCTCCTTCGCTGAGGCGGAGGAGCATCACCCCACTGCTTTTCAGCAGTGTAAAAAAGGAGAAAAAAATGATAATAACACGATGTTAATATCATTTTATTTTTCCCTCCTGAGGCAGTTTTGCGGGGCGGGTTGGTCTGCTCTGCTCACAGAGCAGGGAGATGAGTGGTAGGCACTCTGTAAGTGTGCATGATGGTTTGGCTGGCCGTCTTGGGCCAGCCGTCTTGGGCCGGCCAAACAGTCTTGTGCACTTAGCATGTTCTCCACCAGGTGGAGAACATGCACAGGCTCATAGTCCCCACCTGAGCGTCGAACCATGGCGCTGAGACCAATCACAATGCTTCTGAGAGCAGCGTCGTGATTGGCTGAGGGGAGCCTGTGTGCTTCCTGCTTCTGTTCCGGCCAGACTCGTCAGAAAGAGATGCAGAGAGACGATGGAGGAGAGACCCAGTGATGAGGTACGTTTATTTTTCATTTTCTACACCCCGCCACCCCCGATCCGTGCAAGCTACCACTGAAATATAATGGGCGTAACCTCAATAATACAGGAGCAACATAAAATGATGCCCAATGTCCCCCCCGGGCCCTTGCGTGGCTGGAACTCCCAAAATAAATCTTACACACAAATTAATCCATAGATATTTGGGTATATTTTATTGTCCTCGATCAACAAAAAAAGGGGGGGGGACCAGGGAGCCAATTACGGTCCAGTGTCCATGCTCCACATACACTATATTTAAACAAACAAGGAGGACACTGTTCCTGAGGCGGGGTGCAAAAAGTAACCCGTGCGCCTTTAAAGGGAGGAAAAGAGAGAAAGAGATAGAATAGAATCCTAGGTTAAACGGACCCACTAGTAAGGGGGAAGAACAAGTCTTGCCTCCTGTTGCCCTCACACACCCCGAGAGGTGTCATGCTTCATCATCGGGCAGTTTGCTCCTCGTAGGGCCGGCGCTGCAATGCCCTACGGGTCCCCCCGAAGGGTCACTTTATCGGAGATCTTTTGTATATTGCCGGATGGTGCATGCGGGTGTGTGGGTCCTATGTGAGGGTAAAAGGGTGCGTGCATAGTGAGTAAAAAATAATAAATAAAAAACATAAAAAACTGCCACAGGTTTACCAGAAAAAGATGTTAATTATAACGGCACTCTGTGGCAGAGTAAAAAACCCCGTCAGTATGGTGTAATCCAAGTGGGCATCGTGTGCCCAGATATGATAGGTCATATGATAGGTCAACATGTTTCGCGCCTATGTTGCCACAGGGGTCGTTGGCGCTTCTTCAGGACCAGGATAATAGAAGTATAGTGAAGTGCACGTGAGGTAAATGTTAAAAAGTAAATACCCACAATGTATGTCAGGGCGGGTCACTGAACTGCTCCTGAACAGAACCTCCCAGTGTGAGGAGAGTTTCATCACAGGCTAAAAGCGTTGGACGCCCGCATCTTGCCGGGAGTTCTATTCGGGTGCCTGCTAATTCGCACCTACTCCGTCCAGCCGCCTAGCCAGTAAGCCAGTAAGATCCTGGTCCTGAAGAAGCGCCAACGACCCCTGTGGCAACATAGGCGCGAAACATGTTGACCTATCATATGACCTATCATATCTGGGCACACGATGCCCACTTGGATTACACCATACTGACGGGGTTTTTTACTCTGCCACAGAGTGCCGTTATAATTAACATCTTTTTCTGGTAAACCTGTGGCAGTTTTTTATGTTTTTTATTTATTATTTTTTACTCACTATGCACGCACCCTTTTACCCTCACATAGGACCCACACACCCGCATGCACCATCCGGCAATATACAAAAGATCTCCGATAAAGTGACCCTTCGGGGACCCGTAGGGCATTGCAGCGCCGGCCCTACGAGGAGCAAACTGCCCGATGATGAAGCATGACACCTCTCGGGGTGTGTGAGGGCAACAGGAGGCAAGACTTGTTCTTCCCCCTTACTAGTGGGTCCGTTTAACCTAGGATTCTATTCTATCTCTTTCTCTCTTTTCCTCCCTTTAAAGGCGCACGGGTTACTTTTTGCACCCCGCCTCAGGAACAGTGTCCTCCTTGTTTGTTTAAATATATTTTATTGTCCTCCTCTGTACTAGGAAAGGTGTCCCCTTGTCCAAATGAGGTTTGTTAAGCACTTGACACTTACATAGGATGGATTGTCCTTGTCAGTGAACTGCTTCCCTTCCTGCACAGGTCCGCATGGTGGCTGCTGCCCATGACCCTTGCAGGTCTGTGTGTTCGAGGCCCCCTCTACCCGCAGGCACCCTTCTGCACCTCATCCCTAGTGGTCCAGTGGGGAGCATCTCTGCTCTGCTGCTGCTATACACTCTGTCTCTCTTCTTACTGCCTTTTTCTCCTCTGATCTCTTTTTTACCCTCCTTCCATCTTTTCCGCTTTTTGACACTTTCTTTCACTTTTGTCATTTTTTCTCTTTTTGCACCTTTTTTCTCTCCATGTCCCTGCCGCTGCTTGTCTCCCACAGCCCGCCCCCCACCAGTGCTGCTTTCCCGCTTCCCGCTTTTCTGCCTCCCAGCTGTCCAGTCCTCCCCTCACACTATTTAGTGGCGGCTGCTGCGCAGTGAAAGAAGCAGTCTCACTGACCTTTTCAGTGAACTGCTTTCCTTCCCGCATAGCTCCGCCTAGTAGCTGCTGCCCCTGACCCTTGCAGGTCTGTGTGTTTGAGGCCCTCCTCCAACCGCAGGCACTCACCTGCACCTCATCCCTGGTGGTCCAGTGGGGAGCATCTCTGCTCTGCTGCTGCTCTGCCCTCTGTCTCTCTGTTTTCTTCCTTTTTCTCCTCTGATCTCTTTTTTACCTTCCTTTCATCTTTTCTGCTTTGTCTCACTTTCTTTCACTTTTGTCACTTTTTCTCTTTTTGTGCCTTTTTTCTCTCTGTGTCCCTGCTTGTCCCCAGCGGCACAGCCTCCTCCAGCGCCGCTTTCCCGCTGCCCTCTTTTCCGCCTCCCAGCTGTCCAGCAATCCCCCTCACACTACTTAATGGCGGACGCGCCAAAGGCGTGCTAAAGGCAAGCCTGTCTGAGCTCGTCCATGCCAGGACCGCACCCAGCGCCAGGGGCCCTGGTCCTCGGACCACCCACCGATATGAGGCTAGCACCCCCACGCCCTCAACAATGGATGCCAATCCACCTGCCAATTTGCTTCATCCAGGGCCCTTTCTTCCGCAGCAACTGCAGCTGCACCTTCTCCTGCCACCGCATACCAAAACGGTCCACCGCACGCTCCACAAAAACCATCCCCGATCGCATCAGCTGTATCCTACTCAACACATACTTACTCCACCAACACGCCAGAGATCTGGGATCTGCTTGACTCCGTCTCCCCTGACATCACCTTCCTCACGGAAACCTGGATGAACGCCACCTCAGCCCCAGACATCGGTATTGCCATCCCAGATGGCTACAAAATCATCCACAAGGAATGTTCCACCAGACCAGGAGGAGGCATTGCCATCATACGCAAATACATCCATCAGCTGGGACGACAACTCAACTACCATGGAGCACCTCCACTTCCAGATCCAAACTAACCTGAACACCTCCCTCCACAGCACCCTCATCTACAGACCTCCCGGGCCCGCCCCCGTTCAGCGAATACCTAGTTCGGAGACCTCAATTTCCACCTTGGCAACTTCGAAGGCCACAACACATCATCTGTACTGGAAAACCTTGCCACCATCGGACTCAAGCAACTGGTCACCTCTCCAACCCACTCAGCAGGACACACACTTGGCTCCATTGTCTCTGCAAGCAGCAAAATCTCCTTTGGCCACACCTTCGAACTACAGTGGACCGACCACCGCTGCGTCCATTTCTCCTTCACCAAACCAACGTACACCAGCACGCCCACAGCCACCCATGCAGAGGTTGGAACAAGGTCACTGAAGACCAATTCACCACTGCCCTCACCGCAAAACCCCACCACCGACATCCACAGATGTCAACGCCTCTGCACGCAACCTCCACTCATGGATCTCCAAATGCGCCAACACAATGGCCCCCCTTAGGAAACCCTCAGGCAAGCAACCCTACAAGAAAGACAGCTGGTTTTCTCCCGCCCTCCAAGAGTCCAGGCGCACCTGCAGACGGCTCAAAAAAAGATTGAGAAGATGCAAGGCCTCGTCAGACCACACAGCCTGCAAAACCGCAGTCACCAAACACCACCACCTCATCAAATCAAATAAGAAAACGGTCATACAAGAACGTATCAGCGCCAACGCACACAACAGAAAACTACACTTCACAGTGGTCAAAGAGTTTAACAAACCCAGCACGGAGACGACAGACACCCCTCCCACGACCTCTGCGACAACCTGCCACCTTCTTCCACCAGAAGATCAAGGAGATCTACGACAGGTTTACTAACCAAAACCCACCAACTCCAAGCAAAACCACTGCACCCAATGGACCCAGACCCCAACAGACCCTACTCAACTGGACCTCCCTCATCACTAACAATACACTCAAGTTCATGAAAAGCATCCACTTCAGATCCCCCTCGGATCCCTGCCCCCACCACATATTCATCAGCGCCAGTGCCTCCATCACACCTGAACTCTGCCACACAATCAACTGCTCCTTCTAATCTGCCACCTTCCCTGAAGACTGGAAACATGCCAAGATCAACCCCCTACTGAAGAAACCATCTGCCGACCCGACCGACCTCAAGAACTACAGGCCCATCTCCCTACTCCCCTTCCCAGCCAAAGTCATTGAGAAGGCCATCAATACCCAACTCTCAGAGTTCATCGAATCAAACAACATCCTGGACCTCTCCCAATCTGGATTCAGAAGCAACCACAGCACCGAACCCACTCTCCTCGCCGCCACAGATGACATCTGCATCCTCCTCGACAGAGGCAAAACTGCAGCCCTCATCCTCCTGGACCTCTCATCCGCTTTCAACACCATCTCCCATGACACCCTCTGCGCCAGACTTCACAACGCCGGCATCTGCGACAAAGCCCTCGACTGGATACACACCTTCCTCACCGGCCGAACACAGAGAGTCAGACTACCAGCTTTTCTGTCAGAACCCACAGAAATCAGGTGTGGAGTGCCACAGGGCTCCTACCTGAGCCTCACCCTTTTCAACATCTACATGGCCACTCTTGCAACCATTGTTAGAAACCACGGACTCAACATTGTCTCCTACACCAATGACACCCAGCTGATCCTCTCCCTCTCTGACGAACCCACAACCACCACTGCCTGCTCCAAAAGATCTTCAAGTGGATCTCCGCCGAGACAAACAAAACAGTCACCACGCAGTCGTCAGCAGCAGACTGGACAACGGCAATGCACTCTACACTGGCACCATGAAAAAACTCCAAAAGTAGGTGCAAAACATCCAAAATGCCTCTGCCAGACTCATCCTGAACATCTCTTGCTGCAGCCACAACACCGATCACCTGAGAGACCTTCACTGACACCTGGTCAACAAAAGGATCACCTACAAGCTCCTCACGCCTGCAAAGCACTCCACAACGCCCGTACCCGCATACCTCAACAACCGCCTCTCCTTCCACACCCCCACCAGACATCTCAGCTCCGCCCGTCAGGCCCTGGTCACCATCCCACGGATCTGCAGGCCCACCTCTGGAGGAAGATTCTTGTCCTACCTCTCTGCAAGGGCCTGGAACTCCCTCCTCTGCATCTCAGGCAATCACCACCTCTGCCTTAATTCAGGAAGGACCTCAAGACCTGGCTCTTCGACTGAATAGCAGTCCCCCCCCACACAGCACCTTGAGACCCTTACGGATGAGTAGTCACGCTCTACAAAACCCTGATTGATTGATTGCTTGTTATTACAGAGCATTTGTAAACAGTGGTAAGTGAGGCAGAGGAAGCAGAAACAGATACAATGGACATTCTGGATAATGTATGCATCACCCTCACTGCCCATTTCAAAGCATATTACCATTATTAAGGGGTGATTGGGACTGACCAGATATTTATTCATGGATTGAAATTTAAGCTGCACGTGTAGCAGGGCTACACCAGAATTGAGGAAAATCTTACTGCGATTAAAATGACAATAATTAAAAAAAGGCCAACTGTATAAAGAAGGCAAAATGACTGTAGTTTCACTTATACCATCATTGGCAGCAACTAAAGAAAGCATACATAATTATTGAGCCTTACATATGCACTGGATGCCAGGAATCAAATAAGTTTGGACAATCAATTTGAATGTGACCCAACATGAATAATACAAGAATTCCTTGAATACTGACCGGCAATTCCAAAAACCCGTCAGTAAAACCTTTAAATGAATATCACACTGTTCTTTAAAGAAATTGATCAGCGCAGCCTGTAGTAGTTATGAAACAAAGATACCCCCCTGCCTCTGCAGCTGTAGACAGATTATTTGAGTATTCTAATGTTAAAATAAGCCATGTACATGTGAAACCCTTAGAAGACTCAACCACACAAATTGCACTCCTCCTTCCATAAAAAGTCTCATTCTCAATAGTACTTGTTTCTGACTCATCATTTCATAAACAGGGTTATAACGAAGATGTAAAAAATTGAAAATCCGATTTTTACAATGACTCGTGTGGGACGACAATAAGAATGAAGCAGCTCAGGGTATGGATAGTGGACTTCAAGAGACAGCTTCCACTGGTGGAGGTACTGCACATGCAGGCACACCAGGATGAGAAGTCCACTCAAAAGGCGAATGTGCTGCCGGTCAAGCTGTAATTTCTGTGGTACAAATGACTAAAGGAGCAGCAATCGCTCTGCAGCAAACTAGAATCGACCTGGAAATACAGTCAGCAATACAATTATTACACAAATGACAGGCTCGTCTCCAAGGTTATACGGTAATGTGCAACTACTGTCTTAGACAATATGGACTGCCTCAAGTTAAGATACCAGGAGAAAGTGATTGAGAAAATACTAAATGAATCAGGTAGACCTGAATCAATCAGGGAGGCACATGGGGGGGGGGCTCAGCAACTCCGCTCATATTGCAAGAATATGATTGGAGTCTGTTAATTGCAAAACCACATTCCAGTAGCTGTTACAGCGCAAAATCTGTCAATTTATAAAGCCTTAAAAAATAGTGAAGCCTTCAAACTCCCCGTGCCAAAGCAGCTCAACCATTCCAAATGATTTATGTCAATCATACCAGTCCACTCATGCCAAGAAATAAATATTGACATATTTTGGTAGCAATTTCGGTAGTGGCTTTAAATGATTGTGGCCTCAGTGCCAAGCCACCGCCCATGCAGTTAAAAAATATTTATTGTACGCACTAGCTGTGGTCGAAGTTTGTACCTTTCACTCAAATTAAGGGTCAGCTTTTAGGTCTAAAAGTGTAGTACACCTTCAGTTCTTGCATCTCTTTAGACCCATTCGAACGGAGTGAAAGAGATCACCAATAGCATGCTTGAACAATTCTTGACTGCAAAGATCTTACCTAGTGGTGCACCTTGTATAAATAAGATTTAAATAAGATGCCAAGACATGTATTGTTAAACCTCCCACCTTTTGGGGCAATATTTGGAATAAAGATGTATATGCCGGATCGTCTAGGGAACAGAGCCCTCATGATCAATCACAGCTTGATTTTTTACTGGATTTGCAGCTAGTCTGACAAAGTTTGAGTGAAGCTCAAGCAGCTGTAACTCAGTCAACGTCTGCTACGATTGGCTGCATATCCAAACTGGTGAACCTGTGACTGATAATCTGGGAGAAGATTCTGCTACTGTTACCCTGGAAGAAGAAAAAGAGACAGATGTATATTGACTTGGTGAAGCCATATCCTGTGGCCCATTCTCTACATTCTACCAACACTGCAATCAAACTCACTGCAAGTAAAAGACATCCAAGTCCTAGCATAGATCAACACGTGGAAAGTCAGTGCTGTGGTCAGTGAGAACGAACAAGATCCTGATATGAACTATTATTATACCATATGTACCAACTCTCACACGTTTCTCAGAAAATGCTAAAAGTGTTGATCAAATCACCAGAAACCCATCAAATTCTTAATAAGAACTATTACAGCTTGAGACTTTAATTATGTATTCATTGACTGACAATGAACAAACCTACATATTTGAAGCAGCTGTCACTGAAAATCAAAGTTTCAGCTGGTAAATCAGATGGGTTCAAATTAGGAGTGCAGTGGAGCCTTACACAGCCCCCCACCCCAGACCCATGGCTGGATAGTGTTAACAATAATCACATTTGCAAGTTGACTGGCAATTCTGTTATTGTTTCTAATCCAAATGAAGCATGCTGATTATATTCCAGAAATTGAAGAGTCCAGTTCAGTGGCTGTACAACTAGGCAAAAAGAATTGCTCTGGGCTGTACGAAGTGTGACAAGTGTGTCAACAGTTATGCTAATGATCACTCCAATAAAGGATGGTGCCTATTAGGAAGAATTTGGCAACCACGTTCTGGGACCAGTAGAGAATGTACAAATACCACAACCGTTTAATCTACACCTATTCTATTCTATTCTTGCCATTTCTAAAACCCATGACTATCCAACGGGCCTCCAAGTGCTAACAGATTATATCAGTATCCTCAGGAAGTTAAGTGAACAACGAGGTCTTTAATTGCTTCCTGAAACTTAGTTCATCCTTCATCTTTCTCAATGCTGTAGACAGCGCGTTCCACAAGTGGAAACCAAATAAGCAAAAGATCTTTCCCCACTTCTAGATTTGTTGATCTTGGGAACTTTTAGTAACCATAAAGCAGAGGAACATAATGTTCTCCCGGGAAGATAAGGACAGGCCAAGTAATGTAAAAGCTGTGGGCTCTTGTTATGTAAAACTGGGTGGGCCATGCATAGTCTTAATCTGTATCCTCTTAGGAACAAGCAGCCAATGCAGAGAGGCTAATGCGACAGAAACCGAGTTATGTTTAGGTATCTTCAACAATATCCGAGTGGGTGCGTTTTGTACCACTTGTAGTCTTCTTATAAAACACGGAGGACTACCAAGGTAAAGCAAGTTATCATAATCCAATCGTGGTAGCACCAATCCTTTCACCACCACCCTCCGCGCAGAAGGGGGTAGCAATACTAACATTTTCCTGAGTGTCCTCAGCAGACCAGGATGACATCTTGTTGCCAGGAAGATTCACTAGTGACTGGGACAAAAATCAAGTGAAGAAACGTCTTGCAAATCTACAGTACTCTGCTTCCTTGTATGATGCAGTTCCTCATCGTGCTCACTACACCACTGGATTCAAGCTAGCCTGGCTGATGAAGGGTGATGCCCTGAAACCGGTCCCAGGATGCTTGTTTCCGGTCCAGGGAGGACCTGGCTTGGCAGTACGGGCTGGACTGTTCCCACAAGGAACAGGGTCAAGACTGATTTGCATATGGCTGGGTCCAAACTGGGGTGGTGTGGTGAGCAAAAGAATGATGGATTTAACCCAGATCCTTGTGACTGGGGGTGAATGTTTGCATTATCCAGCACTCCGTCCATCAATTGTTTCTTTTGCGTTCCTCATCACAGCACAAATAATTCTCAAGATTCTTACACAAGTGTGGTGTTGAAATGAAATGAAATGAAATTATGATTTCTAAAGCGCACTACTACCCGCAGGTGTCTAGGCGCTGACTTCCAAGAAAAGAGTGAAAGAAAACACCAGACATCAGTGGGACACAAAAGAAGTGGAAAAGGTTACTAAGCTAATTGTTAAATAGCCAAGTTTTAAGAGCTTTACGAAATGTAAGCAGATTTATTGAGGTTTTAAGTGTTAGCGGCATCGTATTCCAGAGTTTGGCAGTGGCCACTGCGAAGCTCTTGCCTCCCCAGGTAACTCTTTTAAACTTGGGAACAACCAAATTAGCCTGAGAGGCAGATCTTAAGTTTCTGGCAGGGATGTAACGATGGAAGAGTTGCTTAATAGAAACTGGACCCTCAGCGTGGAGGGCCTTAAAAGCTATGCACAGGGATTTGAACATAATTCTTTTTTTAACCGGAAGCCAGTGGAGTAAGGGAAGAAACCTGGACACTGATTGATATTTTGGGATCCCTAAAAGCAACCTGGCAGCCGTATTCTGGACCATTTGTAGTTTGTCCAGAGCTTTCTTGTGGGCGGTCAAAAAGAGCCCATTGCAGTAGTCAATTTTAGAAAAGACCAGTGCAGTAATCACTGCTTTACGTAGGTCCAGAGGGATAAAAGGGAAAACCTTCCTAAGGGATTTAAGAATAAAGAACCATGAGGAGGTGATGGCATTGGCATGACCTACAAAGGAGAGTTTTTCATCAAACTGCACTCCCTAATTTTTCACCTTTGGCACAGGAGTGGGGAGTGCACCCATTTCTTGAGGCCACCACCTGGGGGACCAAAATGATGGTTGATTACCAAAGAGCGGCACCTCAGTTTTATCTGAGTTCAACTTCAAACAGTTGTTAGACATCCAGTGCCCAATCTGTAACATACAGTTGTGGAAACATTTAGCTGTGTTATCAGCATTCTCTGTGACTGACACTACAATTTGGGTGTCGTCAGCATAAGAAACAACCGAGAAGCCAAGGCCTTTGATCAGTGCAGCCAGAGTGTGACGTACAAATTAAAAAGGGTGGAACTCAGTGATGACCCCTGTGGAACACCACAGGGAAGGGTGAAAGAGGCAGATCTGTGACCGTTACATTCCACGTACTGTGTTCTGTCAGTGAGAAATGAGCTGAGGAGCTTAAGAGCAGTACCTCTAACTCCTATCTCGAACAACCGATTGATAAGGAGTAGATAGCTAAGGAGTTGATGGCTAATAGTATCGAACGCTGCCGAAAGATCTAACAAGATTAGGGCAGCAATCCCTCCTCTATCTAAGGTTGTTCTGACATATTTCGCCGTTGTGATCAAGGCTGTCTCAGTGCTATGATGACTTCTAAAGCCAAACTGAGAAGAATCCAGTAGATTGTGATCTGGATATAGAGAGAGAGCTCGGTGTTTATAGCTTTCTCTATCAGTTTTACCGGAAAGGGAAGTCGAGAAATTGGCCTATAATTATTGGGAATATCGGCCTCCAGATTAGGTTTTTTAAAAGAGGAAGAATGGATGCAACTTTTCAGCTTTTAGGGAAATAACCGGACAGGAGCATTTCATTAAAAATCCCCAGAAGATGTCCAGGAACTATGACTGAGTCTAGCTGCAGAAGTCTAGTTGGACATGGGTCGAGAGGCGAACCTGACTTAATATGCCTGAACAGGTTGGTTACTTGGTCTATTGTAAGGGGGGAGAATGCCGAAAGAGTGGAATTATTGGATTGGGAAGGTACTGATAAGTCATTCTTTGAAATAATGGCTTTCTTACTAACCTCACCTGTTTTAAGGTCATTGCACACTGCTACCTGTGAGTTGCCAATCGCGCATAGCCCCTTGGAGCTGGGGCTTGAAATTAAGGCATTAAAAATCACTTCTACCTTGTTCTTAAAGAAGGTAGCAAGTTTGTTGCAGAACGAGGTATCAGCATTAAGAGTACTGGCTGGTCTCGGGTTGCTAAGCTTGACCACTGTAGCGAATAGCTCCTTCGGAGTATTCACGGCAGAGTTAATCTTATTTGTAAAGAAATTGGATTTAGTTTTTGTCAGAAGTTTTTTGTATTGTAATAGTTCTGCCTTATAAGAGTCTTTATCATCCAAGCAATAATTCAACCTCCATTTTCTCTCTAACCTTCTGCATGTTTGTTTGGCCAGTCTAAGCTCTTCGTTAAACCAAGCTTCAGATGGAACAGTTCTCTTGTTGTTTCTTTGTTTGACCGGAGCTAGGCTGTTAATGGAATCACTAATCCATTGATGATACTCCTCTGTTGCTAGATCCAGGTTGGGAGACACTGGTATGATGGAATCAGCCAAGGCCCTCATGAGTGGACCTTCCGAAATCAAGTGCCAAGGTCGATAGCTAAAACTAGGCAAGCTCCTGGGCTCTTCTGAACTGTGGCCCGCTGGGTTCAGTAGGAACATCACTGCCCTATGGTCTGACCAGGTTAGGGGTAAGGAAGGGGAGTCCTGAATGAAAGGACAATCTGAAAAAATGCCATCCAGGGTGTGGCCACCAGAATGTGTGGGACCGCGAACTAGTTGCGATAAACCTAAGAGAGAGAAGGAGGCTATAAGATCCTGAGTATCCGGATCCTCCTTATTCTCGAGGTGAAAGTTGAAATCACCAGGAATAGTGAAGTCAGAAGAATTGGCTTTAAAGTCCCATGGGGACTTATCCATATCTAGAAAGAGATTTCTAGGGCCAGGGGGTCTATAAATCAAGCCCCATTGAAGGAGTAGTGATTTGTGAGACCAATTTTGAAGATCAGGGCTTCGCAAACAGGGTGGGGGAGGGGGTCAAATCTGTCTTTAAGGTTGGCTTTAAAGATAATTGTTCGACCTCCGCCTATGTTCGCAATACTGTCCAGCCTAATTAGCGAATAGCCGGGAGGGGTGGCAGTGACAAGGTCTGGCCCAGAGGCGGCATCAGTCCAGGTCTCAGTTATAAAAGCTATATCAATATTAGAGCTGTCTAGAAAGTCAGCCATTTCCATTGCGTGTTTAATGAGTGAGTGGGTGTGGGACTTGGCCCTTTTGGCTAAAGTTCCCTAAACTCTTCGCTTTTCCCCTAGACCTTTTTTCTGACATTGTGTTGCCAACTTAGATGCTTTGGACACTTTGCCACTGCTAAACAGTGTCAAAGTGCCAGTGTTCCCTGTGTAAAGTGTAATGGTAATTGGTTGTCCATGATTGGTATGTTTGCCTTACTAGTAAAGTCCCTAGTAAAGTGCACTATGTGTGCCAGGGCTGGTAATGCAAATGCTACTAGTGGGCCTGCAGCACTATTTGTGCCACCCACACAAGTAGCTTTGAAAAGGGAACTCAGGCCTGTCTCTGCAGTGCCTGCGCGCAGTTTGCTAACTGCCATGTTGTGTTCTGGCAAGTGCACCCACTTGCCAGACCTTACCCTTCTCTTTCTATGCACATCAGACACCCCTATGGTAGGCCCAAGGTACCCCCTGGGTAGGTGCAGTGCATGTGAAAGGTAGGACATGTACTAAGGTGTGTACCATGTCCTGACAGTGAAATAATCTCCATTTCGTTTTTGACTGTTGAAAGGCCATTTTGCCCATAGGACACAATGGGGAGGCTGTGTAATATGTTTTCCAGCCTATCTTCCCAAAGGCTTAAGATGGAGAGGTGACGTTTAGTATGCCTGAACTCACAGTGTAATAACTCATCTTTTTATGAAGGTGGTTTTTGCATTGTGTGTTTAGAAGCCACTCTTTTAGAAGTGGCTGAGTTTTTGTGCTCTAACATTTCTGTGTGTCTCTGCCTGGTTGTGGATTGACTGTCTGGATTTCAAAGTGATAGGATCTGGGGAATGTCTTGACCCAGGGGAGGAGGTGAGACAGCAACAGGCTGACCTGCATCTGGAGTGTAGGGGGAGGAGTAGCCCCTAGAGGTGAAGAGGCCTGGGCTGCAGCCATAAACCAATGGCTCCAGCCCCTCCTGAGTGATTGAGTATCCAGACCCCCACTATCAAAGGAATAGAGGTGTCACTGGCAGGGAGGCACCCAGAACTGGTTTGAACAGGGGTCAGTGCCCCCTGAACACAAAGACTTCAAAGCCATTGAGGGGTATAAGTATGAGAGCTGAAGCCCCTGAACTTTGGAGAATGGCTTGATCAAGATTGAACAAGACTGGTGGCTACTTCGTGGTCAAGAGGAACCGTTGCCAAGGAAGAAACAACTGAATAGACTGAAGGAGAGGACTGACCCTTGCTGTGTGTTCTGGGGCTGGCCTGCAGTTTGCTGTTTTAACCAAGGAAAGGCTGAAGGGACTTTGCTGTGTGCTGTGTCCCCCTGCTTGAATGGGCTTTGCTGTGTGCTGTGTCCGGAAGTAACTTATCCCCAAGGGCCCGAGGTGAGCTGGCTCCCTGTTGCAGAAACTCAGGAACACAAAAGTTTCCAGGAGAGTCTCAGCGATGCTGTGTGCGTGTCCTTGTTGCAGCCTGAGACCCTCGTAAGAAGTGCCCTGTGAACGTGGGCACGTGGAGTCCAAGCGAGGATCAGCGACGCTGTGTGCGTGTGCTTCGTGCAGCCTGAACCTTTTGTAAGGATTGTCCAGTTATCGTGTGCACCGGAATGCAAGTGAGTCTCCTCGACGCTGTGTGCGTGTGCTTTGTGTAGCGGGAGACCTTCGTGAGGATTTCCTTGTTATCGTGCACACCCGGAATCCAAGTGAGTCTCCTCGACGCTGTGTGCGTGTGCTTTGTGCAGAGGGAGACCTTCGTGTGGATTGCCTTGTTATCGTGCACCCGGAGTCCAAGTGAGTCTCATCGACGTTGTGTGCGTGTGCTTTGTGCAGCGTGAGACCTTCGCGAGATTTGCCTTGTTAACGTGCACCCGAAGTTAAAGTGACTCTCAGCGACGCTGTGCGTGTGTTCTTCGTGCAGCCTGAGACCGTCGTGTGGAGTGCCCGGTGATCGTGCACCCAAAGCTCAAGGGAGTCTCAGCGACGCTGTGTGCATGTGCCCTGTGGCAGCCTGAGATCTTCGTTGCAGTAGTGGCCCGGACCTGCAGCCTCGGAGGAGCTGAGCCGCCGGCCCGAGCCCACCGTTGCCATTCACAAAGATTGCATCTGAGGCCCAAGTCGTTGGAAGAGGAGAGGAGAGTGGGTTCACGCCCCCCAGGTAACGTGTGTCGACTCCTGGGGCGGGGTGCGGGCTCGGAGGGAGACGCTCTCGGCCTCTCTCTCATTTCAGCAGCGCGAGCCTCTGCTTCGGCTCGTATCGCGGCCTGTGTTGCCAAAGGAGTGGCAGTACCGGGGCCGGAGTGCGGAGCTGCATTTTTGTTACACCATACCCGTGTTGGGGGCAACTGTGACAGAGGCTGACTGCGAGTCAGACGGACTGGCGGAGAGACCGCTTAAGGCACAGTGATCGGTGCCGGAGTGTATTACGCATTAGCTGATTTCTGAATAACGAACTACCTGATTGTCGTATTACACATTGCATCATTTCTGAATAACGAACTACCTGATTGTCGTATGATGCATTGCATTGTTCCTGTATAACGAACTACCTGATTAGCGTATTACACATTGCATTATTCCTGCATAATGAACTACCTGATTAGTGTATTACGCATTGCCTTATTTCTGCATAACGACGTACCTGGTGGTTGTATTACGCATTGCATTATTTTTACATTGCAAAGTACCTGATTGTTGCATTACGCATTGCATTATTCTTACATGCAAAGTGCTTGATTGTCGCGTTACGCATTGCATTATTTCTACATTGCACAAGTGCCTGATTCTAGCATTACGAACTGCATAACATGGTATTGGGATTACAGTGAAATGTTTAGAAGTGCTCATGGATATCGTTAGAACTTACAAGGGCTGGCTGGCCTAACAACCGGCCAGGAAGAATATTACAAATATGCATATGTTGGATTTATATCGTGTGGTCTTATCGTATATCTTTTTATATAAAGTTTATACTCGTTTTTTATAAAACTCGTGTTGAGTCTATTTGTGGTGTCATCATTGGGTTGCTGTGAGCGTGGTTGCAAATACTTTACACATTTGCCTTGAAGATAAGCCTGGCTGCTCGTGCCAAGCTACCGAGGGGGTGAGCGGGGGCTATCTCAGAAGGTGACCTTCCTTTCAATGACGTGGAACTGCGGGTCCCTATTTGGCCTGAGGTGCCTACCTCAGCCAACTAGGGATCCCGGGTCTAACATTTTGGTGGTCAGCGGTGTGGGATTGAAACGTGTATTTGCAAATCCATTCACAGTAATTGGTGTACATCACAAGTTTAGCACAGACCACGACGCAACCACATATTGTGTTCTTGATTTGTTGGTTCTAGTTGGTTTTATTTTTGAGCAACCTTTAAGCCACACATCATGTCTCAGAGGAGTCAAGTAGCCAGTGAGGCTGCAGAATTAGAGTTCGACATTGAGGCATTGCTTACCTACAAAGTTGATCAATTGAGGCAATTCTGCAGAGCTTTGGGATGTCCCATGAAAAGTAGCGCCAAGAAGGAGGAGCTGCAGGTGGCCTTGAGGGCCTGGTGGGAAGCCAAAGGGGCTCAGGAGACTGGTGATGTTGAGGTAGATGAGGATGACCCAGGGAATGGTTTTAGTCCACAGGATTTGCCAGTGGAGGGACCAGTCTTAGGGGCTGGTAGTAGCCATTCAGGGGAGGAGTTTTTCACCAGAGGAGCTGGAGGAAAACCAAAGGGTCAGAGAGCATGAGTTGGAGGTGTTGAAACTTAAAACTCAAGCAGAAGAGAAGAAGCACAGCCCGACTGAGGTGCTCAGGGTGCCATACGTGTTTCGTGTCTCATTAGGAGATGTGGTGACACGGGACATACATTCTGACGATTGGGATGTGCAAACAGTACATGCATTGTTTTCTGACTTAAAATATTATGCTGCTTTTGATGCTGAAGATTTGTATTTAAATTCTGCCAATTATGCTGATCTCTTCTGTTATCAGCATTATGGGCATCATTTTTTCCACAAAACAAACACGTTAAGACCTGTTCGTAATTACACTCAATGAGAACATTGTCCAACTCCTATAGAAGGGAGTTCTAAAACTCTTAGAGATAAGTTCACATATTTTACTGATTACGACACATCTAATTACTTTAAATTACAATCGAAACCGGTATCCAAATTTATCCTAACCCGCTCTAAATTGATTTATTCCAACTCTTTTAGGACTCAATTGGTTACACAAGGTTATGATCACTGGAAGGACACCATTGAGTTAAAATCTATCTGGGGCACTAAGCAATGGCAGGTTCAGGGAACAGAAGCATTGCATCGTGCCTGCCTGATCCCTACTCATATTTTATTTTTGAATGATACAGTGTACCAAACCACTTGTTTCGGATTGGCCACTGTTAAGAATTTGAATACCCCTTCCATTCCGTCTTTAGCGGAATATGACAGTTGGCGAGCTCGCACAAATTATACCCTAGACACATTGCGGGCTTTGCTCCAAAATGACACTTTTAATGTCTCAGAAATTGATCCATCCGGTTGGTTGGTGTGGCAAACCAATTCAAATGCATGCCAAATGCGTTTTTATAATTCAATATCTGGTTTCACCCAGACTAGACCGGACCCACGTTATCCAAGTTCCCATTCGGTTACCACATACTCGGTAGGTAAATTATGCCAACAATGGCATAAGGTTGGCAAAGGTTCTAGCAGTGGTCGATAATAGCATTAATACGCTTTCCTCATGCATCTACACATTGGATAACATTGTTTCTTCTGTTATTGATATTGTTCAAAATGATGTGTCTGTATTGTATCATGGTCAAAACCAATTACGATCTGTTATGCAGTTTGCATGGACGTTACAGACCCTTAGAATTAACCCTGGGCGTAGGACTAAGCTACGCTCGCGTAGTTTGCGTAGTTTGCGCTACTACGCACTACGCGAATTGCATGTAGCACAGTGCAAAAATGCGTAGCGTAGCGGGCATTTTTTGCTTGCTCGCGGTCCTCAACGTCAAGTTGGCGACTGCGAGCGAGCAAAATGACATCCCGGCGAGACTTTTTCCTCATTCGCGATCAGCAACTTCAAGTTGCCGATCGATAGCGTGGAAAATAAACCTCCCGGCGAGATTCTCAACGCGGGGAGGTCAGGTTTCTCATTGCGAGTGGTCGCGTATGCTCGCGACCGCTCACAATGAGAAACTACCAGTCCGCGTTGAGAAAACTGCCGCTCGAGTACAAATCTACTCGAGGGGCAGAAAACGACCGCTTGCACTGTGCAAGATGCCGTTTGCAATGATTGCACAGTGCGGACAAGCATCCGGCACTGTGCAATCAGTGCGAACAGCATTTTCCCTACCGCACTACGCAGTTCGAGTAACTACGCGTAGCTTGCGTAGTGCGAAGTGCACTTCGCGTAGCGTAGCGTAGCGTAGCGCCACTACGCAAACTACGCCCAGGGTTACTTAAAATGGGAAAAGTCCCTTGGGATTATTTGAATGCTTCTGCACTGTTTTTACCATTTAATCTGACTGATAACCAGCGCTTTATATCAATGAAAGATGCTACTTACACACTATTGCATATTGAACAATTAGAGCTTTTGCCGTTCTCGGTAGCGGAAACGGACTCTGCTATTGGTTAATTCATGGGGTTATCTCTCTGCCTTTTTCGTTGTTTCAATTTAAATCATGCATGCAACATTTTCCGGTTGGTCGCTTTGAACCCACGGGTAGTGCATTTCTCCATGAATTATGGTCCCTGCCTTTCACTTACAGATGTCAACGGGAGGATAAGGAAGTTTTCCTAACATGGGAGGACTGCGATTCCACAGTTGGACATTCCCTGGTTTGTAAACACGTTAGGTTGCACGGCGCTTGTAATGTGTCAGTGCCTAATCTTGCTTGTTTTCTGACGGGAACTCCAGTACCATCAATAATTCCCGCTTTTACTTTGCTTAACAACGGTAGTTATCTTATTTTGAACAACCAAGACTGCTGTGGTTTACGGGCAGGAATTCCCTATTTAGTAACAGTCTCACAACGAGTTACTTGTTGTAGCAATGTGCTTTTTACGCCCCCTCATGGGAGTGTAGATAGTTTCATTTGGCCTTCCATTCCGACTTTGAAAACAGATTTCAACAAATTAAGCAGGCTCAAAGCGCTACTATTCCAACAAGAGGTCGCTCTCACTTCGGCTCAAGAGACCTTCGAGTTACAGGTGGCTAGAACATCTAGCGAAATTCAGACACTGCTGAATACTACACTCCCACTTCATTTTGGGGAGCTTATACATCAAATCTTTAATGCGTCTGACACTACAGGCCTTGCTAATTTTTTTAAACAAGTGGGAGCGGGCCTTGTGACTTCTTTTCGTACAATATTTGGAGTCATACCGGCTTTTATTCATTCTATTTTTTCCAGCGTCTTCGGCGGATTCCCTTTATTTCTGGCGTTAGCTGGTGGAGTCCTGCTTCTTCTGTTCCTGCTGTGCAATGGCTGCCCATCTTGTGGTACTGCACAGACCAGGCCAATTGCAACTATACCGTGATAGGATGCAACAGGTTTTTGGATGCTTGCCACTAGCAACGCTTAGCGTGAGTTATGGATTGACTTTTCGCTTTGCCTACTTTACTTGCGTGCAACCAGTTTTTTACTGTCGACGGTGCCCCTTCTATTGGGCTATGGATTTATATCTCTCCAATACGTCATGTCCAGTCCCGGATTTTATCCAGTTGATGGGTCCTTTACAGGCCCATGACCAGGCTTGTTCTGGGGATGGCTGTATGGCGCGTGCGGCAGCACTTGGAGGATAGGCTGAATGGGATATCTGTGCGGCTTCACAGAGCCTCCTGCATCAGAGTTTCATCGAATATCACGCAAGTTGCCCGATTATGCTGGAGCCGAAAATTCTTCTTCTTTACATGTCCAAAATGAACGATTTTATTAAAAAAAAAATCTTTCCCAATTTGGTTTTTTTGTTATACTCCGACACTTTGAACTCTGCTTGGCTTTTTGAACCCTGTTTTGGTCCTTTCTCTAGTCCTATGGCCTTACCAGGGGGAGGGTGTTATATGGCTCTTAGGGACATTGTCGACATTGCTAAGTTAGCATGGGCTTTGCTGCCATGATGCTGCTTTGCGCACGTTACTACATGACTTTATTTTTGCAAGCCTCTGTTTATGCCTTTCACATGAGAACTGTCTGCCTTTCACGTTTTCTGCTGAGTTCCTGGAGTTTTGTCTGAACACGATGTGCAAGGTCGATAAACAATGCCCCTTGTTATTCTGTTCTGGTCAGTCCCTAGCACCAAGACATAACATGCTAAACACAGCTGCAAATGCTGGAGACTCGTGCTTTGATATTACGGGGATGCACGTTGTTTTAATACACACTTGGAGAGAGCCCTTTCCATGGAGAAGAGCTATGCTGTCCCTATGATGTAAACCTAACATCTAGGCTTTCAGGTATGGGGTCTGCTGTCTGAGCCCAGAGATCTTCCTTTATATAAATAAACTTCTTCCAGTCAAGGTGAGGGTGGTTAGGCCTTATAGTCCTTTTGCCACTGTCTTTATAAAATGGCTTCCCCTTTTGTACTCTATGGAATTGTAACAATGCTAATTGTTTTGAGTTTATGCATTTTGCTGCTGGTAGTGGCTCGTATACTGTATTGTAGAGCACGATAGTTAAAATAAACATTTTGAACTATTACAGTGACTCTGCCAAATTCTTATTGTGGACAAGTACGAGTGAGCGAGCGAAAGAGTATGTCTTGCTACCGCGATTCCTGAGAGAGTCGGGAGTGTTGTGTTCTGGGTTGTCTAATCATTTGTAGCTCTGTGATATTTGGAGGAGAACGAATGAGACACTATAGCTAGTCGGTTTTGGGATTTTGGGCACTAAGGTGGTAGGTTGGTACACCCCTATACACCGAGGTCCTGTCTTCCTGCGCATAGTTCTGTGTAGTTCTGCAGAATCCCCGTAACAGGAAAAGGGGGCTTTCCAGCAACCGGATTCAGCAGAATGCGAACCAGGAAGTAGAAAAGAATCACTGCTGTCCATCGAAGGAGTTCATGGTACTTTGATTGGTGTATTTGACACGGGTCCTTATCCCATCCGGTCAATGTTATTGACATTTTGGGAATGCACGTCAGTGATTCTCTCCTGTCGGTCCGTTTTGTGGGGGGTCTGCTCCTCTGTACAAGACTGAGATGACTGACTGAGATATTTATAGAGCGCACTACTGCCAAGGCGTCTTGGCGCTGAGGTAATAGCAATCCAACCTGAGTAACAGACCTAGATCTTGGAAAAGAGCAATGTTTTGATCATCTTTCTGAAAAGAGTCCTGCTATTCTGCAGTCTCAGATGTGTTGGGAGGGAGTTCCACAATTTGGCCGCTTGGTAGGAGAACCCCTACCGCCCCATCTGGCTCTTCTTATCCTGGGAATAAGGACCAGTCCAGTGTTTGCTGACCTGAGGCATCGAGCAGGCAGATATCGCGGAAACAGGCATTGAATGTCTGCCGCCCTCCTCCGTATAGGGCTTTATGGACTAAGCAAAGCGCTTTGAAGTCTATTCTTCGGCGGACTGGTAACCAATGGAGGAGTCTTAGGCTCGCGGAAGTGGGGTGGTGTTTTGGTAAGTTTAACAGTACTCGTGCGGCCGCGTTTTGTATGGACTGTAATTTGGACAAGAACACCATATTAGGGGTAGCCCGTACCATGTACTGGCAATAAATCCCCATATGGGTAATGTGTGATGTATAAATGTTTGTTGATAATTAAATATGACTTTTTAAGATTTTCAGCAAATTCACCCCACTCCATTGACTATGAAAATGCCTGTTAAATGCAAGGCTTTAATGAATGAATGGATGAACAGAAACATTTAAACCATACTCACTAGCCAATGCTTATCTTGGCACTGTACATGGAGCTGCCGATGTTGCACTGAGTGGAGGAATACAGGTCCAACCTTACAAAGTTGTGGTCTGCTAATCACAACAACACACATTTAATTCCCAACAAGTGCCTCACCTCTACAGAAGGACGATTTATTGGATAGTCTGCAAGCCATGTACTATTTAACAGTTACAGAGCACATTTTGCCCATGCACTGGTTTTGGAACCGAGCTCCATAAATAATGTGTTTCCTTCATATATTCCTCTGGCCCTTCTTGACACTCTTCCCTGTTAACTATATTAGTTTATTTGGAGAGCCACACAGAAATATGCAGCATTTAAATGCATCATCCTGTACATCAACAATATTCTCAAGACCTATGTTTCCTCTAATGTTATGCATGTTGAGACACAAAATGTGTTATCACAGCACTTGGTACCCTATGGTGCACTCTGACAGAAGTATGCATATTTGAAATTTCAGTACTAGAACCTTGATCTCCTTTTTCATTGTACACATGTTTTGAAACCCCGTGTTTCACACAGGGGTGGCTCCTACATAATGCCCCACTCGTCAGAGTCAGTCATAGAAAAATAAAATGATAATGATACAATATCATTTTATTTTTCTGTGATTGGCTCTGGCATGTGTGTAGGACGGGGCCGGGCCATGACAGGCAGGTGGTGAGCACTTAGAAGTGCGCATGTAAGTTTGGCCGGCCATCCTAGGCTGGCCAAACAGACATGCGCACTTCTATTTGTACCTGTGTTTAAAGCCGGGTTGGCGAAAAGCCACAGACTACAAGGTAGTGTCTGAGCGGCAGAGCAGGCCGTTCAGACCAATCCTGGTGCTGCTCTCATAGAGAGCAGGTTCTGGATTGGATGGGCAGCCTCTGCCTTCCCAGAGACTGCTGGGAGAGCACAGAGGTGGACGTCGGCGGCAGCAGCGAAAGGTACGTTTTGAAAAATTATTATTTTCCCATCCCTCCCTCCTGCTAGCCTGCCCGTCCCTCCCCCACCACCCACCTTTGTGTTGTGGCAACCCATCGACTGGCCACTGGTTTCACATTGCAGGCACAGCACAGACTCTCTAAAATTCCTTGCACATGTGATTCTCAGCCTTTCATTTTACCACCACTGCTAAAGATCCACCAACGTTAGATACTCTGGGAGTAATCTCAGACCATGTTGACATGTGTGGCCTGGCTTTTTATGTACTTTTTATGTACTTTTTAAAAATTACATACAACACAGGTTAGTGAGAACAGCCACTGTGCATTGACAACATTGGAGTATAAGGCCTAGAGAATATTCCTGCTTATTTCTAACAAGAGCCATTAAAACTGGGCAGCTAATGAAATAGGTGTGTTATGTTGACATGTTTTCTGATGCTCAAAATAACATGCAGGAGAAAAGATTATTTTAATTCTCTGAAGCTCCTACATTAATAGAACTGTAGCTACGAGGAAAAAGGATCTTCTAAGTCCTGTTTCCGTGAAAAGAGGGTGAAAAATCGCAATAAGGTTTCATACACGTTCGTTCACTGTCCTGTATAACAAAGAAAGAGATGAGCATAAACTTGAACTCTCCTCACTTCATTGAGCACCTTACATAAGAAAGGTACATACGACACTGGAGTTTGAGGTGGTACTCACACATATGGACTGTGTAGGTAAATGCCTCTTTTGCATTATCACCCCCAATTTATTTTTGAATGGATGCTGCTGTTGTTTCCATTCTGCACACTTTGACTTTTCTAACCAGGCCCCAGTGCATGTGATTTGATCCCTAAAACATGTTGAAATTGAGAATACTCCTGATTGGCATGTTTAACTTACCAATACGTTCCTGGTATATGGTACAAAGTGTTTCCAGGGCCTGTAAGTGAAATGTCACTAGTGGACTGCAGCACAGATTGTGCCACCACTAGAGTGACAATGCAAAACATGACTGCAGGCCTACCAATGCAGCCTGTCTGTGCAGTTTTAAAACTGTAAATCCAACCTGACAAAATGACCCCTTTTGAAAGGACTAAACTCTCCCTTTAAATATTAATAAGTCACCCCTAAATAAGCGTTAATTCCCATTGGACTGGGAGCATGGTATTTAGAAGTAGGACATGTAAAAGTTTAATGTTAAACATGTCCTTTTAGTGACAAGGACCTAAAAGCTACTTCGAATGTAGCAAGGTTATCTGTTCCAGAGGAAAGTATTTGGATACAATATTAAAACAATTAACATTATCCCTGCTTAGGAAACAGCTACAAAGTGCATTGTTGGACTTTTTAAAATATTTATTAAATATTTATTGCAACCCCAATCCATTAGTAAAGGCAGATTTCTAACAAATATTTTGTAAAATGTACTTTTCAAAAGCCACCTTCTACCTGCCTAAAGCCTCTACAAGCCTATTTGTATGAACTTCCAACTGTCACCCAGGAGGGGAATAGCCCCTTTGAAGAGATGTGAACTTGCTGCCAGAGCTGAGACAAAGACCTTAGGGAGGGGGGGAGTGTTCTGTTCCGCTGGCAGGATGACCGTCTGGGCTGTGTACAGGAACTTAGTTAACTTCAAAGTAGCCTACCCTGACACAGACGAATGTCACAAACACCTGGGCGTGCCACCTCCTTTGTCCTTCTAGTCGGCCAGGCACCAATGCCAGTGGGGGAGGGGTTATCACCAGAACTGACCTGGAATTAAGCTGGTGTCATACGCTGATGACACTCAGCTGGTTGTGACCCTGGAACAAAAGGAATCGGGAAGGGCAGCAGATTTCAAAACTTGCCTGGGGGAGCTTATGGACTGGATGAGACTGAGTTGCCTCCAGCTTAATGCAGGGAAGACAGAGGTGATGGTTGTTGGAAAACAGCCCTCTCTCTGGTCGCAGCATTGGTGGCCGGTGGAACTAGGACCTAGTCCAGTACCGAAAGCCAAGGTGAAAAATCTGGGAGTGTGGTTCGATGAAAATCTCTCCTTCTCTGAGCAAATTTCTGCTGTGGCCGGTACAGGTTTCGGCATTCTTAAAATGCTACGTAAGATTCTGGACCTTCTCCCCCTGGATGCTAAAAGAACTATTGTACAGGCTCTGGTCACGTCTCGCCTGGATTATTGCAATGTTCTGTATCTAGGGGTGACTGCAAAAAACTTGAACATCTTGCAGAAGGTCCAAAATGCCGCAGCCCGGCTTATCTTGAACATCCCGAGGAGGGCCTCGGTTGGAGATGCTTTGAAGGAACTGCATTGGCTCCCAATTCAGGCCAGAGTCACCTTTAAGGCTTTATGCTTCAGTCATAGGATTCTCAGGAAAAGGGGGCCCCGTTTTTTACTCCCCCTTCTGACGGTCTACCAGCCCGCCCGAGATTTGACATCATTCGGCAGTGCTAGAATGACTGTGCCCAGGGTGCGGAAGGCTAGGGTTGGCGGGAGATCTTTTGGTTTCCTGGCAGCCAAGGCTTGGAATGAGCTCCCTGTGGATCTGAAGACATCTGAGTCGGAGTCCCTGTTCCGCAAGAAACTGAAAACCTGGCTCTTCCGTCACCCTCCGGCAGGTCTAAAGTAATTGTGTAGAGGTCTGCGTAGGAAGTTGGTTGGCATGGGAGGGCGGCTGGGTTTTCATCTTTGTCCTAGCGCGGGGACACTCCGTTCGGAGTAACCATAGTGCTTTACAAGCTTCCTAATAATAATAATAACTGGTTTTCAGTGACTATAGAAGATGGGTTGCTCATTTCCCTGGCCACACCTTTAGAGTGGGCACAGGAGCTCTGCACAAGGGAAGAAAGGTTCTGCCAAGTTGGACTGAGGTAGAGAGGTGCACTGTGAGAATGCTTGCAGTAGGACACTCAGAAGCTGCTGCAAGCGTGGGTAGGGTTATCCCTGGGAACCTTTTTCCTATTGTGGTCTTCAAAGGGCAGGTGGCTGAACTCCTGTTAGGCTACAGTGACACAACAATCTGCAATAAGCCACTTTTCCTGGCCCAGATGACCAGTTGCACCAGTTGCACCTAGTCCTACCCTGGACACTGTGGGACATATTTACAAGTGCATTGCACCACCGGAGAATCACTTTTTAGGACGCTCTGGTGGCGCAATGCTCTGCTCCATATTTACAAAGCGGTGTTAAGCCACTTTGCATGGCTTAATGCTGCTTTGTAAATATCGTACTCTTTCACGCAGGTACTTGTGCGAAAGTGGCGTGTAATGGGTGTTGCTGTGGGCATTCCCCTGCAACACTCATTGCTTTTTGCCACTGCCCCAGATTTACAAGGATGTGTAAACCTGAGGCAGCACCAAAAACTAATGCCACTGAATAGCAGGCGTTAGATTGGCGCAACGATGGGAAATACTTTTATTTCTCCTCGTTTCTTTTTGTGCTGCATTCTGCATTCTGCATTTGATCCTTCTATGTGTGCTGCATTCTGCAGCACACATAGAAGGATCAAATCCCCTTTAAATATTGTTTATGTGCAGGAAGGTGCCCCTTCCTGCACATAAACAATCTTCTGCAACACCGACACCCTTGCACTATGGTGCAAGTGTGCCTGCATTGCAGGAATGATTCCCTGCAACACAGACACCCTTGCACTATGGTGCAAGTGTGCCTGCATTGCAGGAATGATTCCCTGCAACGCAGGCACCCTTGCACCATGGCGCAAGGGTGTCTGTGTTGGAGCTAGGCAGCTTTTTTTACTGCCAGTGCAAGGGAAGACACAGGTGTGCGCTGTATTCTTGTACATACGGCACATCCCTGCAATTTTTTATGACGCAGCACGGCGCAGCTAAATTGCTTGCAGCGGCGCGCTGTGCCATTTCTTTATAAATATACCCCAGTGAGTCTTGACCCCCCCAAGTTCTGTTCCTGAGGTCATGAAACCCATGGCTGTGTCAAAGTGTACACCTCCTAGCATCCTGGGTAAACCTGGGACTTAGAATCTTTCTACAAACTTTTCACCAGAAGAACCATCGAGAGACCGGGATCAACAGGCCCAGCCCATCCGATGAGGGTGCATTGCAGCTAGGTCTGTCTTCTCCGTCGCTCCCACTACTTTCTCCTCTTGACGCCATCATCTATTCATGCTGAGACCTCTTCAGTTCCAAACCACAGCTTCATTCATGCCACCTTTGAAGGAAATCTAATCGATGTTGGGGATCTCTGGGGCGCGAAAACTTGAACTTTTCCTGCCGGAGCCATCCCTGTCTAAAACCAACGATGCCGGAATCCATTAACATTGAACCCCTTCCCTCACACCAGTTCCCTGCCTGCTTTTACTGAAAGCTGTCAATGCCAGGAAGTAAATTTTCCACTGGGGCAAATCTGGTCATTGCATCTGACCTGCACTATATAAAGGAGTGCCTGAAAACGTACCCATGACCTAGTCAAGCTCAACCAGATGACCGCAGTTGGCACTTAACAATCTTAGCTGCTATTTTCAAATAAAAGATTTAGAAGTCAGATCTCCTGTTTCCCTTATTGTATACTTGTCGTTTTGGTGTTATTTTGATCATTAAAGTATACTTGATTTTTCAAAATTGGCATAGTATTTTTTATTGTGCTTTGTTTTCATCTCTACCTGGGGTGTAGCTTAAGCTTAAATTACTGAAACCTTCACTGGACATAACAAGAACGGTGACAATATTACTTGTGGTGGGCTAGCATAGACCAAGCTAAGGATCCACTTTCTCACAAACCGGTTGCTCTGGGATGATGAAACACACAACTTCCGACCAGAGGCCACAGTAAGTACATATGGGAACTTTCCATGACTTGGCATACTGTAGCAATACACTAACACAACTATGCTCTTAGACAGCAAGTTAGGTAGGAATTAGACTAATTGAGTAAGGATGTGTGATGAAATATGATTGGGGTATATTTAAGTTTTCCTCTACTGTGTGTATTACTTGCTACATTATTTATGATATTTACACTCATTATGATCGATGTGATTTGTAGACAATTGGTGTAAAGTAAAACATTATATGATATAAAATACCAATACCTGTGTGTGCATACTGATTTTGTGGATTTAGTAGAGCGCTATTGTAACACTAGCAGATAAGAGATCCTCTGACAGGTTTTCTTTGACTCCTAGCACTTTGGAATAGCTGAGTATAATTTATTGATAAACAAGTGAGAGATGTCTGCCAGTTTTCTTTTTCTCCAAAAAGGTTGCAGTTTACTTTTGGTACTTAGGAAATATACAGTGGCAGCTCCTTCGCTAAGGCGGAGGAGCAACAACCCACTGCTTTTCAGTAGTGTAAAAAAGGAGAAAAAAATGATAATAAAACGATGTTAATATCATTTTATTTTTCCCTCCTGAGGCAGTTTTGCGGGGCGGGGTTGGTCTCCTCTGCTCACAGAGCAGGGAGATGAGTGGTAGGCACTCTGTAAGTGTGCATGATGGTTTGGCTGGCCGTCTTGGGCCAGCCGTCTTGGGCCGGCCAAACAGTCTTGTGCACTTAGCATGTTCTCCAACAGGTGGAGAACATGCACAGGCTCATAGTCCCCACCTGAGCGTTGAACCATGGCGCTGAGACCAATCACAATGCTTCTGAGAGCAGCGTCGTGATTGGCTGAGGGGAGCCTGTGTGCTTCCTGCTTCTGTTCCGGCCAGACTCGTCAGGAAGAGATGCAGAGAGACGATGGAGGAGAGACCCAGTAATGAGGTACGTTTATTTTTTATTTTCTACACCCCGCCACCCCCGATCCGTGCAAGCTACCACTGAAATATACTGGGCGTAACCTCAATAATACAGGAGCAACATAAAATGATGCCCAATGTCCCCCCCGGGCCCTTGCGTGGCTGGAACTCCCAAAATAAATCTTACACACAAATTAATCCATAGATATTTGGGTATATTTTATTGTCCTCCTCTGTACTAGGAAAGGTGTCCCCTTGTCCAAATGAGGTTTGTTAAGCACTTGACACTTACATAGGATGGATTGTCCTTGTCAGTGAACTGCTTCCCTTCCTGCACAGGTCCGCATGGTGGCTGCTGCCCATGACCCTTGCAGGTCTGTGTGTTCGAGGCCCCCTCTACCCGCAGGCACCCTTCTGCACCTCATCCCTAGTGGTCCAGTGGGGAGCATCTCTGCTCTGCTACTGCTATACACTCTGTCTCTCTTCTTTCTGCCTTTTTCTCCTCTGATCTCTTTTTTACCCTCCTTCCATCTTTTCCGCTTTTTGTCACTTTCTTTCACTTTTGTCATTTTTTCTCTTTTTGCACCTTTTTTCTCTCCATGTCCCTGCCGCTGCTTGTCTCCCACAGCCCGCCCCCCACCAGTGCTGCTTTCCCGCTTCCCGCTTTTCTGCCTCCCAGCTGTCCAGTCCTCCCCCTCACACTATTTAGTGGCGGCTGCTGCGCAGTGAAAGAAGCAGTCTCACTGACCTTTTCAGTGAACTGCTTTCCTTCCCGCATAGCTCCGCCTAGTAGCTGCTGCCCCTGACCCTTGCAGGTCTGTGTGTTTGAGGCCCTCCTCCAACCGCAGGCACTCACCTGCACCTCATCCCTGGTGGTCCAGTGGGGAGCATCTCTGCTCTGCTGCTGCTCTGCCCTCTGTCTCTCTGTTTTCTTCCTTTTTCTCCTCTGATCTCTTTTTTACCTTCCTTTCATCTTTTCTGCTTTGTCTCACTTTCTTTCACTTTTGTCACTTTTTCTCTTTTTGTGCCTTTTTTCTCTCTGTGTCCCTGCTTGTCCCCAGCGGCACAGCCTCCTCCAGCGCTGCTTTCCCGCTGCCCGCTTTTCCGCCTCCTAGCTGTCCAGCAATCCCCCTCACACTACTTAATGGCGGGCGCGCCAAAGGCAAGCCTGTCTGAGCTCGTCCATGCCAGGACCGCACCCAGCGCCAGGGGCCCTGGTCCTCGGACCACCCCCCGATATGATGCTAGCACCCCCCACGCCCTCAACAATGGATGCCAATCCACCTGCCAATTTGCTTCATCCAGGGCCCTTTTTTCCGCAGAAACTGCAGCTGCACCTTCGCCTGCCACCGCATACCAAAACGGTCCACCGCACGACCCACAAAAACCATACCCGATCGCATCAGCTGTATCCTACTCAACACATACTTACTCCACCAACATGCCAGAGATCTGGGATCTGCTTGACTCCGTCTCCCCTGACATCACCTTCCTCATGGAAACCTGGATGAACGCCACCTCAGCCCCAGACATCGGTATCGCCATCCCAGATGGCTACAAAATCATCCACAAGGAATATTCCACCTGACCAGGAGGAGGCATTGCCATCATACGCAAAAACACCCATCAGCTGGGACGACAACTCAACTACCATGGAGCACCTCCACTTCCAGATCCAAACTAACCTGAACACCTCCCTCCACAGCACCCTAATCTACAGACCTCCCGGGCCCGCCCCCCCCCCGTTTAGCGAATACCTAGTTCGGAGACCTCAATTTCCACCTTGGCAACTTCGAAGGCCACAACACATCATCCGTACTGGAAAACCTTGCCACCATTGGACTCAAGCAACTGGTCACCTCTCCAACCCACTCAGCAGGACACACACTTGGCTCCATTGTCTCTGCAAGCAGCAAAATCTCCTTTGGCCACACCTTCGAACTACAGTGGACCGACCACCGCTGCGTCCATTTCTCCTTCACCAAACCAACGTACACCAGCACGCCCACAGCCACCCATGCAGAGGTTGGAACAAGGTCACTGAAGACCAATTCACCACCGCCCTCACCGCAAACCCCCACCACCGACATCCACAGATGTCAACGCCTCTGCACGCAACCTCCACTGATGGATCTCCAAATGCGCCAACACAATGGCCCCCCTTAGGAAACCCTCAGGCAAGCAACCCTACAAGAAACACAGCTGGTTTTCTCCTGCCCTCCAAGAGTCCAGGCGCACCTGCAGACGGTTCGAAAAAAGATCGAGAAGATGCAAGGCCTCGTCAGACCACACAGCCTGCAAAACCGCAGTCACCAAACACCACCACCTCATCAAATCAAATAAGAAAACGGTCATACAAGAACGTATCAGCGCCAACGCACACAACAGAAAACTACACTTCACAGTGGTCAAAGAGTTTAACAAACCCAGCACGGAGACGACAGACAACCCCCTCCCACGACCTCTGCGACAACCTGCCACCTTCTTCCACCAGAAGATCAAGGAGATCTACGACAGGTTTACTAACCAAAACCCACCAATTCCAAGCAAAACCACTGCACCCAATGGACCCAGACCCCAACAGACCCTACTCAACTGGACCTCCCTCATCACTAACAATACACTCAAGTTCATGAAAAGCATCCACTTCAGATCCCCCTCGGATCCCTGCCCCCACCACATATTCATCAGCGCCAGTGCCTCCATCACACCTGAACTCTGCCACACAATCAACTGCTCCTTCTAATCTGCCACCTTCCCTGAAGACTGGAAACATGCCAAGATCAACCCCCTACTGAAGAAACCATCTGCCGACACGACCGACCTCAAGAACTACAGGCCCATCTCCCTACTCCCCTTCCCAGCCAATGTCATTGAGAAGGCCATCAATACCCAACTCTCAGAGTTCATCGAATCAAACAACATCCTGGACCTCTCCCAATCTGGATTCAGAAGCAACCACAGCACCGAACCCACTCTCCTCGCCGCCACAGACGACATCTGCATCCTCCTCGACAGAGGCAAAACTGCAGCCCTCATCCTCCTGGACCTCTCATCCGCTTTCAACACCATCTCCCATGACACCCTCTGCGCCAGACTT
Source organism: Calotriton arnoldi (assembly GCA_963921515.1). Lineage (NCBI taxonomy): Eukaryota > Metazoa > Chordata > Amphibia > Caudata > Salamandridae > Calotriton > Calotriton arnoldi. The sequence continues at coordinate 1,967,838 of CAWUFW010001273.1, forward strand.
CACAACGCCGGCATCTGCGACAAAGCCCTCGACTGGATACACACCTTCCTCACCGGCCGAACACAGAGAGTCAGACTACCAGCTTTTCTGTCAGAACCCACAGAAATCAGGTGTGGAGTGCCACAGGGCTCCTACCTGAGCCCCACCCTTTTCAACATCTACATGGCCACTCTTGCAACCATTGTTAGAAACCACGGACTCAACATTGTCTCCTACACCAATGACACCCAGCTGATCCTCTCCCTCTCTGACGAACCCACAACCACCACTGCCTGCTCCAAAAGATCTTCAAGTGGATCCCCGCCGAGACAAACAAAACAGTCACCACGCAGTCGTCAGCAGCAGACTAGACAACGGCAATGCACTCTACACTGACCCCATGAAAAAACTCCAAAAGTAGGTGCAAAATATCCAAAATGCCTCTGCCAGACTCATCCTGAACATCTCTTGCTGCAGCCACAACACCGATCACCTGAGAGACCTTCACTGACACCTGGTCAACAAAAGGATCACCTACAAGCTCCTCACGCCTGCAAAGCACTCCACAACGCCGTACCCGCATACCTCAACAACCGCCTCTCCTTCCACACCCCCACCAGACATCTCAGCTCCGCCCGTCAGGCCCTGGTCACCATCCCACGGATCTGCAGGCCCACCTCTGGAGGAAGATTCTTGTCCTACCTCTCTGCAAGTGCCTGGAACTCCCTCCTCTGCATCTCAGGCAATCACCACCTCTGCCTTAATTCAGGAAGGACCTCAAGACCTGGCTCTTCGACTGAATAGCAGTCCCCCCCCACACAGCACCTTGAGACCCTTACGGATGAGTAGTCACGCTCTACAAAACCCTGATTGATTGATTGCTTGTTATTACAGAGCATTTGTAAACAGTGGTAAGTGAGGCAGAGGAAGCAGAAACAGATACAATGGACATTCTGGATAATGTATGCATCACCCTCGCTGCCCTTATTAAGGGGTGATTGGGACTGACCAGATATTTATTCATGGATTGAAATTTAAGCTGCACGTGTAGCAGGGCTACACCAGAATTGAGGAAAATCTTACTGCGATTAAAATGACAATAATAAAAAAATGGCCAACTGTATAAAGCAGGCAAAATGACTGTAGTTTCACTTATACCATCATTGGCAGCAACTAAAGAAAGCATACCTAATTATTGAGCCTTACATATGCACTGGATGCCAGGAATCAAATAAGTTTGGACAATCAATTTGAATGTGACCCAACATGAATAATACAAGAATTCCTTGAATACTGACCGGCAATTCCAAAAACCCGTCAGTAAAACCTTTAAATGAATATCACACTGTTCTTTAAAGAAATTGATCAGCGCAGCCTGTAGTAGTTATGAAACAAAGATACCCCCCTGCCTCTGCAGCTGTAGACAGATTATTTGAGTATTCTAATGTTAAAATAAGCCATGTACATGTGAAACCCTTAGAAGACTCAACCACACAAATTGCACTCCTCCTTCCATAAAAAGTCTCATTCTCAATAGTACTTGTTTCTGACTCATCATTTCATAAACAGGGTTATAACAAAGATGTAAAAAATTGGAAATCCGATTTTTACAATGACTCGTGTGGGACGACAATAAGAATGAAGCAGCTCAGGGTATGGATAGTGGACTTCAAGAGACAGCTTCCACTGCCGGAGGTACTGCACATGCAGGCACACCAGGATGAGAAGTCCACTCAAAAGGCGAATGTGCTGCCGGTCAAGCTGTAATTTCTGTGGTACAAATGACTAAAGGAGCAGCAATCGCTCTGCAGCAAACTAGAATCGACCTGGAAATACAGTCAGCAATACAATTATTACACAAATGACAGGCTCGTCTCCAAGGTTATACGGTAATGTGCAACTACTGTCTTAGACAATATGGACTGCCTCAAGTTAAGATACCAGGAGAAAGTGATTGAGAAAATACTAAATGAATCAGGTAGACCTGAATCAATCAGGGAGGCACATGGGGGGGGGGCTCAGCAACTCCGCTCATATTGCAAGAATATGATTGGAGTCTGTTAATTGCAAAACCACATGCCAGTAGCTGTTACGGCGCAAAATCTGTCAATTTTTAAAGCCTTAAAAAGTAGTGAAGCCTTCAAACTCCCCGTGCCAAAGCAGCTCAACCATTCCAAATGATTTATGTCAATCATACCAGTCCACTCATGCCAAGAAATAAATATTGACATATTTTGGTAGCAATTTCGGTAGTGGCTTTAAATGATTGTGGCCTCAGTGCCAAGCCACCGCCCATGCAGTTAAAAAATATTTATGGAACGCACTAGCTGTGGTCGAAGTTTGTACCTTTCACTCAAATTAAGGGTCAGCTTTTAGGTCTAAAAGTGTAGTACACCTTCAGTTCTTGCATCTCTTTAGACCCATTCGAACGGAGTGAAAGAGATCACCAATAGCATGCTTGAACAATTCTTGACTGCAAAGATCTTACCTAGTGGTGCACCTTGTATAAATAAGATTTAAATAAGATGCCAACACATGTATTGCTAAACCTCCCACCTTTTGGGGCAATATTTGGAATAAAGATGTATATGCCGGATCGTCTAGGGAACAGAGCCCTCATGATCAATCACAGCTTGATTTTTTACTGGATTTGCAGCTAGTCTGACAAAGTTTGAGTGAAGCTCAAGCAGCTGTAACTCAGTCAACGTCTGCTGCGATTGGCTGCATATCCAAACTGGTGAACCTGTGACTGATAATCTGGGAGAAGATTCTGCTACTGTTACCCTGGAAGAAGAAAAAGAGACAGATGTATATTGACTTGGTGAAGCCATATCCTGTGGCCCATTCTCTACATTCTACCAACACTGCAATCAAACTCACTGCAAGTAAAAGACATCCAAGTCCTAGCATAGATCAACACGTGGAAAGTCAGTGCTGTGGTCAGTGAGAACGAACAAGATCCTGATATGAACTATTATTATACCATATGTACCAACTCTCACACGTTTCTCAGAAAATGCTAAAAGTGTTGATCAAATCAGCAGAAACCCATCAAATTCTTAATAAGAACTATTACAGCTTGAGACTTTAATTTTGTATTCATTGACTGACAATGAACAAACCTACATATTTGAAGCAGCTGTCACTGAAAATCAAAGTTTCAGCTGGTAAATCAGATGGGTTCAAATTAGGAGTGCAGTGGAGCCTTACACAGCCCCCCACCCCAGACCCATGGCTGGATAGTGTTAACAATAATCACATTTGCAAGTTGACTGGCAATTCTGTTATTGTTTCTAATCCAAATGAAGCATGCTGATTATATTCCAGAAATTGAAGAGTCCAGTTCAGTGGCTGTACAACTAGGCAAAAAGAATTGCTCTGGGCTGTACGAAGTGTGACATGTGTGTCAACAGTTATGCTAATGATCACTCCAATAAAGGATGGTGCCTATTAGGAAGAATTTGGCAACCACGTTCTGGGACCAGTAGAGAATGTACAAATACCACAACCGTTTAATCTACACCTATTCTATTCTATTCTTGCCATTTCTAAAACCCATGACTATCCAACGGGCCTCCAAGTGCTAACAGATTATATCAGTATCCTCAGGAAGTTAAGTGAACAACGAGGTCTTTAATTGTTTCCTGAAACTTAGTTCATCCTTCATCTTTCTCAATGCTGTAGACAGCGCGTTCCACAAGTGGAAACCAAATAAGCAAAAAATCTTTCCCCACTTCTAGATTTGTTGATCTTGGGAACTTTTAGTAACCATAAAGTAGAGGAACATAATGTTCTCCCGGGAAGATAAGGACAGGCCAAGTAATGTAAAAGCTGTGGGCTCTTGTTATGTAAAACTGGGTGGGCCATGCATAGTCTTAATCTGTATCCTCTTAGGAACAAGCAGCCAATGCAGAGAGGCTAATGCGACAGAAACCGAGTTATGTTTAGGTATCTTCAACAATATCCGAGTGGGTGCGTTTTGTACCACTTGTAGTCTTCTTATAAAACACGGAGGACTACCAAGGTAAAGCAAGTTATCATAATCCAATCGTGGTAGCACCAATCCTTTCACCACCACCCTCCGCGCAGAAGGGGGTAGCAATACTAACATTTTCCTGAGTGTCCTCAGCAGACCAAGATGACATCTTGTTGCCAGGAAGATTCACTAGTGACTGGGACAAAAATCAAGTGAAGAAACGTCTTGCAAATCTACAGTACTCTGCTTCCTTGTATGATGCAGTTCCTCATCGTGCTCACTACACCACTGGATTCAAGCTAGCCTGGCTGATGAAGGGTGATGCCCTGAAACCGGTCCCAGGATGCTTGTTTCCGGTCCAGGGAGGACCTGGCTTGGCAGTTCGGGCTGGACTGTTCCCACAAGGAACAGGGTCAAGACTGATTTGCATATGGCTGGGTCCAAACTGGGGTGGTGTGGTGAGCAAAAGAATGATGGATTTAACCCAGATCCTTGTGACTGGGGGTGAATGTTTGCATTGTCCAGCATTCCGTCCATCAATTGTTTCTTTTGCGTGCCTCATCACAGCACAAATAATTCTCAAGATTCTTACACAAGTGTGGTGTTGAAATGAAATGAAATGAAATTATGATTTCTAAAGCGCACTACTACCCGCAGGTGTCTAGGCGCTGACTTCCAAGAAAAGTGTGAAAGAAAACACCAGACATCAGTGGGACACAAAAGAAGTGGAAAAGGTTACTAAGCTAATTGTTAAATAGCCAAGTTTTAAGAGCTTTACGAAATGTAAGCAGATTTATTGAGGTTTTAAGTGTTAGCGGCATCGTATTCCAGAATTTGGCAGTGGCCACTGCGAAGCTCTTGCCTCCCCAGGTAACTCTTTTAAACTTGGGAACAACCAAATTAGCCTGAGAGGCAGATCTTAAGTTTCTGGCAGGGATGTAACGATGGAAGAGTTGCTGAATAGAAACTGGACCCTCAGCGTGGAGGGCCTTAAAAGCTATGCACAGCGATTTGAACATAATTCTTTTTTTAACCGGAAGCCAGTGGAGTAAGGGAAGAAACCTGGACACTGATTGATATTTTGGGATCCCTAAAAGCAACCTGGCAGCCGTATTCTGGACCATTTGTAGTTTGTCCAGAGCTTTCTTGTGGGTGGTTAGAAAGAGCCCATCGCAGTAGTCAATTTTAGAAAAGACCAGTGCAGTAATCACTGCTTTACGTAGGTCCAGAGGGATAAAAGGGAAAACCTTCCTAAGGGATTTAAGAATAAAGAACCATGAGGAGGTGATGGCATTGGCATGACCTACAAAGGACAGTTTTTCATCAAACTGCACTCCCTAATTTTTCACCTTTGGCACAGTAGTGGGGAGTGCACCCATTTCTTGAGGCCACCACCTGGGGGACCAAAATGATGGTTGATTACCAAAGAGCGGCACCTCAGTTTTATCTGAGTTCAACTTCAAACAGTTGTTAGACATCCAGTGCCCAATCTGTAACATACAGTTGTGGAAACATTTAGCTGTGTTATCAGCATTCTCTGTGACTGACACTACAATTTGGGTGTCGTCAGCATAAGAAACAACAGAGAAGCCAAGGCCTTTGATCAGTGCAGCCAGAGTGTGACGTACAAATTAAAAAGGGTGGAACTCAGTGATGACCCCTGTGGAACACCACAGGGAAGGGTGAAAGAGGCAGATCTGTGACCGTTACATTCCACGTACTGTGTTCTGTCAGTGAGAAATGAGCTGAGGAGCTTAAGAGCAGTACCTCTAACTCCTATCTCGAACAACCGATTGATAAGGAGTTGATAGCTAAGGAGTTGATGGCTAACAGTATCGAACGCTGCCGAAAGATCTAACAAGATTAGGGCAGCAATCCCTCCTCTATCTAAGGTTGTTCTGACATATTTCGCTGTTGTGATCAAGGCTGTCTCAGTGCTATGATGACTTCTAAAGCCAAACTGAGAAGAATCCAGTAGATTGTGATATGGATATAGAGAGAGAGCTCGGTGTTTATAGCTTTCTCTATCAGTTTTACCGGAAAGGGAAGTCGAGAAATTGGCCTATAATTATTTGGAATATCGCCCTCCAGATTAGGTTTTTTAAAAGAGGAAGAATGGATGCAACTTTTCAGCTTTTAGGGAAATAACCGGACAGGAGCATTTCATTAAAAATCCCCAGAAGATGTCCAGGAACTATGACTGAGTCTAGCTGCAGAAGTCTAGGTGGACATGGGTCGAGAGGCGAACCTGACTTAATATGCCTGAACAGGTTGGTTACTTGGTCTATTGTAAGGGGGGAGAATGCCGAAAGAGTGGAATTATTGGATTGGGAAGGTACTGATAGGTCAGTCTGTGAAATAATGGCTTTCTTACTAACCTCACCTGTTTTAAGGTCATTGCACACTGCTACCTGTGAGTTGCCATTCGCGCATAGCCCCTTGGAGCTGGGGCTTGAAATTAAGGCATTAAAAATCACTTCTACCTTGTTCTTAAAGAAGGTAGCAAGTTTGTTGCAGAACGAGGTATCAGCATTAAGAGTACTGGCTGGTCTCGGGTTGCTAAGCTTGACCACTGTAGCGAATAGCTCCTTCGGAGTATTCACGGCCGAGTTAATCTTATTTGTAAAGAAATTGGATTTAGTTTTTGTCAGAAGTTTTTTGTATTGTAATAGTTCTGCCTTATAAGAGTCTTTATCATCCAAGCAATAATTCAACCTCCATTTTCTCTCTAACCTTCTGCATGTTTGTTTGGCCAGTCTAAGCTCTTCGTTAAACCAAGCTTCAGATGGAACAGTTCTCTTGTTGTTTCTTTGTTTGACCGGAGCTAGGCTGTTAATGGAATCACTAATCCATTGATGATACTCCTCCGTTGCTAGATCCAGGTTGGGAGACACTGGTATGATGGAATCAGCCAAGGCCCTCGTGAGTGGACCTTCCGAAATCAAGTGCCAAGGTCGATAGCTAAAACTAGGCAAGCTCCTGGGCTCTTCTGAACTGTGGCCCGCTGGGTTCAGTAGGAACATCACTGCCCTATGGTCTGACCAGGTTAGGGGTAAGGAAGGGGAGTCCTGAATGAAAGGACAATCTGAAAAAATGCCATCTAGGGTGTGGCCACCAGAATGTGTGGGACCGCGAACTAGTTGCGATAAACCTAAGAGAGAGAAGGAGGCTATAAGATCCTGAGTATCCAGATCCTCCTTATTCTCGAGGTGAAAGTTGAAATCACCAGGAATAGTGAAGTCAGAAGAATTGGCTTTAATGTCCCATGGGGACTTATCCATATCTAGAAAGAGATTTCTAGGGCCAGGGGGTCTATAAATCAAGCCCCATTGAAGGAGTAGTGATTTGTGAGACCAATTTTGAAGATCAGGGCTTCGCAAACAGGGTGGGGGAGGGGGTCAAATCTGTCTTTAAGGTTGGCTTTAAAGATAATTGTTCAACCTCCGCCTATGTTCGCAATACTGTCCAGCCTAATTAGCGAATAGCCGGGAGGGGTGGCAGTGACAAGGTCTGGCCCAGAGGCGGCATCAGCCCAGGTCTCAGTTATAAAAGCTATATCAATATTAGAGCTGTCTAGAAAGTCAGCCATTTCCATTGCGTGTTTAATGAGTGAGTGGGTGTGGGACTTGGCCCTTTTGGCTAAAGTTCCCTAAACTCTTTGCTTTTCCCCTAGACCTTTTTTCTGACATTGTGTTGCCAACTTAGATGCTTTGGACACTTTGCCACTGCTAAACAGTGTCAAAGTGCCAGTGTTCCCTGTGTAAAGTGTAATGGTAATTGGTTGTCCATGATTGGTATGTTTGCCTTACTAGTAAAGTCCCTAGTAAAGTGCACTCTGTGTGCCAGGGCTGGTAATGCAAATGCTACTAGTGGGCCTGCAGCACTATTTGTGCCACCCACACAAGTAGCTTTGAAAAGGGAACTCAGGCCTGTCTCTGCAGTGCCTGCGCGCAGTTTGCTAACTGCCATGTTGTGTTCTGGCAAGTGCACCCACTTGCCAGACCTTACCCTTCTCTTTCTATGCACATCAGACACCCCTATGGTAGGCCCAAGGTACCCCCTGGGTAGGTGCAGTGCATGTGAAAGGTAGGACATGTACTAAGGTGTGTACCATGTCCTGACAGTGAAATAATCTCCATTTCGTTTTTCACTGTTGAAAGGCCATTTTGCCCATAGGACAGAATGGGGAGGCTGTGTAATATGTTTTCCAGCCTATCTTCCCAAAGGCTTAAGATGGAGAGGTGACGTTTAGTATGCCTGAACTCACAGTGTAATAACCCATCTTTTTATGAAGGTGGTTTTTGCATTGTGTGTTTAGAAGCCACTCTTTTAGAAGTGGCTGAGTTTTTGTGCTCTAACATTTCTGTGTGTCTCTGCCTGGTTGTGGATTGACTGTCTGGATTTCAAAGTGATAGGATCTGGGGAATGTCTTGACCCAGGGGAGGAGGTGAGACAGCAACAGGCTGACCTGCATCTGGAGTGTAGGGGGAGGAGTAGCCCCTAGAGGTGAAGAGGCCTGGGCTGCAGCCATAAACCAATGGCTCCAGCCCCTGCTGAGTGATTGAGTATCCAGACCCCCACTATCAAAGGAATAGAGGTGTCACTGGCAGGGAGGCACCCAGAACTGGTTTGAACAGGGGTCAGTGCCCCCTGAACACAAAGACTTCAAAGCCATTGAGGGGTATAACTATGAGAGCTGAAGCCCCTGAACTTTGGAGAATGGCTTGATCAAGATTGAACAAGACTGGTGGCTACTTCGTGGTCAAGAGGAACCGTTGCCAAGGAAGAAACAACTGAATAGACTGAAGGAGAGGACTGACCCTTGCTGTGTGTTCTGGGGCTGGCCTGCAGTTTGCTGTTTTAACCAAGGAAAGGCTGAAGGGACTTTGCTGTGTGCTGTGTCCCCCTGCTTGAACGGACTTTGCTGTGTGCTGTGTCCGGAAGTAACTTATCCCCAAGGGCCCGAGGTGAGCTGGCTCCCTGTTGCGGAAACTCAGGAACACAAAAGTTTCCAGGAGAGTCTCAGCGATGCTATGTGCGTGTGCTTGTTGCAGCCTGAGACCCTCGTAAGAAGTGCCCTGTGATCATGGGCACGTGGAGTCCAAGCGAGGATCAGCGACGCTGTGTGCGTGTGCTTCGTGCAGCCTGAACCTTTTGTAAGGATTGTCCAGTTATCGTGTGCACCGGAATGCAAGTGAGTCTCCTTGACGCTGTGTGCGTGTGCTTTGTGCAGCGGGACACCTTTGTGAGGATTGCCTTGTTATCGTGCACACCCGGAATCCAAGTGAGTCTCCTCGACGCTGTGTGCGTGTGCTTTGTGCAGCGGGAGACCTTCGTGAGGATTGCCTTGTTATCGTGCACCCGGAGTCCAAGTGAGTCTCATCGACTCTGTGTGCGTGTGCTTTGTGCAGCGTGAGACCTTCGCGAGGATTGCCTTGTTAACGTGCACCCGAAGTTAAAGTGACTCTCAGCGACGCTGTGCGTGTGTTCTTCGTGCAGCCTGAGACCGTCGTGTGGAGTGCCTGGTGATCGTGCACCCAAAGCTCAAGGGAGTCTCAGCGACGCTGTGTGCGTGTGCCCTGTGGCAGCCTGAGATCTTCGTAGCAGTAGTGGCCCGGACCGGCAGCCTCGGAGGAGCTGAGCCGCCGGCCCGAGCCCGCCGTTGCCATTCACAAAGATTGCATCTGAGGCCCAAGTCGTTGGAAGAGGAGAGGAGAGTGGGTTCACGCCCCCCAGGTAACGTGTGTCGACTCCTGGGGTGGGGTGCAAGGCTCGGAGGGAGACGCTCTCGGCCTCTCTCTCATTTCAGCAGCGCGAGCCTCTGCTTCGGCTCGTATCACGGCCTGTGTTGCCAAAGGAGTGGCAGTACCGGGGCCGGAGTGTGGAGCTGCATTTTTGTTACACCATACCCGTGTTGGGGGCAACTGTGACAGAGGCTGACTGCGAGTCAGACGGAGTGGCGGAGAGACCGCCTAAGGCACCGGTGCCGGAGTGTATTACGCATTAGCTGATTTCTGAATAACGAACTACCTGATTGTCGTATTACACATTGCATCATTTCTGAATAACGAACTACCTGATTGTCGTATGATGCATTGCATTGTTCCAGTATAACGAACTACCTGATTAGCGTATTACACATTGCATTATTCCTGCATAATGAACTACCTGATTACTGTATTACGCATTGCCTTATTTCTGCATAACGACGTACCTGGTGGTTGTATTACGCATTGCATTATTTTTACATTGCAAAGTACCTGATTGTTGCATTACGCATTGCATTATTCTTACATTGCAAAGTGCTTGATTGTCGCGTTACTCATTCCATTATTTCTACATTGCACAAGTGCCTGATTCTAGCATTACGAACTGCATAACATGGTATTGGGATTACAGTGAAATGTTTAGAAGTGCTCATGGATATCGTTAGAACTTACAAGGGCTGGCTGGCCTAACAACCGGCCAGGAAGAATATTACAAATACGCATATGTTGGATTTATATCGTGTGGTCTTATCGTATATCTTTTTATATAAAGTTTATACTCGTTTTTTATAAAACTCGTGTTGAGTCTATTTGTGGTGTCATCATTGGGTTGCTGTGAGCGTGGTTGCAAATACTTTACACATTTGCCTTGAAGATAAGCCTGGCTGCTCGTGCCAAGCTACCGAGGGGGTGAGCGGGGGCTATCTCAGAAGGTGACCTTCCTTTCAATGACGTGGAACCGCGGGTCCCTATTTGGCCTGAGGTGCCTACCTCAGCCAACCAGGGATCCCGGGTCTAACATTTTGGTGGTCAGCGGTGTGGGATTGAAACGTGTATTTGCAAATCCATTCACAGTAATTGGTGAACATCACAAGTTTAGCGCAGACCACGACGCAACCACATATTGTGTTCTTGATTTGTTGGTTCTAGTTGGTTTTATTTTTGAGCAACCTTTAAGCCACACATCATGTCTCAGAGGAGTCAAGTAGCCAGTGAGGCTGCAGAATTAGAGTTCGACATTGAGGCATTGCTTACCTACAAAGTTGATCAATTGAGGCAATTCTGCAGAGCTTTGGGATGTCCCATGAAAAGTAGCGCCAAGAAGGAGGAGCTGCAGGTGGCCTTGAGGGCCTGGTGGGAAGCCAAAGGGGCTCAGGAGACTGGTGATGTTGAGGTGGATGAGGATGACCCAGGGAATGGTTTTAGTCCACAGGATTTGCCAGTGGAGGGACCAGTCTTAGGGGCTGGTAGTAGCCATTCAGGGAGGAGTTTTTCACCAGAGGAGCTGGAGGAAAACCAAAGGGCCAGAGAGCATGAGTTGGAGGTGTTGAAACTTAAAACTCAAGCAGAAGAGAAGAAGCTGCTCATTGAAAGTGAAAAGCGAGCAGAGGAGAGCAGGAGCGCTCTCGCCTTGGAAGAGAAAAAGATTCTCTTAGCTCATGAGTTAAGCATGAGGGAACTGGACATTAAGTTTAAACAGGCAGAGTCCAGTTCAAATGGTGGCAGCGTACAGCCAGTGCCAAGTGTGGATGACTACAAGCGTGCACTGGATGACGGGGTGTTGGTGAGCATGGCAAATGATTTGAAGGGGTTGCTCAACTATGCCCCTAGGGAGCCAAGGCTCAGTAATTGTTTTCCAGGATTGCGCCAACCCGTGTTAGGGTGCGAGCTCTTTGATTCCCGGGAGCTGCGGGCATTTAACAAAGCACATTTTATCGTTACTGCCCTGCCTTTTTGGGTACTGTCCCCAGAGTGGCAGAGTGATTTTATCTTGAAGCGATTAAGTTTAACAGAACAAACTGAACATGTTTGGCATGTTGGTTTATCACCAGGGGATAGAGTGGGGCCTGTACAGAGATGCGCTTCAATATCAAGAGAAAGAAGCTCTTCCCTGCTATATTTCCGGTCACTGCGGTGGTGAGACGTAGAGATGCTGTCCTGGGGGGCAAAACCGGCAGGGGGGCTGGCGCTGAGTGAGCTCGGAGTGCGGACGGGCGCATATGGGCTTGCCACGTCCGCTTTGCGTCCGCGCTGCAACTCCCATTGTTCTTACATTTACAGTCGCAACACCACTTTGTTCCGATGTTAGAGAGTAAACCTCAGTTTGTGGCACAGTTCCCATATTTGAACATGCCTTCACAATAATACCTACTACTATAATGGAACCATTGACTCCTTTCTGATAAAAGCGGTGGGTGCAATTACTAAAGAAATAGATAAGGCGGAGAGGCGACTCTCTCTGGACAAGGCAGGAGTAGTATTTCCGATGCTGGGGGAGACCTTGGGTCCGGTGGCCGAAAAATCTTTGGATGGAGCACCAGGACAAGGACAGGGGGGTGCGGGAGTCTCTAGCCCTAGCCAAATCAATACTGCTCCTGGGCATACCACACGGAATAGGGCCTCGATACCCCCACCCATAGCGCAGAACTGAGCGGCCCCCTGCTCCCAAGAAACTACAGAAAGTGAACAGGAAAATAGTTCCAGTAAAGAAAGGGGAGGGCGCTGCTAGCGTGCACACCAAGGGCACTAAGGTCTTTGAAGAACTATGGGCTCCCTTGAAACAAAAAATCATGGAAGCATTGACTGGTTTATTGAATAACCTTTGTAATGAAATCTCTAATGTTTTGGATGAAACCAGAGTTACACTTGGCAAAGTTGATAATGCATTGTCTCCCCTTCTTCAGGTCTCGCAGATGCTAATTTCCCAGCATCAGGCTGCTCAACCAATAATTTTCCCTGTAGGGGCCCAAATGCCTACTCAGACCCCTTCAGTTATCCCTTACACACCAGGGATTGTGGCACCTGTCTCGGATCCTAGGATCAGCCTACCCCGACCTTCTTCAACCTGCAATAGTGGCCCGATTCAAAGGTATCACCAGCAACGGCAACGGGTAGCTAACCTAGATAGTTTATCCACCCCAAATAGCCCCGACCTACCAGTAATAGACCTCCCTCCAGCTAGCTGCCCCTATACTGTGGTCCTGGTAGGGGTACCAGGCCTGAACAGTTCAAAGGAAGAGTCCACAGACCAGTTGATTAATAAAGCACCCACTGGTTATGTAAACATGCAAGTTTTAATATGGCAGATCTTAGGCATATCTTGATGGCTGGGTGGGTTGCTTGGATCGGTAGGACCAAGAAAACATTTAAAGGTGATAGCGCGATTGTCACGCTTAGATACCCAGAACTGGCCCTTAAGATCCTGTATCATACCTCGCAATCATTCTCATTTGATTCAGGGATCAAACCCCTACCTTTGGGTTTTTTCTACAGGCCATCTTTTAGCCCTATACAACCCCAATGCCTCGTAGATCAGGAAGAGGGCCATCCCCTTTGTGGGGGATTTCCGACATCATTTAACCCATTTATCCCCTTGAGGGATCTTAACGATATAGACTGACAACGAGTGGGGGGGATACGGGCAAAGACATTGACATTCCTGTTGAATCCCCTGTTGAACCCCGTGTGACTGAGGAGACCAATTTTGGGCTAATAAGAGGCTCCTGTTCTGAACATAGGGACCAAAGTAACACGGGGTCAGGTAGCCCAGGGAAGGTTTCCATTGCCTCCTCTTTTAATCAGGGTAGGGTCAGGGGGGGTGATTTAAATATAGTCTCCTGGAATGTGGCAGGTTTAGCTAGTAAACTCTTGGATGAGCAGTGGCTCCAATACATCAGACACTTCCATATAATATGTATTCAGGAAACGTGGGAGCCAGTTAATAATTTTTTTCTAGAGGGCTATAAAACATTTTTTTGCCCAGCAGAAAGGTCTAGATCAGGGAGAGCAAGTGGGGTTTAATCATGTTTATAGGCCTCAGGATCCATGGCATTATGAAGACCCTGATGTGTGACTCTAATGTCGTACAAGGGCTCACATTAACGAGCAAATCATATCGATTTGTCCTAATCAATTTTTATAATTCGAGACAACAGCCACAAGGATCGGCTAGCCTTGATGAGTTAAGCGGACGCCTGGAGCAACTCCAGGGGGAAGGCCTGTCGCAGACTCAATAAATTTTAGCAGGAGACTTTAATTGCCCTTGTGTCCCAACTTAGTGGTGACCCACCGAGACTGGGCCACTTGTACAATAAGTGAGGGATTACATATGGAACATACCCAGGAAGGGCGGGATCTGAATGTCCTCCTAAACACTTATGGCCTAAGACACACTTTGGACCTGCTCGCCACCCCCCGATTCACCGGTGCCCCCGACCTATAAAGGCAGAGGCTGTTCAACATTTATTGATTTCATTTTTGTGTCCTTTACACCCAGACAGCCCCAACTAAGATCGATGCACCAGACCCGCCACACACCATCGACCACGACCCCCTGCCAGCCTGGACCAGCGTGAACATCGAGGACACCATCAAGACCATGAGCACAATACACTCCGGCTCCCCGTCAGACCCTTTCCCGCACCACATCTTCAACAAAGCCAGCAGCTCCATCGCACCCCACCTGTGCAACATCATCAATCTCTCCTTCGAGACCGCGACCTTCCCAGAGAGCTGGAAACACGCAGAGATCAACGCCCTACTCAAAAAACCCAAGGCGGACCCGAGGAGACCTCAAGAACTTCCGGCCCATCTCTCTGCTTCCGTTCCCAGCCAAAGGTCATCGAGAAGATCGTCAACAAACAGCCTAACCCGATACCTCGAAGAAAACAGCATCCTGGACCCATCCCAATCGGGGTTCCGCAGCAACCACAGCACTGAGACTGCCCTCATCGCCGCCACCGGCGACATCAGGATCCTGCTGGACAATGGTGAGACCGCAGCCCTCATCCTGCTGGACCTCTCCGCCGCCTTCGACACTGTCTGCCACCGCACTCTACGCGCACGCCTCCACGACACAGGGATCCGAGACAAGGCCCTGGAATGGACCACCTCCTTCCTCGGCCGGCAGAACCCAGAGAGTCCGCCTCCCACCTTTCCGATCCGAAGCCTCCGAGATCATCTGCGGCGTACCCCAGGGATCGTCCCTCAGCTCAACACTGTTCAACATCTACATGGCCCCGCTCGCACGCATCGCCAGACAACACGACCTCAACATTATCTCCTACGCCGGCCGACACTCAGCTGATCCTCTCCCTCACCAAGGACCCCTCGCCGCCAAAGCCAATCTCCATGAAGGAATGAAGGCCGTCGCCGATTGGATGAAGATCTGCCCGACTAAAGCTGAACACGGACAAAGCGGAGGTCCTCATCCTCGGCTCCAACCCCTCAGCCTGGGATGACTCTGGTGGCCAACGATGCTGGGAGCAGCCCCGGCACCCACCGACCACGCACGCAACCTGGGAGTCATCCTCGACTCAACGCTCTCCATGGCCAAGCAAGTCAACGCAGTCTCCTCCTCCTGCTTCAACACCCTCTGCATGCTTCGCAAGATCTACAGGTGGATCCCGACAGACACAAGAAGAACAGTCAATAAAGGCCCTCGTCAGTAGCAGACTGGACTATGGGAGACGCCCTCTGCGGGAGCCCGGCCAAGCTCATCAAGCGACTGCAACGCATACAAAACGCCTCCGCCACGACTGATCCTCGACGTGCACGCCACAGCCACATCACCCCCACTTGAGGAACCTGCACTGGCTCCCCGTCGACAGGAGGATCACCTTCAAACTCCTCATCCACGCACACAAGGCACTCCACAAAACTGGCCCAGCCTACCTCAACAGACGACTCTTCTTCTACGTCCCCAACCGCCAGCTCCGCTCCGCCGACCTCTCCCTCGCCACCGTCCACTCGCATTCGAAGAACAACCACCGGCGGCAGATCCTTCTCACACCTCGCCGCCAAGACCTGGAACACCCTTCCACTAAGCCTACGACAGACCCAAGTCCTGCTGACCTTCAGGAGGCTACTCAAGACCTGGCTGTTCGACCAGTAGCAGCATCCCCCCCCCTTCCCTCTCCCCAGCGCCTTGAGACCCTCGCGGGTAAGTAGTGCGCTCTACAAATTCTGTGATTGATTGATTGATTACACTGAGGAGGTTTATATCTTTTTTCAACATACATCATAGCACATTTAGTGACCACAATCCTGTGATTATGTCACTTGTAGCCCCTTGGAATCAGCCCGTACTGCGAAGAATAACTGGGGGATTGATTTCTGCTACTGATCAAGGAAGGCGTTTAAGGTGGTCACAGGTTGATATGATTGCTTTTAATAAATCTCTCTTTAGCATAAGCAAGCAGGAGATCTTGAAATGTTTAGACCCGCAAGTTCAGGGGGAAGAAACAATTCAAGCATTTATTGCTATAACACAAGTAGTGGATGGTTTGTTAACAGCCCCGGCAACCTCCTCCCCAAGATGGTTTGACGGGGAGTGCTCTCGGGCCCTTAGAGATCTTAAGAGGGCCCTAAAACAGACCCCGAGAGACAGATGCTGGGTGGCGGCCTGCCGCAGCAATTATAAGCAAGCCGTCATGGGGCGGAAGTGTTTACTGCAAAAAAAAGCTTGGGAGGACCTAATAGAGGCATGTGAGCAAAAAGGATTGCTTTTGGAGGGTCATTAATAACCCATGTTTTAAAGATCTAAATAAACCAGGGTTAAGTCATAATATTTTACCAGAGCAATGGCAGGCTCATTTTGAGGGAGTTTATAATCATTGCCACAGAGAGGAACCTTCACAGGAATTAAACCCTTACCATAGATCTAAACCAATTACCTTCACCTTGGACGAGGTTAGATTGGGAATTGAGGGACTATCTCAGAATAAGGCGCCGGGACCAGATGGGATCCCGCCTGACCTTTTCCGTTGCAATACAGAGATATGGGCCCCACTCCTCGTTAGGGTTTTAAATGTGGCAGTAGCAACAGTAATGCCTGCATCATGGTCTACTGCCACAATTGTACCGGTTTTCAAGAAGGGAGATAGGGGCAGCACACATTGTTATCGCCCCATATCCCTTATTGATGTTACAGTGAAGGTTTTGGGTCAGGTCTTCTTGAAAAGGTTGTCTGAATGGGCAGAGACTAATCAAATAATATCGGAAGTACAATATGGGTTCTGTGCTGGTAAATCCACCTCAGATCAATGCCTCAATCTATATCTCATAATTGCGAAATATACAATAGCCAAACTGGGGTGCTGTTTCTGGGTTTTATGGACCTCAATGCAGCTTTCGATCAAGTGAACCGTTGAAAACTCTGGAAACTGCTTGGAGAGCTTGGGGTTGACCTGGCAATAACTAATATCCTAATGACCCTACATTTTAACGCCACTGCAGTAATCAGATACACACAGGACGGGAAAACCACCGATCATTTTAATTGTTCAAGTGGGGTCAGACGGGGTTGTATATTAGCGCCTTTTATGTTCACACTATATATTAATGGTCTCGATTCTGCCCTGATGGCCCTACAGGCCAATACCCGTAGGACAGGCACAACACCGGTTTCTGTCTTGCTATATACGGATAACGCAGTACTCCTTGCACGCACCCCAAAGGGCTTGCAGCTCTTACTTGATGGGTTTGTGTCTTTTATGGACACGATCGATTTGTCACCTAACCCAACCAAATCCTATATTATGGAAATTGGCAAGCAGAGCAGGAGGCCCAATATATACAAAGTAGCACACATAGTTTAGTGAAATTCCCGGCCTTTTCTTATCTGGGTATTTTATTTGATGAGAAATTGAGTTTTAAATATTTATTAGAGAAGTGTTTAGAAATGACAAGGTCAATGGGAGCAGTAACAAATTATGCTCACAGACTAGGCACCTGGTCACCGGGGATAATTTTAAAGCTATACAACTGCTTTTGTATCTCTAAAGTTTTATATGGTAGTGAGGTGCATGGTGGCTAACAAATTACAAACCGCAGAAAACAAATATTTTAGGCGGATCTTGAAAGTCCCTCATAGCACCCCCATGTACTCGGTACATGAGGAATTGGGGTCTAAGTATATTTCTGATATGGTGGCTGTTAAACCCCTCCTTTGCTGGGTGAAGATCTGGTCCAACAAGGAGGCAGGTTTTAACAGATTGGTAATCCAGGACTGCCTTTCTCTTGATCATGAGATAAAACTTCTGTGGCTAAAATATGTTAAGGATACCTTCACCGTATTAGGAAGAGAAGATTTGTTTACTAGTCATGATAAGGTAAGATCCCAAGACAAGGCAATTATCAAAGATCTGTTTTTTAAATATGTTACGGCACACCAAGATGATAAGGAGCTCAGGAAACCCACGGACAGGGAACACATTTTAACAAAATCGGTGCAGGGTATGGAACCCTATTTATTCTTTTTAACAAGTGCAAAAGATAGATTTTTAATTACTTGTTTTAGATTGAATTTATTTCACCATTTACTGACTTCACCCCCTGGTTTTGCTGTGCATGTAGAACACAAAGGTCCCTGTGGCTGCGACAATAGGTCTCCACAGGACACTCTCCATTTTGTCCTCCTCTGTACATATTATTCACACCCTAGACTAGTGTTCCTCAAAGGGCTTTTAAGAGAGCTTAGATTTAGGCAGGCTCGTGTTGCCTTACTGTTTTTACAGCTCTCAACTGATGTTTATACACTTTTTGTGTTTCTAATTTTTCAAGATCTGCTTTAAGGCTAAGAACCACCAGAGGTGACTGAAGGTCACAAGAGTATTTATGAATTTTGCACATTGTTATGCTGCTATAAATGCACACTGAACTGACTGTTATTTTTTAGGATTATCTGTGTAGTCCTCTCATGTTAAATTAATGTTAACCAGGATCTTATTGATTATATTTCCTAACTTAAGAAATGGTTGCTGGGAGTGTTATGAATTTAAGAAACCAGTTGGGTACAATGGATTTTGTGTTCTCTAATTTTGTACACCTGGCTGTTTTACAGAAAACGATACACCTGATGTATGTTTTCTTTTAAATTATCTCTTTTATGGTTATATTTTTTATGCTGAATAAAGATTATTATTATTATTACTACTATAATGATAATTACACAAACTTGACACGTGTGATTCTTTACTGAATTACACTGGCTTATTCACCTGTGTTTTTTAACCAATTTGCTCTTTTATATGGATATGCATGTACACAGCTAGAAGAATTCCCATGAGATTTTTCACAAGGTACCTGAGTAGCACGATCCACCTGCAGAAATACTAGAAATAGGACATCATGTTCTTTGTGAGACAGAGATGTGCATATTATTCAACTAAGCATTTGATATTCCAAGGATACTCTGGCAGATACTCTTTTCAGACTCCAACAGAGTGGACTTCTTGAGCAGAGAGAAACCAGCCATTGGCAAACAGTTATGTTATGCTGTATTCCACCCCACAGAAGGGCAGACATTTTAGCTGCTAATTCTCAGTAGCAGAGTGTCAGTAGGAAAGCAAACTACTGAAAATGCCATGTTATCTATATTCATATTATTTAAAATCTTACTATGTTCTTTAGGCATCATAACTGTGATGTTACTTGAGTATGAAATACCATACCTTGAAAAAACAAGAGACAAGAGCCACTTGGCAAAACAGGAACTGTTCATTTAATTACACACACAGGCGCAGGGTCTGAGGACTGTCTCAATTTACAATCAGTATGTGGCCTTCTTTTACACAGTTCATCGTAGGTAATAAAAGGTTCCTGGTGATCCATATATGGTGAGGAATGTAAGTTGCTGCCTTCAGACTCATAAATTAATTGTCTAATGGAAAATATAGGTGGGCCTCGACCTTGCGTGGACTCAATGTGGACAGTGGGTAACATGTCCATATGTCAGGCATGGGGAGCACGTGATCACTGCATGTGCCGTGTCTTGATTGGCTATGTGTTCTGAACTCATGTGATATTTGACATAATGGTGTTTTAGGAGCGCGCGTACCCCCTCGGTCATGTGTGCTTAATTGGGGCCAATCTCCCTTGACCACTGTAATGTTGCTGTGCCTATCTGTGGGATTGATCTAAGGTTTCCTGTTAGTGCGTTTGTCTGCCGGCTACACACCATCCCACCTGTGACCTATCAATCAACAACCTCTGGCCTAGGTCTCAGTGCTTGCTTGAGTACGTATATGTGAGTCGGGGTTGATGCGTAGTTCACAACGGGCGATTTTGTTAATGAGATCAGAATTGGGGAAACTCAGGATATAGATACAAAAGTCACAGTGTTAGGGAGATTGATTCCTTTAAAAGACAAACCGAATTTAGAAAATCCAAATAGATACAAGAATCTCATAATTTATGGTATACTGGAGGGTGCTGAAGGGGGGGGTGTGATTGCCTTTTTGAACATTAATGTACCAAAAATTGTCGGTATGGCAGACAGTGTCTACTTCAATATTCAAAGTACTCATGATCTAAGTCCTAAACCCAGAGGCATTATTGCTATTTTCTTACTGTATACCGAACTCATGAAAGCACTTTTGGCCTTCAAATATAGGAGACAAATGATCTGGTTGGGTCAGGAGGTTTTTTTTCTCTCAAGATGTGTCTAGAGTCTTAGCTCCTAGACAAAAGGAATTTCTTGACCTGCGGCCTCCTCTACATGTTCTGAATGCAAGATTTGGTCTTATTCCCCCATGTCTCTTTAAGGTCAGTTACAAGTACAAGACTTCTACATTTGATTCTCCAGCTCAACTTAGAGACTTCATTCTGCTCCACATACAAGATGCTTTGGAATGTAGTAGCGTTATGTAGAATATGTATAGTGTCTGCAATTTCTATTGTCCTTTAGATTTATGTTGTCTTCAGTGCTTCTCTTTTTTCTATTTCTACTCTACTAATTATTTGGTTACTCATTCCATTTTCAGATCCTTTGTCATGTCCTAACTTCTGTTCATGATTGTCCACCTTGTTAATGCTGTTGTGTAGTAACTCTACCCTCGATTGCATTCCCCAAAACCCTCTTCATGATTGGTCATATTTCCCTTTGGTCTTCATGCTCGCTGTCCTTTTCTCATCACCTACCTAATTTCTCCTAGTACTTGTCCAGTATTCTCTTCATTCTATTTGTTTTTATTTATTTTCAACATAGAGGACCGGGTATTCTGGCTGGTTGTCTTTTATTCTTCTTCTCAATGCCATATTCTCAATTTATTGTGTCTCTACACATCCTTTTTATGGTTCAAGTCTCCCTGACTTTTCACCATACTCTTTCTTATCTATGTAGGGTTTTCTAGAACCCTTTTCTTTTGTAACACCCCTCTCCTCTCTTGTTCTCTTCTTACCCCTTCAATAATATGCAACTATCTCTAGTATAGTTATGAAAGATTTGTTTGCATACATTTATTGTATTATGCGTTAATCAACTTTTTGAAGATTTTGTCTTTTATCACTGTGTGTCTTAGTTTCGGTAAACACCTTTCAAAATGGTTTCCAGGAATGTCAAAGGGCTTTGGAATCCCATTAAAAGATGGAGAGTACTCTCTAAACTTGCATGTCATGTTGCCTTATTACAAGAAACCCATCTTTCTGAAAGGGGCACTCATTTTTTAAAGAAAAGCTGGGTTGGTTCTGTTTACTGTTCCCCTGCGGTTTATCATACAAGTGGTGTTATATTGCACTTTCAGAAAACCTTATCTGTTAATATTTTAAAACATAAATCTGATGTTGATGAAAGATGGTTGTGCTTAGAAACTATGAATAATGGGACCTCCTACTCCTTTTTCAATAATTATGGTCCTAATGGTGTTGATCCACATTTTTGGGAATTGCTTTCAATGAAATTGATGACATGCACAAATGTTAATCTAGTGCTGGGTGGTCACTAAACAATTGTTAGGTCCCATTTGTTAGAGAATCATTCTTTTACCCTGTTCACCCCCATTTTTTGCTGAATGATACTGGTGTTAACTGACTCTGAGTGTACCGTGGGCTCTGCAAACCAGGCCCAGGGCCGGTGCTATGTGTAAAACGGTACATGTAATGGGGTCATTTTAAAGGTAGCCTGGCCTTGCAGACTGTCTTTAAAAGTAAAATTGTTTGCAAACTTGACTTTGGTGGTATGGGCACTTTAACATTGATAATCTACCTTATTCATACATATTAGGTACCCCCAGGGTCTCCCCTAGCTGTCGCATGGGTAGGGGCCATGTAATTATAAGCAGGGACCTTATAAAAGATGTTTTATATGCACTGGTGAGTGAAAAACTGCCCATTTCATTTTTCCCATAGTAGATCATTTGCTCCATGGGCTAATACTGCAATATTTTATTTAGTTATAAATACTGTGAGAAAAGAGTAAGAAATATCATTCAAGGACTTAAAAGATTGGGTTGATAAATTCAACAACTTGCCATTGTTGAAGTTATCATAACTATTATGTTAGAGAAGTTATGGAACTTTCTCTTCTGTAAGCCAAAATCCAGCTTTCTAGTGGTCTCTGCTGATTGGCCAGCCTTAACATGCTTAGTCAGGCTGCTTTGATTAGGTGATAATTGGCTTGGCCTGAGTAGATGTTATCTGATGGAGAGATCTCTGCAGATGGGGAGGATGGGTCCTGCAGAGGAGGCAGCGTAAATCAAACTGAGCTCAATGAGAGAGCAGATCAGTAAGGAATGCCAGCTGTACCTACCCCCATATCCTGTACCCCAACCAGATTGCAGGTTTAGAACAGGAATTTTCAGAGGTCAGGGGGAGGAGAGCTAATGGAAATGAGTCACACAGTGGGTTGGTTTAGCTAGCTCTTACTCCTCTGGAGAGAAATAATCCATGATGTATTTTGGAAGTGCAGTGCTTTGTGGGACAAGAAGATGCCATACTTTGGAGGACGTTGTCATGCTGTTGGGTGGCACCCAGCATCTCATTGGACAGGGGTTCCCCCTTCTTGTGACCACAGCACACTGAATACATATCTGAGAGCTGCATAGTCTCTCAGATCTGCTGCCTGAAACTATAAGGAAAAGAAGGATGCCCTGCTGGAATATGGATCTGCACCAAAAGGCCTGCACTCTGAATGACTGTGCCTGCTGCACAATCCGGAACTAGAGCCCAGGGCACTGTGCCTTGCTTCAAGAAGGATTAGGAAGTGGACTCCCTGCATGCTACAGGTTAAGAGAGCCTATCTGTATCCTCTCCACCAAGAGTCCCCCTCCTGGAGTACATCTTGTGGACTTTTAAGGATTTGGCCCGGTGCATTGTGGGAATTGTGGTCCAGACATCCCTGAGACCATCTAGGAGATTTCAGAACTTTGGATTTGTGTTTTGGGCACTTGAAACCTGCAAGTATACCTTCAGGAATCACCTCCTGAAGTTTGGAGAACTTTGGCGAATTTTTGGAAAAAAGCTCCATAAGGAGACCGACCCGACCTCAAGAGTCAAGCCGACTACCTTCAACCGCGACCCGGCCAGGATTTCAGGTTCGTCCAGGTGAAAGCTCCGGACTTTCAAGATTGACGGAAAGTCACGCCGGCAAGCCCTCTCCATATCCAGCCTGCTGTGAAGGGCAGAGCTACGTCGGAAGAAAAAACTCCAGAAAAGTGTGAAGGTAAAATTTCGACTGGGGCCTCCTGCTTAGTGTATCTGGCCAGGGCTCCATCGCGGTTGGCCACAAACTTTGACTTTGTCCTGGTCAAATGCGACCAGATTTCCCATAGTGGCACTATAGGTTTTGAAGTATTATAAAGTGGTTAATCTTTAAAGAGTCGCATCCCTGGCTCCCTACATTGGATATTTCTTGTTTGGGTGCCTATTTGTTCATACTTTACAATACTTTAAACTCCTATCTCCTAAGTTAGACCTGACTGCTTGTTGCCAGTTACCAAGGGTTGAGCAAGGCGCTAATTTACTAAGACCTTAGCTGGACCCTATACCATGTTAGTGGACTTATTACTGGTGGTAGGTGCATACTCATCCCTACTAGTAACCCACTTTCCAACACCATACTAGGCAGGAAATCTACCTTTAAATACATTCCCATTAAAATGCAAAAGGCTTTTTAATGTACAGTTTCCAGTAGGGATATAGTTGATGCTTGGCACATCTATAACCCTGACCTGTTAGAATATTGTTTTTGCTCCCCTTCTCATTATTCCCAATCTAGAATAGACTACAATTCTTGGACAAGAATCTCTCACAAAATCTGACCAATTCTAAATTGGATGCCATCCTGATCGCAGATCATCCCCCAGTCATAGTTAATCTGGATTTAATACATGCTCCGATGCGTATGAAGAGATAGTGTTTTAATAATTATTTGCTACAGGACCAAGGGGCTGATTACGATGGCAGACAGACTCCAGTCCGTCCGCCATCGTCTCGGGGAGTGGGACCGCCCGCCTACAAGGTGGCGGTCCCACAGGGGGTATTAGGATGCGACCGCCACTGTGGTGGTCGCACTAACCATACTTTGCATTGCGACCGGTGCTGCTGGCTGCAGCACCCGCCGCAATGCAAAAACGGCACTGTTTACATTTCCCTGCACTACATCACAGGCACCATGTGGTGCCTGCCACATGGTGCAGGGAAATGTTGGGGGCACCATATGTGCCCCCCCACCCCCAAAAGAAAGGGCCCAGGGTGAAGGGGGGACCGCTACGGGCCCCCGATGTCCATCCCCGCCAGCCATTTTATGGCGGGTGAACCGCCATGGAAAGGCTGGCGGGGA
The DNA here is from genome assembly GCA_963921515.1 of Calotriton arnoldi. Lineage (NCBI taxonomy): Eukaryota > Metazoa > Chordata > Amphibia > Caudata > Salamandridae > Calotriton > Calotriton arnoldi. The sequence continues at coordinate 1,992,337 of CAWUFW010001273.1, forward strand.
TTGACATCATAATCTGCCATTCTGGGCTATGCGGGTGGTCTGAGTGGCGGTCGAAAAATGACCGCCTGTCGGAACCGTGGTGGTCGTTCTTTCCTGCCTGCCATAGTAATCTGGCAGGCGGAAAACCTCAGTACGATGGCGTTGATGCATCGTTATCAGCCCCTAAAAGTTTGTTATAGGATTCAACCATTTCATTACTGATTTTTTTTATATCAGCACAAGCCAAAGAAACTGACAAATTAAGAAGATAGAGCACAATAATTATTCCACGAACCATAAAGACACATTGGGTTACCTTACTCAGAGTGGTATTTAGGATATGTGTTTGTTTACTTGGAACTTAGAGTGTAAGTACATTCCTTCCTAGCTGTGACATGTTAAAGGTTCCATGGTCAGTGACAGTTTCAACTGGACTGGAACTGCTGCCAGACCTATGGATGAGGTGAACTTTATAATAAAGAACCTACTTACACGTCAAGAGGGTTTATCTTTATTTACTACACTGGCGACGAGCAGAGAAGGGCATCTCAACATATTACTCATCGTTTCCAGCAATTTTCAACAAGTTTCAGTGAGGATTTTAATTATTTATTGTTGTCTGTTCTACTGCTGTTGACCAATGCAAATTGACCATGCAGAATGTGGTGCCACCCCCTTATTTCCTCACTACACCTGGAGATCCCTAGTTTCTTTGGAGAAATGAAAAAAAATATTTATGGATTACGCTGGAGTGTGTGGATCAAATCTGAGTAGTGACAGAAAAATGTCACTACTTTTGCATTGCTTAGGCTGCGAGAGAGAACAGGTGTTTGAAAATCTATCAGATTTAGGTACAGAGCATGATGAACCAAACGAATGTGAGGCATGCATGAAACAATTTGACTTGCACTATTTACCTAAGATCTGCACCATTTTGGAACGTTATCACTTTGGCATCAGGGAGCAAAAGGCAGGTGAAAGTTTAGAAGAGTATATTACGTGCTTAAGGAAGTTAGCATCAACATGCAAGTTTGGTGCAGGATCGGAAGAACACATTAGGGATCAATTCATACTGAGATGCCGCAGTGACAAGATTAGAAAAGAATTGTGGGTAAAGGACGAGCCGTCCTTGCATAAGGTCATTACTGTTGCTAAGCATATTGAACACTCATTGGCATGTGTGGAGGAGTTGGATAAGGGAAAAAGGAATGTTGTGAGTAAGGTTGAAGTGAAAGAAGATAAATCTAAAGTTAGAGAGGAAAGTAAGATCAAAACTTCACAATCTCAGCTATTTCAAAAGCCAAAGTTTAAAGGTTTGCTTTAGTTGCCTTTGATTTCCTACTTATCCAAACATGCTTCCACTAGTATTAGAAAAGATGAAGTTGTTAAACCTCCAAGGACACTGTTTATGTTTCATTTTATATTTTGCCTTTTCATAATGCATATTTCCTGTTAATTACAATTACCTGTGTCTCTCTCTCTTTTCCTTTACCCAGGTAAATATTGGGTTTAAATTTCATTAGATAGGATCCCCTTTCTTTTTATAGATAAAATCCTCAAAAATGATTTTTGTTTATGTAAAGCAAATTATTTCTTATTGTTAGATACAGGGATATGATTATTTTTTTCTTGTCTTAAAATTACATTTACTACTTCTTGTGATATTATTTTGATGTTTCATTGAGATGTTGTAATAACATAGCTCTATCATATGTATAGTTGTTTGTTTTTGCTTTATCTTTTTTATTAAATACCTCCTTAATAAAGCATTTAAACAAAAAAAGCAGCACCCTGATGTTTTGTATTTATCGCTGTGATAATTATCATCTTTTACAAGTTTTTGGGGAATAACATGCGGATTTGGTTCTTACCACAACAAAATCTGCATGTTACCACTCATATCATAATTTATTATTCCTCTCACAATGAGGGCTATTTGTGCTTCCAAATTAGAATACAAGGACATAAAGATTTAAATGCATAGGGATTTGTCCGGTATCATGTGATTTGATCTCACATGGGTACTAGAGTTAGAATTTTCTTCTCCGATTCTAATGCTGCCAATTTACACACGAGAGCAGATCGCCTTTCGCTTTTCTTGATGTTTTACTTTCTCAGCAAGCCATTGTTTTAGAGTATGCATCGATACTCGCATGTTAATTCCAAACCTGGCAAATGGAAGTGCTGAACAACATGTACACATGTTTATTCTCAGCACTAGCATTGTGTTTTGCAAGTGTATTACTGCTCTAACACACAAAATAAATATATTGCTTATTATATATGATGATCAATATTCATAAGGCTTTTTGTCTGGCACAAGTTAATTGTATGAATATAAAAATATAGTTTGAATAGGAGCATTTGTTTTTCTGATTCATCAGATGCCTCAATTCCTTTGACATTACAAGTCCTGTGTTTATAACGCACTTGGTGAACACATACAGATCCCGTCTAATTGCCTTTATTCTGTAATATATATTCATTGTAGGTTGGCCAGATAAGAGTCTAAATGCATTAACGTGTGTTGTTTTATCGAATATATATTTAAATGTAACTCAAGATGTCAGGCTCTAACAATCATAGGAATAAATGGAGGCGTTGGATACAGCAATCTGCATATCGTGCAGCACGCTTCAGCAGGGTTGCACTTAGCTGTCATTAATTAGTTTAAATATAAATCTGCTATATTTGTTACTGCTTCTGGGGAGAATCGGTATCCTGGAGGAGCTCACACTTCAGTTACAAAATGAGAAACTGTAGCAATATAATCAAGCCCCAGGAGAGGTAGAATGTGGCTACTAAATATTCTTAAAAGAACACATCCATTTTTAGAATCCGTGTGGGTGGGTGTCTGCTTGCGCAAATGTCTGTGTAGGGACTTGTGTGTGTGTGTGTGTGTGTGTGTGTGTGTGTGTACACTGAGTTTAGTTTTCTGTCTGTGTGCCCATGCTGGCGTGCATGAACCCGTCGGTGTGTGTCTGTGTGCAAGCCTGCATGTGTTTGTGCATGTGTAATATTTATCTGTGTGTTTACAGAGCATATGTGTTTTTGTATCTGTGTGTATGTGTGCATGCATGTACCCTTATATGTTGCTTTAATGATGTGCGTGTGTGTCTGTGTGTATACCTGTGTTTGTTTGTGTATGTGGTTATGTGTTGGCATGTGTTTATGTGGTTGCAATGCATGTGTGCAGGCATTGATACTCTGTGGGTGTGCATGTGCGTGTGTGTCTGGTGAGTGTCTGGATAAGTGCTTGTGTGTGTAAGAGCATGGGAACGTAAGCCCCATATACACACATACACTTACAGCTGGACAACAATGTCTGAAAAATCTGTCATTGAAGAAATGCCTGTTAATAAAGGTATACTGAGGGAGAGGAGCTCATTCTGAATAAATTAGTGTGCACTGATACATTTGCGTATGGAGCAGCATAATTTTGGCTCCATCCTTTTACGTTAGGCTAGGCCATGTATATATTTATCATTGGCCTTACGTACTCGTGTAACACAATAATACCAATGAGATATGGTGTACCAAAGGTATAGAAAGTGCATCTATTGTGTGTTCTGACACATAGGTATGTGCATATTAACGTTTTTCCTTTTCAGAAACATCTATAATAATATGCATTTAAAGAAAACTGTTAAGTTAGCATGAATGTGGGCCTTAAACTTGCAGCCGAGACATTCAATACTAACATGAAAGTTGTTTTTCTGCATGTTTTCTCCTCTGCAGGTGCAGATCAAAGGCATTCATTAGCTAGTGAAAAGCACATTGTATTTCTGAGATAGTGAGGCGAGGAAGAACTGGCAAAGTCAAATAATTTCAATGAAGAACAAAGGAAGTGTTACCAGTTGGTACTATCAGACGAAGTGAGGAATCCAAGGACGCTTTGGAAGCAGAGACTGGAATATGGGAGTAGTGTTCAAGGCGCCAAGTTATTTCTTGGGAACTGGAAAAGTACTGTGATATGTATGAGCTCCTATTTCTGGCATGTTCTTTGTGCATTTTAATTAGTGAACCCACCATGGGTTTAGTCAGATTCCCTTTAGACTTGGAGAGGTACAGACCTCATCTCTGATTGTGTGTCTTCATGCTATAAATGACTCCTTACCTATAGAACTTGTACAGAGGTTCTGATGCTGAGACCTTTCTTGCTTCTTTGCTTAATAGGGTTTCCCCTATCCTTAGTTTAGTGCAGGGTTTAGTAGATATTGTGAATGATTTCCATGTAAGGGGAGGAGGATAGAAACATCGCTGCCACAGAAATTCTTATTTGATTTGATTCCCGTTGATGTTGAGGACCAATATTGTATGCCGCTTTGGTCTATAAAATCTTGTACATTTATAGTATGTTTTTGGGATTGATTTATATTAATCTGGCTTTGAGTTTGTAATAAACCTTTTGAATTCTAATAACTGACTCAGACTTTTGATGTGTGGTCTTACTGATCACACTGTACCTTAAGATTTAAATTGTTGTTAGCCCCTTTTCATCCCAGGCTACTAAAAAGGACTTTTGACCAGAGATGCATTGGAAGGAACGGCCCAGAGCCTTCTCACATGCATGCATACTAGGGGTGTAACACATGTCCCTGCAGCCCCCATAGTGCATGGGGCGCTCATCCTTCAAGGGGTTACCCATTCAGCACAAGGCCTTGGATATTTGTGAGATATGCAAGCCTCAGAAGCAGGGGCGCCTCCTCCGCTAAGGCGGAGGAGCATCGGCCCACTGCTCTTTGAGCAGGAAAAATAAAACGATAATAGCATAGTTATTCTCGTTTTATTTTTCTCAGGTTCGGGGCTGGGTTAGGATGGGGCGGGGCTGGAGGCACAAGGGGAGGAGGGGTTTGCACAATGTCATAGTCTCTTTACTATGCCTATATCCAAATCAAGCTATTTAGAGCCTTTACTACCAGCCCGCGTCACCGGGGCACGACAGACGGAGATAGCACAAGCAGTGACGTAGACTTCACAAAGGTATGTCAATCACAGCGAGAGGTTGCGTAGATCCCAGCGTGCATCTTCGCTGTATTCATCCCGCCCTTTATTATTACTTTTTTATGAACAGTAGAAGTGAATCCACTCTGCCCGTCCCCCGAGGGAGTCTACAATGCCCCAAAAAAGGTAAATACCTTCAAGCCTGCAACGCTCCTAGTACGCTCCGAATCCAGCACAGAGGTCTAGACCGCATTTTACATCTAGCGACTAATATCAACTAGCATAATACCTAATGTGTTTTTGATTTTAACACCGCCCCTACTGGAGTCCTTTATCGTTTAGAAATAACTCTACACAATACATGCAACCACGTCTCCTCATCACGACTGCCGAGACTACTTGTATATTAAGCGGCATTTTGTTAACACGAACACCATCATTTACAAATAACATATCGCGCCAACGCGCTACCAGCTGCTTCAGGACTCACATGAGCCAGTGAATTTATAGTTAATTTCTTACAAATGACACTTTTATGCCTCCGCCCCACTACAATGAGATCTACAGACTCTCGTAGGTGACGAAGACACCTCCTAGATGACACACGGCTAACATACCAACGAGGCCTTAATTAATCATTCCATGGCCTCGGTGCACTGAACGCACTATGAATTCACTGCACAATTGCCTAAATGCAAACTGTGACTCCACAACATTGCTACAAGCCATATCACTCTCGTGACAATGCGAGGTCAACATCCACATGTTGCTGCATGAGTACTGTTCATCCACCTCTCAGTCCAGTAGAGCACATGAAATGATGTCTTGCACCTCCCCCTTAAAATGATTACCTCTCAAATGAATACCTCTACTCACGTTCTCAATCACTATTAATTAAGATTTTAACTAAGATCTCGCCATGTGTGTTTCTCATTATTTTTCTCACGTTCTCTTTGGAGCTTAGCAGTGTAAACATCCAAACTTAGCATCACCATTGACAGTACATGATCACAAGAGATCTCACGTATATTAGTGTGTATATGTCCTGTTTTTATGGTCTTTTTCTTCTCTCTTTTTTCCAGTTATAGGTACCATTGATCCATAACAAACCAGTGTACTAATTGACGCACTGAGAAGAAAGGTAAGTGAATAACTTTCCCCCGCACGTCACACAAACATCAAAAAGCTGTGAAGGAAGAGTGCGTTCAGCACACAGAGCTAAGGCCTCGAATGTCATCCCCACTTCCATTAGTGCAGTTATCTCTCACTTGAAATGTAGGAAACTTTTGAAAACATGCTTATTTGTTATTCAGCTCTCTATTTAGCTCCTTTATTGAGATCCTCTTTTTTTCTGCTTGTGATAGTGTTGAGATGCCTTCTGGACTACTGTATACATGAATTGTCACGGGTACCAACGGGTAAGTTAGGAATACCAGCTGCTACCCGTGATGATTCCGATTTGGTGTGTACGCACTCTGCTGGGGACTACCTGACCCAGGATTCTCTTTGGTTGCAAGAAGGGAACGGAAGGAGGAGGAGAGTTAGTAGAACCTGGGCTAGATTAGTACTGGGCTAGACCATCCTCAATTACCCTATGTGCGAAAAGAATTGTAAAGGAAAGATTTTGGTCCTGGTCTGCTGGGAGAATGCACTAATCTTCAGCTGAAGGTAGAGTCACATGTGAATTTTTAACAATAAAGTGGGTTTACAAATATGAAGATTATATGAATTACATACAGCTCCCTGCAGCTAGATGCCTCTATCTCAAGCTTCAGGCAGGCACTCTTCGGCCAAAATCCTTTACAGCTGCTTGACTGAATAATACACAACCAAGCAGGCTGTGCCTGGTATCCTGATAGTAAGACGAGATGGAGGGGCATTTCTTATTCTTTTGTGCAACTTTTAGAAGAATTTGGTCCAAATGGGTTTAGCTATTATGTAGGTGTCTAGGCATAAGAAATCACAATGTAGCCTGTGAGATTTTGAGTTGCTGGTTGACTTGGGTGTGAGCATTGGTCAAGCAACAGCCACAATTCCTTGCAGGCTGAACCACAAAAGGTCACTAAATTAGCCTGTGCTTAACCCTGGGTAGCTTGGCACAAAAAACATTCAGGATTAACTTCGAGACAATGTGTAAAGTATTTTTGCAGCACACAACCAGTAATATAGTAAACACACAACACTAGAAAAATCCTAACCCAGTTAAGAAAAATAGAATAAATCTTAATGAATTATTTGACAACTAAATGACACAAATACAATCAGTATAACCATAATTATGAATTTTTAACAATTTAAAAAAATAGTGCCAAAAAGCACAAAGTGCCAACTATAGATATTTGGTCGGGCTGGACTGGGTCAAAGTCACACCTTCTGGCCACCCGCGCTGGAGCGCAGGTCGGCTACAGTCACCAGGTTACGCCCAGTGACGTTTTACCTTCTCAAATCCAAGCTAAGAGTCCAGTTCGCGGTGCAGGGGGCCGCGAGGAGCAGGGAGAGTATTGTGGGAGACTGGCAAAGTAGCACGAAGAGCAGGCCAGGCATTGCGGATGGACATTGTAGGAGTTTTGCATTGGAGGTCCCTGCAACCAGTCGATGCTGTAGCAAGAAGAGTTGGGATGACGGAGTTTCGCGTTGAATCGCAGTGCAAGCGGCGAGGTCTCAGTGCGAATGGGCCAGATTGCAGTCGCGAAGAGTCTAAAAGCTTGAATACAGCTTTTTGAGCCACACCAAGTGCTGGTGCAGGATGTTGGGGAATCTTTTATGTCCCTGAGGCTCGGATCAGGAGGCCAGCGGACTAGCCCTTGGAGTCACTCTGGTGTCCTGGGTTTAAGGGGGAAGTTGCAGGTCCATGTCTCTTCTCACTCAGGCAAGAGGTCAGCAGGTCAGAACAGCAGGGAAACAGTTCCTTCAGAGCACCAATCTAGCAGGGAGGCAGTCCTTTCAGCTGCACAGCATTCCTTCTTCCTGAGAGAGTAACCACAGGTCCAGAAGTCTACTGAAGAGTTGGTGGCTGGGTTCCTACTGTTATACCCTGGTGCCCTGGTCCTGGAAGGTGGGAGAAGCTTCTAGACAGTGGCTTTAAAGTGCATGCAATTTCCCGCCTCCCCTGCCCTGGCTCCAAGCTGACTGCAGTAACAATGCAGGGTTGTTATGCCCTTTGTGTGAAGGCAGAGCACAGGCTATTCAGTTGTAAGTGGGACTGTGCTCAGCTCTGGCCCCCATCCTGTCTGCAGATGGCCCATTTAGGCACACCTAAGCCCTCTATTGTGTGACTGTCTAGGAGGAATTCACAAAGTCTAACTGTCAGTTACATCCAGTCATGTGACCCAAGACAGGCTATAGGCACAAATGAGCAGGAAAATGGCAACTTTCTAAAAGTGGCTTTTTCAAAATTGTGATGAAAAATGTTACTTTACCAATAAAGAGGGTGTATCATTACAATTTCATAGACAAAAACCATGACACAGCTACCTGCTCCCAATTGGAAATTGCATTTTATTAAATGTAACAAGGAATGTCCAATCTTATCGTATGGGAGGGGTAGGCCTCACAGTGGTGAAAAATGAATTTAAGAGTTTTTCACTACCAGTACATGTAAAATTAAAAAGTATATATCCAACCTTTGAATTACATAGCACCCTGCACTACGGCCTACCTAGGGCCTACCTTAGGGGTGACATATGTAATAAAAGGGAAGTTTAAGGCTTGGCAAGGGGGCTTTAATGCCAAGTCGACATGGAAGTTTAAACCTGCATTCAGGCTGCAAAAGCAGGCCTGGGACATGCTTTAAGGTGTTACTTAAGCAAGTGGTACAATAAGTGCTGCAGGCCCACTAGTACCATTTAATTTACAGGCCCTGGGTATATGGTATACCACTCTATAAGAGACTTATAAGTAAATTAAATGACCCAACTGGGTATAAGCCAGTGTAACCATGTTTGAGGGGAGTAAGCACAAGCACTTAGCACTGGTTAGTCCTAAGGCCAACAAAAGCGAAAGTGGAGGGTAAAAGGCAAAAAGTTTGGGGGTGACTCTGCAGAGAGGGACAGGTACAACATAACCCTAAGAATCTGCAAGTATGACACTAGTCCTCTAGTGGTGTTCAGGGTTTCAAATTATTTAAAGATCTGCTTAGCTATTGAGAAATATGATGTTAAAATCTCCAACGCCATGTGTGACACACCAGTTATATTCCTGGGACTAATATACAGGTCTGACCAAATTGCGAATGCTTTTCTGACTACTCTTGTGACGGGGAACGAGAACGTGTCAGTCACTGTTCCCAAGGTCCACTGTGAATATTAGGTGGACATAAATTATAATGTTTTACAGTGTGTAGTACCCAATGTCCTAATGTTTGTGACGCTGGACTTATTAACTTGCCCTTTGATTTTGACAACCCCCGGTACTGGGATTTGAGAATAAATATTTTGTAAGTTTTTCTTTTTAACTGCATTAATCACATGATGACAAGATAAATAAGCACATGCACTAACAAATGTTTTAACTTTAAAAAAAGATATATTCTTGTTTTTATGGGACGTGGATATTGATCTGTATGCACATGTTGTTATATGTACAATAATGTTGTCGATGGATTTTTGGTATTCGATCTGACTAATAAATGGAATGGATATGTATGCCTCCTCCCAATAATTTTGTAATCTATCACTAACCCCAGTTTTGACTTGCACTATTCTCCCTCAGTAAAGTGCAGCACATGGATGGATGTTCTAGTCAATGGTAAATGCTTCACTTGTTCTTTCAGTGTGCAAATGAAAGGTGTCCGGCATTCTAATGTCTACCAGGAATCCTTGTGAAAACTAGCAGCTGGTGTGAATCAAATATCATGTCTGAAACTGCTTTAAAGATAATGAAATGGTGGCCGACAACAAGCACTAGGGGGCATATTTATGAAGGTTTTGCGTTGCCCATGTGCCACACAAGGGGGCCCAAGGGTGCCACAAAACCTAAGTTGAATTTAGCAAGCACCTCAAGGCCACCTTGTGTGGACCTGCACAGCTTAATAAGTTCAGAGTTAAGCACTTCATCGCAAATCATTACTTTGTTTTACTCTCCCCCAGGGAGGCATTCCATGGGTGGAGCGTGGGTGTTCGCACACATCGGGGGTGGCGGGGTAAGGGGCAGCGGGAGGGGAGGTTTGGGGTGGAGAGGGGGTAGCAGGAAGGGGAATGTAAAAAAAATACATATTTTTAAAAACACTTACCTTATCGCTGCGTCTCTGCTCCATCTCTCCTCTGTCGGACTTGGGCCAGAAACAGGGTCAGGAACCAGGAAGCACACCCAGGCTCCCCGGACCAATCACAATGCTGCAATGCAGCATTGTGATTGGTCTGAGTGCCGTAGTTCGGCGCTCAGACGGGGACTGGGGGCCTGGGCCTGTTTTCCACACAGGCTGTAATGAAGCCTGCTTGGAGATCATGCAAAGTGCGCATGACTGTTTGGCCGGCCCCACAGGGCCAGCCAAGCATTCATGCTCACTTGAAGTGGGCAAAACACTCCTCCCCTGCCCTGAGATTAGCGCAGCCCCGTCCGCCCGCAAAGCAGCTCAAAACAATAAAATGATAATAACATTGAGTTATTTACATTTTATGTTTCTTTTATTTACACAGCTTAAAAGCAGTGGGGCGGCTCTCCTCCGCCTTAGCTCAGGAGCCACCACTGATGCCAAGGCAGGCACCGCCGTCGGGATTATGATGTCCCTTTCCTACAGCCTTTTCATGGTGGTCCCACCTCATGCAAAGGCTGTCGGAAATGGATTTTTGGGGGCCAAACAGGGCCCCGGTCCCTCGCGGGCCACTGCAAAGTGGCCCAGGGGGCACATGTAGTGCCCCCATGTACATATATGCACTGTGTGCCATGCACCACACGGTGCATGGCAATCAGTGCATGGATGTTCACAAAGTGCTCTTTTACACTACAGCTTGTGCTGCGGCCCTTTTCCAGGACTGCAGCACAAGCCGCAATGTTAAAGAGCACTTTTCCAACCGTCATCCCAGGGGCTGCATCATAATTGGGTGGTCGGACCGCCGCCTGCTTGTCGGTCGGTCTCCTGACCGACGTAATAGCGTGCGGCGGTCCGACCGCCCATTATCGTAATAAGGCCCTAAGTTAGCACCAGTCACACTTGTAGTTTGGCCAAGAGCTGCTCTGTACATTGCCATTTGGTAGTAATTTTCATAGAGAAATACAAGAGGAAACCTCTATAAGGACTTTCAGCCTTCTTCAAATTATGTCTGTCCTCTCATTCTGCTCAAAGGAGGGCTTCTCTTCAAAAACATCAATGATCCCTGGTGTTCTACACCAGGAGCATATGTCAAACTTCATTGCTGACGTTGAACTTTTTTTAACTTCTTCAGTTACTAACTCTTACTGTATAGGACATTGCCTCAAAAGGCCATGTTTGAGAGACTTCTGGGAAAGAGTGACCTGTCTATTCAAGGACCTTTAATTGTGCTCTAACCTTTGTCTCTGTGTCCTGCAGAGCATCCTCCAAGATTATCTGAGAATTTTAGGATTCTATCAGACACCTTTTGAGACCTCCATTGAAACTGAGCTATCAAAGTGTGAAGGTAACTTTCTTCAGTAGGGCCAAACTTCAATGGAAACCTGCCTAGAGCCTGTCAAGCAGCTTGACCACTGGAATGGGAATCTGTAACAAAGGAATATTATAAGCTCTTTTTACTCACATATTATTTAAGGGTTAGTTTTTTTTATTTACCCCAATAGCTGTTTTAATGGTATCTAGAGCATGTATGACATAACAATGGATGCCTTTACCACTCATTTATGTCTTTACCACATATACCTTTACAACATATTTCAATGCATTTATAATAAATCTACTTTTACAACACATTGTAACGCATACTATTACCATGCATGCCTTTATGATGCATTTTTTTGAAAAAATGTAATAATTGACAAAAAATGTATGACTTATTTAAATGTTAAATATCAATTCTTTCATGAATTAGTCATAGACAGCATTCTGTTTATGTAAACTATAAATGCCTCTACCAGATGGTCGACTACTAGACATGAGAAGGTCAAGAATAAAAGATTTAAATTCTTACACCACTTACAATTGGTTTAACTATGATTTTTAATAGAAAAATTCAAACTTTCCAACACCTATTTTAAAATTCATTTGGGTTCTACAAGAACACCAGTATATAATCAGGCGGCCACCATTTTGTAATCAGTGTGTCAGTAACCACAAGGGTGACTACACACACTACATTGAACAGCCGCAACTGCCCCACTGTCTTACCTTTCATAGTGCCACCTATTGTCAAACATAAGATTTATTTCTCACAATACAGAATGGTGAATTGAAACTTGTTTCTACAAATCATTTGTAGTAAGTTTTAAATTTAGTTTTCTAGTGTTTTCCAGAAATTGTTCAAATAATAAATTTATCAGAATGCGACAACAACCTATTTTTGAAGAAGCAAATGTGGAAATACATTCTTATTTATAATGCAAGTTTTTTTTGTAAAATGTTATTAAACTATTTGAAATACTCAGATTTTTTAGAAACAAAGTAACATAATTTTCTTGGGGAAGGTGCTAGAAAATGTTCAGGGGCAGAGTTACTATTCTTACTCCGCCCTGTGCCAAGTCAGGGAAGGTGCTGGACACTGGTTTGAGGGGCAGATTTACCTTTACTGCTCCGCCCTGTGTCGATGCAGAGAAGGTGCTGGACATTGACTGGGTGGGGGGGCATTTAATATTCCTACTCTGCGCTGTGCCAACTTAGATAAAGTTCTGGACACTGGTTGGGGGCAGATTTACTATTCCTACTCCGCCCTGTGCCAACTCGAGAAGTTAATAGACACTGACTGGGATGCAGATTTACTATTCCGACTCTGCCCTTTGCATCTGGGGAAGGTCCTGGACACTTGCTGGGGCCAGATTTACTATTCCTACTCCTCCCTGTGGCAACTTGGGGAAGGCGCTGGACACGGGTTAGGGGGGCAGATCTACTATTCTTACTCTGTATTGTGTCATCTAGGGGAAGGTGCTGGACTCTGGCTGAGAGGCAAATTTACTATTTCTATTCCACCCTGTGCCAACTCAGAGAAGGTGCTGAACAATGGCTGGGGGCAGATTTACTATTTCTATTCCAAACTGTGCCAACTCAGGGAAGGTACCTTAAACTAGAATGAAAAGTCATAAAGCATTCGCCGCAAAAATAATTCCAGATTTGAAAATAAACCAATTAATTGGCCAATCCATGATGTAATACGTTCCGGAAATGTTGCACTAACACTAATACCATTTTATCAAACACTTTACATGAGAAAAACCAAGAATCAAATCCCATAAGAAAATTGGAAGCCCAACATGTTAAGTACTTGTTTGCATAGTGTGTTTCAAATGCTTAACTTCTGGTTTTCTCTTACAGCCTGAACCACCATGTTTAAAACATATGTAAAACATTTTATTGCTCTTTTTTTATATTATTTCAGAATTACATCCTGAAATAAAATTGAAAAATCTACCACTAACTTCCTTGGAGGTCCACAAAAACAAATACTCACCTAAAGGACAAACTCCAGCTCAAAAGGTAACTTTAAATACATTTTGTTTTAAAATGAACAAAAATTAAATATTTTCTCCTCAAAATAGAAAAATAACCCTTCTTTGAAATCTCTATACCCAAACATTTAACAGAAGTAACCCATTTACTTTCAGCAGGACACCGTGAATAAAATACCATTTCTTCCCTTTGCACATGAAAAAAAAACTTTTCAATTAATTTAAAAACCTGAAACAGACTTCCAGCAAATAAAAGAAAATTCTTTCAGAAGCAAAGCATAAAAATAATTGAGCAATTTCAAAACATTTTTGCAAGAAAACGATTAAGATAGGAAACATTTCCTAACATATTTTGAGCATTTTTTTTCAGAACAAGAAGATGGAAATTGCAAGACAAGCCGAGTACATACTCTCCAAGAGGGGCAATAAACTCCTAAAATATAGTGAGTACCTTTATTATAAGGAGAGACTTATTGAGCCCAGGAGTCATTGGAGGTGTATGTCGTACTTCTTAACCCGTTGCAAAGGCAAAGCTGTTACACTTGTTGACATAGTTTAAAGAGCAGTCAAGCATAACCAGTCTGCCTCTTCAACGGAGTTGGAAGCGTGTGAAAATGTACAGCACATTAAAGCACTTGGTGCCACTTCCAATGAACACTATGGCTCAATTTTGAGGGTTGTAGCCCAGAACACCCCCATGCATATTGCTAGCAGTATGCCCACAATTCATAACCTTAATTGAATGATACAACGCCAAAATCAAGCGAGTAATCAATCCCCAGCTAACAACTCCTCATGCCTACTGTGACGTTAACATTTTCCCAGAATTAAAAGTCTTTTAACCACAAACCTTTCCTTCTTTATGACAACCAACACCCTCTGGAAACGCATTCCTCTTTGAAACCCTTCGTAACACAGTTACACTAGAAACGAGTGAAATGTGGATGATGGATGGCAGATGTATATGCACAGCCCATCCAGTCACACATATTTACACAATGCTAGCATTATTCACACTTCTGTACCACTGATATATGGTTTAAACCTGACAAGCAATCCTCAACCTTTACAAAATGTTTGTCAGTTATCAAATTTACAACAATGAACAAAAGTACTAGGAAAATAATACTTGACTTTTAATTGCAGATGATTACCACTATTGCTAAACATTATCCAAATACCCAAGTTCAAGGATTTGTTTTCACTTTTCCCAGGCACATTGGAATAAAATGCAAAAATACACTCTTAGCTGAGGATTATAGGTCAAATTATATTATGAATATAGAACGCTAACAGTGTTGTGTTTTGTGCCTCCTGAATGTGTGAATGACTTCTACACAGCAAGTATTCATTCAGACGAGGAAAAATTGGCACTGCTTTTAAATTATTTTGAAGATACATGGGGGGATATTCTCAAGAACGTGCGATAAACATCGCCAAAATAGGTTAACGCAAGTTTTCATATCACCGTCTATCGCGGGAAAATAACTCCGTGTTAACGTCGTATTTTCAACACGGCGGTAGCATGCGATAGTCTCCCGATAACGCGTCAAATGTCCGCGATAACATTACCGGGACAGTGATGAAAATCCAAACCCGAACGCGAAAAAAGTTGCGATGGGCCCAACCGCGATAAGACAAACAGCGAAAAGCAGCACCAGGCCTGCAATTCACACATGTCAGGCGTGAAAAACCACTACAAAAGCAGAAAAAAAAAACACAAACAAAAAACAAACTACAGCGAAGCACAATGGAGGCAGCCGGAGCAGGTACAGAGGACGACCAGAACCCCACAAGCCCCCTGGAGGACCAGCCTGGGACCTCGGGGTCAGGGAAGGGCAAGGACAAGAAGAAGAGGAAAACAGGATCCTGATCACGGAGGTGATAGAACACCATCAACAACTGTTCGTCACCTCCACTGTGTCATTGGCAACAAAAAATGCAATATGGCAGTCCATCGTGGACAAGGCGAATGCAGTCGGAGTGCTGAGGAGGACAATGGACGAGGTCAAGAGGCGCTGGAATGATGTGAAGTGCAAGACCAAGCAGAAACTCGCAGACAACCAGAAGGCAGCAATGCAGACTGGAGGTGGGAGTCCAGCGCCACAGGAGGAGCTGGATGAGATGGAGGAAATGGTGACCACAGTCATCAGTGGGGAGACGGTGGCAGGAGTTGGGGGACCGGACACTGCTCAACATGACCCGACACAACAGCAACAGGGTGAGTAACAACCAGGGACTGGGGGACGGGGGAGATGGGCACAATGGCACACATGCACAATTAAGTAGAGCACATCTGCGGACAAACCATGGCCAACAGTCACAACTCCAACCAAGAGCCCAATTTACCCAAGTCTGCAACAGCACAGCACTGCATAAGCACAGAAGTGAAAGCCACACCGCCTGAAAGGGATAAGGGCCAGCCAAATCAGAGCTGAAGGGGCAACTCACCTACAATGCAGCACACACACATAAGATCCAGAGCACCGCAACATTTACAACAATGTTGAACAAACAGCAACACCAGCACAACAGAACAGAGGACACAACTGCTGCCGCTTGTGTGTGGAAAATGGCCATTCGCATGTGGCATAGCTGGAAACTGTGAGATGATGATGTACTAGTACAACCCCACATCCCTGATGGTGTAGTAATGCATGTATGGCTGTGACCCAGATAGGCAGTGAGACACACATTGTCATACAAATCACCACTCATCACAGTTGAATACAAGTGAAGGTGCGTAGACTTTATTAGCATATGCCTGTCAGTACGGCCAAGATAAGTGCCACAACATGCAGACCAATGCAGCAGTATGTCAGAATGCGGAACGTTGCCAAGCGCCGCTGTCCACTCTGGGGGAGTGCGGCACCATTCACAGGTGTGTGTTTACCCGCATTGTTGTCCGCTCATGTATTCGGAGTCCAGGCGAATGCAGCCATGTCCACTGTCGTCGTGGGAGATGTGACCAGAACCCCAAGTCCCAACAAGGTGTCGGGACATGTGCAATGTGTACCTAACTGTTGTTTCTGCAGGTACGTAGTTACACGTCCATGAAAGCGAGTGCAGCTTCGTAGGCAATCATTTCCAACATGAGGTCATTGTCGAATTCATCGAACAGGACGGCGAGGCTAACCATTAGCATGTCCGGACAGATGTGCTGCGTCCACCCGCTTTCACCAATTAGCACTACAGCCCAATAGGGGAGTGGCTCAATGTGGTCACTGCACACGAGGAGTTCTGCAAACTCCCAGGTCCAGCTGCCAGCATGTTTGCCAAGTATCCAGGTATCCCATAGACGGGTGTCACGGTGACACTCATGGTCGTGGGCCAACAGGGGGTGCACACACATGTCAAAATCCAGTTCGGCTACCGTCCTGTTGGATGGGCAGACATCCATGGACCACTAGCATATGCACGAGCGACAATGCAACACAGGCTGCACGTAGGTGATGTCGGCAAGGCGGAAGCTCAGCCGGTAACTGATCCGCAGCACTACCAATGGCAGTGCCCCCAGTAAATGCAGCATACGTGCACGGTACAGTTCCACGTGACAGGGGTTGTGCATGTGTCCGGGATGGTCTGCCATTGCGTTAGTGGCTCTGGTTGAAGCGGCACTGTTCTGACCTGCGCCAGTTCTGTGGATGAAATGCCACAGCTCGGATCAATGAGTTGTTTAAGTGTGCAACGGTTGTACGCCTGGGATAATGTGGGAGTAAGTGTGAAGGCCATTCCATGCAAGATAACTCCGAGCAAGGACTTCTGTGTGTGGGGTGTGTATACGTTGGTCTGTCGTCGGGCTGTGCGTAGTGTGGGAGTCATCCTCAACTGCTATCGTATCTGTCAGGGGATGCCGGGCACATGCAATTCCGAGGTCGGATGTGCAGATGTGCTTCCGCCTGATAGTTCAGACAAAGGAGCTTTCATCCCTAATGTCAGTTTGTCATCTGCTTGCATTCATGAAGTGTGATGTGGCTTGTTGGGTGTGGGGTGGGATGTGTGAGACTTTGGGATCCATGTTTGACATGACTTGCATGTGGCAAATGAGCGGCATCACTGTGTGTTACGTTGCCTCACAGCTGCTCCTCCCTCCCCCGAGCCTATTTACTTGTGTGCGCTGCGGGGTTGCATCACTTGCACTCCAACGGAACACCATTGTCATGCCTGTCTGCGCATGTCCACAAGTCTGAACGACACTGTGATGTTGTCCGTTGAAGGTGAGCAGCCACGTGAGTGTAGGCCTATGGTAAGGTTAGTGCGGACACAGATGTAGAGTTAATGCCTGGCTGAACTCGCGCTGCGACTAAGGCTAGGCATTTGGCTCATGCTGCGGCAATGCAGATACACACAACACTTGGCATGTATGAGCCAAGACCCCGAGCGGTCATGCGCTCCTTCATTTCTCTGTTCGTGTGAGACCGCTCTCCGGGTGCATGCTACATTGCAACATTGTGAATTGCGGGCCGGGTGGCGCCGACACTACAACAGAGACACACGCATTGGTGACTTCCTTGTCCAGGCCAGAACTGAACCACGCCCTGAGCCCCGGGCTAATTCTACACACCCCTGCGCTGGACTGACCTATGCCGGCCCAGCCCACTCCTCTATCACTTACAGGGGGGGACGACAAAGCTACATGTCCAAGGTCTTACCCTCTGCCTGAGGTGACATGCTTGCGTCCGCCGTCCACAGCACGATGTGATGTGGTAGGGCCAGGGGCCATCACGCATACATAATGACCACACGGACACACTTAGATAGATAGTGGAACTGGCTACGCTAACGTGCGCCCGGCCCCTTTTTATTACCAGGGTCACATGTCCAGTGACGCCTGTGCTGGATGGGTGTGGGGTGAGTGTAAGCCAGCCCTCAGGGAGTGGTTGGTGCTGGCAACAACTCGAACAGTGATCATCGGATCACACACAAAGAGTCACTCATGAAGGGTCCATGACTTGCAGTGCACTGAGGTAGGGGCACCAGAACTGGAAACACACACATATGATTACATCATAAAGGGTCCATGACTTGAGCTACACTGAGTTCGTGGCTCCGGAAGCGCTCGGCGGGTGCGCGGCCTGCGATGATGCGTCGTCCGGGCGGGCCGCCCTGGAAGCAATGTCTGTTGCCTACTGGACTGCGCCATGAATAAATGAAGACTCAATTTGAATTGTGAGCCCTGCTGACCGCAGTGTAGGCCGGAGGCAGTGGTCAGCGAGGGCCCACAGCCACGTGGCGATGACTTGTGTTGCACTGGGTCAGTGGCACCTGGAGCGTTCAGCAGGTGCACAGCCAACGATGATGCGTCGTCCGGGCGGGCCGCACTGGGAGCAATGTTCTTTTTGCCTACTGTATTCTGCCTCAATATTGCCACGTGGCGTCGACTTGTGTTGTACAGGGTCAGTGGCACCTGGAGCGCTCAGCGGGTGTGCAGCCAGCGATGATGCGTCGTTTGACTTGGGGGACCTGCTGACCGCAGTGTAGGCCGGAGGCAGCGGTCAGCGAGGGCCCACAGCCACGTGGCGATGACTTGTGGTGCACTGAGTTAGTGGCACCTGGAGCCCTCAGCGGGTGTGAAGCCAGCGATGATGCGTCGTTTGACTTGGGGGACCTGCTGACCGCAGTGTAGGCCGGAGGCAGCGGTCAGCGAGGGCCCACAGCCACGTGGCGATGACTTGTGGTGCACTGAGTTAGTGGCACTGGAGCGCTCAGCGGGTGTGCAGCCAGCGATGATGCGTCGTTTGACTTGGGGGACCTGCTGAGCACAGTGTAGGCCGGAGGCAGCGGTCAGCGAGGGCCCACAGCCACGTGGCGATGACTTGTGGTGCACTGAGTTAGTGGCACTTGGAGCGCTCAGCGGGTGTGCAGCCAACGATGATGCGTCATCCGGGCAGGCCGCACTGGGGGAATGTCTGTTGACTAGTGGTTTCCTCCATTAACAGAAATGTGGCACAATTTGAATTGTGGGACCTGCTGACAGCAGTGTAGGACTAAGGCAGTATCCGGCACACACATGACTCCATGTTGCTGTGCCGCTGGATGCGCTGGGGGCCTGTGTCGCGGAGTCTGGAGGTTACGGCGGCGGACTCGTGGCAGGGTGAGGTGCGCCGCCCTGGCAGACGCGTTGCCCATCACGGAAGAGAACCACGCCCAGAGCCCCGGCCTTTTTATCCACACTCCTACGCTGGAGTGGCGTACGCCAGCCCAGCCCACTGCACTTACGCTTACAGGGGGGACGGCACAGCTACATGTGCAGGGTCTTCCCCACTGCCTGAGTTAACATGTTTGTGTCCACTGTCCACAACACTAAACACCCCAGCAGTATATGTCCACATGGACATGTCTGTGCTCTGCATTCTGTGGTCTGTCCAGCACATCACCGCCACACTTGGCATTGTGTACATTCTTCTTCATGGGTGAGTTGCCTCCTTCACACATACTTGGTTCCCAACTCTCCTCCCATTCTGCACTTGTGTGGCTGAGGGGCCATGCCGTTTCGGAAGGTCCGCTGTCTTGTCCTACGCTGCCTCGGTGGTAGTCCGGGGGGGTACAGAGGGGGGAGTCTTGGGGGTGGTGGCGGTGGGTGTTGTGGCCCTCTTGGGTCTCCGAGCTGCATGTTCATTGGCTCCATGGCATCTGTGGGTCTTCAGTTGTGGCTCTGGGCTGGGCTCCCTTTCATACTGCAGGTAGTCGTCCTGCTTAGCACCAGCTAAAGGCCGGTGTTAAATCCCTGCAGCTAACGCGCCTTATCGCCTGTTCTTGGTTCGCATCGCAGATCTGACTGGTCGTTGAGAATCGCGCGAAGTGGTGTTTTCGTGTGTTTTTGCACTGGAACGCCTACTCTGCATATCATTAGCGTTAGTTGTTGCACTCATCCGTGGCGATGTTTTTTGCGGTGGCTATCGCTGGTAAACTGGCGATGTCGGCAGTTTGCACCAGCTTGAGAATAGGGCGATAAATCTATCGCCACTTTTGCGGCGCTAAAGTGCCGATAAATCGGCGATAAGTCCTTGAGAATATGCCCCATGGATTGGTCATCTAAGCATGTCGGGTCACAGGAGGAAAGCACGCTTTCAAATGGAATGGTGGCACTGATACTGAACCTTCTTAGAGTCAAACAATGTCCTCTAACAGTTCAATTGGCACACAGCACCCCAAACTGTATCATTTCCCGGAACTTTTTAAAAAAAGAACAACATTTTCAGGAAATGAGACAGGTGCAATCTTTAGCAGGTAGTCTGAATCCTTGAGTTTCTAAAAAAATAAAGAAATGCCAGAATGTCTATTGGCTAAAATCCAACTGTTTTCTATGTTGGGACGTTCAGACTACCTGGAGAACATTGCTTGCATCCTACACAATTATTTGTACTATGTTTTAACCTGCATTACTCTTCTGTTTTTACACAATCATTTAATTTAATTGGCAATTTTTAATTGTACATTCATTTTTTACAAGGTCCTACCTGCAGAAGTCTTCTTTTGTCAACTGTTATATATTTAACTATACACCCACCAAAAATCTTTGATAATACAAAAATCCAGTTCAGGTAAACAATGTTTGCAAACCAGAATCCATCACTGTTGCACCAAAAGAAATACATCCACCAAAAGACAAGGAAACCTAAAAATGTTTTAAAACTATATTCGAAATAAAATGTTTTTACTTATTCCAAAAGAAAAAATAAAATTGTCTTTTTTTGTCAACTGTTAGTGATATATTTAACAATCCACTCACCAACAGTCTTAGGTAATCAAAAAATCAGTTTCAGGTAAACAACGTCCACACTCCAGAATCAATCCTTCTTGCAGCAAAACAGAAATAGCCATCCAAATACAAGGAAACCTGAAAAATATTAAAACTTTAAAAAAAAAAAGTCTTCCAAAAAAAGAAAATGAAATCAAAATCACTGCAAAGTCTCTGCTGTCTTCCTCTTTGAAAGTTAAACACAGATTAAAAAACAAATGTCAAAAATGAAAGAATGGTTGTTATTTTATGATATAGTTTTAAAAAGAAGTATTTCCAATTTAAAGTTTTTTTAACCTAATATCTAAAAAATAACAACTGTCCCAACGTGCACATAAGAACACAACTTGTATGGGGATGTAAAACTGCTTAAAATTAGCATATCATAAATGTAAACATCTTCTTACTACTAGATACCTCCCTCTCTCTCTCTCTCCTTACTATAAAGAACCTAACCTATATCTTATTTTTAGAAAATTAAGTCAATTTTTCCTGACCGCAGCTCCTCCTTGCTTCTGAACTTGACCGCGACACAATGCAGTGAAGCGAATTAGAAGACACAGGGAAATATCGTCAAGATGGATTTAAGCAAATCTTTGTGAATTTAGTTTTCACACTATTACTTAAATGATGATCTATAAAATTCCAGATCTGCACCAGTCTACGCCTATGTAAATATGGTTTAAGTTGTCTTGTGTAAATCTGTGATGCTCACATACATTGCCGAATTTGGCTAAGAGGAAATCTGTGTATTGTAGACCCCTTGTGGGTTATAATTTCCACATATTGTCATATTGCAATCATTAGGTGCAATCCGTGTGACTGCAAGGTAGGACATATTTCACAAATGGTAAACTGCAGTTGATGATGTATTTAAAAGTTACCCAGCTCCATATTGTGCTGGGGACAAACCAGAGGCTGTATCATGAAGTTATGTGCAAGACATTACACTGCCAAAATTGCAATCAGTTAATTCGGAAATTGTTCCACATAGGGCCCGATTACGATGCCGTAGGAAACGGCTCCGACCCTTGGTCGGAGCCGTTCTTGCGGCATCGTAATCTCCTGTTTGGATTACTTTCCGACTGACCCATTTTGATGGAGTCGGTCGGAAATTAATCCAAACAGGATTTCCGAATGGCTTACGACGGGCTCGGAGAGCCCGCCTGCCATTCGGAAAGGGGCCTGTAATCCCAAGGGTGGCTCTTTC
This sequence comes from Calotriton arnoldi, assembly GCA_963921515.1. Lineage (NCBI taxonomy): Eukaryota > Metazoa > Chordata > Amphibia > Caudata > Salamandridae > Calotriton > Calotriton arnoldi. Next base: position 2,014,779 of record CAWUFW010001273.1, read on the forward strand.
CGCCCGAGGGATTACGATGGCAGATTCCCACCGCCTTTCTGTGCCGGCCTTTCCGACACACAAAGGCTGTGGGAATCTGACTTTTGGACCCCCATAGCAGGGCCCCCATGGGTGCAGGGCCTCTTGATGGCGGCCTAGGTGGCACCTATAGTGCCCCCTGTTGATCCCTGCAACCTGTGGCACGCACATTGAGGTGCCTGCCACGGGGTGCAGGGATGAACTGCACCTCAGCTCTTTACAATTCCAGTCTGAATGCATGGTCCCATTGTAAAGAATAGGATTGCGATCGAACAGTGTTCGGTCGCATTCTACTTGCTGGGTTGGGACCGACGACAGGTGGTCGGTCGGTCCCAGTTCACAAACGATGTCGGACGGACTCAGGTGCGTCCAACATCGTAATCGGGCCCTTAGTGTATAAACTGTAGACAGCACAGCTAGGTACCATAGAGAGGCAACCACTGCTTCATGTTTCCAAACTGTGCTGCCTGCAGCTCATAGACTAACTGTGAGGATTTCTGAGTTATATTTATAACTTTAGACAATATCCTAAAAACAGGCGCACAGCTGTGGTCTGCATCAACACACCCATTCATGATACTGCCCCACAACATAATGCCAACTTAAATATGTGCCTGAGACACATGCAGCAGGGGATGGAAGAAAGCTTTAACTGTCGTAAAGGTGCACAAATCTAGACCCTGGTAATTGGGTGATATTGCTGAGAACCTACTACATTTTACCAGGCATTAGAAAATCAAAAAAGTCTGTGGCTTGGTTCAATCCTGAGTGATCCCAAGCCATCAAATCTAAGCTGTCACTAAAAACACAAACTACTAACTAAAGAAGCAGAGAAGGTCCATTCTGTTACTTCAGGTGATCCATTCAATCAAACTTTCTTGTTATCTTGCCCTGATTACTGCAACTATTTGTAAGTCAGGTCACGAATGAAATTCAGAAGCTCCAAATATTTCAAAATCAAATGGTCACTCTGTGCCAAATCAGATCACATCACCCAGTGGTGAAAGACTCAACTTGTCATTAGACTCAATATCCTGGACCTTCACATCAGGCGACAGCCATTACGTTTATTTAAGCGTTTTGAGATAGTTTATCAAAATACAAGAGGGCTCTAGCCAATACTGAGCCAGCCACAAACACAATATTTTGACAGCTACATGTTTAAACTATGCTAATCATTGGCATTTTCCATTGTCATAGTGGTATCTAAGAAAAGTGTATAATAAGCAGCAGGCAGCCTAGACCAAAGTTTCATGTACCGTATCAAGGGTATGTGGATCTCTTTTTCTAATCAATGTTCTTCATACAAAATTCAAGCAGAGAATATTGGCTAGCTAAAAATAATTGTATTGCCAAAATCATGGGGTAAAACTATCAATGCTGAGGTACCACAGTTATGGAATCTATTGAAGTCTCAAATTTAAAACCATCTACGGCATTTGTTTTGAAAGACAGTACTCAAGACTTCAAATGTTCAACACTAATATAATTTCAATGCACCACAGGACCAGCCCCTCCAGTGCTAGCTTGCTGAATCACTCTAACAATCTCCAAATAGTTGAAGCGAGGCACCACAGAGTTGTCCACATAAAAGATGTTCTGTTTAGATGGAAGCACCACAATCGAGCTGTCATCAATGACTATCAAGGAATGAGAAGTGGTCACTGGTACATGACATTCACACAGTTGCTCATTTCTCCCATCTCAGTTTGCAGGTTGTGATTTTTTTTCTCACTCATTCTTCCTAGAACTCCACAAGGTCATATGTTGCATTGTGGCTGCCTGGCATTACTAAGACGATAATGCAGAGGAAAAAAACAAATGTAGTTTGAGGACCTACAGGCCAAGTTCAGTAGGCTTTTGACCAACAAAGTGTCTGAAGAGATAATCTGAGCTCACAATAGCCCATTTACGCCCTGCGGTAGTGTTGGAAAGGGTCAAAGTTTTTTTCAAAAGCTTAAACTTAGAGGGGATTTCAAAAAGAAATATTAACAAGAAATCAAAAGGCATAGTTAGAGGACTCATTCTCAGAGATGGTCAAAATAGATGATTTTTGAATGCCTACAAGCATTCGTGATGGTAGCGAGTACTATAGTACTGGAAGGTAGTGGTGGTTATTGCTCAGAGGCCAGATATTTAGAAAAAAAAGGATGTATTTCAAAGATTAATTTTAAAAAAAATGCTAGATGCTTGGTCAGTGGTTGTTAGTTACTTTTCGGTGCTTGGAATGAAAAATGTGAGGTGAATGGTTATCCGGATGAGTGGGTTCAGGGCACTGTAAAGTCACTGGAATATTCTTTGCCTTAGCTTGCATGGGTTGGTCTGACCATTCTTTGAATTCATTCTAAACCCCTAGCACACAATTAAGAAGCACAGGTGGGAATCATTTGGTGGCAGGTCTTCTGCCAGTGCGGCAGAAGCACTTTCAACAAAGCTAGTCCAGATGGCCACCATTTTGTGGTGAGTGGTCAGCATGATTTTTTTGTTTGCAGAAACCAAACCCAAAAGTAGGGGTTTCTTATTGCAAGACCAAAATATATTCCTGCATGCAATCAGGAGGAGACTCCACAAGAAGACAAGTAGGCAGTTAACGCAGGACTTAGTGAAAACATGTCAAAAACCACCATATACAAAATAGAAAAATGTGTTTTACAGAAAAGGAATTCCTTTTAACTATCTCATCAAAGTACTTCCATAGAATCTGAAATATCATTCTTTATTGACATGAGGCAATTACATCTTCAGCATTTTTTCAGACAATAGAAGTTGAAGAGGATACCCCACCTGATATTCAATACACTGAGTTAAAGCCCACTTGTATAGCACCACCGAGTCCTTAAAACACTTTATTTGTTTAGAACATGGTTTTAAATGCTATAAAAACTCATTATGATTAGAATGAGACCTCATCACATGACCTTCAAAGAAGGATGGAACTTCAGTAAACTATGCAAAAATCGTGACCTACCTGAATGGTATGATGCATTTTAACTACAGGCACATCCATGGGTTTAATCCTCGATCCATCTTAAGAAAAGATTTTCATCACCAAACTTGAAAATTAGCACGTCTATATAAATATATCAAGAATGAATGATTTTAAAGCTTACCTCAAATTCATCATTGATATCTTTATAGTAGGGAACTAATTTCAAACATTGAAGATTTAAACCAAAAACATGAGCGAATCTCATTCACCCACAAAATAGAATTAGTAATGAGTCTATGGAATTCCTAGATGTTTGTTTCCAGTATGACTATGGTGAATAGATCACAAGTTTAGATACTGACAGGAACTTATCACACTTTTGTTCAATGATTTTTTAACATTTTGCATTGTGGTTGTGCCACTTTTCTGGCACAGCCATGATGCAAAATGCTAGTCGAGATTTGCAAAGCCACACAAGGGCTGATTTGAATCGCCTTACTTGGCAAAGTAAAAAAAAAAGTAACTCAACGCAGTGCCTTGTTCTGCGTTAAACTGCGTCGGATAGGTGTTGCATGGGTGGAGCATGGGCGTTCCCATGCATCGACCCATGTATTTTGATACAAACCCAGATTTACTAGAGACAGTAAACCTGGGTTTGAGTTAAAATGGTGTTCCTACCCGAGAGAGGCGTTATGAGGAGAAATATCTTCATTTCAACTCATTACTTAATCTTTCATTGTGTGCTGTATTCTGAAACACACAATGAAAAAGCAATATATGTCTAAGGATTTTGTTTGTGCAAGAATGTATCCCTTCCTGTACAAAAACAATCCTGCCCTTAACACAGGCACGTGTTGTGCAGTGAGGGTGCCTGCGTTGGTGCTAGGCAGCCAAAAGTGTGCTAACTTAGGGAGAGATCTGATCAGTGCCATATCTTTGTAAATAGAGCACTGTTCAGCTCTCTCTCCTTCACACAACGCAGCACAGCAACCTGCCTTCCTGCGTTTCATGAACTTTTAGTAAATCCAGGCTTTGAAGTGGGCCAGGTCCTTTCCAGGTCTAAGACCTAGTAGCAATTAAAAACAAACATTTAAACTGATACCTATCGGGCCCTATATTCATGCCCTTAACCTTAATAGCAATAAGCCCAATCAATCAATTTCTGAGCAATGTATTTAAAAGATGTAAAGTAATCTATGTCAGTGATTCAGTTTGTGTTTATATTTCACGTTTTACTTAATTTTGCATTCCCTAAGATTGTTAGCTACCTCCAGGATGTTGTGTTTCTGTACTGTTTTGTGTGGCATGTTACTTTTGTGTAGAACATACTTGGTCATCCAATCCTTGGCCCCTTTGCAAAGTGCATACCGCAATGGTCACGTATTCCAGTTACAATTGTGATTCTATGAAAATGTGTAGAAAAGAGGTACACTGTTATCAAAATATCAAAATAGCGAAAGTAAAAGAAAATGCAGTGCTGACAAGTGAGTTGACATGCTGTATTTTTGGGGATTGTGAAGTGAAGGAGATGCTAAGAAGTGCATTTAGGAGAAAGTGAAGAGAGGATTTAAAAGAGGAAAGAGATGAGGTGTAAAATATGTAGATGTGCAAGATGTGATGTGAAAAAGGGATTTAGGGGCCGCATCTTGGTTTAATTTCCGACCGCCGCTTTACAATGCTGGCGGTCGGAAATTAAACCAGCCGGTCATTTCGGCTGGCTTCCAACAGGCTCAAGGAGCCCGTCGGCTAGTCAGAGGCCAGCCCGTAATCCCAAAGGGTGGCCTTTCTGCCCTTGGGATTACGATACTCGGTCTCTGGTAGGCTTTCCATGTGGGGCCCCCTTGCCTCTGCGGCCTCCGGATGGGGGCCGAGGGGACACCTATGGTGCCCCCTGTTTATCCCTGCACCGTGTGGCAGGCACCCTGAGGTGCCTGCCACACGGTGGCAGCTTGTGTTACGGCCGGTTTACAGCCGTAACACGAGCTCCCATAGAGGAATGGGAGTATGCGACCGAACAGTGTTCGGTCGCATCATGATGAGGCAGTCGGGACCGTGACCGGAAGTCGGTCGGTCGGTCCCGCTTCTAAGACGGTGTCGGGCAGACGTAAATCCGCCCAAAATCGTAATAGACCCCTAAATGTCTAGCATAGAGTGATCATAACAAGAGTGATTTAGACACTCTGAAGACCACTACCCCTTCCAAGGCCTCAGAAAGTTTTAATTTACAGTCACACAATTTCATTATTTAAACATTCAATATTCATTATCTGACACAAAATCATTGTCAATAGTCTTTGCTGGTTTTAGGTGTATGTCAGCAATAACTGAAACCTCTGAGAGGAACCAAAATACTGGTTGGGTGGCACACAATGGGAATCATGGAAATGTAGTTTACATCTTTAAGCCATGCCCTTAATTACATAATCCACGCCCCTTTTAGAGACTCCCACCACTTGTTTCATCTCACTTAAAGCCCTGAGTAAATTTTCCCCTCGGTGTTTTCACATTGAACCTTTAAAAGAACATTGGCTGTCTAGCAGTAGGCTTGAAACTGATTGTACCCAACCCAAAAACATACAAAGTAGAGTTTGAGAAATGTGTGTAAAATTAAAAAGCAGAGGACACTGTGAGAAGATAAGAACAAAAGCAGTTGGCAAAACTGAAAAATGTCAAGCAATGTATTATTTTTGAAGAAGACAGTATTTGTGGTTAAATAGTCAAGGCGCAGTAAACAAATGAGACAGATCATTAACCGTCATTAGATTCATTAAAATAGGCCCAGAACTGAAACTTTTCTTCAGTGACAACCCCATGTTTGCTTATCAAATGAGCAAGTACTGGAAACACTAATTCATTGGGATCTCCCTTTAAATAACTACAGGCAAATACCCATCTTTGGCTTCCAAATAAAGCAAACCTATTCCTTGTTCTGGATGCGTACTCGGAAGCACTAAGAGACTATATTATACCCAAGAACAGAGGAATTAAAAAAAAAGAATATTACGGTACATGTGATAAGATATTTTCCATTTGTTTTTAAAAAAACCCACATTGACGTATACATGTGGGCAATGTGGAACACAGTGGCGTACCTAGACCATTTGCCACCCATGGCAGTAACTACGTTTGTCGCCCGCAATGGCAGCAGGTAGGAGCGGGGGGATGCTGCCGCCCCTAAAACCTGTGCCACCCCTAACCTCCTTTGCTAAGCCACTGATGGAACATAGAAGTAAAATGGAATTAACGGAACAAATGAATATCAATAAAATTACGCTTATGTAAATAATCCGAGCAATTACGTGGACAATGCAGTTAGAAATTTTCAGACAGAGATTGAATGCTCATTTTTTGCTATTGGGGGATTTTAACATCAACCTGTCCAGCCTTCCTGTCTTTCTAAAGTATACTAAAATGTGATAGGAGCTTGAATGAATCTCAGACACTGGTAATTACTCGGGACATATGCCAATCCACCGTTATTTTGCACACCATACCACCTCAGTTTGGGCCCAGCCATATCCAAATATCAGTCTTGACCCTGCTCCAATAGGAACAGTCCAGCCCCAACTGGAAGGCCAGGTCCTCTCTGAACCGGAGCACGAGCAACTCAAGACTGGTTTTGGCCCGATTGGGGCTTTTCAGTCAGTTTGGTGCCAGTGGCACAGCGAGCATAGGACACATGTCCGGGCATACCCGGCACACGTAGGGCGTCACACTGAAGTATACAAAAACATCAATGGGTGGAGTAATCTCAGCTACTGAAAATTACTTGGGCCACATTCCAGTCCATAGTTATTTCGCACAACCTGCCACCACAGTTTGTACTGAGCCATATTCAAGTCAGTCTTGACCCTGCTCCAAAAGGAACAGTACTACTAGAAGGTATACATTTACATGATGCTATTGCCTTTGAAACGATTTTGCTATGATCTGTTAAAGCGTATTTTTCTGGCACATGCTAACCAGGCCTCAGATCTCGACGCCATCTTACTCAAATAGATGTCTTGCCATGATCGTGCTCTATTCATTATTTCTGCTGCACATAGTCAAGCAAGACATGCTGTGTTTATTTCTGATTGGCAATGTCCTCAAAGAAGACTTTCTAACATGGGCTCCATCAGTATTTTAAATGGTCCAGAACTGTGTGGTGTGGAGTACCAGCACTTCTTTGTTGTGAGAGCAAGAGTATATACACTTCTTAGAAGAGGCACAATACTTTTAATTAGAGAGTACCAGCACGTCTAAGATACAAGCTAGTACTCTCGTATACCTGCACTTCTAATTTTCCATTTCAAACCTGAGCTCAGTATTGTAACCTTATTTAACATCCTTCCACTTGCATGCAGCATTCATAATGGTTCAAAATTGCTCTGACACCTTCGGAAGATATTAGGTCAGAGGGGCTGAATCGATATTCATGAAGTGGGCTAGTGCTCAGGTATAGGCATAGGGACCTTTATCATTTCTTGTGTTTTAATTTGTTGAAAATTTAATTCTTTTGCTCACACCATGATTAATTTGCAAAAATAATATTTTCCTATGCAAGAAAACTGTATATAAATCCCTGATTTGGATGGGAGCCAGACACCCCTTTGAGACTCTTCCTATGCTAATAGGGTTGCTGTCCAATTCCGTACAGATTTTGCTGCACATTTGAAACTCAGCTTTTCTCTGACTTTGTCCTTATTTTAAATTATTCTGCATGGATGGCCAACATGGCAACTGATATTCTGTAACCTTGCAGCTTCTACATTGACATTATCCTTATTCCACTCAAGAACTCACTTATTGAGTCAGTCCTTTCTTATTTCACTGTAATTTTAATATGTTGTTTGTACCTTATCTCTGGGACACATTGCCTCATGAAACTGAGGTTTAACACCGTCCCTGATCCACCCACCCATGGGCATGCCCTTGAGGTGTCCTTTAAGGTGTAAGATTTTAGTGGTGCAGCACGCCCAAACGAGTTCTACCAAATGCAGGCAACACAGTTCTATTGTCCAAAATCACCTGTGGGTTAAAGTGTCTGCTTTATGAGTATGTTGGCATTATTGATGAAATTAACATTTCTACAAACTTAAATAAGTCTTTTGTGCTCACTTTAGGTCAGTAGTCTACCAAGTCAAGAGTATTTTGAGTTAACAGGCATGTAATAAACAACATAACTAATTTTTCTAAAGTATTCATCTACTCTGATAACACCATCAACTGGTCACAACAAATACACAAGTGAAGGATGAAATTCATCAGCTCCCACGGTGCGGTTTTTCGTTTTTCCATCAAAATAGTAGACTTCCTAACTGGATTTAGACATTTATTTGAAGAAATGCATTTTCTGCTGCAACCTATGTGGCTGGTCTTTGGGGTACAGTGGGAGATAAGGCCATTCAAAGGGAGGAAAACTGTTTCTGTAGAAGATTGCTAGGGCTTCCTCAGGAAAGTTCCCAATAATAAGCAATGAAGAACTTGGTCTTAAATATGTGAACGCTGTCATACAATGTTTCCCTCTAATTCTATGGATCACCATCTGGACCAACAATGCAGCTAAACTATCACTTGGAAACATTTGCTATGGCTTAATTTTCAAAACCATAAACAGGTTTCCCTGGCTGAACTATATTAAAAATTGCTGTAAAATAATTGGTTGCCCAGATTTATTTGACAATCCAGCAAATATCCTTAAGGCCCAAAAGGTTCATGCTAAAAAAACTATTGTTATAGCCTTATAGACTGCTCCCGAGGACTATGCCAGTTATTAAAGCCCTTGAACCTGAGTTATAGGCCAGAGACATAGAAAAGGGCCAATAATGAGAGAAAGAGTTTTTAACTGCCTGGTCAGTGTGACTGCTCTCCCCGGGCGCAGCTCCACCGTTGAGGTACTGCCCTCTGAGCCCAGAGGCTCTGTGCTAGGTACGTGTTTGAGGCCCTCCTCCACCCGCAGGCTCCTGCATGCGCCTCATCCCTGGTGGTCCAGTGTGAGAGCACTCAGCTCTTCTGCTGTTCCGCTTTCTTGTGTGCCCTTTTTCTCTTTTTTGCTCTCTCTCTTCGCTTTTGCTCTCTTTTTCCTTTTGCCCCCTTGTTGGAAGCCGGAGTCCCAGTCCCGCTCCACTGAAACCAAATGCGAGACCCGGGACTCCTCACTCAACGTTAGGCCAAGTAAGGACACCGTTTGAGATAGCCCTGCTCACCCCCTTAGTAGTTTGGCACGAGCAGCCAGGCCTATCTCCAAGGCACGAGTGTACAGTATGTGCAACCACACTCCCATAAACCCACTGGTGACACCACAAATGGACTCCACACGAGTTTGATAAAACGAGTATAAACTTTATATAGAAAGATATACGATCAGACCACATGATACATAAGCCAACATATAATAAAGGGTAATATTCGTTGCGGCTGGCTGGTAGGTTCAAATCCCAACCACCGCTTTCAAAATGCTATGCTGGTCGCAATGCTAGAATCACACACGTTGCAATGGACAAACAATAGTGCGCTGCGTAACGATACAATCCTGTGCTGGGCAAAGGATGAATAATACAATGTGTAACGATACACCCCCGGTACCTTGCAATGGGAGAAATAATGCAACGCGTACCGCTACAATCATGTACTGCGCAATGAAGGAATAATGCAATGCGTCACACCCCAATCACGTACTTTGCAATGAAGAAATAATGCAATGCGTGCCGCTACAATCATGTACTTTGCAATGAAGGAATAATGCAATGTGTAGCTACAATCATGTACTTTGCAATGAAGAAATAATGCAATGCGTAGCGCTACAATCGTGTACTTCGTTATGCAGAAATAATATCAGGCATCATAAGACAGTCCGGCAGTTCGTTAGCAGCAATATTGGCAATGTGTATTACGACAGTCAGCCTCTTCAATAACAGATGCCCCCCACACGTATCAACGATGACATAAAGTATAGCTTCTCACTCTGGCCCCAGTACTACCAGTCCTGAACGCAGTACGGCACCAATCTGAGCCGAAGCAAAGGCTCATGTCGCCAGGAGGACTAAGAGGCCGAGAGAGTGTCCCTCCGAGCCCGCACCCCGCCCAGGCAGTGATCCACGTTACCTGGGGGCGCGACCCCACTCTCCTCTCCTCCTTCAGCAAACTGGGCCTTCCGTGTAGAACTTTCTCAATGGGCCTCAGCGGCTCGGCCAGGGAGCTCAGCTCCTCCGGGGCTGCCGGTCCGGGCCGCGACTGTTAGGAAGGTCTCAGGCGGCCGCAGGGCACACGTACCCCATGCCTCTGAGATTACGTTACTCCGGGTGCACGTTCACCACAGCACCCTCCGGGTCTCCTCTGGCATGAAGCCACACACACAACGCTGATGGGACTTCACGTCGACTCTGAGTGCACGTTCACCAGGCACTCCTTCCTGCGGTCTCAGTTGGAACCAAGACACGCACACCGCGTTGCAGAGACTCACTTTCTTCCGGTGCACACGATGATCAGCCGATCACCTCCACAGTCCCAGGTTGCACCAAAGCACGCACACTGCTTCACTGAGACCTACTCCAACTCCGGTGCCCCGATATCCAGGCGCTCTTCACCAACGCCTTCGGCCGCACCCCGACACGCTCACCGTGTCCGAGCCTCACTTCTCCTCCGGTGCACTTGATGACCAGGCGCTCTTCACCAGCGCCTACGGTGCACCCCGACACGCACCCTGCGCGTCCGAGACTCACTCCACTTCCAATGCACACGTTGACCAGGCGCTCCTCACCAACGCCTCCTGTGCACCACGACACGCACCCTGCGCGTCCGAGACTCCCTTCACCTCCGATGCACCCGCTGACCAGGCGCTCTTCACAAGCGCCTGCGGTGCACCACGACACGCACCCTGCGCGTCCGAGTCTCACTTCACCTTCGATGCACATGTTGACCAGGCGCTCTTCACCAACGCCTGCGGTGCACCACGACACGCACCAAGCGCGTCCGAGACTCACTTCACCTTTGATGCACACGTTGACCAGGCGCTCTTCACCAACGCCTCCTGTGCACCACGACACGCACTCTGCGCGTCCGAGTCTCGCTTCTCCTCCGTGTGTCCAAGATCACAGGGCACACCTTCCGAGGGTCTCAAGCTGCCACAACACGCGCCCACCGCGTCGCTTGAAACTTCTCCGAAAACTTTTATGTTCCTGTGTTTCCAAACAGGGAGCCAGCTCACCTCGGGCCCTTGGGGTAACAAGACACAGCACAAAGCACAGTCTTCTTCAAGCAGGGGGACCCAGCGCACAAAGCACAGTCCCAACAGCCTCTTCCTTGGTTAAAACAGCAAACTGCAGACCAGCCCCAGATCACGAAGCAAGGGTCGGTCCTTCCCAGCAGTCTCTTCAGTTGTTCCTTCCTTAGCAGAGGTTCCTCTTGACCACGAAATGGGTCCAAGCCTTTTCAGTCTCAATCCATTTCCATTCCAACGTTCAGGGGTCTCAGCTCTCATAGTTATACCCCTAAATGTCTTTGAAGTTCGTTGTGCTCAGGGGTCCATGACCCCTGCCTAAATCAGTTCTGGGTGTCTCCCTCCCAGTGTCACCTTTCTCCCTTTGATACTGGGGGTCTGGATCCTTAATCACTCAGCAGGAGATGGGTCAATTGTTTTATAGCCGCAACCCAGGCCTCTTCACCTCCCCGGTGCTTTTCCTCGCCTACTCTCCAGATGCAGGTCAGCCTGGTGCCATCTCAACCCCTCCCTGGGTCAAGACCTCCCCCGGCTCCTCTCCCTCTCAGATCCAGACAGTCAATCCACATTCAGCAGAGACACACAGAAATGCTTAAAGCACAAAACTCAGCCACTTTCTAAAAGAGTGGTTTCTGAACACACAGTGACAAAACCACTTTCATAGAAAGATGTGTTATGACGCTGTGAGTTCATACATACTAAACTTCACCTCTCCATTTTAAACTTATGGGAAACTAGGCTAACAAACAAAATACCCAGCCTCCCCCATTCTGTCCTATGGGCAGGATGGCCTTTAACCAGTGAAAAACGAAATGGAGTGTTTTTCACTGTCAGGACATAACACACACCTCAGTATATGTCCTGCCTTTTACTTACACTGCACCCTGCCCAGGGGTTACCCGGGACCTACCACAGGGGTGCCCACTGTGTACGCAAAAGGGAAAGTAAGGCCTGACAAGTGGTTGCACTTGTCAGGACAACATGCTAACTTAGCAAACTGCGCGCAGGCCCTACACTGCAGGCCTGAGTTCCCTTCTCCGCGCACCTTTGCATTACTAGCCCTGGCACACACAGTGCACATCACTAGGGACTTTACTAGTAAGGCAACATACCAATCATGGCCAACCAATTACCATTACACTTTACACAGGGAACACTTGTACTTTGACATTGATCAGCAGTGGCAAAGTACCCAAAGCATCTAAATTGGCAACTCTATGTCAGGAAAACGGTCTAGGGGGAAAGCAAAAAGTTTAGGGAACTTTAGCCAAAAAGGCCAAGTCCTACTCCCCTCTTTCTCTTTTTGAACCTTTTCCTCCTTTTTGCTCTCTCTTGTTTCCCGCGGTCCCTGCCGCTGCTGCCCCCACAGCCCCTCCCCCCTCCAGCGTGTCCTTCCCGATCTCAGCTGACGGCCCTCCCCACGACCCCTACTTAACGGCGGCCGCTGCATGGCCGCACCACTTGCGCACCAAAAGGCAAGCCTGCCTGCACCCGTCCGTGACCCAACCACGACTAGCGCCAAGGACCCTGGTCCCCCGAACCGCCCCGCTACGACCCCAGCACCCTCTGTGCTCTCAACCCCGGATGCAGCAACAACTGCCAGCTCTCGACAGCCAAGGCTAGATCTCCTGCCGACACTGCTGCCGCACCTTCACCCACCTCCAAGCCCCAGCAGCAGCCCCCAGACTACCAGATGCCACCACACACAAACCACTGAACTGCATCCTCCTCAACGTGCACTCACTACTCAGGCACACTATAGAAATTTGGGACCTCTTCAACACCCACACACCCGACATCGCCTTCCTCACAGAGACCTGGACCAATGTCAACTCCGCGCCCGCCATCGCAACCGCCATTCCTTACGGATACAAGATCCTGAGAAAAGACCGCCCCACCCGGCCAGGAGGAGGCATCGCATCATCCACAAAAGCACCCTCCACATGACAACCACTGACCCGAATGAGGCCACGACCCCCATGGAACATCTCCACTTCCAGATCCAGACTAACCCCAAAACTACTCTCCGCTTAACCCACATCTACAGGCCGCCTGGCCTGTGCCCCTTTCACCATCACCATTGCCGACCTCATCGCACCCCACGCCCTCACCTCCACAGACTACATCCTACTCGGAGAGCTAAACTTCCACCTGGACAACCACGATGACCCCAACACCACCGCCCTCCTAGAGATCCTCGCCACCATTGGACTGAAGCAACTGGTCACTGCCCCCACACACACAGCAGGACACACACTCGACCCTGTCTTCACAGGAGGAAACAGCGTTTCCTACAGCCACACCACGGATCTTCTGTGGACGGACTACCGCTACATCCACTTCTCCTTTAGAAAACCCACTGTACACAAGCACGTGCTCCATCTCCCCACAGAAGCTGGAACAAAGTCACTGAGGAACAGCTCACCTTCGCCCTCACCAGCACTCCACCTTCGACAACGCCAGATGCCAACACCGCACCAAGCAACCTCCACAGATGGATCACTAACTGCACTGACATACTTACCCCTCTCAAGAAAGACATGGGACGAAACTACAAGAAAGGAAGCTGGTTCACCCTTGCACTCCAAGAATCCAAGCGCTCCTGCTGACGACTTGAAAAGACATGAAGAAACAGCAAAACCCCTGAAACCCGCACTGCCTACAGAACAGCCAACACAGCACACCACCAACTCATCAAATCCACAAAGAAGAACTTCCTCCAAGACAGAATCCTCACCAATGCCCACAACTCCAAGGAACACTTCTCCATCATACAGGAATTTGCCAAACCCGGCAGCAAAACAACAGACGTCCCACCCTCCCAAGACCTCTGCAACAGACTCAGCTCCTTCTTTCACCTCAAGATTAAGACGCTGTACAACAACCAAGACATCTGCACTGCTTCAGCCCCCACCCACAGTGATGCCACCCAACAGACTCTACTCACTTGGATCCCGCCCACGACAGAAGACACCTTAAAAACCATGAAGAGCATCCACTCCGGAGCACCCTCAGACCCCTGTCCCCCCCACATCTTCCACAGGGCCACCACGGCCATCGCACCCGAACTACACAAGTCGATCAACTGCTCCGGACGACTGGAAGCACTCTGAAGTCAATCCCCTCCTGAAGAAACCCTCTGCAGACCCGACTGACCTCAAGAACTTTAGGCCCATCTCACTGCTTCCATTCACAGCCAAGGTCATCGAAAAGGCCGTCAACACCCAGCTAGCAAACTTCATCGAAGCTAACAACATCCTGGACATCTCCCAATCTGGGTTCTGCAGCAACCACAGCACCGAGACCGCCCTCCTTGCCGCCACTGACGACATCCGTGCCCTCATCGACCAGGGCCAAACGGTAGCCCTCATCCTCCTGGACCTCTCAGCTGTCTTTAACACTGTCTCCCACCGCACACATGACGCCAGCATCTGAGGAAAGACCCTCAACTGGACATTCTCATTTCTCACATGCAGAACGCAGCGAGTCAGACTCCTGCCCTACCTCTCAGAACCGACAGAGACCAGACGTGGAGAACCCCAGGGATCCTCCCTCAGCCCCACCCTCTTCAACATCTACATGGCCCCCCTCGCAACCATCATCAGAAACCACAGGCTCAACATCGTCTCCTATGCCGACGACACCCAGCTCATCCTCTCCCTCACCAAGGAACCCAACATTACCAGGTACAACTTCCAAGAAGGGATGAAAGCTGTCACAACCTGGATGAAGAAGAACTGCCTGAAACTCAACTCAGAGAAACAGAAGTCCTCAACCTTGGCTCCACCCCCTCAGCATGAGACAACACCTTGTGGCCCCCCGCCCTTGGAAATCCCCCCCCCCACCACGACAGACCATGCACGAAACCTCGGCATCATACTGGGCTCATCGCTCACCATTAACCGCCAGATCAACAAAACAAAAAACTCCTCCGCAAGCTCCAGGCCGTCCAGAACGCAGCAGCCAGACTGATCCTAGACATCCCCCATCACAACCACATCACCCAACACCTCTGTGATCTCCACTGACTCCCCATCAAAAGAAGAATAACCTTCAAGCTCCTCACGCACGCATACAAGGCCCTCAACAATATCGGACCAGCCGCCTCTCCTTCCACGCCCCGAAGAGAAACCTCTGATGAGCTGGCCTCTCCCTGGCCACCATCCCATGCATCTACATGACCAGAACAGGTGAAAAATCCTTCTCTTACCTCGCAGCCAAGACCTGGAATGACCTCCCTCTCCACCTCTGGCAAAGCCCCACACTGCTCCAGTTCAGAAAGGACCTCAAGACCTGGCTCTTCAGATGATCCCAGCACCCAACAGAGCCGCCCCCCCCTAGCGCCTTGAGACCCTCACGGGTGAGTAGCTGCGCTTCACAAACCATTTATTGATTGATTGAACAACTGCTATTGCCTGAGGCAGAAGGTCTATAAGGAAATCAGAAAATTCCACCCACAGAGGGTAGAACGTTCTTAATTAAAAAGTAGCAACAGAAAGACAAACATTAAAATGTTTGGGAAGAAGGCTTATACCAGTGATTATTAGCACTGAGCGACTTCATTGTCTTCAGCGGACCTCCCAATATTCCAATGTTCTAATTGCTCATAGTTCCTCTTGTAGAGAAGAATGTGATCTAGCCAAAACCTTGGTTAGATCTCATTTTCTCACTATGTCTAGCCCAGGATTGCAACAGTATCTTACTCTTGTGCTCAATCTAGTCCAGTGTAACCTTTTGAGCAGAATTAAAGTGGGAATTATCCACCATCTTTTATCTACTCCAAAGGGTTGGTCGTATCTGGATGTTGTGCATTTTCTTAACGTGACAATCAATCCTTAGAGGCGGTTACATTTTTGGTAATCTTTTTCAATTCAATTCAATTGATCTTTGTTCGACCAATTTTTGGCCATAAAAGACACAAAGCAATCTGACATTAGACAACATTTGTATAAAGTGCAAGGTGCCAAATAAAATATGTAAGACGTGTTAAAAACATGATAAAAAGCATAAAATACAGAATTTAAAAAGCGACAAACAGATAAATATTATTTCAACAAAATGGGACATCCATGGTTTTCCTAGTTCTAACTAGCTTTTAGAAAATAATATACCCTGAAGCAAATAGCAGGTGTATTCAATATTTGCAAATGGAACAAAGCCTCTCTACATTTGCGATGGCCCAATTATTTAAAAAGAGGTTTGAGCAAAAGTCTGTCATGGTATCTAAAAAAGTTGCAGAAAAACATATTAGGGCTTATTACGATGTCGATTGGAATTGCCTCCGGCCGACACCGTCTCGGACTCGGGACCGACCGACCTGAGGTCGGCAGTTCCGACCGCCTGATTACGATGCTACCAAACACTGTTCGGTCAAATACTCACTTTTCTCTATGGGAGCTTGTGTTACATGCCCATTCACGTTGACAACTAAGGAGGTCGACATTGGTACAACACGTCCTTGGGTGCTGAATAATTTTTCGAACTGTAATACCGAGAATGTGGTATACCTTCTGACATGCCCCTGTAATTTGAAATATGTGGGCATGACCACACGTAAAATCAAGATTCGCATCAACGAGCACCGCAGTACAATACGGTGCAAAAAGACCAATACGAAACTCACTAGACACTTCATTGAACATAACCATAAAGACACAGATCTTAAATGGGTGATCCTGGAAGTAATGAAGAAACGAATGGTGGACTTGACCAGATCTCTACATATCAGGGAGCAGAGATGGGTGTACCGTCTTCGAACATGGAAAGAGGGTCTAAATGATGAGATTCCTTGGCTACATTTAGCCAAATAATATACATAATTTGTGTCTCTTGGGGTCCTTTAGTCCAGAATCAACCTTTACTGGTGTAAGATATACATAGTGACTACACCCCTTTAAAATATCGTCCACTATGTAGTAACATTCTATATGAATCAGGTACCTTCAACCTCCTTGATTGGTGAAAGATACATATAGTGATTACATCCCCTTAAAACACCTTCTTCCATGTAGTCACATTTTTGATGAGTCGGGTTCCTTTGGTTAAGTTTTTTTAACAAGACTTGAGTTGCACTAGCTGCTCATGGCTTATGGCTCTGTGGTGATAGTATTACTATTGGTCAAACACCAATGTCCAACTTCTGAGACCTTATGCGACAGCTTCAGCTCTAAATACCAGAGATCTCTGCCATGTTTGATTGAACTGCACTAGTTTAACTGCACTTGTTGTAAATATATTAGTCACAGGTAACGAGTGGACGCACTATATATATGCGCCGTGAAATTATATCTTTAAACATCCTGTGTTGCTAACTATGCACTCTGTACATGACAACGCTAGCGTTTTATATTATACGCATGCGTACTATCTCTGCTGTTGTACATAGTCGTGTTTCACTTGCTCTTCTGCGCATGCTCTAGTAATCAGAGACTCCCGCGACACGCACGCTCAGTAGGCGGGGTGATTTACCGATGCAGGCATTGTAAACGGATGTTCCTGTTTGTGGCAGGTCAGGCGGCGATCATAATCACTCACAGCGTGTATTTCAAGACACCGGATCTGCCGATCCGATAGCCTATCAGTAATCTATGTGAACTAATTGAGACGGAAAAAAAACACACGTACAGCCAATTAGCAATCAGTGTGCACTAATTTTGGCGCGCTGAGAAGTGAACACACGCGTATATAGAGCCCACGGTCACTTCAGCTCCTCCACATCGAGGAGAGGAGGAGCACAGACATAGGTGTAACAGCGGAGACTGCATCGTGGATCAGTAAGAGTGTGATTGAATGTGTGAATGAACATGAGTTATATGGTGTTTCCCTTCTAGTATTTTAACCTGATAATCATGGAGGTTCAAGAAGCACCATTGTTATAACTGCTACGCACTAATATGAGTTATTTCTGTTGTTTTCCTTTCTTTTTCTCTATAATTACTGTAGCGCTGGACCAATTGCGGTCTTCCGCCCTCACCCTCCTATGGGGCACTGATTCCCAAGTTTAGGGTAAGCAATATGGAGGTATTTACCTCCATGTTTGTTATAGTCACAGATGACTGACACTCAGTTTTTCACGAATAGCCACTCACTATTAGTGTCTGTGTATGAGGCTGAGTGGAAATCATGTCTTGTGCTTTGTGTCTTTCTACACATTTGTTTTCTTTTTTCAGGTACTAAATATAAAGGCCATTTCTCAGTGGGTTGTGATCACGTCACCCCCACACAGTGGATGTCCTCTCACCATAATTGTGGTAAGAGCGGAGCCCTTCAGATTACTATTTAGGTCCTGATGAATGCCGCGGACCCTATTGGGCCTCTTGGCAGAAACATGTTGACCATATTGACCATATTGATGTCGGTTTAGGGATAATAAAATCCCCAGTTTACCGATCACTTTATATTTTTAATACCATGCAGATGCCGGTAGATAATAAATTAATTTGACATCTGGAATGGGTTTTAAATTCACTTTTTCTTTATAAGGGCCCCCACTTAGTTTAGAAGTGCATCCCTGTCGTCAGGTGTATGCCCGCCCTCTATCAAACCAAGTTTTTAGAGGGCGAGGACTGGTCTATGATGAAGCATGACACCAGGTGGTGTGTGAGACCAGTCCTTCACTTTTTGTGAGACACCTTCACTCACCTATTTAGATACATTGCACGTAGACTAGTATACTGGGAGTAGCTCTTTTGTGGTTATACATTGTTGCTGGAGGCTGCTGACTCCCAGTACCCCGTGCCTCTTGTTCCCTTATCCCAGGTATACTCTGGGTACTGTGGTTACACAGCTTGTGTTACTACCATAAACCGGCCATAATACAGGCTCCTATGGGGAAATGGGGTGTATGTAAAATCATGCACCCTGTGGCAGGCACCCCATGGTACCTGCCACAGAGTGCATGGGCCTCCGAAGTCGCTTTCTGACAGCCTTTCTGTGTGGGAAACCAACATTGTAATCCCGACTGAGGAAACGCCGTCCATAGGGGATTCTGACTCGGTTCCGACTGGCTGGATGACTCCGAGAGCCAGTCGGAACCGAGTCGGAATGACCGGCCGGTGTACGTTCCGACTGGTGACATCCTAATCAGGCAGTCGGACTGCAAACCGACTGTGTCGGTCGGAAAGCCTCCCAGAGTATCGGCATTATGATCCTGTTGTACACATATACAAAGTTTTTTCTATACGATCTGCTGTTTTCAATATTTCATTGTCTGTACCCCTGCTGGACTACCTGAATCTCAGACAGAACGGTTCGAGTCAAGGCAGGAGTTGGAAATGAGCTGCTACAGGGTTGCTAGGTACCCTGTAGTAACTGATTGCTACTTACGCTTTGACTCGACCGGCTATTGCTGTAAACAAGATGTTTCTCTTCTTCAACACTCTTTGCCCCAAACCTTCTTCTTCGTTGACCATTCCTTCATAATGCTGTTATGAAAAGCAACCTGTCTGCACACTTTATCCCTGATGATGACCCCAATCAAGCATACTCTAGAGTCAATAACCGGACAGGCTGATCAAACACTTGACTTGACAGTTGGTCCACTACTGGGCAATCAAGATACAGTGGTGTCTGACATGCCCTATTTAGGGCAGGGTACCCGTCAGTAGATTTCTCTCCTTGGAACTGCCATGCAAAATATGATGGTTCCAGGCAGGGGAATTGCTCAATGGCTCAAAGCACATATTTTGTTTTTTTTCGAGAACTCTGCTTTGAGAGTCAATCCCTGAAAAATAAAAAAAAGTTTGCAGAGCAGGTGCAACAAATAGGGTACCTCCTCGGAAAAGTCTTCAGCTGTAGGGACATTCACCACAGCATGTGTTGTTCTGAGGCTTCGAGATCAGAAAACTCAAAATCTGGTGGGTGGTCCTCTGCCAGGGGAGTGAAGGCCATTTCCTCTGCTGTCCTGCTCCTCTCTAAACATTAGGGCCCACTTTCTTGATTTGAGTATGGAGATCATAGATCTTGCCATAGAGTTTTTCCACCTGACACGCTTCATATAGATGAGTCCAAGGTGTAACCTCTCATGTAGACAGTGGATCTGAAGCCTCGTCCTTTACAGATGTTGTGGTGCCACGTGCTACTTTCCAAAGTTTATGAAATGGGGTAGTCAGACAGAAGATGGTGTTATGTCCTAGATGTGGTGCCATCTCTGAAATTGAATACATTGCGCTGCATGGTGTTTATGAATTGCTACTCAGGTCTGTATCCAGAGTTGAGTTTGCAAACTTTCAACAAGGTTCGGGTATCATTTACCTACCTGTGCGTCCAAATAAGTTACAGGTCAAAAGTCTTCACCAAAATACAAAGTTCTCCAATGTTTAAACCAGAGTTCCTTGACTGAGTGCTGTGAAGACTTGAACTTCCCAATAGCGCCTAAATGAAAGCAGAATGAAGCTACTGCAGTGTGACACATACCAATATGTTTGGACAATGTAATAAACTCCAGATGTTACAGTACTGGTTGCTAGCACTGGGGGTGCAATATGCTGCCTCTTAAGTGATAACCACATTTTGTATTGGAAACGCAGCAGTGACGACAAGCCATAGAGAGCAGGAAGTGCAGGAAGTGGAAGTGACGAGGCGGGCCGCGGACCACGGAGCCACAACGCTGTGTGTCTGCCTAACGCAGCCGGAGAGTTCATATGAGTGGGCCGGGCCGGTACTTGAACTGTACCGCTGCCCACACCACTGCCGCACCACACCACACCGCTGTTATTGCTGCAGGTGTTGGTGAGGCTAGAGATGGCCGGGAGACAGGCAGGCAGGCGGTGAGGTCTAAACATATGGAGGAGGAGGGGAAGGAGCGGTAAGCCAGCAGTTTTGCTGGTTTTTTTTTCCAGCGCTCTGCCCACGCTCTGCCCTCACCCCAGCCCCAGCCTCGGCTCTTCTTAGTTTTTAAATGCACACTACTATAAGTCATAAGTGAATTTGAAAGAGCATCAGCAAGAATGGGCAGAGGGGATTTGGCTGCTTGAGAGTGGAGGACACCTTCATTTGCTCTGTGCGAGGAGCGAGCTTAACGCTCAGCAGGGTCAAGGTTCCTTGAGGCCCAGATGGAGATAGCCAAGGACCAGAGGACTAGAGGAGTGGCTCCTATGAGCCGGGAGTGGTGTTTTTTTTTTGGCTTTGAGTGCAAACAGCCACACCTTGAGGTAACCCCACTCCCTGGTGGTGCGGAAGCGGGCAGCATTTGGTTGGTGCGGCTTGTACCTCTTGGAGGGGGTTGCTCCCTGGGACAGAAAGCATCGTACAGTGAAGGGGTGAGAGCACCAGTGGTGCCAGTGATATCGGTGATATCGGTGGATTAGTAATAAGGTTGCTACTCTTGGCGAATCCATACATTTTTCGAAGATTTGCCCTCTAGGTGCTTGCGCCCTTAGGGTCTTTAGCAGGGTGCCAGGGTCTGCCCCAGATTTAGCTAGAATTACACTCAATTATTCCAGCCCACCAAAATTACAAAAGACCATCAGGCAGAATAAGCCCGAGCTCACTTGCCCTATTTGAAATCCCACCCATCTGTGTTGTCTATGTTCTCGAAGGGACTGAGGGGTAGAGTGCAAAAAAATAAGGAACCAGGAATGGCTCCAGGTGCAGTTAATGTGGATCAGGTGGGCATATGTACTGTTCTCTCTGAGCTGACAGCTCCGAATCACTTCAAGTTCTCTAAACAGAACTTCGGGGAACCAACTCTTCCAACTCAGCTCACTGATGAATGTGCTTTAATTATAGCGGCCGAAGAAATGGAAATGGACATGGACATGAATATGGAGCATGTTAAGGTTAAATCTGAAACAAATGACATTGGTGCTAAGTTGTTGTCTGAACCTGTGGTCATGCTGGAGCCCTTGATCCCAGCAGTTATAACTAGCCCCTTGAATGTTGTAGAACCATCATCAGGTTCCTCTCCTTTTAAAATGACCCTAGGAGTGTCTCAGACTGATGATTGCAGTTTTGATCCTGGGGATTTAGAGGACTACACACTGCCAGATATTGCCAGACACATGGAACAAAATCAAGTAATGCAGGCTAAATTAAAAACGCCAGGTGCCCAGGAATCAGGTTTGAGACTGTCATCGGACTATCCCGTTAGTTGCCCTTGAATGCCAGCTTTGTACAGTAGCACTCCTTCTAGTGTTTCTCTTTTGCATTCATTGGGACTATCGAAATTAGAGGTGTCCCCAAATAAAGGGGCACAAGATATTTGGCAATTATCGAATGAGGGTGTCAACGGAAATGGGGGAGGAAGGGCTAATTTTGACATACTTTATGCATTAGAGAGGATTCTCTCGTTAATTTTAACTTTGCTTGAGAAATCTACCGCTAACTCTGGTCACATGCTGGCTGTATTATCCCAGATTTTAATGGGGGGGGCAACAGCTCAATTCTGCCAGTTCGTGTCTAGGTAAGGCAGAAAAGGGTAATGATGTGAAATCTCAGGCAAGTCAGACAAATATAGGAGTAACGGAAATGGGAATCCAGGTGGGGGCCTGGGAAGATTTGGGGGCCTCTTCCATTGTGCTGCACAGAGAAAGCCCTATGTTAGATAATATGTCTCGTATTACCCCTGAAAATCAAGTGACGGGGATCATCCACACGCTGTTTAAGGGGAAAATACAAACCCACAAGCACTAAAGAATCCTCTGCCAGTTTATTCTATTTTTAAAAAAAGGAACACTAGTATGTCTTGTGGTATAGCTTCACCAATTGACCCTCCCTTTGTTAAACAGCCCAGGGTTGAAATAGATGCTGTTCCCCTGGGGAGAATGCCCCCCAGGTAGAAAGTGATGGGTTAAAAAAAGCCTAAGGAGAAGAAGAACAGGACTCGGCGTATAACAAAACGTAAGCCAAGAAAATTGAGGTTTCCTACGGTATTAGAGGAACCTGACATTTCCTATTTGCCCCAAAATGGTAATGAGCTGAAGTCCGCTGAGTCTCACGTCGGTCAGAATTTAGGGCATTCAGAGGTAAATCCTCTCCCTCCCCCTATAATGATAGATGAACCTGCATGGGGGGTATTAGGGCAAGAGGAAGGGCACAAGGATATGGGGATAACTGGATATAATGGGGGGGCTGTGCTTCAAATGGGAGAATCATAATACAAGGATAGACCTGGTTTCAGAGCTCTATAAATCAAGGATAGACCTAGATCCAGAGAGTATAGCAGTAAAGGTAAACAATGTTCCGTTAGAGGTAGAGCAGGTTGTGGATAATTTCCCCCTAAACCTTTCTGGTAGGGATACTCTCCCTGTACGAATAGATCCTAATCAAGGGAGGTTTTTCGAAGGAGGGCCTGACTTTACTTCTCATATGGGACAAATGCCAGAGTCAGGGGCTGAACTTAGGCAGAGTAATAAGGTATGTGTAGGGCATGGGTCAGGACAAGTATCTAATACCCTGATTTTTGCTTCACTGTTTGATAGAGAATTGGGCCCACTTAATAGAAGTTTCCTTTTGCAGCTACTATCTGAAATTGAGGACCTGAGACTGGTAATAAGTAAAGATATTTAGTGGGTTTTTTAGACCCCAGACGTGAACTTACGAATTCCAGAGTAACTTTTAGCTCTGGGATAATTGCAACGTTAGTTTTGGCCAATGTCGATCATTTCAGGAAAAATAGGATTGAGGTTCTCCCATTTGAGGAGCCAGTTTTTGCCATGCCTGAATCCCATAGGAAAGATTGCCAGGATTTAGGTAGAGTGCTATCCAATATTAGTGGGGCTGTAAATCTGAAAGACATTGAAATCTTAGTTGGTAGTTCTGAGGTGGCCCAGTGGAGTTGAGTAGCTAGTTCACTGAATGCTTCCAAAGAAAATATAAAACTCCCCATGCTGCGGAGGTACGCCCCTGGGAAACGTTTTGTCCTGGAACTTGGCTGGTGTAGGAAAACCTAGCTCTAAGTCAAAGTCTTTAATGACACATGATCCAAAGATGATTTGCCTTCAGGAAATATGGAGCTGTGCAGATTTTAATTTTGAGAATTTCTTGTGCAGTAAAAGCTTCAGCAAAAGGTCATTCAAGTGGAGGTCTAGCGATCTTACTTAGTTGCAGTATAAATTGGAATTCCCTAGTTTTTCTCCATCCATCAAATCTTTGCATTGGCATAAAACGTACGCTAGGTAATGGGATACGAGGTCAGCACCCAACCCTTTTATTGGTAAATGTATATATTCCTCCTGGGAGGGCGTCTGATTCTCCGGTTGAATCTATTTTTTCTTTTGTGCACAAAATTAGTATCTCAGAAGAGTGCATATCGATATTGGTGGTGGGAGATTTTAATGCCAAAATTTCAAGTTGTTCTTCTATGCCCTTTTGTATCCAGGAGCTGGGAGGATGCATGGACCGTCCCTGAAGCCTTGTTGCCCAGCCATATTAGATCTGATAGGCGAGGGCCGAATTTTCTGTATTGTTTGAGAACAAATGATCTTGTTATTTTAAATGGGATATTCCAAGAGGACTCCCCAGCCTCCCTTACTTTTCATGCTTCTCGGGCAGTCACTCATTGATTATATGGTGGTATCCTACCAGCTCTTTGGTGCATGTACACAATACAAGGTATTGAGGACAAACATGAGTGACCACAGTATTTTATCAGAGGATGTCAACCTGGAATTCAAGTCATTGGAGCTTTGGAATCCCAGAGACGATAGCATTATGTTTAATAAAACAAATGGGCACACTTTTTGGTCCAACAAAAACCTTACATGTTTAGGGAAGCCTATTGAAAATGCGAACTCTGGTCCTATACAGGAAAATCCCATCACCTGGTTTGAGAAGAATCTGGCCTTATTTAGATCATGTGGAAGGAAAAAGCGGGTTGGTGACATTAATCAACCAGTGGTTATATATAGGGAGGAAAAAAAGTTAAACGGGGAGATAAATGCCCTAGTAAGGGAACAATTTAAGCAGTCTTCTTTGACCAGACAAAGGGAAATTAATAGATTGCAGCAGGTAAAAAAAAGAATGCAGGTATCCGAACATAGAGGGTGGAAGATTCAAATTGGATTAAACTAAGAGAGGTTGTACAGTCCGGTGACTCGTGTAAATATTGGGCTTTAATAGCCAAATATTGTGATAGTAGAATTAAGGCAAAAGCCATCTTAATATCAGATGCAGAGTGGACCCAATATATCTCACAGTTATATGCACTAAATCCTACGACCAGACCCAATCTAGAGGTAACCATGGAGTCTCCCGTGGGGAATGAATGCGGCCCCCCTTCCTGTAAGGAAATAGAGTGCTTCATTAAAGGTACAAGGTAATCAGGTGCGATGGGCCCAGACGACCTTCCGATAGCTATAATCAAACAAGATAGCTCTGCATGGGCTCAATTCCTTTGTCCTGTATTCTCCTAATGCTATGCATGTGGGATAATTCCGTCCTCTTGGAGAGGAAGTATTGTGGTTCCATTATATAAAAAGGGTCCCAGAACGTCCCCTACCAGCTTTAGGCAGATTGCACTGCTGGATGCGACCGGAAAACTGTTTGCTAAGAGCATACTCCTCCATCTCCAGAATTGGGCTTTTGGAAATGACCTCATCCTCGCAGAGCAAGCAGGGTTCCGTAAGCATAGTGGCACATTGGATAATATTACTGCCCTGCAAACCTTGATCGAGAAATATCAAATGGGCAAGGGAATGGCCCTGTACACTGCCTTTATAGATTTCTCCACGGATTTTGACCGGGGGACACTGTGGAGGAAATTGGCCGCAATGGGGATCCCCATGCACTTGCTCAGATTGATCATTGCATTGCATTCCTCAACTTGGGTCCAGGTCTTGATAGGAGGTAACCAAGGCCAGTCCAGTAAAGTAGAGACTCAAAATGGGTTGAAGCAGGGGTGCTTATTGGCTCCTCTCCTTTTCTCTCTTTATAGCAATGCCTGGCCGAGTAGGGTGGGGCTCTGTAAAGGGTTCTCCCCAAAATTAGGATCAATGAAATTGAGCTGTCTGCTTTACGCGGATGACGCCATCCTGTTAGACCTAACTCCGATAGGACTGCAAAGGTGTCCAAATGAGTTAGCACACTACGCGGATGATCACTTTTAAAAAATAAATACCTCAAAAAGCAAAATTATGGTTGGTTTTTAAACATCGGGGATGCAGAGTTAGGAAAAATATGCATTGCTTTCTGGGAAAAGACAAAATTGATATAGTGAAGTTGCACCCGTATCTAGGAAGAATTTTTACAAGCAAGTGTTCTAGCAGTGATCACATTGACCAGAGCAGAAGTAAGGCAATAGCCCAGGCCTGGCAATTGGTAGACTTTATAAATGTTGCGGGCAAAGAAACTTTGCACATGTTTTATCTGTTTATAAAATTTAAATCCCGCTTGTACTGAGTTATGCTTGTGAATAAGTGGATGAACAGTAGTGGGATTAATTTAAGAAGGTGGAAGGGGGCATTTGGCGCCAAATTTGTAACGTGAACCGTGCGGCCTCTATAGTGGCAATCCGGCTTGAATTCGGGCTTCTCTCGACTTATGTGTTCGCCATGGCTGCATGCATAAGATGGAGTAATGCCCTACTGAATAGTGTTGAGAACCCGTTACGGGCCGCATTAAGACAGGAAATATTTGCCTGCCTTAAGGGAAAAAGCGTTGTCTTCAGGAATTATGTGAAAGCTGCAGACTTATTTGAAATTGGGCATAGTGGCGTAGGCTCTCTTCCAAAACAAGTTTTGAAAGTCTGCCGTAGAAGAGATACTGTATCGTGTTCAGGGCATTCCAGTACTGATATAATAGTGTGGAGTAGTATTTATAAACAACCTCAACCGTACGTTGTATGGAACCTTCCCCATGGAGTGCACAGAACTGTCCTGTTGCTAAGGTTGAATTTGCTACCCTTATAAATTATAACAGGGGCGTGGGAGGAATTAGCCAGGCAGGACAGACTTTGTCACCTATATGGAAACTGGGTGCAGGATCTAAATCATGTTTTATTTGTCTGTCCCCTATTACAACTATTACAACGTCATTTTTTGAGACCACTGTATTTAAAATACAAGATTGCTACAGCCAAGAAAACCTGAAACTGTCTTTTGCCCCCCCCCCTCCGAATTAGTGTGTTTCAAAATGTTTTGTTTTTTTAAACAATTCTTAAATATATTTTAGAGAAGGACTAAATGTGATGTGCTTAGCTGTGGTATGCTGAACATGGTCCCTTGTGGGCAAAATTCATTCCATATTATAAGAAGAATTGTAGGGTCTTTTTATTATACAGTTGAAGTTGTTAGAGTATTTAAAGGTATAATCCGATTTGCACTGACCTAGTTAGGATGGTATTTTAAAGGATTTGTGAAATTGGTAATATACTTGCTCACCCGCACTTTTGACATCTTGTATGCTTCTATGAATTCTGTACTGTACAATGAAATCTGTACCTGTTAGGCCTCTACATGTATTTTGCACAGGGACCCCTTGGGCAAAATTCATTTCATATTTTAAGTAGAATCTTTTAAAGGATTTGTGAAATTGGTATTATAATTGCGCACTTGCACTTTCGATATTTTGTATGCTGCTATGAATTTTTGAAAGAATCTTAGAGTCTTTGCATTATAGAGCTGAAGTTGTTGGAGTATTTAATGGTCCAATTCGATTCCGCACTGACCTAGTTAGCATTGTACTTTAAAGGACCTGTAAAATTGGTTGTATATTTGCGCACTTGCACTTTTAATATCTTGCATGATGCCCGAATTTTTTACTGTTCAACGAAATCTGTAACTGTTAGGTCTCTGCATGTATTTTAACTCGTAATTAAGCTCTGGATGATTTGGTATACAGGAGTTTTTTCGTACATTTTTTATGTGGAACTCTTTGGAGCTCCAAATCATAATAAAAAGAATTGACAACCACAGACTGCACCCATCTAAATCTATGAAATTATATTGCTTCCAGGTATAACCAAATGCAGCATTCAGTGGTCCCAAGCAGGAGGCGTTTGCCCCCTTGGGGTTAGTAGCGCAGTGCTAGAAAGTGGGGAGATCATGTTTAAGAATAAAAAAAAGTGCATAGTGTGATTTTAGAATGACACCACATCATAGGAGAATGTTCATAGTGCAAGACGATGGGCCCTCCTGAAGTATGGAATGAGAGGCCCCGATACTTCGGTATCCCACAAATATCCATAGGGTTTTGACTGAACAGGAGTGTCCTGAGCCATTGGGGTCCCTCCTTCACAGGAGTGGCTACAGGGTTATGTGCTATGTCCCTGGCTAGTTATATAATTTATCGGGAGGCTCTTATAATCCATACTGTGTTTCTATCGGAGATATACTATCTTATTGCCAGAACCATATAGTGGCCCAGGGATTCAGCTGCTCTTGTTGGTGGTAATTGTATCCCAGACAGTGCAGCCACCACACACTAGAGCCAATCTTCACATGTGCTAACTGGTGGCACCCCTATCCAATAAAAAGGAGCTTCCAGGGCAGGGGCGTGGCTATTAATGTGCAACAGGAGCAGTGGCACCAAGGCCCTGTCGTCTGAGGTACCCACGAAAACCTAACTGTTCCTGTATTTTACTGCCAAACCAGTGGTCTGGGGTCCATTTTCCTTGCTCACACTAGGCTCATGGTGCCCTTGCTACGCCGCTGTTCTTATGCCCTGGTAGGCGGTCAGGACCATTCCAGCAAGTTACCCGCAGTCATCATCCCCCGCATTGCTACTTGTCGACTCTGCATTCGCTGCACACAACTAGTACTTCACAATGAGAGACAATTGGTAACACTTCCGTCATAAACATGTAAGGCCAACCTTTGCTCTCATTTTATCAATGATAATGGAAAAATGGAGCGGCTTGACATCCCATTATGTTCTGGAGAGCTGCAGGAGGTTACTTGAGTGGTTTACAGTAATGGCCCTCTGCTAACACTCTTTTATAGGCACAAGAATGAGGAGTATGAAGTGGGCCATGAATGCAACACTGATCTAATGCACTTATCATTACTCATCAGCGGAGAACACAAATGCAATTGTATTTACAACCATTACAGAACCCCTGCCTTGCCGACTTGCACAGACACATTAAAAACACTTTTAAAACACTTGCATACCGCATGTTAAGCATCGTTCAACGACACGATTAGAAACATGGATTTAAAGTCACTTTATGCTGCAATAGCCCTGGTTGTTGCAATGAAAGCTGCTTCCCACCCAAGGCTACCTCTGCTTTTATCCTTCTGTTTGGTTTTACATGCATAAATGTAAAAGTCCAATTGATAACATTCAACAGTATAAAGTAAAATTACAAATTTATATATCAAACAAATAGGTCAAAAGCAAGTAAAGCACTCACGCTGGAGAGAGATCCAGGAAGAAGTATTTTTTGCTGTAAAAGACTGAGAAAACGTTGTTTGAGAGATTAAGGTGTTTCAACATGGAAGATGAGATCTGCCAGCTTGTTTAGCGATGGCTTTGCTGGTCCCATATTTGATCCATCAGTGGCAAAGTCAATACAATTTATTAATAACTGAAAATGCATGGCTGCTTCAATCCATCTACGTTGTCACTCATCCTTGCACTCATGCATTCATTCATTCACCTAGTGATTCATTTGTGCGTTCAGCCACTCGCATAACCATATAACCACACATACAAACTCATCAATCAGTTAAAAGGAACTTTAATTATAAACCGTTTTATCAATGTTGCCAATAATTGTTTAAGCTACATTCTGATACACATATTTTTTCCCTCTGCTTTAGTCATACCAGAAGGAAAAGATACACAGATGATGGACTGAATGCAGAGCAAATCAAACATTCACCCCCAGTCAATAGATCAGGGTTAAATCCATTGTTCTTTTGCTCACCATGCCACCCAGGTTAAGACCCAGCCATATGCAAATCAGTCTTGACCCTGTGCCTCAAGGGAACAGTCCAGCCCGAACTGCCAAGCCAGGTCCTCCCTGGACTGGAAACAAGCATCCTGGGACCAGTGTCGGGGCATCACCCCTCATCAGCCAGGCTAGCTTGAATCCAGTGGCATGACCTACACTGACTGAGACAGCCCACTAACATCATGTAGGCCAGGGCCATCCTACATATATTGTGAGATACCATGACACACAGCGAACCGTTTGGACATTCTGTCCAACCAGATACCTTTACTGCCAGGCCCATTGCATTGATGCATATGGTCCATAGAGGTGAGTACCACTGTATACACAACATCCTAAGACATACTAAGGTCACAATGTAAGGACTGGTATGTTTGTCACTGAGAGTTACCTCTCTGGGGGATGTGAGTACATGTGGACTACCTATTGGGATATCATAGTACATCAGAATAAGTTTGTGTGGCATGTACTGCCATCACAGGATACACCTTTTGCCATATGTGCTTTATATATGAGCTTTGTGCCATTTGCCATGGCCCAGACTGCCCACAAATCATTGTCAAATTCTAGAGACAACAGCCCCTTAACAAAAAATGAAATACAGTTGTTCTGGATACAAAAATTAGTTCCATATACAGATTCAATGATCAGAGTTTTGAATTGTATTACCACAATTCGATCACAAATTTGAATTACCCCAGACGGAATAATTTCCAAAACCAAAGATCAAGAGAGCAAACAAACAATGAACTGAAACAAATAATGAGCAAAAAAACAATAATGCACAGAAAACCAGGTGTTAAAAACTATAATAAAATAAAATACATATAGACAGATACAGGCAAGGAAACAGTGACCAACATTAATATAACACCTTTAGGTCACTTCTTATTAAAAGCAAAACACTACTGCACCCAAAAAAAAAATACTACAAAGCATAGTGTACCGGGTCAGAGTGTATGTCAACGACGTTTCGATCCCATAAAATATGGTATCATCATCAGGACTGAGGATCAGTTTCCTGGCATGGTATCAATTGATATATTACATGAAGCACCTGCTTTTTCAACAATCTATAATTAAATTAACAACAAGCTTTTTCATTGTCAAGCCTTGCTCTCTGCAGGCTGAGGCTACTTATCCTACATGAACCTCACATTTCTACATTTTCAATAGATAAAACTGAATCTTCTGCCCATCTCATATGTGAGCATATGGTAGTGTGGCACTCTGAAGGGGACTGTGAGATATAGCTACCTCCCAGACAATTGCTTTACAAAGTCTGATGTGGTTGAGTGTTCAGTGGGATGGTACACATGGCTAACATCATCCTCAAATGCTCATAACAGTATCCAGACATGGCTCATGGTGTACAACCTATACATAACTATGCACATATACCACGATGTGATTTGAGAACTAATTGTTGCTACTATGAACTTGAGCCCTGCATAGATGTATGCATGTAACACAAGTATATTCACCCTTATCACACATTACAATGGTGGCCTTCCCTTCACAAAGTATAGGCCCCCATAATCCATTACATATGTGTCCTATGTAGTGACCACACAATGTATGCAATCAACATAACGCCTACACTATGACAGTCAGAGGCACATTGTAGCCTATGGGATAGAAAGGAAACAGTTAAATAGAGTTAATTATGTATTTGACAAAATTACCTGTTCTTCTGGTGAGCCATAGAGCTAAGAATACAGGGGGACAACCTCATCCACCAGGGTATTCTGCTCCTCTGGAGTGAAGGGGTGGGCCCTGTCCCCTGCAGTGTGTGCAATTATTGCTCCCAGAGGTGGCAAACAGCAGCAAAAATGAGGAGGTGTTGATAGCAGCATTCACCTGTATGGATGCAATAGATGTAGAAACACATTGTAACTGGAAGTTTGAGGATAACTGTAGGGTCGATACACATTTTGTTGACATCTAGCACAAGCATTCATCAAGAGTCAACATAGCACACTAACATCATGTAGGCCAGGGCCATCCTACAAGGAATGTGATGTGAGATACCATGACACACAGCACACCATTTGGACCTTCTGAAGGGTAAACTACCTGTGCATGACTGTCCAGACACCTTTACTGCCAGGCCTATTCCATGGATGCATATGATCCATAGAGGCGGGTACCATAGTATATACAATACCCTAAAACTAAGGTCACAATGCAAGGTCTGGTATGTGTGTCACAGAGAGCTACCTCTCTGGGCGATGTGTGTACATGTGGACTACTTATTGGGATATCATGGTACGTCAGAATAAGTTTGCGTGGTATGTGCTGCCATCACTGGACCCACCTTTTGCCATATGTGGCACTGTAACAGGGATGACAATCAACATACCATTGTATGTGTTGTGTGATAGGAAATATTGTAACCAGGCAGATGATTCACATTTCCAAATCTATTCAGAAGTAACCCACTATCTACACTGTTCATGTCTCAGATGTGCAATAGGCCTGTAGAGTGGAAGCACCACTATTAGAAAAGTGTCAACAGACCTGTGTGAGTAAGGGGACTGTCATTAGTGACAGACACACATAGACACTGTTGGTCAGTGGAAAGAAATATCAGGTCAGGGGGTCACCTCAGTCACCATTCCTTATATTATCCACGTAACCACTATCTGGGCTTCTAGAAGCACAGATAACTCTTTCTGGGAACATTCATGGATCAGCAAGTCTTCAGGGCATTACTCTATGCTTCAGTTCTCCTGCCACAGTAACTCTGGTCCAGGCTGGGCCCACAAATCATTGTCAGGCCTTGCTCTCTGCAGGCTGAGGCTACTTATCCCACATGAACATCACATGTCCACCAATTTAATACATAAAGGTGAATCTGCCCATCTCATATGTGAGCATACAGTTGTGTGGCACTCTGAAGAGGTTTGTGAGGTATAGCTACCTCCCAGACAACTGTTTTATAAAGTCTGATGTGGATTGAGTGATCTGTGGGATGATACACATAGCTAACATCATCCTCAAATGCTTATAACAGTATACAGACGTGGCTCATGGTGTGAAGCCTATACATAACTATGCACATATACCATGGTGTGATTTGAGAACTCAGTGTAGCTACTATCAACTTGAACCCTGCATTGATATATGCATGTAACACAAGTAGAAATCACCCATATCTCACATTGTAATGGTGGTCTTCTCTCCACAAACTAAATTCATTACATGTGTGTGCTATGGTAGCACCACACAATATATGCAATCAACATAATTCTTACCCTCTGACACTCAGAGGCACATTGTAGCTTATGGGAATAGAAAGGAAGCAGTTAAATAGAGTTGAATATGTATTTGAGATAATTACCTGTTCCTCTGGTGAGACATAGGGCTGAGCATACAGGGGAAGGACCTCATCAACCAGGATATCCAGCTCCTCTGGAGTGAAGGGATGGGCCCTCTCATCTGCATGGTGTGCCAAGATTGCTCCCAGGGGTGGTAATCAGCAGCTAAAATGGAGAAGGTGTTGACAGCAGCAGTGCCAGGAGGCATGTGAGTTATTTTTCAAACCTCAGCGTACATGTACGCCATGTACGCAGTCATCAGCATTGGCACACACAGCCATTGGACCACAACCATCACAAGCACCAACGTTAGCCTATGGCTGTGTCCACCGTGCATGTGACAGCCCACCGCATGCTCAACTAATGGCCTATTAGAGAGGTCAGGCATCCGCCATGTTAGCGGTTGGGAACACAGTATTGGTGACAGTTAAGTATGTCACCACAACACCAAATGAGGGCAAACAAATCTACATTTGAAAAACTCAGTTCTTATGTCATGTCGAGTACAAAACATCATCTTAACCGTCCATGGTTGTTGGCACCGCTGAGGAATCCTGCTATGCCAGTGGAAAGTCCACTTCAATAAGGCCCATGGAAGAACACCGCAGCCAGTGGAGCGGGCTTTTGGGCTCCTGAAAGCCAGATTCAGATGTCTGGACAAGAGTGGGAGAGCCCTTCTCCACTCACCCGGGAAGGTGTGGCCTGCTGCATGCTCCACAACATTGCCCTGCGATAGAACATCTCTTACATCGCAGAGGATGCAGGCCATAAAGAACCACCGGGTGAGGAACCTGAAATGCCAAATGATGATGATGATAGTGGTAAAGAGGAAAGAATGGATTTGCATCCAGATGTCATCCGAAACTTCTTCTCCTGCAACTCTTGTAGTAATGTTGTGAGCAGGATGTTAATGCTACATGCTAGGAACATATGGGTCTGGCAATATCTGGGGAACGGTGTTTGTTTTGTAAGTGTAGATTTGTTTAGCTGTAAATGTTGTCTGGGACTGTGTTCTCTAGGAGTTGACAATGTGATTTGTGCCAAATGTATGGTTTCTTAGCTAAACCTTCTCTGTGTTGGTCTGTGTTAGATTCTTTCACCATGGGATCTTCATTTGGACATTTCAGAGTTGTGACACTAGCAGGTATATGATGCTGTTCAGACGTACGAAGTGGAGATGGATTGGTCGGGGGCGAGATTCCACTCTTCCGGACCGTCCCCTTGCCCTCTGGGTCGGGAGTAGCTGTCTGCCCCGACGCCTGATCACCTGCAGCGATGAACTGTATCGAGGGTGAGTGGCACTGCACTGTTGGTCCGGTGGACCCGAATTCCCGCCTGCAATCTACCGATCTAAAGGCGGCTCGCTCTCCCAGTCCCCGCTGCTGCCTCGCTGCCTCCACCATACTGGCCGTCTGCTTGGGTGTGTTCCGCCTCAGTTCCGACTTCTGGGACCCGTGAGTCCTTTCCAGGTATGGGGGTGCGGGAGCTACGCCCTGTGGATTGTCAACACTGATGCCCCCGTGGTACTGAGCCTCTGCACGCCTTCTACAGCCTTCCGCCCGCCTTTGCTTTTGTGGCTGCGTCCCCCCTCTGACTCTTCGCACTTAAATACTGCTCTCTGGTTCTTCGTTATGGATTTTTGCCTTTTGTGCATCCCGCCATTTTATTGTTGGCTTCCGTCGATACCCACGACCCGGACCCGCCATCTTGCTTGACCTCTGTCCTCTCCCCCTTCCCTCCGGTCTCCCCCTGACGATCGGCAAACGTTTTTCTCCTTCTATCTTGTCTGCCTTAACTCCATCCCCCCTCTGGTTCCCTCCTCTCCCCTCACCCTCTCTCAGAACACTATTCTTGTCCCCCTCTACCTTCTCTCCCCCCCTATGATTTTCCCACTCACTTTGTAATGACTGTGCAACTAATGTTTAAATTATTGTACCTTGTAACTCGCTATTTTTGTTCCTTATGTAAAGCGCTCTGATACCTTGAGTCTTGTGACTTTTGTGCATCCCGCCATTTTTTTGGAGATGGTCTCCGTCGATTCCCATGATCCGGACCCGCCATCTTGTCTGACCCTTGTCTGTTCCTTCTTCCCTCCTGACTCCTCCTGATGACCCTTGAACGTTTTTCTCTTTTTTGCTGGACTGCCTTTTCTCCATCCCCCCTCAGGTTCCCTTCTCCCCTCTCACCTATTCTCAGTCTCCTATTCTTGTCCCCCTTTTCCTTATCTGCCTCTTATGATTTGTCATTTACTTTGTAATTTCTGTGAAAAAATGTTTAAATTAGTGAACCTTGTAACTCGTTATGTTGTTCCTTATGTAAAGCGCTCTGATACCTCCGGGTCTAGCCAGCGCTATATAAAACTCAATAAACAAACAAACAATGTCTGTCACAGAGTTTGGGTGTACAAAGATGGTATCAAGACAGCTTCCACAGCAAAAGTTACCTGGCTTCCATTGGACTTGCTCCATGTGGTGCATTGGTCCTAATGCAACATGTGTACCATCGTGTGATCCAACACAATGTTGTGTTGGGCCCAATTCATGTTATTCGGCCTTCACATTGGCTAAATCCTCACTGTGTATGAACTGTATGAAGCTGTTAATGTGTCTCCTCATTGTAGGCCAAAGAGCTTGTGGCATATCACTGACATCTGTTTGTGACATTCCAGCAAATGCAAGCAACACAGGATTGAAATGACCCTGTGGTCAGAAACTGCTATATTGACATGTGTCTGATTATTTGTTTATTTGAAGTTGGATTAATTTTGGGAGGTAGGCAATATGGCTCCAGCTGATGATGTAGACCTAAGTTATTGTTGCCTATTGTGTAGGATATTGTCAGATGTATCCCCTCATTCCATGCTGTGAAAGTCTGCAACTAAGTATGTGATCACTGACACAGAATAACGGAGGCATGTCTTATTTGCTATGTTTCTGACATGATGTCAGTCTACGATTTGAACAATGGAATAAAGATGTTATCAGACCAGACACTTGTATGTATGTGTTGTTGTGACATGGTAGTGATCCTGTGTTGAACATTGTTTACATACAACTTGCCCATGCTTCCAGAGCTACCTAGTTTTGACATTGCAAAGTTCACAATGTTGTACATTTACATTGTTATATGTGAGAATTACAGCAGGAGACAATGATTTGGTGATGTGTGTATTTAATGAAGTGAACAAGGATAAGATCAAGAAATTTACTATAAATTACACAGTGAAAACCAAAAGTGAAGTATTCAGTCATGGTGGATGAAACCATAGTTGTAGAGTTGAAATTGTCTGGAGTTCAAAGTCCAACATACTTCTCCCATCAGATATGGAAAAGTGGGCAGGAATAGTCCACCAAGTGAATGTGTAGCACACACAGGAGGAAATTAGATGCAAAGGTTCTTACTGACAGTGGTGGGTGTCTTGCAATCCCCACCTCCTGAATTGATGCATGGGCGGCCCTTCTTTTTGATGGAGGGGGGATCCTCAGCTACTGAAACTGGGGTGTCTGCAGGCGTGTCCTCCTCTGACAGTGCCTCCCTTCCAGTAGCTGCATCAGATGTTGATGGCCTGGATGGACTTTGAGCACAGGAAGGGGTAGATGCAGGTGGAAAAGACCTGCAGATTGTGGTGTTGATATCCCGCAGCACCCCAACCAGGGAGGCCATGTTAGTGTTGCCTCCGGCCACCTCGGTGTGTATGCCGGCAACTTCCTGGTATGTGTCCTCTGCAACTGTTTAATTTCCTGGATTTTGGTAAATACCTGGCCCATCACACCTTGGTAGTCCTGGTAGACTCCCAAGACTTAGGTGATGGCAGCCTGGGTGTCCATGGCCCCAATGGGCTCCCTCTGCAGGTCCACAGTTACCCTCCCACAAACCCTACCTGCACAGGCCTGTGTCCTTGTCACAGGCTGCACCCCCCTCCACTTGGTCCTGGTTCCTCAGTGACTGGGGTGGTGAAAGCCACCTCGGAATGTAAGACTGGGGGCACAGGATGGTACTGGCTGTGCTAGGTACACATGTTAGGGGTACAGTGGCTGGCTGTCTTGTTGCAGCTATGGTGGGAGATGTTGTTGTGGGCATAGTGAGCCCCACTGTTGCCGTCTGCCCAGGCTGACCAGATGGGCCAGGACTGTCCTCCACATCCACCTCTTCATGAGTGCTGTCATCACTGAGGGCTTAATTCTGGGGGGAAGCGGAACTCTGTTCGGTGTCCAATCTCTGAACATGTGCTGTGGCCGATTGACCTGTTGAGAATTAGAGAACATTGTTATTGGTGGAAGTAAGGTATCTACATTCAAGGCGTTTGAGTCAAAGTAAATAGGGACCTAAAATAACACACAATAGATAGAGATTAGTATTGTCATTTATTTGCGTGGAGTTGAAGTTGGTTACTAGACATTTGAAGACATTCACTACATGTAGTAGATTTCATAAGTTCATTGAATGTTCAGATATGTGACATTTTGGCGTTATGGATAAACATGACATCTCCAAAACATTTCAACCAACACAGTGTAGTTTTAATGTGTATTTGACCATTCCAAGGCCTAGTTGTGTATAATACAGGCAAACACACAGCTTGGTTGTATATTTAGCATTGTTCATCATGTGAGAAGTGCCAAGTCAAGAGGTCACCTGTCATTGCTAATCAGCTGAGTTTCCTTTATGGCTTTCATATGTTTGGGTACACAGTTGCTAGGGTGTCACTCATGCCATCAATAGTTTCATTCAATGAGACCAGGATACCATCAAGCAAAGTATTGATATATATCTACATAGAGCATTGTCTGTACATTGCACCATCCATGATGAGTCAACATCAGTTGTGACATGGCAGACAAGTGAGAAGGGGCAAAAGGAGTCTAGCATCTTGGTTAAAATTCCAGTCACAGGACCTCATTGTTATAGTGGTAGCTTTTCTATCTCAACTTACCATGACTTGACAAATGGTCACCTGCATGATGAGTAAACATCAGTTGTGACACGGCAGACAAGTGAGAAGGGGCAAAAGGAGGCTAGCATCTTGGTTAGAGTTCCAGTCACAGCGCCTCATGTTAGCAGTGGTAGCTTTTGCATCTCAACTTACCAAGACTTGACCAATGGCAACCTGCATGATGACTGAACTTGAGTTGTGAGAAGGGGCAAAATGAGGCTAGCATCTTGGTTAGAGTTCCAGTTACAGGGCCTCATGGTAGTTGTAGTCACTTCAATCTCACTTTACCAAGACTTGACAAACGGTTGGTGTGCCATACCTCTTGACAACATTTGGGATGGACTATACATTTACATATTCACACATATCATGGGTCCTGGAATAATACTTTTATGGTAATCCATTTACAGACACCATTCCAACATGTAGTATGTCATGGAGTTTGATACATGTGCTTTTATATGCAGCAATACACATTGACACAGACAAACCAACATCTCAGATACTTTGAGTTTTGTATGTTAGGAAAGTAGATAGACAACACAATAGCAAAAGCAGAGTTGAGAGCAAACAGAACAATGTGGTATTGTGACAGTTATTGAAGTGTAACTTACCATAGTGCACTCCCCCAGGTAGTCCTGTCAAGCCCTCCATACATGATGGCCAAGACCTTCTCCTCCCTGGGCCTCCAAGTGGTGGTTGTTGTACCGGGTATGCACCCTCAACCTGAAGTCGGACCACCTTGTCCTAATTTAATTCTGTGTGTGCAGGGTGGTATCAACAGCATTCACTCTGTTGACGGTCCTGTCCCACATATCCGTTTCCTTACTGAGAGGAGTATGCTGAACTTGGGAACCAAAAAGCTGGGGCTCTACTATGATTTCATTCACCATGACTGTCAACTCAGCCTCAGTGAACTGTGTTTTTTTTTTGGCCAATCATGATAAAAAAAATATTTGAGTGACTATATGAAAGGAAAAACAAACAAGTGATACCGGTGAAAACATGCAAAACTAAAATTGCAGGTAGTGGAGAGTGCTAAATGGTGAGATGAAAGAAATAAGGGGGCTGCCTTGGGTCAGAAAGGTGTCTCCTATCTTCTGTGATGTAGAAAAGATGCAAAGGATCCTAGTCAGGGATGGGGTTGGCTTTAGTGTGATTTGCAAGCATGTCCACTTGGCAAAAGCACTTCAGCTGTGTAGTTTTTAAATCCATCTAATTATCACTGTTGTGGAGATTTTTTGCACGCGTACCATGGCGGTCTACCGCTGTTAGGTAACCGCCGCAGAGAGACTGCCAGTTGGACTGTGCAGTTGTAATACGCTTGGCGGGTACACCACGGCCCTGACGGCATCAGATGACGCAAAGCCAACATTGTTGACCGCTGGGGTCCCAACAGGACCAGCGCCGATGCTGCGGTCAGCGGTTCAGACAGTACAAATCTTAATACGGAGGGTGGTAGACTGCCAGTTCTGCGATGTCCTATAGGCCATGGACGCGGTGGTCCGAATGCCAAACTTGTAATCAGGCCCTTAATGTCCAACACCATTCCCAAACTGGTTTAGATTGGAGTGGGCATAATAAATGTCACCCTTTTAGTATCCAACACTTTCCTAAAAATGGTATATGTTGGAGTGTGATTATTTGATTTCATAATTTTAATGTGAAATCCTTTGTTTAATTTGTATGTAGTAAAATTAGTTTACGTTATTTAATTTTTGGTGTTTAGAAATATAATGGAAACATTGTTGTATGTTTGTAATAAATAATATTATTTAATTATATATTTTTAGAGAACCAAGCCATAATACATTACTCTAATTTTATTTATGTTTTCAAAGTTTATTTAATGTATATTTCTACATTTTTAAACAAATATATTTCAACCTAAAATAAACTGTTCTATGTAGATACAACATTTTTATACATAAGTATTACATATAAAAAGTAAATCATAATTAAATAATATTGTATGTTGTACATTTTCCACTTTTTCCCATTGTTTAATTTTTTTTCACATTTTTCAAAATTGTTTTATATACATATTTCCAACATCATTTTAACATAAGTTTTTTTCTGTGTATATTAAATATTGTATATATTTTATACTATTATATAATTTATACAGATTTTCTTTCACATTTGTTGCAATATTTTTGATATTTACACGTTCAATCACATGTTAAATTTTTTAATACTTGTAGTGAACATTTTTAAATTAGTTTGCATTCATTTCTATGGTGGAATAATCTTTTTTAGTTTCATTTAGCTGCCAATTTTTTACTGCTACCTTCTATTTTGCAGTTATTTTGTGTCATTTTTTGTCTATTTTCCAGTATCCAGGCTGCAGTAAGGTGCTGCTGTTCATCAGAACAGGTAAGTCTTTTTTTAACAGTTTTGAAGGTAAGGAAAACTAGAGGGAGGACTAGAGGTCAGTGTTTTGCGTATTTTATTGTACATTTTGTTGTATTAATAGTAGTGTTTTTCACTTGTGTGTAGTTTTGGGTTTTCATACACTGTTTTAGTAAAGCATCGTTATTTTATGTTATATTGTGCTGTCTTACAAACTTTATGATGATTAAATGTAATTTATAGGTATTTTTGGGATTGTAATGTGTTTTGTGTGTGGATTTTCTTGTTTATAGGTTTTTGTCTACGAATGTGTCCCATGGGCATTGGGAGTCGCCTTTGGTTTATAATAAACAAATATTTTGACTCTGATTTCCTTTTGTTTGGGGTTTCCAGAAGCATTTTGTTTTGTTTTTTATGCTTCCTAGGTACTTTGGATTGCTTACAGGGATCTCTATTGGATTCTTTTTTTTTTGTATTTTTGGGGGTGAATTTTTTAAAACCTTTTTCCTGTTTTTGGTGGATTATTATTTTTGATTATGTGAATATAGAAGAAGATCTGCCACTACAGAACAGTAAATCATATTCATTTTACTTGTTTTAAGTGGGAAATGTGATATTTTATTGTTTACATAAATATTATGTGATTTTTATTTGGAAATGTGTGGTTTATGTGTTGTTTCTATTTTATGTGATGGATTGAGTTTGTTCTTTGAGCTTTTTGTTTGGTGAGGTTTACAATTTTTAAGTGAATAATTTATATATTATTTTATTATCTGAGTCTTATTAACATTGG
This sequence comes from Calotriton arnoldi, assembly GCA_963921515.1. NCBI lineage: Eukaryota > Metazoa > Chordata > Amphibia > Caudata > Salamandridae > Calotriton > Calotriton arnoldi. The sequence goes on from CAWUFW010001273.1 coordinate 2,056,156, forward strand.
AGTATTATTTAATATTTAGACTGATATAATAAAATATTATGTTTATTATTTATATAAAAATGATTTACGATGTTGGATTAGATTTTGTGACAGTATTTTGGGACTTTTGTAGATTACTATTTATTTTATAATATGATTGTTCCTATTATTTTTAAGTCATCTACTTTTTTGTTGTTTATGACAAGTCTGATTTGAAATTGTAGCATTTCATAAATTTTTTTAGTTTCTTTGCTAAGTTTAGGTGTAATTATGGGTTGCTGATTGCTCCATTTGTAGTTGTTGATAGCTTTCCTCTTTTTCTAATGCTTCTATACATTTATATTAGGTTGGGGGTCTGCCTAATGTGGGTTGGAAGGCATTGTACCATCCTTCCACTATTTCTAAGATGCAAATTTAGACATTTTACCATGGTATTTGGAGTTTGGGTTGGTGTCTGTCTCCGCAGCAATGCAGTCTGCCAACCCAAGTGTCATCGAAATAATAATAGGGTGCTTAGTTTGTCTTCATGTTGTTGGTAGAAAGGGTTTCTATCAGTAAATTGTAGTGGTTAGCTACCCATGGGAAAGGAACATAGACTAGTTCTATCATTCTTTTTCATTTCAAAGCCAAATTGGCTATTTATAGAATATTCTACACTTAGGGCCTGGTTTGGATGTGGGTCGGAAATGGTCGGAGGCTTTCTGACTGTCATCTAAGGTTTAAACTCCGACCGCCCTATTCGGAGTTTAAACCGGGCGGTTAATCCGACTGGGTTCCGACGGGCTCAATGGGCCTGTCTGCCAGTCAGAAGGGCCTCATAATCCCTAACAGATGGCATGTCCGCAGTCCGAATTATGATAGCACTTTCCAACATCAGTTCCATGTAGGCATGGAACTGCTGTCGGAAAGCGCCTTTGGGGGCCCCTAGCAGGGCCCCCTTCGCCCCTGGCCCTCCGGTCGTGACCCTGAGGGGCACATATGGTGCCCCCCTTCACATCCCTGCAGCGTGTGGCAGGCAAAACATCCACTTTTCAATGGAAGCTTGTGCTGCGGGCGGTTTCGGCCCGCCACACAAGCTCCCATTGAAAAATGGAAGTTTGCAACCACACCATGTGCATCCTAATTAGGTGTTCGGAACCGCCAACCTATGGTCGGGTGGTTCCCTCACCAAAACGGTATCGGGTGGACACAAGTCCGCCCAACATCGTAATAACGGCCTTAATGCAGATTGTTGGAGGTGTCTCCTTATGCTTTGATTGAAATGATAGTAACAGCCTTGTATGGCTGTGTCGGGGTAAATGTTTAAAATGGTTTGAATCATGGCCTGTTCAAAGTCTAAGAATATTTTTTGTGGGTAGTAGTTAGTTGTTTTATGTTTAATGTGGTTTAAGAGTTCGTAGTAAGTGCTGCTGTTATATTTGGTAGTAGGGCGTATATAAAAGAGATGCTTGTGTTTTGATATTCACGATGTATGGTGCATATGGTGTATATCTGAATAAATGGTTTGGGACACATTTTGAAGGTTCCATCCATTAACCAGATTTGCCAAAAGCTTAGTTTTAGTAAGTTATCTGATGTAGTGAATATTAGAATAATTCATTTATCATTGTTTAGGTTGTCATATAAAAGGAAAGGTCCCTCATTATGTGTCATTGTTAAATGGGCAGGTATACTATGGCTTGGTATCTTCTAGGGCAGGAGGAGTATTGCTGGTGGCATTTTTAGCTCGTGCAAATAAACGTTTTAAATTTGGTATAGGTGGTAGTTAGCCTGTTATGTGTTTGGGGTCTTTAGGTAGTATATATTTTAGGATTTTATTGGTGGTTCCTGTGAACTAATGTAAAACATAAGAGCAATTGTCCTACTTTTTAGGTACAATGCACCCTGACCTACCTTAAATGTGACTTATTATCATTAAATAGGAAGGTTTAGGCCTGGCAAATGTTTCATTTTGCCAAGTCGAAATGGCAGTTTAAAACTGCACTACAGGCATCAATGGCAGGCCTGGGACATGTTTTAAAGGGCTACTTTAGTGGGTGGCAAAGTGAATGCTCCCAGCCCACTAGTAGGATTTAATTTACAGGCCCTGGGTGCATGTAGTACCATATACTAGGGATTAGCAATTGCATTAGATGTGCCAATCAGGTGTAGGCAAATTTGGCTGTTTTAAGCACAGCACAAGCACTTTAGCAATAGGTTAGCAGTGGTAAAGTGCAGCAAGTCCTAGCGCCAACAAAAATGAATTCAGAAAACAGGAGGGGTGAAGTCAAAAAGCTTGAGGGTGACCCAGCAGAGAGGGCCAGGTGCAGCGGTACCTATATTGATCCGTCATTGCTGCACTGGTACCAAAAATTCAGGGAAAGGGAATATTGCTAAAAGCTTTTTATCCAGAATGCGAAGCTAGTTGTGAATTATCTACTGAGTTCCTATCTCAGTGCTGAAACTTAATGAAAGCCTGACTTGTAATTATCCTTCAATCTATATTGCCCTATAAAGATTGTGAGCTGTAACTCCATAAAATACTGTATTGTTCCCAGGAAGTTCAAATATGCAAATGATCTAAAAGTAGTTTAAACTTCAGGATTAAGGGATGGTTTCTTTACCAAGTGTGTAACCCAACCCATTGTTAAGAAAGCAACAAATATTTGTTACAAAATTGGCTTTTAACCCCACTGAATATTAAAGAATTGAACAAAATGTGATTTAATGGATGTTGTAGGAAGTCAGGAAATTATATATTCAGGTTTCAGTGGTGAGTTTAGCTTGAAACTAATTCTAATTTCATATAATGAGTGCAAGGATAGATTTAGAAAAGTAATTAGGCTGGATGTTCTGACCATTTCCCAGTCCTCAAAGCTTATTAGAACATGGATCAGGAATACCTTTAGAACCTGACATCCCGTTACACCATCACTAATGGGCATGGAGCTGATTGAGCTTAAGTATGCTGTCAGGCAGGATTTCTCAATGTTACCTTCACCCTCTTACTCCTGCTTATGTACAGAGCCCACCAATTTAGGGTGGTCCCAGTTCAGTCTCATTAGCCTCTTGATGTTATACACATTGGCGATCAGAAATGTTATTATAATTGGTAAATTAAAGGTTTAATTCCATAGTGGTGATGTTTGTCAGATGTACATACCTTTTCAAACTGATGTAGCTCTGGACTCCCAATGGAATTCCTAAAGCAATAAATAATTGGAAAAAGGCTACATTTTTCTTCTATCCCACTAAGCGATTTTTAAGAATAAAAACACATTTCAGAAGAGCACTTTTCTGGAAATGGTGGGAAATAGTGGAATCAGATGAGCATTTTGTTAGTCAGAGAGAAGATGAGGGGAGGTCTGTTTGATTTAAGAACCCATCACTGTAGAAAATTTAACATGACACATATTATAGCGTTCCCTTTTGAACTCTTGAGTTAAAATATTTCCTGTGTGCTGAGGCCTGGTCATCACACTGTACACTCTGAAGATTCCTCTGCATTTTCAGTGCAGTCCCATAACACCTGGACTAATCAGACCTAAATTAAGATACAAGTCAGATACTGAAAAGCAGATATTAAGATACCTTAGTCTTTAGTAACAGAGACCGTGGAATTTTGTGGCCTGCGATTGAAAAAAATTTTGCTAAAAAAATCAAAATTTGCTGTTCCAAACCCCACAATTTGTGGTACTTTTGTGGCAGGCAAAATCTGTGCCTATGACAAAAACATCACTCTAGCCTTGGTCTGTCACTACTGGAGACTCTGACAGGTCATAGTCTGTGACCTAGCAGAGTGTCCAGCAGCACCGTTCCTTGGAACAGGAGGGCATCAGATGAGAGATAGCACAGATTTAAATCTGAAAACTCTGCCCTCTCTGGAATCCGACAACCTCCATGCTGTAGTGTCTTGTAAATAAAAAACAATGGAACTCTTTTGGTTTCTACTGTATAGCGTAAGCCTGTGATGTAAGCGTTGGAGGGATGAGTTGAAGACAGTCTTAGAATGTTGAGTTCTGACTTACACCAAGTGGAATAAAGACGTTTAAAATTACTTTCCATGTGTGGCATAGTTATTGGTGAGTACCTGGGCTTGTAGGACGCTACACACGCCAAAGTTGTACAGGGCAGCATGGTGTGAATACCGAGGTGGGGACACCGGAGACTCGGAGTCAGTGACAATGAGGGAGAGGAGAATGGCACAGAGACTGTACTGAGGTTGTTGGGAGAGGGGGTTTCGGCCAACTGTTAGAGGAGACACAGGAGGGGGTGGGGGCTGAGGTGGAGCAAAGAGACAGCAGTGGATGGAGGGTCCTATGAAACAAAGGGCAGCGGTGATGGAGCGGGCCTTGGGAGACAGGGAGGTGAGCAGGGCACTGCTTGTTAGCAGAGAGAGAGGGCCCTGTGCATTTGCAAGGTATTAAAAGGCAGGTAACCGAGGAACTCACCTCTTCAGCCAGTTAGTCCTTTTATTGCTTAGTGCAGGTCAGAGCCAATAAAAGTAGGATCAGACTAATTCTTTTTTAATGACAATCTTTGCAGGCACTTTTGTAAAAATTGCTGAACAATTTTTTGGGTAACCACAAAATCACAACATCCTGGGGGCAATGTGTAAAAGGCCTGTTGAGTTGTAAATTTGGTACATTAAAGGATTGTGAAGTAGAACGTATTGTTCCCAGACGTAAAATGGTTCTGTCACTTAAATCTCACAAACACTCTGACAGTTTTTATGCTGCAGTACTTTTTATCTTAAATTATTAATTTGCTACTGTACGCAACATAGCTCAATCAAAGCCGGCTGTAAGACGGTGTGACTGGTGCCACCTCGCCAGGTGCCTAGCTTGGAGGGTGCTGTAATTTGAAGTGTCTGATGTGTTTACGAGCGGAGTTCCTTGTGCGCCCAGCAAAATTTAGGCAATAATATAAACATCAAGATAACTCTGGTCATTAACATATCTGCTGAGAGAGATTGAGCTGTGTCTGGTGACTAACCATTTTTGACTAACCATAAAGTAGCATAGAGGGTTAATGTTTATCATGCAGATCACATAATTGTTTTTGTATGTAGATAGCTGAGTGGCTTATTCCTTTTGTCACTGAGATCCTTTTGTTACTTGCAGTTCATAAGTCAAATTCCTAATATAACACAGTGAGCTACGAACTAGCATCAAAGAGCTGCATGTAAACTGCAATACATAGGTTAGAAACGTATTTTTCCCCAGTCTTTCATTATTTTTAGCTTGCTAAAGAGGATTCATTTGAGTAGAAATACATTCTTATTAGTAAAGCCAACCCCAATCCCTGTGTTACATTTTAAATCATGAGTTTATGCTTCTCCAGACCATGAACTCTTAACATATAGGGGTCGATTCCGATTCGGGCCGGAAATCTCTCCGACCGAGCCGGACCCGGAGAGATTTCCGACCGAATCGGACCCGTGCAGTCCGACCGAACGAGTCCGATGCATTCGTATGCCACCGGACACGAGTCGGTCGGACTCCCATTGAACTCAATGGGAGCCGGTCGTACAACGCGTACGCGGGCTCCCATTGCCTCAATGGGTGCGAGGCGGACAAGGGCGCCCTCTACAGCGAGTACGCCGCGAGCGCTCGCGGCGTACACGCACAGGTAGGGGGGACCCATGGGTCCCCCCTGTGTGCGCCTCGCACGGGTACGCGTACAGGGGGTCCGACACGGACCCCCAAAGTACGGCTCCGACAGCGAGTTCGAGTCGGACGGCGCGAGTCGGTCGGAGCGGTCGAGGTGCGCATCGTACTTACCCGGCCGGAAAACGTCTCCATTGCGCGGTGCGAATCGGGTCCGAGCGAGTCGGTCGGAGCGGTACGATCCGGGTACGAGTCGGTCGGAGCGGTCGGGTCGCCCGGACGAGTCGGTCGGCGAATTCGCATCGTACTCGCTCGGCCGGACCCGCGTAAGGTTCGGTCGGGAAACAGGGCTCCGAATCGGATCCGGTAAAGCCGAATCCTATTCGGAGCCCTACCGGCCGAGATCGGAATCGGCCCCATAATGTCTACTAATATGAATGACATGTGACTTGTACACGTTGTAGTCCTCATTGTCTTATGTAACATTTCCTATACACTGATTTAGATGCATATGATTCATTTTCTCTGTATAATATGTGTGTGGTGTAAAGCACTCTGACTCCCTACATTAGAATTATATAAGAAATAGGGAAGGAATCTGTGGGGAATGAGGTAACTGGGGGACATGACAAAGATTGTCTTATCAGGTGCCACCAGCACTAAAGCCAGCTCTAAGATATGGCCAAGCAAGATGGGTGTTTTAGCATAGGGTTATCATCCATCCTGCTCCCCAACCTTCCAATAAAACCCTGTTTAATAAAACCCAACCCCTTATAATCACTACTGAGACCTAGAAACTTACACTGTTCATTTTGAGTGAATTCCAAGGATAACTGATGTTGTAAGGACACTGGAATCTCCACTCTAACAGAGGAAATGCACGATACCTCGGTGGTTAGAGGGCAGCTCTGACACAATAACTGCATTGTCTGACCTGGCCAACAGAAACTAAAAGTAGACTTGCTGCTCCCTATTGATGAGGGAATTAATCCAGAAACATGTGTCTAGAGTTACACAGCACAAGCTGCACCAACGAGGGTGAAAAATTAAAGACTACTACTGAAGTAGGTGTTATCATGCACTGCATTTACCATGATGCACTGGGGAAAATTGAGTGCTGGGACATAAGGCAGTGTGCTCCCACCCTCCCTGTGTGTAAAAGTAGAGTGGAGTAAGGGGGTAGAGTCAGAAGAAAGAATTGTTAGAGGGTGGAAAGAAAGAGAAATCCAGCAGTGCTGCTGTTGGATTTCTCTCGACTCTTGCAGAAATGCAGTCAGCTTAGAAGGAAGACACTTCGGTGAATAGGAGAGCAGGGAGTGAGTCATTATGGTCATTTGAAAAAAGAGCGCAAGCACGATGCCACCCTCCTTTCCATCTGGCCTTTCCTACTTTCTATTTCTCTCTCTCTCTCCTGAACTTCGTTTGGCCAGCCATGTTTCCTCTCCTGCTTTGAAGTTCCATCCCATTCCTGAACTTAGTGAACCTGTCTCCCTCTCATGTACCTTAAGGTATCCGCCTATATTTCCAAAATCATTCTGATAGATTATCCACCCAACTCTTCTCTAAAAACAAAGACACAGGTCTACCTCATTCATTGTCTACTTCTTACCTCCCAGCCAGCATTTGCCCACAATGTTGAGATCACTGACATCATAACTTCTCTTTACCTAGACCTCCTATATCTTACTGAGACCTTGCTGAAGCCAAGCTCCTAATTGATTGTAGAGCTCCTTATTTTTTTTCAAGACTATTCCATTGCTCATCGTGACTTGAACGCTAGAAATGGCTGCTGTATTCTACTCATCCACAAAAATGCCATTGGCTGCAAACTTACTACATCTCAACTGTACACATACTCACAATACCATCTAGGTTTTGAAGTCAAACACTTTCCATAGCCCTCACCAGTTTTTCTCTCATTTATTGTCCTCCTGATGACAATAACCGGTTTGCAATCATTTAATGACCTCCTAACTTATTCTTTCATCAAACAAGGCCTTACTTGAACAGTTTAAATAGCACAGGGATACCTCCCTTTTGGCTTTCTTTCTTGCTGAAAACAATGTAATCCAATCCGGTTCTCTTTTCACACACAGTAATTGCTGAAGTCTAGTGGGGAAAATGTCTCTTTTCTACTTGGTGCCCCAGATTCTTCACCTTTTAATGGTCCCTATTTTTTATGCAATTATGGCTCTATGCACTGTGTCACAACCATTTAGTATGACAGTGTGTGCTCTGTTACTCTAATTGTATCATAAAATTGGCTTCACTCAATTAGGTTATGTACATTTCTGGTAAGGCCATTCTATGTTGGCACAAAAATGAAACTAATGGCATGGAATTTAAATTTCATATGTGTTCTGCAGTTCATATTTATACCCTCCACCTATATGACAAACATGTATTGCTTATAATGCACCATTGTGCTCTGGCTGAGGTGCAGATTAAAAGTACTCTAGTATCACATAACAAGTAAAAAGAGCAATTGCTGCATATTATATATTAGTTGAACCACCCCTAATGTGTGCACTGCAAGGCAAAATGCTGGTCTTAATGAATAAAATTGGGGTATGGTAGACATTTAAAAAAGTAAGCACCTACGAACAACAGTTACAAAAAGTTGTTTGTTATTGTTTAGGTAAAGACATACAACAAAAGAGGGGAGCACTCTAAAGAGTAATCAAGAACAAACTTCAATCATTGATATCCAATTAGATGGTGTTTCTTTCAAAGTCCACATGTATAGTATTTTCTCAGTTCAGTCTATTGATTCAAAAAGACTTGTGAACAATATATACATCTTTATTCTCTCATCTTCCAACATATATTGTTTCAGCCCAGTCAACGCGTTTCATCCTATACAACAGGACATCATCAGGTCTGTAAGAGGACATACATATACATTATTTACAAATTTAAAAATGATTGATAAAACACAATTTCAAAAAACATGTTCCCTGTATATAACTTCATATTAATCAAAAACATATCTTATTCAATAGCCTGTACAGCAAATTAATTCTCATGTGTCAACAAACACATCAAATAGTATTCATGCTAGTTTCATCGTGTTCATTAATTGATAATCAAAACTACTACTTATGTCAATAAGACATATATGTTCTTAATACCAGCCTATATTAAAATATATATCAAGCCAAGCTGGTTTACCTTCAAAAACTTACCAAATCAACCTTATCTTGTATAGTTACTGCTCGAACTGGATTAGCCTCACATAATATTAAAGGAATAACACTACACCTACTACTATTATTACTAGTGGAGCACAATAATACACTGGAATACCTAAAACTAAACAGAGATAACTCTCAAGAACTTTGTAGAGTTCTCAAAAACCTACACATTTTGATTATAGACGAGATCAGTATGGTATCCAAATGAATATGGCTTTTGCTCATTTACGTATGACAGAAATACTGAAGATTGGACAGGATAATCTCTTTGGTGGTAAACATGTAATTGTTTTTGGTGATCTACTTTAACCTACTTCAGTTAAAGGGGACCCAATTTCTAAAACTGTGATAGCTAAATAAACGAGGTAGGTAATGTGAGTATTTGGTTATATTTTTTGAACAATGAGCTAACACAAATTGTGACACAATCAGATGATGAAGAATATGGGAACATTTTGAAAGCTATTAGACAAGGAATTGTTACAGACAGTGCCAAAAAATCTTCAAAGAAGTATATCCACATTATTCCCACATTTCAAAACTGCTGAAGTTATGCATTCCCTTCTTTTACAAGGACTACCTATTGTTTGTTTGATGCCAATCCTGGAAGAATGCAATGATTTAAATATGGAAATGTTATCAATGGAATAGGAAGAAATTATACATTCACCTTGCAAAGATTCATTTGAAACTCATGGAGCAAATATTTCTATAACAAAAATCTTATCTACTAAATTATTAAACATGGAAAAATCTGTGTCACAAAAACCCGATTAGAAAAAGACTCATTTATGTGCCAAAATAGGTGTGTTATTTACGATGCAATTTGGATGTAGAACAAGAGCTTGTCAATGGAGCAATGGAATATATAGGTAAATTTGTACAGTAAAAAAGTAATGATGAAATTGAATTAGTTACTGTCAAATTTGGCAATATTACAGACTCCAAACACATTGCAAGAGCAACAGCAGAATTTTTATTAGTCAAAAACGTATATATTTGAAGAGAACAATTCCCTTTGTATTTAGCTTATGCTGTCACAATACATAAATGTCAAGGTTTAAGTTTGGATTATGCATTATTTAACATTGGCTCAACAGTTTTTAAAGAGGGTGTGGCATATGTTGCTTTATCCTGTGTGAAAACGTTACAAGGACTATATATTATAAGTGTGGATGACACCAAAATTAATGCTGACCTTACTTGTGTATGTGAATCTCATCATTTAAGACAGATATATAGTCTTTCACTTGGTGACTATCCAGTGGTGTGTAAACATAAAATATATCCATGAAAAGAAAAGAAACCTTCAGAACTGATGAGGCTTTTGGGAATGTTCAGCCGTGTAAACAAAAGAAGGAAAACAAACTTTGAAATTCTTGGCTTTCAAATTAATTACGCAAATGGTATTAACTACTGTAGTAATGCCATTGTCAATTTGCTTCTATATATACCTTTAGTGAAAGTCTTACTTTTGGAAAACACAGATAAGCCTTTTTGTAAGACTGTAAGTAATTTGTATCCCCTACTTCAGTTAAACACACAATTGTGCCAATCTACAAGTGGTGTCAGAGATATAGCCGATGTTTGTAGAGGAAATATTCATTTCTCAATAAATGAGCAACAGGATGCCCAGAAATTGTGCATGGTTATTCCTGAAATACTAGCAAATGATCCTTTCACTCACCCTGATCTTTTTGCTATAGGCTTCTATTGGGAACATGAATGTTTCCAATGCTTAAATGCATTGTCAACAGTCACGGAATTTGAAAGATTTGTATATCTTCCTGTTCCTGATTGCAAATCAATATCATTTAGGAAATTGATATATCAAGCTGTGCACTCAAATTTATAGTCAAACTGTGGATGTAAACTTGTTTCAACACTTACATTGACAAAGGTGAATAAATATTTATGTGTGTAAAGAAGTGCTCCAAATAATCCCAAAATTAATACGGTAATTACCGATTTTACTGCTACTCAAATTTCAATAGCTGGATGCACTTTTACTTGTCCTGCAATTATTTTCAACCATGGAGAACACAGAAATGTTGGTCATTACACCATACATTTAAGAAATAATACAGGATGAACTGAATGTGATGACTGTCAGTTAACCTTTAAACACAGATTGCCAAAAACCTTAATGAACTGTAGCATTCTCATACTAACTCCTAAATTTTAAATCTAGATTAGGAAGTGAACTTTTGGGAAACAAGAAGTACATATGCTACATAGTACCTACAGTAAATACGTCATTATGTGGCCTAGCATGGTTGATGACCTCTGAAGAAATCTACGGCTTTAGGTTAGAAAGGTAACTACATATTAGGAACAGATTTACCAATTACAGCCCAACTCACAGTTAAACAAGCACATTTTATATTGGGGTTTTTCAGAATCCATTTGATTTGTGTTTTCCCCAGTTATGCATGATGAACAAACAAAAATCCTAATGTCCACCCAGTGATGAACGAAAGCTAACCTGGACAACACTAAACAAAACAAGTGTGTTTTAATATGTATGTTAATCACTGTATGTTACATCTTTTCTCCTCTAGTGTTTTTATTTAAATAAAGAAAAATGTTTGGTAATTACAAAGTAACCATAGTATTTAATTTTTATACGACACAAATCTATTTCAATAAACTTACCGTTCACTTACCTTCTCCTTTACTCTTCAATTGCATCTAATTACTACCAGTACCTGTAAGTGAAATGTTAGCGATAATACCCAGCTCTTTATTAAAATGATTTTGAAAATAGTGTTAACAAGATTTTTTTTCTTCTTTTTGTTTTGTGTTTTTTTGTCCATGAACTGTTAGTCAACAGGACCATCTATAACCCAAAACTAAAACATACCCAACAAGGCACCAAGAAACCTCCTCTAAAATGAAAGGGAAAAAAAAACTTTCAGGTTTTCGAGAGGACAGTGGTGAGCAATAACAAGCTCCAGATGAATGTTTGAGTTACTCTCTCCTGCCACGATCACTGTCTGACAGTAGAGACAGCAGGTAGCAGTCCCGCATAGGACTCTACTATGTTACTCTGCTGCTGAAGTTGGTTTGCAGCAACTTGCGACCCAGTTACTGGAATGGTGGGCTGACCAGAAGTAGGAGGTTGTGGTCATGGTTGAGTTGGCACGCAGGAAGTAGACGGTACAGCAGCAGGTGGAACGCCCCCAGGAGCACCAGAGGTTTCCTCCTCAAGTTGGGCCCATTCCAACTCCTGACTTCTTTCTGCCCACTCCAAACAGGTTGAATCCATGGTGCACAAGTGCATTCTCACCCCCATTGTCCCTAGGGAGTACTGCTGCCCTGATCCACGTGAGATGACTGTATTGCATAAACAACAAGTCACATGCCATATGTTCACTTTCTTCTCACCTGCTGGAATGGAAGAATTGGCATATGACCAACTCTTTAAGTTTTTTGTGGTGCTCCATTGCAATCTACTCCTCTTCCTCCTACAATTGATACTGAGCAGCTGCAGCAGGTTGACCTCCTTCAGCTGTTTCATGGAAAACTCCAGCAAAATTCCAGCAAAAAAGGCAGCAGGCCTGGTGGAGTTGTGACCAGTTCAAACCCAGAACACACATGATCCAAAATATGAACCACCTTGCTATTGGCTGGAAAGAAATGTTTCCATCCTACCAGAATCCCTGTTACTCTTGTGGAGTACTGCAGTACTCCCGAGACAGTACCACGGTACTCGTGAAATACTGGAAAAAAATAAAAATGATAACACTGCCTATTTTTTTTACACAACTTATATCCTGCTTAGTAGTATTACTTTTAAGCAAAAAAATCTAACTTCACTATAAGTATAACTATTTTGCTTTGCAAACACTCAGAAAAATGTTTGGGCTACACATTTGAGCCCAACTCTACCAAGCAAATATTAAATCATTAACATTTCAACATTCAATAAACGCAATTTATTATATAGTGACACACCATAACAAACCTATCTCTTCTAAAAACCCAACAAATTCACACAAAAAACAAAGGATACAACTTAGTTATAACCAGGGGCTATTACATCACACCAACAACACATTTAAACTAAACAAACTTTAGAAATAGCATAGTTATAGTTTTTAATTTAAGGCTTTTAGTTAATATTTTATTACAAAAATTATACTACGGTCCATAATTGAACTTTACACATAAAAGTCACTGATACAGTCGTACAACTACAATTCGCCAATGTTACATTCATTATTTTTAACAGTAAACAACGGTTTCTTAACGAATATATTAACATATGAATCATATATAAAAAGTGATATGGAATAGCAAGATTTTTTGGCACTTGGCGATATTTGGCGAGTTATAGTGGTTCGACTGTATCAGTGATGTTTATGTATAAAGTTCAATTTTTGTAATAAAATATTAGCTTAAAACCTTAAATTAAAAACTATTTCTAATAATTGTATAAATAGTTTAAATGTGTTGTTGGTGTAATGTAATAACCGATAACTATAACTAAGTTGTGACCTTTGTTTTTTTAATGAATATATATATATTAACTACCGGTGGTCGCCATTAGGTAGTTACAGTTAGGACCTACTTTCCATAGATGAAGCATTTTTTGTTTTGTTAACAACTTTAGCAGCACTTGAAAAAATGTTAAACTAGTTTGCCACTCACTTCAGCTGCAGTTTTGAAAAGTTCGGGCATAACCGTCAGACGGGGGCTGAGAAAAAGGGGGGTCCCAAAACGTGTTTTCCACATGCAATTTCCCATCTGTATTTTAGACACAACTACAGTCCAAACCGCTGGATGGAATTGCACCAGATTTGGCAGAAAGCTAGATCTGGGTACAGAAAGACCTCTTTCTGTAATTTGAAGTAAATCCGTTCAGTAGATTTAGAATTAGTAAGAAAAAGATTTATAGAAATCTAGGGACGTGGATCAATCGTGGATCCACCGCAGTGGCTCAGCGGATCCACGCGCCAACAGCAATGCCATGATTGGCTGGCCGCAACGTGACAGGAAAGTTGCACCTGCCACTTTATGTATTGGGACATAGTCCCGGTGCATGAAATGCTGAATGTAATAGAAGGGGTCAGGGTGGAGGTTCCCTGACCCCATGGGTGTGATAGTGGGGTCGCTGAGGGACCCTGATAGGCAAGAAATTGCCCAAAAAATCTTTTTTTCCATGTGCAAGGATCTGCAGATCCATCACTGCACTCAGCAAGGCACCCGTGTGAATCTGCAATGGATCAGCAGATCCAGCCCCAATTGGAAAAAAAATACATGCACTCACAGCCCCACATACACAGTTTCTTATAGCCCCACACTACCACTCATACACCTACTCACACACCCATACAGCAACTCACAAACTCACTTACAGGCCCACACCAGCACTCGCAAACCCACGGAAATTCCTACACAGCCACTCAAATACCCACTTATACACTCACACACCACACTTACATATCCACACAAGCACTCACACACCCATACATCTACTCGTACAACCATCCAGCCACTGACATGCCCTCTCACAGACCCATGCAGCCACTTACACACCCACTCACAGACCCATACAGCCACTCACACACCCACTCAGATCCATACTGCCTCTCACACACCCACTCACAGACCCATACAGCCACTCCCACTCACCCTCAAAACCACTTACACACCCATTCATAGACCCATAAGCCACTCATACACCCACTCAGCCACCCTCGCAACCATTCACAAACCCACTCATAGACCGATACAGGCACTCACACACCCATACAGTCACTCACGCACCCACTCACACACCCTCAAAACCTCTTACACACCCATGCACAGACCCACACAGCCACTCACTCACACACCTATTCACACAACCACACAAACACTCACACACCCTGCCATACACACATACAGTCACTCATACGCCCACTGTATTAAATGTGTTGTTGTTTTGAATGAGTGCTTTTGGTATGGAACGGATCCGCAGATCTGTTGCGGAGCCTAAATGTGTTGCTGTTCTGTATTGAATGTATGCTTTTGGTTGGGGATCTGCGACGGATCCATTGATCCGAGTGACAAATTAAAAAAAGGATTTAAAAGAAAACAAACTAATGTTTAGGAAAAGGGTTGGCTCTTAAAAGAGTCTTTCTGTTTTTGACATGTAGATGATAATTACACATAGAACAGGATGCAGTATTTCAAGTTGTTGAGGAACACCTCGTTGCCTCGATATGAAATGGACTTTGTCTTTGCAATATATTCCATCCATATCGAACCGTAAGTTGTTGTGGTAAATGGAGCCCATGTTGTGGTCTCGGAGGAATGCCGAAACGGTTTTATTGACATGTTTCTTGGATTTCTCAATCTGTGGGCAAAATTTGGGTGACCACTGCCATTTCTGTCTTTGGCAAATGTTGGAGAACACTAAACGTTATGTGGGGAAAGTGTCATTAATTTACAAAAGGTATCCTTCATTAGGATTTCCAGTCCTACCTCAGTAACTGTGGATAGGTCATGGGCACCACTGTGCCGAATCATGAGGTCTGGATGTTGGCAATCCACAATGCTTTCTACCGCAGGCAGAAATTGATGCCAACTTAACCCTCTCTGGCCAACCCAAGTAATGTGTACATTAGGTAAACTTCGGTCCCTGTCAAGGCCACTCTTTCTAGCACACTCTCCGGCCCAAAATACAAAGCTATGGCCCACAATCCACACTCTGACCATTTTAGAGACAAGCAGGAGTAGCACACAAGAAATTGCTGCAGCAGAATGATGCAGATGAAAGGGAGTTAAAATGGAGGACAGCATCTAATATATAAACAAACATATTTGATTGGATGGTGAAGATGTGCAGGGAAGTAAAATTAGGTAGTGACTTTAAAAACAAAAATAACTAACTTTGTGGTTAGCTTTGGGGAAAAAAAGTTATGTTATTTGGTATATGCTTGGAATTGCCAACAGTCAACCATGCCTGTTACAGTTTAATTTGAAGCTAGTATGCTACTCAGAGAAAGTCTTGTGAACTTGTGACCTAGTGCTAGCAGAGAGTGTTCCAAACATGATTACTATGGAAACAGAGCTAAAAGAGTGTGGGGGAAAGGGAAAAAAAGAGACTGCACTGTGAAACATAAAGGTACAGTGGTGTACAAACATTGCTCACCATGGACTGTTGGCTTCTAATTGAGTATCTTTTACAAAGTCAAATATAAATGCACAGCATTAACAGCAGATTGTTAAATGCTCGTAAGGGATTTTGTGTGGATCTGGAGATCCACCACGAATTTACACAGGGGGCAGCGCTAAACACCACGGTGGATCCGCAGATCTTTAGTGAGGAGGATGAGCCATCACAGTTTTTTTGGGCAGCACCACCTCCCCTCCATGCTGGTAGTAGGCAGCTGGCCCGACAGTGGATACACCCTGCAGGAGCGTCGGCTGCGTTGGGGAGAGTGCGCCAGTGCGTGAGGCGCACCAGCCAGGTTCAGTGCACCGTGCAGCAGCTGACACACCACTGCGCAGATATCTTGGACCGCAAATAGGACCTGCTCGACCTGCTAGGCGTCAAAGATTCTGGGGTTCGGTGAGTATTCATTATTTGTTGTGTTTGTGTTCTAGAATGCTAAAAAAAAATGCTGAATAGC
Organism: Calotriton arnoldi; assembly: GCA_963921515.1. Taxonomy (NCBI): domain Eukaryota; kingdom Metazoa; phylum Chordata; class Amphibia; order Caudata; family Salamandridae; genus Calotriton; species Calotriton arnoldi. Next base: position 2,072,539 of record CAWUFW010001273.1, read on the forward strand.
ATGCTGCTCACACTGAGAGATAAGTTACGTTTAGTTTATCTTGGAATATTATTATGTGATCCAGTTTATAGTTTCTGCTAGGCAGGTGCTCAGCAGCATACTCATCATTGGTGCTCGCTTTGGCTGATTGATTAGGAAGTCATTGCAGACTGTCCTCCTGTCACCATAGTGAATCAGTGATAGCAGTGAGTTAGCGTTCTCTCTGTGACTTTGTTTATATAGCTCATACAGTCCCAAGCTAACAGCGATGTGTAGTATGCATCTATGCATTGCAAAAAAGGAAGACTGAGTTGGTCCATCTAGGGGGGTCGAGCTTGAGAAATGAGAATAGAATCAAAGATCATTTACTACAATGCATTGCTTCCACATGTAGGGGCTGATTCTGATGCGGGTTGGAAAAGCTTCCCGACCGAATCGGTTGGGAAATGGTGTCCGACCCACTCGGATCGGGAAAGTCCGACCGGCGGAGTAGGATGCATCCGGATGCTTCCAGATACGATTTGGTTGAACTCCCATTGACTTCAATGGGAACATTTGTTCCTAACCGCATCAGAATTGGGCCCTCGGTCGGGAAGACACGTTCCCGATCCGATTTGGAAGGAGCAAATGCCGTTAGGAGGCCTTCCTAACCGCATCAGAATCAGGCCCTCAATCGGGAAGCTTTTCCAACCCGCATCAGAATCGGGCCCGTAGTTTTTGTTAAGGAAATTAGGAATAGGGATTTTAGGATTAGTAATGGCAACTCAACGATATTCGATAGTCGAAACTACTCGATACAAACCCACTCGTGCAAAGCACAATGGATTAAATTTTTGTTTCATTCCTGTTATCCCTGCATTATCTTTTTTTTCCTTATATTATATGGTTTTCTTTTTTGATAGCTGACTTTTTCCGGTCTCTAGTCTCTAGTTCACTAAGTTATCTTCTGCTTTGTTGCTAATCTTTCCCTCTCTTCTATATATCTTGTGGTACTGTAAGAGGAAGACTAATAATAACAATTGTTTTGGTACTCTACTGTCTACCGTGAAGATTGCAGGCCGAAGTAAGCTAGTATTATAAATAATATTCACCATGTATGTTTTTTGAGAAGTGTTTCTATTTCCTGCTCATGCTCTAACAGTTGATTTCACGAGAGAGTGACCATGGTCTCATGGACCCCTACCCCACCGCCCCCAATGTTGTGTGCTGTCTCATACTTTCTCATTTACACAGTACCAGCAGTTTTCCATGAAAGTGCCGCATGGCTGGAAAAAACGTATGAGGTGCTACTCCCATTGCATTTGTCAACCAACAGCATATGTCTTTTATTGACCATTATTCCATGCCTGGCTTGTATAACATTGTGTGAATCAACCAAATACCCAGAGTGATATTTTTGTTAGAAGATACTGCATTGGTAACCGAACTGTAGTGATGAATTGCGGTTGTACTTTTTGATTGAAAAATTTAAAGGGTGGCTTATCTGGCATCTAAAACATGTATAATGTTTTATTCTAGCCACACAGACCACTAGTGACATCGGCTCCAGTGCCTTTGCAGGAGGCAGTTCAGTTGGAGGGGGAGAAGCAGCAGCAGGGATAGGCACTGGTAAGTCCCATAATTGTTTGCTTATAGTACCAGGGCGTCGTCAACTCACGGCCCTGAACTCCCCCCCAGCAGCTTTACCAGGTGCAGTGGTGGTTGAGGTATTATGACCTCTTCTATCTGTAGCTCACCAAAAGCTCACATAATGAGCGTTGATGGCTTGAGGGAAACGTGAAATAATGATAGGTTAAAAGAAAGGAAAATGGTATATGAGTGAAAGGGTGGGTGGGTGACAAAAGAGAAGTATGCGTAAAAGGAAGGTTGGAAGAAAGGGTGGATATTGAATGCATGGATCATGAATTGGAAATTTTGGTAAAAGACTGGATGAGGGAAAGTAAAGCTTAATCATGGTGACTATGGGTGAATTAGAATCAAAGGATGAATATTTTGATTGTTTTGTTGAATAAGCAAGGCAGCTCTTCTCATGGAGAGGGGCATGCTGCTCACCTACTTCACTTACTTTGTTTATGTAGGGTTATCAAAGCTATGGTACAAAGTTAGGAGTATTGTTTATTTTTTGTTCTACTCCCTTGACTAACTGTATTTGTTAAGTGAGCCAGATGTATCCCACCCATCATTCAACACCCCACCTCCTCGCCCATGGCATTTTGCCACCTATGATCAAAGTGCGGTATGGTACAATTTGTGGCATCACATGACTGCAGTGTTGGCTGTGCAATGTGTGTCTGCATCAGTTAATGCAGCATTTACAGAGTTTTCAATGCATTGCAACCCGAACACACAAGGTGTGTTTCCCTTCACCATCTCAGTCACCTTTTATTACTTCACTCCTTTATTTTTTCCTAAGTTCTTGCATCCCAACCTACCAAAAAATTGGAAAATCCATTCTTCGCATGTACCACATTTGATTTTACCAAGTGAAGTGAAGTGATTCCAGAATATATTTAATGGTTTCTTAGAACAGGCTGATACTGCCCTATTCATATTCATAAGTAGTGGGAGAGACGGTGCTCAGAGGAGAGAAGCTGTTCAGACGCTGTGAGAGGAGAGACACGGTTCAGAAGCTGTGAGACATTGCAGAGGCAGCCGGGAAACATGTGGACCAATGGTGCCGCAGAGGACGCCGCAGTTGGGCTGTGGAGCAGGCTGGGCAGAACGAACAGCCCCCATCAGTCTTGGGGGCCTCTAGGCCGAACTGGTAGGCTGCAAGGCCCAGGTTGGAGTTTCCGTAGTCCTGAACCCTGGGCCTGCAGTCTTGAGCCAGGGAAGCTAAGGAGGTTGACAGTTAAGTTAGAGTAGACTGGAGCCACCTAGAGGCAAAATCAGGCCAGTGTTTGGCATCAGGGGTTAGACGTATGGGAGAAGGCTTCTCAATTCATCCTAGTCCTCCCATGCCCTCCCCACCCCTAAGAAAGAAAGAAAAACAACAGTCTGCAAAAGCGGCTAACATAAATGGTCAAAGGTGAGACAAACAACAGAATTTTGCATTTCCACGAAGTCTTGAACCTCTGAGCTCTGAACTTTAGGAGCCTAATTAAACTAAGCTGAGTTAGTTTCTCTATTCACCTCACCCCACCCCGTCCCTTGCATCGTCCTTTTCAAGGAAGCAAAATATGGGCGTGGAGGTGTGTGATGGTGGTGTGATGCGATGTGAAGCACTACATCACTGAATCCAGTGGCAGCAGGTTCTAAGGGGGGGCATTAGGTGATTACAGTGCGGGAAGCCCTGGGTGCAGAGGCGGCTATTCTAGTAAGCTGGTGAGGCTTGTGTCCTGTGGCTCCGCCTGTATTCTCCCCTTGGCTCTCACTGTCTGCATGCTCTTCTGCAGAACTGGTTAATGCTAATCTCTTGGGACCAATGTCTCAGTACCTCAGTGTTTTAATTGGCTACAAAGGATACAGAGGAAAGCAGGAAAGCTGAGAAGAACGTGGTGTTTGCCATACAATTACAATATAATTTTAAATAAAATCTATAAACCTGTGGAAAAGCAGGTGCACTATGGCGGAGTGTGCGCTGAGTTCAAGAGGGAAAGCAAATGGGAGTACAAGCAGGGCAGTTGGTTTTAAGAGGGGGGAGAAAGCACAGCTAAAGAGCGGATGGGAGCTGAGCGAAACCTGGTGTCACACAATTAACTCTCTCTCCCCTTTCAGGCCAAGGAGGCATTTACCAGTTGGGCTGTCCCAAAATGGGCTGCCCCAAGAAAGGTGCAGGAGAAGTGAATATCTCTAGTTTATGTCTTCAATGTACCTCCCGGAATAGTGGTTGTATACTGGAATGTTCCATCAGAAGTGGGGCTGTTGTTGGAGGTCACCAGAAGGGAGTGGTTGACCGTACCGTTGCGGCCCAGTTATCTCCTCAAGAGGATTCCTCTTCTTCAATAAATAATCACCATCTGGACAGGTCATCCATTTATGTGATGGATTCGGAGTTGCAAACGACCCAGGGTTCATCAGCAAATACTTCCTCATCTGAACCTGGACCTACTACGTCTACTACTATTTTTGATATCCCCTCTTTAGAATCAAAGAAGACACAGGTCTCAGAGAAAAGGCAGAAGTCTTTACGGCTAGTTGCTGCCTACCATCCTCATTACGTGACTTTGTAACTAAACATTTTAAAATTAAAAGTCCAAATATAGCACGTGGTCCGAATGAGGAGGAGGGAATTGTGGTTAAAAGTAAAGGTAAAATTGATGTTGATGTTGAAAATGCAGTCTATAGCACCGTTAGAGTGGAAGAGACGCACTCCTTAGGAGGGAAAGAAGATTGTGTTGGGGGTATGTTTCCCTCTCATTTGAGGCTCCATCTTAGGTGCTTTAGTCAAAAATCAATTTTCTTGATGTGGCAGTTTTGCCAAAGGATAAGAAGATCAATATAGATCATTTATGCCCTTTGTGTGAATGTTCAGGGGGCCTGGACTTGTCAGGTCTCTACAGTCTGACTGAGGGGGTTCAAAACCTGAAAGGGAGGGTGCCTGGAACTAGACACCTAGATCTTCATCATCCCCAGTTTCTATGAAGAGAGCCGGGATAGGTATAACATCGATTGAAACAGTAAGAAAGTGGCTGCTTGAATGTATATCTTTTGCTGAGTGTGAAGAGTTTGAGGAATCCTCTGTTGAACCCACGAGGGGGACTGATGAAAATATACAAGATAATCATGTATTACCAAATTAGATTAACTCCCTGGGAAATGTTTTGGATTTTACCGAAGATCTGCCTATGTTCAATCTTCTTTCCATAATGCAGGTAACTTTCCAGGGAATGTTAAAAGTTCTGGTTTTGAATAATACGCAAAGTATTAAGTTTATCCAACTGCTTGAATCCATCAATGAATCATTAAAGGATGAAGACAAAGATGTTCTGGTGGGAGAAGGACCAAAGGGTGTTACCTTCAAATCTGGCTCACAGTCCATTCCCCACGATGAGGTACACCCCGCCGCTGACAGTGTTAATGGTGGGAGTTTTGCATCAAGATGTCCCTATCTAGTTTTGAGGAGAGGAAGTGTATTTGGAATAAAAATTAATCTATCCAGATGTGGTGTTGTCTCACTGTGCCCAGGAGGGAGAAGGAGAGGCCAAGAAAGGAGGGGTGGTAGAAATTCAAAGGACCGTTTGAGATTAGGAGATTTAGCCCCTCCCAGCCAAGCTGTTAGGTCACCTACTATAAGGGCTTCTGCTACTTGAGGGGAAAATGCAAAAATTGAAGAAAAACATGCCACTGAGGGGAAATTTGGCAAGAAAGACAGGAAATCCCAAGAAAGAGTTTGGGGAATGGGAGAAGAAAAAGTAAGGAGTTTGGGGAATGGGAGAAGGAAAAGTAAGGAATATACATCAGTGGTGAAGAGTGTATTGGGGGTAACACAAAAATGTATAGGAATGCCAAAATTATTGCATAGTGTTCCTCTAGGAAACCTGGCTGTTGGAGTGCCCCGTAGTGGAGGGGGGTTTTGCCATAGCTCTAAATGCCAATGCCTCGCCAGGAGGAATGTGGATTGTTAACCTTGGTCTCAGTCCGCTGTGGCAGGAAATTAACTAAGCTCCAAACCACATGCATATGGATCCTTGCCGTTATAACTGACATGTATATAAATACGGAGGGGTCAAAACAGATGATATGTCTAAATGTGTGTGTGCCGCCAATTCGCCCCCTGCCTGAGTGTGAGCTGCTGAACCTGGTTAATGATGTAAAAAAAAATGATTTGTGACTTCCCAGTAGCATTGTTGGTGGTAGGGGGAGACTTTAATGAAAAATTAGTTTTTAAGGATTTTGATGAAGTAATGAAAGAATTTTTCTCAGCTTTAAACATTCCAGAATGCATCTTCTCAGGAAGCGCTGGGGAAGGAGATGCGAAAGTTCTACATTGTCTAGTTGAACTGGATTTGATAAATGTAAATGGCAGGTGCCATGATAATATTCCAGCTCGAAAAACATTTAAACAGAGTAGTAGCAAATTATCCATTGATTATGTGATGATTCCAGTTCACCAGTTTCAACAGGTGGCAAATTTTAGAGTTCTAGATATGGGACACAGTGATCATTTTGCTCTTAGCTTGGAGTTTAAAGAGGCTTTTCTACAATGCCCAAATGCCACCAGTGACCTGGAGGTACTTTATCACAAGAGAATTAGAGTCCAGAATACGGAAGAGGTACTACAAGCCCTCTCTTTAGTCCAATTTGAACCTTTCTGTTTAGAAGTAAGACAAGATGCACTAGATTGGTACACTAGACTAATGAAACAACTGCTAGCCCAGTTTAAGCTAGTAAAAGGAGACTCACACTCAAATAATAGCTTAAGAGGCAAGGGGAATACCTGGTATGACGATGAATGTTGGGAAGGTAGAAGGGTGGTAAACAGGAGCCGCAGCTACTCGAAGCTAAGTCCAAGGGATATAAGTTTAAGAACTGCAATGATAGCAGCGAAAACTGCTTACCAAAAATAATGTGCTCACAAAAGGAGAGAGTTCTGTAGGTTAAACTGGAAGGAAATGCTAACGACCTTTTTGACAGGGATAGCAAGAGGTTTGGCATCTAGTGAACTCTGTAACTCTCTCGCCACCATCATCTCTTAAGGCCCAAATAAGCGAGGAAGACTGGTTTGTTTTTATCGCCACTTTATACAAGGACGGAAGTCCTAAGACTATATTAGCGGTGCAGGCCTGTATTTTGACTGACTGTTATAACAGATTCATTTTACACCTGTTCCGATTTTTCCCTTTCGACTTCTGTTGACTAGTACAGTGATTGAATAAGCCAAAGATGATAAATTGATGAGCAGTGTAGTGACCCCTCTATTCTATATCAAAAGCTCTATCCTACCCACATAATCCCTATACCCTACCCTGCAGTAGAGTAAGTCAGGTGTATGGGATACACTGTGATGTACGTGTCAAATACAATCTATATAGCACGTTTCTTTCCCTGTAGTGCAGTCCATCATTTTCCCCAACATCTACTAACGTCAGACAATATAACATCCGCATTTCATATGTGAGGTGTGTGATATAGTATCTTATCTATTATTTATCTGCCTCTTTGGAGTCAGGGTAGAAAGAGAAATGCATTTGGAGAAGAGCAGGGCCATTGGAATTAAAAATAGATAATTGTCAACTACTGCTGTCCCAGCTGCAGCCAGTAGCAAAATACCTGACACGTTGGCCAGCAATGTGCATGGCTCCATTATTTTAGCACAACACACAACTTGTATTTCATAGTGCATAATGCCGTACTAATTAATGAGAGGTAATTTATTTTTCCACTCAAAGTGTCTGTTTATTTATACTTACTTGGAAAAGGCTTTAGAAGAAAAAAATAATTAAATTACAGTTTTTTTAATCCAGTGTTATTCTGTGTTAATACTTTTCTGCCACATAGTCAGTTCTGTGTGGGTGAAACAAAATTGACCTTGTGACTCTCCTAATCATAATCAATTCACATTCCAATGGCCCTGGGGGACCTGCAATGTACTGCTACTGTGCCACCCACTAATTTAAGAAAATTGTTTGCACAGAGCATTATCTACACTTTATCTTTTTTGTTTTTCTCAATATAGCTACTCCTGCTGGCCCACCCGTAGGCCCCATCAGGCAGGAGATAGTGCCCCATCTGCGGCGGCAGAGGATGGTGCGTATCCAGCAAGAGTATCAGCAGGTGGTGGTCCTGGAAATACATGCCTCTCTGCTGGGCTCTAGTGTAGCCAGTCCCCCTCAGCCTTCAGCCTTCTGGCCACCCCATCGCTGGTGCTGCAACCAGCCAACTGCTGCCACCCCGTCCCACACTGACAACAGGCCATTGCTACACTGCATCCTGCAGCGGCTGGACACCATTGAGAGCCAGCTCACCACGATGGAGCAGAGCCTGGACCAGCTCCGGACCGACATCCATAATGCCCTCTTCTAGCCCCATGTAAAAAATTTAGTTTTGGTGGGAAGGACTTGTTGTGGCTGGGTGTAGAGGGTGGGAAGGGAGTTGGGACCGGGTTTGACTTTCTTTGGACATTTGGGACATTCGGGCTTGCATCTGTTCAGTTTGTTTGGGGAGAGGGGTGGGCATGTTGTGTGGGTGGAGTGGGTAGGTATCTTTGTAACATAAAATAAAGGGGAATTTATAGTTTATCTAAATGTATGCCTGAAGTAGTTTGTTTTACTTTTTACTTTGCACTTATGCAGCCTGTTTATGTGCTTGTAAGGGAGAGTTCACCACTTAGTTATAGAGTTATACCTCTCTAACTATCTTGACCATTAGGGGGGATGCTGCCGTAACCTATATTGTCTACAACTACCTAGATAAGCAACAGTAGCAGTTAGTTACTTACTCACTAAGTTAACTAGTTAACTTCGCTCCTTAGTAGTCTTACTTGAATATAGATGAAGCAATAACAAAGAAGGCATCACAACTTCACAAGCGAGGTCCCATTTCCAGTTCCACCCAAGTGAACTCCAACTGTATGATTAATCAGAATGATTATCCATCGTACGCAACTAAATGGTAATAAAAAGACAGAGTTAGTGGGTTATATCAAAGCTTTACAAAGAATTGACCCCAGAGTACTACACATTGATGACACAACAAAAATTTCTGATAGTGATAAAATTATTTGGCTAATGGGTAACTAGTAGTAACTTAAAAAATCCTTTTTTTTACCTTCCCATGGCGGTGCTTCTCAAAATGGGCACCGCAATGGGAACGCCAAAAACAGTTCCTGCACGGCATGGACTGTAAAGTCCTGCCATGCAGGAACTAGTGGGCATGTAGACGGGGGCACATGTTGTGCTCCCGTGTGCATCCACATGGCGTGAGGCACCAGGGGGCCCTGAAGGTCCCCCTTTTTTTCCTCTCTGCCACGGTTTTCATGGCGATGGAACCGCCATGAAAACTGTGGCAGAGAGGAAACTTGTATTATGCTTGACAGGACCGCGCAGTCCACCAAGCATATTGCAGCCTCCTGACCAACGCAACACTGGTTGCATTTCCCTGGCGGCTGCGGCGAGGCAATGGCAGGTCGACCGCCCTAATTGTAATAGGGCAGTCGGAAGACCGCTGTGCCCCCACGAGTCTGGCAGTCCGTGGACCGCCAGACTCGTAATTAGGCCCAAAGTGTGAAATGTGGCATTGTTTGCAGTTTGAATAAGTACAGACAAAGGCAATATTAGTGTGGTTGTTTTGTTAACTTAGGTAACCACTTTAAAGTCAAACCACACCACCATACCATAATTCCCCATCAGAATATAACACACAATATACAGAATGATAGAGCTCTTTCCTTTATGTTCAATATATTCTAAAGGAGACACCTGTGACATCAGGGAACTAAATGGGTAAATGTAATAGTAATCTTTTTAAAAATGGAGGTTAGTGTGTGCCTATGGCAGGCAATGTGGTCCGAGGGGAATAGTAAAATAATCATCATCATTACACAAATGAATTATGCTAATGTCTACTCTAAAGTGCACCACAGCCAGGGTGTTTCAGAGGAAATTGAATTATATATACCTAAGAAACTGAATGCTGTTGTGTGGCTGTGTGTCTATGGTCAATGGATGGAAGGATGATGGATCGACCGAGGCAAAACAGGAATTTTCTTTTACAATTAAAATAAAATTAAAAATCAAAATTTAAAAAAATCATAACAATATTTTTACTTTTTTTAAATAAAATCTAACAAATACCTAAATAAAATTGAAAACATTTTTAAAATAGAAGAAATTAATATAAAAATGTTTACAATTTTTAATTAAAGAAACATTTAAATTAAAAAAAAAAAATTGAAAAAGACTTTTAAAAAATTGAGATAAAAAATAACAATAAGTCAAATTATCCTCAAGCATATTATTAAACGGATATCTCATCCTTCCATGCAAGCCTATGGCAAAGTACACTGGCTGGCTACACAAAATGGCCACCAGCCACATGGTCACAACAACAACCAGCAAGAAGGTATGGCCACAACAAAGAACACATGAAGCCTATGGCAAAGGCACACAGGCTGGCTACATAAAATGGCCACTGACAACATGTTCAAGCAGCATGCAAGGAGTCATGGTCACAACAAAGAACACATGCAGGCCTATGGCAAAAGCACACTGGCTGGCTACACAAAATGGCCACCAGCCACATGGTCACAACAACAAATAGGAGGCATATTTACCACTACTAATAACCCACTTTCCAACAATCCTCAATCCCCTGGGTATTCTATCTGCATCAATATATTTCCTAAGAGACATGGCACCAACTACTTTGCTGATTCCCTCTTTTGTACTTTTTCCAACATAATAAACATTTCTCTTAAACTTTTTGTAGTTTCTAACACTTCATTTGTCTAAGATGTTATTCCAGAAAAGATTTTGTTAGCTAACTCTTCCCTCTTGTCAAAGTTTTTTGCCATAATCAACAATCACTGAAAAAGCGCCTTGTTCCTTGACATACCATTATAAACAATACCTTGGTAATAGGAAAATCGCCTGGCGCTAAGCTCTCAGTTCACTGGTCCCCACCAGTGTAGTAATTTCTAATACAAAAATAACAGTACCGAGATATTGCAAATTTTGCACAACAAGCATTCTTTCGAAGTTTTCTTTGTTCTTTCTTTATTTGATTAGTTGTAGAATCTCTTTATACAGCAACAAACAGCCACCACGTGTTTCGAGCAGACTGCCCTTCTTCAGGGCTGTTACAGACAAAAAATGTAAATCAGTAATTTCTAATTTACAATTTAAATTGACATACACAAAATACATATTAATCACACAATACTTAAAAATACAGTCTCGAATATGGACATTTCTTGAAAGTTAATAATTTGCACCAAAACAACATATACACAACTTCTTAGTTCCTTACCATTTATACATTACTAAACATCGATATTATTTACATAGTTCTATCCAGGGGAACAGAACTGTAGCAGCAGTGACCCAGAGCATAATCCTGTGCTCTAGTCTCTTATCATTTCCCAAATTCAATGTCAAATTTCAAAAAGCAGTTACCTAAAGTAAAGATGCTCTGTTTTTGAACACTAAATCCAGGAAAAACAAAAGTCCATCATCAACACTCAAAATGTGATAATCTTGACCAATTGTATTCTGCAAATAACAATTAATAACTATTACACTTCCATTATTGGGAATTTATTCTAATCTGTATTGTCCACTAATAGATAATTGGCAACTTACTCTAGTATGAAGTAGACATTAAATACTCCTTCCTCTTCTGATCATTAGATATTCATATATTAATATTCAGCATCCATATGGCTGTCTTTAAATCTATTGAGAATCCCTTATAGAATAAACAGAAATTTTATTCCCATATTAAGAGCTCCTCTCTCACTTTGCCACATTAAATCAGTTCAATCGATGTGCCTCAGCTCTCCTCAAGTTTGAGTTTTTATCCTTGTTCATTAAATCCCCATGATACAGGATACTGCAATGGATAATCATACGTTCTAATTCCTGTCTCCAAGATATGATATCTGACAGTTTTTTATTTTCTCTATTTAAATTACTATATATTCGTTTTATTTTACTGTGGGGGCAGGTCGCCGAATTATCTTACGCACATCCTGTTTGATTGTTTCTAAATTACTAGTGCAGACATCTACATTGTAGCCACATGTATAGAATTTTATTAATTTGCCTCATATATTATTGTTATTTCTGACAAACAAATAAGTTAGGAGGCATTAAAGACAATCATTTGGACACAATCATAATACCTGATACACTCTATATTTATCAGCGTGCTTCTGACCATCTAACACTTATCAATGCTGTACATGACAGCGTATCACCATATGTGCTTTCTGATACTCACATCCTAATAGTACCCTTTATTCACCCTTTTAACTTGAAGTCACTTTCTACAAGAAAAGAGCTCTTCTAAACTCTCAAACAAGCTATATTGTTTGTGTGCGCTGACTCACAGAGACGCAACCGGCATAACAAGCCCAGAATATACCACCCTTTTAACTCGAAATCATTTTCCACAAGAAAGCTTTTCTAAAATCTCAAACAAGATGTATTGTATCTGTGCACGAATCCAGCATATCTAGCCCTGAAAATACAATTTTATGGCAAGAAACACCACCTCTGCTCGTCCAATCGTCATCCCTTCTTACTTTCTGATATAATCTATAATCACAAGCTTGCCTCTGCCAAGGCTGCCCGGGGGGGCCACGTAGGGGACCCTCCAACAGGGCGGCCGCCTTAGTGCCACAGGAAGGCACAGAAGTCTGCGGACTAGGCTCCCTGGGCTAGGAACCAGGCGGTCTGCGGGCCGCGTCACTTCCGGCCGTGGGAGGGGGACAGGGCTACAAAAGCCTTCCCCCGCCCACTGTACGGTCTCTTGACCGCTGCCCGTCTCGCTGTTTCCCGCCCTACCGCTTACCCTGCGGACGGCCAAAGGGTAGTACGGGGAGGGGAAGAATCTAACTTATTGTTTTGTGTTGCAGGAGGAGTTACAGGGCGATCCAGAGTCTGCAAGGTACAGAAGGGTACTATATTGCAGCAGCACAACAAGGGTGCTAAGCCAAGGATACCCAGGGATGTCTTAGCGTGACCCCTGGAAGAACTACTGCGCCCCGTTAGTCCTACGGGCGGTTGTGGGTCTGAGCAACCGGGGGCTGCCTGTAACGCTCCGCCCACCTGTTGGGGGCGTGAGTAAGGAGTGGACTGGCGGTCCACTGATGGGAGGGGTGGCCTCTCCCAATAATTGGTAACCACCGATTGGCGACGGCCACGGTGCAATTTGGCTCATCAGGCGGGCAGGCGGCATAGGGGCTGGCCTGCCCTGGGATCGCCCGTAAGATAACCCACCATGTTGGCATATTGGTTATGCAAATAAACCTGCAGCAAATTTCTCCACTAAAAAGGTGTCGTGTGGTTTATTTATGTATGTTACTGTATGAGAACTGAGGAGTGTTGCCGATATTGGCACTATGGCAATCAAATTCTTAGGAATGTAAAGTTGTAGCATAGCCTGTCACTATATACATCGTAGTTGTGACTATGTTTATCCTTACGCTCGAAAACATTTTTACAAGATAAAGTATTTCTGAACTGTTACACTGTGTATATTGTATCTCTGCGCTCAGTGCGCTGGCAAAGAGCCCCTAATACAGGTCTAGCCCTGATTCCATGACAAGTTTTTGGTGAACTGAGGTGAAAGACGCCCGTGCTCCCTTTTAAGCCAATAGCTAATAGTTAATTGAACCCACCTGTCTCGAGCCCGCGCATTTTTAAATCGTAACCGACTACTAGAATCATTGTTACTTTATCTGTATTATGGAAAAATGAAAGCAAAGTCTTTGTTTTAAACACTTTGCTATTGCTGCTCCTGACCTTTACATCACAAGTATTAACCTTTTCGTCATTCCTTACATGTTAAAAAATAAAAACAATTCTAATGAAACAATACAATGATTTCCTTATCTAATCCACATGCTGGGAATCGAACCCTTAAAACCTTATCTATTACTCCCAAGTTGCAAGTTCTCCTGCACTATCCAGATAAAAAAAAAATCTTTTTTTATTGCGGCTGATGTTGTCTTAAATTCTACATGCTCCTATACTATGCATCAGCACCATATATATCTTTATTAAAAACTAGAGCACTTTTATATTGCTCCCGCTAACCTTACAAGGCTCAATACTCTTTCCTCCTTGTTTTCAAATTAAAGACAAATTCTAAAAGATAGAAAGAAATCATAGTTTAATCTGCTTGAATGGTGATCAAACCCATGATGCTTCATATATTCTTTTCTCCTTGCAATTTCCCTTATGCTATCCAATTTCTTCATGTACCTTTATTTGCTCTGATATACATAATCTTAGTCCTACTATGCTCATATATGGTTCATTTTCACAGTAACCCTTCCACGCCCAAGTTCAAAAGCGTGGTTCATCTAATTTGTTGTGACAGTGTGTAGTGCCCTTACCATACCATGCTATTCTAATCCGTTAAAAGCGGTCACGCCCTGTTCTTATATGAATGTTATGCTATTCTCACACTAGTTATATTGACCACTCTTTTGATCAATACCTATCCTTATCAGTCATCCTGAAGTTTTTTACTTCATTTCCATTAGATTGCCTACATCATTGTATGTCATTCCCTATCTATATTAAGGCCATATTGGACAGTTTGTAACTTGTTGGATCGAACATTTTAGGGCTATCAAGAACTGTGATATTAAATATCCGGTACCGATACACTTTCGTCATAATCACAAAATCGCAGAAGTAGGAGGCTTACGCTTTATGGGGATAGAACATGTTACCATAGATCGAAGAGGTGGTGATCTAGATAGAAAAATAAGGAGAAGAGAAACATTCTGGATAAACGAGGTGGAGGCAGAGGTACTTTTGTAGTATGTGAGTACTACTACTATGCTACTACTTCTACAAATGCAGTTTGCGTATAAGCTTCTTAGCGGTGAGAAACTTCAAATGTTTGTATAGAGAACGTTTGCTATCAAGAGAACCTTCTTTTTAGAAACTGCATTTTGTATTTTTTGTCTTTTAATTGTAATAATCCTATGACGTGAGTGAAATGGCTGCCCACAAGCTAATCTTTGTGAGCAGGTGAGATGTCTTCAACATCTAGCATGGTAACCAACCCAGGTGCTGGTCTCAATCAAACATGAAAAACATGAAACAATGCCCAAGTGCTAACACTAGCATCTGCTCCCACACTCCCCTTTCACGCTGTTCACTCTCCCTGGTACTTATCTGCTGACGGTGGTATTGGTTGGGGGTGCCTCATGTCATGTGGTAAGTGTCTGGTGGGATCCGGCTGGTGTGCACACTCTGTCCAATACCTGGCGTCTCTGGCTGCTGTCTCCACAAACCAGCACTGTGGAGACTGCCACATGCCCGCTGAGGCAGCGAAGACTGAAATGAATTCTGATTGGTATCTCTTCATCTAAAATGGGTTCCATGTCAGCGTTGTCATGGGGAAAATATCTTAGATGAGGGGATTCCTGAGACAGCTGGACCATGTGAAGGAATAGGCTGGAGAAAGATGGCACATGCAGCAAGACAGCACCACCGCACACTGTTAGGACCTAAAACTGCTGTGCACTGCACCCACCAACCAAATTCTTGATGCAGCAGAATCAGCAAGAGAAGAGCTTTCCAATCACAGGCACCAAGGAGCCTCTGCATTTCTCTCCACGACACTCTCCCCTCTATTGTCAACTTGACGCTGCCGCCGCAGCTGCTGTCGTGGAGATGGCCTCCCTCGCCAATCACTATTCTGAAGTAAGCCTCTGCAACATGCCATATGTCATCATGGAAAGTGTGAATGACACCTCTCACAAATAATTGCAAAACACGACTCCCAAAAAGCACACAAAAGCTGAAGAGGGGGTCCCAATGTCCATTTGCATGTATCTACAGGGGATCTGGCCGGTTGCTAAAACTTTCCCTCGCCAGGCATTATTATAGTGGGGTAGCACAGGTTCATAGTGTGGCAGGGACTTTCGGCATTACAACAATTGTTAAAAATTCAGTGCTGTGTTTATTTGTCTTCTTGTCCTCATTCAAGATTTTTAAACCAGGAAGAGGTATCAGTGGGCCCTGAGGGAGAGCGCGCATGGGACTTTCATAGCTAGTGTATATCTGATGACAATGCTTTCCTTAGATGTTTAAGAAACCATAAAAAGGTCTACAAATATTTTAATCCACATAAAGAATACAACATAAACGAAAGAAGATGAAACAATAGTAAGCGTTGTGGGCTTCACTGACAGTTTCAAATCACAAAAGGCCAATTTTCCATTTAATTTATTAAACAATTAAAATTAAGGCCATTGTGTGGCTTTACAGTACTATGTCTTGAGTAGTTAGAAATTACCGTGAATTTACACTGTGCAAAGGTCTGGCACATGGAAGCCTGTAATAACTGTATAGAAAGCACTCTAATTTTCTTATTAAAGTTTAGTGGTGACCTCAGTCCTTCCCTGTAATAGGAAACTGATCTTGCTATTCTACTGTAATGAGCTATTACAGTTCAGTAGTGATGTCACAATGACTACAGTCCGAACCAACAGTTAATGTGAAAGTCAGGCCACTGAACAGAATCAAACCTGATGCACACACAGTTAAAAGGAACCTAGCTTTACACCTCTCTTCTGAACTCTTTCCCTGAAAGTTCAAAGATATTGTTGGATGCCAAGGAGACATTTATGTCATCCTTTTTTACTTCATTGCACGAATTCAGGAACATATGGACATGTTACCATACTCATTTCATTTCATAAACTTTATGCGGCCACCATCATGGCCATAAAAGTACAACACACAATAAAATACCTTACTAAAAAGTGGTCAGTACATATTAATTTCATCATCAGATCAGGTTGCAAAAAACAGCATAAAAATAAAAGAAACATCTCCATTCAAAAAAAAAAAAATGCAATAAAATACTATAAAAGAGCCTAATAAGTCAGAATACATGCCGCCCCTCGAGCGAACCGCAGCACCAAGGAAGAACTGACACAAAAACAGGTTCTAGTAGCTCCATTAAACATTGATATGCTAACCTGTACTGTCTCTGATTTCTGGCTTTTAATAGGGGAACTAGCTATTGCTTAGTAAATCTGATGTAATAACCACAAAAGAAAAGAAAATGTGGCATAGATTGACCAGAGCGTTCATTACAAGGGCACAGTTGAAGCTGAAGCTTATGCTGAAAACCTAAAGGGAAGGACAGCAAGTATTTCACGGTGTCGGCCCTAAACCGAAATAATAGAGCTCGGTCCCTTCGTCCACCGACCTCCCACATGTAGCTAGAGAGGGGCTTCTCTGGGCACAATCGAAGGTAACTCGCGACCGGGGACATGTGCGACTCTTACCCAAGTCTGGGGCCTTGTGCCTGTGCTAATAGGAAAGCTTCAACTTGTTTTTTCTCAGGTAAAGTGTGAAGTGCGGTGTTAAAAGAGGCATGACTAAAGCCGATTCCATCAGGTGTATTCTTTACACTTGCCAGCCGTGGTATGGTCATGCCTTTGTCACATTCTAGGCAGTCACTGATTATGTCCCTTGTGAGGGCAGCTTTCTCTGTTTTCCATATGTACAACCAAAGCAGGGCCAGGCGGGCACTAAGTCTGTCAGTCATAAATACTAGGCCTAGTTCATTGTGGCATATAACATGTGGGGTGGGGGCAGAGATGCACAGTATCTTCCTAATAAAGGAGCAGATTTACAAGCCCCTTGCGACATCTTTACGACACCGTTGCATCACTTATGTGACGCAGCGGCGTCGTAAACAATGCGCCACTATGCGACAGATTTACAACGTGACGCATCTAGTGAGATGCGTCATGTTGTAAAGCCCTGCACTACATTATACCTAAGTCAGGTATAATGTATGCAGGGTGTGCATTCCGTCGCAAGGAAGCCCCGTAAAAGTGACGCAGTGAAATCTACAAGATTTCACTGAGTCACTTTTACGTCCCTGCTGCGTCAAAACCGACGCAGCATTGCAAGTATAGGATGCCCCTGAGCAGTGCTGGAGTTGCGTCACACTTGCGACACGACTCCAGCACTGCGTCACCTATACGCTGACAGATGCGTCACGCATCTGTCTCTCCTTGCGCCACGGTGCACCGCATTGTAAATGTGGCGCATCCATGGTGGCGCAAGGGGTTCCTAACGTCACGCAAAATAACTGGCGCATCCCTGCTGATCTGCAGGGATGCGCCAGTTATTGTAAATCTGCCCCAAAATGTTTTTCTTCTGTTTGAATAGCTGCGCAATCCCCTATACCCCAAATTTGTGCCCCGGAAGAAGCTACTGGGAGGTTTAATTAATGGCCCCAAACTCCTGCCTCCCGGTGACGAAGGAGACTGTATAGTGATCCAACCGCTCGCAATGACTTCTCCCTACACTGTGCTATATTTGGGGCCCAAGAGTTGTTGCACTGAAAACAACCCCTAGGTTTGAAAAAATGCGAGTGCTTAAGAGGCGATTAGTGCCCACAGAGATACCAGCAAGGCGTGAGCACTTTGGACTGCACGCCATTATAAATGTCTTACTAAAATTTGTAAAAAGTTCTAGGCTACCCATAAAATCTCACATGAATGAACTGCAAGATGGAGAGGGCTTTCGGTGTGCGAGCAGTCAGCACTGCGTCATCCGCATGCATTAGTACTGGTAAAGGGGCACTTTTTATCATGGGCAAATCCTGGGTGCAAGCAGTCAATGAGGATGTAAGATTGTTTATATACAGAATAAATAACAGGGGTGCAAGAACATACGCCTGACTAACCACTCCAACCCCCCTCCCACGTTTAATGCTTATTTCATTGGAGGGTTCCCCATTGTGGCTGATTCTGACCCTTGCTTTCCTGTTAGCCTGCAAAGTTGCCAGGAAATGCACCAATGTTGTATCCAGGCCCATAGTCAGCAGGACTTGCCATATAGTGTATATCTGATGACTATGTTTGCGTTAGATGTTTAAGAAACCATAAAAAAGTCTACAGATATTTTCATCTAAATAAATAATACAACATAAGCGAAAAAAGATGCAACAATAATAAGCATTGTGGGCTTCACTCACAGTTTCAAATCACAAAAGGCCAATTTTGCATTTAATTTGTTAAGCAATTAAAATGAAGGCCATTGTGTTTCTTTACAGTACTGTGTCTTGATTAGTTAGAAAGTAAAGTGAATTTACGCTGTGTATAGTTTTGGCACATGGAAACCTGTAATAACTGTATAGAAAGCACTCTAATTTTCAAATTAAAGTTTAATGGTGACCTCGGTCCTCCCCTGTAATAGGAAACTGATCTTGCTATTCTACTGTAATGAGCTATTACAGTTCAGTAGTGATGTCGCAATGCCTACAGACCGAACCAACAGTTACTGTGAAAGTCAGGCCACTGAACAGAATCAAACCTGCTTTACACCTCTCTTCTGAACTCTTTCCCTGAAAGTTCAAAGATATTATTGCAACTGTGTGACTTTCACGAATAAGTGATTATAAAGAGACGAAAACACGTGTGTGCAAGAAGTGCATGTTTACAAGTTGAGAAGGTGGGTCACCTGTACATACATTGCAATTCATCAGTAGATCACAGCCAGGTATCTGAGCAGGTGTGGCAGTGTATTTTACCTTTCTGAGGTCATAAACTCAAATTCAATAACATGGGATGAAATTCACCCTCAGTATTTACAGTGCTTTTGAAGCACAGAAATTGAGGCAAAAAATATATAAAGAAACTAGCCTTTACATCAAATGCAAATATTTGTTTCCAACATGCTATTATTCTGGAGGTCCTCAAACCTCACTGCGTCCGAGTGTAGGTTTCACATTAATAGGAATGGAAACAATACAGAATAGACTAATATTTTATTCATTTTTTGCCAAATTATGCGCAAATCCATTAGGAGATGTTTCTTTCTTTAACTTGTTTTGACTAGCTGTGTTAAATTGTAATATTGTTTGAAAAATCACAAAGAGACATTTTCCATGATAGTTAAGTTTCAGATGTTTTTCCTCCCGCTATCACTAAAGCTAGCTCTCTTTAATGACTGCCAGGTGCATGGCTTCGCCCTCTGCCCTGGTAAAGAGATTGCCATCGCTTTTTCTCCTGCTAATTGACTCCTTGTGACAGGACTGCCTGATTTGGGGCCCAATTTCCAAGCTGGCACACAGAGTAAATGACAGTCAGGGAACACTTTCGAACAGTTGCAGGCAACCTTTGAACAATTAGCCAAACCTCTGAAGACGTGAAGAAGGCTAGTAGTATTTTAAGCAGAGCTCAGACAGCAAAGTCTATCACCTCATAAATAGTCGATGAGGCTGGTTTGTTACTTCTAATCACCAGTCTGGCAAATAATTGACTGGGATGAAAAGACTGCATATTAGGTTTTTGCTGAGCCCACCATCGTTAATTCTTGTCCTGATCAGATTTTTTACCTGAAGCTGAGAGGGCGCCAGTCAAGACGGTCCCATTGTTCCCCTGGAATGTCCCTCCTGTCACTCAAAAATATTGGCTGCTTACAAAGGCCTTGTGAAATCCTATTCTTTCAGAAGACCACTATCATTGCATTCAAGATTATTGTTGTGAATCTCGCAAGGGGGCACCTTCTATCCACCCCATGCCAAGTTGTTCTCTGCTACTTTGCATCATACCTTAAAGATGGCAGCTGCATGTCATGCTTTCTGTCACCAAGTTTCAGGGTTGTTATCTTTTTGTTACCTCAGTCGCGGAAGCGGAATGGAGCTGGTACAATCACAAAAGGTTGCTCTCACTGGAGAGGAAATAGTAATTTTTACCCCTCCGCTATCCAACACTTTCCCTACTGTTGCACTCTTTGGAGTGGGAATAGTAAGTTTTACCCCTCTGCTATCCAACACTTTCCCTACTGTTGCATTCTTTGGAGTGGGAATAGTAATTTGTACCCCTCCGCTATCCAACACTTTCCCTATTGTTGCTCTCACTGGAGTGGGTATAGTAATTTTTACCCCTCCGCTATCCAACACTTTCCCTACTGTTGCACTCACTGGAGTTGGAATAGTAAATGTAATTATTTTGCTATCCAACACTTACCCTACTGTTGCACTGATTGTATTGGGAAATGTAAGTTTAAATATTTTCTAATAGTTTAATGTTTTACATTATTGTAGAATGTTTTTTTTATATTTAAAATTATTGATATATATATATATATTATTTTTATATAATTTTAAAGTTTTAAAATAAATTAAAGATAGTTTATTAATTATTTTAAAGTAAATATATATCTATATGTATAAATTATTATGTTTGTGTTTATTTTTTTTATTACGTTTATTTGTTATATTTTGTTAAAATGTAAATTAAATGTAATTTATTTTGTTAAAATTAATATTATTTAATATATTTAATATATATTATTTTATTCTATATATATATTTAAATTGATATTTTTTACATCTATATTGTTTACATCGATATTTTTGATTCAATATTTTTGTACTTACCTGTCTAGGTATGGGAGTCGATATTTTTGTATTCTATATATTTTTTCTATATTTTTAACATCAATTTTTTTGTCATCGATATTTTATCAGTGAACCATTTATTTTTATAGCGAGGGGAGTTGAGTTGCAAGAGTACTTGACTTCCACTTTAGGACCGATACTGGTTTTCAGTATTAGGTGTAATAACCAGTTGGTGACAGACCATATGACCAGAGTTTTGCCCAACTGTGGGAGAGGATGTGGTCCGTCGGCTAGACTGCCGACTTTGGTGCTGGAAACCAGGGTTCGAGCCTCAGGGTCGCGTCCACATCCTGTGATTCTGGGCAAATCACTTAATCTCCCCGTGCCTGAATGTGTACTGTAAATACAGTGCTCATGTAAAGCGCTCCAATACCTTCGGGTGGAGTTCGCGCTATATAAATATGCAAAAAAAAAAACAAAAAAACTGTCCAGTTCACTGTCACACAGTTGTCTGTTGTGCCTGATGCAGCACACTTGCCCTCTTAAGAACACCATATTGATAGGACCTCTCCCAAAAGTGTACTGGAGGCACATTGATTCTCTATATTAACACATACTCAGGACACCTAACCTTCTCTGTACCTTTCACCCTCAGAGATAATGTCACTGGGTGTCCTTTATTAGGTCACTGGAAAACACCAAAATCTTCAATACTACCTGGTTTGAAATATGCCACTTGCTTGTCTGGTTTGTATTTGCTGCTTGTGGATGACCCCTTCCACTTTTTCTTCTTACTCCCACACACAAAAACATCCTTTACACAGCACTCCATCAAGTTTGGGGTACATTCTCTCTTTCTGGGCATTTCATACAACACTAATACTCAACTTTAACAGTTGACACCATTCCAAATACCCTTCTCTCATCTATGCAACTCAGATATTCATAGATTTGTTTAAGTCATAATTAGGTGTATATAAATAAAATAAAACTTGAATACATCTTTTAAAAAAAGAAAATAAAGTTACATTACCTTTTTAGGAATTAAAACAATCTGAATAGCATTTTAATTGTATTAAACATGATTTTTTTTTTTTAATTGACAAAACAATTAGTATAAATATAGGCATTTTGTACCATTTTGTAAGTAGTTTTTTTCTTTTCGTCAAATTATTTCAAAATGATTAAATTGTTAAAAGATTAACAAATGTAAAAACATTTTTAAAAATAGGAAACTTTTTTGTTAATGTTTACATATATTTGTTATGTTTTTTGGGAGCAGAAAACCTCTATTTTGTTTTTTTCTCTTACTATTATTGGTTTCTTCATTCAGCAGCAGTAGACAAGTTGAACACAAACAGGATCTCAGTTCTTCTGGAAAAACCGCGTTGGCCTTGAAACTCGCCGGTAACCTGCTGCTATCCCCTGCCCTTTGTCCTTGGAACTTGCATTTTGCACACAGCCCCTGGAGGGGCTGCAACATGCTGAAAAGCCGCCCCGCGGTCCCGGTGAGCGGGAGACCGCGTTGGCCTTGAAACTCGCCGGTAACTTGCTGCTATCCCCTGCCCTTTGTCCTTGGAACTTGCATTTTGCACACAGCCCCTGGAGGGGCTGCAACACGCTGAAAAGCCGCCCCGCGGTCCCGGTGAGCGGGAGACCGCGTTGGCCTTGAAACTCGCCGGTAACTTGCTGCTATCCCCTGCCACTGGCCTTTGTCCTTGGAACTTGTATTTTGCACACAGCCCCTGGAGGGGCTGCAACACGCTGAAAAGCCGCCCCGCGGTCCCGGTGAGCGGGAGACCGCGTTGGCCTTGAAACTCGCCGGTAACCTGCTGCTATCCCCTGCCCTTTGTCCTTGGAACTTGCATTTTGCACACAGCCCCCGGAGGGGCTGCAACACGCTGAAAAGCCGCCCCGCGGTCCCGCAGCGCGGGACGCACGCAGGACGTGCCCGGGCGCGGCCCGGGCGAAGACCGGGCCAAGACGGGCCCGTCTTAGCCCGTCATAGACCGACAGATACTGGACTGGGCTATAGCCCTAACATTTGAAGGGGAAGGTACGGAGGACGTAATACTTGTTTGTACTAGTTGGGTGGACCCATAGCCATTTATACAAGAATTCTTTGGACTAACTGTTTATAAGTTTATAAGTTGTACCTTGTATATTGGTAACTCTTCGGTAACTTTCTGCTATCCCCTATCCCCTGCCCTTGGCCCTTGGAACTTCCATTTTGTATTCTGTATTTTGGCTAGAGTGGGTTTGCTGGCAACACGAGTTAGCACGAGTTAATGATTACATATTTTGCTTATTTTTTGCAAGATAATAGTAGCGCACGGCGGTGATAACTCTAATAAATAAGATGGGGAAGAGAAAGGCCGCAAGTATGCAGTCCACCAAACAACAAAGTGCTAAAACTCACCCCCAACACACTTTGTTAAGTTATCTAACAGGGGCGATGGGGGCTATTGAGCGCCAGATTGTAACAGTCGAAGAGGCGCTCAAACCGGGTCATTTGGTCTGTACAGAAAGAGAAGGTAACACAGTAACTATTGACCTAATGAGGGAAGGGCCTGAGTCACCTTTACCGATAGTTATTAATTCTCCAGGCTCAAATGGCTGTATCGCGAATTTACAGGATAATATCTCGGAAAGTGAACAGGAGCAGAATACCCAACCACCGATCAAGCGAGCTAGAAATCCGGTTAGTTCTATAGGTGATAGAGGAGAGTTCCATGATATGTCCAGTGACCTTAATCCTAAACCAAGAAAAAAGATTAATAAGAAGGATAAATTACCGGTAGTAAGAAATAAAATGGGTAAACTAAAACCTACTACTAATTTATGTATCCAGAACGAGGTCATAAATATAAAAGTAACACTGGATAACTTGGACAAATTCCTCCGAGAAACCCTAAGTGGATTAATACATAAAGTTGGTGTTATAGAAGAGGTCCTGGCAAGTAAGCAGGAGGTGTGCCCTGATGCCCTAGAAAGCCAGGATCACCTTAAAACATCGGGGAAAGAGGTGGTACAACACAGTTATGCAAAAAGCAGGGCTGCTTCACCTTCTATTTGCCCTTTTGTACATAATACGTACTCCAACCAAGGAAATAAGGATACTAACAGCTTAAATATACAAAATAAGGAGGTAGAAGCAGCAATATGCTTGGATTTACCGCCAGAAGCCACGCCATATGTGGTGGTATTAATTAATGTACCTAAACAACAAACTAAGGGGGAAGAATCCTGGGAGACCTTGAGGAACAAGTCATTGCATTGGTTAGGAACAAGGTCTGGTTTAAGTGAAAGGCTGTTTGATGAATTTAAAATGGTCAGGAGAGTGAGCTGGCTGGGAAAGGGGAGAAAGACTTTGCCGGGGGACTGTATGGTATTAACATTTAAGACACCACAATTAGTGGAATTGATTTTGAGTAGAGTTGGCACACAGCACATTATGGGACAAAGTGTCAACGCAGTCCCACTGGGCTTTTTCTATCAGTCTTTCTCACACGCCGCCCTAAGTGTTGTGAGACCCCAAACTCAGCATTTTCAGAGTGGGTTTAATCTTTCAACCCAGAACCGTTTTGAGGCTCTGGTAACGCATGATCCTGTGGATTGACTTCAACTGGAAACATCCGAACAGTTTGATACTTCAGCCGTAGTATGTGAACCTCCTGACTTGTCTATAATTAAGCCGTCTAATAGCCTCACGACCATTCTTCCCTCAGATATAGGTATGACGGTAGCTAATATGTGTAACCCCGTTATGGAATGTAACTCCTTTGCTGAAGTACTCCTCCCCCATATCAGTCACCTGGAAAATATATCATTCAAAGGGTAGAGATGGTACAAAGAAAAGAGGATATAGGATCGAGGGAAAGTTGCCATATCTTATTTTGGAACGTTGCGGGTTTAAATAGCAAGGTGGATAATACGGTTTGGATTGATTTCGTGACTAGGTTTGATATTTTTAGCCTGCAGGAGACCTGGATGCGAGAGCCTGTTCATATAAATGGATATAAAACTTATTTTACACCAGCTGTGCCCTCATCCCATGGCAGAGCTAAAGGTGGTCTTAGTACCTTTATTTAAAATTATTTGAATATAGAGAAAATCGTTTTTAAAAATTCAAACCAGTATTACCACATCATCAGTTTTCATATAGACCAAACTTTCGGTATAGCGTTAGTAAATTTTTATAATAATATTCCATTAGACCAAACTCAGGGAGTGATGAGAAATCTGAGTAGTGATCTATATAATTTACAAACCAGTACATCAAAAGAGTTTTGTGTTATTTGGGGCGGTGATTTTAATCTACCCTTATGTCAGCATGTTAATAATAGGTTATGTGGGTTATCTTATGAACTAGGTTATTGTAGTCCCCACTTCCCCCATACACATTTTGGCGATATGTTGAATGATATTATGTTTACAATCGACCTTGGGTTTGCTAATGATTTATGCGCTCCTGTGATTCCTTTTACCCTACTTTTAATGGAAGAGGCATGTTCTCCACAATTGATTATGTATTAGCCTCACAAAGATTTAATTCATATTTTAGAGATTTTATTACTCATGATATCGCATTGAGCGATCATTTCCCCATCAGCATTGAACTAAAGTTACAGAATAAGCCAGTGAATAACAGAGGTACTTCAGACCATGTGGTGAAAAATATTTCACTGGGTAGACAAAATGGTTATGCCCTAAAATGGGAAAAAGTGGATCAGGAGGTTTTTATTAGTAGGGTGGCTATAAATTGCAAAGATATGTTTTTAAAGTGTTTGGATGATAGTTCTTCGCACCAGGAAATTTTAGAGAATTTTTATGAAATTACAAATTTTATTAAAGAATCATTGTATGTCTGTATAAAGGAAACAGTAAACAAAACAAGGGCTGGTTTGCCACAAGTTGCACCAAAGCACATTCCAAATTGAAAAAGGCACTCCAAGCTAAGGTGAAAAACCAGGTTGATATAAGAGTAGCAAGAAGTGAATATAAGAGCGCACAGAAATTAAGAAAGATTGCTCTAAAAGAGGAAGTATGGCAAGCCTTACGAGATGCTTCAGTCAACAAGGATCCCTCTGCATTTTGGAAGGCAGTCAATGCTCCCTTTCTGGCCGATAAGGACAATGCCACCATTGAAATTGCCATTTCTGAACCCGAGTGGATTCAACATTACTCCAGCTTATATAATACCCCAATGATGGAGGACAATGTAATTTCAATGAATGGGGTTGATAACATGGAATTCATAACTCCCACTGATCAATTATTGTATTTTACGCTCACTGAGGTTAATTCGGCCATTAATGCAAGCAGGGGAGGGAAAGCGGCAGGTCCAGACGGGGTCCCCGTCGATATTTTTAAATCCAATATAGCACTTTGGGGTCCACTTTTAACTCAGGTTTTTAATGCATGCTGCTCAAAGAGCTTTTTACGTACTTGGTGCGAATCGATAATAGTTCCAATTTTTAAAAAAGTGGATAGGGATAACCCCGCATGCTATCGTCCAATTTCACTTTTGGATTCCACAGTGAAGATAGTAGGGCGGGTTCTATTAAATAGGCTGCAAACTTGGGCTGAGGAACATTCAATTTTAAGCGATCTGCAATATGGGTTTCGTAAAGGTATGGGCACAATCGAACAGGGCCTAAATTTACATATTATCCTAGAAAAATATACTAAAGCAAAAGGAGAAAGATTATATCTGACATTTGTCGATCTAACCGCGGCATTCGATTGTGTCATACATAAGAAGCTCTGGGTGATTTTAGAAGGGATGAGCATAGATGCCGCAATTATTACATTTTTAAAACAATTGTACTCAGGGGCGAAGGCACGAGTTCGGTATGGGAGAGGTGGTGAATGCACTGGATATTTCAGGGTAGGAAGAGGAGTTAGACAGGGGTGTATCCTTGCCCCATTCCTCTTCTCGCTTTATATAAATAATTTAGAAGCAGTTCTAGTGCAAGAGTGTAAGGACTTACCAATGGCAGCCAATCGACCCATACCGGCACTCCTGTATGCGGACGACGCGGTATTGATGGCCCGTACACCCCGAAGTCTGCAAAGGATGGTGGATGTCTTTTCAAATTTCATGACAAACCTGGGTCTGGCTGTCAATTGTTCAAAAACTTTTACTATGTCCTGTGGGGCAGGTTCTAAAAAGAAGATAAGGACTTTATTCATTGATTTGAAAGCAATCGAAGTCACTAAGACTTTTTCTTATTTGGGGATCCTATTCGATCAGACTGGCACTTGGACCTCGGCAATTAAAATTAGAAGATTATTATTTGTTAAATCATTGATGGCCCTTTTTAATTTCAGTAAAAAATTAGGTAGACGTGCCCCAGTAGAAATTCTACAGATTTATAGGGCTAAATGCTTGTCGATTGCGACTTATGGAGCCGGTATTTGGGGTTACGCTGGGGTTCATTCCCTGCAGCTCGCAGAAAATAAGTTTCTGAGGTCTCTTTTATCTGTCCCGGCCAGCATCTCTGCTTATATATGCCATCGGGAATTAGGCATCCTATTCTTAGAAGATGTCATTAAAATACAGCCAGTATTATTATGGCATAGAATTTGGATTACCGAGGAAACTTCCTTGAATCGTTTAGTATTGAAGGATATCCTATCATGCGATGGTATCAGAAATATTAAATGGCTGGCATATATTAAAACCTTTATGTCTAAAATAGGGCACCCTGAATATTATACGGACCCAGAAAATATGTTAAACGTGTCCAGGAAAGAACTTAAAACTATATGTTTACAACATCTGGATGAGTCTAGAACTTCTACAGAACTGAAAAAATCAACGGTGCATGCACATTTTATGACATTAGCGACCCCATCTATACAGTTTTATCTTGTTTTAACCACCAGTGATTATGATAGATTCCTGTTGTGCCGTTTTAGATTGAATGTTTTACATCGTTTATTAAGTTTCCCTTTGGTAAATGATTGGGCACGGGACTTAATTAATTGCCCGTGCGATGATATTTCGGTGCAATCCTCGATACATATTTTATTCTTCTGTACATTTTATACTGCTCCTAGGAGGAGATGGATTGTTCCGTTACTTAAAAACTTGGGCTTAAAAATGTAAACCTGCATATTTGACCTTGCAACTGTTAGATGATGTGTTTATTATTGCTTCTGTGACTGCTTATTTAAAGAATGTTTTTAAGATGCGTAAAACAATCTTGTTGGGAGTAGGTTAACTATCATGAATTTGTATTTTTAAACTGATTATCTTTTTTTAGTAATTTAATACAAGTACTGTGCTTTTATGGTTGCTATGATAGTTACCGAATAAAGAATTTTGATTGATTGATTGAAGTCTATTTTAAACTTATATTTTTACAAAAAGTAAAGGTTTTGGGGAAAAGGGGTCCCTACTCTAAGTAAAAGTGTTTAGATGTGTTTAGTGCGTGGTTGGTCATTTTAGTATATTTATTACATTCCGTGTTTAAATTGGATCAAGAGTATGCGAGAGGGAATTTTAAAGTATATGTATTTTGCTGTGTGTCTTACTGATGTTTTTAAACATGGGCAGTTTGTATATGTAACTTTAGAAATGTTTTATGTTTTGTATGAGGGAGGAACCTATTTTATGCTTTTCTTTACAGGATTGAAAAAAACAACTACAATTAAGGCATTTTTATTATTAAACCACATCTAATTTTGTTTTTGGTTAGTTTTTTAAGGGGATTGTGTTGCATAAGATTATATATCTAGCATTTTAACCATTTTGTTTGTAAATTCTTTTGTATTGATTGTTTTCCTGTGACTTCAGTAAGTACTCAAGGACGTAACAATTTCCCTTTTCCACGAAATTCCTTTCTTTCTTCATCACAATTGTCTAAGTAACAAGAGTAATATGTAGTATTCAAATAAGTACATATAGCACATAGGTTGTCAGTAATAGCATCATTAGAGATAGCAAAACAAATAGCAGTTTTACTTATTTCTAGTGAGATGTTATAAATAGTTTGTCTCTGTAAGGCATTTTTTGATGTGTTACAAGTCATATATGTCAGAGAGTATGGATGTAGGTTTGGGAACAAGAAATATGGGCAGGAGGGAGGCAGGAGGGAGGCAGGAGTTCTTCCCTGGAGGGGCAGAAGCAAAGTGGTAAATAGGGTCATTGATAGGAGGGAGGTAGGCATTGAAATGTTCCCAGTCACATCATATAATCATAGAAGGAAAGAGAAAAAGTAAATAAAATATACTATGGTTCAATTAGTTATCTTGTTAGGTGTGTGGTGTTGTATTCTAGGCATGGGCCTCAGATTGAGTCAAAAAGTGTGGTCTGATCTAGATGTCTGTATAGTAAAAACGAATGTGCTGCAAAGCAGAAGAGTTCTGTGCTCCATTTGTCCAAGGTGGGCGCCTCTGCTGTTAGCCAATGCCTAAGGATACAGGCACTAGTGGTTTCAGGACAGTGGACATCAACTTCCGCTAGTGTGTGTTTGTGTTTTCCAAGTCAGAGGTGTCATGTAGCAATGCAAGTTTGCAGGACAGCATGAAGGGACAGGCACCTAGTGTTGCATGGGAGATTCCATGGCCCAGAATATGAAATAAGTCACATTCATGGGACTTATATCTCCATTTCAGTCAGTCCCCAACCTTGCACTATTACTAAGCTGAGTGCTTTTCACATGCATAGCCTTTCTAAGTCTTGAAATTATGATACTAGCCAAGGGTCTCACAGGCAAGCTGCAACATCATATTCTACTAATAGTACATGGCTAACCAGTGACATGTGTGCTGATTCTGATGGTCATATGGAATTTGTAGACTTTCTATCATAGAACATTATTCATTAGATCATACATTATCATTGTCACAAGATAGAAAATAATTGTAATGGGGTCAGCTGTGGTTACATGCTCTGGTTCATGGGAAGGTTCAGAGTAGGAGATTCATTTTTTGACATAGCAGCTGTCTATAAATCAATCAATTGAGTGGTGTGAATAGGAATGTGTGTGTTTAAGAACTATCTGTGGCCAGGAGATGAACAAGGCCAGAGGTGTCTACTGGCCACTCTATTATTCCTACTAACATTAGAAGCCTTGGGCAGAGGAATTAAGGCTTATATTTTTCTTGGGATCATGCAGCAGCTAATGAGAACACACAATGTCAGCAACTTTAGAACATTATGATTTTTCAGGACTTAACATCTACTCCTGCTGATCATTGGTTGCCTATATTGGGCCAGAAAAGGGGGACTGCAAAAAGCTGATAAAGCCTCACAAGGGCAGGATTCTCTTTAGGAATAAAATAATAAAAATCTTGCCTTCTCTAAAAAAAATATGAGATTAGATCACTGTGGTGGGAGCAAACCACAGCCTCCATTTTAAGACATGGAATGCAATCATTGATGTGATGAGGCACATAAAGTTAATCTATGATCTGTGAATGAGTTCAGTCAGTGTACTATTTTATCATGTTTTCTACTTGTATTACTCAGGCATATTTTGGGGGCAGCAATGGTTTTATGAACCACAGTTATTGAAAAGCAATGCCACCTAAATAAAAAAATCATAAATGAATCAGAGGTGGAAATAACGTTGGAAATGAATGACAGAGATAGTAGGTCTGACTAGGATTCACAAATAGCACTAACCAGAGCTATAGAAAGGGAAGGACAATTAAAATAAAATAAATATGATTCGTAAAATTGGCCAATCAATAAAAAGGCTCAGTTAGTGGAATAATATAGTGAGATGAGGTGTTATTAGACAAAAGGGAAATTAAGATGACTCCCTGATCTCAGCCAATTCTCAAAACATAAATAGAGGATTAATTCACTACTAAGGGGCCTATTCCGATTCGGGCCGGAAATCTCTCCGACCGAGCCGGACCCGGAAAGATTTCCAATTGAATCGGACCCGTGCAGTCCGACCGAACGAGTACGATGCGTCCGTATGCTATCGTACTCGAGTCGGTCGGACTCCCATTGAAGTCAATGGGACCCGGTCGTACAACGCGTACGCGGGCTCCCATTGCCTCAATGGGTGCGAGGCGGACAAGGTCGCCCCCTACAGCGGGTACGTGGCGAAGCGACTCGCGCCGTACACGCACAGGTAGGGGGGACCCATGGGTCCCCCATGTGTGCGACTCGTGCGGCTATGCGTACAGGGGGGTCCGACACGGACCCCCGAAGTACAGCTCCGACTGCTCTTTCGAGCCGGACGGCGCGTGTCGGTCGGACTGCTAGCGGCGCGCATCGTACTTACCCAGCCGGGGAACGTCTCTATTGCGCGGTGCGAGTCGTGTCTGAACGAGTCGGTCGGTGCGGTTAGACCCGGGAACGAGTCGGTCGGAGCGGTTGGGACGCCCAAACGAGTCGGTCGGCGATTTCGCATCGTACTCGCTCGTCCGGACGCGCGTACGAATCGGTCGGGAAATAGGGCTCCGAGTCGGATCCGGTTATGCCGAATCCGATTCGGAGCCCTACCGGCCGAGATCGGAATCGGCCCCTAAGA
Source organism: Calotriton arnoldi (assembly GCA_963921515.1). NCBI lineage: Eukaryota > Metazoa > Chordata > Amphibia > Caudata > Salamandridae > Calotriton > Calotriton arnoldi. The sequence goes on from CAWUFW010001273.1 coordinate 2,104,014, forward strand.
AGCAGAGTAAGCCTGGTGGCAGAGACTCACTCTGGGAAAAACAACACATTTCCTAAAAGCGGAGATTTCTAATGACATTGCAGTTAACTAAAAAATGTTTTAATGAAGCCTGAGTAATCATATCCCTGCTCAAGTCTTAACTCCATTCCTAGGACCACGTACTAGAATGTATTGAATGTGTCTCACCCTCTCTGTGTCCCAAAGTGGTATTTCTTCTCCCTGTGCTACTCTTAATTAAATGAGACACTGTAATGTGACATTTAGCTCATATCAACCAAAATACCTTCAAAGATGTCTGTATTCATCTTTGAAGTTGTAGATGTTTGGATGACACATATACTTTTAATCAAATCTAGACCTAAATACAAGGGGCCACATGACCGAACCAAAAAATGTGCGATTTCCTAATTGCGAATCCATGCGAATCACAATTAGGAAATCACAAATTGGAATGTACAATACCATGTGAGACCCAAAATTGCGAGTCAGTAACAAGCCGCTTTGCAATTTTTTTTCGCTAATATAGATTACCAAAATTGCAAAGCGACCTGTTTCTGACTCGCAATTTTGCAAGTTGAGTCGCAAATTGTGAATCAAGTCGCAAATTGCAACCAGCACTGAAAAATAGGGAAAAAAAAACAGTTCCTGGTCATGGATAATCACCTCTGAACCAGGACGTGTCTCACATAAGCAGCCTGGGAACCAGCCTGAGTGGAGAAGGAGTGTAGCTGGCATTCAGAGCAGAGGCCCAACAAGCTGACAGGAGAACGAGCATCAGCCATGGCCAGCCAAACTGCTGAAAAAACACCTGCAGGAAGGAAAAGAAAACAAAAATTTGCTGAGGAGTTAGAGATACTCACAGAGGAGTGCTTTGAGCATTATGATGTCCTATTTGGGAGGGCATCAATGACTGTGCCAGACTTACAAAAAAATGAAAATCTGGCAGGAAATACAAGCAGAAATTAATGCGATTGGAGTCAGCCACCGCTCCATAGATGAAATCCACAAGAGGTGGTATGACCTCAGGTCACGGACCAAGGAAAAGGTGGCCCAGTGACTGAAGTACTCCCAGGGAACAGGTGGGGCACACCCACAGTACCACCACCCACTACACCAGAAACCATGGTGGAGACCATACTGGAGCGGGAGGATGTTGTGGGTATCGGGGACCTTGACAGTTCAGCACCATGACCCTCAAAAAGTAAGTGTCACATATTACCTTTTTACACATCTCAGACCACAACTCCATGCCCACACCCACATGGTCCAGCAACATGCATTAGATGGTTTTACTCCAAATGGCAAGTTTCTTGCCAGTATAATGCATTATTTGTGATGTAGTCCAAAAGTCAGCTTAGGAGTCAGATGTACATTTATTGCGCTACACATCATATAGGTGATTAAAATATATCTCATTTGTCCCACAGATCTCCCTCAGGTACATAGTGAGTTCACCAGTGTGGAGGGAGTGGACGGTGCCAACATGGCAGCAGAGGATCCGATCGCCATTGACATCATGGCAGCTAAACCCCACCCCAAAGTTGCATATATCAGTGTCAGCAGAGGACGCAGCAATGGAGGACGATGATGTCCCTCTACCACAAAGTCCTATTACACAGGAAAGTGTGAGCCAACACCAGCATGCTGCAGGGCATGGGCACAAAAGGCATAGTGAGGTATGGGATGCTGGTTAGGAGGATGGTAGCGCTGCATTATTTCTTGGCCTAGAGGCATCCCTGCTCCAGAATCAACACCTGCAAAACAAGCAGTTGCGAATCATTAATAGGAACATACATCACATGCAGCAGAGCATTACTGTGGGCTTCGATAGTAGTGGGACACATTTGGCCACAATGAGTAACAATGTAGTGAGCCTCACCACTGCCATACTGGAGTTATGCCAATAAATAGTGGTGGACCATGCCTATCAGAGGCGTTGTGATCGCAGTGCTTCTGCTAGAATGGACCAGCTAAGTCGATCTATAGGTTGTTTGGCCACTACCACAACATGCCTGTTCAGATGAGCTGTCACACTTCAGGTGGAGTTGGGACATTTCAGCAGTGATGTGGCCAGGGGTCTAGGGCTGATAACCTTAGCTGTTGAGCTGCTACAGACCTCTCAGGTAGCAAGAGGCAGTGGAGATACCCCTCAGAACAGTGAAGAGATATCGAGTGTGAGCAGTGTATCGGCCACTGATGCCCATGCCCTGCACCATAGCAGTAGCTGCAACCCTGCTGGAGACCAAGCAGGGACAGGGCATGGTGGGCGTTGCCATAAGAGAGTCTGATGGACACATGTACGGAGTTTGGCATGTAGACAAGACTATAATGTGTATGGTGATGTAACCAACATTCTGTAGTTTTTTTAGTTGCCACCTTGTACTCACATACCTCATTATGTGAATGACAGAAAAGTGAGCGCAGTGTTACTCATAACTCACCTTGCAAAGTAATGTGTTGCTATGTGATCCCTTCTGCGTCTTACCTCCACTGCTATGCTACCATTAGGCTGTTGTAGAGGGAATTTTGTCTCTTCATCTTCTGAATCCGTGTCATCCACATTGAGGTGCAGCCCACGCCTGGTTGCTAAGTTGAGTAAGATGGCACAGGATGCCACTATTTTGCAGGCTACCTCCGGAGCATACTGGAGTGCACCTCCATTTTTGTGAAGGCACCAGAATCTTGATTTGAGCATGTCAAAGGTCCTTTCAATGACAGCTCTGGTGCGTCGATGGGCAATGTTATAACCCCTCTAATTATGGTCTGTGTGGGCTAGGTATGGGGTCAGAATCCATGGTCTCATTGCATTTGCACTGTCACCTGGTGGAAAAAATTGTAAGTGTGAGCATGGCAGGACCAGATACACATCACCTAGTACATATCAGTCATCAAACTTCCCACACTCCAGGCATTGGTGTACTCCACTGTGCCTGGAGATGCATGTGTTATGGATGCTCACAAGGTATATTGCCACTATATATGTGATGACAGTATGGGCGTTGCATACCACCTGGATGTTGAGGGAATGGGTACTTTTCCTATTGTGGAACAGATATTTAAGATGTGCAGGAGGACAGATGGGAACATGTGTCTCATCTACACACCCTAATACATGGGGGAAGTTGGCTATCCTGTAAAAGTTCCGTTTGGTGTTGTGTATTTCCTCCACATTCTTGTGAAACTATATGTAGTTGGTCATGTGTAACAGCATTGCATCCAGGAACCTTCTAAATAAATGTGACAAGGCACTTTTGGACACCCCACCAGCGACAGCAATCACTCCCTGGTAGCTACCTGAGACCACAAGGTGCAGTGAGCACACTTGCACATGCGTGGGGATGGAGTAGCTGTGCAGGGTACTTTTTTCTAGATGTGGTTTAAGCGTTTCTATCAATTCTAAGATCACTACGCTACTGAGTCTGTATTTCTCATATATTTCCTCCTCTGTCTTTTTGCTTTTGTAGAGCCTGGTTCTGTAGATCCTCTCCTGTCTCCGCATCCTCCTCCTCTGCTGGGCAGCCAGGAATTGCCTCCTCATTGCAATCACATAAAGTGCAGCCATTGTGGAAAACACTGATGCATTCTGGGGCATCTTTTATAGTTTGAAGATACTCACAACTAGGTCTGGGCGTAAAAATCTGCTCCGCTCGCAGAGTTTGTGGAATCCGGCAACTCTACGTTCTACAGAGAACGCGAAGTTACCGATAAACTCCGCACTCTGCAATGGAGTGGAGTTTTTTTTTGTTGGCACACTCAAAATGTCCTTCCGTGTGTGCGGAAGTGACTTGGCCGGCAATAGCCCATGAAATTTTCAGAGCCATTTCCGAGCACCGCAAGATTTTATTGCCAGCTGCATGCTCCAGCGAGATTTTGAGGTCGCCACCTTGTCATTCGGGTGCGCCAGGGACTTCCGGCGGATGTTTTCTGCCGTACGCGATCCCAAACGTGCAGGATCTCCTGCACCTGCAACTTGGGGAAGATTCTCTCTTCGAGAAGCATTAAAATCTTCCCAAAATGACAATTTGGAGTCAAAAACCTCCTCAAATGAACCTTTGGTGTTGTTTTTTTGTGCAAGAAGTCCTTTTTTGTGTGTTATTTTTCCAACTGGAACGAAGTGCCCCAGAGTCTCCAACTTCCTGTTCCTATCCAGCAGGCTCCTCCCAGTGCTTTGTCCATCTCCTGGTCACTTTGCATTTGGATTTGAAGCTGGAAGGATCACACTTTGTGTCTGCTGCATATACCATTGGATTTAAGAACTTTGTATTTGAGATTTGACAGATAAGTTGAAAAACTGGTGCTGTTTGTTTGATTGGGGCCATGCACCTGAATTTATTTGTTCTTTTAATCGATTTTTAAAATTGATTGTGGTGGGTGACCTGTAGTTTCAGTAGGAGCCTAGCTATTTCTTTGTAAGTCATTTTTCTTCTTTTATAAAGGAAAATTGTTGTACAGTTCACTACATTTTCTCCATCTTTTTTTAATAAATTTACAATATTGATTTAATTCCCAATGGTTTAGTCTGCAAATGGGCCTACCAGCCAGTAGGCCCAGTGCAAGTCATGGGTGCATGAAACAACTATTTCTGTGGTGTCTGTTGAATTGAAACATAATTTAGGTCATGGATGAATTTGGATTAAAATACAAAATGCATTTTTTTGTGGTAATTCACGTTTTTTTTCTTCTTGCAAATAGCGTTTAGGTGGGGTAATGCCTTTGGAGGATGTGTGTTGTTGTAAAAATGTTTAGCCCTGTTAATTTTCTTTTTTGGATTTGCTGAATTAATGCTGTGTTCCCCGTGTTACCAATGCCTCCTTTGTCTGGCCGGTGTGTGTTTGCCATAGGCCACCATTTGGCTTTGCAAATAGGCCTGCATGTCTTCTTTGATGTGGCCAAACCTTCTTGCTGGTTGTTGTTGTTCTGACCATGTGGCTGGTGGCCAGGGGCCATTTTGTATAGTCAGTGTACATAGGCCTGCATGTGTTCTTTGTTTTTCAGGCTCCCTGCTTGTTGTGACCATGAGGCTGGCGGACATTTTGTGTAGGAATCCAGTGTGCTATTGCCATAGTGCTGCATGTGTTCTTGTTGTGGCCATGCCTCCTTGCTTACTGTTTGGCCATGTGGTCGGTGGCCATTTTGTGTAGGTAGCCAGTGTGCTTTTGCCATAGGCCTGCATGTGTTCTTTGTTTTCCAGGTGTCCTGCTTGTTGTTGCTTGTGTGACCATGTGGCTGGCGGCAATTTTGTGTAGCCAGCCAGTGTGATTTTGCCATAGGCCTGCATGTCTTCTTTGTTGTGGCCATGCCTTCTTGCTGGTTGTTGTTGTTTTTTTGCATGTGTTTTTTTTTTCTTTTGTAAAGGAAAAATGTTGCACAATTTAGTACATTTTCTTTATGTTTTTTAATAAATTTGCTGTATTTTTTAATGCACTATATGGCCTAGTCTGCCAATTGAATGGGCTTTCCAGCCAGTAGGCCCAGTACTAGCAATGGGTGCATAAAAAACAACTGTTTCTGTGGTGTTTGTTTAATTGGAACATCATCTAGGCCATGGATGGCATTGGATTAAAATACAAAAAGTGTTTTTTGTGATATTTCACGTTTTTTTTCTGCAAAGAGTGTATGAGTGGGGTAATGCCTTTGGAGGATGTGTGTTGTTGCAAAACTTTCTAGCCCTGTTAATTTTCATTTTTGGTATTGTTGAATTAATCAATGCTGTGTTTTTTCTGTCTAACTATGCCTCCTGTATGTGTTTGTCATGGTCCACCATTTGCCTTTGTTCCCCATGCCATGTGGCCAGAGGCCATTTTGTATATTCAGTGTCCATAGGCCTGCATGTGTTCTTTGTTTTCCAGGCCTCCTGCTTATTGTTGTGACCATGTGGCTGGCAGCCATTTTGTGTAGGTAGTCAGTGTGCATTTGCCATAAGCCTGCATGTCTTTTCCTTGTCCCCAATGCCTTCTTGCTCAGTGTTGTTGTTGCTGACCATGTGGCAATGGTAGGCAGCCAATTTTTGTGTCTAGCCATGTGGCCCTTTGCCATATGCTTGCATGGATGATTGAGCAATGAGGTAGCAGTTTAATAAATTATTATGATATCTTCAAGAGTAACTTTGCTTACTTATACTTTTTTACTTTAATGTTTTTCAATTTTAGTTTGTTAAAAATATTTTTTTTTTAATTCAATTATTAATTTTTAATTTTTGTTTAATTCTTTTTTTAAAAAACTTTTTTTAAAACAATTTTCATAACATCTGGCATCAATTAATCAACCCCATGTCTGCTATGGGTACACAACAGCATTCATTGTCTAAAGATTATTCCATTGTCATTTGTCAGCTGCACCTCCCTGAGTGCCACATCCCACGTAATGCATATAAAGCAAACAGTTACATCTGTATGTTGATGTCGCTCTTTCTTACCCTTCCAGAGTGTACACCATGAAGGTTTAGGTTGGTGTGGTTTTCTGTTTTACGAATGGAGACGGTGTATTGTTAATTATTTATAATAAGAGTAACCAGTGACCAAACTAAATGTTTTTGTTTGTTTGTACTGCTAACTGAACTGCAACCATGCCACATTTCACTGATATTCTCATTGCTTCTTTTCTCTTTTAGGTGCGCAAGAGACAAGATCACCCACAGTACTGCCAGACAGTTGGTCTGAGCAAGACGTGATGCGTGACCCACACATCACACAGACATATCTACAATTTGTGAAGCTAAGTGCGACTGCTAACTGACATCTTCAAGATGGCCCCAAAGAAAGGTACTACCAAGAAAGGGCCAGTAAGAAGAAGAAGGAGCTAACCACCACTGGTATGTCAACCCAGACCATTTTTGGGAGAAAAAAAACTGTGCCTGCCACACCAACCTCTGGGGAACAAGTTGGCAGCAGCACCCCCGCATCAGTGGGCCCACCCCAACCTAGTCCCAAGCCCATATCTGTCACAGAGGCAGCCAGTCTAATCACGGCAACGCCGACAAGCAGTGATGTTGAAATTGACTTATCTCTATCGCAAAGTAGTACCCAATCATTGCAGGAAACTCAGAGAAGTGGACAACAACAACAGCCGCAACCACCAGTAGTCGGAATCCCACGGAAGGCAACGTACCCGTATTATCGGGAAATTATATGGGAGTACATTCCCCATCCATGTGCGCACAAAGCATTTCTGTGGCACAAATGATATGGTTTTGTGAAGTGGATATTGGAGATTACATATAAGGAACACTCGTCAGTTTTTGGACACTAACCCAGGCAGGATACTTGCCACTAACTTCAAATTGAAATGTATTAGTCCTGAGGAAGTTCAGAAAAATAGTTTTGCCTGAACGAAACGCGTTGGCTGGACGTCTTGTGTTTTATATTTCCTATGCGAAAGAAGAAAATAAAGAAATGAATTTGTTACCAATAGACGCTTTGTTTGGAATCTTATTGGAAAGTGGATTATCTTCTTGGTGCACCATTCCATTTAAAACAAACCACCAATAGTAGTTCCTCCCAAAGTAGGAGAAGTTCAGGAAATTGAAATTGAACTTCATGCTGAGTAAGTAGAGGAAGCTGCTCTTTCAGAAGATCCATTGTCTTCCAGATCTCCAGCTAGAAAAAGGAGGGTTAGTGCATTGTCTTCTTCTCCAAGCCCCCTTCTGATGTTCTAGACACCACTTGGATCCTGCCTCAGTCTGAGAGTGAGACGTGCCATGAGAGGCTAGGAAATAGGAAAGTTCCTGAAAGCCTTAGAGTAATGGAGGCAGATGTAGAAGAGGAGGATGACAGCGAACCAATCTTCATGGATGTTAGCCCAGCCACAGTGGAGACAGACGTTACCGCATCCCAACTTGCTGGGATGGATGTTGCACTACTGATACCACCACCACTGCCAGATGCCATATTTGTAAAGTCCCGGCAGTGACCTACAACCATCTCAGTAGAAGTAGGTACTGCAGAGAGTCAAACATCAAAACGCCCACCTACCGCCAGTTCATCCGACATTGGCAGTGGCACCAGCATCCGAAAGTTGACCGCCCCAGTTTGGGATTTCTTTACGGTTAGCAAGAAGAAGGTGAATATTGCCATATCCTTTATTTGCAAAGCAAGTGTTAGTCATGGTAAGCTTGGTATAAACTATGGTACTGGGGGCAAACAACCCATTTGAGAAAGCACCATCTGATCCTTCGGGAGGTACACCTTAGCAGCGAGAAAACTGCAAGTGTTGTTAGTGAAGGGGGTGAGAGGCTGACCAGACAATGCGATTCGATCACTATGGAAGGTGAAGAAGAGGAAGACATTTTCACTACGCAAAGCAGCCCTCTCCCCAGCAGTGCAGTTGCATCGCCCACATCAGCAACATCGCAATGGCACAAGACTCAGGTTGAGACACCAAGGCAAGAGAGGACAGTGAATGCCCCACTGAAACGCACATTGAACCTACCAACGTCTGCCCTCAAGAAGTTACCTGCGTCAGTGGCACCAGAAAAGAAAAAAATCCAGGCTACAATTCCTGTAATGTTTAGGCAGGAGGCAGTATGAACACAACCACCCAACGGCACGTTTGTACAATGCGAACCTGGCTAAAATGTTAGCGCTGGACCTCCTCCTTTTTTCTTTTGTGGAAGGGGTGGGTTTTCTTGAATTTGTGGCAGCCATCTGCCCGAAATGGAAAGTACCAAGCTGGTCCTTTCATCAGAGTTGCTGTTCCAGTGCTACAGCACAATGTACTGGAATTGCTTGGACAAACTTTGCAGCAGAGTGCTGTTCACACTATCCACCTGACAACAGACATGTGGACCAGGTGCCAAGCCACTGATTGCATGGGCATCACTGCACACTAGATCTCTGAGATTTTTAATGCCGCTCAGAAGCATGCGACAGTAGCCATGTTCACCATGGGGAAATCCCATACTGATGCAAATATTTTGGAAGACTTTAACAACAAGGTCTTTGAATGGCTGTGACCGAGAGGGCTTAACAATGGATTTGTTGCCACAGACAATGACAGTGATTTAGTTAAGGCCATGGCCAATGGTGGCTATTTCAGGGTCCTGTACAACATCATTGTACAGGACTTTCTAAAAAAAGAAGACCAAGTAAGCAACTTACTGTCCACCTGCAGAATAATCTGCACTCATTTCAGCCATTCATGTAAAGCCCGGAAACAGCTGAGGGTAATGCAGCGTGCTAATAGAATACCAGTTAAAGCACTCATACAGGAGGTGCCTGTTTGAGCAGGACAGACCGATCAATGAACATGTCATGCACAGAGGGTATACAACTGTGAAAGGCATGATCATTGAGATGGACCAATGGGACCTAGTCAAATGCCTGACAGAGATGCTACTTCTTTTTGAGGTGTTCACATGGGTAGTCAGCAAGGAGGACAGCACCATGGGCCAAGCTATCCCATTGTTGCACATGCTACAGGAACAGCTAAAGGAGGTGTTTGCAATGTACACAGGTGTGGAGGAAAAAAGATGTGTATGCGTTGGTGGAAAGCTTAGTCCTTCGCTTATCTGTTAATGCCAGGGTGCAAAGAGACATTGTGTCATCCAAACATTACATGTGTGCCACAATTCTTGATCCACGATACAAACCATTACTGTCCACTTTCATTCCTTTTTCAGATGGGGATGTTGCAAAATATAAAGCATGGATAGCCTCAGCACAGCACCGAGACCGCTCTACTAGCCGTCACAGACGACATCCGCCCGCTCCTCGACCAAGGACGCACCGCTGCCCTGATCTTACTCGACCTCTCTGCAGCGTTCGACACTGTCTCCCACCGCACACTCATCGCCAGACTCCGCACGCCGGAATACAGGGAACCGCCCTCGACTGGATCCGCTCCTTCCTCACCGGCAGAACCCAAAGAATCAGACTGCCACCCTTCCTCTCCGAACCGACGGAAATAAACTGCGGAGTACCCCAAAGATCGTCGCTCAGCCCCACGCTCTTCAACATGTACATGGCCCCCCTCGCCGCCATCGTCAGACAGCACAGACTCAGCATAGTATCCTACGCCGACGACACCCAGCTCATCCTCTCCCTCACCAAGGACCCCATTACCACCAGGCTCAACTTCCAGGAAGGAATGAAGGACGTCGCATCCTGGATGAGCAGCAGCTGCCTGAAGCTCAACTCGGAGAAGACAGAGGTCCTCATGCTTGGACCCTCCCCCTCTGCATGGGACAACACCTGGTGGCTCACCGCCCTCAGCAGCCCTCCCACCCCCACGGACCACGCCCATAACCTCGGCACCGTACTCGACTCCTCCCTCTCCATGACCCGACAGGTCAACGCCGTCGCCTCCAGCTGCTTCAACACCCTCTGCATCCTCTGAAAAACCTTCAAATGGATCCCCCCCGAATCAAGGAAGACCGTCACCCATGCTCTCAAAACCAGCAGACTGGACTGCGGAAACTCCCTCTACGCCGGGATCAACAAGTCTCTGCTCCGCAAACTCCAAACCATACAGAACACCGCAGCCAGACACGTCCTCGGCATCCCGCGACACAAGCACATCACCCAACGCCTGCGGAACCTCCACTGGCTCCCCATAGAGAAGAGAATCGCCTTCAAGATACTTACCCATGCCTACAAATGCCTTCACAACACCGGGCCCATATACCTCAAAGAGAGAATCTCCTTCCACGCACCCAAGCGAAACCTCCGATCCGCCGACCTCGCCCTCGCCGAAATCTCACGGATCCGCAGAGCCAGAACAGGGGGAAGAGCTTTCTCCTACATCGCGGCTAAGACCTGGAACGAGCTCCCGATCAACATCAGACGCGCCCCCTCCTGAACATCTTCAGGAAGACACTCAAGACCTGGCTCTTTGACTGAACGGAGCTGCTTACCCCCTTCCCAGCGCCTTAAGACCCTCATGGGTGAGTAGTGCGCTTACAATTACCCTGATTGATTGATTGATTGATTGAGCCTAGCAAGCCAGAGAGCTAGAAAAAGAACGTCAGGGAATTAGAGGCTCACTCCTCCAGGGCACAAGAGCAGCCTTCAAGTTCAGAGCTTGAGGGCAGTGCTGTTGGCTTGCAGCAGCCAAAACAAACAACAAAATACCATCAACAACAAGAACAGATGCTTCAGCCCCAACATCTGCAACTGAATGGTTTCTATTGGCAGGGCTTAAGTCCATTCCAGAGGTGAAGGCAAAAGAGGCTGAGCAAGGTGGAGCACCAATGACCATTGAGCGGATGATACAGGCCTATCTGGATGACCCAACAGAGGTCTACCTTGATCAAAACTCATTGGTGTATTGGTATGGGACGAGGCGCCAATGCTCAGTAGGCTGGCAGTAAATTATCTGGCTTGCCGGTCGCCAGTGTCTCCGCTGAGCGTGTTTTCTGTGCTGCTGGTGCTGTTGTCACTGTGAGAAGGACCAGTCTCTTAGCCCAAAATGTGGAGAGATTAACCATGATAAAAATGAATCAGCATTTTATACCACTGGATTACTCCATACCTGAAGTACAACAGGAGGAAGATGAAGGAGACTCAGGTCATGGAAGTAGTGTGTTAGATGACCTACTTCTGGGCGAACCACCAGAGTTTGAGGACAAGCTCTACTTCCCTGACTACTAGGCCTGGGCCAACAACCATAGAACTTTCTTTCTCAGTCTTTATCACTGATCTGCTTTCTTTCTTTGACGCCAAAAAAAAAGATATAGCTGGGGGAAAATTATTTAATTTTATTTGCTTTTGTCTGGTTGACTAATGCAGCCCCCGTGGAACAAACCTCTTATCTGACCTATTTCATTTCAACAAAGGTAATCACTCAAAAGGTGACATTTCCCCATAGATAAAATCTCATCACATATAATTTTTCTTATAATTTTATTATTTATCAAAACACTTGTGCTTTTTCTTTTTTTTGGATATAATTGTTATCTTTTTTGTTGCTCAAATAGTCATAAAAAACATTTACAAATATTCACAAATTCATATAATTGTTTGTGTTATTAAACATTAAAAGAACAGATCTCTCAATTGTGGTAACCCCCACCATCTCTTACACATCTGGGAATCCTACCCAAGACACAGATGAGAGAAGAACTAATCAGAAGCAATGAGCAAACTTTTTGAATGTCAGAGTCAAAATTTTAAATCATGTTAGAAAGTAATAATCAGTAGGATCCCGTCAAAGTTGTGTATTTTATTGTCACTTTTTTGTGTGGTATGCATGGTAGTATGATTGAAGAGAATGAGAGGTGAGAATGGAGGTATGATGGTTATGTGTGGGGGTTACCACAATTGAGAGATCTGTTCTTTTAATGTTTAATAACACAAACAATTATATGAATTTGTGAATATTTGTAAATGTTTTTTCAGATAAGAGGTTTGTTCCACGGTTGTTGTTATTTCCCCCTCCTCTTGGACCTAAAAGTAAACAGGGGGCACCTTTTCTTTGTATACTGACTAATGCAGCCCCACCTTCCTACTCTTATTCACATTATATTGCTGGGTTAGAGTTGCAACAGTATGCAGTGAAGAACTCCCCCCTACCCATTTTCCTCAAGGACGTTGGATGGAGAGATACAAACAAATGTGTGCCTGCCTCCAACTCTGGGCCGTTATTATCCATCCTTTCCTAGTTTATTATTATCCTAGCCAGACTGCCCCACATTGTTTGATTTAGACTGGCCAATGTCTGCTTCGTGAACAATTGTTCTGCAATGTACCACGGTCACTGTGACCATGCCTGAATTAGAAGAACAGGTAAATTGCATGCATTGCATGCTGAGTGATTATTGTTTGTGAGTGTGTTGAGATGATTCATGTGGTGGCAAGCAGTGACACTAGGTGTTTGTTTATCTGTAACTATTACGCTTAAATGTGTTTGTGATGATCTACAATGTTGGTGGCTACCGACAGCTGATAATTTGTTTTCCCTGAAAGTGATTTTTCCTTCCCCTTTGAGAGATAGCAAGATGTCTTCACTGGGTCCACTCCACACTGCTTTGTTTAATTGCTTTCTGCTTTATACTCCTCAAAGAGTCAGACCCGACCAGTCCCTTTAGAATAGATAACGCAAACACATATCTAGTCTACACAAAACATGACTCAATGTTTCTCTTATTGTGCAACAACAAATTTGCACTACAGTTCGATCTATTGCATTTGAGTCAGGACTCGGGGCACTGTCAGTACGGAGTTGGACACCTTACTCAGAGTCAGGAGGATCAGGGATGATGGAATTACTCCAGGGTGTGGGCTGACTACATCGCGAACTGCCACCAGAAGAAGGACATTTTCAACTTCTCTGAAACCAACCTATTTGATGATGACTTTAAAGTGGCCTGAACAGGCCTACCCAACTCTGTGGAGTGGTGGTGAGAGAGGTACATTGATTTTACTTGACTGGGAAAATGCAATGTTGCTGGGTGTGTGTGCTTTAGGCTGTCTGGCTCAAATTTGAAGCTAAGTGGTGTTTGGGTGGGGGGGCCTGTTGTTGAAGGTAACTGGAGACAGACATTTAGTCATGAATGATCATCACATTGTGCATGCGCTGTTAGGCTACATATTATTGTTATGATTCATGATGATGAATTGATGATCATGAATGATCAGCCCAATACCGATAGTTACATGCGGCCACTTTTTTGTGATTTTTGTTTGTTGTAAATTTGCCCTCACCTTATTGTTCATACACCATGCATACATGAATGAGTGCAAAAAGGTCTATTTTTCTCTTCTCTTCTCTCTTGCACTGCTTCTGAGCCTTCTCGGGGGACTCCTTATGAAGTTTAACTTCTTTCTTTCTCCTTCATTCTACAATATCATTTTTGTTTTTCAATCCGCAGGCCCTCTTACCCTGCGCCAAAATGGAAAACCAACATAACACTCACGCTTACCTTACTGGCCCGCATCCGCCTGGTGCCCGAGATTGACGGACAGTCTAAAAGGAATGTAGATGCAGCTCCCAATTTGGCAATACAGTATCATTTTTTCTTTTAGCAATCCCTATAACTGTGTGTGTTGTTCACTTGACTCCTACAGATAATTTAATTTGTAATATATTTGCTATCTTTGAAAGCACGGCAACACAGAACATTTAGATATATAATGTAACTTGGGTCTCTCTGGGGGCAGACGGACAATTTGGTTTGGTTTACCTGTATTCATCGTTCCTCCCATAACAGATTTATGATGGTTGACTGATCATTGCCAAGATGAATGTTGTCCTTGTGTAGTGTTTGTCTTTGTCAAACCTTTCCCCAAATCCCCCTTCCCATCCATTCATCAAACCCCTAACCCTCTTCCCCCGGGCTGTGTGATTTATTGAGGTGTAACTTAATAATTTACACCATTAATTGATCACACACTTGGTGGGGCGGATGTGGTGAAAGCAACACCAACTCAGTGCAGAATGAGGATCTTCAGCTCTAAGTATAGCCCACACTGGCCATATTTATTATTTACCCACCCGCTCATAAATACAGTATTTGATATTTTCAGAGGAATATCATTGCCAGCATCATCATTCAGGCACTGCATTGCGTCAAAGCTTACACATGTCCACTTCATAGTTCGAATCCACTTCATTTTGTAACTTTTACTAGCTCACCATTGTTCTTAAGAATTCAATTTAGCATTACTTATCATATTTTCTCTATTGTCTCTCTTCTTGTGTACTTGTAGTCTAGTCTGGTGACTGTCTCAATTTTTTGTAAAGCTTATATATAATAACGGCTTTAACTCAGATTTTATTTCAATTTAGTCAGTTCCCTGCGATGAATAGTCCTTATCCTACAGTTTGAGTTTGCCTAGAAGGCAGTAGGACCTCGCATTTGATGCCTTCACAGTTAGTGCGCTAGCATGCTACTGCTACCACCACCATAGCACCTTGGGAAATCATGCAGCCCTTGCTTCATCTAATCAGGTAATAGAACTGTGGTTGATTGTTGAACTGCAATCTATATACAATGGAAATTCACCCCCCACTCCGCGTCCTTAGGGGTTAATATAGTTGCAGACTGCAGAGACTTGGAGGAGAGAGTAGTAGGACAAGGGAGGGTACAACATAACTATTTTGTTGTTACATGATCAGCAGATTTTTAAAACGGGCTGCAGCAAAGGCAGCAGTGTGAAGTAAAACAGTAACACCCCAAAAAAAGATTGAACTCATAATGTAAAACTATAAAAAATATATTCCCCTAACAATATAAACTAAACCCACAACTGGCCCACCCCTCTCCCTGTCCATAACCAGTGTCCAAATCCTAAGTAGTGTCCAAAGTAAAGTCCAAAAACGAAATTGACCATAAAGAAAATCAAAAAAATGCCCCAACTCTGACATTCCCACCCTCTCCCCACAACAAGTTTCACCCACCAAAAAAAGGAATGAAAAAGGGGCAGAAGAGAGCACTATTGGTGGGCTAGGAGCTTCTTAATGGTGTTCATGTGCCTCTCATCCATTCCTTCTGCCTGGCTTTATGCGTGCCAGCCTCTGCATGATACAATGCTGAAATGCGCAGAAAAAGGGGGGAGCAGCAGTGATGGAATGGCGGCGGGCGGCTACCACCAGACTGCGGCGATGGTGTACTGGATGCACTGGGGCCTGGCTGGGGCATCAGCAGCTGCTCTTGCTATCTCCTGCCCGTTAGGAGTTGGATCAGCAGGAGTAGCTATATTAAGAAAGAAAAAAGACAAATTGTATACAATGCTCTTAGCAAAACACATAAGTGTATATAGTCGCACAGTTGCTGGTATCCTCGGGCCATTCAATTTTAATGTAATAAGAGTTTCAGACATTATGCACTATGGAGTAAACAAGTATTCTTCTCTCTCTTGTTGAGCTAAATTAATGGAGGCATGCTAGCTCAGCTGAATCCCTAGACATACTTGTGTTACTTTGCTACTGTCTGCAGGTGGCGCAGATATACTAGACAATTTTCTTATTCCTATCAAGACCATGCTCTGTTAAATGCCTTTCTATTTCACCATGACTGCAAGGCACATGAATAGTTACTATGAATGATATACGTCATGAGGTACTATATAAAATCAATCATGCAGACAGACATCCTCCTGTCTGCCCGTAAGTAGATGGTGGGAAAAGAAATGCACTACAGTACAGGAAAAGGATTAAGGAACAGGATATTGTATTTGGCACATTTTTCACAGACTATCCCATCCGCAAAATGCAAAGGTACTTACTCTTAGTCCCACATTGCTCCCTGGCCTTACCTTCCATCACCACACTTTGACATTACTTTTTTCCAACAAAATAGATTTGCTTGGCAGTAAAGAAAATAATTATTAACTTACTCTACTGCGGGTAAGTTAGAGGAATTATGCCGGGTAGGTAGATGTTTCACTGATCATCATCATCAAGTGCTCAAGCTTTTGCTAGTAGTGAGTCACTTTGTTCACCAAATGTTGAAAGGGAAAAATTTGAACAGATGTAATCCATTATGGAAGCCATAATAAAATATATCACTTGGCCAGAGGAATGTGGCGCATGTAAAAAATGTTTTTTTTTCAAATTTTATGGAAGGCTGGGACAAACTTAGGAAAGGAGTTATGTTCTAGGAAGTGACTGAGTAAGCACTGGGAGTGAAGGGAAGCACAACCATTTTTTTGAATTGCCATGAAATTTGTAAATGGGCCTAAACATTGACGGAGGCAGATGCACATTGCACACTCAACAATGCAGTGCCACCGATATAACCATGGGTGTCACTGGCGAAAGGTAATGGGTAAAGAGGGAGAGAGGAGATTGATAATGGGTGACTAGGTAGGAATATACATAATATATGTCGTGCTTGAAAACTACTGTGAGTCAAGGGAGTAGTCTGAAATACCACCTCAACCCTTTGAATAACACCTTGATAAAACCATTCCAAGCAAGTAAAGGTGAGAAGAATGCCATTCCAGAGAAGCACCCTAGTCCCTTGTTTCTTCGTTCCAATGTTTTTCCATTCATCATTGCATTGTTCTTCTAGTATTATTATTCTTCACCCTTGGCTTTGCTACTCACCATTTAAGTTTTACATTCTCTCAATCCAGTCTTCACCATTGAAAACCATCCATCCATCCACATATCCAAACCATCTATCCAAACATGGCTCTCTGGGGCATATTATCAAGAACGGCGTTAAAATTATCGCCGGTTTAGCGGCAGAAAACTGCTGCTAAAGCGGCGATAATGGGCTTGATAATATGCCCTGGAGAATTCCAATAGAAGCCCACCAGAACATGGACTTATATTGGAATTCTCAAGGGCATACTATCAAGCCCATTATCGCCGCTTTAGCGGCAGTTTTCTGCCGCTAAACCGGCGATGATGTTTAACGCCGTTCTTGATAATATGCCCCACAGTCTCAACAAACCTTTTACCAACATACATTTACCCACCCATGCATGCTTTCACCCATCAAGCCCACCGAGGATTCCTTTCACCCACCAAGGCTAGCATCCATTCACCTATACACTTTCACGCACCCAGGCAGGAATCCTTTCACCCGTATACCCTTTCATCCATCCTTCATCCACCCATTCATCCTTTAGCCACCTAAATGCATCCTTTCCCCCAAGCACCCTTCTCTTCAAATCATATTACATTTCACCCATCCTTTCTCTATTAATCCTTCTTTCCCTTTTCCATCAACCCATCATAGTTAAAGGTCTTTATGAAACTTTGGGCCATATGTACGACCGAAAGTTTTAGCGAGTCTCACTTTCTGCGCAAAATTGGGACTCGCAAATTGCGGCTTGCTAAATTGAATGTACCTACACATCCTTCACGCAAATAGTGACTCGCAACGCAAAATTGCGAGTCGCAAATTGCGATACGCTGAACGCTCGCAGATAGCCTCCGCGGTAGAAAACATGCGCAATTAGCGTACGTGGTAGAAAGCTTGCATTTTGCATGCGCAAATAGTGATTTTCAATAAAAATTGAAAAGAAAACACTTCCTAGTTGATCTAAAGGACCCCAAACCAGGAAGTGATGTATATGGAGATTCCTGACCAGAATTACAAGCACATGGCAAGGTGCAGCAGCTCAGTTGAACACTGCTACACAGAGAGAACCTCACAGCAAGATGGCCAGCCAGACATCTGAGAAAGATGGCAAGAAGGGGCTGCGCAAACTTAAATTTTCCGACAAAGAAATTGATTTCATCATCATGGAGTGCTGCAACAACAACGAGCAGCTGTTCGGTCGGACTTCACATACTGTGCCAGAGTCTGACAAGCGGAAGATATGGCGTGACATGTAGCTGCATGTGAATGCCCTCGGTGTTGCGGACAGGTCTATAGATGACATCAAAAAGAGGTGGTATGACCTCCATTCCAGGGCGAAAGAGAGGGTGGCAGAACGGCTGTGTGCTGCACAACAAACAGGAGGTGGCCCATCCAGCCTCCCGGAAGCCTCCACGGCAGAGGCAATGGTGAAAGCCACCCTAGAGCCAGAGTCAGTCGTTAGAATTGGAAGCCTGGACACATCCCAACCTCCACCACCCACAGGTAAGTGAGAAATGAAAGCCATTGTATGTCACACTCAAGCCAGCACCCCACATGCATGCACCACACACAGGTCAAACTGTATCTACATGCTCCGTCTCCACAATCACAAAGTCACAGTTGGTGCATCATGGAAAATGTAGTACGAGAGACAAACATTGCTGTTAGGGACTGACATGAGTTGTGAACATAGTACCACCACAGAGATAGTGACTCAAAACATTTCCTTTATTTCTCCTTTTACAAGATAGATACATCCTTGGGAGAAGAAGCAAGGGAGGAAGACACTGACTCAGAGCAGGAGCATGGGCAGATGGACCAAGAGCATGATGATCCCAGTACTCCATTCTCATTGGGGAGTGCACAAGGGCTTGACACAACAGCCCCACAGCAGCAGCCAACTTTATGTCACACTCTGGGCACAAGGGGCAGGGTACCACGTTTGACCACGCGATCCCGGAGGAAGCTCCGAAGCCGTAGGCACACTCCGGCTGCGTAGGCGGCCGACGGGCACGCCCTCCACCCGTCTCCCAGGCTCTACCAGCCGCTGCCACAAGCACCCGGTATGCCGCGGTAACCGAGGCGTCCCAGAGCCTCCGGAGTTCAGTATCAGATGCCGCTTATGTTCTTGAGGGCATTCCCGCTCCTACGATGTGCAGCCTGCAGGATGTCAGATGGATTTTGGGGGAATTAGGGCTTCGCTCCGGCGGAGCTCCCTTGTTAAGCGGCCATCGTCGCTGGCGCCAAGCCATGCCCCTATGATGCCACTCTTAATGTTGTATTAGACCCAGATCATCTTGACATGGGGTGATTGGGTAAGTGAATATCCTGAGATTTTCAAAGAGGAGTTGGGCAAGTTGAAGGGTTTCCATCACCGTATTATTTCGAAAGACAAAGTTCAGGCTGTTGCTCATAAGGCACACAAGGTACATTTGGGTGTACCTAGTGAATTAAAAGAGTTGGAAAGATGGCATGCCATTCTGATTATATGTACATGATTCACTTGGTAAACTGTGCAGTAGTTGCTTCTAAGTACTGTTATTCACCTGCTATAAGTGTTCAGGTAGAGGTCAAAAGACCAATACTGCTCCTGTTAATTTAGTCATCTAGTGCCACAGATAAATCAAAGGGGAAATCCACGCACCAAGAGTAAGGATTAAGGAAGTGATGAGTGAACATTGCATACACAAAGTGTTTCTGGCCTGTGCCACACCCATGGATTCTTCTGCTCACCCTTGTCATTCTCGATTGTTAAACAAGTATTTCCCATTCTTCTTTTGTACCTTTTCATACAATTTTCCACTTCTTACTTATATGGTGTCTTTCCTTCTTTATATACGTCTGCTGTTGTTCTTGTGCAAGAAATTGGGTTACTGGTTGAGTGGGGTGAAACTCTACTCAATCAGCTACGAGAATCCTTGTCAGAGTGAAGTCACAAGTAAACCCCCAATTAACCTGTGCTCAACCCTTTGGCAGTCCGGCTTAACTTAGATGCAATGTGTAAAGTATTTGTGCATCAATTCAAACAATAATAATGTAAAAACACAACATGAGAAGAGTCCCACACCAAATTAGAAAAATAGAGTAAATTATGATAAATACATCAAGATCAAAACAACAAAAGTACAATCAGTAGAACCGAAGATATGCAAGTTTGACAGTTTCAGAATATATTGCCAAAAAGCACAAAGCGCCAACTGAGGTTATCTGGTCTTGCCAGACTGGGACAAAGTCACAAGTTCAGCCCAACCAAGATGGAGTGCGGGTTGGCTACAGTGACCTAGTTAGACCTGCTGACAAAGAGTACCTTAAATCCTGGTTGTGGCAGTTGCAAGTTACTGCGTCGAGGATGCATCGTGGAAGTGTTGCGCAGCCGAAACAATGCGAGGTCCTGATTGGAGATGTGTTGCACAGCGTTGGTTCCAGGGGGCTGCGAGGTTTGGATGCAAGGTCCTACATTGTTGTCAAGGAGGCTGTCAACAAGGGGGCTTATGATGCGGAGTGCTATGTCGAGAATGCGTTGTGTACAGGCTGGTTCAGAAATAACTGCTGGGCTTGTGATGCAGAGTCCTGCTTTGTCGTTAAGTAGCCTGTCGACGATGGGGCTTGCGATGCGAAATTCTGCATTGTTGATGTGTTGCGCAGCAGTAGTTCTGATGAGGCTGCGAGGTAGATGCGAATGCCTTGCACTAGGAAAGTCCACCCAGCAGAGGCAAAGGTTTGCTTCTGCCCGGCTTCAGGCCCACTTCTAAGGGTCGAGGACTGGAGTGGCACCAATTGGCAGAGTAGGACTCACGGTTGCAGAGTCCAGGTGCTGGTTGCAAGAGACTAGTCCTTGGAGTCATTCTGGTGGCCCTGGGTGCAGGTTGTAGGTTCAGTCCTACTCACCTAAGCAAGAGGACAGCAGGTCAGCACAGAACGACAGCAGTTCTTCAGGGCAGCAGTCTAGCAGAGTAGCAGTTCTTTCAGTAGCACAACAGTCTTTCTTCCTGGCAGAGTCTTCCATAGGTCCAGATGTGCACTGAAGAGTTGGTGTCTGAGATCAAATATTTTTAACTGCTGCCTTCTTTGAAGTGGTAGAAGCTTCTAAAGAATTCCCTTTGACATGCTTAGGTTCTCTGCTTCCCCTGCACTAGCTCCAGACTAACTATAGTGGGTATGCAATCCTCTATGTGAAGCCAGGATACCGCCTATTCAGGTGTAAGTGGGGCTCGGCCCGGGTCTACCCCCATCCTGCAAGTGATGCCTCATCCAGGCACACCTAAGCTCTCTATTGTGTGTGGCTGTCTGGGAGGAATACACAAAGACCAACTGCCAATCACACTTAGTTATGTGACCCAGGACAGGTTGTAGGCACTAAATGGCTAAGGCAGGAAAATGTAAACTTTCTAATAGGGGCATTTTCAAAATTGTTATGTGAAATACGACTTCACCATAAAAGATGATTTATCATGAAATTTCCAAAGACATCAAACACGATCTGTTTGCCTGTTCCTGTTTGGAAGTTATCCTTATTAAATGTAACAAATGTGTGTCAAATGTCATCATGTTAAAGGGGAGAGAAGGCAACTTAAGAACGTGTGCATGTAAAAATGATGATTTCTTAACCAGGGCTAATATCTCCCCTCGACACTTTCACTATCAGGACATGTAAAACTTAAAAGTCAAAATGGTTAAATACACTGCACTCTGGCCTGTGGGCTGTTTAGGACCTACCTTAGTGGTGACCTAAATGAATTAAAAAGGAAGGTTTGGGCCTGGGAAAGGTTTAATGTAAGAATGTTTGGTTTTGGGAATGGCGCATTGGGAGTGTATAAGTTGAAAGGGGTGACACATTCAAATCGGGGGATGGGGAATGTAATCAGCACACATGAATTGGGGGTTAAGATAGAAAGGGTTTAATTTTATTTCATGTATATTTGTGTTATACGAGACGTAATACAATAGAGCATGCTGTGGGCATTCAGTTTTCATGGCTAGCATGGATTTTTTATTCATGTATGAGCATGGACATTGTAGTAATGTTGAATGTTTTATTGTTTATTTGTAGTTACCCCTGAAGAAGGGCTCAAGAAGCCCGAAATGCATTGGTTTTATAATAAACACTGCAATGGATAAACCACGCATTTATTTGTGTTATTGACAAGAGGTCCGGATGGGCACATCAGTACATGGGAAACCCTTGGAAATAGCGTGACACTTCTCGTACGTATGGATGGAATTGGATGAGAAATGACTAAAAATTGGAAGTAAACTTTGAGTACATGGACAAAAAAACGGAGTAAAATAAATGCAGAGAGTGTTTTTTCCACCCTTAAGCTGTGCAATTGGGTCAGGGGTGTAATTCACGCCCCGAGATATCTTAAGGTTTTATTTTGCCATGTTGAAATGGCAGGCCTGAGAAATGTTTGGCGGGCTAATTAAGTGGGTGGCACAATCAATGCTGCAGGTCAACTAGTAGCATTTAATTTACAAGCCATGGGCACATGTAGTACCACTTGACTACGAACTTACAAGTAAATTATACATGCCAAATGAGGATAATCAAATTTGACCATGTTTTAAGGAGTGAGCACATGCACTTTAGCACAGTTAGCAGTGGGAATGAGTCCTAAGGCCAACAAAAACAAAATCTGAAAAATAAGGAGGAGTAAGGCAAAATGTTTTGGGGAAAACCACCCTAAGGCTGACAGGTCTAACATTCTCCATTGTTTTGTCCAGGAGTCACATTTATATGCCAATAAGATTAAATATTTTCAAAGGAAGGGGTTCTCTGATTTAGTGGAATATTCTAGCCGATGCAGGGGCGGCTCCTCCGGTAAGATGAAGGAGCATCGCCCCCCTGCTCCCAGAGCAGGAAAAATAAAATGATAACTTTGTTGTTATCATTTTATTTTTTGCTACAGGGCTAGGTTAGGGTGGGGTAGGGCTGGGGTCACAGGAGGAGGAGTGGTGGGCACACTCTAAGTGCGCATGATGGTTTGGCCAGCCCAAGTCATGCACCGCCTGGTGGGGAACATGCACAGGCTCCAAATCCCCGTCTGAGGGCCAACCACAGCATTCAGATCAATCAGAATGCTGCATTGCAGCATTGTGATTCGCTTAGGGGAGCCCGTGTTCTTTCAGGACAGAAGCTGAGAAGGCAGCCTTGAGAAGGGACCAAAGCTGAGGAGAGACGGTGGCCGCGAAAAGGTAAGTGTTTTTTGTTGTTGCCCTCGTCCCCCGCCCCGCCACCCCTGTTCTCTGCCAGCCGCCACTGAGCCTATGCCTACGAAAACAGGAATTAAATTGATTTCTAACTAGGTACATTGTCAGGTTTAGGATGTAATTTGAAATAAGATAGGTTATTGCTGCTGTACAAAAAGATTTAACAGTATATTTAGGGTTGTTTTTCATACACATTCAGGGTGAGTTTTTATATATTACAGTATTAAAACCAACATTGTTCCATTATAACCTCAGCTTATCAGTGGCGACTTTAATGTACTATTGAACATGACCCTGAATATAGTTTCAAAATGGCTGCAACCATATAATAGCATCCATGTTTCACCAGTTAGAAGTATTAAGTAACCGAAATGATAAGTATTCTGGTGGATTCATGACAATTTCTGACCCTACTTTACTGGGGGTAATTTTTATTTCCACACATACAAGTAGTGCTCACATTTTGAATATTGTCTTTCTTCCCTGACAGTAAAAGAGATAACATTTACAGATATATTTTCTATGTTACCATACGATAATTCTATGGTCTTTCTACAGTTGGATCTAACCTTAAGGTTAAAATGTTATTAGCAATTCTTCACAAATTCATTGGATGCTGACTAAAAAAATATTAATGTTTCCTGAGGTCCAATATTTTAATGGAAAACAGATTGGAATATCTATTTTAACCAAATGCTTTGTTGTTGATAATTATATTTAATGGGATACTTTCAAATAATTTTTTAAGTGTGTCTTTACCTCAGTCATAACATGTGTGGACAATTCACAGACGAAGCAGAAGAGTTGTGTTCTGGCTGCAAAAAAAGAAATGCAAACAAGACCGTCTTACAGTATAGAGATTCCAACTGAATGTAAAGAGGGTTTTCAGGAAGAATTTAAAAAGGTAAGAATATGAAAGAAGAATAAGTTAAGTAATATTTTTTTACATGTGAGAATACCAATATATGCACCAAATATTTAGCATGGCTTGTTACCAAAAACACAGAGACCGAATGTTACTGGAATAGTGTTGGAAATATGAATTATGGAGGAGGGGTATGCAGGGGTTACAAAGTTAGGTATATCTTGACTATTAGTTACAGATATGTTTTGATTAGCCGAATTAAAGGGGACTAGTCAATCATGGCCACAACATGAACAGTATGTTGTGGCAGCCGTTACTGGAGTGAGGAGGATGGTCCCTGTGTCCTAGAAATTAATTAGAAAAAATATTAGGTGGCACATCCTGGCCCGAGTAACATTTGGGGGGCCCGAAGAGAATCCCCCTTGATTGGCTGGCCACAACATGGACAACATGTGGCATTGCAAGACTTACAGGCATGGCCCTCATTGAAATGCATTGTAGTGAATGCCAGGTTTTGAGGGTAACAAAAGGTGCTCATAACAGATTTTAGTCACAATATAAATCATTTGATGACAGTGCAATAAAATGTAGGAATTCTGCTGAGTTCTTAGGTGAATTTATCCAGTGAAAAATGCTGACTCTCTGCTGGGATTTGATGACCCTTGTTTTAGACAAAACTGCTTTCTCTTGTGAATTTCTTACAGAGGTTAAGAGGGTGCTCCAGAAGCTAAAATGAGAGCACATTTTCAATAAATTCACACTATCTTTCTTAGCCATGTGAGAACAAGGTCTGACACTCTGAGTGCAACACAAACGTCCAGCAGCAGCTCTCAGTTCACTCTCTTGTGTTCTACTGCTACTACACCACAGTGTTCTAATGAGCAACTAGAGCGCTAACATATAATGAACAACTAGAGCCTTAATAGTTGGTATTTATGACAAATGTGTGGCACATCTTAACACCATTTTGATGGAATAAAAGCTATATAATTGAATTTTCTACAGATATTGAAGTAAATTAACAGAATTTGGGGTTTCTTTCAGTTGTGAAAATTAAGCTTAGTTCTCTAGAAAGGTAAAATGTAGACACATTTTCTATGAGTTCTCAAATATCTTCCTCATCCATTTCAGTAAACCATTCTAACATGCAGAGGGAAATGTACTTCCAACACCAGCAGCAGTCATTCTGTAAACTCGCCAGTAAGCTACTGTAATGTAACCACAAAGTTCTAATGAACAACTAGAGTTCTAATATTTTGTATCCAAGACAAAAAATGAGGCACTCTTGAATGACATTTTGTTGGAATAGGAGCTGTTGAAGTTAGAGCCTTTTCCTGGATAACAGGCTGAGGTGAATGAGCAATGAGATTTTATTTCAGGCATGAATCCAGAGGGTGAGAAATGTGAGGGGAAGAATGGATGTTTAGTAATTTGAGGCATAATGTATTTTTAAAGGGCTAAAAATAGTTAAAGGGGCGGCTGTATGAGTACAACACCCCCTTTCCATATTACTTAGCTTGTCCATCTTCTCATTCACTTAATAGCTTCCTAATTTTAACCATTTTGGTAGACATATATACTCTGAAAAAAGCAAAAAGGTCAGTGATGTTATAGTTAGGAATTGTAATAATATGTTACAGCTCAAAACAATCTTAAAAAATCTCTGGCAAAAAGCAAAGGTTAATGGGACACCATAGTTCCATGAACATGTCAATTAAAACATAGGGACACATGTATGTAGCTATTTCGCAGAAATGGCCCATTTGCGAATGCAAAAAGGCTTTTACCATGTATCAAACCCTATTTTGCGATACAGTAACTTGTTACCGAATTGCAAAATGGGTTTGCAATTCGGTATTTGTAAGGGGCGTGTTTAGGGTGTCCCTTCCAAATACTAAATCTCAGCGGTACGTATGAATGTTTTGTGACCGTGAATGGGGTCGCAAAACATTTGCATTTTCCACCAACTTCAAGTTGATGGCAATCCATTCATAAATGGGAATGGGTCCCCAAGGGACCCCTTTCCCTTTGGGAACGGTGGTGAAAACATTTTTTAAGAGCAGGCAGTGGTCCCGTGGACCACTGCCTGCTCCTAAAAAATGAAAAGAAAGCTTTTCATTTTTTTCCTTTAAACACAACCCATTTTCCTTTAAGGAAAATGGACTGCATTTAAAAAAAAGATGATTGCTTTACTGAAAAGTAATCACGGACATGGTGGTCTGCTGACCCTAGCAGGCCACCATCCCCATGATTTTAGCGATTCTTAGGGGGTCACAAATTGCAATCTACTTCATTAAGTATTAATGAGGTAGGTCGATTTGCAACACCTGAGGAATCGCTAAATAAAACTCTTTCATAATTTGTAATAGCGATTACCTGATTACGATTCGCAAAAATTTGTAATTAGGTAATCGCTATAACAAATGTTGATACATGTGGCCCAAACTGTTTTCAACAAACAAAAATACTGCAATTCACCAGTTATACTTATCTCAAGTAATTATAAATCAGGCCCTAAATTAACTATAAATAGCGCCCCCGCCATGCACAGTGTTGTCAGTTCAGTTCAAAGTCTTTATTTCGGTTTTACAGTACCATAAAAGAGACAAACACATGAATCATAGTTAATAGCATTCAGAGTAAAGGGTACTATAAAATACTCCATATACAGACTCTTGGGGGGAAAAAAAATCATAATACAAATGTACAAACACAGAAAAGGGTCAGAACTAGACAAATCTCGTTATTAAATGATTCTACCTATCGGGACGCAATCTAAAGTGCTAGTGCATTGATAAGTATTGTTTATATCTCAATTGCCGGTGTGTACGGCCCGATTAAGCAGCATCAGCCATTTTAAAGCCCATGCCCCGAGTGACCAATAAAAAGAATAAAAAGCTTAAAATATTAACATAAAAACCAATTATTTACAAAGTAGGTAGTAGAATTTAAGGACACACCCATCTGGACTAATCATTATAATTTTAGTTTGTTTTGTCCATGCCAGTCGAGGAGATA
Organism: Calotriton arnoldi; assembly: GCA_963921515.1. Lineage (NCBI taxonomy): Eukaryota > Metazoa > Chordata > Amphibia > Caudata > Salamandridae > Calotriton > Calotriton arnoldi. Next base: position 2,131,073 of record CAWUFW010001273.1, read on the forward strand.
GTTAAAGCCCTCCTTCTAATAGCCCAAAACTGGCCTAAAGATTTTGCAGTTGCACAAGCACAGAGTGGTCTCGCATCTGACTTTAAAATACGTAGGGCATCTTTGTGGCTATGTGTCCCGAGTTGTCTACATACCAGAGCTAGCCAATTCCTTCTGGGTCTGGCATAAGCAACACAAGCAAAAAAGACATGGCCTATTGTTTCATGAGGGCATAAACAGGAGGGACAGCCCTTAGGCTGTGATTTATTTGTCAGCCTGGAGTTAGTGAAGGCATTAATGGGTAGACTGCCATGTCTGAACTGAGTGTACAATTTCCTGTCTGCTGGCACCTTAATGATATCAAGATAGCATTCTAGCCGGCTGATGGATTTCATATCAGTAAAAACGTCAGTTAAGCTGCCATGACGGATTTTCAAGAAATTCTTCTGTTCTACCCATGCCCAATACTGAGATTTTATTTGGTCCCTAGAGTATGAGGGCGGGAGACCAGCAAGCTCCTTAGGCACGCCTATGCCTGCCCGGATGGTGTCTATGTGTTTAATCCACCCAATTTTTTGGTTTTTGTCGGTGAAGGCAGCGGCATAGGGAGCCAGGTCAGGGGTAGTGACCAATCTATGCCAAAAGAGCAGTGGGCGTAAGCTCACCTGGTCATTAATAGACTTGACACCCAGGTCAAGTTTCAAGGGGAGAAGAGGAGTGCTTTGGGGGAGTGATACCAAGCTCCTAAGGAACTTGTTTTCCACTATTGAAAGAATGTTTACATTTACTGAACCCCACAGCTCTGCCCCATAAAGCACACTACTCACTACCTTGCAACTGTACAGTTTGAGAGCGGGGCTACAGGCTTGGTATATGAAAGGCAGTGCTCCCGCCGCAAAGCCCCAGTTAGCTGGGTGAATTTCAGGGACGCCTTCTCTAAGTGATTCTTCCAATCCATTCCCTCGGACAACTTGATTCCCAAGTACTCACAGTGTTGTCATCAATGATGTAATTTTAGATATTGCAGTGATGTTATCAAAGAAGATGATGTCATAGCAATGCATAGCAAGGGTAGGAGTGTGCGAGCTATAATTACTTCAGGGCTGATCCAGCACACAGAGTGGAGGCCGGACGCCCTCATCCCCTGAAAAAACACTGACTTTGTAGGATGTGGCCCCAGGACCCTCCTATGGCTCAGGGAGGGTGGCCGCACACCCACTCCCATAAACTTAAAAAGAGCCCTGAGGGTTGTGGTCCCCGAGGATACATAAAGGCTCATGGAGGGCAGTCACATGCCCTCTCCCTGAATCATAAAAACGGCTCAAGGGCTGGCACTCCGGGCCTCATAAAGGGTTGGGATGGGGGCTGCACGCCCACTCCTCTAAATTTTAAAATGGCCCTAGGGGATGGTGTCCCCGGGGCATGGTATCCACGGAGCCCCATAAATCTCAGGGAGGGCACCAACTGCTGCCCTCCTCTAATTATAAAAACAGCCCTGGGGAATGGGCTTCATAGAGTCTCAGGGAGGGGGCTGCACAGAGACATAAAGAGCACCGACCCAACAGGCCTGAACCACCCATTGAGGCTTATTTTAGAAAGGGGGGAGCCCGCCATTTGTTTTTCTTTAATCTGGCCCAAGGATCTGTGGCAGACGTTTTTGGCCTCAGGGGGCCTTCTGGGACCCTTCCCCCCCAGACTAAGGAGTGGGCTATCCCTGCTATTTGATATATTTTTTAAAGCTTTTTGTAGGACAGGGGACTGGGTCCCAAGTCCTAAAATTGCTGCCATCACATCCTTATTGATGTGGTGGCAGCCAATCAGATCCCATCTTTAGATCTACTGCTCTGTGGATCCTTCATGACAGGATACATAGATACATTTTAAACGTTAATTTCTCTAAAACTACTGAAAGGGCGAAATAAAAAAGCACGCCTTTTGGACCAAGATCAGTATTTGTGGTATCACTATTCAGTTTTATTGTACTCCTCCCCTGCTAGCTGAATTACCTCAAAACTCTCCAGGAAGGAGCTAAGGTGGATGCACTTTTCTTTGGTACGTATTGTGAAGATTTGTCAAACAATGCCAAAGTTATTAGCAAACCAAAAATATCTTTCCTTTGGTAACTAGGTCCTAACTTATAACTACAGAGTACCAATGTGTAATATAAATAAGAGCGAAAACATTGGAAATTTCAGAGGGACAACGTGGACTATGATAATGGACGAGTGCTTATATTCACAAGGAAATTTGATTACACTATAACCACAGAGAAGTTACAATCAACCGTGGAAACATAAGATTGGGAAGTGTCAGAAGGCAGTTAAATCATGAGCTCAGACGTTGAGCAAGAGACTTTAAGTACAAAAGGGATTCCTAATGTTGGATGGACCTATTTAAATGAATACAGGGTGCTGCAGCAACAATGACTAGCAGTACCCAGGCAATAAAAAACAAGAGATGGAGAAGAAGAACTAAAAGGAAGAGGGAGAGGAAGGGGAAACAGAAGAGGCAGCAAATCAAACAGAGGCAGGAACAAACCACAAATGGAAGAACAGATGGTACAATCATAAACCTAACGGAAAAAGAATTAACACAAGAAGAAGTGAATATGCTAAACATGGGCCTCTCCTTCTGTCCAACAAGTGATTTTGACTATACCCAGACTAGAAAGGATTTGTTCAGCTTTACTCGAAAGCTTAAATTGATTAAAGCACATTCAATTTCTAAACAGAAAAAGGAGAATACCCACAAGAAAGACTTCTCAATGAATAACACACTCTGGACAGTAGCCGATGCTGAGGGACTCTGTGATACGTATGATCTGGACAGGGAGGATGATCATGTGGAGGACAGAATAATTGTAATACACATCAAAGAAAAGATCAGGATGCTGAATGAAATGGGCTTAAAGACAAATTTCAGTAGTGAAACAGAGTTCAAGCCAAAATCTAGATCTGTGCCAGCATTAGCCTATGACACAATAGACGCGTTCCATGAAGAAACAGTCAAACAACTCAAACACTTAAGAAGACAAATATACAAAAAGCTGAAAAATCTGAGGAATTTGACCTGGTCTCAAATGAAAACATTGCTTGAATTGGGGGCAAGAACAGATTGTGTCATGAAAACATCCAATAAAGGTGGGAACATAGTATTCTGGGACCAAAACTCATACATAGAGGAAGCTTTAAAGGATGACAAATGTTATGATGTGATCAACAAGAGCTACCATAAGGAAGTATTCACAAAATACACTAATATGCTGGCCGCTATATTTAACAAACTGTTCCTGTTTTGCCAAACACCTCTTGTTTTTCAAGGTATTTCATGTTTAAGTAACATCGCGGTGAATTAAAAAAAAATATATATATATGTGTGTGTATATGTATGTGTGTGTGTCTGTATACTAATGTTAAATTTTAGAGGAAATTTTAGATACATTTGAATTTTAAATGTATTTGAAAGTATTTTTTGCCGTTTCTTTATATCATGCATTCAATGCGTGTATAGCACCTTAACAACAATGCTCTTTGTACAAGGCATAGGTCACTTTATCTCAGAATTGAGATTGCACATGTCACTTTAATTGGGAAATGGAGCACAGTCACTTTAATGTTTTTGAAACTTTATTAATGGTATAAAATGCAAAAAAAAATGGCAGCAACGTTGGGTTTGACAAGGACCACTTTCGCAGTTGAAACGTGTTACCTGGTTGTTTGTGGTCACTAATAAAACTCTTTAAAGCGAGGCCGAGCATGTTGGAGTCTGTTCGCATGCTGGAGCAGGCAGTCTGAATGAAGTAAGAGTTCGTCGCCGGTGCCGAATTCCGGCACGCCCTCTCGTTCAGGAAGCACTGCGGGGATCGGAAGAAGAAGTTAACGCTGTACGTGGTACACAGCGTGGAGCCCCCCTGCTGCCTTGAGATAACGCGGAAGTAATCGCTTGAGGCCAGCGTGGAGCCGGGATCGGGACAGTGTCCAGAGAGAATGGTAAGACGCGAGCCGTGTGAACCTGTGGGCAGCGGGGAGAGAGGATAACGGTATTTAACCGTGCAGCGGGACGCTTTATTGTAGAGTTTAGTAACCACAATTGTGTGAAATGGAGTGGCTTAAAGAGAGAGAGAGTGCGGCAGAGCAGCTATTCAGCACCGTGGATATAGTGGAAGAGGTCAGCAGAGCAAGAAAAGAAGGCGAGCCAGTGAACACAAAGGATTACAAACATCTTTTGAGAGCATTAGAAAAGCTGATTAAAGGTGAAACGTCAAAATGGTGCGAAAGCAAATCTCTAACACGATACCTGGAGGTGGGACGTGTTCCGAGAGGTTTGCGTATACTTATTGCGCCCACCTATGAAAATCCTAATCCGGATATGTTACGGGAGTGGGCTGAGAACAACGCCGATTCTTCAAAGTGAATGTTGGCAATTCTAATAAAATATGCTGACATTGACAGACAAGCCCTACTAAAAGAGATCGAAACACTCTCCGAACAGTTGAGCAAATTACCTGAGCAGGACACCATCAAGAAATTGCAAATGGAGATGCAAGAAAGGGTGAAGAAGTATGAGCAAACCATCAAAGATCGAAAGGCCGTGAAGTTTAGAAGAGACAAACTGGATTATCAGAGGGGGCCAAATCTTCACCTTCTCAAAGCGCTTTGAGAACATTCGGTGCCAGAAGATGACTATTAGTCTACGAGGCAGCACTGCACAAACAAATGAGGAATCAGGCTCAGAAATCAGTTCCGCGGCAGACACAGACAATGAGGACATACGTCAGACAACAAGTGTACCCTCTGTGGAAGACGAGTTGCGTTTTTTATGATGGGACAGGAACACAAATTTAAGACCACTACGAGGGCAAGAGAGAACCTTCCGAGGGGGAGGAAGAAGAAGAGGAAAAATCGAAGGCCAAAGAGAACAGCCAACCAACAAAACAAACAACAAGAAAAACAAATGATGGACAGTAACATCAGCATAATAAATTTGTCTGACCTGATATTAAATGCAGAAGAAATTAATATTCTCTCACGTGGTCTTTCTTACTGTGCCCCTGAGGACATGGACTATGTACAAACTCGAATAGACTGTTTTAAATTTACTCGCAAACTCAGGTTGGCCAAATATTTTGCTGTTGGCAGGGCAGCAGAAGTGGAATCTTGAGCCAATTGAAGACACTACTGCCCTACAGATCTCTGACATTGACCTACTAAGGGACCTGGATAGCCTAGAGAGGGGTGGTATACATGAGGTAGCAGATGATGCATTACTCAAAGAACAGGGTCTAAGTGTATATGTTAGACCAAGCACGCCTTTTAAACCCTGATCTGTATTTTTACCCATGGTCCCCAAAGACTCCATTGATTCCTTTACCGAGTTAGTCGTTCAAGGATTTAAAACAACTGTATGTCGAACAGCAGGCCAAAGGTCCAAATATGACATCAGATATAGGGGACAGGATACTTGTGAAAAAACTACAGTCAAGACCAGATATAGTGGTAAGACAGGTGGACAAGGGCGGAAATATTGTCCTCTGGCCGCTTGCCATTTATCTGGAGGAAGCGAGGCTACAGCTCAGTGACAGGCAATGTTATCTGAGAATAGACAATGATACATTACAAGCCACCACCATCAAGTTCCATCTGGAGTTGGCTCGTTGGAGATCTGTGGGACTTATCTCTCAGGCAGAGCACACATTTCTGAAGGTAGATTCACCAGTAACACCGGTGCTATATCTTATACCCAAAGTGCATAAAAATGTCAATGTTCCACCAGGTCATCAAATTATATTGGCAATTGGCAGTTTATTTGAAAATACCTCTAGGTAATTAGATTTTTTCTTGCAAGATTTTGTAAACAAATCTCTTATCGTACACTAAAGACACAGGAGACTTTCTCAAAAAGATTTATGACATCGATTGGGAGGAAGGTTTTATCATGATGACATTCGATGTCTCCTCCCTCTACAGCAGCATTTCGCATGCAGATGGTATAAGGGCAGTGCAGTATTATCTGAGCTTGCGCCCATTAACCCTTTACCGGCACACAGAAATGTTGGTATGCATGATTGGCTGGTGCTTACAGAATAACTTTTTTCTTTTTGGTAAGGACCTGTATCAACAAGTTAGGGGGATTGTGACAGGCACCTGCTTCGCCCCCAGCTATGCTAATTTGCATATGGGCTGGTGGGAGGAGCAGGTGCTCGCAACGCAGTTTGCCCAAGAAATGTCTGACAATGTGGTCCTATGGACCCGCTATATTGATGATTTGTTCATCATATGGCGAGGGGACAAAACAGCAGCAGAGGGATTCATTGAGAGGTTAAACGCCAATGACTTGAATTTACTTTTTACATCACACCTGAGTGAAAATGAGATACAGTTTCTAGATCTCACAGTATACATAGTGGATGGGAAGATAAACACAAAAACCTTTCGAAAGGGTACTGCAGGTAACACAGTACTCCATGCCTGCAGTTTTCATCCTCCCAAACTAACAAATAGCATCCCGTATGCTGAACATTTGCGTATGAGAAGAAACTGTAGCTGCCCAGACCAACTATACAAGGCGCAAGACGAGTTAAATGAATGATTCGAACAGCGAGGTTATAGTAAGGCCATTCTCAGAACAGCTAGAGAGAAAGCAAATTCAAAGCCGAGGGATCAGCTAATATTTGCTAATACATCCAACATAAAGGTGTCTCAAGAAAAAGCAGATCCAAAATTCCGATTCATTACAGGCTACAACTGGCAACATCAAAATATAAGAGCTAAAATGCAGAGACATTGGCATGTGCTACAAGGTGATCCCATTTTGAGAAGAAAGATAGACAGTGGGCCTCTTATCACCTTTCGCAAAGCAAAATCATTGCGACAGGCACTGGTGACCAACAGTCCAGGGACCATGCAGCCAGCAACATGGTTAAGTGAAAGCAAGGGGTTTAGGAGATGTCACAAATGCAAGGCGTGTAAGTTTGGAGAAAACACGACAGAGGTGCCCTTACCTTTCACAGACAGAAAGTGGAAGATTATGAAGCCACTGAACTGCAAGAGCCAATTTGTTGTATATGCCCTAAGGTGCAGCTGCCTTAAAATGTACATAGGATGTACTATCTTACCAGTTCACCAACGTATCTTACAACACATTAGAGCCATAAACAACAGGGATCAGACATATCCGGTGGCCAGACATTTTGAACAATTCCATAGAAACAAGGTAGAAGATTTAGTATACTTTGTGTTAGACCAGGTGCCACAGAGATTGAGGGGAGGGAACATAGAAAGGTGTCTGAGTCAGTTGGAGTCAAGGTACATTTTACGTTTCAACTGTAAGATCCCTAATGGCCTCAATGTCGAGGAAGATCTACATGTCCATTTGTAAATTGACAATAACGTTTAATGGAATAGGCCAACATGTGATTAATTGAGTTGGTTATGTACTTATGGTTACTACTCCGGTTTTGCCCAATAGAAAGTGATTAATTGTGTATGTATATTTTAGCACACTCCATTGAGAAATATTTTATTAATTTTGTATAGTTTCAGTCTTTGCACAGCACTTTAGAATCTGAAGTGACCGAACTTTGTTTAAAACACAGGACAGATAATGGGCACTGGTCCTAAATTGTGGCTTTGGCCAAGAGTAAGGTAATAGCAATATAATTGGCATTACAAAATCAAGTTGTATTGAACTATGGCACATAACGAGCTTGGCCTGAGTAGGGTGTGTTGGAGCATAAGAGGGTAATGGGCACTGGCCCTTGAGTCAAATAATGTTGAATTTTAGAGGAATTCTTAGATACATTTGAATTTTAAATGTATTTGAAAGTATTTTTTGCTGTTTCTTTATGTCATGCATTCAATGTGAGTATAGCACCTTAACAACAATGCTCTTTGTACAAGGCATAGGTCACTTTATCTCAGAATTGAGATTGCACATGTCACTTTAATTGGGAAATGGAGCACTGTCACTTTAATGTTTTTGAAACTTTATTAATGGTATAAAAAACACAAAAAATGGCAGCAACCTTGGGTTTGGCAAAGACCGCTTTCGCGGTCGAAACACGTTACTGGTTTGATTGTGGTCACTAATAAAACTCTTCAAAGCAAGCCCGAGAGTGTTGGAGTCTATTCGCATGCTGGAGCAGGCAGTCTGAATTAATTATATATATATATATATAATGATATATGCACTTGCACTTTAACAATGGAAGACAGAATTACCGCATAACCTTTTCTTCACCCTCCTTTTTTAAATTGACCTTACAGTAGGTTTATTTAATGGAAGTCTCTAGCAATGCACAAATCTTAATTTTATACTATAAACTCATTGGCAATGTACTTTACATTCCATATCATGTACTCTTTTACATGATAAAGATTGACTAATTTCAAGGATTTTCATGGCAATGTTATGAAGAAAATGATAAAGCTACATTGTTTTACTATATTCTAAATTATATTAACAACTTGTACTTTGTCCCAATATTATTTTAAATATTTTAAAATATTTTGAAATATTTTAGAATATCCTTTTAAATTTCAATATTCTGTTCTTAAAAAAACATCTTGCTCCTTTGCACAATTTTTGTAATTGTTCCAGCCATAATAAGTAATTGTTTGTAAATAGTTTGCATATATTTTTCAGGATTGATGAAAGTCTAGTCTTTCTTCTAATGGAAAGTAATGTGGGTAATTGCACTGAGCACTTTAAATAAGACATTCTAGGCTCTGGGACTCTATGGTCCAGTAGAAGGCTGGGAGCCGAAACGCGTAGACCGTCCTCTACCGTTTTGTAATTTGCACTATGGTTCAATAGAAAATTAAAAATCACGTTTTTGAAGCCCTTCTGTGCGTGTTGCTGTGATCCTTCGTCAAAACAAACTGGAACAGGGAACGGAGGAATTTTGAGCATATACATATATATATATATATATATATATATATAATATATATATATATATATATATATATATATATATATTCACTGAAAAAACCATAGGTTTCAGGGGCGTTATAGTTCATTGGACATTTCACTCGTACAAAACCATAGAAATTCCCCCGTTATAGTTAGTTCAGCTAACTATAACTCACGCCCCCGCAATGCACTGCTGATGACGTCACATATTACATCACTCATGACATGGTCAGTGACATCACTGATGACATCACTGATGACATCACTGATGACATCATCCATGTGATAATTTCATGCATCTTCTCGCACCCTAATATAACTTTTGATACACCCACTCTAAATTACAGACTGCCATTCTCAAAACCAACGACCTATAACGCCCCTGAAACCTATGGTTTTTTCAGTGAATTTCTAAGGTTTTTTAAATGCTAATTTCTAACTATAACGTGCCTGAAACCTATGGTTTTTTCAGTGAATTTCAAAGGTTTTTTAAATGCTAATTTCTAACTATAACATGCCTGAAACCTATGGTTTTTTCAGTGAATTTCAAAGGTTTTTTAAATGCTAATTTCTAACTATAACGTGCCTGAAACCTATGGTTTTTTAAGTGAATTTCAAAGGTTTTTTTAAATGCTAGTTTCTAACTATGCCTACAGAGGTAGGACATGTGAAGAAAGAAGAAAAAACGCACAGAAAGAAGCAAAAGAAATGCAGAAAGTAGCAACAGAAGTCCACAAAGACGAACAAAAGTGCAGGAAGAAGCAAGACATGTGCAGAAAGAACCAACAGAGGAGCAGAAAGAGGCCTTGCTGCAAAATCATCCTGTGCCCACAACTTTTTCAGACGTGTACTGGTGGTAACTGAGTCTGACTAACCAGGCCTAGAGCCAGTGCTATGCTAAAAGACACTTAGAATACAGTGAAAACACCTACATATACTAGGGAACACTATGCATTGGAGTACCCCTGTGATTAGCATGACCTCCTCTGTAAGGCCCTAGTACATAATAGGGCAGGGGGATTAAAACTACCTCTAAGTCAGAGGTGCAGAAATATGCTACTTTAACTAGTAGTCGTGTTTGCAGAGTGGTGGAGAAAGGGTGCTGGGCGTCCAACCAACGCTCAGGAATTCCGCTGCGTAGGACTTACAGGAGATACCAGGAGGGATTCTTGGCCCCCAAACTCCCTCAGGACAAAATTGGACTTCATCCCCCATCCCGTAGTCTGCCTCGAGGCACGTTTGCAGAGTGGTAGAGAAAGGGGGCCATGGCCTCCGAAGACGACTTAGCAATCCCACTGTGTGGGACTTACTGGAGGTAACAAGAGGGTAGTTGGCCCCCAAGGACATCCTTGGGGGCCAACTTCCCAAACTATTACCTCCAGTCAGTCCCACACAGCAGCACTGGTAAGTACTCGTACCAGGCCACGCCCACTTTGCCCACCACTCTACAAACGTGCTCCCTGGCGCGCTCTTGGATGGGGATTGAAGTCCCCTTCACTGCTGGGGGTCCTTTAGGGGCCAACTAGCCTACCTTTACCTCCAGTAAGCTCCACGCAGTGGGATTGGTGAGAGGTAGACAAAGGCCATGCCCCTTTCTCCACCACTCTGCAAACGCGCCCCCTGGCGCGTTGTAAGTTGGGGGATTAAGTCCCCTTGAATCCTGAGGGTCCCTGGGGTCCAACTAGCCCACCAGGTACCTCCAGTAAACGCCACAGAGCTGCATTGCAGAGAGGTGTAAGAAGGGGCGTGGCCTGGACCACCTCTCTGCAACGCAGCCCTGTGGCGCTTACTGGAGGTACCTGGTGGGCTAGTTGGCCCCCAGGGACCCTCAGGATTGAAGGAGAATTAATTCCCCAACTTAAAATGCGCCACAGGGCGTGTTTGCACACATATCGCCTCAGGCCCCGCCCCCTCCCTTCACCACTGTGCAAACGTGCCCTGTGGCGCGTTTTAAGTTGGGGGATAAAGTCCCCTTGAATCCTGAGGGTCCCTGGGGTCCAACTAGCCCACGAGGTACCTCCAGTAAGCGCCACAGAGCTGTGTTGCAGAGAGATGTAAAAAGGGGCGTGGCCTGGACCACCTCTCTGGTGGGCTAGTTGGCCCCCAGGGACCCCCTGTATTGAAGGGGAATTAATTCCCCAACTTAAAACGCACCACAGAGCGCGTTTGCAGAGTGTTGCTGGGAGGAGGCGGGGCCTCCGGCACAATCGCGTTTTTTTTTTTTTAGAAGGGGGCCCTGGGGACCCCATCCCCCAGGGCCTGACCCCTTTTAAAAAAAAAAAAATCTGAACGGGAAGGGGGCCGCGTGGGCCCCCCTCCCGTGGCCAATTTTGGCCCCGGGGACCCCGTCCCCCGGGGCATGGCCAAATATTTTTTTTTTTATGGAGGGGAGCTGTGTGGCCCCCCTCCTGAGGCCTCTATTGGCCCCGGGGACCCCATCCCCCGGGACCGGCCTTTATTTTTTCTTCTTTTTAATTTTTGGGGAGGGGGGCCACGTGGCCCCCCTCCCGGGCCACTTCTAACCCCGGGGACCCCATCCCCCGGGGCAGGCCCTATCCGTTGGGGACCGTGGGGAAAACCCCAATGCCCCCACGGTCCCACCGGCTCCCCGCGTCCTGCGGGAGCCGGCATTGCTTTTCCACATGGGGAGCTGCTAACATGCAGTTCCCCTTGTGGAAAAGCAATCTGCTTTGCTTCATTGAAGAGAGAGCAGGTTTCCTGCTCTCGCTTCAATGAAGCAAAGCAGTTTGTAATGACAGGGCGGGAGCCGCGCTGCTCCCGCCCTGTCATTGCAAACAGCAGTGTCCCGGGGTGGGCACCCCGGGACACTGCAGGAGCCGACCCTGGGGGTGGCGGTCCCCAGGGCCATCAAGGGCTCCAGGAGGGGGCCCCCTCCCACATAATGCACAGCCCCGGGGAGGTGGTGGTCCCCGGGGCTCGGGGGTCCGTTATGGACCCCGCATTTGAATATTAGTGCCCCGGGGAGGTGGCGGTCCCCGAGGTGTGTCGGGGGGCTAGAGCCTCCCCACACAGGTCTATGTTTAAAAAAATAAAAGCCCCGGGGGTGGCGGTCCCCGAGGCAGCGGGGGGGCCGTGTGCCCCTGCGATTATAATTAATAAAAGCCCCGGGCGGTGGTGGTCCCGGGGGCTTGGGGGGGCCTTGGAGGCCCCCCACACATTAAAAATAAGAAGCCCCGGGGGGGTGGCCTCCCTCGGCCCCCGCAATTACATTATTGAATACCCCCGGGACTTGGCCCACCCGGGGGCTAAATAATAACGAAGCAGAACTTCGAGCTGGGTGCGCGAATCTCGCTGATATTTAAAAAAAAAATGCTTTTTTTGGCCCTGGGGGTCCTTGTGGGACTCCCTGAGCAGGCCTAGGGGGTCAGGGTGTTTCTACCCTGCCCCCTTTTCTTGTTTTTCGCCATTGTTTTTCTGTTTTCTTGTGCCTCGGTTACCGAGGCACAAGATGGCTTTCAACCCTTCCTGGTTTGGAGTGTTGACAGCCAATTAGAATAAAGCTCGTGGTCGGGAGGGTGCGCGGATCCTCCGTGCCTCTATATATCGAAACTTTTATTGTTTTATTTTCTCAGCAACTACTGAACGGATTTACACCATTTAAAAAAAAGGGCGCTTTCTAAACCAAGCACTACCTTTTTGCCAAATTTGGTGTAATTCCGTTCAGCAGTTCGAGCTGTAGCCGTGTCTAAAGTTTCCTATGGGAAATGCATTTTTCAACCTCTTTTTTTTTAATTTCTCAGGAACTACTGGACGGATTTACACCATTTAACAAAAAGGTCTCTTTCTGAAAGAAGAGCTACCTATTTGCCAAATTTGGTGTAATTCCGTTCAGCAGTTCGGGCTGTAGCTGTGTCTAAAGTTTCCTATGGAAATTAACATGGAGAAAACACGTTTTGGGACTCCCCTTTTTTCTCGGCCCCCGCTTGCCGAATCACCCCGAAACTTTCAAGACAGGAGCTGACCGGAGCGGGATACGAGTTTTGAAAATTTCACGAAGATTCTCAACCGGCGCCAAAGATATTGAGAAAACAAAAAACGAGTTTCCTATGGAAACTAGGTCCTAACTATAACTATCTACTGGCGACCGCCAGTAGATTATATATATATATATATATATATATATATATATATATATATATATATATATATATATATATATATATATATATATATATATATATATATATATATATATATATATATATGTTTGTGTACAGATATTCTCACACCCACTCACAGGCCCAGAGAGACACACACACCCACTCACAGACTGACACAGATACTCTCACACCCACTCACAGGCCCAGAGAGACACTCACACACCCACTCACAGACCTTCACAGAAACTCACGAACTCACTCACAGACCCACAGAGATACTCACACACCCACTGACAGACCTTCACAGAAACTCACAAACTCACTCACCGACACACAATGACACTCAAACACCCACTTACTGATCCACTCAGACACTCTCACATGCACTCACAGACCCATTTACAGACCCACTCAGATACTCACACACCCACTCAGACACTCACACACCCACTCACAGATCCACACAGACACTCACACACCCACTCACAGATCCACCCAGACACTTGCACACCCACTCACAGCCCCACTTAGACACTCATACATGTGCTTACAGGCCATTTCACACATCCACTGACAGTCACTCAGACACTCACATACTCACTCACAGCCCCACACAGACGCTCACTCACAGGCCTACTCACACACCTACTGACAGTCACTTAGACACTCACAGACCCTCTGAGACACTCACACACACATTCCTAGATCCCATACAGATCTGCAAATCCAGCATGAAGTTACACGGGCTGCGCTGAGCACCATGGCGGGATTGTCGGATTTGTGGAAAAAACAACCAAATTGGGCTTCTTCGAGGGAACATGGAAATGGTTAAAGAAATACTGAACATTTAGAAGTGGTATAACAAAAAAAAGATGAAAGGAAGCCTGCTATTTGGTAACTAGAGCAGCCAAAGTAAGAACACACAGTGAGGGGTAGCCATTTTAGCTGCTTTTCTACTGAGAGAGAAGGTGGTTTGCAGGAGTTCTGAGTGGAGATTTGGAATGAAAACAGATGCTAGCGGACATAGAAAAACTGACAGAATAGCAAAGAGCTTTTACAGGTAGGTTAATTAGGTTTTAGTATATAAAAGTGTATTTAGAAAAAATTGTGAGTGTATGTAAGCTGAAAGAAAATGTGTAGCTTCTAGACACTATGCTAGAAGGTAAAATAGAAGTGTGCTTTGATGAGAACATTAGCCAAAAATACAGTGAGCAGGAAAGGAGAAAGAGGAATTGGTATACTGAATGAATATTAATTTTATTATGTCAGTATAAATGAATGTGTTTGAAATTAGATGTGGGTCCTTGCTTAAAGTATGTAATTAAATATTATGTAATTTGCACACACTCATACAGTCAGGCAGGTGCTTACAGACTGAGTTGCACTCTCACAAAAGCACTTATGTACCCATCACTCCTATAGGCATACAGTGACTAACGCACACACACATAAGACCATTCACACACCCATTTACTCACCTTTACATCCACGTTTGAGCACTAGTTTGCCCTTACAGCCAGGAGGACATCCACAGAATGTTACCTGCACCACAGGAAGAGTTTTAAGAGGACTACTTCAGCACTCTTGAGAAGGGAGAATCCTGATTGTAGTTGATCCTAGAATCAGGGCCCCTAAGGGTAGTGGCTCGGAGAAGGAGGAATAAGAGGAGAGAAATGACTGGGAAAAGGGTCCAGAAGAGAGAGGGGATCCACCACAGAGAGAGAGTTCCCTCTTGTATTCGACACAGGAAGTAAGGTCTCCTCCCAAAGCTAGTCCTCCGAGGAGCTCAAGAATAGACAGGCTGAGACGGATCTGAGGCTGTAGCTGGCCCAGCATGCTGCAGAGTAGAGAAAGGCTGGTGCTGAGAAAGCCTTGGAGGAGCAAAGGGTCTTTTTGGCTCATGGAGTGACTGTCAGAAAGGTGGACTTGAAGGCCAAATAGCTTTTAGAGTCTGGGAAAAATGGTGGGAGTAAAACTACTGTGTCTAGTGCCGGAGTGTAAAGTGGGAGTGATATAAAAAGGTTGTTTCAGGCATATGAAGTAGCTCTACAGGTACAGATTTGAGGAGGATTGGGGAGCTGGCCTTTGAATTCATATTCCTGGTGATGGAAGGGATGCCCTACAGGCCCTAGAGAAGGGGAAGAGGTTGAGGTATCCCATCATGAAGTAGGCCCTTGTCACTAAGTATGAATTTACCCCAGAGGAGTTCAGGTTGAAATACAGGGGCAGTCAGAAAGTTTCACCAGTCCTGGGAGGATTTTGTGGGGTACTTTTGAAATGTTTGTAAAAAAGTACTGTTTTTGAAGAAGCTTTTTCTAACAGTTTTATACTATTTCTTTTTTTCAAAGAGAACTCAGAAGAAGGAATTAGTTTCAGACCCTGAAAAACATGAAGGTTCAACTGGGAGCTAAGAAAATAACTAAATATTTCTGCTGACAATACTTTTCTCATCTATGTGATTGGAAACACAGTACTTGCTGCTTTATCCTTTTTCTACAATGTCTTTTGGAATGCTACTGTTCTATGAAAGAAAGTACAGACTCATTTGTGCCTGTTCCAAATTTAGTTGCCTCTTTTATCCAGAGCAGCACATGAATATGATGAGCACCTCTTGCTTGGCACTCTTTTTGGGAAAATAAATCAGTAATTTCTCCAAGAAGTGGATTTTTTGTTGTTGCAGATGAAGGACAGCATAATTTCAAATCTGTGCTTAAAATACCTGCAGAAATTTGATACACTAAGGGTGATGATACACCGGGTAAATTGGCGCTCACTATTTACGGGTGTGTCCAGTGCATAAGTAATATCTAAATGTAGTGCTCCCAGGGAAGGGGGAATCACCCAACCCCCTTGAAAGCGACAGCAAAAGTGCTCTGTCTAAAATATAAACTCACAACCCGAGCACACACTTAATTCAATTTCATGAGTATCAAATCAACATTTTTAACACATTTCATTATTAAATTCTCTTGGTCTTTATTTTCTTTTTTTGTTATCCAGCCAGTCAACACATGTTTCGTCATCTAGGGTATTTCCCACGACTTCCTCAGGGCTGGCAGATAATATAAACTCAATTGTAGTGTGTGAAACAATATCACACACTATACACATGTGTAGAGTGGAAACCAAAACCAACCGCATAACTATATGGTACATGGTACATTGTGAAAACCAAACCAAATAATTTCAAGTCCCAGGCAGACCAAGAATTGACTCTACATATACGTGATGAATATAGTTCTTCATGTTTTCTTTAAAATAAATTACAACCATATAATCATGGTGAGGTGAGACGTGGTGCAATATAGCCATATTTCAATTCATACTAATGAGTGAGCAGTCACACCCACAATGTGGGCCAATCAATAATCCCTCAAAGATCTCCTCCCACAGAAAAAGCAGACAGGTTCTAACAGTATGCTGGAATGCTTGCTTTTATTACTTAGCTGTGTAAAGCAGATGCTTTAGCATTGGAACGTTTGTGGCATTTCCTACTCATGCCTCAGTACCTTTTGTTGCACTTTGTAGGCTTTATCGGATTGATTTTTAAACTTAATCTATTTAGTGATTATGATTATGGTTTTGGTGATTATGATCAAATTCTAAATGTTGCAATAAATATTGCACATTAAAAATAAAATTAATATACAAGAGCTATGCTATATTTTACTACTAAACAGGCAGTCACAAGTGCAGTTATCTTGCAGGCAACAGGGTCATTATTTGAATGGTGTATCAGGTGCGTTGTCACCGGGTCCAAAAGATGTTAGAACTGCTCTAAACACCTAATGCTGCTATATTTTTCAACTACACTGCCAGTTAGAAGGGCAGTTATCTAGCAATTACTAAGGTCTTGATTTCAGTAGTACAGCAGATGCAGTGACACCGGGACCAAAAGCTCCAGGCACCCCACTAAACACCTAGGGGCTTATTTACAAGCCCCCTGCGCCGCCGATGCGTCACTTTTAATTTGGGAAAAAGTGACGCACCGGCGGCGCAAGGGGCTTGTAAATAAGCCCCCTACTATTGCTATATTTTATTCCCAAACAGGCAACCACAAGTGCAGTTACCTTGCAGACAACAAGATAATGATTTGAATGGTGCAGTTGCACCGGGCCCAAAAGTTGTCAGAACTCCTCTAAACACATAATATTGCTATATTTAACTACTAAACAGACAGTCACATTTGCAGTTACCTTGCAGTTAGAAGAAACTTGATTTAAATGGTGCAGCATGTGCATTGCCACCGGGGTCAAAGGCTCAAGGGGCCCCACTAAACCCAGAATATTGCTAAAATTTTAAACTACACAGGCAGTCACAAGTGCTGTTACCTTGCAGACAACAGGGTCATGATTTGAATGGTGTAGGAGGTGCAGTAGCATCAGGCCAAAAAGTTGTCAGAACTCCTTTAAACACCTAATATTGCTATATTTGACTGATATACAGGCAATCACAATTGCAGTTCCCTTGCAGTTAAAGGGGGCTTCATTTAAATGGTGCAGCGGGTGCAGTGGCACCCGAGCCAAACGTTGTCATAACTCCACTGAGCACCAAATATTGCTATGATTTACTACTAAACAGGCAGTCACAAGTGCAGTTATCTTGCAGGCAACAGGGTCATTATTTGAATGGTGTATAAGGTGCAGTGGCACCGGGTCCAAAAGTTGTCAGAACTCCTCTAAACACCTAATACTGCTATATTTTACAGCTAAAGAGGCAATTATAAGTGCAGTTATCTAGCAAGCACTAGGGTCATTATTTCAATAGTGCAGCAGATGCAGTGGCACCGGGACCAAAAGCTCTAGTGACCCCACAAAACACAGAATATTGCTACATTTTAGTACTAAACAGGCAGTCACAAGTGCAGTTATCTAGGAGGCACTAGGGCCATGATTTCAATGGTGCAGCAGGTGCAGTGACACCGGGGCCCAAAGCTCTAGGAACCCCTCTAAACACCAAATGTTGCAATATTTTACTACTAAACATGCAGTCACAAGTGCATGATTTGAATGGTGCAGGAGGTGCAGTGGTACCGGGCCCAAAAGTTGTCAAAACTCCTCTAAACACATAGTATTGCTATTACATCAAAATATATTATTTCCCTCTTTCATTTAATTTTTCAAAATGTTGCTATTACTTACCCACACTATATCACTATTAACAGCACAATATATTGCCTTTTTGTCCATAAACAAGTCATAACACTTTAACAGACTCTCTGTAACTTATATTATTCAACTACTCAGCAAGCTACAACTTACAACAAAAAACAGCTTATTATTAATCACATAGGCGAAACCTAATGCATTTACCAATACTTGTTTAAGTAGTAGTCACATTTGCAGAGTGGTTGAGAAAGGGGGGCCTCCGACCAGCTCTCAGGAATCCCGCTGTGTAGGACTTACAGGAGGTACTAGGAGGGCTTCTTGGCCCCCAAGGTCCCTCAGGAGTAAATTGTTCTTTATCCCCCAACTAGTAGTCCACCTTGAGGCACGCTGGCAGAGTGGTGGAGAAAGGAGGCGTGGCCTCCGAACAGCTCTTAGCAATCCTGCTGTGAGGGATAAACTGGAGGTAACAGGAGGGGTGGTGGGCCCCCAAGGACGTCCTTGGGGCCAACTACTCCTCCTGTTACCTCCAGTAAGTCCCACCCAGCAGGATTGCTGGGAGGTTGTTGGTGGCCATGCCCCCTTTCTCCACCACTCTGTAAACGTACCTCCTGGTGCACTACTAGTAGGGGTATGAAGTCCCCTTGGCTATTGAGGGTCCTTGGGGGCCAACTACCCCTCCTCTTACCTGCAGTAAGCCTCACACAGCTGGATTGCTAAGTGTTTCTGGTGGCCATGCCCCCTTTCTTCACCCCTCTGCAAACCCGCCTCCTGGCACACTACTGGTTGAGGGAAGAATACAACTAAAGTCCTGTGGCCCTCAGGAGCCAAGGGGACTTAACCCCCAACGAGTAGTGCACCAGGAGGCGCGATTGCAGAAATGGGGTGCGCCTCCAGCATCAAGCGGGTAGCTTTTTCTTTGTTCTTTTTATTATAAGGGAAGTGGGCCGTGTGGCCCCCCTTGCCTGGGCTGATTTTGGCCCCGAGGACCCAATCCCCCGGGGCAGGTATTTTTAGAATTCTACAAATTGTAGGAAGCGGAGCAGAGTTTGCTATGATTACTCCCGCCAAGCCATAGCAAACTGCAATGTCGCAGGGGTGCTCACCCCAGGACATTGCAAGACCCGGCCCTGGGGGTTGGCTGTCCCCAGGGCCATTATTGGCACCTGGAGGGGGCTACTTGGCCTCTCTCCTTTGTTTTGTATTGCCCCGGGGAGGTGGTGGTACCTGGGGCCGGGGTCTGCAACTGACCCCTCTCTTGTTTTATTCAAATTTGCCCCAGGGAAGTGGTGGTCCCTGGGGCTGCGGGGTGTGGGCATGCAGGCCCCCCACATTTCTTTGTTTAATTGCCCTGGGGAGGTGGTGGTCCCTGGGGCTGAGGGTCTGCAACTGACCCCTTTCTTGTTTTATTCAAATTTGCAACAGGGAAGTGGCGGTCCTCGGGGCTGCGGGGTGTGGGCATGCAGGCCTGCCACATTTCTTTGCTTAATTGCCCTGGGGAGGTGGTGGTCCCTGGGGCTGCTGAGGTCTCTATGGCCCCCAATTATTAATTAAAGTTAAAGCCCCAGGGAAGTGGTGGGGCCCCGGGGCTTCAGGGGGGGCGCGCAGCCCGCATTTATTTTAGCTAAAGCCCGCGGGAGGAGGCGGTCCACGGGACTGGGGATAGGGTCCGTGGGGGCCCCCGCATTATTCAAATTTGAAGCCCTGGCGAGGTGGCGTCCCCCGGAGCTGCAGGGGAGGCCATAGGAGCCTCCCTCGCACTAATTTTGTTTGCCCATGGAGGTGAGTGTCCCCGGGGCGCGGGGGTTCTGCTAGGGCATCCTCCGCATAATGAATAAACACTGCCCCGGGATTTAGCCCAGCTGGGCCTTCATAATTTTTTTATTTTTCCACGGATCCATGGGTCCACCAGCGAATCCGCAGCAAATAAAAATAAATGCTTTTAACCCCCAGCAGGGCCCCTGTGGGACCCCCTCACCATATCTGGGGTGTTAGAATTGGCATCTTTTGCCGTGTTTCTCCTGTCTTTTTGCTTTCAGACCTTCCGGTTTTGACTTTGTTTTTGCTGGTTTAGTGTCTCTGCGCACTTTCTTACTGCTGTTCAGTGTTAAAGTGCACGTGCTCCTGTTGTAAATTGTTGCTATGGATTGGTGATTCTATGATTGGTTATTTGATATGCTAGTCAGTCCCTAGTAAAGTGCACTGTGTGTGCCCAGAGCCTGTATATCAAATGCTGCTGATGGGGTTGCAGCATTGGTTGTGCCACCCACACAAGCAGCCCTTCAAAGGCAACTCAGACCTGCCATTGCAGTCTAGTACTGTCATGTCGACTTGGCAAGTGCACCCACTTGCCAGGCCCTAACCTTCCCTTTTCTTACATGTGAGTCACCCCTAAGGTAGGCCCAAGGTACCCCTGTGGGCAGGGTGCAGTGTATGTGAAAGGTAGGACATGCCCTGATGTGTGTGGCATGTCCTTCTAGTGAAATACTGCCAATTTCGTTTTTCACTATTGAAAGGCTATCTGGGTCATAGGAAAGCATGGGAGTTAATTTATAACTTCTTATAAATATAACTTCCCATTGGGACCAGATAGGAAAATAAAGTTTAGTATGTCTGAACTCAGAATCTAAAGATGCATCTTTTAATAAAGGTGATTTTTACATTCTGTGTTTGAAAATATCACTTTTAGAAAGTAGGTATTTTCTTGCTTAGCCATCCTATGTGCCTCTGCTAGGATTTGTATTGACTGTCTGGCTTTTGAGTGACAGGGGCTGGGGATGTGCAGTGGCTCCAGAGAGTCTAGATGAGTCAAGGCTGGGCTGAATAGACCTGGGCTGCGTTTAGAGTAGTGGGAGGAGATTTCCTTGCACCTGAATGGGCCTGGTCTGCTGCAGACAATGCTGTCTCCGCCTCCTGCTGGGAAGCTGGGCCAGAGAGGACCAAACTGGTTTGGACTAAGCACAGACACTCTCTGCCTAAGAGGACAAAGGAATTTAGAGTACAAATATTGGAGCCCAGACCCCAGAACTTTAGAACTCTTTTGGACCAAGAAGACTGCCAAGAAGAAGAGCTGGAGAAGCTGTGAGGAGGAACTACTACTTTGCTGAGTGCTTTGCTGTGTTCGCCTGCAGTGGCTGCTTCTGTCTTGGGCAGTGAAAGGACTGGACTGAACTTTCTACAACTTCTTTATTGAGTTTCTCCAAGGGCTTGAGGTAGAGCTTGCCCCATGTTCAAGAAGTCTCAGGAACAGCAAAGACTTCAAGTTCTTCTGCCATCAGCACTGGGGACTGTGTGTGTTGTGCTGCAACTGAGGAAAAAGCAACCCGACGCCGTCTACGATGCCCATGCCGACTCCGTGTCCTGAAGGCACCGCAGAGGGCCCCACCGCACCGCAACCCTGTTCTCACCGATAATGCCGCCTGACGCCACCACCGAGCCGCTGCTTGCACCGCGACCTGTGGGCACCGCCTCGCTTCACGATGCTGCCTTGGTATCCCCAACGCCGCCGCTTCACGCCGACATCGACACTGCTGCGCTCACCGTGGTTCGAGGGCACAGCTCGTAAGTTACACGACGCACCGTCCTTATCCCACACTGCAGCCTTGGCCTACCGACGCCTGCACCATCGACTCCAGTTGGTCAGCCGACGACGCTGCTTCAGCAACGACGATGACGCTGCTTGCACTGTGACCTGACAGCACCGCGACAAGCACCGCATCCTTTCGCACCGCAGCCCTGGTCTCACCGATGCCGCTGGATGACCGTCACCGAGCCGCTGCCTGCACCCCGACCTAAGGGCACCGCATGCCTCACCGCTGCACTTTGCACCACAGCCCCAACACCTGCCGGCGCTCCCGACTTCAACCGCGAGGAGTTCGATCTGCAACGTGTGGGACTTCAAGGGCACGACGACTCCTGCAACGACCTCCGAACCGACGCCTGCCGATGCCGGCCCTTCGGGGCTCATCGAGAGGTCGCCGAAGCCCTACAATTATAAAGGTACTGTTTTGCGGGTCTTCCCAACGCCACGGTCAGCCAGAATTGTTTGGATTTGTTGTTCACGACGCCGTGATAGCCCCAGACGGAGCTTTCGACTTCAAGGAACTGTATTTCAAGTCTATTTTTATTAATGAAGATGTCTGACAACTGTATGGCGGAATTTTATCGTTTTTGGTCTTGCTTTGAATATATAAAAATATTGGCTATTTTTCTAAACTGGTGTGGTGTCCTTTTGTAGTGTCTTCACTGTATTACTGTTGGGTATGTGCAAATGCTTTACACACTGCCTCTAAGATAAGCCTGACTGCTCGTGCCAAGCTACCAAGGGGGTGAGTAGGGGTTATTTTAGGAGTGTAACTCCCTTATCCTGACTAGAAGGAAGGTTCCCTACTTGGACAAAGGTGCAAACTCTTGCCATTTCTAACATGGGGGGTCAGGGTATTCCTACCCTGCCCTCTTCTCTTTTTGTTTTACATTTTTGGTGGGACTCCGCTTCAAGCAGATGGCTTAAAACACTTCCTGGTTTAAGTGTTGACAGCCAATCAGATTTTAGTAGGATCCACAAGTTCACTGCAAGGACTCCTGAACCCAGATATCGATATTTTTCAAACTTAAATATCTCTGAAACTACTGAACAGATTTACACCAAATCACAAAAAGCACACTTTCTGGACCAACATCTAGCTTTCTGCAAAATTTGGTGTAATTCCGTTCAGCGGTTCGGGCTGTAGTCGTGCTCAAAAAATGAAAAATCCCCATAGACATAACATGGGGAAGATGTGTTTTGGGACCCCCCTTTTTTCTTGGCTCCCGCTTGACAGATCACCCCGAAACCTTCAACACGCAGCTGAACCAAAAAGGGAAATTTTTTTAAATTTGTGAAGATTTATCAAGCGACGGCAAAGTTATTG
Organism: Calotriton arnoldi; assembly: GCA_963921515.1. Lineage (NCBI taxonomy): Eukaryota > Metazoa > Chordata > Amphibia > Caudata > Salamandridae > Calotriton > Calotriton arnoldi. Next base: position 2,154,101 of record CAWUFW010001273.1, read on the forward strand.
TATAAACAAAAAATGCTTTTCCTATGGAAACTTTAGTCCTAACTATAACTACCTACTGGCGACCGCCCGTAGGTGTTTTATATATATATATATATATGTATATAGATCTATCTACATTGCCTGAAGACACCGAGTTGGTCCGTCTCTCCTTCTTCGCCGCCTGGAGGTTGCGGGAGTTTACATTGTACTTGGATATTATTACGGAATTTGGTTTGCTTCTGTCGACGGACCCCCTCCCCGGAAGTTGGTGGCTGCTTTCAAACCAAAATCTTGTTCGTGCTCTGTGGCAGAATTTTGGCGGCCGCCCCCTATTGCAGCCCGAGTAACTTGCACCGAGACAAGGACGACCGGCGACTGGGTCGGAGGACCCGTTTAAGGATCAGACTGTTGTGGTGAGTGAATACGGCATTGCGCATAGGTGGGGAGGTACGATTAAAGGCTTTAACTTCAAGATAGTCCTTTACTTTCTGGGCTACACGACCGAAATAACATTATTTCTCATAATGTCCGCGGAAACAGTTCGTGCACGTGAGGCAGCGGCAGACGAGGTATTTGGCAATTTGCCGACAACATCTACTGGCGCCAAACAACCATCTAATAAGACTACCAATGTGGAACCTAATGCGAAAAGCTTATTGAAAAGCTTGGAAAAGAATATGAGGCTGGAAATCACTAGGTGGTGGGAGCACAAGTCGCTAACTAAGTATGCAGAAGTAGGACGGGTCCCTCGAGGACTTAGAATTCTACTCGCTCCTAGATTTGACAAACCAAATCCCTGCATGCTCAAAGAGTGGGGGGAAAGTAATTTGGCGGCCTCCATGAACCTGGTTCATATCCTGATTAAATATGCAGCAATAGATCGACAGGCAATTCTGGAAAAAATCAATAAAATAAATGATGAACTTGATAAAATGTCTGAAACAGAATTCATTAAAAAAACAAAGGAAGAAATTAATGAAAGATTACGCAAACATGAAGAAAAAATTAAAATCAGAAAGTTCACATGAGATCAAACGGACTACGATAACGGCCAGATCTTTACTTTTGCGCGGAAATTTGATAATGTAAAAAGACAACACTACAGTAATAAAAATAAAGAGGTCAACTCCAATATGTCATCCAATATTGCCAGTGAAATGAATGAGGAAATTTCCAGCGCAGATACTGATTCGCTATCCAGTGTTTCTAGTCTTGAACCAGATATGAGATCAAATGTACCCACAAAACTAAGCCTGGGGGAAGAACTCGATTTTTTAGTGGAAGAGAGACTTCAGACGCTAAGGCCGAGACTACAAAGGAGGCCAATAGAAAAAGAAAAACAAACGACGTAGAGAAAGGAGAAGAAAAAGGTGCAAACATAGGTTGGAAAAAGAAAGCGCAATGGCAAAAGTGACGATAAAATCTGGCAATTCCATCTCCAATAATTCTATCATCAATTTATCTTCTGTAACACTAACAAAAGCAGAGGAGCAACTCTTATCACTTGGGTTAAATTATTGCCCAGGTCAGGACTTTAATTATGCAAGTACGTGTATTGATGTGTATTGCTTTATTAGAAAATTGAAGCTCAAGAAATTCTTTGCGCTTAAACTTAGTAAGAACAAAACTGACTCTGAAGACATCAGCAATGCCAATGCTGATTCAGTACTTACTGCATCTGACATTTCCACCCTATTGACACTACATGATTTAAATGAAGTAACAGATTCACAACCTTCTGGCTCTGATTCTGACCTGACCACGCAAATAAGGCTACAAAAATTCATTTGACACAGAAAGGGGCGGGTCTGAGTCCATATAAATCTAAATCATGTTTTGTTCCTTTAATGCCAAAAGATGCAGTGGATGTTTTTCATGACTGTGTAATTGAAGAAATTAAAAAACTGTACATTCAAAAAAATGCCAAAAAAGAAAAATGCATCATAAAAGAAATGAATATGCCAATCTAATGAAAAAATTGGGAGAAAACAACGAGATTATAATAAAGAAGTCAAATAAAGGTGGCAATCTGGTTATCTGGCCGAAAATTTGTTATGTGGAGGAAGCCAATAGACAACTATGTGATTCCAGTTGTTATGAAAAATCTACAATCAAAGAGTATAACAAAGCTAAAGAGTCTCTTTTGAAACATTTGGCACAATGGCGTCGAGAGGGATTAATCTCTACAGAAGAGTACAAATTCATGAATAATGAATTTCCCGTCCTTCCCGTGTTGTATTTAATCCCAAAAATACATAAAGGAACAATACCAGTGCCGGGCAGGCCCATTATATCTGCTATAAATAGCATGGGAGAACATGTAGGCCAATACATTGATTTCTTCTTGCAAGACATAGTAAAAGACCTGAGAAGCTATGTAAAAGATACCAGCGACTTTCTTGTCAAGATCAGTAAACTATTATGGACAGATGATATGTTATTAATTACTTGTGACATAGAGTCGCTTTATACTAGTATTGATCATAATATAGGCTTAAATGCTGTTAAATACTTTTTGGATAAAAGGTCATGTGAATTCTATGAACATAACAAAGTGATTTTGGATCTCATTGATTGGTGCCTCAATCATAATTTTTTCCTATTTGGGAAGGATTTATATAGACAACTCAGAGGTGTTGCAATGGGGGCCTGCTTCTCCCCCAGCTATGCGTGTTTACACGTAGGTTGGTGGGAGGAGCAGGTCCTCAAACAAGAACAAAGAAACAGGTTTGACGATAATGTTATTTGTTATCTGAGATATATAGACGACATCTTTATTTTATGGAAGGGAGAAGAGAAAGAAGCGGTAGATTTTATTAAAACTATGAATATAAACTCCATGAATCTTACCTTCACATCACACATCAGTAAAGATTGTATTGAATTTTTAGATGTCAAAATCTACATTAAAGACAACAAATTGGAAACTACTTTGTTTAGGAAACCAACCGCTGGCAATGTTACTCTTCATGCCAGCAGTGCTCACCCCAAGCATCTAATAGCAAGCATTCCTTACGGCGAAATCTTGAGACTGAAAATAATCTGTAGTGTAGAGAGCGATTTTGAAATCTGCCTTAAGGAAGCTATGATTAGAATGAGAGCACGTGGATATTCAGAAACCACACTAAATGAGGCTATGAAAAAAGCCAATGCACGCCCTAGAATAAGTCTATTCAAGAACAATCCTATGACTGAGCCTGCTGTATTAGTGGATTCATCCACTCCTATTGAGGTAGTAAACAAGGATGGTCCTAGATTAATTACTACTTACAGCAGAGATGAAAGAAAAATTAGGTCAATTGTTAAAAAGAATTGGCCTATCATGCTCACTGATCCAGTACTGAATAGTAGATTGCCTGTTACTCCACCTATCACTTTTAGAAGAGCAAGAAACATGAGTGCCATTCTAGATACAAGCAGCCCTGAGAATAAACAGATAAGTAGTTGGTTAAAACCAGTTCCAGGGTTTAGAAAATGTTCCAGCTGCAGGGCATGCAAGTTTGGTATCAATACGACTTACTACCATACTCCTTTCAGTGATAATGACATAGCTATCAAAGGGAGTTTTAATTGCAAGACCGAATTTGCAGTTTATGTATTAACGTGCACTTGCGGTCTTCACTACATTGGTAGTACAAAGCTTCAAGTGCTTGTAAGAATTTTACAACATCTGCAAGCAATTCTCCATAGTGATCCTACATATCCTGTAGCACGCCATTTTAAAAGAGTTCATGACAATGATGTGAGTTGCCTTACTTATTATGTAATAGGAGCAGTGGCTAAATCAAGACGGGGAGGCAACAGGGAACGCAAACTCAGACAAATGGAAACCAAAATGATCCTCGAATTCAATAGCAAATGGCCTAACGGCTTGAATAATACAGAGGACATGCACAATTTTCTATAAATATCTGTCCACAACATTCCTTATGCAGTTTCCTTACCGAGTCCCACTGATCTCTAAGGTTTTATTAGGGTTCCAGAGTATAATAGACGTAAACATCTAATTACATAGCTAATAAGTTAAGTTATAAAACAATCTTTGATACCTCGCAAACCGCAATCTGCACAATTTTAATATTTGCACTATTTTTGTAATATGATAGATTTTGTCATTAGTATTTATATGATTTTAACAATATTTATCGGACTAAGATTTTATATTGTTATTAATATATATACATGCATTTTTATCTTTCTATTGCATTTTAATTAGATTATTTCATCTTTGCCCAATATGCACTGTGTTGCACGACTAGCCTTTGTTGCTATGCACTTTTTGCACTTTAATGGGTCCTTTCTGTAAATGTACTATACAAAAAAAGCAAGTATCTAATTGCCTCGTAAACTATTTATTTTTAGGATTTATCCTGCAATATTGCACGCACAAATAACTATAACAGTATATTAGTATCAATTTTAATGTTCAGTCTTATTGATGATGGTCAGTTTTCTTTGGTTAGAAAGGGTGTATTTATACAGATATAATTTCTTCACTTCGCTGTTGACTGGTTTATTTATTTGTATGGAATATATGTATTTATACAGAAATATTTAAATCAATTTATCAATTTTTTACCATATGACTGTCTAAATTGTTACAATGTTCTAATAATATGAAACACAATGTTTTATACGCAATTTTTGAGGCGATTGTACTGCATATTGTATAGTCTTTCTTCCATGCACATGATCATGTGACACGGAACACAGGGAGGCGGGGATTCACCGGGAAGTGGCATTTAAAAATGAAGGTTCAGGCTAATTTTCCGCATGTGATCAAGGGCTTTCGAGCCCGAAACGCGTCATTGTTTGAGAAACATGGTCTAATAAAACTACTTGCCTGAAGACACCGAGTTGGTCCGTCTCTCCTTCTTCGCCGCCTGGAGGTTGCGGGAGTTTACATTGTACTTGGATATATATATATATATATATATATATATATATATAGTCACTGAAAGAGCCAAAGGTTACAGGGATGTTATAGTTAGGAAATAGAATTTGCAAACCTTAGAAATTCACTTTGAAAAACTAAGTTTACAGGAACGTTATTGTTAGGCTCACATTTCACTTGTACAAAACCAGCGAAATTCAGCAGTTCTAGTCAGCTGACTTAACTATAACTTATGCCCCTCAATGCACTGCTTATGACCTCACATATTACATTACTCATGACATGGTCAGTGATATCCCTGATGACATCTCAAACGACATCACTGACAACAACAATGAAAAATAAAAACAAAATTGAGAAAATGTGAAAATATAAATATATTTGAAAAATGTAAAATAATATGTGACTTTTTTATTTGTAACAATGAATACATTTACCTTGCTGAATACCTCCAGTATGAAAAGCTTTTAGCAAACTGTCATATTCGTTGGATGATGTCATCAGGAATACCAGGTACCACGTTGGCTGGCAGTCAGATTCCAGGGCACAATATTTTTATTTACTATCTGGAACATACATTTTTACCATGGACGGGCCCCCGGAATACGGTTCTCTACGTTACTATAGCGCCCCTTAGGTACTTCCAAGATGGTGTGCCATCTTTTGATTCATTTGCTCACCACGCACATGAGGGGGAATTGAGATCACCTGCTTAGTGAGCAGGTTTGAATCCTTTAAAACCCCTCCTTGCTCCTGGTGCTATTCCTCCAAGGTGGCAGAGAGAGGGTAGGTTGCTCGGTGCATCCGTCACGAGGATGCAGTAAGTAATTGTGTTGTGTTAATTGAGTTTGCTGCACGAGTCTCTGATGCTGATCCAAATCTATGTGTTGATATACATTTCTCTGCCAAACTTTTTACTGTTACTTTATAGGATGCTAAATTAACATTCCTTCTGCCAATACTCAAGGAGGCCTAAGAGCCCCCTAATTGGGTGGGTTTACAAGCCTCTAATCAAAGTATATGAAATTCTCCTGCCTGCTTATGTCCTTAGATGTGTCACTTGCCTGTCACTATTTCTCTCTTTTTTACTTAACCTAATGCACATCAGTGCTAACACCATGTTGTTCTAGCCACCGCATGCTGGACAAATATGATATTTTAACCAATAGACATTGATACTTTTTATTACAGTTTGGCATTCTCATAAGGTAAACCACATTTAGGTTTTAATAGTGAGTGGTTTACACCTGCTACTAATTGGTATTCCAACCACTGTGTAGATGAAAATCAATTTTTGGTCTTGACGAATTTGCCAATTGATTGCTTCCGTGACAGATCAGGCAAGAAACATGTTGACCTTTGATACTAGAGAGCAACCAGAGAACATTGTTCCACAGGCTAGCCACTATTGTTTTTAACCAGACAAGTAGACACAGTGTTTAAAACTTGTTTTAGAGTACAACTTAGCCTATTTTATTACACTGCCTACACTCACCACACCATCACATCCATCTACACTTCACGGCCCTACACCCCCACTTCACCTTAAGGCTTGGAATAAAATATCTCTGACAAAAAGCCCCTATATGGGTGCCAGTCAGGCATTGCAGCGCCGGCCTGATGAGGAGCAAGCCCGATGATGAAGCATGACACCCAATTGGGTGTGTGAGGGCCCCAGTTCAAAAAGGAGCAGACTCCCATCCGCCCCTTTGGACTCTAGACCAACCAAACATATATTCTCGTTTTGTGACTTTGTCTAAAGAAACTGCATACTTATTTGTTACAATTAATAACAGGTACTAGCTCACCCATAAGTGCTTGATTGTCCAGAAGAGCCATGTTATCTGCAAAGTGTTTGGTACAGGGTGAAGACTGCATAGTATGGGCTGCGCCATGTAAGGGACCTTGGATGTCTAGTGGGGGTATGACTCTCCATGGAATGGTTGTGCACAGGGTGAAGATTGCTCACAGCAGGTACTTTCCCACACATATCTGGTTCAGGGCCCATGAGAGGTCCACAAATGGTTCGGTATGGGTCAATGGCAGTCTGTAGTAGGGGCTTGGCCATTTAATGAGGCTTGAGTGTCTAAAGGGAGTTGGTTCTCTGTGAAGAGTTGTGCATAGGGTGAACACCATAAGCAGGGGGGGTCTTACCCACCTGTGGTAGGATGATTGCCCACATGAGGTTGTCTATCCACAAAGTTTGGTACAGGGTGAAGACTGTGCGGAGGAGGCTTGGTTTACCTAAGTGGGCTTGTGTATCTGAAGAGTAATTTATGCTTTATGTGATTTTGCGCCATTTAGTACTTACTTTTATCTGAAATTTCATGCTGGTTTATTGAGTAATTTAAATAGCAGTAACTTTGATGATGTCATCAGCGAGCCAGCTGCTACGGAGGATGATTACAGCGATGGATGACGGCGTTGTGGAAGTGCTAATCTGTTAGCAGACACACATATACAGACACATTATGTTTATCCATGTGGTTATGACATTGGAGAAGAATCTCAGTGGATATTTATATATAACCTGTAGAGAGTTGATGGGATAACTTCCACTATCCCGTTAGGCTCACCATTTGGAGTTAAACAGAGGGTTGAAAATACAGCACACAAAGTTGAATCGACCCCTTTGTGTCTATGACTAAAAGAAGGACACTGAAGAAGAGGTGCTGAGGAAGGTGGCTACCAATCATTGGGACCACCGAAACATGAATTGACCATGTGCTCATTCCCCTTGCTAACACACATTGATGGAAGAGGAAGCTGGGTTTCCTCTCTGTGTCTTTATGAGAGCTTCTGGGGAGTGGCAAAAGGTTGTGGAATATGTGTTATTGAGTGGTTGGTATGAATGGATGGATGGTTGGGGGTTTGTGGCTTTTTTTAAATCCTTTCGTGTAGAGACTGACAAAATTGTCACTGTGGAACTTTGCATTTTCAAAGTAGAGTAGATATATAAGAAGCAATCATGTTACATATAGGAAAGCAATGAAGTGTGTCTTTTGTATTGATATGAATTTTGTCTGAATATTTAACAATCAATGGAATAAAATATTTCTTTGAAATAATAGTGGGTTAGTACTGATTACATTGATTACCTTATTTTATATTAATTGGCTAGTGGGCTCTTTGAGTACACAATTGTCATCAGTGATGTAATCAGTGATGTTATCAATGATGTAATTTGATATGTCATCAGTGATGTTATCAAAGATGTCAGTGAACATGTCAAAAGTGATGTCATATGTGAGGTCAAAAGCAGTGCATGTCAGGGCGCAACCAATTGTTAGATCGGTAAATTTTAACTGCTGGGTTTTAAAAAAATTAAAATTATAATTTTTATATTAATTCAAGACTTAATTATAGCATTGTGTTTTTTTCAGTGAATTCCTAGTTTTTTTTTAATGTAAGCTAAAATCTTAGTGAGATTTCTTTTAACATAAAGTAAGATATTTCCTGATCCACCCGCAACGTCACTTTAATCTTCATTTGTTCCCAGTGAATTTCTGTTTTTTTAAAACAAAAAGTAAGATTTTAGAATCTTACTTAACTATAACATCACTTTAACCTTTGATTGTTTCAGTGAATTTCTGAGGTTTTTTGTTGATATTTACATCCCTACCTCCCTGAGCATTCCTTTTGACAAGAAGGGGAATAGGGGGTTGGATGCAAGGCCCTCCACCAAGCCCTCTGCCTGGCCCCTTGGGCATCCAACCTCCATGGTGCATGGTCTTTCGTCAGGCCTGTGCCCAACCCCCTCATAGGTTAATAGCCCCCTGTCGCAAACAGCCTTTGGTCAATGCACAGCATGGGGTTGGCTGCAGGGCTGGGCCGCCGATTCTGCATCCAACCTATTATCTGCAGTCTGCACCCCACGAGTGGCCAAAACCAGCGCTCACATAACCTTCCAAGGTCACCTGCAATTATTTTCTCATTTGCTCCCATGGTACTTCTGCTAGAGTATGCTGGGTCCTGTGGCAGCCCAGTGGGACCACAAGGGAGGGCCATGCTGGCTCCCATTGGACTCTAGATTAGCACTCTCCATGTCCAGCAGAGTATAGCAGCGGACAGAAAAAGTCCTCTTGAACAATCAGATTGCTCTATTTTTCTAATTTGCAGTGCCTCAGGAATCCCCTGGGACTCTCACAGGACTAACTGCCAATATATCACTAACCTTTGAACCTTAATATTTCAAAAACCTCTGAACAGATTTACACCAAATCACAAAAGTGTGCTTTCTGAGTAAAGACCTAGCTTTCTACTAAATTTGGTGTAATTCTGTTTTTTTCTGTTTTCTGTCTAAAATTCCTATGGGAAATTGCATGGGGATAACATATCTTAGGACCCCACTTTTCTCAGCTCCTCATGATGCATCACTCCTAAACTTTCCAGGAAAGATCTGAGGTGGATGAATTTGTTTCCAAAACGTTTTGTGAACATTTGTCACTTAGTGCCAAAGTTATTAGCAAAACAAAAGATGATTTACCTACGGAAACTCTGACCTACTCTGACCTAACTCTAGCTACACACTGGTGACAGCAGCTGTGTAAGGTATATATCAATATAGTTTAATTGGGAGGGAAACCTCCCAACCCCCCTTTTTCTTTACGCTCACCATCCTTTACCTCTACCGACCACTGAACCCTAAAAAACCCTTACATCCCTTTTCCTTTACCTGCGAACCCTAAAAAACCCATCCCTCAACTCTTAAATCCCCTTAAAATTTATAATTAAAAAATTCTTATGTTGTTACAAACAGGCTAAAAATGGAATGTGTGGTACTTGCATTGTACTGACCTGTGTTGTAAGTCCTGTGTAGGAAAACCTGCTTAGTAAACGTTACATACCGATGTCAGTATTACACCCAACTGAATGCAGGGGAGCAACTAACAATTATGTGACAGACTGTAGTCTCGCTCAATACTTTTTCAAGGCAAGGCACCTAAAAGAATGATGTACTGTTTTTTTTGCATAGTGGCATCTCAATAGACTCCTTTGGCCTGCTGTGATATTCCACGTGCAGACGAGAAGCTGTCTAATAATAAAACATTTCTTTACATGGGTAAATCTTTACCGTTTTTTTTTCACTTATTAATACTGTTTTAATATTCAATAGCATCAATTGATAATTAAGGCTCATGATTAGGGCTGTTATTATTTTGAATGAAAAAAGTGGACGCCTTTCAAATGTTATGAGTTCCTAAGGAAGGGACAAAAGCATGGATGTATAATAAACCATGGCAACTCAGAACTTTTAAAATTAGTATCTTATCTGGATAGAGGGCTCACAACAAGCTATTTGGGTGAATACAAAACAATTTATCAATGATAATCAAGAAAGTTAAGAGTATTTTAAAAGTCACTCATAATTATATCTGATCTCATTGTTGTACTAGTGTAGTGAATTCATATCAAAAACAGTATCACACTCATACCCAGTATGGATCACTACAATCATGTCATCACTCATACATAGCACCCGAACTCAAGTAGCAGAGTACACCAAATGTATACAATGGTGAAATCTTAAATGCACTATTCTGAAATTGTATACATAACTTTTACATGAATCTTCAATATGTGAATATTTATAAGAGTACATAATTTATCATTGTTATATTATATTCAATCTTCTTGTGGCTTTAATCTATGTGTGTTTTGGCACAGCAGCGCCTTCATCAGGAAAGCCACCTTCACGTAAGAATAGTAATGGGTACCTGCAAGTACATTACACATTGAGTAGAGCCCATATCTAAAATGAAGAGACTTTATAAATATATATACTGTTTGCAACCGGCCGTCGACACCATCACTATCGGAAGACCTACACCATGTCTATGTGCAGAACCCTGCATGAGAGGGTAAGATCATATGCAAATAGTCCCACTGCCAACAAAATTGCTCCAGATTGAAAGTGTAAATGCTCAGAATGGTGAATCAAAAAAGAGGCTACATGCCTCAAAGAGCTTAATTGAGAAAAAAGGAAAAGATATAAGAATGATTTAGGGGAGAGTACCAACCTGCATATACATGCTACTGTGTCCTGAGGTTGAACACTGAGGTATATTGAGGAAACTCTAATGAGGATGCACAGTAAAAATGCTGAAAAAGAATAAATGGAGATAACCATAATCAACGAAAAATATGACAGGGGGAACGACAATGTGTAAAACATAACTCAAAAGCTGCATACCTTAGGTTTATCGGGAATATAGAAGCCGGGTTATATGATAGAAAATGAACCAAAGTCTAGTCTAATTGTAGCCTATAAAAAAAGAAAAAAATCTCAGACTACTGTGATGAAAAAACAATAGCCAAGAGGGACCTCCAGCTAGATTAACATGCTTTTCTGGGCTGAGCTGGTAAAAATGCCCATCACATCTGAGTGAAAAATACAAATAGCTATAGAATGTTACATTAAGCTCAATGGAAAGTAGTCAGAGCCTGACCGAAGTACGACATGAAGCATGCAGCAATATGGAAGTGCTGCATGCAGCACAAGCATAAATGAAAGATGAAAAGAACATAACTTGAGGATATGATGAAATATGTAGGCAACAGCCAAATAGGTCCCTTGATACAAAAGCGGGAGCAGTGTCTCTGACTATATAACGCACTACCAGTTGCCACAGTGCCAGCAATGGTGGTTGACAGCAACTAATGAAATCACTCATTGAGAAAATGCAGGCATTGCATCTAGTTATAAAAAAATACATAACCACTTACCTCTATGCCTGCAAAGATAAGTTGGCGGCACGGAGCCTACAGCAGTGTGTGCTCCAGGAAGGAATGGGATATGAGCCTGTAAGATAACAAAGAGGAGCGCGTCAGTGCTGAAAGAACCGACTCAAGTCAGAGATGATTAAGCTCAATGGCAAGCAGGTACTCTCTTACTGGCTGATGATCAATGTCCTAAGGTACATATGGAGTCCAGAAAATGTACGGCATTGTTACACGTAGCAGTAGCCTCTGCTCAACTTCAAAGTCAGGACATGAGGCATGCAGATACGGAAAACCAGGATCATGGCATCCGTCATGAGGGCGGTCCAAAGCAGCAGGTCTTTATAGATCAGTAAGGAAGGCTCAGACCACATTCTTTTGTCATTGTAGGCATGCGCTCTAAAAGTACTCGCAGTGCCTAGTGCAGCGGCCATATTGGGGTGTGTCTAGATAGTAAGGAGTGGTACTGCAGACCAGAAATACAAATACAACGTGGAGGAACTATGGTAGAAGACAAGCAGTAGAGAAAAACATTATCTGATGCCGGGAGAAGCTAATCCTATAGAATAAGATAAAAAACAGAGCAGAGAGAAGCCATGATGGAAACTAGCACAGCAAATGTCTGTGCATCCCCAAAACAGGTCTCAAAGGATTACCATATTGGAACGTGCATAGAAGGATGCACTTTCTAATTCCAAAACATACTAGTCCTATGAAGAGGGATGGAGGACAGAACAAGGGGATGTCAAAAAGGGAGCTAACACAGCATGTGGCTACAGATGGCCAAGACTGATCAAAATGGATTACCATGATAGAACATACAAGGAAGGCTGTGAACAGCCCGAGCCACAATAAGGGGGCCATTGGGAAGATGAGATCAGATAATCAGATGGTATTGTATCTAATCGCATTTTCCCCAGGGATCTCATTGTGTGTGTGTGTATCTAAAGTAAAGATCCAAAACACCTCTCTTCTTTTTCAGATTTCTGTGTGGTCACAACCCTGTTTGATCTCGATTTTATTTCCAATATGAGCGTTTAGAGCCAATTTTATGGTAATGCTTGACCAAGAGTGCTGTCATTTTGGCTATTCGAACAGCTGAGCGATGTTCAGTGAGGCACGTGGCGAAGGGATGGGCTGTTTTGCCCATATATCCTAGCTCACATGGACACAGAAGTAGATACACATTTCATTTTGCAGTTTGTGAATGTTCTTAACTTGACTGTGTAATTTTTTAAAACAAAAGTTTCAGTCTCCATTGCAGATTCACACAACCTAAATTTTGTGCATTTATGGGTACCAATGATGGGGGTGTTCTCATCAATATTTTTTTGCTCAAAAGGCTTAGCCGTAGGCAAACAGGATCTCACGACAAAATCTTTGAGGCTTTTGTTGCATCTGTGCGCGAACATGGTTCTGGGAATTTTTTGGTTTTGTTCGGCACCACCATTGAGTATATGCCAATTGCAACATATGATCTGTCATACTTTTTTATTACGAACAGAGTGTCTAGTAACGCACACGAACTTGGTTGCAGTTTGTCAGGGTTGATTGTGCAACAGGTAGTCCCTGTCATAATTCCTGGCTCTTTTGTATGCTTTGTGGCCTAGTCTTCGGGGTATACTCTTGTAATAAATGTGTCCTTCATAGCAATGGCTCTGGTGTCATAATCAGGGAGGTTGGTACAATTTCTTTGGTCCTATCTTAGATAAGGTGGGACCAGAAGTTACCATTGCTAAAAATGTGGTGTATCAATGCCTCAAATCACCTATTCGCTACATCCTGCATCCATTTCCCAATTTTGATCAGCTTGAGCTGTTACCCTTTAGGAACCTGAGGATGTGAATAAACTGTTATTGTTAAAAAGAAGATCAAAAGGATAGAATCCCACAGACAATTAATGCTTGAATACTTATGTGCTGGGGTCATACCACAGGGATTAGAAATATACATGGACTCTTTCTCCAGATTCGCAAAATTTTGAAATGATGGTCCATGATTGCGAACCATTACTGTAGGGATGTTAGAACTGAGGGTCTCTAATTGGCAGAGGTGGGTAACTTTGTCCAAGTAGGGACCCTTGCTTCTAGTCAGTATAAGGGGGATACACACTTTAGATAACTCCTGCTCACCCCCTTGGTAGCTTGGCATGAGCAGATAGGCTTATCCCAAAGGCACTGTGTAAAGAATTTGTACCCACAACACACAGTAATCCAGTGATAACACAAATGGACACCGCACCAGATTAGAAAAATAAAGTCTCTTTATCTAAACTCAACAAGACCAAAATGACAAAAATCCAACATACACGTAGTAAAATAGCAGTTAAAAACAGTAATTGCAAAAATAAAGCTTGTAGAAACAAAATAGCCCCACCTGGATCTATTGCGACGTGGTGACAGCAATAAATCCAAAGTACGGTGCCAACTGCAAGGTATGCAGTGTCGGGCGCGTAGTCACACGGACCCCCAAACAAACAGTACCTTTGGATAACGAAGTCTATGATGATGCACGGTGTTGTAGAGGTGAGGCCTCGGTGCCCAGGCCGAGGACGGTTCCCTGGCTGCCACGGGGGAGGTGAGGCGTTGTGTCTGCAAGGAGGCAACGTGTTGAATCCAGGACAGGGGAAGTCGGTTGCGTCGACAGTGAGGCGTCGGTTCCGGTGAGGCGAAGAGCAGTCGGCGAGTTTGTGAAGTCACCCTCGGCAGATATTGGCATCGCAATAACTGGATGTAGGCGCTGGTGGTGACAGAGTCGGTGCAAGCGCTGGCGTTGGGCATGGCTGATAACTGCTGGCATCAGCAGGTGTCAGAGCTGTGGTGCAGGCCAGGCAGTGCGTACTTTATGAGCTGTGCCCGTGGCCTCGGTGCAGGTCATGGCGTCGCAGCAATGTTGCTGACGGCGTCAGAGACAGGTTGTCTTGCTTCTTTCAAGTTGCTTCCAGCTCCCAACAGCAGGAACAGCCTCCAGAGGCCCCAAACTGGAATAGGCACCTCCTGGCAGGTCAGAACTCTCAGCAATAGAGTTCAGGGGAGCTGGGGGTGAAGTCTTTGTGTCCCTGAGACTTCAGAACAGGAGACCAGCACACACAGGTCCTTGGAGATTCTTCTTCAAGCAGCAAAGTTCCAATCTTTGTCCCTTCCTTGGCAGAAACAGCAACTGCAGGCCAATTCCACACAGCACACAGCAAAAGGGGCAGTACTCCTCCTCACAGCCCTCCAGCTCTTCTCTTTGGCAAAGGTTCCTCTTGAGTCCAGAAGTGATCTAAAGTTCTGGGGTTTAAGGCCTACTACTGATACCCCATTTTTTCTTTGTTGTTCTTTGTGTAAGAGTCTCTGAGTCTAGTCCAAACCAGTTCTGTCCTCACTGGTGCAGTATGACCACAGGGGTTGGAGACGGCATTGTACAAGGGAGACCGGCCCAATTCAGGTGTAAGGAAAAATCCTCCACACTACTCTAAAAGCAGCCAAGGTCTATTCAGCTCAGCTCTGAGTCATCCAGGAAGGGCCAGGCACACCTCAAACCCCCAGTGGCTGTCTACAGTGAATGCACATCCCCAGCCCCTGTCACTCCAAAACCAGACAGCCAATCCACAAACAGGCAGAGGCACACAAAATGGTTAAACAAGAAAATGCCTACTTTCTAAATGTGGCATTTTCAAACACAAAATTTAAAAACCATATTTACTAAAAGATGTGTTATTAAATTCTAAGTTCGGAGAGCCTAAACTTTATTCCTCCATCTTGTCCCAAGGGGAAGTTATACGTGTAAGATGTTACAAAGTATCTCCTATGCTATCCTTTGGGACAGATAGCCTTACAATAGTGAAAAACGGAATTGGAAGTATTTCACTATCAGGACATGTCACACACACCAGTACATGTCCTACCTTTCACATACACTGCACCCTGCCTATTGGGGTACCTTGGGCCTACCTGAGGGGTGTCTTACATGTAAGAAAAGGGAAGGTTAGGGCCTGCAATTGGATGCACTTGCCAGGTAGACATGGCAGTTAACAATTGTGTGCACAGACACTACAGTGGTAGGTCTGAGACACATTTGGAAGGCTACTTGTGTGGGTGGCACAACCAGTGCTGCAGGCCCACTAGTAGCATTAGATTTACAGGCCCTAGCACACTCAGTGCACTTTACTAGGGACCTACCCATAAATCAAATATGCCAATCATGGATAACAAATCATGATAACAATTCACACAGAGATCATATGCACTTTAGTACTGATTAGCAGTGGTAAAGTGCCCAGAGTCCTAAAGCCAACAACAACAGGTCAGAAAAAATAGGAGGAAGAAGCAAAAAGTTTGGGGATAACCCTGCAAAAAGGGCCATTTCCAACAAGGGTCCTCATGATGCTCATTGTTCAGACAGCGAAAGAACTTATCCAAACACTGATTGGGGCGATGTTAGAACTGGAAGATAAAATCAAAAAATCTACCTCCCTAGAACATGTGAAGAACAAACTAGAGGAGGTAGAAAAAGAAATGACCTCCTATACAGACCATCTGGTAAAAAGGAAAACAGAAGTTGAAAAAGATATTCGGTATACTACCAAGGAAACAACATATCCATACCTGGCTGAGAATTACTATAGCCCAGAACAATTTCAGGAGGAAGACTACACGGGACAAAAAAAATACAAAATGAAAGTTACCTCTTTTTCCGATACATGTGACTCTGACAACAAAGGGAGTTCACACCATTTTGATCAATCAAGCAGAAGAATACCTTTTGAATCAGCCTCAACATCAGGACAGGCTTTTTGGCAAGGTGTGGGGGATGGAGAAGCCCGTGAAGACCCCAATATCAAACCAGATACAGAGGGAATTTCCTTTACTTTGCCTGAACGATCCTTTGATTGATTGCTTTCCAAAGCTTGCCATGATCCAAATGCCAAAGTTAACATATTTGAACTTTTCCAAGACAGTTCGCAAGATACGTCTGCAAATGGTTTTTTGCAGAAAATGTGTCCCACTGACTATACCTTGCAAAATTTATCAGGCTAGTTACCCCCTTCCACTTTTACGCCTGCCTTTGATCCGGTGGGACCAGAAGTTATCATCTTTGAAAATGTTGTGTATCAACTCCACAGATCAGCTATTCACTACATCCCACGCCCATCTTCCAATCTTGATCAGGATAAGCTGTTAGCCCTTAGCAACTTGAGTGCTAACAAAGCATTGACGATAAAAAATTGTGACAAAGCAGGGGCGATTGTCTTCATGGACACCACCCTTTATGTGATGAAGATGCATGATTTATTAAGTAATCAAGAACATTACAAGCAAGTTCAAGCAGACCCCACGTAAAGAGTAATCAAAAAAATTGATCACCTGATGTCTGGGGCTAGATAGTGGTAATATCTGTGATAAAGAACACGAACATTTAAACATCAGCCACCCTAGGAGGGCGAGCATATATGGTTTACCTAAAATACACAAGAATACTCTTGATCCTCCCTATCGACCGATAGTGACCACCATTGACTTTGTCACTGAGCCACTTTCCAAATATGTCATTTCCAGCCTACGGCCTCATGTGTCCAAAATTAAGTCAAAAATTCAGAACACCAGATACATTATCTCCACACTGAAAGACTTAGCTTATAATGCCACCCATAAGACTTTGGTGACATTAGATATTGAATAGATTTTTTGAAAAATACTGGGGAGAGAATGTGGCTTAACGGCTAGGGCGGTCGACCTCGGAGCAGGGGAACCACGTTCAAGTCTCGGCAGGGATGCTCAACATTCTGTGATTCTGGGCAAATCACTTAATCTCCCCATGCCTAACAAAAAAATGAATGTGTCCATCTGTAGCGTAACTGGCGCTCACATAAAGCGATCTGATACCTTCGGGTCTAGTTCGCGCTTTATAAAACTCAACAAAAAAAATAAAAGAAGCCTTTCATAGTAACATACCGCAAACAGAGGGGGTGGAGGCAGTGCATTTGTTCATGGAAGAACAACTGATTGATGGCTCTAGAGCCTTCATTCTTGAGTGGGCTCGGTATATTGATGACATTTTCTTCATATGGGTGAGAGTACGTGAATAGCTGCACAAATTCTTGGCTTGGCTCAATCTCTGTGACTCCAATATGAAATTTACAGCCCATATGAGTCAGAGTCAGGTCAAATTCCTCAATATACTCATTCGACATGACAACAGTCAGCTTGAGGTTGACCTCTATGTCAAACCAACCACAAGAAACACCTTACTTCATTTTAATAGCTTTCATTCGAGATCCCAAAAGCAGAGCATCCCATTCGGACAATTTCTCAGTTTCTGAAGAAATTGTACCAGCCTCCTTGATTATGACACGAGAGCCATCGCTATGAAGGACAAATTTATCACAAGAGGTCACCTCAGAAGACTTGCCCATGAGACATACAAAAGAGCCAGGTATTATGGCAGGGACTACCTGTTGCACAATCAACTGATACTAAGTTGGTGTGCGTTACCAGACACTCTGGGGCAAATTTACAAGCCCCTTGCGCCACTTTTGCGTCACTTTTCCCATGTTAAAAGTGACGCAAAAGTGGCGCAAGGGGCTTGTAAATCTGCCCCTCTGTCCTTAAGTAAAAAGTGTGACGGATCATATGTTCCAATTGGCATAGACTCAATGGGGGTGCCAAACAAAACCAAAAAAATTCCCAGATCCCGTGTTCGCGATCAGATGCAACAAAATCCTGAAAGATTTTGTGGTGAGATCCTGTTTGTCCACAGCTAAGCCGTTTGTGCAAAAAAAACATTGATGGGAACACCCCCATCATTGGTAACCATAAATGCACACGATGTAAGGTGTGTGACTACCACAGAGACTGAAACTTTTGTTTTCAATAATTTCAGTCAAGATAAGAACATTCACAAATTGCAAAATGAAAAACATCCTGTATTTACTTCTGTGTCCATGTAAGCTAGGATATGTTAGTGAAACAGCCCTTCCCTATACCGCGCGCCTCATTGAACATCGCTCAGCCATTTGGACAGCTAAAATGACAGCATCTTTGGTCAAGCATTATCACAAAATTGGCCATAAACCTGAGGAAATTCGCTGGCTCATCTTGGAAAAAATCTAGATCAAACAGGGTTGTAACACAACAGAAATCCCAAAAAGAAGAGGTGTTTTGGATCTTTACTTTAGATACACACACTCAACACAGAGATTCCATGGGAAAATGTGATTAGATACAATACCACCTGAATATCTGATTTTATCTTCCCAATGGCTCTCTTAATTTTGCTCGGGCTGTTCACAGCCTTTCTTGCATGTTCCATCATGGTGGTCCATTTTAATCAGTCTTGGGCATATGTAGCCAAATGCTGTGTTATCACCCTTTTTGACATCCCCTTGTTCTGTCCTCCATCCCGCATCATATGACTAGCCTGTTTTGGAATTAGAAAGTGCATCCTTCTATGCACGTTCCAATATGGTGATCTATTTAGACCTGTTTTGGGCATATGCAGCCATATGCTAAGCTAATTTCCATCATGGCTTCTCTCTGTTCTGTTTTTTCATCTCATTCTATTGGATTAGCTTGTCCCGGCATCAGAAAATGTTTTTCACTACTGCTTGTCTTCTACCATAGTTCCTCCACGTTGTATTTGTATTTCTGGTCTGCAGTACCACTCCTTACTATCTAGACACACTCCAATATGGCTGCCGCACTAGGCACTGTGTGTACTTTCAATGAGCATGTCTACAAGAACAAGAGAAGGTGGTCTGAGCCTACAATACTGATCTATAAAGACCTCCTGCTTTGGACCCCGCCCCTTATGATGGATGCCATGATCCCAGCTTTCTGCATCCGCACGCATGATGTCCCAATTGTGAAGTTGAGTAGAGGTTTGCCTTACTGCTACTGCAGCGTGTAACCATACCGTACATTTTTTGGACTCCATATGTACCGTAGGATATTGATCATCAGCCAGTAAGAGAAAGCCAGTTTGCCATTGACCTTTATTGCCTTTGGCTCATGTTAGTTCTTTCAGTACTGACGAGCTCCTGCTTGTTATCTTACAGGCTCTTTTCCCATTCCTTCCTGGAGCACACACTGCTGTAGGCTCCGTTTTCCAACTATCTTTGCTGGCATAAAGGTAACTGGTTAATGTTTTTTATAATTAGATGTGACGCCTGCATTTTTGCAATTAGGGATTTAATTTGCTTGCTGTCAACCACCCTTGCTGGCACTGTGGTAACTGGTAGTGCGATATATAGTCAGAGGCACTGTTCTCGCTTTTGTATCAAGGGACCTCTTTGGCTGCTGCCTACATTTTTAATCATGTGCTTAAATCATGTTCTTTTCATCCTTCATTTATGCTTGTGCCACGTGGGGCACTTCCATATTATATCATATCATGCTTCGGTCAGGCGGGGGCTACTCTCCTTCGAGCTTAATGTACCATTCTATAGCTATTTGTATTTTCACTCACATGTGACGGGCATATTTACCAGCTAATCCCATAAAAGCCTGTTAATCTAGCTGGAGGTCCCTTTTGGCTATTGTTATTCCATCACAGTAGTCTGAGATTATTTTCTTTGTTTATAGGCTACAATCAGACTGGACTTCGGTTCATTTTCTATCATATGACCCGGCTTCTATGTTCCAGCTAAATCTAAGGTATACGGCTCTTGTGGCATGTTTTACACATTGCCATTCCCCCTGTCGTATTTTTACTTGATTATTGTTATCTCTGTATATTCTTTTTCAGTATTTTTACCGGGCAACATCATCAGATTCCCCTCAGGACACAGTACTTGTACATGCAGGTTGATACTCTCCCATGTATCATTCTTATATCTAGTGTTTTTTCCTTTTTTCTCATTTAAGCTCCTTGAGGAAGGTGGCTTCTAGATTTACCATTCTGGACATTTACACTTTCAATGTGGAGCACTTTTCTTGGTAGTGGGACTATTTGCATGATGTTATCCTCTCATGCAGGGTTCTGTACACAGACATGGTGTAGGTTTTCCGATGGTGGTCGACCACCGGTTACAAACCGTATGTATATTTAAAAAGTCTCTTCATTTTATATATGATCTCTACTCAATGTGTATTGTGTTATGCACTTGCAGGTACCCATTAGTATTTTTACGTGAAAGTAGCTTTCCTGATGAAGGTGCTGCTGTGCCGAAACATGCGTAGAATAAAGCCGCATGAAGATTGAATATAATAAATTAATTGTAAGTTATGTGCCCTTAAAAATATTCGCAAATTAAAGATTCTTGTGAAAGTTATATATACAATTTCAGTGTATTGCATAGAAGATTTCACCATTGTATTGACTTAGTGTACTCTGCTACTTGAGTTCGGGTGCTACGTATGATTGATGATATGATTGTAGTGATTGATATTGGGTATGAGTGTGATATTGTTTGTCAGATGAATTCACTGTGTTTATGTACACTAGTTCAACAATGAGATTACATATGTGACTTTTAAATTATGCTTAACTTTGTTGATTATCATTAATAAATTATTGTTTTGTATTCACCCAACTTGCTTTTTGTTGTGAGCCCTCTATCCAAATAAGATATTAATTTTAAACGTTCTGAATTGCCATGAGTTATTGTACATTCATGTTATTATTTTGAAGCAAGCTATTAGCATTTTTCAACATAAGGCACAAGAGCAGCTTCATTACTGAGAGAAGTTCTTAATTTGAGGTGGTGGTTTCCAGTGCTCTACACCAGCACTTAGTTGTCAATACCAGCACATATGACCGTCTGCCACATTGTGGCTCTATTTGTCTATTTTTGGGATGAGCACAACATAAGTTGTTTATTGAGTTTAATGCCTACTGCCCAAGGCATTCTTTTCACTTTGGGGGCCTGGAGTACTCCGAATTGTCACACTTATAGGAGTGTGATGGTTAGTAGTTGTGTTGGTACTGTAACTGACTGACAGCGGCAATATGTGGGGGAAGTTGCCTCCTGGCGAGGGCCCTGCCACTTATTTTATTTAACAAATTAAGCACTATCTGAGAGTGTCATGTATAACCTTCAAGTAATAAATACCCCATAGTGGTAGCAAAATTCATGCTTGGTACTGCCACCAAATTTAGCAATTTGTGCAAATAAATGGGCACAAATGTGTGGTTACAATGATATCACAAATTTATTTGTGTTCGCTGTTATTCCAGATGTGAAAATATTACTATATTTCCATAGCTGCGTGGTAAAAGAGGACCTATATGGTAAAACCAGTACCTTTCTCCTTCATTATTACTGTACATCGTATAATGAGCAAGAACATTTTGGGCTACATTCTTTCCTTTGACTCATTTATTGTGGGGTATGAACGTTCACATTTTAACAATAATAGCAAATATGTTTTGAAATATTTTTTTATTAAATGTCATATCAAATACAAAATGTTGTCACATCATGCTAATACACTGTTTTGTCTCTTCAACAATACGTGCAGAGACTCTGGATTTCATACAATATTGTTTCCATTTACTCTGATAGCAGGCATCAATTTAAAATATGCACAGCATATATTAAAATTGAAAGAACCCAGAATAAATGACACATTCAATGACAAAGAAGTGTCACATTTCCTAACATGAAGTTTCCCATTCACATAAAAGGCTTGACAGTTTGTTTACAGGTAAGGAAACATCTGGCCGAGCCCTGTCATGTTGTCAGTCACTGCGTCACAATAATAACCAATTTCCTCTAGATATATTCTTCCAGTCAAACGGGATTTTAAATGAGATTTAATGCATAGTAATCCGAATATGTTAAATATCTTGCAGAGCTTTGCATGTGAAATGGAGCTCGCTCGTTTCCTTCCACTTCCAAAGCAGGCATTCATACTGACATTGCCAGCCTGATTGAAAAATACAACTACATTAGTAGTTACATTTGTTATTTTTATGCATTTCATTTATTCAACTATTTATTATTTTATGCTTTCAAAATTTCTTTTCACCGCTTTGCATTATTATGGACACCAAGATGCATGAGTGACTTAGGCGCTCGCTGCTGACATCTAGGTTTGACTTTCTGGTTATAAGTGAGAATTCCAGTCGAACCAACTAGCGTTTTCATCTTTCTTAGCTGGTTGAATGAAGGCCCCAATAAAGAGTTGTGTGGAGTGAAGTTCTAGTGTGGAATTCCGCTCTAAACATTAATGAGATGGCAGGTGCTCCCACACCTGGAATTCCCAGGTGGGGAAACACCAAACCAAAAATATATTCTCTGGAAATTTCGGCAGGTAGTATCACCTTAAGCAATGGGATGCAGTGCAGCCCTGTCACAGTCTTTGGCCATATCCGACTCTGTACCATGGCATGAGGACGCACGTGATGCTCCCCCCCTGCCAGGCGCCATCTTTTGCCTCACTCCATGACCCTCCTTACTCCCACATCTTCTCCCTTTCCACACAGGGCTGGCACAGACATTTACTGTCTGCTCAGATGAGGTGGTAAATGACTATGTCACATCCCACAAACTAGGGTATTCTGTGCAGAATACTAG
The DNA here is from genome assembly GCA_963921515.1 of Calotriton arnoldi. NCBI lineage: Eukaryota > Metazoa > Chordata > Amphibia > Caudata > Salamandridae > Calotriton > Calotriton arnoldi. The sequence goes on from CAWUFW010001273.1 coordinate 2,177,194, forward strand.
CCAATAAATCTGGTTCTGCACAGTTATTCCCCTTTCAGTGGGGGTTAACTTGTTATTGCATGATACTAGTGGAGAGTTATCACACAGCACCAATATTTCCGTGTCGAGTTTCGATCCCGTCACTGCCTGCAGCTCGTAATCAGGGACTTAGTGGCATACCACTAGGTCATAGCAGCACCTATTATTTACAGAGGCTAACAACCCTGATATGGGGCATAATATGAAAAATCGAGTTATCAATACTGCTGCAAGCTTTCTCTTTTTAAATAGAATGTGATTTTGTCAAGTTGGTTACACCATTAGTTCAATAGCAACACTTAGGGGGATATTCACAAGGACTTATCTCCGATTTATCTCAACCTTAACTCATCAAAAGTGGACATAGATTTAACACCCCATTCACAAGCGGGTGAAAACTGCAGACATCGCCAGTATTCCCGCGATAACTGCCCCAAAATTTAACACCACGGCGGACACCACCAACTAACCCTAATGAGATGCAGAGTAGGCGTTCCCGTGCAAAAACACACGAAAACACCACTACACCACTTTCACAACGAACTGCCAGAACTGCGATGCGAGTCAAAACCACGCGATAAGCCGCGGTAGCAGCAGGTATTTAACACCTGCCTTCAGCTGGTGTAAAACCGGACGACTACCTGCAGTAGGCAACAGAGCCCCGCACACAGCCAAACCCGAAGAACAAACGACGCCATGGAGCTACTCATCATGCAGCTCGGAGCCCCAATAGGGCCACAACACCCACCGCCACCACCCCCAGGACCCCCCCCCCCCAGGACCCGGACCTGCATCTTCCCGGACCACCACAGAGGCAGCGCAGAGTAAGACAGCGGACCTACTGAAAACGCACCAGTCTCACAGACCTAACACCCGAGGAAGTCATCGCCCACTACAGGCTCAAAAGGACAACCATCATCCGCATCATGACCCACATCGCCCACAGGTTGACGGTCCCAACCCAGCGGAGAACCAACATCCCTCCGCAGACGAAGCTGCTGGCTGTGCTGCACCTGTTGGCCTCTGGTACCTTCCAACCAACAACTGCCAGAGTCGGAGGAGTCTCACAACCAGCCCTATCAAAGTTCATCACACCTGTCCTGGATGCCATCAGCAGCTTCATACCCCAGTACCTTCACTTCCCCCACACTGCGCAGGAACAGCTGGAGACAAAGCAAGGCTTCTACGCCTTTGCTAGCTTCCCACACGTGTTGGAGGCCATTGACTGCACACATGTCCCACTTGTGCCCCCTGCGGATACTGCACAACACTACCGCAACAGAAAGCACACGCATTCCATCAATGTGCAGGCAATAGTGGACCACCGGGGAATGTTCACCAATGTCGTCGCAAACTACCCAGGCAGTGTGCACGATTCATACATCTTCCGACAGTCCATCATCAACCAGCGCTTCCAGGATGGCATCTATGGAACTGGACTGCTCGTTGGTAAGTGGCAAATCAACACACCATACACCTCAAAGCCACCATCTCACAACGCACAACTTTGGGAATGCACACGTGACCAAACCACATACAACATGTCAATCAACATGCCCACCTACCAGACACGACAACACAACTCCATGGGGATCCTGGGCTTCCCCTGCACACAATACAGCTATATCATGGCACCACATCCACACAACAGCTGAACGTGTGGGAATGTACACAATGACAAGTGAGGCGTGGATGTGCCGGACAGACATGGGTATGCAAACCACAGATATGTCCATGCAGACATCAACTGCTGGTGACTGGAGAGTAGTGAACAGTGGACGCAACCATGTCACCCCAGGCCGTGGGTCAGATCGCGGAAATGTCGCTCGCTGCGTCCCCCCCTGTGTGCGTGAGCGTAGTGGGTGGGCCCGGAGTACGCCAGGCCTGCGCAGGGGTGTGGACAAAAACCCAGTGGCGCAGAGCGTGGTTCACTCCCGGAAAGGCCAACGTCACTGCCAGGGCGGCGCCTCGCAGTCTGCCACGAGGCCGACGCCGTGAGCAGCGGGGCCTGTGAGCCTATGCGCCTGCTGCACCCCAGGACGCTGATACCCAGACCAGGCCTGCCCGCACCAGTGCTCCAAGGCCTCACTGCTCACCTGCCGACACCGTCGGGTGTCAAAGAGGGCCCACCACGTGCCGGTGCTATCTCCAAGACCCATGCCCGCGACCTTGGCGGCCTCCTCAGGCCATCGCTGTCCTCCGTGACACAGGCCCCCAGGGGTCCCCATTCGTTGACATAGCCCACTGCTGCAGCCCGGCTACACTGCAGTCCAGCATGTCCCACGTTCTGGACTGAGTCATCATTGATTAATGGCAGGGTCCATGCCAGTGTACGCAGGGGGAGGAGTGAGAGGGAGATGCGTCACAGTCCGGTGGTAACACGGATCACGGTCACGGAGGAGGTCAACCAGTAGCAAGGACTGACCTGGTGCCACTAACCCTGTGAGTGACCGTCAGCCTCCGACGGAACATTGTTAGTGTCTGAGCCTGTGGCCTGGGGGTTGTCATCAGCAACGGGCAGGTATGGACTTGGTGTCTGGCATGAGTCTGTGGCATTCATATCCACCATGTTGCCGGTCACAGCTGGCATGTGCCCTCTGCATCATGCCCTGGGGGTACACCTCCCATTCTCCCCCGAGACACTCAGGCGGAAGGCACCTCTGAGACATTGGAGACCCTGCTCTGCCCTCATGACCCTACCCCAGTCTCCCGCAGGTCAGCGTCCCGTGGCGGTAGGCCCGTGTCAGCCGCTGTGCATCCGGGGCCACTAACCCTGTGCGACTCAAGTCAAGCTCCCTTGTTGTTCTGACATTGCATTTCTGAGTGCCTGATGACTGTTGGAGTTGTTGCCAGCACCAGCTACTCCCTGAGGGCTGGCTTACACTCACCCCACACACAGCCAGCACAGGTGTCACTGGATCAGTGGGCCTGCCATCACATCATGCCGAACCAAGTATTGACTCTTTTCTCTCTGCACTGTCCCAGGTGATCAAGGATATGCACTCTGCCCTTGGATGATGACACCCCTCCGAGACCCGAACACACCCACCCAGAGGCAGTACAATGCGGCCCACATACGCACCAGGGGCATCGTTGAACGCACATTTGACTTGTTGAAGTCACGTTTCAGGTGCCTGGACGTCACAGGTAGAAGGCTCCTGTACAGCCCAGACATCGTGTGCAAGATGATCGTTGCATGTTGTGTGTAGCACAACATCTGTGCACGCACCAATGCCCCATGGATCTCAGTTCCAGAAGTACCGGACGATGATGGGGACGATGGGGCAGGTGGCCCACATCCCACTGCTGCTGGGCAGGATTGGCCCGTAGGAACACCATCATTAACAATTTCTTCTCATTAGAACGTCACATTGTGGCCGTCCCTGGCAATCACGGGACAGTACAAAATGTCCACAAGCACAGCATGTGTGAATAAAACATATTTGCAGGTTACAGGTTGTACTTGTACATTGTCATGTCACAGTTTCCTGCAGTGCCAGATGTGATTTGCCATGTTGTGCACATTTGCGGCACCAGTTGTGCCCTGTGTTCTGTTGTGGAGGTGTTGCTGTTTGTACCGGGATGTTGTCAATGTCGAGGTGCACTTATACTTATGTGCTTCCAGGGTGCTGAGATGTTGCAGACTTGGGTAACTTGTGCTCTTTGTCGAGTTGTGAATCTTGGGCCTGATTTGTCCGCAGATGTGTAGTTGACGTCAGGGGTTGTTTGTGCAGGTAGTTGTGTCTGAGTGTGACCTTCTCCTTTTCGGGTGTTGTCCGCACTCAGCCACCTCAGTGTCGTGCCGTGTACATTGCCATGTTGTTCGGACTGCAGCCAAGCTACTGGTCATGTGGTGTCTCTTGCATTGTCAGTGTGGCTGACGTATGTGCATGTTCGCATGTTCGCACGTGGGCATGTGTTGGTCGTGTGACTGTTGATGTGTTTGGTGGGTGCCCCTTTGGGCACAGGCTGTTCGTGGGACTACTTGGTGTTTGTGTGTGTGCTGGAGTGTTCCTGTGGGATCAGGGACATGGACCAGGGTCATTGTGGGTGTGCAGTGTGCCCTGCTTGATTGTGTATGTGTGCCATTGTGCCCATCTCCACCAGTCCCCCCACTCCCAGGTCGCTACGCACCATGTTGATGTGATGTAGGGTCATGTTGGGCAGTGTCCAGATCACCAACTCATGTCACCGTCTCCAGACTGGTGAATGTGGCCACCATCTTCTCCATGTCATTCAGCTCCTGGTGTTCTGCTGGCCCCCCTCCTCCGGGGTGCGTTGCTGCTTTTGTGTTGGCAGCGGGTTTCTGCTTGGTTTTGCCATTCACATCAGTCCAGCATCTCTTGTGCTCTTCATTTGTCCTCCTCTGCCATGCGGCGGCATTCACATGGTCCGAGGTGGTGTGCCATCTTTGCCTCTTTGTTGCCAAAGACACGTTGGAGGTGACGTACAGTTGGTGGTGGTGTTCTGTCTCATCCGTGGTGATCATGTGGTTTTCCTGTAGACTGTACCCTTCCTCTTCCTCTTCTCATTGCCCTTCCATGTGCCCTGTATTCCTGGGTGTTCCTCCGTGGGGATTGTGGAGTTCATGTTGTCCTCTGCAGTCGGTCAGGGTGCGTCCGTGGTACTCCGCAGTTGATTTGGTTTGTGGTGGCATTTTCCGTATGCTGTTCTTGTGCTTTTTCCCGCATTACGCGTGGGTTTTGCTGGCCTCTCGCTGCTTATCGCTGATTTCCTCATCGCGCTTTGGCCCATCGCATGTTTTTTCGCGTTGAGGTTTGTGTATTTATCACGCTTGCGGTGATTGTATGGCGGACACTGACCGCGTTTTCGGGGGACTATCGCATGGTACCGCCATGTTGTGAATTCCACGTTAACACAGAGTTATTTTCCCGCAATCGGATGCGAGATGTAAAGTTGCGTTACCATTTTTTGGTGATATTTAGCACACGTTCACGTGAATATCCCCCTTAGTCAGTTAATGGGCCTGATTCACATAGGTAAACTTAAACCTTTGCAAGGTAAGTATGAACTGCATTCAGTATCTCTATTTTTAGATACTGAATGCAGTTCATACTTAAGTATGAACTGCATTCAGTATCTAAAAATAGAGATGCAACCTATTTGCGAATCTTTTTATTTGCGACTGGATTTTGCGACTTGCAAATATAGAATTGGCGATTGCGAGTTGCAAACCGTTTATTCAAGTGTGTCTGAAATTGTGCACATGCAATTTAGCACTGATTACATTCAGGTGGTAAGTAGGCCCAGGCGGAGTTCGCGTAGCCACGCTACGTGGAACTCTACGAAGATATTAAAAAAAACAGCCGCACTACGTGGAGTTCCACGATCGGCGGAGTTCTCTTGTCCCGCCTGTTCGAGCAATGTTTACACCATTGCGAAGTGCGTTCTCAGGTGGTAATCTTCCATGAACTGCACCACACTGTTCTCCATGGGCAGGCCATCTTGTTTTTCACTCTGTTTATGGTGCTGGGGTCTACTTTTCCATCCTTTGCCAATTTATTTAATCCTTGTCTTATAAAACGTTTTTTCCCCATTATTTTTATTTATTATCTTGCCTTTTATCTTTGTGAGTGTACATTTTCATCTTTTTGCTTTACGTCCTTATTTTTACCTTCCTTAGTTCTTTTTCTTTCTCCCCCTCACCCAGCACCATGGCAGAGCAGGGCGTAAAAAAAAGGGCAGCAGCCGCCTTCCTTGCGGAAGGCAGCGCCAGGAAGGGGTGTAGCCCCGTGCCTTGTTTTCAGAGGTGGAGGTGGCAGTGCTGGTCTTTTATGTCCAGCGCCACCTTCAATCCACCCTGGCAGCAGGTGGCAGGGCTGGGTCCGGGTATGGACTCACAGAGCGCCAGCAGCGTTGGATGAGGGTGCGCCAGGCAGTGTACCACCGCACTGAGGTCTGGTGCACTGACCAGCAGCTGATGCACCGGTGGTCCGTCGACCTAGACCGAGACCAGGACCTGCTGGACTGCCAGGAATGGAGGTCACGGGGTTTGGTGAGTAATTATTAATATTATTATTACTTGTTTTCTATGCTATTGCTATATTGTTTACCAAATACCAAGCATGCGTCTCACACGCAGGTAAGTTAAGTTCACAAATATTATGTGATTGTTATTCTAGACAGGTGCTCGGTGCTACCTAATCATACTTGTTGGCGCTCGCATGGGCTGATTATGTAAGAAGTAATGCAGCGATTCCTTAGTCCTGTCATAAGATAGTGGTAGTTAGTATTAGTAATGTAGCGGCGTGCGCCGTCTCTCTTCAGTTCTTAGAGTTTTAGGGGCAGATCTACAAGAAAGTGCCACAGCGAGGCACCGCAAGCCCTTTGGTTGCGCCACGCTGCAGCACTTTCAGAGCACAGGAATGCGACATATTTACAATGATATGTCGCATTACTGTGCACTCTCCCCTGCGCTGGCGCACAAACAGCTGCCATGTGCCGGCGCAGGCACCCTTGCACCATGGTGCAAGGATGCCTGCGCCATGGGGAGATTGTTTTTGTGCAGGAAGGGGCAACTTCCTGCAAAAAAACAATCACTACAGGCATTTTCCTCTTTCAATGCGTGCTGTAGAATGCAGCATGCATTGAAAGAGGAAAAAAACGAGGAGAAATGAAAACATTTCTCCATGTTGCGCCTCGCTATGCCACCCCTAGGGTGGCGTAGCACACTGACGCATTTCCAGGTTTACAATTCTTCGTAAATCTGGAAATGTGTCTCGTTCCATGGGTGTTTTGCTTGGGAACACCCTCAGCAACACCCATGGAACGCACATTTCACGCAAAGTGCTGCGTGTAAAGGGGCCATGTTTACAAGGACAGGAAAAGCCACGCAGGGTAGCTTTTCCTGTCCTTGTAAATATGGGGCAGGGAAATGCGCTGCCAGTGCATCACAAAAAGTGACGTACTGGCAACGCAAGGGGCTTGTAAATCTGCCCCTCATTTTTTTGTAGCTCGTACAGTGTCCAGCAACCAGTTTGGTATACATGCGTCCATCTATGAATTTGAAGAAAAATGCAGACTTAGGGGCCGATTCCGATCTCGGTCGGAGGCGTACCCAACACCATTCGGTCGGGAAAAAGCCATGCGAAAGCCTGTTTCCCGACCGATCCGTACAGTACACCGAACGAGCAAGTACGATGCGCACAACAGCAAAAATCCGGCCGAGCCGTACTCACCCAAACCAGGTCCTGTTCTCCGACCGAGGCGAATCCGGAAACGCCGAATCGAGTCGCACGGAAGGAAAAATGCAGCCCCGTCCGGCCGGACAAGTACGATGCGCTTCCCGTACGCGCCGAACCCGTCGCTACGCACGGCACGTCAAAGCATCCGGGAGAGGCGCACATAAGCTCCGATTCGCGCCACAACACGATCCACGGCTACGAGACGAACACGGCACCGACGAGGACGAGGCGAAGTGACGAGGACGACGCGAAGCAACGAGAAGGACGAACGACACGAACCAACCATGAATCCCTTCGTCCGGATCATACCAATATTCTACATCTACTACCGGAACAGGCACGGACGCGTACGGCGCAGAAGGTAAGCCAGACACCAACCACAAAACACATACAACACGTACACGACACATCACACACACACACGGGGATGCTGAATATACTTACACCAGCAACAGCAGCACCATAGGGGCGGGATGCCCATCACCAATGCCACATATGCACACAGGGGCCTGAATGCGCACCACCACCCCTACCCAGGGGGGCTGGATGCCTACCACCACTACCACCCTCACCCAGGGGGCTGGATGCCTACCACTACTACCACCCTCACCCAGGGGGGGCTGGATGCCTACCACTACTACCACCCTTAGCCAGGGGGGGCTGGATGCCTACCACTACTACCACCCTTAGCCAGGGGGCTGGATGCCTACCACTACTACCACCCTTAGCCAGGGGGGCTGGATGCCTACCACTACTACCACCCTTAGCCAGGGGGGCTGGATGCCTACCACTACTACCACCCTTAGCCAGGGGGCAGGATGCCTACCACTACTACCACCCTTAGCCAGGGGGCAGGATGCCTACCACTACTACCACCCTTAGCCAGGGGGGCTTGATGCCTACCACTACTACCACCCTTAGCCAGGGGGGCTTGATGCCTACCACTACTACCACCCTTAGCCAGGGGGCAGGATGCCTACCACTACTACCACCCTTAGCCAGGGGGGCAGGATGCCTACCACTACTACCACCCTTAGCCAGGGGGGCTTGATGCCTACCACTACTACCACCCTTAGCCAGGGGGGCTTGATGCCTACCACTACTACCACCCTTAGCCAGGGGGGCAGGATGCCTACCACTACTACCACCCTTAGCCAGGGGGCAGGATGCCTACCACTACTACCACCCTTAGCCAGGGGGGCAGGATGCCTACCACTACTACCACCCTTAGCCAGGGGGCTTGATGCCCACCACTACTACCACCCTTAGCCAGGGGGGCTGGATGCCTACCACTACTACCACCCTTAGCCAGGGGGCTTGATGCCTACCACTACTACCACCCTTAGCCAGGGGGGCAGGATGCCTACCACTACTACCACCCTTAGCCAGGGGGGCAGGATGCCTACCACTATTACCACCCTTAGCCAGGGGGGCAGGATGCCTACCACTACTACCACCCTTAGCCAGGGGGGCAGGATGCCTACCACTACTACCACCCTTAGCCAGGGGGGGCAGGATGCCTACCACTACTACCACCCTTAGCCAGGGGGGGCTTGATGCCTACCACTACTACCACCCCCACTCATAGGATGGACAATGCATGACACAACAAGCACACCACAACCTAGGGAATGCAAGATAAAGACATCCCCCCACCACCATGACAAGCGTGTGTAGTCTGTGTCAAATGCCTACAACACCGAACATGACTTTGAACATACAATGTGACCCCCTAGCACATGTGCCACACATATATGTGTGTGGCACCCACAATGCAAGCAGCCCATGACCATTGTGGCAATGGGGCCTAAACCCCCATCATCACAGTGACCAAAAGGTAAGTGTGGGGTCCATAGTCAAGCACATTTTGACCATTGTGGCAATGGGGTCTAAACCCCCATCATCACAGTGACCAAAAGGTAGGTGTGGGGTCCATAGCCGAAGCACATTTTGACCATTGTGGCAATGGGGTCTAAACCCCCATCATCACAGTGACCAAAAGGCAAGTGTGGGGTCCACAGCTGAAGCACATTTTGACCATTGTGGCAATGGGGTCTAAACCCCCATCATCACAGTGACCAAAAGGCAAGTGTGGGGTCCATAGCTGAAGCACATTTTGACCATTGTGGCAATGGGGTCTACACCCCCATCATCACAGTGACCAAAAGGTAAGTGTTGACAAAGAAAGAGCTGCAACTGCCAAACTGCATGGATCATTCCTGGTCACAGAACCAAAAACTCATCTGTGGCAAAGTAGTGTATGTGTCCCATTGCAACATAAATTGGGTGAGCCAAATACTGCAGTGCAAATGAGACATTCCTTTGGCCATGTGCAGACAAACAACACCCATGGGGGCTGACACCGTCAACATTCATCAATGACACAATGACAGAAGTGACCATCAGAATGCAGAACCACATATTTGCACCAATGGGCACACAAATGCAGATATCCTGTGGAGACAGCAGATGTGAGGTGAACAGATACCATACCATGGCAGCAATGGGACACACAAACCATGATCACTGTGCTGACCGATGACCTAGGAGTCCCAGGGACAGCAGGGGAAACACACCAAACAACATACAGCCAATGGCACACCCAAGATATGCCAATGCAGTGGTGCAGATGCACAAACACAAACAGGCAGACCAACACTGTCATCATACACAGCAGGTGAGGGGTGGGGGTGCCAGTGTCCCCAGGCAACCACACAACACATGAGGAGAGCTGAATACCAATCATACAGATGTGCATACACTGCCACACTAAGGTAACTCATGGATCCAAATCCCCTATGTGGGCAAGCAGGCATTGTCAGATGAGAGGGAGCACAAAACACACATGTCACACAGGCACGTAGGAACAACAACTGACACAGCAAGACACAGACACACCACAGCACCACCCCCAGGGCCCCCACAATGTGGTGACCCTGGGCTGAATAAAAATCCCACTGTGATGACAAAGCTAAATGTCGTTCACACTGTGAACCACAGTCAGGTGTCCTGAGCAACAAACTACCATCACACCTACACAAGCACAAATCAATCAGCATGGCCAGTAAGCCAAGGCCAACATGGAGGCAGGGGACTAGCTGGGCAACGACTCCCATCTGCACACACTCAAGACCACACCCTCGACCTCCAACAATGTGCAGCAGTGAAGTACACATGCACTGGTGACATTGCACATGCACCCATGACCATTCCAGGGTGGTGGGTGGGAACCAAGGTGCAGAAACACATCACACATGGCCACTCAACAAGACTCCTGAATGTCTGACACACTGCACACTACGCTGTACATGGACATGACGGCGATACCACACCAACCAATGGGATCCCAGCCACAGTCACACACCAATGAAGAAGCCAAGGTCACCCACAAAGAACACACATAGACAACAACCAACATTGCAGCCCGGACCCTGAGGAGTGCCAGCAGTCACACACACAACGTGTCACAATCACTGAAAGATAACACAAACTGAAAATCACATGACAGGGGCAAACAACAAGTGCCAAGGGGAAACCTGACTGTGACCCATCTGCGTCTGCACACAAACTCAGCCCTGACAGCAAACACACCTATGGGTGACACCCTGATGACCAGTAATGTGCCATGCACCCACATCACAGAGAACACAGGGAGAAGACTTTGGGGGAACATAGCTCAAGTCAGCAAGCATCACAAACAGGTACAACACTAGGGATCACAGCATGCGCAGATAAATGGAAGTGAACACACAGACATGCACATACAACACACACCTTGGGCGCAGGCAATGTCACACGTGTACACACTGCCATGAGGGGACTCCACTCCTGTGTGAGGAAAGCTGTGCCATATGTTGCCTCAGTAGGGCCCCATCATGTCAGCTGAGCACTTGGTCACACAATCAACAATTAGCACCAAATGAGGGCTCCCATCACATCAGCCTGGTCATGGATGTGCCAACGGAATCATCAGCACAGATCCAACACACTTGTATAGCAATGTTGCACTGACTACACGGATGAGTCCTTCCCCATTGATGCCCAAACCTGCATGTCCAGTGGAGATGGCAACACGGTCAGGGAAGTAGACAAATCCAACAATGGAAGGCACAACAGATGTGCAGGGGTGGAAGCCACAGATATGAAATTGCTAATGTAAGTAGGAAATCCCATTGCCAAATACTGAACACATGACACCCTCAGATGCTGCTATGGATGACATGGATACACCACATGATAGGACACATTCCCCCTGGACCACATGGGTTCCTGCACAGTAACACTTCATAATCATGAGACCAGATATCACCATCACTGCAGCAAGGGCATGGTTAGCAGCACCAACAACATGTACATCTGAAGCATGAGCACTAGAGAAAAGAAAGTTGCTTTATTCAGCATATGTGTTGATTGAAAACGACGTCCAGAAAAAAAGAGCAAAGGCCAATGGCCAGTCCATTGTCAAAGTTCAAACAGGGTGACACTGGCAGATGTCACCCTACGCATGCCTGCACAAAACCAGGGACAATCCACTAGGAGGGGCAACCAGGGGGGCAGGCCAGGCACCGCAGGGACAGGATCAGGGCTCACCAGGGGAGTCAGGGAAGGGGTGGTGGGTGCTGGAGAGCCACTGACAACTGCAGTGGAGGTGTCTGACATGGTGTGTGCCGGCACAACTGGGGGCATGACTCAGATGTCGTGGGTGCCGGCACAACTGCAGTGGACCCTGCAGATGCAGTGGACAGGTCCGCCACTGCAGTGCCCAAGTCAGACAGGGCGGTAGTGGACTCCACTGCAGTGCCTACCTCCAGGGGAGGAGAATGGGGAACAGGCAAGGTGGGTTGGACAGAGGGGGAGGACACCCTCACCACATCAGTGGCACAGACAAGCGCAGCGGGGGTGTGGTGCTGGGAGAGCAAGTGGCAGGGGGAGAAGGCCGGAGCATCTTGGGGATGGTATATCTGTGGGTGGGGGAACCTGGGGCAGGGTGTGGTGGGGGCACCTGTGGAGTGGGGGCCTGAGGGATGGAGGAAGGAGACCTGGTGCTTGAGCTGCAGGGCGGTGGCGGGGTCTTGCTCTTAGGACTCCGTGGGGACTTGCGGGTGGGGGCCTCAGTCCGTCTGCGCCTGGGGGAGGGTGTCCGGGGGCGAGGGGCACTCTGCTCCGTGTGGGTGGGCTTCCTCTTCCCCCGGGATGCTGGAGCAGCTTCATCGGTGGGGAAGAGGCCGAGGTCACAGAGGAAGAGCTGCTGTGACTTTGGGGTTGCAGGTGAGGCAAGGGAGGGTGCTTTGGAGGGAGAGGGAACTGAGGACTGCGCAGTGCATGTGGATGCGTGTGTGTGTTCCAGGGCCCCATCCCCTGTGAGTCTGGCTTCAGTCCCCTGAATGTGCGTGCGTGTGCGTTTTGTCATTGGCGTGCGTGTCAGTGTGCTGGATGTGTGTGTGCTGGTGTGTGCCTGTGCCAGTGTGTGTGTGCTTGGGATGGGTAAGGTGCTGGGGAGTGTGGATGGAGCAGAGGCAGGAGGGGTGAGGGACCGTTTGAGGAGGGACACTGCTGCCGTCAGGGAGGAGTCCATGGACCTATTGCCCCTCTGTAGGTCAGACATGCCCGATGAGATGCCCTCCATGAACGACACCAGCTGAGTCAACAGCGCGGTGTGCGCATGGAGGACACTCAGCATGGCTGTCTGCCCTACATGGAGCTGGCGAAGGAGGTACACAGACTCCTCACTCAGGGCAGCAGGGGACACAGGGGCAGGGGCTGCGGTGCCTGGCCCAAAGGAGACACGCTCCCGGACATGGGAGCCTCCACGGACCTGGGGAATGGGAGCCGATGGGAGGGCGGTGGTGGTGCTGGTGGTGGCGGGGACAGCAACACTAGCTGGGGTGTGGTGGCTGCTGACACCCGCCTCCACAAGGGAGTCATCCTCCGAGTTGCTCTGGTCCTCAGCTGAGGTGGATGCTGCTGAGGACTCCTCGGTGTGGCTCCCCTCGCCCTCCGTGCCACTGGGTCCCTCCGACCACTCCTCGGCTGCTGACCCAGTCTGGCTCTCTGGCTCCTCCTGGTCCGTGGAGCTGTCCCCTTCCGTGGCCGTGGATGTATCTGCAAACAATGGGGAAACAGACAGACATCAGTCACCTGCACATAACGCACACACCACTGTGAGCACAGCACATCACAGAGCAAGCCCTGGCATCATTAGTTGTACATTGCTAAAAGTGCCCTAACTGAACAGGAGAAGCCAATTGTCAGTCTGATGCCAAGCATGGCACTCACATCCCACATGGCCTTGCACCCATCTGTCTGGTGTCTGTTGGATTGCAACACCCCAGTGTGGACACATGCACCAAGTACACAGTAGTTGGACAGTGCAGAGGACACGGTGTGGACACATCACAGCTCTTGCCACTGAGTCAGTACAGGTTTCCGGATGAAAGGGATGCCCAGAGTCAAATAGGAAATGCATGTGATGCATACCAGCGACAGACACCATGATGCACCCATGTCCTGATAGCCAGCGCCACTATGGTGTGCATGTAGCACATGTCACTCCCCTGCAGGCTCAACAATCAGTAGACACATGCCATGGCGGAGGCATGACTGCAAAGTCATACATCACTGTCTCAGTGATGTATGACTTTGCAGCCAGGCAACAACACTCTGCACTGTGTCACAATAGTAGGTCATGGGGAATGCAAGTCCTGGAGCTGCACAAGTGCACATGTACATCCCCCCACAACACATCCTCTTAACCCTCATCTGTCCAGGTCATACCTATTGGACATATGGTAGACCTGTGACACTACCCTCTGAACCTGAGCCCCTCACACTCTGCTGTGCATGGGGAACAGCTGCCTGAACTTCACATTCACATGCCCCAGTCTGCATGGGCAGCTGATCAGACACCTATGTGTCACACAAGTATCGTCTCCTATGGTCACATCTCCAGTGGCATGCTGAGCCCCTACCAAGAAACTCCACAGCAGTCCTGGCGACTAATCCACAGCACACTGACACAGAGGCAGACACCTGAGGGGTCAAATCACTGCGCACAATGTGTCAGCTGATACACGGGAGTGGGAGTACAGAGTGTATTGTATGGCCTGGAGTAGGCATGACTGTCCAGCCCCACATGAATGAGGGATGAGCCCTGGACTGTAGGCAGCTGGCTAAGTATGTGTGACACACGTCATATACATACTCCTGGGGCCCAAACATTGTTCCCACCCGCAGCATGGGTGTGTGCCAGATACCCCAGCCACATGTGGTGGATCAGCTCAGCAATTGGACCACAGATCAAAGTAACACGCTGAATACATGTCAGAATACAGGCATTGTGTAAGCAATGGACCCACCCATGATGCCCACCACAGAGTCAGGGAAACAGATGCTGTCTCCCACCTTGAGTCAAGCAAACTGCAAGGACACAGTCCTAAGTGACAGAATCCCCTGCATGTAAGGGCCACACCTGGGTATCAGATGAGGAGTGGGCAGTGCACAATAGAGGGACATGGCTCCTGGACAACATGACTGCTGTACTGTGGCAGTTTAACCAGGCCCGAGGAGGGCACATAGCATGTTAGACAGAGTTCACAGTGCAGTCTTTGACTCACCCCCTCCTTGCTGCTCTCTGGCCTTCAGCTGCCCATCCAGGTCTGGAAAGACCACCGCCAGGATCCTGAGCATGTGGGGGTCAGGGTCCGTGTTCCGCCCCTCCTGCGAGGAGGCGACAGCTTCAGCTGGACCCGTGCAATCCTCCGGGTCCAGCCCCGAAGGTCCTGCCACCTCTTTTGGCAGTTGCGGATCCGGCGCTTGTAGACCCCCACGGACCGGACAGCCCGGACGATGTCCTTCCATATCTCCTGCTTCCGATGGGCAGAAGCCTGTCAGGATGACAAAGTGATAAGGCCATTACTACACATGCAACATATCCGTGCATGACACAGTTGCATATACATGTCGCAATCACAGGGGCACATGGTGTACACAGGCAGTGCACGGCTGCCCATGGACAGTTTTCCAGAAGTCACTACATGGTATCATTGCATGGGGAGTAAAACCCTGTTCAGAAGCACTGTCACTGCACCATACCTGTCCAGTGCAAGTCACTACACACTATGGGGGTGACAACTACTCAGTGAGCCTGCTAGCCAGTGGCGTGCAGACTCTCAGCCTTGCTAGTCTGACAAAATGCACATTCAGAAAGGCAGTGCACAGGACACTCACCTGCTCCCCTGGTGTCCCATACAGCTTGCTGTACTGTGGAAGTAGGCTGTCCAGCAGGGCCTGGTTCTCTTCAAGGCTGAAGGCTGGGGCTCTCTCCACAGTACGTGCCATTGCAGGGTCCAGAGGGGCAGAGACAGCAGCAGTGCAGTGGCAGATGTCGTCTTGGAGCATGTAGTGCAGGCAAGTGGGCTCTCAGGGGAACAGCCAGCAATATATATGTGCTGGAGAGGCAGATACTGTCCCTTGTGTCCAAAGTGATAGGTCCAAGTCGTTTGCATCTTCTGAATCTGGCCAATCCATGGAATAGCAGCACCTAAACACGCCCACAGCATCCTTCAAATCTTCAACTTCATGACATACATGATTTTGCAACATTGTTGTGGGTGACCAACTGAATTTCCAGCAACCGACTCGCTCGAAATTCGAAAACGCGTCCGTTGCCAGGCAAGCCCATTGTCAATGGGTGCGCACCGATCGGTCCATTGCAGTTCAACGCGCACAGGGGTACAACGCGTACCCGCACACATTGAAGGCAATGGGCCGGCCGGAGGCACCGATCGGTCCATTGCGGTACAACGCGCACAGGGGTACAACGCGTACCCGCACACATTGAAGGCAATGGGCCGGCCGGAGGCACCGATCGGTCCATTGCGGTACAACGCGCACAGGGGTACAACGCGTACCCGCACACATTGAAGGCAATGGGCCGGCCGGAGGCACCGATCGGTCCATTGCGGTTCAACGCGCACAGGGGTACAACGCGTACCCGCACACATTGAAGGCAATGGGCCGGCCGGAGGCACCGATCGGTCCATTGCGGTACAACGCGCACAGGGGTACAACGCGTACCCGCACACATTGAAGGCAATGGGCCGGCCGGAGGCACCGATCGGTCCATTGCGGTACAACGCGCACAGGGGTACAACGCGTACCCGCACACATT
Source organism: Calotriton arnoldi (assembly GCA_963921515.1). Lineage (NCBI taxonomy): Eukaryota > Metazoa > Chordata > Amphibia > Caudata > Salamandridae > Calotriton > Calotriton arnoldi. Next base: position 2,193,586 of record CAWUFW010001273.1, read on the forward strand.
GAAGGCAATGGGCCGGCCGGAGGCACCGATCGGTCCATTGCGGTACAACGCGCACAGGGGTACAACGCGTACCCGCACACATTGAAGGCAATGGGCCGGCCGGAGGCACCGATCGGTCCATTGCGGTATCAACGCGCACAGGGGTACAACGCGTACCCGCACACATTGAAGGCAATGGGCCGGCCGGAGGCACCGATCGGTCCATTGCGGTACAACGCGCACAGGGGTACAACGCGTACCCGCACACATTGAAGGCAATGGGCCGGCCGGAGGCACCGATCGGTCCATTGCAGTTCAACGCGCACAGGGGTACAACGCTGTACCCGCACACATTGAAGGCAATGGGCCGGCCGGAGGCATCGATCGGTCCATTGCGGTACAACGCGCACAGGGGTACAACGCGTACCCGCACACATTGAAGGCAATGGGCCGGCCGGAGGCACCGATCGGTCCATTGCGGTACTAACGCGCACAGGGGTACAACGCGTACCCGACACATTGAAGGCAATGGGCCGGCCGGAGGCACCGATCGGTCCATTGCAGTTCAACGCGCACAGGGGTACAACGCGTACCCGCACACATTGAAGGCAATGGGCCGGCCGGAGGCACCGATCGGTCCATTGCTGTACTAACGCGCACAGGGGTACAACGCGTACCCGCACACATTGAAGGCAATGGGCCGGCCGGAGGCACCGATCGGTCCATTGCGGTACAACGCGCACAGGGGTACAACGCGTACCCGCACACATTGAAGGCAATGGGCCGGCCGGAGGCACCGATCGGTCCATTGCAGTTCAACGCGCACAGGGGTACAACGCGTACCCGCACACATTGAAGGCAATGGGCCGGCCGGAGGCACCGATCGGTCCATTGCAGTACAACGCATCACTGTACATGTGACTGGCATAGGTCAGCATGCCTGTCTCAGATGGACATATGCCAGACACAGATAGCTCCCAGGGAGTGAGGGGCACACCTACATCACGACAGCCTGTCCAAACCTTATCATAAGGCATGTAAGGCTGCATTTCCTATTGTGTGTATGTTGGTGTACATGTTGTCCTGTGGGTGTCACCTGTGGGCAGCCACCCCCAGGCTGTGCACGTGTTCATGGGGACAGGATCCTGGGTGTTACGTGTACGTGACCACTGTGATGTGCAACTGTTCATATCTGTGCATGTGTCATGGTCACATTTCACAGTGGTGTTTGTGTATGTCATGTCACATACCCCGTGAGTCCCATGTGGGACGGTATGTTTGAGCCAGGGTGTCCCAGTGGCACAATAGTGATGGACCTCCACAGTCTTTGTGCATGTAGTGTTTACAATGTCTCTGATTTCATGTGCACAATGGGAGACAGTCTCCACATCCACGTTGTGTGTGCATGGACTCTGATGTTGTGCGTGTGTGTCACAGACGTCCATGTCTGTCCTGCCATGGCAAGTGTGGCCACTACCTGTGGGGGTCATGTTTGTTTTGCTGTGGTGTACACATGATACTCCAGGTGATGCCAGTGTCCATGTGGCATTACAGGGTCCCTGGGAATGTACCTGTCGTTGAGCTGTGGTGCCTGGGGCACATCTGTCCTCACATGTCACTGTGGGGGTGACTGTGACACGGCATCATGATATCCAATGGGCCAACCTGGGACAAATTGATGCCACCTGTAGGACCGTGTTGACAGATGTTGGCCATGTATGTACCATACATGTCCTTCCGGTACTGCACACTTCATGTAGTTGTGCCTCATGATGATGTATGTTGGGATCTTGAGTGTGTTCAATGCTGCATATGTGGGGTGACTTACGATCTTGCTTACTTCTCCTCTGCACTGCAGGGCTCCTGCTGTCCATCGGCCATTCCCAGACCTGGCAACGATGGTGGAACGGGACAGCATCCGACGGTACCGCTTCACCAGGCAGCTGATTGAGGATTTGGCAGTGCAGTTGTCCCCACATTTGCAGCCTGGCCGGCCGTATCCTACAGCGCTGACCCCCAAGGTGAAGGTGATGGCAGCCCTACACTTCTTTGCCACCGGTACCTTCCAACATACTGTGGCGTCTGCTGGTGGGATGTCACAGACCATGTTCAGCCGTGTGCTCCGCGATGTTTTGGCAGCAATGTTGCTCTTCCTGAACCGGTACATCTATTTCCCTAGACTGCGACGACTCACTGATGTGAAGAGTGACTTTTATGCCCTGGGGAGGATGCCGCATGTCATTGGCTCCATTGATGGGACACATGTGGCTTTGGTACCACCACAGGCCCAGGAGCAGGCCTACAGGAACCGCAAGCACTACCACTCGGTCAATGCACTGGTGGTGTGTCTTGCAGACATGACCATCACACACGTGTGTGCCCGTTTCCCTGGTTCAGCACACGATGCCTTTGTGATGAGGAGTAGTCGCATCCCCAGGATGATGGCACAGATGCAGAACCAGCGTGCCTGGCTTGTCGGTGTGTACTGACTTTGTGCCATTGTGTGTGATCTGATCTGTAGTATTCCGCCCACTTTTCCAAGTCAGCTAATGTGCACTTGTCTGTCCGTAGGTGACTCGGGATACCCCAACATGCCGTGGTTGCTGACACCCCTCAGGAACCCTGTGACACCTGCCCAGATGCGCTACAATGAGGCACATGGTCGGACCAGGAGAGTGATTGAGCGGACCTTTGGTCTCCTGAAGAGCCGCTTCCGCTGCCTGGACAAGACCGGAGGGTCCCTCCCATATGCCCCTGCGAAAGTGTGCAAGATTATCATCGTCTGCTGCATGCTCCACAACATGGCAGTGCGGAAGGAGTTGCCTCTCATCCAGGATGACGATGACCAACATCCGCCACCTGTGGAGGATCCTGGCCTGGACCACGATGCCAGTGACGATGATGATGATGATGGTGATGGTGATGTCCGCACACAGCTCATCACCAACTTCTTTAGCTGAATGTGAGTATCCTGAGGTGTCATGTCAATGATGTGAGTTGGCATGATGTGTGGGTGGTGCTCTGGTGCTGTTGGAGTGTGTCCATGGGCTACTTGACTGGATGTGTGTTGCGATGTGTGCTTACAGGTGGGCTGTACTCCCCAACAGTGTTGACATGCTAACTTGGTTCTGGGTGGGTATCTTGTAACATGTATTGTGCATGAGTTTTGCTGTTCTGTCCTGTACTCCATTGCTTTTGACTGTGTGTCATTTCTGTCCTTCACAGGGTACTTTCAGATTCGTTTGGTCAACTGTGTCCACCGACGACGTGATTGCACATCCAGGCTGGTAGCTGTTGTGTCCCTACAGGTGATGTGCGCCACACCCATGGACTTCCTTCCATCTACAGTTGTTGACTGTGTGCCCGCTACCAGGTGGGGTTACCTTGCATCTGTAGTGGTTACGGCATGTTGCTACTGTGTAATAAACCTGTGCTTCACTTAGTGATGTGCGTTGTCTGTGGTCACACATTTGACTGCCATTTGCTTACTGCACCTGTGGGCTACTTGACTACAACTGGGAATGGGTGTGGTGTCTGTGCATTGCACCGTCTTCCCTGGCAACATCAGTGTAGGCAATGAGTCAGATGGCCTAGGTGTGTATGTGTCGTGTAGCCCTGGTGGTGTGTCTCCCTCATGTGTGTCACGTTGCCTGTACTCACATACCTGTGTTGTCCTTGCTGTTGCAGTTCGCATACACAGTGTAATTTTGCAGTTCATCATCCCCATAACAGCACCCACGTTGGAATCACGACAGAGGCAAGTATGGTGTATTAGTGTGTTTATTGTGATACATTTGTGTTAATAGTGCATAGGATGGGTTGTGCTGTACATGAATCTTGCAATCCCAAGTTCCTAGGTGAATTGAAAGTCCGGGTAGACAGGATCCCCAGTATCGGGGCCACAGTTGTCTGACACATTGGTCCAACTTGTACTCCCCATGCAATGTGTGGGAGTAGTGTTGCCGTCAACAGGGTGAACAGTCTGTGCACAAAGGCGAACATCCAGAACAGGTTCAGGCTTCCTGGGAGTTGCGCTTGGCCATCGGCCTCTCACTTTTCCCTCCTCGGACGACCCCTCTTCTTGGGGGGGCCCTCAAGTGCAGGCTGCTGCGGTGCAGGGGACTCTCCGCCAGAGTCCTCCTCCCTCCCTGTGGCAGTTGCAGTTTGTTCGGCACCAGATGTTGTTGGCACACAGGGAGGTGTGGACTGGTTGCTGTTCATCTGGCGGAGGCATTGTAAAATGTCCCTGTGCACCGCCGTCATCTCATGCAGTGCATCCCACTTGGACTCCACGCGGGACATGTGTGAGTCCACACGGGACATGTGTGACTCCACGTGGGACATGTGGGAGTCCAAGCGGGCATGATGGGCAGCCTGCTGCTGTTTAATGTCTCTGAGGAGCCCCACTACCTGGCTGAGCTCTCCGGTGCTGGACTGGTACGCATCAGCTATGCGTACCAGTTGTGGGTCGTCATGCACACCAGCAACGTCTGCAAGCAGCGACCTCTGTCTCCCACCCCTCCCACCACCCCTGCTGACATGTGCAGTGTGTGCAGTGGCACGCACAGATAACCCTGGTCCACCTTGGGGGTTGGTGGTGGTGGTGGTGTCCATGGCCCCAGGTTGGTCCAGGGTCACTGTGCTGGTGTTGCTCCTTATTCTGTCCATGTCGGCAGGGATGGTATTCGTGGTGACAGTCGTTGTAGGGGTGGGTGCAGGGGTGCAGCTGGTGGTCCTGCTGGTGCTGCAGCTGGTGGTCCTGCTGGTGCTGCATGTTGACTTGCACCGGATGTGCCAGGTTGTTCTTCATCGTCCGAGGAGGACAGAGGCTGTACGACGCCAGTGAGCTCGGCATCCTCTTGAGCCTGGGACTGGGACTCCTCAGCGTCTGCTGCTGTGTCCCCATCATCACCTGTTTTTGGGAGACACAAACAATGTATGTCATGTTTCTGCAGGCATCAGTGGTTGACACACATGACAGTTGTGACTGTGCCTCTGGGTGCGGGCCTGTACATTGCATTGTCCTAAGTCGTCACAGTCAGGGGTTGATATTGGTGTGGCACATTGTCCTGCATTATTTGGGCATTTCTATGTATTTTCTGGGGTGTGAACATGGTCTGCATTGCTTGTGTTTGGTTGACAGCCAGACCTCCTTCCCACCCAGCCAGCCAGTCAGTTATCCCACCATGGAACGTGCTTGCGTTGCAGGGAGTGTAAGTTGTCTCTCAGGATGTCAGTCAGTGGTGTCCTGCTGTTTGTTGGTGCACAGTTGGCAGCAGGGCCTTGTGCTCCCCACAGCAGTAGCCAGTGTCAGCCATCTTGTGAGTCCTTCTCCACTCCCTGTGATGTGAGCATGGTTCAGGGTGGTGTTGATGGGCCAGTTGTGAGGCTGAGCAATGTCTGTGACTACGACTCCCATCATGCTATTGCCTCCACCCCCTTCCCAGCATGCCCATGCTTCCTTCCTTTTGACTCTGCTTCCCTGTGGGGTGGGCTGGCTGTGCTGACAGGATGGCTGGGAGTGTTGTCCTGGCAGTTGTTTGGCTAAGAGTCCCAAGAGTGTCCCTGTGCTTCACACAACATAACCCAGGGTGGTGGTGCTTGTGGGATCTTGTGTTAGGATGGAGGGCATTGCATTCTACCAGGTGGGTACTGTGGAGTTTGTGTTGGGGGGTGTGAGGGGAGGTGCTGGTGACTATAGTCAGTGCTGCAAGTCCCCCTTCCCACCCAGCCAGCCAGATATCCCACCATGGAACGTGCTTGCATTGCAGGGAGTGTAAGTTGTCTCTCAGGATGTCAGTCAGTGGTGTCCTGCTGTTTGTTGGTGCACAGTTGCCAGCAGGGCCTTGTGCTCCCCACAGCAGTAGCCAGTGTCAGCCATCTTGTGAGTCCTTCTCCACTCCCTGTGATGTGAGCATGGTTCAGGGTGGTGTTGATGGGCCAGTTGTGGAGGCTGAGCAATGTCTGTGACTACGACTCCCATCATGCTATTGCCTCCACCCCCTTCCCAGCATGCCCATGCTTCCTTCCTTTTGACTCTGCTTCCTGTGGGGTGGGCTGGCTGTGCTGACAGGATGGCTGGGAGTGTTGTCCTGGCAGTTGTTTGGCTAAGAGTCCCAAGAGTGTCCCTGTGCTTCACACAACATAACCCAGGGTGGTGGTGCTTTGTGGGATCTTGTGTTAGGATGGAGGGCATTGCATTCTACCAGGTGGGTACTGTGGAGTTTGTGTTGGGGGGGTGTGAGGGGAGGTGCTGGTGACTATAGTCAGTGCTGCAAGTCCCCCTTCCCACCCAGCCAGCCAGATATCCCACCATGGAACGTGCTTGCATTGCAGGGAGTGTAAGTTGTCTCTCAGGATGTCAGTCAGTGGTGTCCTGCTGTTTGTTGGTGCACAGTTGCCAGCAGGGCCTTGTGCTCCCCACAGCAGTAGCCAGTGTCAGCCATCTTGTGAGTCCTTCTCCACTCCCTGTGATGTGAGCATGGTTCAGGGTGGTGTTGATGGGCCAGTTGTGAGGCTGAGCAATGTCTGTGACTACGACTCCCATCATGCTATTGCCTCCACCCCCCTTCCCAGCATGCCCATGCTTCCTTCCTTTTGACTCTGCTTCCCTGTGGGGTGGGCTGGCTGTGCTGACAGGATGGCTGGGAGTGTTGTCCTGGCAGTTGTTTGGCTAAGAGTCCCAAGAGTGTCCCTGTGCTTCACACAACATAACCCAGGGTGGTGGTGCTTTGTGGGATCTTGTGTTAGGATGGAGGGCATTGCATTCTACCAGGTGGGTACTGTGGAGTTTGTGTTGGGGGGGTGTGAGGGGAGGTGCTGGTGACTATAGTCAGTGCTGCAAGTCCCCCTTCCCACCCAGCCAGCCAGATATCCCACCATGGAACGTGCTTGCATTGCAGGGAGTGTAAGTTGTCTCTCAGGATGTCAGTCAGTGGTGTCCTGCTGTTTGTTGGTGCACAGTTGCCAGCAGGGCCTTGTGCTCCCCACAGCAGTAGCCAGTGTCAGCCATCTTGTGAGTCCTTCTCCACTCCCTGTGATGTGAGCATGGTTCAGGGTGGTGTTGATGGGCCAGTTGTGAGGCTGAGCAATGTCTGTGACTACGACTCCCATCATGCTATTGCCTCCACCCCCTTCCCAGCATGCCCATGCTTCCTTCCTTTGACTCTGCTTCCCTGTGGGGTGGGCTGGCTGTGCTGACAGGATGGCTGGGAGTGTTGTCCTGGCAGTTGTTTGGCTAAGAGTCCCAAGAGTGTCCCTGTGCTTCACACAACATAACCCAGGGTGGTGGTGCTTTGTGGGATCTTGTGTTAGGATGGAGGGCATTGCATTCTACCAGGTGGGTACTGTGGAGTTTGTGTTGGGGGGTGTGAGGGGAGGTGCTGGTGACTATAGTCAGTGCTGCAAGTCCCCCTTCCCACCCAGCCAGCCAGATATCCCACCATGGAACGTGCTTGCATTGCAGGGAGTGTAAGTTGTCTCTCAGGATGTCAGTCAGTGGTGTCCTGCTGTTTGTTGGTGCACAGTTGCCAGCAGGGCCTTGTGCTCCCCACAGCAGTAGCCAGTGTCAGCCATCTTGTGAGTCCTTCTCCACTCCCTGTGATGTGAGCATGGTTCAGGGTGGTGTTGATGGGCCAGTTGTGAGGCTGAGCAATGTCTGTGACTACGACTCCCATCATGCTATTGCCTCCACCCCCTTCCCAGCATGCCCATGCTTCCTTCCTTTTGACTCTGCTTCCCTGTGGGGTGGGCTGGCTGTGCTGACAGGATGGCTGGGAGTGTTGTCCTGGCAGTTGTTTGGCTAAGAGTCCCAAGAGTGTCCCTGTGCTTCACACAACATAACCCAGGGTGGTGGTGCTTTGTGGGATCTTGTGTTAGGATGGAGGGCATTGCATTCTACCAGGTGGGTACTGTGGAGTTTGTGTTGGGGGGTGTGAGGGGAGGTGCTGGTGACTATAGTCAGTGCTGCAAGTCCCCCTTCCCACCCAGCCAGCCAGATATCCCACCATGGAACGTGCTTGCATTGCAGGGAGTGTAAGTTGTCTCTCAGGATGTCAGTCAGTGGTGTCCTGCTGTTTGTTGGTGCACAGTTGCCAGCAGGGCCTTGTGCTCCCCACAGCAGTAGCCAGTGTCAGCCATCTTGTGAGTCCTTCTCCACTCCCTGTGATGTGAGCATGGTTCAGGGTGGTGTTGATGGGCCAGTTGTGAGGCTGAGCAATGTCTGTGACTACGACTCCCATCATGCTATTGCCTCCACCCCCTTCCCAGCATGCCCATGCTTCCTTCCTTTTGACTCTGCTTCCCTGTGGGGTGGGCTGGCTGTGCTGACAGGATGGCTGGGAGTGTTGTCCTGGCAGTTGTTTGGCTAAGAGTCCCAAGAGTGTCCCTGTGCTTCACACAACATAACCCAGGGTGGTGGTGCTTTGTGGGATCTTGTGTTAGGATGGAGGGCATTGCATTCTACCAGGTGGGTACTGTGGAGTTTGTGTTGGGGGGTGTGAGGGGAGGTGCTGGTGACTATAGTCAGTGCTGCAAGTCCCCCTTCCCACCCAGCCAGCCAGATATCCCACCATGGAACGTGCTTGCATTGCAGGGAGTGTAAGTTGTCTCTCAGGATGTCAGTCAGTGGTGTCCTGCTGTTTGTTGGTGCACAGTTGGCAGCAGGGCCTTGTGCTCCCCACAGCAGTAGCCAGTGTCAGCCATCTTGTGAGTCCTTCTCCACTCCCTGTGATGTGCGCATGGTTCATGGTGGTGTTGATGGGACAGTTTTGGGGCGGGCAATATGTGTGACTGCGACTCCCATGATGCTATTGGCTACACTGACTTGGCCAGCATACACAGAATTCCTTCCTTTGAGTGGTCTTCACTGTGTGTTGGTGTTGTTGTGGTGGCTACATGTGTGGATGTGTTTGTTAGTTCTATTTGTGCCACTGCCTAGCTGTAGTTGTGGTTGTGTTTGTACATGTGTTGGCACGGTTGGATGTGACTTTTTTGATGGCATGTGTTGTGTTTCTCTGACTGACATACACATTTTGGGATGATTCTGTTCTGGTTGCTGTGTGATTGCTATGAGTGCATGGTTTGACTCTCCCCTTGACAGTGATGTGTGTGTGTTTTGTGGCAGTATATTGTGTACATTTGTTGTGTACTCACCAGGCTCTGGGATGTCCTCTAGTCCATATACGCTCACTGGCGGAAGGATGGCCCGCACCTTCTCCTCCCAGGGCCTGAGGTATATTGGCTTGGCAGGAGGGCCACTGCCGGTGTGTTGGCTGTTGATGTAGTCTTTCTTCAGCATGTCTCCGTACCCTCCTGCGCACGTCATACCACCTGTTCTGGATGTCCGTCTTTGTGCGCCGACATGGTGATTGTGCGTTCACCCTGTTGATGATCCTCTCCCACATCTTGGTTTTCTGCGACATGGGGGTCTGTTGGACCAGATGTGCCAAACAGCTGTGGCTCCACCCTGAGGATCTCGTCTACCATGACTTCCAATTCACTATCTAGGAACTTGGGATTCTTCTTGGGGGGCATGGTGATGGGTGGTGATGGTGGGTGATGTGTGTGTTGGTGTGCAGGTGAGGGTGTGTGAGTGTGTGTTTTGCTGGGTGTATGTGAGGTAGGTATTTGTTGGTGTGCTGATGGTGTGTGGCTTGTGTGAGGGATGAGCTGTGGGTGTGTGGTTGCTTTCTCTTGGGTGCTGGCAGTGGAATGGCATTTGCAAAGGCTCATGGTAGTGATTTGTGTCCTTTATATAGGTGGAGTTGTGGGTGTGTCTTTGTTCTCTGTCCCCACCCACCCCCAGTATTTATTGGCTTGGTAATTGCTTGTTTGGCCTTTTTTTGGGTGATTTTTCCTTTGTGCTGTTTGTGTATGTTGGAAACGTTCTTGTGACCGAGTCGGACCCTGCATTGGTCTCGTACGGTGTTTTCCGTTTCGTTCACGCTGTGTTTGTGCAGTTTTCTATGCTGCGTACGCGTCGGTCGCGGTGTATTGTGTTGCTTCGGCTCGGTTTTGTATGCGTGTCGGTCGTACGGCTTGTCCTCCGTCCGACTCGCTCGTGGTTTTCGCGCCTTGCATCGTACTTAGCGGTTTGGAGTTAGCGTGTATGTTTCGGTCGGATTTGTTCCGGGTGCGTGTCGGTCGGTTGGATTCGCGTGTTTTTCCGGCCGGATTGCTGTTTTCCGTGCGGCTCGGTCGGTCGGCTTGGTTTCGTTACGTGTCGGTCGGATTTTTCGCGCCTTGCATCGTACTTGGCGTATCGGGTGCCACGGGTGCGTGTCGGTCGGTATTTTTTCCGGATCCGAGTCGGTCGGTGCTTTTTCCGGCCCGAATCGGAATCGACCCCTTAGTGAATTGGCCCTCCAAAGTGGGTTGAGAATTAGATTACGAATGAGATGAGAATCAAATATCATTTGTCGCAATTTATTAGTAATTCGAAAATCTAGTTTACTAAATTTGGAAAAGGGCTAGGTAGGTTTAGGAAATTTGGAATAAGATAGGAATGTCCGTGATACTACTGATTTAGAAAAGTTCAATGTTATTGCGATTGCCTTTTCCTGCCCAAATTTTTTTGTACAGATTATTTTATTTACCACCAATCTTTTTGTCTTTATGTCTTACATCAGCATCCAGGGGCAAGAAGAGTGCTGAGGTGGTGAGGGAGTTGCTGGAGGTGCCTCCCAAAGTTCCTCTGCTGATGGCTCTGCTGTCCCCAGTAGGTCCTCCTGTTGTTAACATTAATATTTATTTCCCTAACTTTTACCGCTCCTCATTTTGAATGATTATTTTTACCCGTTTCCTAACTTTTTTCCAAATCTTCTTCAATCTATCCATTTCTAAATTCTTGTTATCCCTGCATTTTCCTATTTACTTATTTTCTATATTTCAAGTTTCTGTACTTTACTTCAAACTGTCTCTGTACTAGTCTGTCTGTAGCTTCCTTTATTCTGATTTGTCACTCAGCTTTCCCTCTTCCCTTATATATTTTGTGGACTGCCTAGTGGTGGTACTATAAGACTCAGAGAAACCATTAGTCACGTACTACTACTCTGCCGTGAAGATTGCATGCCCAAGTAAGGTATTCTACACATGTTTGTTTAGATGAGAAGGCTCTATTTTACTTGCTCATGCACAATCAGTAAAACAAGAGTGGCCTTGGTCACGTTCGACACCCCAAAGGTGTGTATTAGCTAGACCTAGTATTAGCAGCAGTTGATGATGACCTTGCACCATGGCTGGAAGGAAGTATGAGTTGCATTTGCCAACCAAGACCATATGTCCAGCTGTCCACTCTTTTATTTCTTTTCAAAAACTCAGATTCATCAATAGCTCTGCCACTCCATTAGAGTTTGTCTTGAGGCTTTTCAAAATTGCCATCAACCGAATGTCCACCCTGATATTTTTGATAGAAGATACTGTAACCAAATTGTAGGGATGTGTGTGGTGGTATTTTTGCGATGACAAAAATTAATAGGGGAGGTGTATCGGGATCTAAAAATGTATGTAGTTTTTGTAGCTGCACCAGTCACCAGTGCCGGGGCCAGCAGTGACGGCGCAAGCCAGTCAGCAGTTTCAGCAGCGGTACAAGGGGGTGAGCCAGAGGGAGTAGCGGGGGTGGTAAGTCATATTGCTTGCTTATTGACAATTAATTATATACTCACTGCAAGAGTGTACTGTTGACTTGTGAACAGTTGAACACACCCCTCTTCAGCCGATACAGCGGGAGTTGAGTAATGGCCTCTTCTATCTGCAACTCAGCTGACAAAGGGCCAGATGTACGACCATTTTGCATGCGCAAAATTGGTCGCAAATCGATTTGTGCATGCAAAAATGACGGTATGCTATGTACGAAATGCACTCGCAATTTCGAAATTAGCGTTGTGAGTGAATAGCGAGTCGCAGAAAAAGCGAACGCTTGTAGCGTTACCAAATTAGCGACTCCCAAATAGCGACTCGCAAAATCGAATGTACGGAGTACTCGCAAATTGCGACTATGCGCAAAATGGGCCATTTGCGCATGCAATTTACCACTAACCTGAAACAGGTGGTGACCAGTCCCAAACTATAAAAACAGGCCCATAATGCACCAGAAGCTTTCCAAAATGGCTGCCCAGTACATAATAGCGAGGAGGATGCGTATACGAGCTGCTCTACAGAGGAGGCGGAGACAGGAGAGGATTTTCAGAGTCAGGCTGACATTGTTTGAGAAGACTGAGGAAGAGATATATGAACAGTACAGGCTGAGTAGCAGAGTCATCCTAGACCTCATAAACACCCTGAAGCCATATTTGGAAAGCAGAACCCAGTGCAGCAATGCAATCCCAACACATGTGCAGGTGTTGTGCTCCCTCCATCTATTGGCCACTGGTAGCTTTCAAGACGTAATTGCAGTGGCTGGAGGTGTGTCACAGAGTGCGCTTTCGCGTTTCTTCCGCAATTTCCTAGATGCCCTGCTACACCACATACATGAACACATCTATCTGCCAAGGAATGATCAGGAACTTGAAAATACCAAAATGCAATTCTATAGAATAGCAAGATTCCCACAGGTCATAGGGTGCATAGATGGGACCCATGTGCCCATATGTCCACCATCACGCATAGAATACATATTCCGCAATAGGAAAAGCACACATTCACTGAACATCCAAGTTGTCTGTGACGCAAACAACATAATTACAGACATTGTTGCCAAATTTCCAGGAAGCACACATGACTCATACATCTTTAGACACAGTGGCATATATCAGAAATTAGAAAGATGTGATTTTGATGAAGGATACCCCACACCCACATTGAGATGTATTTGCTCATAAATGTCTGTCTGCATGTTGTCTCTAATTCTTACATTCCCTTGCAGGTGACAGTGCGTATGCCCTGCGTCCCTGGATCCTCACACCGTACCTGTCTCCCTCCAACGCACATTAAAGGCGATACAACAGGGCACATAGACACACCAGGTCAGTCATCGAGTGCACTTCTGGCATACTAAAATCAAGATTCAGGTGTCTACACAAGAGTGGCGGTACCTTGCAGTACATTCCTGAGACAGCCTGTAAAATTGTGGCAAGCTGCGCAATACTCCACAACATTGCATGCACGGGTGGCCTGCCCATGGAGTTGTCAGATACAGACTCGGATGATGAAGAGCCTGGACCACCAGCCCACCAAACAAGTGAGGGAAGGGCAGCAGCAGAGGGGAGAAGGCGCAGGGACCACATAGCCAGACATTATTTTTCAAGGTACGTCATAATCATTCACAAATATGCACAAGAAACCACACAAGAGAGTCTAACTGTGTTTTGCAAAATGCCTTTAATTCAAGGTCAGAGTGACTGAGTCCATGGGACAACATGTCCATCTCAGATAACTGTTACTACACATATTAGATATGCAAAGTGGTTACTTCACCACAACAAAAAGTGAAAAGACAAAAACAAAAGAGAAAATTATCTTTTGCCCCTCTGTCCTGCATATGTTGATCTTGCACTTTGGTTCATAGAGTGTCGACTGCTGCTTCGCTGCTGGGTTGGAGCATCAGCAGTGGAAACACTGCTGCGGCTGGAAACTTCACTGTCAGCAGTGTCTGTGCCTCCTCCTGTAGCTACCAGGCTAGTTTGCATTGCTTCCACAGCAGCTGTGATCTGTTGTAGTCCCCTTGCCACATCACCACTGTAGTGGCCCATTTCTACCTGCAGTGCTAGGGTGCGTCTGCTGTGCAGGCTTTTTGCATTTGCCAGATGTCCAATTGCCCTCGTCATGGAGTGCATGTCATGTGACCTGCTGCGCTCCATCCTACTGTTATGTGCCCTGTCTTCCTTAAGCTCTGTGCACAGCTGCACAATTGCATCAGTCATGGCATCCATTTTGCACTCCATACGGGCCTGATTCTCAGACATTTGTTTGGTGATTCTGTCAAGCCCCTTGCTCAACTTAATGTTCATTAGCCTCATTTGCTTTGGTGCAGGTGCTGAATTTTGAGCATGGATTCCTCCACGCCAGCAGAAGGAGATGCATTTACTGCCAGCGTTGGGACCTGCGGCGGCACCTGTCATCGAGGTGCGGCCGGGCCCCGGCGCCCCACCGGCGGCACTACAAACACTGGCAGGGGGTCGCGCAGCGAGACGCGGCCCCTGTGTGAAATTCCTGGACGGCACCTGAGGTGGAGGCTCTGGGACGCCTCCGGGATTGCGATAGGCCAGGCACTAGTGGCAGCGGCCTGGAAGGCCCGTGTGATGGCGGGGGGACGCTCATCTCCTCCGCCTGAGGAACGGCCCGACGGTGAGTCTGGTGGGGGCGCCTGCACTCCGGGGGGGGGGCTGGACCCCGGCGCCCTCATCAACCCTGCTACAGGATCGCAGGAGGGATGCGTAGTGGGCCGCGACCATAAGTGTGGAGGAGGGAGAAATTACCGGCCTGCGGCAAGGCCCTGCGGGGCCTGAGGACTATCGCTGACTTGGGGCTGCATTGGAGACTGTGGGTGAGATCCGCTAAATTGCGCCAAAGGGTCAAGTGATCTGTGGAGGACCCCGCCGGCATGGGAACCCCGCCCTTTGCCCCGGCGACCTACTGCCGGATGGGCCTTCCCGAGCGGGGGAGAGCCCCTGAGTGACCAGGGCAGCGTGGGAAACAGTCATGGGTGGTCCCCCCGGAGCAAGTACGCCGGAGGACCCAGGTGCGGAGGTGGGAAGTGTGGGGTGGCCTATGAAACAGCGAGAGAGCTCGGCCCTGCCCAGAAGCGAATACTGAAGGCTGCATAGTGATCTGGGCGCACAGCCCTAGCGGCGGACAGGGGCCAAAGGAGGCCAAAGGAGACCACTCCCATTATCCCATCCTGGCTGGCCTGAGTGGGGACTGGAGGCCGGTGGCGGGAAAAGGAGGCCGGGCTGGAGCGGGACGCGCGCTCGTGCCTGGGGAGTAAAGGCCCGCGAGCCCGCCAGTTAAAACGGACGAGGACCCGGCTGGGTGGCAGTGGGGATCGCAAAAAAGCGCGGCGCAGTCATACCTGGGGACGACGGGACGACCGGAAGATTCCTATCTGTACCAGCCTACTGAGCGTCCACGGGAGAACATCGCAGGACCTCAGTGGAGCCCAGCTGGAGGCGGCCTGGACAAAGGAGACAGCAAAATGAAACCTAAGGGGGCGGCGGCTACCCAGGCGAACAAGCTCGACAAATATGCAGTTCCGATGTCGGCCCCTCAGACCGAGGGAGCGGCCGGGGCCAACCGGTGCCGGCAGAGCCCTCCCTGGCTTCCATAATGGCGGCCATTCAAACTCTAGGGACCACCCTCGAGACGAAAATCGACAAGATGTCCATTGAGATGAACCTTGTCCGCGCCAATCTCAACAAGACGTCGGACAAGGCCAGGACCAACGAGACGGATATCCGGGAGCTCCAAGCATCCTCCAAGAAGCTCGAGCAGAGGGTCAACGAACTTGTACACCAGCACCGCCAGGTTGCCTTGAAGCTCGAGGACCAGGAAGGGAGGGCCCGACGGAACAACATTCGCGTGGTGGGCGTTCCAGAAGGTTCAGAAGGGCCTAGTATGGACGTCTTCCTTGAAGATTTGATCCTCAACTGTTTGAAACCGAAACGGCTCTCAACTATGTTCTCCATCGAGAGGGCGCACCGTGCGCCGATCCCCGGGCCCAAACCGGGGGCTCCACCGAGGACCATCATTGCAAAAATACTCAACTATAGGGACCGGGACGCCATCTTGCAGGCAGCCAGACAGATGGGAGACCTCCAATATGAGGAACGCAACGGTCAGGTTCTTCCCTGATTTTACGCTTAAAGTGCAACGGGACCGGCGCTCATTTGATGGGGTGAAAGCGGCGCTTCGGGGCAAAGGTATTAAATACATGATGTTCTTCCCTGCAAAGCTCAAAATTATTGCTGGCGGCAAGTCCCTTTTCTTCACTACGCCTTCGGAGGTGCAGGACTGGCTGGACAGAGGCGCATCGCAGACATCGGCAACTGCTACAGGTGACGAGTGGAGAGACACCCGGGCCATGTCACCGGGCTCACTGGACGGACGACCGGAAACCGACAGAACGAGTCAGCGCTCATGGCGATCGAGGTCTCGCAGCCCTGACATGGGCGGAAATCAGGGACGCTAGTGGACTCACATTGACTGGAGAGACTACATTCTCGGACCTCGGCAAGCTGTACTGTAATGTATAAATCTTTCCTATGTTATTGGGGGTGTGGGCTTCCGGGGCGATGCCAGCCGGGGGCGATGTGCTCTCCGTGGCCGAAACGGGCTGGATCTGGACAGTGGGGGCTGGAGACGCCTCCTGACTTTCATTCTATGCACTTCACGGGCAGACTGCCGGGCCGGCCATGGGACATTGATAGATGCATTTGGTGGGGGGCGGGATGGGCCTGATGGTGCCATCTGGATTTATTTGCAAGGTGTGTGCATTTGCCTGCTGAGCTACTATATGTATGGGGGTAGGCGTTCAGCGGCCGGAGTTGGTGCCAGCGCATTTCCCCACCTAATAGTTTTTCCGGGGGAGGGGAGGGGGGGTTCTCTCTCTCTTCCCCCTTTTTTGGGGCGAAAGGCGCTCTGCTAGTTGGGGATGTGGGTAGTTATTAAGCTACGTGGCAGGGTAGCAGGGTGGGGGGAGGCGGGGGGACGGCAGTTTCATTGTTATGTCCTAATGTTTGGTAATGCCTGGGGGGGGTGAGGGCTTGAGTTGGTCTTGTTGGGAATGTACTGATGGGTGGGTGCGGTGTTGCAGGAGCTACAGATTGCGTACTTGGATAGCTTCCAGCGATGGCTACAGGGTGGGATAAAAGTCTTAAAATCCTTAGTTGGAACGTCAACGGGTTGGGGGACAAGCTCAAGAGGAGTATAGTTCTTCAATTTGTTAAACGCCATCTCCCAGATGTTGTCCTCTTGCAAGAAACGCACCTTATTGGTAATACATGCCACGCACTCAACAGATGGGGCTACACACTGGCGGCACATGCCGGCTTCACTTCGGGGTCCCGCGGGGTAGGCCTGCTGTTGCGCCGTAACTTTCCATTTGTCATTGAACACTCGGAGACCGACCCGCTGGGGCGCTATGCGATGCTCTCGGGGAGGTGGGAGGGACGCATACTCAACTTGGTCACGGTTTATATCCCACCGGGTCTTCAAACCCAGTCTTATCAGGATTTGGGTAGACTTCTCCTTTCCCTTCCTGAGGGGCAACTTCTAATTGGGGGGGACTTCAATGCAGTGGTATCGGGAAGAATGGATAGGCACCCACCCCGAGATATTGCGACTGGGCATATGTGGCTCTCCAATCTCCTGGAGGCATTCGGATTAGTTGACCTCTGGCGTATGCGCCATCCAAACCTGCAGCAGTACACATTCTTCTCGGGACCACACCACACATTTTCTAGAATAGACTACATCCTCGCACCTCTGCAGCATGACACTGCCATTCGAGAGCTCAGACATCTGGTACGGGGTATATCTGATCACTCCCCTATATGGGCACACCTTACTATCGGGGAACAGAGGGCAGGCTGTGTAGCGCCCATCAACCCCTGGTTCCTACATAATCCGGAGACCAAGACGAAGATCACCCGCTCGATAGACCAATACTTCCAAGAAAACGTTGGGACGGTGGAATCCCCTGCTGTCCTCTGGGAAGCATTTAAAACCGTACTGAGGGGTGAAGCCCTCTCCATAATTACCGGACAGCGCAAAGAAAAGGAGACACAAATGCTTACCATTGAGCGCGATCTTCTCGCGTTAGAGGGGCAGCACAAGTTGACGGGAATCCGGGGCTCTGCACCAGATGCAGCTCAAAGCGGCCGAATATAAAGAGCTAGCCACCGACGCCGCTAAAAACCTAGCGAGAGCCAGGGACGTCCGATTGTATGACCAAGGGGACAAAGCGGGCAAACTAATAGCCTGGTTAGACAAAAAACAGAGAGCGCAGAGGGTGGTGCCTAAGCTTCAGACCGAATTGGGCGCCCTCCTCACTGAACCTCAGGAGATAATAAACGAGTTTGCAGCACATTTCAAAAGAGTATACAGCAGGGGTCGGAGAGGCCGGAGGAGGATTCCCCGCGCTTTTGGCCGACATTAAGATGCCCACCCTTTCTGAGGACGACCGAGAAACTCTGGAGGGTGTGCTCACCGTAGAAGAACTGGCCAAAGCAATTAAGGAACTCCAGCCTGGGAAAGCCCTAGGACCAAATGGTCTCCCAATTGAGCTGTACAAGCTCAAACCTGACCGTCTGGGTCAACACCTTAAAAACATGTTCGAGGATAGTAGAGTTCGGGAAACTACCGAGAGACCAGCGCATCGCCACGTTGGTGGCCATCCCTAAAGAAGGGAAACCCAAAGAACTGTGCACCTCTTACAGGCCAATATCATTGTTAAATGCTGAACCCAAAATCCTCGCGAAGCTGCTCGCAAACAGGATCAAGCCGATAATCACCAAACTGGTCCACCCAGACCAATCGGGCTTCATGCCGCACCGCAACACTGCGCTCAACTTGCGACTACTCCATGGAGTGTTGGGACGCTGCCACACGATCCAGGAAGACGCGGTCGTGGTCTCGTTGGATGCCGCTATGGCGTTCGACACGCTTGAATGGCCTTATATGATGGCAGTCCTCAAAAAGATGGGCTTCGGTCCTAATTTCATTGGGTGGGTGCGCCTCCTCTACACCGAACCAATAGCCCAGGTGGTGGTAAATAATAAGATCTCAGAGGTTTTCACACTGGAAAGAGGGACGCGCCAGGGCTGCCCCTCTCACCCCTGCTTTTCGCCCTCTCCCTGGAGCCTCTTGCGGCCTGGATACGACAAGACCTCTCACTACGGGGCTCAGATGGGCAGATGGGTGGGAGGACCGGATTTCGCTTTATGCGGATGACATCCTTCTGTACCTTGCCTCCCCCTCAAAGTCCCTTAAAGTTGCCCTAGACATTTTCACCAATTTTGGGAGAAACTCAGGCTACAGTATCAACTGGGGGAAATCAGTGCTTTACGTCCTACATGGCGCCCCTCCTTCAATTCCGCGCGACTGCCCGATCAAGGTGGCCAAAGAGGGGTTTAAGTACCTTGGAATCTTTATCTCCATGGACGTGACGAAGCGATACGAGCGGAATCTCCTGCCACCTCTGCAAAGGTTCTAAAGAGATACCGCCATTTGGAAGAGGCTCCCGTTGTCCCTACTGGGTCGGGCAGCTCTTTTCAAGATGATGGCACTTCCGAGTTTTTTATATGCCCTCCAAAACTACCCAGATTTAGTCCCACAAAAGTATTTTGTAGATATTGAGGCTACTCAGAGGGACCTGTTGTGGGCCGGAACGCCGCGCATATCGCTCCAGAAGCTGACACTGGGGTGGTACGATGGGGGTATAGCACTTCCAGACATTCGGAAATACTACTGGGCGGCACACCTTTCGGCCATAAACCAGGGCACATATAGCGGTGGGGATGACCCCGGCTATGGGATGGACAGATGGCTCCTCCCAAGGGGGGGAACTTTGAGGCTGCGCTCTACTCTAGACCTAACAAATATCCACTCACGGGACCTACAAGGCACTCTGTCCAACTCTGGCATATGGTGAGTCGCAAACTAGGATGGGCTGACAAGCTCACTTTGGCTACCCCGCTTTGGGTCTCCGAAAGGTTGGGTACACTGGGTCGCACAAAAGGGTTTCGCAACTGGGATCTGATAGGGATCTCCCATATAAAAGACCTATGGGGGCCCAATGGTATGGTGACATTTGCCTCACTACAGAAAACGTACGACTTAGCGCAAACGGAATACTTTCGGTACATACAGATCAGACACTCACTCCAGTCTAACATCTCACCCGACACGATGCTCCCGGAGTCCTCCCCCCTAGAGGACAGACTGCTTGACGGCCATCTACCGGAAAAGGCTATCTCCCTCACATATCAAAAACTTATACATCATACCCCTGATCCCTTGCTTGCCCTTAGGAGAAAGTGGGAGACTGATGGTCTTGAGATCGGTGACGAAGAATGGAGAGAGGCACTTTCCTCCCCCAGGGAGGTGGCGATTTCGGCAAAACTGAGACTGATACAACTCAAAATATTACACAGAGTTTACGTCTCTGGTACACGACTAGTATTGATGGGTAGGAGTGAGGACGGGCTTTGTAGGAGACAGTGTGGGGAGGTGGGGACGTTCCTCCACATAATTTGGGAGTGCCCTCTAATACAAGCCTACTGGAAACGTGTGCACAACTGTATGCGCACTGTCTGGGAGGTAGAATTGCGACCCGAAATAAAAAGGTGCATCTTAAACATCTGGGAGCCCACAGACTTGTCCGCAAAAGGCAAAATATGGGCGACACTTGGACAGATAATTGCAAAACGAAATATAGCACGCCACTGGGGAGCGGGCGCACCCCCAAATCTAAGTGCATGGAAGAAAGACATGGACTGGTGCATGCTGCAAGAGAAGACAGTCTATGTGGCCCGGGGGTGTCCCCGGAAATGGGTAGCAATTTGGACAAAATGGAATGAGTACCGCGGACATCTTGCGCCACGTCCGATGCGCCGCATTTACAATGCGGCGCATCGTGGCGCAAGGATAAGCAGATGCGTGATGCATCTGCCGGCGGAAGGTTGGCGCAGTGCTGAAGTTGTGTCGCAAGCGCGACGCAACTCCAGCACTGTTCCAACTTTCCCTATCCCTAACATGGTGCGTCAATCCTTATGCCTGCTTGAAGCAGGCGTAAGGATTTGACGCACCAGCGTCGGAAAAGTGACTGCGTGAAATCTTGTAGATTTCACTACCTCACTTTTCCGCGGCGTTCCTGCGCCGGAACGCCCCCCCCTGCGCCGGTACGCCCACATGAAACCTGACGCAGGTTTCATGTGGCGCAGGGGTTTACTATGTGACGCATCTCCCTAGATGCGTCACGTTGTAAATATAGCGCAAAGCGGCGCATGGTTTGCGTCGCCGCTGCGTCACATGCGTGATGCAACGGCGGCGCAAAAGTGGCGCAAGGGGCTTGTAAATATGCCCCACAGTTCTTATCTCAACCGGACTTGAGGATTGGAACTCCATTATTCTGCGCAGTCTTTATGCTCTCTATTCTAGTCAGTTGTTTTACAAGTTGTTTAAAAGTTTGCCTACCTCACCAGATTTAGCATTGTTATTAATTTCTTACATGCACTACTGACAATGTTCAATATTGCTTGTCAACACCAAAGCCGTTTCCAAATATGGGTCCTCTGTAGACAACAGTTTTTGGTGGATTTTATTTTTGTTAGCTCTTTCTATGAGTTGGTCCCGAATAATTTAATCTTCAAACCTCCTGATGAATGCATGTAGCCGCTATTGTTCTTAAAACAGCAACAAAGTCATCAATAGACTCTCCAGAAAACTGAGCGCATTGAAAAAACGTGCGAACCTCCCAAATGGCATTCTTTTTAAGTTAAAACCTTTTGTCAAGATTTTGAATACTGGATGCATATTCATCTGTAACATCCATATCATCACCATCCTTACCCAGACCAGTGTGAACATCCAAAGGATGTTTCAAACTGCTTCTGCCCTTTAAACCCAAGATGTACACCAAAAGTGCTTTTTTTTGTTTAGAAGGTAAAGTGTCAACATCAATTGCCTTCAAATAAGTCTCAAAGACCTCCTGCTATTTTTGCCAATTCGGTTGGGAGTACCGAGAACTGGAAGAAATGTTGGAGGAGCCGTTATCTTCTCCATGTAGATGACCCCACATGGGTGAGGTGCTATCCACACAAAATCTTACAGAATAAACATCCCAAATGTGCCTGAAATATAAGAATAAACAACAAACTGGAGAAATGTTGTTACAAAGGTTGCAATAGTCCCAGTAGTAAAGATATGCCTGTCACTGCTCGTGCAGGCCGACATACTTTTGTTTTTAATATAAACAATGGTGTGTCTACCACACCCCCTGTCTCCCATATTTATAACCTACACATACCAACACACAGCGAACTCTAGAGCACACACACATCGCATACACTGACAACTTCAAAGTGAGACGCCAACTCAATGGGTGAGGGTGGGGGGAGAGTTGGAATTGTTTGCAATGTTGGAAGAAATGAGGAAAGGTAACGAAGATAACAATCATTTAACAGTATGCATTGAATGTACCATGACGATGATTAACATGTGCAAAAACCCCAATAAAATCGGTGTTAAAAAAACAAATAAACAATGGTGTGCCTGTCACCAATAATGCAAGCAAAGCGATGACTTGAGGGCTGTAGAACGTGCTTTCTAGTGATGGAAATGAGAAGCTTCCCAAATATCCATAATGGCCACTGGTAACATCGTAGGATGTGTTGTTTCTACAGCTGGTTGGGGCCTTGTTCCATATCAATCCTTCAAGATGGCTGCCAAAACGTTGCACATGCAACAATATGTGTGTTTTGAGTATCATGGGCCTTGTAGGGAGATCGCACTGCCAGAGAGAAGCGCACAGGCTCACACAAATCACCGGTTCCCATAAATACCTCAAAGCAAGGTATAAAAGCCAAGAGAAACCTTCCTTCACTCATAGATACGGTGCGGCGGTGGGCTTACCACCAAGGTTGAGAGTAGTTCCACAGTAGTGCCACACAGTGGAGAAATTCAGACCAGCAACAGAAAGGGTACTGTATCCTTGTACACTGAGAGGAGCTGGTGGGGACTTACCACCTATCTTACCATAGTGGCCAAACCCGCAGTACTGATGGAGTTTGTGTTTACCTGTTGAATGGCAAGTTCCACCAGTAACGTTTGGTGATCCAACTTCTTTTGACTACAGACCAATTAATCGTTAGGCCTTGCCAGTGTTTCCAAACTGGAAGGTGGCAAACATTGCTGCTTGTGCTTCCTCCTTAAATCATTGCATGCCAGTTTCTAGAGCATCTCTAGAGTTGTAGACTGCAAGAGATCACCACTAGGTAGCTGAAAATACTCAGCAAGAGCTTATCTCCAGCCTACCAGTCACAACTTCGAGTCTTAAAAAAGCTGCTCTGCCATTCATCCACCATATTAATGCCATTAGAAAGGATGGTTGTCGACATACATGACACTAATAGTCATGGCGCTAGATCTTTCCTCCTCCACACTTTTGGTTCTACTTTGTTTTCAGGTAGACTGACTAATTTTGTCACTTGGTGTTGAGGGCCTTGCTGGTTGATAATGGAAGAGATTCTTATTTGGATGTAATTTGGCCAGGATTTCTAAAGGCATGGAGGAAGATGCAGAATGTATAAAATATGTCTCCTTTTTATTTGAAGCCACTGCAGATATTTTTAATGTGGGTTGATGTGTTCCTGAATTATTTCGAGTGGAATATGAGGCGGGCTCCGTGGTTTGAAAAGAGTTGCAGTTTAATTTTATTTTCTGAGAGTCTGAACAAATATGGCATTGCAAAAGTAACAGTAAGAGCATGATTCCTTTGATTTTTCATAATTACTAATGAGTAGTTTTGGTGACTTAAAGTACTTAGGTGAGAGATTTATGTCAAACTAAGTCCAGATATTCTTGACTATAGGATTAGGCTGAACAAATTTCCAAACTCATTTGTTTAGTCGAAAGGGTTTGGGGCTTTCATGAAGGTCAGTAAGAATGAAGATCGATTTGATGCAGTTGAGCTATGGGCAGCTGAATGCCATTCAGGATTCTGTGTATATCGTGTAAGCTGAAGATTCCAGCACAGTGTTATGGGAACAGTTCAATCTGAGGTGGAGTTCACAATCATCTGCATCCAGGTATGCAGGGCCACTGGAATTATGTCACAGGGGAGCATTTAATTATGCAGCAAGCTTGAACAAATTATGCAGCAACAAAAGGCAAATTATGTGGCATAATGCAGCACATTTTGCAATAGCATTACTTCATTATTTTGACATTTTCACGCATGGTAATACTGCCTGGACAACAATTTCACCTCATTAGTACTAATTTAAGGACCAAATACAGAATAGGCAAATGGAAGATGAGTAGTTAAGCTTTACAAATGGCCTTTCACTTCACACGAAGACTTCACCACGTTTTTAGTAACTTTTGATCTGTTTGAGCAAGAAACAAGAT
This sequence comes from Calotriton arnoldi, assembly GCA_963921515.1. NCBI lineage: Eukaryota > Metazoa > Chordata > Amphibia > Caudata > Salamandridae > Calotriton > Calotriton arnoldi. Next base: position 2,217,628 of record CAWUFW010001273.1, read on the forward strand.
TTATTTCTTTGTTAAAATATGACGATTTTGTAGCACATGATGGATTATGGACAAATGAAACAAATCCATAATCATGTGGAAAAAGCAATGGCCGCAGAATCGCGTTATTTCAGTGACCCTGCATATTTGTGGTGTGGTAAGAATGAATGATATCTGCTGATGGGGACATGTATGTGTAGTAAAAAAGAAAAAGATGGAAAAACTCTGAGGGACAGTTTTTATAGTGCATACCAGAACCAGGGGTGTCAGAGCACTTTACCTTTACAGGAGGCATAACATTATATATAATATAAACATCATATTGCTTGATACATGTTTGTTAATTATTATGAGTGCTAAAAAATCTTCCCTAGCAATATCACTTATGAAGATTGTAGATGAGAATGGATGCACGAAAGAGCTAACTGAATTCATATTATATGTATATGATTCACTTAAGCATGAATTAGTTGCTTCTAAGTACTGTTATTCACCTTCAACAAGTGTGCAGGTTGAGACCAAAAGACCAAGAGTGCTCCTGTTAATGCAGTCATCTAATGCCACAGACAAACAAAGTGGAAATCCACACACAGAGTCAGGAATAAGGGAGTGATGAGTGGATATTGCAGACATGAAGTTTTTCTTCTCTTGTCATTCTCTATTGTTAAACAAGCCTTCCCCCTTCTTCTTTCTTACTTGTTTATACAGTTTTACACTTTATTTTTCTGGTGTCTTTTAAGTCTGCTGTTGTTATAACTAACCCCGGGCGGTGACTCCGCTCCGCCAGCAGAGTTTACGGAGTTTTGCCTGCTCCGCACTCCGTTGAGAATGCGGAGTTCAGGCAAAACACCGACTCCGTGGCGGAGCGGAGTAGGAGGCAGCATGGAGACGCCACAGCAGGTAAGTGCCTTTTTTATAATTAAATAAGGAGGGTGGAGCGGAGCTGAGCGGAGTTCCACAGAGTTTTTTTCCAATTCCGTTGAACTCCGCGAATTGGCACTCCGCCAACTCCGCCCGGGGTTAGTTATAACTTTGCACAAATGTTTTCCGATTGATGGCAATGATCGCCCATTTCTTCTTCTTTTTTCATCAAAAATATTGGAATAGATTGCTTTCTCTCAACTCACTTCTTTTCTCCATTTCTTTATTATTATCATCTTATTTTATCCCGTGTTATTTGAGTTTATGCAACGGTTATTGTCAGAAATCTCATGTCACTAACTTTCTTCATCAGTCATGGTGATATAAACTTTCCTTTGTTTTTATTGTATCCACTATTTCTGCAGGTTTTTACACAGTAGATAATCCTTCTAGCCTGAACACTCTTTCTAACTTAGGGATCTTTATAAGGATCCCATGTTGCCCCCCCCCACTTCTACAGAAACACCTGCTGTCTACTCTATCTTTCATTGTAAACCCAAAGCGGATACCTGTCCCCTCAAGGGACTGCAGAAACCTCTTTCGGACAATTGACCCTTGCCCCACCTCCTCACCCCATGAACATGCAACAGAAATCTTCTTTGTGCTAAACCCTGGAAGCTGCTTGCAAGACTGGTGAATCCATCTTTCGTGTTTTGTAGGACCTGCATGATTCACAAAACCTCTAATCTCTGGCAGCCCTCTCATTAACCACCTACTACAAGTCACTAGGACTTGAACCGCTGTGCACAATCGCTTATGGTAGTTACCACTTTTAATTCTCTTACAAGACTTTCAACATCTTCAAAAAACCTTTCAACATAGACACTTTTTTCTCACATTGAAAACAATTTTTCAAACCAAACTCAAAAGCTTTAAATCAGCTTTTACTTGTTACAAACAATTTTCTTCATGAATACTATACAAACAAATTTTACATAAACAAAACACAAACAAAACACACAGGCTTCATATTCATTTCATTCTCTTCAAAAGTGCCCAATGCATTTCGGGCCAATGGCCCTTCTTCGGGGGCCTCAAATCTACAAAATACATGGAAATAAAAAATATGTTTAAACCATTTGTTTTCTTGAAATAAACTTTCTGTGCAAGGGCATGTTTAGCAAAATACATACAATTTCACAATAATACCTCTTCCCTGAAAGATCAGAATGATTCAGAACGAAAATAGACAAAGAAAAAATAACTCCTCAAGATAAGAGATTCAGTGCCACACACAAAAACTCCAACCCCTATATATCGTACTAACACCTCTAGTGATTATGCTCAACATTTTCCGAAAAACGTACTTACATTCAAAAGCATGATCATGAAATGTACCAGCTAAAAATCAAAACAAATACATACAATATCAGGACAACGTTAAGACTCAATCTATGACATGCTGTAATTTCTATATCTGATGTCAACCCACCTTACTCAATAGTTCTACGAGACTTGCTCTCCGTGATGATTCGAAATGCTGTAAAAACAATGAAGACGTGGTCAGTAATGACCCTACGGTAAACATCAAAAGGCAAATAGAAAACCTCTCTTCAACCCTTAAGAACACCGATCTTACCTGCGTGAACACTAACGCTTCTAAGCACGGTCTAGACAATACGTGCAACTGCTGTAGCACTTTATAATAAACTGTAAGTAGGAGTTGGATTAGTTTGAGTTTATAACAAAAAACGGAGTGCTTCTCTATACCTATTATAATTTTCAGCCCTCTCATTAAGCCACACCCATGCTGGAACAATTTCTGTGCCTACATAATCTTGCCAACCTCACATCACAGTCCTGTTTTCCTTGAGAAACTCTTACCTGCCCCTCAGTGACTGGCCCTGGATCTTTTTTGGAATCTTTTTCTAGATTTCAACATCTTCATCGTCACAGAGCATCGGCATTGGTGTTGTTCGGCCAGAGGCCCGATAATGAAGCAAGAATTCACAGGTCAGTGATCATTTGATAAAAAAGACAGACTTGGTTAAACAAACATTGCCACTCAGAGTCATAGTGATCACAGACTTAAAACATTTCTTCAATGAACCATTATTGTGTTAGTGCATCAGTGAAACATGGCTATTCCTTTTAGCACTGGAGAGACATTGCTCTTGTTTGTAGCACTAGAGATACATTGTTATAGGCTAATGCTCCCAAAAGACTATGTTACTGTTTTAAAGGCAACAAGAGTAAGTTGTGATCCTAAAGGCACACTGGGACACATAACCCAAGATTAAAGAGAGCTGTGGTACAAGTCCACAAATGAAGCATGCAATATCTTGAGAGTGCAGTTACAATTGTCAAAGATACCAGATGCCATCACAAAACCCTGTCAGTAGTGGTCCAAAACATGTAGAGGGAGGGAGTCGCAACATATCCCTGAAAACCGATACTGAAGGGCAAAATCAAGACAACCAGCTATTGACAACTCCTCCTTACATCCAGACCACAGCATAGTGATTCCCCATCCCCTTTTCTACATTCCATGCCCTTTGTGGTACAATGGAGCAAAAACTGTGGAGGTTAGAGTGGTGGAGCTGGGACCCATGCCATTCCTGCAAGACTGTTGTGAACTACTGCAAGTTAGCAGTTGTGCTGATCTGTATAAAGACAACCATTGGAACAGCACATGATTTGGATACAGGAGGTCTACTATTTTCTCTCTCATTGATTCAAGCACCAATTTTACTCTGACACAGCCCTCATTTTCTTTTCCTTTGCTTCCTTCTCATCTTCTCTTCATACCCATGTTTCTGTCTGTTTGTGTACTTTTGACACCTGGTTGACCTCTTCTTTTCTCAAATTACCCGAAAAACACAGATTTCTTTTCTTATCTACTGCACTCCATATTTCTGTTCTTCTTTTTATTCTTTTTCTGCCTTGTCAACTTTTTTAGTGTATCACTTGCAATCTATACATTAAGTGCAAATTTAGATCATGTCTACCGTTTTCTAATTGAAAATGTTGCTTCAACTGTAATATATTCTTCTTTTGATCAGTGCAGCTCTCCTCATGCTCTTATTCCTAAATGTTTTAGTTCTACTCCTGGTACTCACAGTTCTTTTATTGATTTCTATATTCACTCATATACCAGCTACCCATTTCTTCTTATCTGTCCTCACTTCATTGGCTTCCTCTGTCTGTTTACATTAGGTTCCATTTCTTCTGTGTTCATTTCTTGGCTTCTCTATATCTGTGTTTTCTGCTTTCTTCAAATAGGCACCTCAATCTGCTGTTTGTATCTGTTCCCCCCATGTGTTTCATTTTTCCACTTTTTTTTCTCTATTAGAATCTTAAACTGTGGAATGAACTTCCCGAGCCTCAGCAGGTCCTTTAAACTTAGCTTCATTAATCAAAATATTGAAGTCCCACTTCCAAAATCTATTTACCCATCTTTGATTGCCTTTTATAGGATAAAAGGTTCTGCTACTTAGATGAGGCATTACACTCACTCAAGAGAAACCTGTAACTGGTAATAATTCAAATTATAATTATTATCACTTTCTTGTGAAAATGATTGTATAGTGCGAAAGTGTGACAGCATCATCAATTACCCATCCGCAGCAGTGATTTATATTGCCTTACTGCAAGCGACACTAGGGAACTTTAAACATCAGTGTGGTATTTTTCAACATATTACAGTGATAACAATGTTTTTTCCCTAACACAGTGCAAATTATTACTGGTGCTAGGTTTCCACTGTTTCTCTTGTGATTTAGTCAATAATGCATTAAATAGCAAGAATATTTGCACGGACACTAACCCTGAGATTTTAACACAGATATTACATCATGCAGAGAACAGGGTACGTAATTTAGTAATGAGTTAAAAGACATTCTGTGAGATTCACAGAAAAATGATTAATCTTGAAGGCGAACAAAGACACCTTCAACTAACAAAGAATGAGTGTTTTTGAAATATACACAAGTAATTACATTTTCATAATATGTGTATCTGTAAAGCACACGTTCACCCAAGGGTATCTTGGCACTGAATAACAGATGTTTATCATTACCCAACGGTACTCATTTTATCGATCTCCGAAGGATGAAAGGCTGAGTGGACCCGGCCGGATTTGGACCCATAACTTCGAAGACAGGCCCCACAGTGAACACATAAGTCCACTAAGCCACCAGACCAGGAATCTTCATTTGTAAACTTTATAAATAGTTAGTAATTTAATATTACGATGCTTTATATTACACTACAGTATATTGCATTATAATATGTTACCTGCATTTGTGTTGGGAAGTTTTACCAATTGCATGGTCCTCTAATGGTTTCAGGGTCTGGCACCCTTTACAGTTTTGCGATTTTCATTTGATCAGAGTCAAAGTGGTGTTTTGTCATGGTGTTTGGTTATAGTTGATCAGTCGTCCCAAATGTACGTATTAGTAGCCGTCAGAATTGGATAATGGGCTCTATGTGATAAGACAAAATTACAAAATTATTTATGAGGAAGGAAGTAGTACTAAAGAAATTCTCTTTTACTTACTCTTAAATGAGAAATGAACCCCAAAATATTCAAATGTCTATTAGGGAAAATGCAAAGCAAACAGAATCTTTTCTATTTGTAGTATTTTTGTATTTGAATGCTCCCCTAATATTACCATTTTATTCCGGTTTTACATGTTGTAGGGGTAATTCTCAAAGTTATGTGAGAGTACATGTTAATGAACTCCAAAATGCCTTTCTGAGTGTTGCCTGATGTGCCTGAGAGTTTCTGGGATGTTCGTGGCGTGAATAGATATGTGGGAGTAAGGAATTGTATTCATTCACCTGAGCTTGTGGAGACTGCTCTGTTTCAAAGCCATCACTGGCTGACTAATCTACGGATTTAAGTAACATTTAGTCCGTTTTTACTTCAGCCACTTCAACAAGGCTCACTTGTGTCTGCGCTGAATCAAATATATTCATCTGACAAGATTCCCAACATCCTTTTCCAGCCTCTCCGCACTGGGAGCAAATTATTCTTTAAAGGTAACAGTTTTATTATTCAAGGTCCCAGATTAGTTCTTCACATAAGTAAAAAAAAAAAAAAAAAATTTGCACAGCTACAAAACCCTATAAATTGTCTAAAATTCAGCAAGCTACCAAAACAAGGTGATTCATCCACAGACCGTCTGCAGCAAGCAGCAGGGAAGACGACGAAAGTGGTAAATGAAAATGAAAAACATGAAGGCAGAGGATATTTAAGGAATCCATTGCAGCTGTTACTGTACTTTACTCATCAGTGACACAAATATGCCATTAACCTGTCACAGCTGCGTCTAAATGGAGGAAACTTTAGAGCGTACTTAAAATGTAAAACACGACATCCATGTCAGAATGTTAAAAAAAAATACTGCAGGAAAATGACTACAACAGTTGCCATAAGGAAAGCGTTCTCTCCTTAAGAAAAAGGTTCAATGAACTTAAACTTTACAGATTTTTTGCATTGTACATTGCACAGTTATTCATCAGTATTAAAAGGAGAAAGCTTTTAAAAATATTTTTGTATGTTTTCAGAGGAAATACGCCCAAAGCAGAATGGACCAGGTATGTGATGAATTGGAAACAATGTCATTCACAGTTTAATTTCTTAATCTAATTATCCCCGGGACAAATTCGTACCACTGCACCGTATAAACTATCCCTCCACAATCATGTATTCATTCATTAATGTAAAAACCTTTATTCAAAAATAAATTAATTCAGCCATGCGTGATGATTTCAATTATAATTTCCAATAAAAGAGCATCAATTAATTTTATTTCGATGCAAAAAAACTCCACGCACAGCATCATACCTGTTTATCTACAAAGTAACTCATTCTAGGTGCCCTGGTGCTGGGTACAGTAACTGCCCCCACATGGGTTAGCAACCGCGAGGGTACCAGGAACTCTGGATGTGTGGAGTTAGCGGGCATTACAACTCTCTTTATAAATGGGAAATTAGCAAGGGAATCTGTAATTATTCCAAACAAGAGTGACGAAATGCACACCAGTTTCTTCCGACATTATGATGTGAAGTTTCTTAAATGTTTCCACTTTTGCGTGCAGCCCAGATTTATTGTGGTTTGTCTAACAACCACTCACTAGAAAACGTATCACATAGCCGGAGCGGCATCCCGCTCCTGTATCGGACGCACAGCTTAATCCTTCTAAAGGATTAAGCTGTGCGTCCGACACAGGAGCGGGATGCCGCTCCGAAATCTGTCATTATTCCCATGAGTAGTTCCTGGTATTCCCCTGGGTTTTGTCCTAGAGATTGCGCCTGATTGGAGCAGTGGAATATCTAACTCAAAAAGGCCTTGTCCTCAAGGGGATGATACCAAGGATTACAGCACCCTCGGAACTAAAGGAAACATTGTAACAAGCTACCTAGTGTACAGACTACATGGGACATTTAGGAAAGGAAATATTTGTTTTAAATTCCTAAATTTACAACTCTGAAATTACACCCATTTAAACTGCATAGTCCTGCCTGGAACCCAATTTAAAATATACATTACGCAGTGGCAGACCTCACTAGGTGTTGATTCCAAATTTTCAGGCAGTAAACGGATTTCATTTATTGGTGTGCTGCAAACATCCATTCGTGCACTTTTTAATATGAATAAACTAGGACTTAAAAGATGCATTTTGCTACACAAAATTCTGTGTGATTAATCAGTACAACGTAATTCCACCCACAAGTGTATCATAGAAGTAAGCTGTCAGTATGGTACTAAGAAATTTCCTTCTGATGGGACTGTAATGTGGGCAAAAAGCACAAAAAGTTTTGTTTACTCTCTGTGGATGTAGACTAACATGATCGAAGTGGTAACCTTATACCGGGAAGTTTTAGGGCTTTGCCACTGGGTCATTAGTTGAACAAATGTTCAACTAATGACCCAGTGGCAAAGCCCTAAAATAATACAATTTTGTGCAAATATTTGATCATGATAAGTCTTGAGTTTTGAGTCAAGTCATTTTGAATGGCTCAGATTCAGAGCCATTACTGTAAACACTGGGGTCAATGCCCAGCTGTGTATGTTCTGACATCAGAGCAGCTAAACACCAGCCCCAAAGCCAGTACATTGCCAGGCAGTGATCCGCTGCCTCCCCAGATATCCACAGACTTTGCATCCGGGGCATTACGTGGGTGGGACAAGAGTTTTGACAGAAAGTCCTATATATTAACAATAGTAGACAGGGCTTTGCACTAAAAAATAATGACTTTTTAAGAGTGGCGTTAACTTGGAGAAATGCTTTTATTTCTCCAGATGTTTCTGAATTTGCATGTGTGCTGCACAGTACAACACACCTCCAAACACGGAAAAGTTTGAAACTTTACCTAGGCATAGTAATTTGATCTGGAAGGGTACATTTCGAATGCAAAACCTATGCTAGAAATCATGCACACACCCTTGCACTATGGTGCAAAGGTGTGTGCATGGCGCTAGGAAGATTAAGTATGTGCCACCTCTAGGAAGAGAGCAGGACAGTGCCATAAAATTCCTGCTCTGCCCGTCTCATGCAACACAGCGTTGTAACTTTGATTGCTGCCCTGAGTTGTGAAACATCTTTGTAAATCTGCAGCCAGGAATTTTATTTTGGTTTGAAAAGGGGATGATTCCTTTGAGGATGATAAGGGAGAGTGGCAAAATGCCAGGTATTTTTTCAGATTGGGTGTGCAAGGTGAGAGCTTTTTTGAGGGTGTTTGTGCAGTGTGACAGAATGGCAGGCATATTTTTATTCGGGTGGTGAGTTCTCCTGAAGGTTCTTTTAAGGGTAGCTGGAGCTGAGTCCTTGCTGTGCATGGTTCTGCCTTGGCTCTTTCCCGCCTCTGCTGCGCAGCTAAGTAGGGAAAGAAGATTTGTAGGGCAGGAGGGGCTTATTAAATGGATTTAGTGTTTCATAATTGATCACAGTTCAACTCTTAAGCTTCAGATCAACAGACTGTTTTTAGTTTTTTTCTTTACTATCTAGATTTTGAAAAATATTCTTCTGCTTGTCCCATCCTATTGTGACAACGTCATTGTCCAGGCAGTGACTGCCTTGTGCCTGAAATATGACAATTTACTGTCCATAGGTATTCCAGATTTCCGGATATCTTTAAAAAACTGCACATTATTCAAAATGTTACAGCCAGGCTAGTTTTGAGCTTAAAATGGCTATCTGGTATCACACTCATCCCAAAACCTGGTAAAGACCCCTTAGAATACTTTAGTTATAGGCCGATCATTTAATTAATTCAGAATTAAAAATTCTGGCCAAAGTGTTGGCCATTCGTCCCAACTCGGTCATTACCTCTTTAATACACCCATCCCAAGTTGGATTTGTACCGGGACGTCCGCACTCTTTCACACATGCTGTGGCAGTTGAGACAAGATACAGAAGAAAAAGTCCTCCTTTCCCTCGATGCGGAAAAAGTCTTTGATCGAGTAGAATGGGGTCATTTGTTCCGCACTATTGAGAAAATGGGATTTGCAGAGGATTTTATCACATTAACTAAAGGAATGTATTGCTCGCCTATCGTGGCCGTTACATGTGGGAGATTCTCATCTCCTTATTTTAGAATCTATTACTATTACTCTTTCTTTTGATTCTTGAACCATTGGCTATAGCCATGTGGAGTAATACTGATATTAAAGGTATTCAAACAATGGGGCGTGAAATAAAAGTCTTCTATTTTGTGGATGATATTTTGCTGACCATTTCACAACCAACACTTTCTGCAAATTCATTATTATCTCAATTGACCATACTCTCACAATGTTATGGCTATAAGATCAATTGGACTAAATGTGGGGCACTACCATTAACTCCTACTACTGCTTCTGCCTCCCTTAGTGATCTCCCCTTTAAGATGCTTCATTCGAGGTTGAAATATTTAGGGATACATAGGGGCCGATTCCGATCTCGGCCGGTAGGGCTCCGAATCGGATTCGGCTTTACCGGATCCGATTCGGAGCCCTGTTTCCCGACCGAACCGTACGCGGGTCCGGCCGAGCGAGTACGATGCGAAATCGCCGACCGACTCGTCCGGGCGTCCCGACCGCTCCGACCGACTCGCTCCCGGCTCGAACCGCTCCGACCGACTCGCTCGGACTCGACTCGCACCGCGCAATGGAGACGTTTCCCGGCCGGGTGAGTACGATGCGCGCCGCGAGCAGTCCGACCGAGCCGCGCACTCCAGGCTCGTAAGAGCTGTCGGAGCCGTACTTTGGGGGTCCGTGTCGGACCCCCTGTGCGCGTAGCCGCGCGAGTCGCACACAGGGGGACCTATGGGTCCCCCTACCTGTGCGTGTACGGCGCGAATCGCTTCGCCGCGTACCCGCTGTAGGGGCGCCCTTGTCCGACTCGCACCCATTGAGTCAATGGGAGCCCGCGCACGCGTTGTACGACCGGCTCCCATTGACTTCAATGGGAGTCCGACCGACTCGAGTCCGATAACATACGGACGCATCGTACTCGTTCGGTCGGACTGCACGGGTCCGATTCGGTCGGAAATCTCTCCGGGTCCGGCTCGGTCGGTGAAATTTCCGGCCCGAATCGGAATCGACCCCATAGTAATCAAGGACTAAAAGACATGATCATGGATAACTTGAATAATCCAGTAGTTGAAAAAATTAAACAAGACTTTCAGTGCTGGTTGTTTTCGAACCTATCACTTTGGGGAAGGGTACAGATCATTAAAATGGATAAGTTTCCTAAATATAATTACATTTTTGGGATGCTACTATTCGCTACCCCACGTTCATTCATTAAAACAATGACCTTCACCATTTTCCAATTTGTTTTGGGTGGTGATAGACCTCAACTCAAGGGCTCAAAATTCCATTCATCTTCAGTGAAAGGGGGCCTCATTTACAGAATTATTGGATTGCACAACAACTTGCACACTCTATATATATGCTACCCACTCATAGAAATACCCCCCCTTGGGATAACAGACATTACTCAAAACTGGCACAGAACTAGCAATTTACTATACCAGATGCCCATGATTTACTATTTCTACTAATCCTATCATCTATTCATCACAATTACCTTGGCAGACAGCACATAAACTTAGCACTTCACATAATCGCTTTCATTCCCACGCTCCAATCTGGAACAATGCAGACATCAAATATAAGGGAAACAAATTCAACTGGCCCTCTGGGCCAAACAAAATAAACCAAGTCAATTATATATTCTTTAATTCCTTCTCACAAATACAACAAGAATTCGGACTCCCTCTCTAGACATAATCAGCTTACAAGTGCCCTTTCATCAATAATAATGACAAAAAAATCATTCCATAACCTCCAAATCCCTTTTACACAATGTATACATAAGTGGAAGAATTACAAGGGAATGGTCTCTGGTCTATATAACATAATCTTACGATGAAATATACCTTACTGGAAAACTACTATTAAATTTTGTTATTTTAAAATATTGCATCACTGGTCACTCTCTACGTTATATCTAGCCAAACTTAGCCCTGACTCCCTCTGTAGAAGATGCCAGGAGCCTGATTGCAACATTTTTCATATATTGTGGAAATGTCCAAAAATTCATACTTTGTGGTTTCAGATTGTGAAAAATGTAAACGACTGCTCTCCCATTAACCTTTCCTTATTGGCATGATTGTCACTTTTGCATGATATTTCAACCGTACCACCCCATGTTTATACACACTTATACAAAAAATCAAAGGGGGGAGATGGAGGTAAGAGCAATAGGTTCACTTAGCCTCCTAACTTAGTACGCATAATGAAAGAAAGTGAACCAAGACATAAAATAAAGTGTTCAGGAATGTATGTAAAGGACTTTATTCAAGACCCTCATCCACGTATTCGGCCTCAAAGCGGCATGTTTTGCCCCTCTAGGGTTGATTTTGTGGGTAGCATCATCATCGGGTCTTCTTCACTTGAATGTCCCGTTTTCCAGTTGAAGGAACGTCCTCCTTCCTGGAGGTCGACTGTCTGCTTGGAGGCAGTGGTGAAGTGTGAAGTGAATTTAAAATTATCTCCAATCCCAGAGGAAAACTAGTTTTAATTCTGACAACAACAAAAAATGGGATAGGGGTAAGGTTAAAAGCAAGAAGTGATGTTGTTAGGACAAATTATTTATCCCATACATTTGAGGTGTGAGGTCTAGTTGACATGTTTCAGTCATGAATAGCCCTGGTGGGTCAATGGCTTTTGTCAGGACTGAGTAAAATGGTAGCCCTCAGATTTAGAAGGAAGCTATGTAAGTGGATTTTCCTTACATGTATCTCTGTTCACAGAACTTCTCGTGGGGGAACATGTCAAAAATGTAAGCCCGAAAATGGCCTGAAAAAGATAAAACACAAACAAAACAAGGAGAGCCCCAAAAGTCACTGGAGAGAATGCATTTGCACACTCTGTTTATGCCTTAGTTCACTTTCTTTGATTATGTGTATACACACTTATAAACAACTGTCCACAGCCCTTGGTCTTCCTAAAGTCAATATACTATGTTTTTGGAAGACAAATGTACTCCGGACGATTCATTCCTGGCTTGAAGATATCTATGAAGTGGCAAAATTTGAGAAAATTATTTATAACCTAAATCATAACTTGCAACAATTTGATTGTATTTGGGTACTTTTTCTGGACCTACAAGAGTTATAACATTGTTACCTCATATATATTTAGGAATATAGCTTATTCACTTAAGTGTTATTTGATATTAGTGCTTAATTTGAACGAGTGGTTTCCGGTGCTCGGCACCAGCACTTAATTGTCAACACCGGAGCATGTGAGAGTCTGCCACAATGTGGCGCTGTGTGGCGAATTTAGAGAGGAGGACAACAACAGTTAACTATAAATTCATATACATTAAAAATGACTGTTACCTGCTGCCCAAGCCATTCTTATAGTTTTGGGGGCCTGAAATAGTCTGAATTGGCACACTTGAAGGAGTGTGATGTTTAAAAGTTGTGTTGGTGCAATCATTTGCTGCGCTGGCAGAGGCAATGTGTGGTACAAGCTGTACAGGCGTCCTGAGGAGAGCCCTGGCACTTTTTTTTTTTTAACAAATTATGCACTGTTTGATATATTCAAATGGAATGTTGAGTTGATTGTTTTCATGTGACTGACATACTTTAATGTTCTTTGCTATTCCCTTTTCTTGTTCAAAATATTTTCAAATGTATCAGTTGTATTTTATGTTTGATTATATTTAAATACTGAACATAGGCTCTTTTATTTTTCAAATACCAATATAAAATTGGAGAAAAAAATAAAAAGGTGATCTCCTATATGTCATTGATTAGTCAAACTACAACGACTCCTTGTAGCTAAGTAGATGTTGTTAAAAATCTTATGCATCTGTCTAGAAAACCACTAGGATAATTTTTCTTCTCAAGCTGTCCTGTTTTGTCAAGCTTTAAATATAGTGTTACGAAAAGAGTGAAGTAAAAATACCGTTAACCAAAATACAGACAAACTAAATATACATCGGTAAGAACAGATTTACTATTTTTAATTCTGCATCTATGTACCTTGAACATATATCTATTATTAAGGCGCACAGATGCAAAGTTAAGTATATTAAATGTATACTTGCCTGTTTCTACTTTACTTTCAATATTTTCCTCATCAATATTTTTATCATGATATTTTGGCGGTATGATGTTTAAACCGTGCTATTCTGATACTTTACAGCTCTCTCGTCACTCATTTTACCTCATCTTTTGCAGATACTAACAATTAGGTGAGCAAGAGCAGACTGACATGCATTTTCTTAAAGTTAGAGGATTAACTAAATGGGCTCTTCCAATTAAAAGCTAAACCAACTACCTTAAATTTATGAAAAATTGAAATCTTGATTATTCAGGACATATAAACAGCTATGATGGAGTCTTCTGTTCTGCTTTCTGTTCCTGTCGCATTCTTTGTGTTCTTCCCCATTTAGCAAACTGGGAAAAGGTCGTCATGTTTTGCGCTGTGGTGTGGTCTCAGGAGGAGATACTTCGCGCTTGGGCGAGAGGTCGGGTAGGTTCAAGAACCTGTTTTCACCGACGCAACTATTGCGACGGCCAATACCTCTGCCATGACTTATGGGGCACTATGCCCAAACTGAATAGATAGGACCACTGCATGGGTCTATTGAGTGGCACTACTACACTCAACTAGGCCACCGCACAACCCCACCACTTAGTTCACTTCCCCTTGGTCCTGAAGAAGCGTGAAGGATCTCCTCCTGAGACCACACCACAGCGCGAAACATGTAGACCTTTTCCCCGTTTTAAACAAACTCTGCACTTGTCTAGCTACTGAGGGTCATAATTACCCTCGAGCAGCACACAACCTTTTGGTCTTTTAATGAAGACAGAGGGATCCTTTTGATTAAATTAATCTACCTTAGCTTCCCTCTAGTCACCTTTTAACATTCACACTTCATACACCTTTGCACTCAGACCCGCACACACCTAACGGCTAGATCACTAAAAAGATCTCTGACAAAGTGACCCTTCGGGGGACCCACAGGGCATTGCAGCACCGGCCTGATGAGGAGCATCGCCCCATGATGAAGCATGACATCCTTCGGGGTGTGTGAGGGCATCAAGTAAAGGTCTCACCGACTCCTTTATAAGAACGACACTTCCTCCCTCTTTCTTACTTCCATCTTAGGAACTGTGACTCTCTCTAGCGACGATTCTATTATTCAGGAGCACGAGCCACTGGACCTATATCCAGCTCCTTGTCCCCCCTCCCCCTTTTTAGTGGTTAAATTAAGTTAGACAGTTAGCTTTGTTAGAACAAAAATTATAATTCTTCATTAAAGGACATTGCTTAATTCTTACTTTGAGATAAAATACTGAAATTTGACTAAAAGCATTAGCGCTTTCTTGATGTGTTATATTAGGAAAGTGGCCACATGCCGAATGACAGGCATGGCATTGTATACCTTATTCTTGCTTCAATTTTCCCACAACGATATTCCCATAGAACGAGAAGTAACTGGCCTTCTAGGGCAGTTCCTTGTATTCACTTTGAACTCAGTAGGAGCTTCAACCCAACTCAGGGGAAATGCTTAACCAGAACACAGACATTGTGTTATTGAATCCCTTGCTACTGGAAAGACTAATGCAAGCCATGCTTAATTGAACCAACTATCTATGGCCTAATGTTTAGGAAAATAGCTGTTTAAAGGTCTTGCAGGACCGAGAACCAAAACCAGTGTTTCACGTAGTTTGATGACAGCAATCCGTTTATAAGGTATCTGCCACTGACACTCATGTGTCATTGTGGAGCCCAGGAATGGGTACTGTTCCATGTGCCTGCACCAGTGCCTTCTCTGAACATTAACTTTGGGGCCATTAGATGCTGTTACTTATCCTTTGCAGCTGTGTCCAATACATCCACCATCAACCACCTCATTTCCAGTTTCCCCAGTAACTGGATACTCAAAAGGTTGACTGTGAACGAGTTTATGATGGCAACCAGAAATCTCCTTTTTCTGGTTGCAAATGCTCGTTCTCTTCTGAAGAATGAATATTAGGATTTTGGAGAAGATCTCAAAACCATGCTTTCACTAAGAAACTAGGAAAAAAGGGCAGACATTACATAGCACACAAGATACTTTGCAAGAGTCACTGCTGCACCTTGGGCCATACAGGAATAGAATCCATGGTAGCTGAACAGAGGTCTGCCAGTTTCCTAGGACTGCAGAGGACTCATGATCTCTGGCCCATATGATAACATAGCACATAGACTTCGATAGTCTCTCTGTTGTGATGCTTTACCAGGATAAGTGCTACAATATCTACTATTAATGTCATGCCTCAGCCCCAGAAGGTGCTGGGACCTACTGGCTTGTAAGTAAGCCCTAATTTGTAATGCTCCCATTTTACTGCTGTAAAAAAAGACCCACGCTCTATTTTATTGGTATTGATCTCACTAGACAATGACTTTTATACAGTGTTACTTTGTTATGTTGTATCAGAGTTTAACCCCTTTGGTGCATCAGACGCGTGGGAGCCATCTGACACTACAGTGCTCATGTGCGTTGGACAGCTCCTGAGCGTCTGACCACGTGGCACTGCAAATCCCTCTGATGAGGGCACCAGAGGGATTTCCTTTGTACCAAAACAGCCTCGGGAGCTGGGGAAGAGTTTCCCCAGCTCCCGCAGCTGTTCTGATTTTTTCAGTGAAATGACAATCAGCGCGCACGGCGCACTGACGTAATTTCACTGAAACTGAAATGAGCCGATCAGCTCGTTTCAGTTTCACTGCCTACGTCCTCGTGGAGCTATTCAGCCCCCCAAGCATGTAGGCAGATGGGAGAGGTATCGTTGGAAAGGGGAGAATCTCCCCTTTCCAATGGTACCCCACCCTAGTGGATCCCTGCTTGGGGGATTGCCACAGGAGGGTGATCCCCAAGCAGGGATCCACCCACTAGACACCAGGTATGGGGGAGCAGCCCCTTGGGCAAAGGCTTTTGCTCACACCCAACGTTTTGGTAAATATTCAGTCCTTCTGCACTCCCTGGGGGGCAGATGGAGGCAATACCCCCTGATCTGGCCCACCGGGGGGACAGGAAGCCCACTAGTAAGCCAGGGATTATTTTTTCATAGTTCAGGGGTGTGGGCTGCCAAGAATGGGCATGCCAATGCCCCCAACCCCCCAAAAAAATGCCACAGTCTTTCTGCCCCCACCAGGAGGCAGATGCGGCAATAGCCCCTGATCTGCCCCCCGGGGGGCAGAAAACCCACTCAGCACCAGGGATTATGTTGGTTTTGTTATATGTAGGGGTGGGGGCTGCCCAGAATGGGCATGCCAATGCTCCCACCCCCCAAAGAAATTAGCCACAGCCTTTCTGCTCACCAGGGGGGGGACAGAAAGCCCACTAGGCACCAGGGATTTTGTTTTTTTATACATAGGGGTGGGGGCTGTCCAGAATGGGTATGCCAATGCCCCCACCTCGCAAACACAAATGGGACAGTCTTTCTGCCCCCCCTGAGGGAACAGATGGGCAGATGAGGGTAATTACCCCTGATATGCCCCCCTGTAAAGAAAATGTTTATTTTTTAACTAAATTTGAAGTTTGCGATGGATTTTGGGGAGGAAAACGTAGGGGCTTTATGCAAGCCACCCCTCCCTGGACTCCCCTCGGTGTCTAGTTTTCAGAAATGTCTGGGTTTGGTCAGTTTCCCTAGATGGCTGTTGAGCCAGAGACCAAAAACGCAGGTGCCCCGTGCAAAACCAGATCGTTTTGTGATCATTTTGACATCTGCACAATACATTTTAGACCCTTCTCTGCCACGGGTACTTGGCCCACCTACACATGTGATGTACCATTTTTATCAAAAGACCTGGGGGAATGCTGGGTGGTAGGAAATTTGTGTCAGCCCACACAGAAATGTGAGAAAAATGTGATTTTTTTCCAGCTAAATTTGAGGTTTGCAGGGGATTCTGGGTAGGAAAACATTGGGGGATCCAGGCAAGCCACACCTCCCTGGACGCCCCCGGGTGTCTAGTTTTCAGAAATGTCTGGTTTGGTCGGTTTGTCTAGATGGATGCTGAGCCCTGGATCAAAAACACAGGTGACTCCCTTGCAAAACAAGATAATTTTTAAGTCCACACAGTACGTTTTGGGCCGTTTCCTGTAGCGGGCACTAGGCCTACCCATTCAAGTGAGGTACCACTTTTATCGGGAATGCTGGGTGGGTGGGTGGAAGGTAGTGGCTCACCGCAGATTCCAGAACTTTCTATTACAGAAATGTGAGGAAATTATGTTTTTGTTTTAGAAAGTTTGAGGTTTGCAAGGGATTCTGGGTAACAGAACCTGGTGAGAACCACACAAGTCACCCCTTCCTGGTTTTCTCTGGGTGTCTAGTTTTCAAAAATATACAGGTTTGCTATGTTTCCCTAGGTGCTGGCAGAGCTAAGGTCCAAAATCCACAGCTGGGCACATTGCAAAAAAAGGGTCAGTGTTCACTGGAAAAATGTGATGTGTCCACGTTGCGTTTTGGGCCGTTTCCTGTAGCGGGTACTAGGCCTACACACACAAGTGAAGTACAGTTTTTATCAGGAGACTTCTGCCATAGTTAGAAGAAGTTACAGGTGAAAACGTTGGCACAAATGGCTGTTGTTTTCAACTCAATTTCAATATTAGTTTTTATTTCAACTGTTAGTTTCTATAGGAAAACCTTGTAGGGTCTACACAAATGACCCCTTACTGAATTTAGAATGTTGTCTACTTTTCAGAAATGTATAGCTTTCTGGGATTCATTATTGCTTTCACATCCATTTCTAGCACTAATTGGAAAGAGGTTGAAAGCACAAAAAATAGGAAAAAACAGGCTGTGTCCCATGAAAAGGCCAAAACTGTGTAGAAAATTTTGGTTTTCTGACAAAAGTCTGTCTGTGATTGAAAGATGGTGATTTTAGCACCACAAACCCTTTGTTGATACCTTTTGCAGGGAAAAACCCAGACGCTCTCTTCTGCAGCACTTTTTCCCCACTTTTCCGCCAAAAAAACACATTTGCTGTATTTTGGCTAATTTCTCTGTCCCCTCCAGGGGAATCCACAAACCCAGGACACTTTTAGAATCCTTAGGATGTTGGAAGAAAAGGAAGCAAATGTTGCGTGGATACCTTATGTGAACAAAAAGTTACAGGGGCCTAATCGCAAACTAGCCCAAATAGCCCAAAAAAAGTTTCCCACAGTGGAGGGATAGGCCTACCAGCGAAAGGGTTAAAACCCTTGTCACCTCTTAATGCGAACCTTGACTGCTCGTTTCTCTACAAATTGGAAACTCCAGAACCAAGTAGCAGATGTTGATCTAACTGCATCATTCTTGGCTTCATGCTACTGGCTTGTGCCATGTTGATTCAACTAGACTAGGCTCTAATTTATACCACTAGCATGTGCCATGTTGATCTCACTTGAACAATCAATCATTGTCATTTGTATAGCGCGCTACTCACCCAGAGGGTCTCAAGGCGCTTGGGGGAGGGGGGTCCGCTACTGTTCGAACAGCCAGGTCTTGAGTTGCTTCCTGAAGGAGAGGTGGTCCTGGGTAAGGCGGAGGTGGATGGGTAGGGAGTTCCACGTCTTGGCAGCCAGGTAGGAGAAGGATCTTCCTCCCATTGTGGCTCTTCGGATGCGGGGGACGGCGGCGAGGGCGTGGTTGGTCGATCGTAGCTGGCGGGTGGGAGTGTAGAAGGTCAGACGGTCGTTGAGGTATCTGGGGCCTTGGTTGTGTAGAGCTTTGTGTGCGTGAGTGAGGAGTCGGAACGTGATTC
Organism: Calotriton arnoldi; assembly: GCA_963921515.1. Classification (NCBI taxonomy): domain Eukaryota; kingdom Metazoa; phylum Chordata; class Amphibia; order Caudata; family Salamandridae; genus Calotriton; species Calotriton arnoldi. The sequence continues at coordinate 2,236,766 of CAWUFW010001273.1, forward strand.
TCTTGCTGACGGGGAGCCAGTGCAGGTCTCTCAGGTGTCCGGCGATGTGGCTGTGTCGGGGATGTCCAGGATGAGTCGAGCTGAGGCGTTCTGGATGCGTTGGAGTCTTTTTGAAGTTTGGCTGTGGTTCCCGCAGTAGAGGGAGTTGCCGTAGTCCAGTCGGCTGGTGACGAGGGCCTGGGTGACCGTCTTCCTAGTTTCGGTGGGGATCCACCGGAAGATCTTGCGCAGCATGCGTAGGATGTTGAAGCAAGACGAGGAGACGGCGTTGACTTGTCGGGTCATTGAGAGGGAGGAGTCCAATCTACTCATTATAGGACTAGCATGTGCCATGCATTGGCATGTAGTTTGAGCAGTAGAGAATTGAATGCCCGTTGCACCAGAAATGCTGATGGAGCATAGAGTGGAGACTGAAATGCTACTTTAGACCTGTCTGAAACGAAGTCCTTTGCTCCCTCTATCCATAACCCTTTTCCTCTCCCCTTCCCCTCTTGCATGACAACCCGTATCAACAATTGCACCTCTTTTACCTCCTGCAGCGCAATTGCATGTATACTTTGCCCCATTTCCATGTAAACTCACTACTCGCCCCATCCCAATTCTTCATTCTTCCTGCTATCTAGCTCTCCCCCTCCTTACTCTTTTGCTTGCGTGCTGATGTCCATGTGCTAAACTGTGATACCCTTGCTTGTCCATCTTTCCTTTGCTATGTAGGACGGTTCACATCCTCCAACTCTCACCATGCATCATACATATCAAGTACCTCGTGAGCTACTGTGTCAAATGAAGCATAGTGGTCTAAATAGTTCAGAAGCCAAGGATTTACAATAACCAATGCGGAAATCACCATTAATGTAGATTTACGCCTATGCCTGCAGTTAAATCTTCACCTAGAAGCAATTCAACATCTCTGGGCAGAGGATTCCACCGAGCATTAAGAGCAACTGCCCTCGCCCACTTGCAGGCACAATTAAAAATACAACTGTAAATGTACTATTTTTAATTTTAGGGGTGTATTTTAGGTGTAAATCCTTTCGGATATCTCCCACTATATTATTTACAGCTACAAACTGAATAAAATGGAGCAACATGCATCAACTGAATAAAATAACACAGAAACTGATAATCATTACAAGAGGTACCAAACATCACCTGCAGCTATGTGTTTGGCCATTTTCCTCTTTTGGGGGAGGGTGTGTTTGTGTGTGTGCGTGCGTGCGTGCGTGTAAAATAATGTAGAACTAGCTGAAAATGCTTGGCTCCTTAAAGGAGGGTTAGCTCGCACCACAAACTCTGCCCTAAATTAAAACAAAGAAGCACAATAATGCTTATTCTTGAATTTTCCTAAATGTGGATTAATAATGATATATTTTCGTATGAATATTTAATATCAAATAATTAGACAATCAATCACCTGTGTTTCAAATCTCAGTTTCGCCCCCAGGAAACGCACACACTTATGTGGCTTAAAATGTACAATCAATGTGCATTACCCAGGTGGTATTCTAGAATGAGTTGCCTCTGGTCTTTCTGCGAGAAGGCTGCACCGTGATGAGAAATAGTTGACGCATCAGTATTGTTATTATCTTGTACTCTTCATAACGCTCTTTTTGTCTCCTTTTCACTGGAAAGCTAAAACATGATTGCTTGACTGTAATATGCCAAGTGAGGTAAAAACGCATCGAGCAGCACCATTTTTTCCATTTCCTTGAAACGGCAGCTGAATGTTTTCCTTTTTGAAGGGTCTCTAACAATCAAATATCCACTCTCTATGCTTACAGCAGCACAGGAAATATTGAAAGTATATAATGGCTATCAGAGTTCTACTACATTTCTCAAGAGACTGGAATGCTAGCAAGCTTGGAGCAAAATGCAGTGATTTTCTGAACATCTCAAAATTACCCTGTCATCATTCAAAGTGGGTGTGATTGCGCCTTTGAAATAACTTAGTTGTGATCTGCTGAGCAGCCACGCTGTTAGCAGAGAAGAATGCTGGATAAGAGCTCTGCACTTGACGCTTTTATCTAGCCCGGCCCTCTATGCAGCCATGGACACACAGCTCACTACCCTGGTGCGTGCATTTCCTGGATTGTAATCCAGCACTATTGCTGCTCCTGGCCTTACCCAGCCGCTGGGTCACTGGTCACCAGGCTTGATGGAGAACCGCCTTTGACCACCTTGTAGACAATGTTGCATGGCTTGAAAGTAATGGAGGCAGCAGGGGATAGAGGAGTCCCTCGAGAGGTTATCTCTTTATATTTTAAAGACCATAATGATGGGGGATGCTTCGGCATTTAGGATTCTGTGAAGCAGTCATGTTTTTTGCCCTGCAGGTGACAAGAGCATTAAAAATTGGGAATGGAAATCTTTAAAGTATTATTTCCTTGATTTATTCTGGAATGTTGTTATTGTCTGTTGCTGATGGCAGTGGGAGTAATGACTTCTGTCAGGGTTCAACCACGGTTAGTATTAGGTCTTGTAGGTGTGGACGGTGTCAAGGCAGTCCTTTGGCCGCAGGTCATCCGCGCTTTGATGAATGCTGCCTTTCATGTGTGCCTGCAGCACGTCTAAGAGCTTTATGTAGAAGATAGAAATTTGTGGGCATAGAAGGCTTCACTGGGCCAGCTGGGCTGTGTTTTTGAAGAGTGAGTTGCAGTGCAGGACAGGTCAATCAAACAGATTTAGGGCCAGATGTACAAAGGTTTTTTGTGGGCGCAAATGGGTTTTAGACCCGTTGGCGCCCTAAAAAAACCTGTGGCCCATGTACTAATCCTATTTTGCGAGTCGCAAATCAATTCACGACTCGCTAATTGGCTGGTCGTACATCTGGCCCTTAAAGTGCATGGGGGGAGGGGGATGGACTCAACAGTCCACAACCAAAGTTTGGGGAGAGAACCAGTAGGACGAGATGACACAGTTCACCATTGTCTGAGTTCAGCAGGATACCATTGACGACTTGCAAAGGTACTCAGAATCATGCTTCACGTTGGTTCTGCAGGAGAGGATTTTTCTTGATCGTATAATTAAAATAGGTAATAATCTTCCCAGGAATGGGCACACAGGATTGATGTTAGGACAGAGCTCCATTGTGCCTCGCTGCAGACAGCACATAAATACCCATGCACCAGGCCTAGTTACAGAGGAACAGAGGCATCTGAAGATGTGGCCGCAGGAAAAAGCACACTAGAGACAGTGGCTATTGGCTGTGGGGGCTGTCCACTCAGAAAGGGCTCCAGAATACACCAACACCATGCAGGGAGCTTGGAGCCTCCAATAGACAGACTCTGCTTGTACAGAACAGCTCACTCTAGTCAGCACACCAGAAACCAATTGCAAATCAAGGAAAGGCCTATAAAAAGGCACAACAACGACCCCCTTTATTTTGACGCATTCCCACTCCTGATCCAATGAAGTGTTCCTTCAGGGTTCCCTCTTACTGCTTACACAGACATGCAGCGGCGCCAAAGTACAATCATTATCCAGATGGATTTCACACAATTTTTTCTGAATTTGCTGCTGGAGATACAGATTATCATCAGTTGTGTATTCTAGGTCAGGTAGTTCACTTGGGAAGACTGGCAGTAGGGTGGGTTGATGAATTGCCAAGAACATATAAGGACGATTTATTAATTGTTCTGTTTGTCTCATTTCAGCTCCCTTGGTATCACTGCTTTCAGTTTCGCTACCCTTGGGGGGACTCCTTGCTGTCCAATCTGATTAACTGGCAGGCAGATGCCCCTTAAGAGGGTAGCGAGTGCCACTTTGAATCCACTACTTAGGGTACATCTGTCTCCAACTGCCAGAAATAGAAAATTCGGCAGTAACTTATGAATTCATCAGGTTCAGTTTAAACTTAAAGCAAGGACAAGATGCCCATTTTCAAGAGAATGCGAAAAAGAATCTTGGATAAAGGATGAGTTGTTGATTTTAGGTAGTGGCTTTAGAGCCTCACTGGATTTCTCCTTCAGAATTGATAAAGGGAATACATCATCTACATATATTTGCCATTAGTGATTGAAGCAGGTTTAACAAATCACCTGTGGAGAGGCTTTTGAAGTAGGACTGTTTGGCTGCATTATAAAGTACAACACCATGGATGTGAGGTGTGTGTGTGTTTTCTATGCGATTTGTAGGTGAAGCTTGTCTATCTAGTCCATAAAGACATTTTTGATGACTATGCGGTACTCCTTGAAATTGGCAAGAGGTGGTTGTGGTGTGGGGTGCAGGCAGTGCTTGATCATCTTCAAAAGCAAAATGCTTATCTTTGGGCTTCCTTAATGAAGTTATTGTAATAGGCTGCCTTGGTTCTGTGCTGAGCGGCTTACAACTGGTATGGATAGCTGTCAAAGATGACATCTGTGTCTAGTGGCCGTTCTGAGTTGCTTTCATCTGGTATGGATAATTTTCTGAGATGACATCTGTGTCTGGCATCTTTGTTTGCTTCCATTTTGTTTCTTGCAATCTGATGATGAGTTGGCTGTCTGCAAACTCCTGCCAGTAACAAGTGTGGCCTTCTGCAGCCAGGTTTGATTGGGGCAATGGTTTCTGTTGTTATCTAGAGAGAGTGGTTGAACCTTCAGAACAGAATAGGGATTTTACACCTGAGCTAAGGTAGGATGATTTTGTCATCCTTTTTTGGAATGCATCTATGGGGATATTCTTTGAATATTTGAAAAGCTTAATTAATACCCATCAAATACAATAGAGAATAACAATGAAAGCAAAAATATACTTGAACAGAATAATGATCAATGTTAACAACTAGAAAATCCGTTTTCAACACTTTCAATTTACTTGGGGGAGAAAAAGTAGAATAGGGAGATGTTGGACCTGGCCCTTTCTAGAGGGTTAGCGCCAAATATTTTGCCTTTCCCCTTCTATTTTTGTGAGCTTATTCTTGTTGGATTTAGGACTCTGGGCACTATGCCACTGCTAATCAGTGCTAAATTGCATGTGCCCCTCCCCTAAACATGGTGTGATTGGTTTACACCTTTTTGGCATATTTAATTTACTTGTAAGTCCCTTGTAAAGTGGTATCTTATATACTGCTACTAGTGGGCCTGCAGAACTGCTTGTGCCACCCACAGATGTAGCCTTTCAAATCTGCCTCAGGCCTGCCACCACAGGGCCTGTGTGTGCAGTTTACTGCTACTTTGACTTGGCATTTAAAACTACTTGCCAAGCCTTAAACTCCCCTTTTATTACACATATGTCACTCTTAAGGTAGGCTCTAGGTAACCCTATGGGCAGGGTGCTGTGTAAGTAAAAGGTAGGACATATGCATTTATGTGTGGCATGTCCTGGTTGTGACAAACAGCTGATTTTGATTTCCACTGCTGGGAGGCCTACTCCTCTAATGGGCTAGCATTGAGAATGCCCTTATATACTTTTAAGTGGTAATTCCGGATCAGAAAGGAGTGATGTTGCCATGTTTGATATGTTTAGAATAGTGGGTATAAATACCACTTACTGGTGTAGTTGGATTTTACATTATTATTTTAGAAATGCCAGTTTTAGAAAGTGGGCATTTCTCTGTGCTTATGACTCTTTGTGCTTTGCAGCCAGTCTCCAATACATGTCTGGGCTGGGTGACAGCTACACATTGTGCATACTTTCTAGACAGCCGCAACACAGGAAGGGCTGGGTGTGACATGAGATACATGTGCATTCATCTGCATACTGATAATCTTCCTGGGCTGGGAGAGGGAGAGGTGGTTCACACTTAACACTTGAATAGGTTGTGTCATGCCCTCATCTAAAGGGCTGATTTACCCCCTATTGACCATCTAGAGGCAGAGCTGGGTTGTAAAGGGTTTGTTGTGCACTTCTAAAGGTTACTTTGTAGTTGCCCCTTGATCAAAGACATTTTTGAGTGTAAGTACTGGGGCTCTGACCCCATGTTTTTAGGCACTTCGTGGCACTTGTAACCAGATGCTGCTGGCTCTACAATCTGCATGTTGCCAGAGGACTGCTGTGCTGCTAGGATGGACCCCTTTGGCTTAACTGCTCTGCCATGTTGGCCTGCTGCCTTCTGATTGCTGGGCTGTAGGAGGGAATGTCACTTTGCAATGTGCCTTAATGTGCTGGCCTGCTGCCTGCTATCTGCTTTTGTGCCCTACCAGTGCACTCCAAAGGCTTGTTGGCTTCCGGAGTCTCAGAACCAGAAAAGACTTCCACCCACCCTAACTGGCAAAGGGGCCCACAATGGGCGAGCAATGTTACTTGCCAGTATCAAATTAGGGACAACTGTGCGAAGTGTCGATCGAAATCGCTGCTCTGTGTTTGGACCGACGCAAGGTTGCACCTTCGTGGTATCCAGGATAAGTGCTACACCCTAAGAGGGTCCAGCGTCTGTGAATTTGGGTCGACGAGGTCAAACTACAACGACCCAGGCCCTGTCCACTCTGTTTGTGAGCGAGCATGGAGGGAAGCTATCGTGCACGGACCCCAGCGCTGCCATCTGACAAGGAGTCTCTCCACTACGTCATCTCCCGGCCAGCCGAAGGAACACAGGAAGGCGGGGCTAGCCAGGAGGGAATTCACTGCATCAGGGGCTCCACTGACTCACTCGGGCAGCCGGGTCTGTACGACTCCAAACACCAGCCCGGCACAACTGTAGTGTCACCGCCTTTCAGATCAGGGAGCTCCCTGTGTGGACAGCCACAGACCAGGATGTCGACATCCCCGTTACTCCCGCGGGGCAGAGGTATGAGGAAGTGGAAGACCCTTGCCATCAATTGATACATCACAGGCAGCCATGGGTGACTAGCAAACTCTGTTTTATGCCCCCCCAACGCTTGATATGCTAACCAAACACTCCGCACAGGATTTTAGAAGCCCTGCTTTTTAGGAGCCCTGCTTACTCGTACCATCGTGGGGGTGTTCCCATTCACGTTCCCCTGACGGCAACCATGGTAATGGGACCAGGATTACCGTGTAATGCTTTGTAGGCACGCCAGTGGCGTAGCTAGGGGGGGGCGATGGGGGCGTACCGCCCCAGGCGGCATGAGTTTTCGGGCAGCAGCCGGCCCCCCTTCCCCCCGCTCTTACCTGCGGCCGTTGCGGCCGCCAGAATCGGCCGCGGACGCTAAACCCCCCCCCCCCCGCTCTTCTATCATTTTGCCGAGGGCGGCAAACGCAGGCGCCGCCACAGGCAGCCTAAGGCCTAGCTACGCCCCTGAGGCACGCAGGTGTACTTGTGTCCTATGCTATGTTTCTGAAGGCAATCTTTTAAACAGGTCTGACAGCAATTTCAGTATAAAGTGGAATAGGGGTGCAGGTGCACTGTGGCCTACGTTTTCATTGTAATTTCTTTGATTTACCTGCATTAGTTCCACTACTGATGTGAACTTCATAGTTTTTATTTGCCTTGATTGTTTACAAGTACATGTGCTGTGATGTATGACAATTGCATAACTGGAAAAGTATTTATTAGTACATTTCCTTTTAGTCTTGTTGGGTGTATAATATAGTTATCTATTTTTACATAATCTTGTGTGGAGTCTCTTTTGTAGTGCATTCACTGTTTTGCTGTGTGAGTGTGTTGCACAAACGCTTTAAACATTGCCTCTTTAGATAAGCCTGACTGCTCTGCGCCAAGATACTAAAGGGTGAGCATAGGTTACCTTAGGTGTGTAGGTGACTTACCCTGGCTAGAGTGGTGGGTTCTGCCTGGCTTAGGTGTATGCCCTAGCCAAGCAGAAACCCCATCTCTAACAGGAGATAAACAAAAGTATTATGCCATAAATAAATTAGGACTGAATAGCAAAATTAAAAAGGCCTTAAATACAGCAATTACCAAATAGAGATAGTAAATAAATATAAACTAGGACAAATGCAGAGAACTCAACAAATTGTACTCACAATTTGTATGTGAGATATTCATAACAACTGTATCTAGAACATTTGTCAGTGGTAACCAAAATAACTCTCTATTCACATTTGAAAGAGACATAGATGTAAACTAATCTTCTAACCCGAAACAGAAGAGAACTCTGTAATGTATTTAAGTGAAGCTGGTACGGAACTATCTGGTTCGGAAAGAAAAAAGAGGATATCATCAAGATAAGCTGATGCTTTCAGTTGGTTATCTCCATATTCAAATCTTGATATTATTCCTGATATTAATGTGATGGTACAAGTTCGGAAAAAAAAGGTTCAAGAGCCAAAACAAATAAAAGCAGTGATAAAGGACAACCATGATGAATACCACATTGAAATTTAATATGCTGGGATACATTCTGTTAGAAGGTGGTTCTGACCATCTGAGCCGCCCAGATTTGTCGCTTTTTGAACACCTAATTGTTGAGCTTTTACTGTGGGAGAGCCTCCTAAGTTGGGACTCAGCCACAGTGAACTCATGATGAAAGAGACTGCATGTGGATTTTACCGGTGTCCCCCTGGTGAGAGTAGGCCGCTGCGCTGCAGCCGGAGTAAGGGGTACAGGGCTGGTTACATGCAGACATGTGTGTACATGCGTGTGCACACATGTAGGGGCTGCGCAGGGGAGATTCCTGGCGTGCGCAGCCCAGGAGCAGGTACAGATAGAATGGTGTGGCAGGAATTATGCAGAGCTGGGTGGTGACATGGAATAGACTTTATATAATGGGAAGAAACATGTAAGGGAAAGTCAGTGTGCTTTACTGTTTTCACTGAAGGACCACTTCATTATTCTCCTATGAGGATGGGGATCACATGGGATAGTTTCACTTCCCTAGGGCCTACAAATTCCAGACACGCACTAAAGTCCACTGTAACGTAGGTGAGAAGTATTATTCTGCAGAGTCCAAAGTCATATCTGTACTGCTTTTGGGTCATCCAGAAATGTCATATTCCTCTGACTCAGCTCATAACCAGAGCTTGGCTGGGGCTGACCCTGCCAGGCTGGATTAATGACCTTCCTCCCCAAGCTGTAGCATCAGAGGCCTAGCCCTTCACGACAAGCATTCCAAGGGCTAAGGTCTCCTCTCCAAAAGGGAAAGAAGATGGGTGGAGCGACACAGTTATCCATCAGCAGCTGTCACCTGGTGCCAGGCACCAAGCTGCTCTGGAGAGAAGGCAGAAAGGGGGGAAGGGGCTTTTCAGAGACCATGTGACATGAGACCCCTGGACAACGCCATTTTGAACTAACCCAGAGGCCTGGGCAGGAAGGAGGGAGCAGGGGCAGAGAGGTGATGTGTCACTGCTTGATAGGGCAAGCAGAGACTTCCTGCCAGCGCCCTCCAAATTCTTTTAAAAGAGCTTGCACAGGAAGAGAAGCTCTCTCTGGGGTGTGGTCGGCTGAGGAAGGCTGGTGCTGGAGCCTGGCGCCATGGGCAGCTGGAAGGAAGAACCTCCAGACTGTCCCAGGACCCTTACTTGCGCAAAAAAGGGGAGTCCAGGACCAGTGAGCAGAAGCCTGGGCCTCTGCGCAAGGGGAAGAGAGGCCCAGGAGGAGAGCCAGGCGAAAGGCTGGTGCAGGGAGCCAGTGAAGATAGCTCCCTGCTGAGTTCACCCTCCTTGAGAGCAGGAGGACGAAGTAAAGTGCTCCCAGTGGCTGGGGCGCGCCACCAAGAGCAAGAAGAGGCAAAAATGGTGAAGATCGGTCCCCTAGGGGCTGAGATATACCCCCCAGAAGGTAGGCAACCTTTGACCTCTGGCCTGACCGACAACGAAGCGCGTGGGGCTCCACCGCCGGTCTTGAATGAACCCCCGGGGTGGGTCAGGTCCCAGGGGCTGCCCCCACATGAAGCAAAGTCGGGGAGCACCGTCGCGCTCCCCGTGAAGGGGCCCAACTGAGGGCGTGGAGCACCGTTGCGCCCCCGCGAAGATGTCTTTGGGGCCCGGGATCCCAACTCCGGGCCCGACGCCCAGAAGTGAAGCCGGGGAGCGATGTTGCGCTACCTGTGAAGACTGCCAAGGGGGGAGGGGCCCGGGATCCCCAACTCCAGGCCCCGGTGTTCCCTGACGGGAGGAAGCCAAGTCGGGGAGCGCTGTCGCGCTCCCCGTGAAGATGGCCCAGGGGGGGTGTCCGGATCCCCAACTCAGGGCCCCCGTGCGGTGAAGGAGGAGGGGGGAGTGCCGCCGCACTCCCCCGCCCCAGCGGGAAGGCAGGGGGAGTGCTGTTGCACTCCCGTGAGGACCCACTGGCAAAGGAGCAGCCTCCGTGTCTGCCCGCCGGAGCGGGCAGACCAAAATGGATGCGCCGGCTCCCGCGGCCGCACACGAGGGTGCGGGCTGGACTGGGAGCCGGCAGGAGCAGCCGGGGGTGGGCTCCCCGAGCGGCACAGAACTCACCTGAAATACGGGGTCCGGGGTGGGACCAGGCCCCCAACGAGGTCTTGAGGTGGCGGGAGGCCACCAGCCGGGCAGCACGGCTCTCCCCGGAGCAGCGGGGGAACCGCTGCTATAATATGCATGGACCAGGGAGGAAGCGCCCCATAATGCCTTGCCAGGCATATGGAAGCCTGCCAGGAAACCTGTGTATTTCGGTTTGTGGTGGCCCCAGGAGGACGGGGTCACTGCCAAATGCTTGAAAAGGTGCAGGGGGAGCTGCAGGAGCAACGCAGCCTCCCCCAGCACGAAGAGTAGAAGTCCCTCCCCAAGTCTCTGGGGGACTTAAAAGAAACAACCCTTCAAGGGCTCAGCCAGCAGTCATCAGCATCAGCATCCCGGGGTTGGAACTTTTGTTCTACGGGCGGTGCGTTAGGGACTGCCTCAAGGTATGGATGGCTGTGCTGGGGATGTCTGGAGAAGGGCATCCCCTGGCGGTGAAGAGGTGCAATTGCACGAGAAGTGCATTTACCAATGTTATTTCTTTTAGAGGGACTGAAAGTCACGTGTAAGGTGAAGTACCTGTGTAAGGTGAAGTCATAAGCCAAGTGGGGTTATGTTGCTGGACATTCCTGCTAGGGTGTCTGGCTGTATATGCGTAATCCTGTGATTTTAACTGTGATGCCCGTTTAGGGGTTTAATTGCAATGCATTTTAACTGTTATCAACTATGATGAGTACTGGCATTCTAAGGGATGCCCAAACATGTATTCTTGCTACTGGGTTAGGTGAAGGACAACCCAGACTGTTAGCCAGTAAGATGTAGAGGTGTATACTGTATGGTCAGTATGAGATGCTCAGTCAGGGTTATGTGTCACCAGGGCAGGGGTACCTATTTTAAATGCTTGTTGAGATAATGGGGTGGGGCGCCACTGGGATGGTGCCAGTGGGCAAGGTTCTCACTCCAGGTTATGTTCAACCCACTGCATTAGGGGGCAAGATGATGTGCAAACATGGGAGTGGTGGTACTAGGCCCCCCACCCCCCCTGCGGGAGGGGTGGGAGTGTTATGCAATGTCACAAAGTAATTCCAACAGCTTATGTATATTTGTAAATTGGTGCATAGTATTGAGTAGTGTGTGTGTTTAATAAATGTACTCTTCCTTTTATAAAGCAAAGTACAGACTGGACAATCAATTATTGAGTGTTATTTCTGCGTACTGGTAAATGGCGATTACTAGCCCACACCACCTCCCTTGAGTAAGCCTTAGACTGCTCTGCAACGCTACCCTCTGAGAGTCAAGCGCTACAATGTGGTGTTTGGTTCCCAGTGAAGGACAAATGTAGTCATGTTATTTGTGCAGGCCTCACAGATACTGCCTCGTTTTCCAGCACTTTCCCAATGACTGAAACAGAAGGAGATTTATACAAGGAAGAAATAAGTGAAATCATTAGGGCCAAATCCATGACATGCTAAAGATTTAGGCAAGGAGAACCAGTCAATTCTATCAAATGCCTTCTCTGCATCAATAGTGATGGCCACCAATAAATATTGACGGGAGTAAGATGTGTTCAAGACATTAAAAAAATCTAGTGTAGTCTGAATCTTGTTGGCCGTGCTAAAACCTAATTGTTCTTTACTGACATGTTTGTGCAGGAGAGGGCAAAAAAGGCTTTGTTTTTAATGGAAAATTTTATGGTCACAATTCACTAGAAAGATTGGTCTATAAATTTTGCAGTATATCAGATGCCTTCCTTCGTTATGAATGAGACAAATTGTGGCTTCCTGGAAAGTACCCGCAGCAGTACCAGTAATGGAGAAAAAGCTAAATAACTTGTAGTAAAATTAGAATCAATATGTTAGGAAAATGGAGAAAAAAACTCCCCCGTAAAGCCTTAAGGAACCAGAGTTTTACCCTCCTTAAGTGAAGTAACTGCTTTGAACACTTCAGAGAGAGAAACATCCTATTCAAGAAGGGAAAGATTAAGATCACCATGATCATGTCTGTAAGTATCTTGTAAATAGGAGTCAATATGAGATGGTTTAGTGGCAATTTCAGGGGTTTAAAGTGTTTGATAAAACTTCACAGACTTGGCTAGAATATCATTGTCTTTAAATAAACAATGTCCTAGGGATGTATCTATAGACTTAATATTGGTACAATGCTTCCTGACCTTTAAATCGCCAAACGTTTTTCCACTTTATTGCATCCACCATAATAACAGGCACTACTACAAAGTAAAATATAGGAGGAATTGTCTGTAGATATTTTAATAAAATGTAGTGTGGCCGGAATAAGTTCCTGAAAGTCAGTTCAGATTTAGAGGAATAATTTGATGCTGTAAATGTTTAGTATAGACTAAACACTTATGCTGTTTAGAAGACTGTTTTCTCTTTTTAGAGGCATAATCAATAATGTAACCATGAGCAGTAGCCTTGAATGTGTCCTATAATAATTGAGGAGAGATGTCAGGATCCCAGTGAATTAAAAAAAAATCCGCAACAAAAGCGACAAAAGAAGAGGAAAATGCAAGATCCTATAATAGATGGACTGGAAATAGGTCCTAGTCAGTAATCACTGGGGCTTGGTCCAGAATCACAGTAGGGCCAATGGAGGATTGGGTAATGTTTGTGGATAATAATTTAGTAACAAAAATGTGGCTGAGTCTAGTAAATGATCCATGAAGTGGAGAAAAAAAAGAATATACTCATACTGAGGGATTGCAGAGTCTCCAGGAGTCAAATAAGGCTTGCTGTGAAAGAGTGGAGTGAAATTGTTAATGCATTTATGCGGAATGAATTTGACTGGAAATTGGAAGTCAAGAAAAGGGTCCATTATCTGGTTACAGTCACCGCCAGAATAAAAAAAATCATCATATTTTAAGCATTTCTTGAGACATCAGACCAAAAACTGTAATGTGCTTTGGTAGGACCATAAAACATTAAAGACTGTTAAAGAAATGTTATTGATAATAAATTTAACAATAATCTATCTGCTCACAGTATTAATCTCATGGAAAGCAATTGTACAATTTCGTTTTTTGTGATGTAAAATGATAACATCATTTTTCTTATTAAGCATCAGTGAAACTAAAACTGAACTCACCAAACCAGGTTTGAGTTTTAAAGCCTCAGCTTCTGTTGGATGGGTTTCTTGAAGGAAAGCTAAATCTGGATCATATTTGGCTAGGTGAGATCAAATTCTCTGCTGCATAGGGTGAATAACTTCTTCGACATTCCAGGAAATTACTCTGAATGTTACAGAAAATGATAATATAAACTGATAAGTCTTCACAAAAGCAAAATAAATTAATGCAAATGACCTGAGAAAAAGTCCATGGAAAAAAGAGTAGAGAGGTAGTGACATAGAGCTAAGGACGACAAAATAAAAGAAAAGGTGGAAGGGAGATAAGGAGAGGTATGAAAAAGGGAATATGATCCATGGGAAAAAGGTTGTGCATGTCAAAAAAATGATGACTGATCTTATAAAAGTAAACAAAAGGATGGGTTTGGTGGCAGCACAGGGTGAACACAAATCAGCAAGGGAACAGAGCACACCAACAACAGTGCTGAATGGGATTAATGTGATGTGATGTTAGGATGACAAGAGGCAAGAGACAACCTGAACACTAAAATAAGTACATCAGAACATACCAGTAATTATTAAGAAAAGACAATAGAACAAAATTAGATCACAAGTAACAATACAGGCAATGAAAGAACATTATCTTCTAGGAAACATTGCAACTCTTCATCTCATAGAGGGACCAGAAGTGTCCATATTGGTAGTTGAGTGAAGTCTTAGAAAGTTCTTGAGATCAGCAGATTTATCATAAGAAGTAGTTTTATTGCGATATTTCACCTTGAAGAGACATGGGTGGATTTATATAAAGCGAACACCGAATGTAAGAAGCTAGATCAAGGAATTCTTTCCACCTGGAATCTGTTGCTTTGGAGACATCTTGGGAGATGAATATCTTCTTTCCTGACCAAAAGAGTTGTTTTTGAGACTTTTCTGCATTTAGTACTCTCTGTAACTCAGTAAACTCTAGAAAGAAAATAATAACACCTCTAGCTTTGGTTAAGGAAGCATTTATCTGAGGATGATGGCCAAGATGATGAACTCTTTGAATGTTTAGCATTGTGGATGTTGGCAAATTCACTAATTGAGGCAAAAAGGACAAGAAAAAGGAGATGAAGTCATTGCCCTCAAGACCTTCTGAAAGACTGTAGATGTGGTGGTTGTTTGGTCAATTTTTGTTTTCTAAATCTTCTGTTTGCATCTTTAATTGTGCCACCTCCCTCTCCAAAAGCATAATTTTATTTGTTTCATCCTGATAATAGCTGATCTTTTGTTCCATCGAAGAAACTCTTGCTTCTATGTTGGACCATTTGTCAACTAGGTTTTGGATGCAAGTGTTAGTTTCCGCAACAAATGGGCGCGTTGCTCGAATTTCAATGAGCAAGAGTTCTAGTTAAATAGATGAATGTGATTTCACAGGAGAGGGTGGGTCTTGTTTGACAAGTTTTTTGAAGATGCAATTGTGTTAGTCATCAAAGAATGTGAAGGTAATGAGGACAGCTTAGAAATATTGGACAGCATGAGGACTGGAGGACGGAGATTACTCACCATTGAATAAATGCTAGGTTTCTGGCTTGAGGGCTCCTCCTGACGAGAAGATTACTTAAAATTAAATATATGAATGAAACTTTGGATGTAGGATAGATAAACCATTTATGCGTAAAAAAACACAAAATGGAAATGTAAACTGAAGAAATTGATTACAATAATCAGTTTGGTAATATTAAGCACATCGTAATGTCACAGGCATGGATACTGATGATTTAAGAGAAGGTAATAAGAAACACAAGTCTTGTCTGTGCCTTATAAATATACGCACTGTTGGACCTGGCCCTTTTTGCAGGGTCATCCCTGAACTTTTTGCCTTCCTCCTAGCCTTTTTTCTGACATGGTGTTGGTGGTTTTAGGACTCTGGGCACTTTAGCACTGCTGTTCAGTGTAAAGTGCGTGTGCTCTCTGTGTTACTTATGGTAAGATTGGTCTACACCTGTTTGGCATATTTTAATTTACCTGTCAGTCCCTTGTAAAGGGGTATCTCATATACCCAGGGCTGGTAAATTAAATGCTACTGGTGGGCTTGCAGCACTGATTGCGCCACCCACCAAAGTAGCCTTTCAAACCTATCTCAGGCCTCTGCCATTGCAGGGCCTGTGCGCGCAGTTTTACTGCCGCTGTGACGTGGCACCTAAAGTGTGTGCCATGTTTGTGACCCTCCTTTTACTGCATGTCAGTCACCCCTAAGGTAGGCCCTAGCTAGCCCTATGGGCAGGGTGCATTGTAGGTAACAGGTAGGACATGTACCTTAAGTGTGTGACATGTCCTGGTAGTGACAAACAGCCATTTTGGTTTCTCACTACTGTGAGGCTGCCTTCCCATAGGAATGCATTAGGGATTCCCTGATAAGTGTTTCAGTGGTAATTCCTGATATGAGAGGAGCAGCGTGGTCAAGTTTGGTATATTTGGAATAGTGATAATAAATGCTATGCAATGGTGTGCACAGATTTATTATAACTATTTTAGAAATGCCACTTTTAGAAGTTGGCATTTCTGTGTGCTAAAGTGTCTGCCTGCCTGATGTGAATTGCATGTCTGGCTTTTGAGTGACAGGGGCTGGTGAGGTGTTTGTGGCTCCAGGAGGAGCAGGGTGAGTCAGTACTAGGCTGAATGGGACATCTGCATTTGGAGTAGTGGGAGGAGAAGTCCCTGGTCCCTGAATAGGTCTGTGCCTAGCCTGTACAATGCTGGCTCCGCCCCCCTGTGGTGTGTCTGATGACGAGCCCCCACCTGACAAAGGGGAAGAGGAGCCTTGTAAACAAAGTGCTCCAATTCCCCCCTGAACCAGTTTTGGCTGGTTCCCCCAAGCCCTGTGCCAGGGCAGACAAAGCCAACATGTTATATAAATATAGGGGCTGTGACCCCATGAATGGGTGCTGTTCCTGTACTTGCTGGGGCTTGCTGTTGCTGGGGGCCCAGGAGGAACCGCCACAAGGGCTTGCCTCCCTGCTGGAGGGCCCTGTGTGCTGACCTCCCTGGGCCCAGCTGTGCCCCTTGGACCTTTTGAGAAATCCAGCGCCTCGTGGGCGCTCTGACTTTATTCCTTTGCTCCAGGACGAGAGGAGCATCTTGTTACAATTTGCAGCGTTGGGCTGCTACTAAGCAGAGGGAATCCCAACGTGGGGATTCCCCCCCGCATTGGGGTAGAAGCGGGAGCCCACCCCGCAATTATGCCCGTTGGAGCGGGTGCCCACCCCGCATTTGCGTGCTCTTTGGCGGGTGCCCACCCCGCGTTTTTGAAGTAAGGAGCGGATGCCCACCCCGCAATTGCGGCCGCATTTGTGCTGTTTTATTTGGTGGGTGCCCACCCCGCATTGTGTGCTCGAGCGGGTGCCCACCCCGCAATTGCTTTTGTTTGTGGCGGGTGCCCACCCCGCAATTGCATTTATCTGAAGCGGGTGCCCACCCCGCATTGAGCCGCCGAGTGAAGGTACCGCCGGGCCGCTGCCAGCGTGACCCAGAAGTCAGGCGAAGCTGCCTGGTTGTGGGCGGGACCTCGCGCCGTGCAGGAAGCTCTCTAAGGGAAGCTTAGAGGGGCTCCCGTGAGTATGGGAGAGCCCCGCGGTGTTGCCTGGAGGGGACCGGAGTGCGGGACCAGCTGCGAGAGGAGACAGAGCCTCCAAGCCTGTCCCGGTGAGTGGGGCTTTACGTTGCCTAGTGTGGGTTCCTCCCCCCTGCCAAAGGGGGCACCAGAAGAGTCGTGTTGGGGCTCCCCGAGGCACATTGTCGGTGCCTGGAGCCCGGAGGTGCTGTGCTGATTTCTTTTGGGAGGGGCGTTGTCCTAAAAGTCCCGGAGTGGGACTGAGAGGCCGTTGTGGCCAGTGCCCACAGTTATTTCCCACAGCTGCACCACACCAGCGCGGGCAGCTGCAAAGGGGGCACTTTTATTTGGAAGAGTCCCAGTGGGGGACTCACGGCACGTGGTGCCAGCGCCATTTTTCGTGGGGGCAAGTTTATGTTTAAGAGTCCCAGAGTGGGGCTCCCCAGGCACGGTGGTGCCAGAGGCGGTTGGCAATCCCAGCTGCCCTGCGAGAGCGCAGGCAGCTGCAACGTTTGGGCACATTTGTTTTGGAAAGTCCCACTGGGGGACTCCAGGCACAGTGAGTGCCAGTGCTATTATTTCTTTGGGGGCATTTTGATTCCTTTGATGAGAAAGGAGTGAGATACACTCCTGCCCTGCCCCAGCGCATTGCGCGCCCTTGGATGTTGCTGCATTGGCAGCCAAGCCCTGACATTCTGGACAGAGGGCATTTTGAGCCCTATAGGAAGGCCAGTTGGCCTGGGGGTCATTTTAGGGTGTTATGCCCCATGATTAGGGCATACTGTGTTTATGCTGGTGATGTTTATTCCCTAATGTGATTTATGTGGTGCCTATGACAAATGTGATTTATGCACCATGATTTAGGCCTCTGATGTTTATGCTTATGGGGTTATTGCATACTGTGTTTATGCTGGTGCTGCTTATTGCCTAATGTGATTTATACTTATGAGGTTGGCGCATAATGTGTTTTACGCCTAAGGTGATGCTGATTGCATAATGTGATTTATGTTGCAGGATATAATGCTGAGTACAGTATTTTGCCAGTAATTACTGGTTGTGTTCTACATTTACTAGTTGTGCTTTGTGATGGTTCTGACAGTGGCCCTGTCATGTGTATATAATCCCCTGTAAATATTGCCTAGTGCCAGTTGGCACAGTGTATATGGTGTGATTACTATTCTAATGTGTTTTAGATAATACAAAGGCGATTTTTTTTTTATAACCTTGTGTGGAGTTTCTTTTGTGGTGTGCCTAGTGTGTTGCTGCTGTATGTGTGTGTTGCGCAAACGCTTTGCACATTGCCTCTGGGATAAGCGTGACTGCTCGTGCCAAGCTACCAAGGGGGTGAGCAGGGGTTATCTTCAGCGTGTAACTCCCTTGCCCTGATTAGAGTGGTGGTTTCTGCCTGGCTTTGGCGCAAGCCTTAGCCAACCAGAAATCCCATTTCTAACACGCACCATATGGAACATTGAGTAGCCTGCTTGTGAAGAAATAAAATAATCTGACATTAAGTAAGCATCCAAGTCAGACACTCTGTTTGAATTGCAGCAAAAACGTGGTGGAAACAGCTAATATGGTTACTTAGAGGCAGCGGCACCACATGCTGAGGCAGAAAATGCTCCATCAAGGAGGTGCAGAGAAAGCTCAAAATGGCAGCCGCAATGAGGAGATTCAGCTTCTTTACATGTGCAGCATGAAAAGAGACATAACGACTGAAGGAAAGGGTGCCTCTCTCACCTAGAAAGCTATTGACTGAAAAACAACTTCATGATTGGTCTCTCCAGTGCCTAAGGAATCTGTCATTACTGAAGAAGCTCATATGTGGCACGGAGCTCCCAGCTTTAGCGCCCCATGGAGGTATTCTTAAAGGACTGATTCACCATTTTTTTAATTCTTTGGCTGGCTGCACTGGATAGTAGATGTAGATGTATGGTTCCAGTTTAAGACCATGGTGGCTTTATCAGTCCAGTTAACATGTTGTGGTGGGTAGCAGTTGTACTGATCGTGATGGTGCAAATGAGGTTCAAGTAAGATGCTGCCTCTAGAACTTATTGGCAGTGGAGCAACAGGTTTTAGAAGACTTCTTTAAAGTGGAGATTATATGGAGTTTCACTTTATGTGTGAGGCTGAATGGTGAATATGATATAAGGGGTAATGCTGAATCTACAAATTCTCCGGGCAACCTAATACTGGTGCGTTCCCAGAGTAGGACCTAGGGGAACAATCCAATGCTTATGCTGCTTGGAATTAATTGGGGAAAAAATGAGCATGTGATCATCAGTTTCATCACTTCCTCTACAAGCTGGACAAGATTCAATACCCTCCAGAGGGCCCTTCCATTTAGCAGTAAAAGTGGCAAGTGGAAAAGCACTTAACCTAAACCTTATATAAAGGGTTTTTGTGACAGGGAGGTTGATCTCATCCATGTAGGGCTCAAAGGTAGGAGTTGGCTTTATCTCTAGGAGTCTTTTTGTTAAGGTTCCCAAGCATGAAAGTTGGTTTAACTTCTTCTCATTCTCCCAAAAGAGGGACTTCTTATTTTTGATAGAAGAGGCAGTAACGACTGTTGGATCTAGCAAAATTCAATCAAGCTCAATGAGTCTAGAGCCTGCCTCACGTATTTTAACCAAGTTAGTGTCACCCCTCCCTTTTGTCTCTCCAAGATATCTCTAAGACCCACCCTGTCGTGTTCCAACTCAGTGGTAGACCAAATCCTCAACCAGTACATGATTGGTTTATAGGCTGCTTTAGGGATAATAGGTTGTACATTCTAGGTCTTGTTTAAAAACCAGGGGAGAACGTTTGGGAAGTTTGAGAGCTGTCTTCAGAAATGCATTTTCTGCTATCTTCAATGTACTGTGGCCCCAAAGTTCAGCCACATAGGCTGCGGCTGTCACTGCTTGAGCTGTCCAAACTTCAAGGTGGGAAAATACAAGATGGAAGGAGAAGTTATTTGCAAATCTTAAGGTTGCAGCTGCCCTGGGGTTCAGCAGGAGGGGCGTTTTGAAACCTGGCAAGCCCATGAGTTGGATCTAGCTAAACAGATGCCTAGGTAATCAAAGTCTAGCACTCTCTCAAGTTCCACACCCTCTAGATTTAAAACCTCTCCAAACCTCCTATGCGGGTAGATTACCATGAACTTCATTTTGCCAGTATTAATGGCCAGACCATGGGTGGAACACAAATGTTTGGACCTTAGCAATACTGTTTCGATTTCTTTAGATGTTTTAGATACAAATAAGGTGTCATCTGCGAACAATAAAGCTGGTGTTTTAGTGCCCCCTAATGCTGGGGAGTCATTGCCACAGTCCAAAAGGAAATCTATGCAACCATTAATAAAAAGAAGGAACAATGTTGGAGCAAACACACAACCTGGCCGGACCCCCTTGTCGACTTTGATACGGTCAGTTGTTTCCCCATTAACTCCCCAGCAGATTTGCGCATAGTTGTTACTATAGAGGCAAATTATAATATCTAAGAGAGGGCTAGGGGGCCCTATATCCCTGAAGGTGCACCACAGTCTTTCTCTGGAGACCGTATCAAATGCCGCCTTTAGGTTGACAAAAGCAATATGGAGACTGCCCCTTTCAATATCAACTACCTTCCATCTAATGAGCTGGAATCTAAAAACCTGGCTGACAGCACTAGTTTTTGAACTAAGGGCCTTATTTGGATCTCAGTGGATGGAATACCCTGTCACAAACATGACGGATATCCAGTCTGCCGTATTACGATCACCATAGGATATAACAGGATTGTAATATGGGGGACGGGATATCTGTCATGTTTGTGAATCAGGCCCCAGATCCTGTCTGGAACCGAGACAGAATCTTATTGTCATCAATCCATATTAGGAGACGGTCCAGGATTTGTTTACAAAATATTTTTTGACTTGAATCGATGAGGCTTATTGGGCGGTAATTTATTGGGTCAGATTTGAGGCCTTTCTTCAAAATAGGAATTATCTCTGCGCCTTTCAAGGTTGCAGGGATATGAGCTCCCACCATGATGGCGTTGGTGACGCAGTTTAAGTAAAGCACCCAAATAGCAGGTTCTGATGAAAATAAATCTGCAGGGATTCTATCTGGCCCCGGAGCTTTACCCACCTTCTACAAACAGATGGCACCTTTTGTTTCTGCCATAGTAAAAAAGACTACATCTTCAACATGTTCTGTTTCCTGTGAACTCAGGGAAGTTGTTGTTGGTAAAACGTTTTCCAACTCCTTGGAATCCAAAGTAAAGGGAGAAGAAGCCAAAGATTCACTGTAAAGTGAATGGAAGTGGCCATCCATAACAATGTGGGGTGGAAACTCGGACTCAGCTAAGACAAGCAGCGTGGAAACCAAGCCCTGATACAATTGGGCATAGACACCCTCATTGTTAACGCTCTCCCATCTTACCTTCCTTCGGTTGTTGGCAATCATTAAATCCCCACAAGGCAGGCATTATTGCCAACCCATCTTCTCTAAATTACCCCACAGGGTAAGAAGCAGGGAAAAGGTATTGCTTTCGAACCGTGCCAAAACTTCCATGTCAATAAGCCTTTCCTAGGAATGTAGATCTACAAGAATGTAATCTAAGTGGCTCAGGTAGAAATTTCTTTTAAAAGTAGGGCACCTCACTATGTCAGACAATGTTCTCCCATTGCTAGCTCTCAAATGGCAGCACAAAGATCCAACATTTGCAGAGCGACTTTGGAAAGGGTTGGCATGCAAGGGTCCAAAGGTTGCGGCATGCCCCATAGTTGGTCTTCCTTGCCTGCAACGTCCCTTAGGAGGGCTGAAGGTTCAAAACTCACATTAAAGTCCCCACCCACTAACATGGCAGCCTCCTTGCCAATCTTTGAGATAAAATCTTTCAGTAGGTGTAGGACAGGGGACTCAACTGTCTTGGGAATACTCCTACTTTAGACATTAAAAAGAAATAATTTTACCCTGTTCCAGAAAGAGACTTCTAGCCCAAGTAGATCAGGGGAATCAGTGGTTAGATGCTTCACATAGCAGCCCAACATATTGAACCATATAGCAAGACCCCTCTGAGGGTCAGCCAGCCTGAGACATCTGAGCTGGGACGAAAAATGTTTTAAAGCCTTGCTTAAATGTTAGTACAATTTCCAATGTTTCTAGGGAACATGATAATGCGCCCCTATCAATAAAGCTACCCAGTCCTCCTGAACATGCTTATTCCTAACCCCGGTAATATTCCAGGAGACTAATAATAGGCTATCAGTTTTAATCAAGGAAATAACCTGATTTCTCTGGGATGTAATGATAGACTCACTGAGGGAAAAACTTCAGCTAAGGGGGATGCTGCGTTTAAACGGATTGATTGAAATCAGGCAGAAGGTATTAAGGGGTGGGTGGTAGATATTAAATTAGAGCTGTTAACAGGCCCTTGAATTAAGGGAGATATGGGGCCTAGCCAACTATCTGGGGCAGGAATTCTTACAAACTCCAGTCAATCGACGTGAGAGAAGGATAGAGAAGATTGGGATAGTTCAACACTCCGCAGGGGAGCTATATTGGATTTAAACTGAATCGTAGAGTTGAGTGGAGAAAGAGTTTGCAATTCTAGAGACAGAAGGCCATTTACAATAGAGGGATGTGAAAATTGTAATTTAATACAATCTAGGTTGTTATCTGGGGATGGGAAACGAGTGACCCTAACAATGTCAGAGTGAATAACACTGTGACACTTCCAGACTTCACAAATCCAATGGATGGCTTTAATAGTGAGAGAAACCTCATTTTCCCTGGAGTGTGACTGGAGTTTAGGGACACCTGCCATACAAATTGTCCTAATATAAGTAAGTAGGTAAAAGTTTTATACAGTGCACAAATACCGAGGCATCCTGACTGTAGTGTCCAATGAGTAGACCAGGATAGCTACTTAATATAGGTGGTAAAGAGGTAGGTTTTTAGCATTTTTCTAAAAAGTGCCCTATTTTATTGGAGTCTCAAAGAAAAAGGCATGATATTCCATACCTTACATGCCAGGAAGGAGAAATGTCTTCCTCCCCATCTTGCTTTCATTTTTTTTCGGATTGCTACTAATCTGGCAGTGCCTGATCTCAGGTTGCAATTAGAAGCATGACAGGAAAAAATCTTTGGTAAATAGGTAGGACCCATAGCCATTCTGTGCAGAGCCTTGTGGACCGTGACATGACCTTAAATTTGACTCTCTCACTAACCGGTAGCCAATGAATATCACGAATGCTCTTCGAGATAGAATTGAATTTAGGTATTTTTAAGAGCAGACAAGCTGACGCATTTTGAAGTGGTTAAAGCTTCAATTGCAAGCGTTTCTGGATTCCTAAGAATAACGTGTTGCAATAAAGAGCCACAATGACCATTTTCTGCAATTCTAGGGGAATAAATGGAAATACTTTTCTTAGTTCACTGAGAAGATGGAAACATGGAGAAGTGACATGGTCTATTTGATCGGAGAAGCAAAGCTGTCCGTTAAATATGACCCCAAGATTTTTTACTTTCTGTACAGGGCAAGGAAGGGGGATCAAGGTTTAGGGGCCACCACAAAGTATTCCAAAAAGAAATGTTGTTGCCAAAAAGGATTACCTCCGTCTTCTCAGAATTTAATTTGAGACAGTTTTTCTGCATCCAATTAACAATACTTGGCAGACAGTAATAAAATTTACTGGCCATCTGGTCCAAATCAGATGAAATAGACACTACTATTTGTGTGTCGTCGGCGCAAGAGACAGCAGAAAAGCCATAAGACCCAATGAGTTTTGCCAGGGGGTGACATAGAGGTGGAAAAGCATGGGGGATAACGAAGAACCCTGAGGCACCCCACAAGGTAGAGAGAAGGGATTCTAAGTGAAATCCCCAAAGGCAACAGTCTGTTCTCTATTAAAAAGAAAGGAACTAAGGGGCATATTTACAAGGACGGCGATAAATAAACGCAAAGCGCGCTTAGCGCTTTTCTATTTATCGCCGTCTATCGCTGGATTATATCGCCCTGTTAGCGCGTTATTTACAACGCATTTCCCCAGGGCGATATAATTACTAGCGATAGTGGGGAAATCGCCGTTTTGCAGGGAACATCGCTGGTTTTCCAGCGATGTTCCCTGCAAAACGGCGATAACCTTGCTGATACGACCCTGTGGTCGTATCAGCACAATCCACCCCCATATTAGGTATGCCTAAGTCTGCATTTTAGCAGACGTTAGTTTTCGGCAAAAACAGCGGTTTTCGCCCAAAACTAACGTCTGCTAAAATGCGTTAGCAGCCTTGTAAATATTGCGATGTGCACATCAGCGATATTTACAAGGTTGTACTGCCTAGTGACGCTCCACTTTGCATCTCATTAGAGATGCAAAGCGAGGCGTCGGGTAAGGGTGCTAACATGCGCTAATGCATGTTAGCACCCTCTTGTTAATAGGGCGATAGTTTTATCTCCGCTTTTTGGCTTTAAAAGCCAAAAAGCGGAGATAAAGCCCTTGTAAATATGCCCCCAAGGATGGTAAGGTCTGCGCCTCTGAATCCCCCGCTCTCTAGCCAGTTGATAAGCAGAGAGTAATTCACAGTATCAAACGCGGCAGAGAGATCCAGAAGAATCAGCGCAGCCCTATCTCATGTGTCCACCTGCATTCGAATCTCCTCAGTAGCAACTACTAAGGCTGATTCAGTGCAATGCTGTGGTCTAAAGCCATGCTGCAAGGAATCCAGAATGTTGTTAGCATCAAGAAAAGACATAAAATCTTCATTTAAGGCCTTTTCTAGTATTTTCGCCGGTAGCTGTAATCTAGATATTGGCCGATAATGTTTTGTGTAACCTGGGTCAGAGAGGGTGTTTTCAATAAGGGGCGTACTTATGCTTTTTTCTAAACTGCTGGAAATTAACCTGAAATCAAAACCCTATTAAAAGTATAGTAAGATGCTTGGAAACCATATTGGAGACCATTTGTAACACATAAGGTGGACAAATGTCCATAGAAGAGCTAGACTTAGTGGTCTCCAGAAGCCTACTTACTCTATTTCCAGTTAGAGGAGTAAAACTATCCAGAATATTTAAGTCAGATCCAGCATTATCCTGCAGCTCCCAATATGATGTAGGAGAATATGAGGAAATGCCTGAGCAATTGGCATCTTTAGAAGACAAAAATTCCCCGTAGACTCTGTTCACCTTTGCTTGAAAGAACTCATCCAACTTATTACAGAAGGCTTGATTCGGAGTAAATATTTTACTATTATGGCAATTTGAAAGAGTAGTAACTGTTTTGAAGAGTTCTTTTGTCGAGTCTTTAGCAGACTTAATTTATTCTGTAAAATACTAAGGGGCATATTATCAACGGCATGCGTTGAATATCGCAAATCGCGCTTAGCGCGATTTTGATTATCGCCGTCTATCGCTAGATTACATCGCCGTGTTAGCGGCGCATTAGCAACGCTTAGCTCACAGGCGATGTACAAACCAGCGATAGACGGCGATAATCATCATTAGCGTGTGAAATCAAGCGATGATTTCACAGCGCTAATGAAAAGCTTGTTAATATGGGAGTGTGGATTTAACCTGTCAATCCACCTCCCATACTAAACATGCTTAAGTCAGGTTTTGACCAGACGTTAGGATCCGGCGATAACCGTGGTTAGCGGGACTTTTAATATCGCTTCGCAAGACCGGGGCCGCCTTGTTAATACAGCGCTGTTGTGTTAGCGCCCTCTTTCATGTTGTATTTTTGAAGGAACGCCTACTTTGCATCTCATTAGCGATGTTTATCGCTGGCATGAGATGCGTTACAAAATCGGCTGCTAACATTCGCTAATGCATGTTAGCGACGCCTTGTAAATAGGGCGATAACAATATCGCCGCTTTAGCGGCAAAAAGTGCAGCTAAAGCGGCGATACTGCCCTTGATAATATGCCCCTTGGTTTTTTCTGAGTTAATGAGCATTTTATACTCCTCAATAACTAGTTTACATTTCTTGTTTTTTTCAGGATTGTAATCTCTTCTCAATCTCCAATCCTGAGCCCTGTATTTTTGTTTGAGTGTTTTTTAATTCGGGGAAATACCAAGGAGCACAGGGGCATTTCCTATAACGTTTTATGGATTTTTCAGGTGCTAACCTTCTGACAACAGCGTCTATTGTGTCAGTGAAATTCGTCATAGCGATTTTAATAATATTACATAACTCAGGACTATGAGTTTTCAACATTCTGTTTAGCTGAAGACTATCTATTTTTCACCAAGGGCAGATCTTTGTACCTTTAGGGGGATTAAAATGTGCAGGATTTCCTTTCTGAAACAGCATGTTAAAAAAAAAAACTTCTCTATGATCCGTCCAGATTAATGGTATGGCTTTGTCAAAGCTTAATGCTGAGTTGTTTGTAAAAATCCCATCTAACGTATGGTTGGCTTTGTGAGTCGGTTGATTAACTATATGACTAAAATCAAAGCTACGAAGACAATCAATTAAGTGTTCTGTTTCTGTAGTTTCTCAAAGCTTCAAATGCAAATCAAAGTCTCCCAATAGAGTGAAATTTGAGAACTGCATACAGGACTCCATAAAAGTCAGAACAAATTAGAGAAAACTATCTTTTGGGCTGGGTGGACGATACACCAAAGAACCATAAAAAACGATGATAATATTATGTTTAAAGGCAAACAACAGGGCTTCACCAACCACATATAGAGCCAAATTCAACACGGCCTTGATGTAGTTGCGGCAAATCACCACAACCCCCCACCCCATTTACCTTGTCTATCTATTATATATATCGTACCCATCTGGAATTGCGAATCTCAGATCTGGATGCTATGAATTGTCAGTCCAGGGTTCCGTGAAGAATACTCAATCTGGAGCATGGAAATCCATAAAATCCGCAAATTAATGTTTGTTTTTTTTTACAAGGAATCTAGTGCTTAACAGCACACAGCTGAGAGAGTCAGTGAATCGTCCTGAGATCTGTGAAGCACCTGTAGAGGTAGTCGATGCCTTCTTATTATTGCCAACTGTATAGGAAGAAGTACCAGGGTTTAAATTAGCTTCTAGGTATTCATGCAAATGAGACACAAATGGACTTAATGAGGCAGGGACATGAATCACGGCTAAGGTAGAACTTGGATATTTATTTGAGAGAACTGGATTAGACCATTGAGATACTGCTCTCGATTTTCCCCCATGAAGGAAAGTCTAATGGATGGGCTGAAAGTCCATGATAGGCCTTAAAGATTTTAGCCACAAATCTGTTGATGAAAACAACCATAGGTTCAAACTAGTAGCCCTGGGACTGTATGTGGGGCTCGTAGGAACTTCACTCTGTGATCTGGAGGCTAACATGTTAAGCTAAGGGTTGGGATAAGAGAAGGCCCCTCTTTATGTGGGTGGCCTCGCCCCACTTCTCACCCTACCAACGTGGGTTCTAAGGGGTGTGATTCTGTTAGTAACCGTGCCATTCCCCTTAAATCTATTATTTCTGCCCTTAAGATGTTGATAATTTCCAAGAGATCATTTATCTGTGCACTAGTCTCATCGGTCAATGTTGACTGGGGAATAGTAGCAGATTTCACACCAGGAGTGGCTATTGGCTGATCACTAGGGGCCAAGAGGAGAAAGCGATTAGAGCAGGATATTATTGGTTCTAGAGGGATTGGTAAATTAGATTGTATGCTAGGATGGGTGGTTGTTCCAGTAAAGCCCGCTTGGTCAATTGGTTGGGAGTAGAAACTAACAGGGATTTAGGTTACATGCCCTTTTTGTTAAATAAGGGGGCTGTTTTTTTTGGTTTAGCACCAAGTATTTTTTAAACGTTTGGATGCAAGATATTCTCAACTTCCTCAATAATATTATCAGTGTCTTGCAAGGTACAGTTCTTGGAGGAAGGGTGAGGAGCTTTTTTGTTGCTAGGTTCACCGGAGTTATTTTCACTACACTTCCTTTTCCCCATATCGACTGTTTTTTTTCATGAAACTTCTTTTTTAATTGAAGCAATTTAACAGGGTTATGCCTTATCTAAGAGACACAAGGAGTTAATCCACAACAATGAAGGTCCTCAAGCAACCTTGTATGTGCATTCACAAAACACAATAAAAACACTCCACACGACTAGCAGAAATCACAACAGCCCCGCCCAAGCTGCAGGTGCCAGCTATGGCCTAGGCACCTAAAATATGTATCGAACTATAAAGACCAATATTTGACTCTGGAGTCTGTCATTTGGGATTCGACCCACCCCTTGTGCAAGTTTATGAGTAAAAATAAGAGAGTTCAACAGCCCCCCAAATTACGAGAAGGTTTATAAAACACTAACAAGGGAGCAAAAGATAAAATCTCAGTCTGAAAATAGTCAAATAATCTGGACACACACAGCATGCCCGCCTTCCAGTTTCAGGCACCGTGAAAGAAAGAGAGTCCAACAGCCCTCCAGATTACGAGAAGGTTTATGAAACACTAACAAGGGAGCAAAAGTTAGGTTTACCAGAAAAGTAGGAGTAGTCAAGAGGAAAGCTAAGGTGGATGGCCCTGCTCTGCCTCTTCCTGGCAATGACGGTGCAGGACGGGCACGCCCTTGGCCTGGGCCACATGCGTCCTACGCTGTGGGGCAGCCAAATGTGCTATATAGAGCTGAGGCTGCACAGGTGGGGTGGTTCTGGCCGGGCAACCTCCTGGCCCGTAATATCCTGGGACTTGCAGCCCCCAAAAGCAAGATGAAGGAATCCTGCGCTGCGGGGCAGCTGAATGAGCTATGTAGCACTTTGGCAGCACAGATGTGGTGGTTCTGGCGGGGCCGCCGTCCTGGCACGTGGTGTCCTGGGATTTGTGGTCCCCAAATGCAAGATGCACCCCATCAAAACGTTCATACGTGGTACAAATTGCCCAGGAGAGGCATCTACATGAATATCTGGGTTCTACAATCTCAATGACAAGGTGCCTTTCATTGGAAGAAGCAGAAAAGAAATACAACCTTCTAGAAAGTTGTGTGCAACAAATCAACAGCCTAATTTCTATGATAGTTTCTCACCCTCAAGCACATCCTTTTGTTTAGTTGGATTTACCTGCTTTCTATCATTTCAGGTGGTGTCCATCATGCTCGATTTACAGCTTCATGTCTGTTTATTGTGCCCTAGAAACTATGAAGACGGAAATCCATACTTCAACTAAAGATGAATTTTTCATCATCTTTGCTATTTTGTTATGTGATTGTGTACCACTCAACCATCAGCCTTGAGTCATTATCTCCTTTATGTAATTACATGCTTTGTTAGATTTAGAAACAGTTAATTGGTGCCAAGTGCCAAACCTTGTTCAGTATTTGACAATATCTGTTTGCTTACCACTAGAGAAACTGCAGCAATTAGACTGATGCACCTGTCTATTTTTACAAATCTCAAACTGTATTCCATTCTAATTGAGATTGCAAATAGTGCCAAAGTACCATGCTCTTACTTAAGGATGTATTTGTGGTAACATTCCATGTTGTGCAGCTCAGATTAGGGATCAACGACGTATTACGCAATTAATATCTATTCCAAGTGGCAGGACTCGTAATGAAGAGCCCAAATCCCAGGCATTCATAATGAGGCCCTTTATAAACAAAGCCCTATGTGTGGCGAGTATGCCCAGCTGTGGGTCCTGTGCTTGCTCTGTCACAGGAGGTGAGTGATACCTCACTGATGACTCCAAAGCAGCCCACAGCGGTCAGGGGCTGCTTGTGTTCTAATCTAGAGGGAACCTGGCCTCACTGTTCTGCTGGACTGTTGCTTTTGGAAAAAGACCAAGGGCTAATTTGCATATGGCTGGTCTCTGTCTAGAGTTGCATAGTTGTTGACAAATATACATAAGGGCCAGTCGTAAACAACTGTTAGAAAACATTGTGTCCTGTTTATGAATATTTAGATATTAACGTAACCTGTTCATCAAATGATACTTTATTTGACAATTCATAATATATAAAGATGGATATAAGCCGCAAGGTTGAATGTACTCAGGAGAGCAATTTGCAAAATATAGTAACACCAATTATACAAGCAGGCAGAACTCTTAATGAGATTTGACTCATATATTCTTTGAGCTAATTATTAGCACTGACAATAACTTTGCAGAGAGAAGGCAATTATAAATATATCAGCTGTAGCAAG
Organism: Calotriton arnoldi; assembly: GCA_963921515.1. NCBI lineage: Eukaryota > Metazoa > Chordata > Amphibia > Caudata > Salamandridae > Calotriton > Calotriton arnoldi. Next base: position 2,266,791 of record CAWUFW010001273.1, read on the forward strand.
AAAATGATCTTTGGGCATAACACATGTCATATATTGAACGACTAAATGGCTAAATATTTCATTCTAAGCTCTCGACATGGGAATGTGTAAGGAAGAAAGGGAGTATATTTATATATGTGAATTACCAAATATCTTCCAGATATATTTAGTTTCTCATTTTAATTAAGTGAACTGGGGATTTTCTCTTTTTCCGTTTTGAATTTTTTTTGGCACTTTAATGTGTGGTTTATCTGAGGATTTAAGTAAAGTTAGACAGTATTCTGTTTATAAAGTAACTTTTCTTTTTATATATTTTTCGGCAACATATCTTGGTTTTTCTCTATATTGACAACTGGATTAAGAATATCAGAGCGACACTGATGCTGTGATCTGAGGTGAAGTTCAAAGCCCATATTATGTACATGGCGCATTTACATTGTTTGTGCCAGCCGCACCTTTTAAAAGGTGCGCCCAGGGCAAACAATGAAAATGCGCTGCATTATGGTGAATGCGCTGCCTCCAGGGCAGCCGGGACCTTGTGCTGCCCTGGGGGCAACGCATTCCTGTGAAAAACAGAGCAGCTGCTTTGAAGCCGCTACTTGTTTTCACAGTGCAGGTGGCAACCTGCCTGCACTTTGAAGGGGGAATAGAGATCCCCTTGTAGGTGGATGCCATGAGTGAGTGCACCCGTCTGCATTGGGATGTCTGGTGGATCCATGGGACCACCTTTCCTCCTTCCAGTGGGCTGCCATCAGGGGGCACACTGAAAGTGTTCCACCTTTTAGCTGGTGCACTGTCAGTGTGCCTCCTGGTGGCTTCTTTGCCTCTGCGCCCGCATCTGTAATACTGCAGGCACAGAAGGAAAAGAGTCTCTCATTTGCATACCCATGCAAATGAGGGAACGCCCTCTGAACATAGCAGCCTTTTAGCTTGTGCACTGTCAGTGCGCCTCCTGGTGGCTTCTTTGCCTCTGCGCCCGCATCTGTAATATTGCAGGCACATAAGGAAGAGAGTCTCTCTAATGAGGGAACGCCCTCTGAACATAGCGCCGGCACTCTATGTGTGTCAAAGCTATAGATATTACAGAAGGGGATGCACAAGCATCTGCGGCCCCTTCTATAATACCAAAGTGCCCACGGGGTACGCAAAGCAGGTGCAAACGCCTGTTGGGCCCACGGAGCACTTGTATAATACGGCCTCAGGGGCCTTATTATACATACAGCGCATTTTCCTTGAATACGCCTGCCTCAATCAAGTAAAATGCGCCATATTAGGGTGAATGTGCTGCCCAAGGGCAGCCTCGAACTCGCGTTGCCCTGGGGGCAGCACATTCATGTGAAAAACGGACTGGTTGCTTTGAAGTCGATCTGTGTTTTCACAGTGCAGGTGGCAACCAGGTATTCTAACCTCGCTTTCAGAGGTTGCAGAATTTTCTTGATTGTTTCCATTTTATGTTTTGGATATGAAATTTAGGTTCGTAGCCTTTTTTCTGTTTTTCGTGGTATTTGTTGTTTAGTATTGAACAAGTTGCATCTAGGATTTTATCCCTGTCGTCTGTCAGTATTTAGAATAGCACAGTGAAATTGATGGAGCGATCTAATGTGTAGATCAGTTGTTCTTACCCCCCCATTTGGAGATTGCAGAACATTCCTTGTTGGTTTTATTAAGTTTTTGGAAATGAGATTCATGCACTTATCTTTTTCTATTTTATGTTATCTTGCTTGTTTATTATTTTCTTCTGGATTGTCATATTGGGAAGATATATAGACTTGGAATGAGACATTGTAACACAATTCGGAGCGGAACCCCCATTTAATGGAATGGTCTGATTTTTATTTGCGATCAGGCAACTAGGCGGGAGAGCTGAATTGTGTATATAAAGCTCTATGGAGCGGGCTTGGTTTGGAGCTCTGCTCTGAGATCGGGTCCACAAGGGTGTGCAAACAGTGTTCGGTAAGATGTCCACGGCACAATAAATTTGTTTACTGAATAGTCCATTACTTTTGATCATTTATTGTTTAAATTACAGTGCCATTGTGGATGTACTATGCATTTGCTATTGGCCAAATATATTATTCGGGGTAAATTGACTCGAGCATTGTGATGATTTGTAATGGGCAATACTCGGTAACGGTCGGATTCTTACCAGGAATTTGGCGGGCTTTTCGAGTGTGGTATATTTTTGATCTGGAGCATTATTATGTTGTTTAAAGGGCAACACCCACTAACAGCCGGGTCTTTATCAGTAATTTGGCAGGATTTTCAAATGTTGTGCATTAGGGGGTTCGAATACGATTCTTGGCTTTTCCACATTTTTGCACCATTCACTAGCATAATATAGGAAGTGTGATTTGTGTGGTTGACTCAGTTATTTTTGTTCTTAGCATTCTGTTATTTTTCAGCATTGAGGTTTGAATTGACTGCTTTCTTGTGGATGTTATGATCTTTTATTTTAGCATTTTGTGTGTATGACATACACTAGGGATCAATGTGCATCTTGTGATAATAGCATAATCTTTTATCATTTTCAGATTACCTTATCATGGGGTTCTTTATCTTTGTTCTTGAGGATATAAATACGATGTGAGACACATTAACATTCTCACCATTGATCGTTATTGCAGAATTTTCTTTTAGTGGCCGTAGATGGTAGAAAAGCACATCTATGTGCAGCTTTTTGGGTAAGTTTATCTACTATATTTTACTTCTCATGGAGATGATACTTAGAGGAAATTGTATGTTATGTGAAAAGTTTGTTTTGTAATTTTTTAGAATCTTTCCTTTAACTGGATTGAAATCACGATGGTGGCTGGTTTGATTAAGCACTCATTTTGAATCATATTAGGTAAGTAGGCACTCACCTGAACTGCACTCATAACGTTTCTAGCTAGAAATGCTTCTTTTAGCTTATTCAGCAATATTGAGCTTCAAGCAGAGGAAGTGCAAGATGGCAATAAGCAAGATACCTTCATTCGTTTGGATTCATTCAAGGTTTTTTCAAAAAAATTTAGATTACATGTTGTAGCACTACTGAGGTCTTAATACATGTCTGTCAAATAGATATGCACAAATAGATCAAGGTACATCATTTAAACTGTCCCTGTTCTAAAGACTAATATGCAGAGGATTCACCAGTAGCATTAATTGAGAATGGGTTTGAAAGTAGAATATGATGATGATTTGGAATATCTATTTCTGTGCAAGTTACTCAATGTATATTTGAATATTTAATTTTGTTATTGTTACATTTGGAGACTCTTGATTATATATGTGACATTGTTATTATTGTAATCGTTGAGTAGTATTTTTTATCTTTTGTTTTTTTAAACAGTCCTGAAGAATCGACTGTGTCGTGAAACACATGTTGGCTGTTATTGAATATCGCATTAAGTTCCGCATCTGGATTCTGGTGACTATAATTGTACATTGAAGCAGAAGGTTTCATATTTATTTTGAGAAATGGAATTAATTTACTTTTTGATGATCAACAGACTGATTGTGATGGACATTTTATTCTGTTCCCAGAACAAAACACTTATCATTTTATGAAATTACATACCAGTTTCTAGGATGTGCTCATCCTGCACCCCAAATAATTCTTTACATATATATATGAAAGGTGTGATCAAGGCAGTAGGAACTGCCAAAATATGTTACAGCTAAGAATAAACATGCTTTAAATTTACCTTGCCGTGTTGGTGTCCGGTTTTTGAGTAGAGACTGGAATTGGTATATATATATATATATATATATATATATATATATATATATATATATATATATATATATATATATATATATATATATATATATTTAAGTAAAACGGAGTTCCAAACGCACTCTCGGAACAAATACAAAAACCACCGAAGTCCAAGGAACATTCAAAAGGGGTTTATTATTCTCATAAACCCGACGTGACGCGTTTCGCCCTATATTTGTTAGGCTCAGCCGTAGTTTTAGGCGATATCACATGAATGACGAGTTGCGCCAAGTAAGGGATGGGACACATGCACAACATTGTCCCAACAATTTAACCTTTTTCAAAGAGGCTTTACAAGTAAGGGCAGCCGGGTAGCGAGATGAGCACTACATGTACCAGAATACCCTGCATGTGCTCACCAGTAACGTGGGAGGTACAGCGCAACGCGTGACAGAGAGACAGATACCTTAATACTTTTGCGGAACCCCCGGCACACCCAAAGAGCGACCGTTTACATGAGTTAGGTCTCATAATGCTAACTGAAAGAATGAAGCCTCTTATTGTATATATTTATTGTATATATTGTATATAATGTATAGTACTATGACAAGTACAAAATGGCGCACAAAGTCATCTATCAAGTCCTATGTTGCTGTCTATGTTTATACCGGAAATGTATGTAAACCTGTGTTGGTGGACAGAACGGTGTGTGATCAAGCCCTTTGAGGGCGAAACGCGTCACGTCGGGTTTATGAGAATAATAAACCCCTTTTGAATGTTCCTTGGACTTCGGTGGTTTTTGTATTTGTTCCAAGAGTGCATTTGGAACTCAGTTTTACTTAAATATTGATTCACTGGCGTCTCCACCGGCAACGCGCCACCCCTCGATGGGCTACGATCTCCGAGAGGAGTGCTTTCATTTTGGATATATATATATATATATATATATTTTTTTCACTGGAAAAACAAAGGTTAAACCACTGAATTTCACCAGTTATAGTTATCTCAAGTAACTATAACTCGTGCCCAAAAAGTAACTATAACTAGTGCCCCCGCCACACACAGTGTAGTCTTCAATGATGTCATTGCAGATGTTGCAATATGTGAGGTAATTAGCAGGGCATATTGCCGGCACAAGTTATAGTTACTCCAGGGCACGAGTTATAGTTACTAGTTATGATGTGTCTCAACTGACATTTTCACCTAACTATAACGTCCCTTTAATTTTTGTTTTTTTGCAGTGAATTTCCAAGTTTTTTTAAATATAAAGTAATATATTATTACAATTCTTACTATAAAGTCACTTTAACCTGTTTTTTTCAGTGAATTTCTATGATTTTTTTAAGGTAAAGTAAGATGCCCTCACCATGCGCAGAATGAGGTTGGGCACCCCACCCCGCGGGCGCTCAATCCCCTACAGGGTATGGTGCATAGCGTGGGTTTGGGTGTAGGGCCTGGTCTGCACCAAGGACCCGCACCCAACTCCCCCAAAAGCACGCATGGTGGACTATGTGATTTAACATTATAAAGAGTGTCATTTCAATTAAGGCAAACCTACTAACTTTGTCAAAGGGTCAGAACACCATAAATATAAACAGCGGGCCTATTGCCTTTATCAAGGGATTAGTAAATCAGCTTATATAAAGCAGACTTCTTGTCTTTGTCAAAAAGGCACAAATATTCATAATCAAGTGTATATTTTAAAAAAATTCACACAATGCAATGTTTAATAAAAGTAATTGTCTTAAAATATTTCCAATAAAGCCTTTTTTAAAAAAAACAATATTTTGTCTTTGAATCTTTTTTGAAAAATGTTTCAGTCCACAAAGTGCAGTCATAGAAACAATCACAAGAGATCCCCACATTCCAGCTGAAGAGGGTAGAGCACCATCTTGCAGCACTTTAAAAAATATGGTAAGCTCTACCAGGGTCAAGAATTCAATGACCCAGGAAACTTACTGGGTTTTGTTTTAAGTTGTTGAGGGACTCTCTGCAGCCTTCACAACATCAAAAAACGTTTGTTGATGCCCCTGCCTAGCTGAAGCAGTGAATGTGAAATGAGCGACTACTCAACTCATTTCACATTCAAAAGTGTTTTTAATTATTTTTTTATTTTTATTTTTTTTAATCTGGGGAAAGCGTGAGCCCAACTCCCAGGTCCATCACTTTCTTTTTTTAATGGGGAGGTGGTATGCGGCCCCCCTTCCCAAGGCATGAAAGGGCCAAAGAGACCCCACCCCCGATCCGTCATTTATTTTTTGGAGAAGGAGCATGCAGCCCTCCTGCATGAGCTACCTAAGGGCCCCAGGGACCCGATCGCTGGGGTGATCATTTGTTTTCGGGAGCGTGGTGTTCACACTCCCTCCCTAATGAATGAATGAATGAATTAAATAACACTTCTAAAGCGCCTAGCTACCCGAAGGCATCCCAGCGCTGAACGATTCATAGAGGTGAAAGGGACACCTAGGGGAAAAGCCACGTCTTTAGGAGTTTGCGGAAGGCCAGATGATTAGGTTCCTTCCGCAGGGGCAGAGGGAGTGTGTTCCAGAGCCTGGCGGCATTATAGGAAAATAACCGTCCGCCACTTCTGGCCTTTTTGATCCTGGGAACAACTGCTAAGGAAAGATCATCTGAACGCAGATGCCTATTGGCTCGATAGGGCTGAATCAAGGAAAGATTGATTGGAGGACCATTCCCTCCAAGCGACCTGTGAGCAATACACAGGGCCTTGAAGCGGATTCTCTCCTGAATAGGAAGCCAATGAAGGGACCGCAAAGCGGGCCTTGCCGACTGACGGGACGGGATCCCCATGAGCATTCTTGCAGCACAATTCTGCACAATCTGAAGCTTTACAGTTACAGAACTTGGCGCACCTAAATATAGAGCGTTACCATAGTCCATCCGTGACAAGACAAGTGCCTGAACCATCAGTTTTCTGGCCCGGAAGGGAAGAAGAGGAAGCACTTTACGGAGCATCCTAAGGATGCCGTAACACGAGGCTGCAACCTTCCAAGCCTGAACTTTAAAACTAATCCACATGAGGGCCCCAGTGACCTAGTCCCTGTGGCTGATTTTCATTTGGGGAGGGGGCATAGGGCCCTTCTCTGAGCCTCCAAAGGGTCCCAGTGACCCCATCTCCTTGGCTGGTGCTTTTTTGTCTGGGGAGAGGGCCATAGGGCCCCCCTGCCTGGGTCAGGTAAGGGCCCTGGGGACCCCATCTCCCTGGGCCAATCTTTTTTGGGGGAGGGGGCATGGTGTCCCCTTATCCAGGCCCGACAAAGGCCTTTGGGATCCGAAACTCCGGGGTTGATGCCATTTTTTGACAAGTGGGAATGGGGCCTCTTGTGAGCTATCTAATGGCCCTGGGGACCGCATCCCGGTACCTGATGATAGAAGTGTCCCAAGGACCTCATTCCCTGAGACTCTGCAATTCCCTGCCTGCAAGAGCACAGGCAGGAAGAACTTCAAATCCCTGCCCACGTTCTTGCAGGCAGGGAACAAAGGTTTGCTCCCTGCCAGCGAAAGCATAAAGAGCTGCTCCCACCAGGTGAGAGCAAACCACTGCAGCCAGCTCTCTCCACACCATGATGCGTGCAGGCAGGGGAGCTGGCAGGGGAAGCTTGGGTCTTGGGGCCTCCCCACACACCCCTACAGGCTCTTATTGCAGCAGGTGTCTCAGGTGGGCACCTGGGCACCCATGGCGTTTTTATGTGTTGCGGCCCCGGGGTATTGGGTCTCCAGGGCCTGTCAACGGCTCAGGGAGGGGTGCTGCATGCTCCTCTGCCTTTAAAATGAGTTACAACCCCAGGGATATGGTCCCCAGGGCCTGTTAATGACTCCCATTCCCCGGGACCATTGTTTATTTTTTGGAGACGGGGCATGCAGCCTCTCCGCCCTGAACCATTTAAGGGCCCTGGGGACCCCATCTCCCAAGGCCAATTTTTTTTTAAGTGGAGGTGGTGTGGGGCGGCATTCCCTGAGCCTCCAAAGGACCTCAAAGAGTCCCAGGGGACCATCGCCTTTGTCTGGTGCTTTTTTACTGGGTAGGAGCGGCATTGGTTCCTCTTCAATAGGCCTGGTAAGGGCCCCTGGGATCCCATCTTCCGGGGCTGATGCTTTTGATAGGTGAGCTTTGGTCAGCTCCAACAGGAACAGGATAATCCAAATTACTAACCCAGGTCACCTCTGAATGGAAACACAAGTAACTCCAAAATGTCCGGCATATCAAGGCTTCATCAGTGAGGTGAAGTTTAAGTTATGTGGCACAGCAAACCGCGGGCCAGCGTCTGGGCATACATTTTGCACTAATTGGCAGCACACTGAGAAAACAAAAAGGAGAGTGGAAGCTTTAATTAATCACAGCCATTAGTAATTACTTGGGGCCACATCCCATCCCATCATTTCTCTACAAGCATGCACGCAACATCACTCTGCTGACCGCAATCTACTAACCACCTTTAAACCACCATCAACAACATCCAGATTTCGATCCTTCAGTCCTATAGCCCTCTCCACTGGCATTCACTCCCAGGCTAGTTCCAAGGAATCTATTCCACACTTTCTTCAAGACAATCCAGAAGACAATCCTCCTTCAAGTGCAGTCCCACAGTGATCCCTTCCCATTCACTTGCGTCTTACATTTTGTACACTTCATATATTTTGTTATAGTGTTTGCTATATATAGGCCCAGCTTCATCCTCAGGTACCACATTACCACCAAATGTTTCAGTCCATGCTGATTTAGGTACTGTGCACTGGTGTCCTCTTCAGTTGAATCACACCAATATCTATGCCGAGGATGGGTTCAAAAGAGGGGTGCCAGCACATTATTTTTCGCCTTCTCATTGTCTCTTGAGATATTTCCAGCTGCTGATGCTTGCATTGTAAGTTTTTTATTAGTCTTTTTTAGCAAGCCAGTTTTCCAATCAGTGTTGATATTATCCCATTAGCAGTAAGATACTTACATTTGCTACATTTTATTCTGCTTTTCACAAGCCTGCCTAGTGCACTATCACATATGATACCATCTCCCATAACTGTCTTTTCAGAATATTGCATTGTGGGGTTTGTAGTTTTTCTTTTAAAACTTTTATTTCAAAACCCCAGCATGCCAAGTGCTATTTGCTGAAATGCCGGAATTGGCTGCAGCAGTTTTAGAAGAGATGGAGCCACTTGTCAGCTATGGGTTACATTTTACAAAGTTGTCTACTCCTATATTGCTCCTATGGACTGGTAGACAAAGTGCCATATTTATAGGTATATCCTGTGCCACAAATTCATACAACACAGGCTCTCAGTCACTCATACACATATATCCCATTCATACGCAAGCATGTGCATCTATTCCCAAAGACCACTCCATCATTGACACATTGTAGTCCTGTCATATGCCCTTAATCAAAGTATTTTGTTCAAACCATAGAATTTGGCTCTATGGACATAGGGCTTAAAGTAAAAGAAGCTGGGCTTGGGGGTGTCTGGTTACACTGCATGAGTTGCTTGGTCTTCGGTAGTTCAAAATGATTTTCACTGATCAGATTTAGCTCTCACTACAGGACAGGTTGGAGAACCGTGCACTATAAAGGAAAGAGAGGAGATGAAGGACTGTTGTACACTCTCTGTAAACATGCATAAACCTACAAGAAGTACAAAACTCTTAGAAGAAATAGCCAGAACTCTACGAAATTACCATACATTTATGTACTCATGTGGCATGATAAATCTTAACCTACTTAGAAGGATATGGTTCATTACAGGGTTCCACATGTAGCACTGGGAAACATCCGAGAGTGCTATTGTTCATTGGGTGTACAGCCTCCTACTCATAGGTTCATTAGTTTGGGTAAGGTTATGTCCCTTATACCGACATTTATGTTCTCCTGTTGTTAAATTGTCACACCTATATTAAAACTGTGTGTGGGTGCACTGAAAATGTTTTTACTGGTGTCTCCCTACCCGTAGCTGCCAAGGTTTCAGATTGCTATGTGTGACATTTTCATAATTTCAGTGTAGTTATGAGTGACATTTCAACAACCATGAGTGACACTTTCTCGCAAGCAAAATCAAGCAATGAAGACGAGGCAAACATAAATATCAGAAATTACACCAGTTTGAGCAACAAAAAAATCTAAGAAGATCTTAAAACTACTGCAAAGCACCAGAAAACAGGAGAGGGAGGTGCACACATTACAGCCAGCCAGGACGCTCTATTAGGCTTGACTATAGTACTGCTTGTTCAACCCTAACAAAAGTGACTACCAGCACTGCTGAGCGGGATTCCATCCCGGTCAGTGCGCCGCTGCCTGCTGCCTGCTGCCCAGCCCCGCAGCACCAGATCACACCTGCAGGCTGCGGCTGTCACAGAGCTACTACAAACACCAGCCTCTTGACTAAGTGATGCCGGCCTTGCTGAAAGTTGACCAGCACCAGTGTGGTCACTGCGCGCTGGCGCACTGACTAGGGCTGCCTTGGACTCCAGAGCTCTCTAGATCCTGGAAGGAGGTATTACCGGGCAGTTCTCTATAAATCGTTGTGCAGCCCGAGCCTGCATCCCACCTAGTGTGGGTCCTGTAGGATGGCGTGAGGTTGACCACTGCTTAGAGGAGGTTGCTGTGTCTGGTGCCTGTTCTGCATGCCTTGTGATCTTTGCCCAGACAAACAGAGGAGCTGTCCTTGGCTGGCAGATTGCCTCCACAAATATCATCTAGGTGTTCCACAGCCCCGTGGCCCCTGCATTTTGCTGGGTGGTGATAACAGTGGGGAGGCAAAAGCCCAAGGGTAGACATCAGCATGGGCGCTTCTCGGAGGCAGGGTACAAAGCCGTCAACCTCGGACAGTTCTCATCCCATCAACGGGAGCCAGCATTTGGGTTTTTATTTAGCTTGTTTGAAGCGTGGGAGAGAAGGTATCTCAGGGCACCGGCACTGGAAGATGGATTTGGATGTGGAATTGTGGGGAAGCCTTGCAGCTAAGGGCACTTCTCATTTTTCTTGGGTGGCTCGGGAGCTTGTGGCAAGCAGTTTTGTGGCCTGGCAGGACATTTTGGCCTAGTTGTGGAGTGTGCCATTGCCTGCTGCCCAGACCCACAACGCCGGATCACGCCGACGGGCTGCGGCTGTCACGGGGCTACTACAAAACAAGGCTCTTAGGTGACGCAGATGCTGGCTGTGCTGAGGGTTGGACCGGCATCGGTGTGGTTGCCGTGCGCTGGCGCTATGGTTGGGCAAATTTTAAAAGGAACAGTCACTTACTTGGTTTTGCTTGGGGGGGGGCGGAAATTTGTGTGGGCTGCGACAACTGCTGCTGTGCCAAGCGCCAGCCCGGCCATGATTCTGGGCCTAGCTTGTCAGCTGCACTGTAGTGTGGACTTGTGCTCTGGGCTGTTGGGCCACTCACTCAGCCGCCAGCACCTTGGGTGGGTCAGATGGCTCCCTCCGGTTGCTGGTAATTATAAAATAATTAACATGGTATGGAAGGAGCAGCGTTGCCATTGCCAGTGCAGCTGCTGCCTGCCAAAATTTTATTCATTAACTGCCCGCTCGCCGCGGCGCCGCGAGCTGGACGTGATCTCACCTCTGCCTGTTGCGTGTGCCACAAACTTCACCCCAGGCTGTGATTGTTCTCTCCATAGTAGCCAATGGGTACTCAGACTCACAGCAGTCTTATCTATCAAAATATGCCGGTGTCGGGGGAATGAATGATCCTATATTGTTACATTGTAACCAGAGTAACAGCTGCTAGAGCTGCAGACTCTGAGCAAGCCCCCCCGGGAGCAGTGCGTACGGCACGCTGCCTCTCCAGTTTCAGTGCCTTAGTATGGTGATTACTAGCGCTCCTTGACAGTTTAGGAGGCGCTATTATATATGACTTCGCATTTCAGTGCGGTGATGCGGACCACCACACTGAAATTCGTTAGTCTAGTGCCTGATGCATGGTACTTGGCAGGGCTGCCTACCACAAGATTAAAAACAGGAAGGGTCAAGCAATCAACCCTTCCTCTTTTTCTGTCAACATGTTTCAGTGCTTGGCTATTGCCCCAAAACAGTCGCTTGCCTTCCTCAGGACTACAAGTATCTCAGATCAAATATTGTGAAACAGTCCCTGGTTTATATTTGGGTATGTTAAGTAGAGGCAGTCAATGTAGCCATTGATTTCTCATAAGATGGGGCAACAGCATTCTACACACCCCTTCTTAGAATAGGTACAACTTTGGCAGAAGCACTTCATGTTTTCCTCCTTTAGAGGATGGATACAGTTAGGCCACAGGAAAACTTTCTCCTTCACAGGACCACTATAAATCGGGCAGCTGCAGTGCAAGATTTACTTCCTCATATAACATGTACAGCATGACAGAAGAAAAGAAAGTTTCCCTCTCTCACAAAACGCAACAAGTGCAATTTTTCATTCCTTGCAGAACCGATTCAGCAGATCATATTAGTTCAAGCTTTATCACTCCAGAACATGTACAGTTACGGAATGAGAGACATGTAAGTCACTGAGAGAAATGTATTGGTAGATGAGTTAGTGAATATGCGCAATGTGACACCATTCTCAGCATCCTGATGGTCCTATTGCTGTCAAAAGGAGACCTGCAGTTTGGGTTGATGCTTTGGTTTTCCATGCATTGAGAATTAGCCATTACCTAGCAGGTCATTGGTATTTGGAGTAATCCAGCCACAGCCTAAATAACTATTCACTAGACAGGCACACAGTTAACAACCTCTTCCAAAAAGGTTTTGAATGCATACGTGCCAGATGCTGTGTAGTCCTAGCTTCGGTGTTGCACCTGTTCAAAATGTTGGGACTGTGTATCTTTTATTTAACTTTCTCCAACTTTATGCCGTATGCCTTTTAGGAATGTTTCTGTTTGTATTCCATAAGCAATAAACAAGAATCAGCATGTTTTAAAGTGGGCATAAGCAACGCATTTACAGTGTGATAAAGGACTTTTGGGAACAACCTCTTCTTTTTGTTCACTGCCAATTTGTAATAATTATGTTCTAAAATTATCTTCCAGTGGCCTGTCTAGTTGTTAAACTATGTCAATTACATTACAGTTTTAAACACACACATGAATACATGTGTGACACACACACACGCACACACACACACATATATCACCAAACTCCAATTCAGTATTATGTGAAACAGGAATGGCACTCCTGGCAATGTGCAGAAGATTTATTATATGGCATAAACAAAGCATCTACGTGTTTCGGCTGTTTAAGCCCTTTCCATGACAGCCAAAACATGGGAACACTTTGTGCCCCCCTGTGAGCATGCACACCAATACCTGCACGCATGGACTGCAGCAGTCCATGTCATGCAGGAACTGCCTTTGACGTTCTCATTGCGAGGCCTATTTCATAACCATTGCCATGGGAACGCCAAAGCACCTCCCGCCAGACAGGAGAAAACTCCTAATATGGCAGGCGGTTTGTACATGGGTTTGAAGGTGAGGGTGCGGGGCGGTCCTGCTCCTGCACTGCCAAACTCATAATAAAGCCCTTTGTTTTCATCAGATAATAAATCTTTTGCACATTGCCTGGAGTGCCGTTCCTGTTTCACGTAATACGGAATTGAAGTTTTGTGATATATGAGCGCTTGGGTGCAAGTACTGATACGAGCAACGCCAGTGTTCTAGAGCCTGTCGGCACAAGCAAGCCTGTTTTATATATATATATATATTCCAAACAATCCAAGTCCTGATTAAACAACGGGACGGCACTCTAAGCAGTGTTTCACTTCTCTTAATCCAACAATACGGCAAAAGTAAAGCATTAGACACATTTCAGCTTTCTCAGCCTTTGTCACGAAGCCGACATAATAAATGCATAAAGTATTTAAACACTCTCCTCAGGTTATTAACATCAAGACAGGACTTAACATCAGTCCGTTAATATCATTGCCATCTTTAAATATGGTACAATATACATCAGGCAATGCATTTGTGTCCAGGTGGTCAGCCCTATTGAGCTCCTAAACATGAAGATTAAACATTCTATAACAATTAAACTTTTCTTTGACAGACATTTGTGAAAAACGATAACTTCCTGTCACTAGATATATGTAGGCTAGGTCATTAAAAATAGTGAATACTGGTTATGTTCATCACATTTATTTATGCATTGTGTTTAGAATTGTGCCCCTGTGGGCAAATATAAGCAAGCTACACAATTGACAACTATCTCCTCTCGGATTTTGCCAACACAAAGCTCTGGTTGAGGCTCTTTGCGTGCACGTGGACTCAGGGAAAGTAAATCGGTTCACTGGGATGAACCTGGTCCCTATATCCGACCTTTGCTCCATCACTGTATGCCTGAACCTGTGACTGTGACCCAGTCCAGTACAACCAGATACCGGTGAGTGGCACTTTGTGCTTTGTGGTGCTATTTTCCCCTAGACATTTAAAAAACATAACTCAGGTTTTACTTATAGGATTTCTGTCATTTTGGTTTCATTTCATTGTTTTAAATTTACTCTATCGTTATAATTTTATTTTAGGTTTTTCTTGTGTTGTGCTTTCACTCTACTGCTCTTTGAGTACTGCGTAAGTACTTTATACATTGCCTGTAACGTAAGCCTGCCTGCATTTGTGCCAAGCTACCAGAGGGTTAAGCATAGGTTATTTACTTACTTTTGTGGTTCACACTGACAAGGGTTGTGTTATCATTTGAGTATGGCTTCCACCCCTCTCAATTAGTACCCCAAGGTCTTACAGTTGTGGTGAAGATGGAGTTGGGCAATGTGAGAAGCCAATCATGATTTATGAAGTGGTAGACATTTTGCATACCTTTGACAGCATACTACAACATGAAAAATCCTTTTAAATGTGGAAAGGTAGATTCTGGGATGCATACAAATCGGGTAGTGTCTCAAAACACTTACAAAACTTCTTGCAGGAATGGCTTTCCTCTATATAGCAAGAATACTTAATGGGAAGTAGTTTTGGTGCTCTGAAATGCGGGATCCAACGTAGATTAGCTTAGCCCTGTTGCTTAATAGTGAATTGAACCACTGAATGAACTGTAATATGCCCTGATGCCCAATACATCCTATGTGTAGATGCAACAGCTTGCTCTAAAAAAATTCTTGGTAATTGTAGGTTTGTGATTGGGTGACATGTAGCAAGTTTGACAAGGTGCAAGGTGACTTTTTTGTGAAGTCTTGAGGGTGCCCGGAAAGATGCTCTGCAGAAGGCATGCATTGAGCATTTTGAATATTTGTATGACATGCCTTCATAGCAGGTGGCCTTCAGACACTGGAGTACATTTACGACATTTTTAATAAGAGGATGATAACAGGCTTGCATTATTGGTACCCAGCATAGTAGAACTGAAGTGTAGATGTTAGATAGTATGTGCTGTCTCCATGATGCTTGATTTTCCCAGTCTTGCCTTTGAAGAAATTGTTGATGGAAAAATACTTTTGCTTGAAATGGGTGATGGTGAGTCCAGATGATGTGTGTAGGCAATGATTGGCTGCTATGAAGAGCTCCTTGCTCTTGAAGGCTTTCTAAAGCTGAAATGTGATTTGTAGCGCTCAGGTTGATTATATGGTACCTTTCACCAGACAGAACTGTTTTCAGGTGGTCATTTCATCATATTGCTTTGTATATCACCATATTATTTCCTGTTCTCCGATATTGTATTTGGTATGAATGTGTTTCTTGGTGTAGTATGGGATGGATTCTTTAGTTGTTATGGTACAAACATTCAAAGTAGTCTGTGTTTGCTTTCAACTGGATCTGGAATCCAAGGAGGCTCTAATGTCTTGGAGGACATTTGTGAAGGGTCAGTCTGTCGTCAGTTTTTTGTCTTACTTGACTTTTCATTTGCATTGGTTGGTCAGTGCATAGTTTCACAGGTCGATGGCAATGGCAGTATGGTTGGTTGAGTCGGGCTGCTGTGATATGGCAGATGGCAGTAACCATCAACACTCAATGACGAAGACATGTGCTGTGTGATGCAGACCATGTCCAGCTAATCGAGGAAAATATCCTTCATGGTCATTACAGATGAGGCTTTGGCAAGCTGAAGTCACCACTAAGATGAAAAAAGATATTTAAATCATTTGATGATATCCACTATTTCCGTTGATTAATATCAGGTTGAACCCCAACTTCATCACAAGAACACCATTTTCAGTCCTGGTTTCTGAGGGTAACACTTAAGGGGTCAGGTTGTGTGTGATCAACTGCCAGCTGCTCACAGTGGTTGTAGGTCTTAGTTTCATGCCATCTACTGGTAGACTACCACTAGTCAACAAGCTGGAGTTGCATATTGGTAATATGTTTGTTCCTTTATTCTTCTCCTGAGAGGAAGAGCAGATAGCAGTAGTGGGGAAGGAGGAAAGCACAGTAAGTAGGAAGCTCTTCAGTAGTTTCTGATTTCTGAAGAGGCTATGTTTTCACTGATTCTATATAGCTTTTACTCAGATAATACAGGTCCTAGCCTCATATTCTTTGTAAGGGTAAACAAGTGTTTTGCAGTCCCTCTATGTTGACAGAAAAGCATAGTGAAAGGAGCTTTTGTATGAGAAATATATCCAATAAGCCCTTATGTTGACTGAAATAGTCAAATAGGTTTTTTTCTGTTGTGCCCACAATTCTCAATATGGTACTTAATTAGGGCTTAAAGTTTTCTTTTATAAGAGTTTTCTCTTATTAGATTTTGGTTGCCAATTTTTCATAGTTTTGTTCATTTAACTATTTACAACTTTATCAACATGTCTTTTGAAGTATGTCCTCTAGAACTAGTATGAAGAGGCAGGTTACAAAAAGCATCCACAAATTGCACACCAACTTTTTGCGACCTTTGTCTGATTTTGCGATACAACCTATGTACTCATAGGTCATGTTGCAAAATCTCCAGTCACAAGGGGTCAAGGGTCCCAGAACTGCCTACCTAATTATTATTAATTAGGTTTCTATTTGTGAATGGCTACAAACAGCAGATCAACATCACTGTGTGTGTATGTCCAAATGAGAAACTCATTTGGAAAGACATCACAGAATAGGCAGTGCCTGCTCCCACAATGTCACCGACATAGTACTCAAGGGGACGCTGTTCACTTTGATGTGTTGGTAACTGATACATGGTTTGTGACCACTGGCACTTACCTTACCGATTCACAGTGAGGTAGGAACACCCTTAAACCAGTCAAAAATGTATTTGTAACTCACCAAAATAAGTTTAGTAGATTGTAAAAAAAAAAAAATTTGCATTTGCTAAATGGTTTCATTCATCTGGCTATAGATTTCCAATATTATGTACATATCAGCTCATCAGATACTTGCATGACAAAATTCCAGTCGCACTTCAACCTTCATGTTTACACCCTACACAACATTTAAGCACCCCAGATCATCCTCATTTCTAGCCAGAAAAGAACATTTTTCTTCTATTTCTACATCTATACTTTTTTTTAACATACCTATAAAATGTTTCCTTCTTGTACCATCTTTGCCGATTACAAAGGTCAGAATTGCCAGCTGAACCTTGTGAACTGGTTGCAAGTCATTTCTTGACCCTACTGGTCGTCACCAAAGACGTTTTAGGCATGGACATGGGCAAAATACCATCCCTTTCTCGGAGCTCACTACACTGGTTCTGTCTAATCTCCCTGTATCTCTCCTACATTAACTTGACATCTCACACCTAATCTCTATATTTGCTTCACCTCTCTATCTTTCTAGCCATGTTTCTGCTACCTTAACTCTCTCTCAACCCTTTCTCTCTACCATACATCTCCCTCACTACCTCATCTCTCTTGACCCCAACTCTCTGTCTCTCTTGCTATCTAACCACTCAGTTTACCTCACAATTAGTTCACTACTTCACCTCTCCACTCCCATTTCTCTAGTTTTCGCTCTGTTTTCTTTCCTTCACCTCGCTGCATAGCTTACTCCTTTCAGGTTTTCTACCTGTATTCATTTTTCGCTATCATCAACTTGTCTCTCTCTTACTATCTCTCTCTTTATCTTTCTCTCACCCTCTCACTGTCATGAAAACATATCTCTCTCTGGGCCACCGTCTCGATCGCAGCTCACCTCTTACACCTCAACTAGCTCTCTCAACGTCTCTCTTTATAGTTCTCTCTCACTCACCATCCCATCAATTGTTTCTATCTCACAACTGTCTACCCTTTATTCAAACCTCTATTTTCATTATCTATTTCACATATGCCTCTCATTTTCTTCTTTTCACTCTACCCATCTCTCTGCCTTTCTCTCTTACCCACAACTCTTTCCCGAACCCATTTTAATATACCTCTACCCGTTTTGCTGTCCCTCTACCTTGCCTCTCTTTTTTCTTATTTCACTTTCTCGCTCTACGTCTACCTCTCGCTGCCTTTAGCTCTACTGTTCTCCTCTGCCTTGTTCTACATTTCCTTCTCCTTATCTCTAGCTATTTTTCTACTACTCTGTCTCTAAATCTTCCTCTTTGTACCTCTCATTATCTTTCCTCGTGGTTACCTCACCTTTCTTTTAATACTTTACTTCTCTCTCTGTCTGATAAATCTTTCTATTTCATTTCTATCTCTACTGCCTTCACTCTGTGCTACAATTGTAAGCGACATGTGAATGTCTTAATTTAATATCATGCACTAACTAAACACATAACACCTCAAATCTATCAAAACACAGAACAAGTCAGCCTTGGCAAGTTTTTCCTACAGAAGGACTAACAGGTTGGTTAGACACTGAATTCCACATAAAATGCTGTTGTAAGTAATAAAATCTACGTCCAAACTCAATAATTAATGCTTGGTACTGTACGACTGGCAGAGACCAACCAGCTTGCAGTTTTTTTGCATGCCGTCATTTTTCAAGTTTTAACATATTATTCAATATTGCCTGGCATCATGAGGACTCGAATTAGCCAAAAAGCATAATAACTTCAAAGCTGGCCAAAGCATATCTTGCCTGGGGTCGCACAAATCCTTAAGATGTTACTGGTCCTCAACCTAGGTTTTCTGTGGACAGTAAAATAAGGAAACCAAGCACTTGTCAAGAGCCACCACTCACGTTGTGTGAGGAGCTGGAAAATGTTGGCTGTCCCTTTCTTCCACACACTCAGTACCTCCACTTGGTTTTCGATGCTGGAGCCTTATCTGCCTCCTCTGACTGAAACTTCTTCTCGGCAGCACAGTTGTTGTAGACCCACCGGCCCTCAACCAGGACCCGTCAGATAAACAAAGCAACTGATCTTCTTCATCCATGCACCCAGGATCTGGAACAACATCTCTATCAGAAAAACAAAACAACTGGCCTTCTTCATCCATGCACCCAGGATCTGGAACAGCATCCCTATCAGAAAAACAAAACAACTGGCCTTCTTCATCCATGCACCCAGGATCTGGAACAGCATCCCTATCAGAAAAACAAAACAACTGGCCTTCTTCATCCATGCACCCAGGATCTGGAACAGCATCCCTATCAGAAAAACAAAACAACTGGCCTTCTTCATCCATGCACCCAGGATCTGGAACAACATCCCTATCAGAAAAACAAAACAACTGGCCTTCTTCATCCATGCACCCAGGATCTGGAACAGCATCCCTATCAGAAAAACAAAACAACTGGCCTTCTTCATCCATGCACCCAGGATCTGGAACAGCATCCCTATCAGAAAAACAAAACAACTGGCCTTCTTCATCTATGCACCCAGGATCTGGAACAGCATCCCTATCAGAAAACAAAGCAGCTGGCCTTCTTCATCTATGCACCCAGGATCTGGAACAGCATCCCTATCAGAAAAACAAAGCAGCTGGCCTTCTTCATCTATGCACCCAGGATCTGGAACAGCATCCCTATCAGAAAAACAAAGCAGCTGGCCTTCTTCATCTATGCACCCAGGATCTGGAACAGCATCCCTATCAGAAAAACAAAGCAGCTGGCCTTCTTCATCTATGCACCCAGGATCTGGAACAGCATCCCTATCAGAAAAACAAATCAGCTGGCCTTCTTCATCTATGCACCCAGGATCTGGAACAGCATCCCTATCAGAAAAACAAAGCAGCTGGCCTTCTTCATCTATGCACCCAGGATCTGGAACAGCATCCCTATCAGAAAAACAAATCAGCTGGCCTTCTTCATCTATGCACCCAGGATCTGGAACAGCATCCCTGTATCCATCAGCAGCGCCTTAAAAACTGCTACAATTTAGGAAAGAGAGAGAGTTCAAAAGCATCTCTTTAAAGAACACTAACTGCATCGTTGTAATAACAGTCTGCTAATCAGCTACTTTTCAAATCACTCGTTGACCTTGTCCTACCTTTTGACCCTGTAGAGAGCTCTTCTGCCTTTCAATAGGCTTGTGCTACACAAACACCAACATCATAGGTACCAACATGATACATAAGTGATACATAGAAGCCTATCCCATTTAAATCACACCTTTGACACTGTGGTTTCTGGCCCGGGACTGCCTTGTTTTGCGCACAACACGTTCTACCAAATTCATTATTTAGAATCAAATACAAGCCTTATCCAGGGTGCTTTTAACATGTAAGACTGGCACTGTTTTAATGCCACCGAGTAGCTAGTATGACCTTTAGGAAAGGTGCAAGCCAATTCCAATGTCACGATTTTAGTGTAAGGGGCAGCAGCAGTCATTTCTGTCCTGTTGATATGTTATTGCACTGCTCCTTACACAGGAGGAGGTCCAGCTCAAATAGGAGGCAGAAGTCCACCAACTCTGCTCAGATGGCAACCTGCTTAGGGATCCAGGTTTAATCGGCCCAAATTTGGAAGGAAGTTCACAGTTTCACACTGTGTTATACAACGAAGCTGAGAGCCGAGCAGACTGCCAGACGCCAGGGCTTGTTCTGCCCTTTTGTGTTTGTGATGCCTGTGTAATTGCTGAGTTTTCTCCAAACCACTGGTGTCCTCGTCACTCTCCATCTGGAAATCATTATCACTGGACTTGATGAGGGCTTGTTACCTACAACAGCTTATTTTTCATTGATTGTGCATCTGGCAGGCCAGCTGAATTAGCATTCGACTGCTTCCAGTGCATGTTGCTTTGGGTCCTGTCTGTGGTTATTTTGATCTATAAATACTTTTGTAGATGAAGGGGCACTGGTCGTGTCTGCTTGAGATATATATGTCTTCTTTTCTTCCAGAGCATTACTGCAGGGTCTTGGAAGAGCCTACTCTCTGGCGCTTTGCTTGGCGCCTGAGAGGTGGTGCTAGTCTGTCTCGCAGTTAATGCTCATTGTACTCTTGCACCTGCATGAAGCTCAGACTGTGCTCTGCCAACTCTCCTTTATTCAAAGGTGCTGTGTGTTGTGAGTGCAGATTTCTTTCCCACATTGCATTCGAGTTTTGATTGTTGTAAATCTATTGACCACGTCTGATATTTGTTC
Source organism: Calotriton arnoldi (assembly GCA_963921515.1). Taxonomy (NCBI): domain Eukaryota; kingdom Metazoa; phylum Chordata; class Amphibia; order Caudata; family Salamandridae; genus Calotriton; species Calotriton arnoldi. Next base: position 2,287,840 of record CAWUFW010001273.1, read on the forward strand.
CCAAAGTAGGGTACAAACCCTCCAATACCTTGTGTGCCGGGCTGTACTTTAGTGCATATGTTATGCATATGCAGGCAAATATTGATTTTCTTGTCCTGAAGTCAATCTTGCAGTACGTTTACGCTGTGTTTAAGAGCCATAGTGAAAAGGTGCATGCATGCTATCTAGCACAGGTTTTGTACTGGAAGCATACCAGTTCAATACCAAATCCTATGTCTAGACAAAGTTTATAACATCCCACACAATGGATGAGTACAGTGCAGCACACATACAATGTGTGAAATGTTTGGAGAAATAAAAACATTTCTTCGACTTTGCGTCTGCTTCAAGGAGGCATTATTCTGTAATGCAATAACCGATCTGACAATCGTAGTAAATTGGGCTTCGCATCAAAAACGTTGGGCGCTTGCACCGTAATGCCCAAATACTACCAATGTATCCCTCCCTTGATCTAAAGTGACGCAAAGCAGCTCAAATTGCAATTTGCACCAAGAAAATTTCACCTTTCCAATGCAAAATTGCTTTTGCGCTGAAAAGTAATTTCAAGACTTTGCACCCCTGTGAACCATTATGCATGACTGTGCAGCAGCATAAAGTCATTGTAAATCTACCCCTGAATGTTTTATTATATGTAACATACTTATTTCAACATAACTTACCAAATAAAAGCACAATGGGACAGTTGTGCAAAGCTCTTTTGCAGTTACAAACCCTGGGGCAGATTTACAATGAAAGTGACTCAGTGCATTCCGCAAGCCATTTGGCTGCGCCGCACTGAGTCACTTTCAAAGCACAGGGATGCGACATATTTACAACAATATGTCACATCTCTGTGCTTCCCCCTGCGCTGGCGCACAAACTGCAGCCATGCGCCGGCACAGGCACCCTTGCACCATGGTGCAAGGATGCCTGCGTCGTGGGGAGATTGTTTTTGTGCAGGAAGGGGGTCCTTCCTGCACAAAAACAATCACTGCAGGCATTTTCCTCTTTCAATGCGTGCTGCAGAATGCATTGAAAGAGGAAAAAACGAGGAGAAATAAAAACATTTCTCCTCGTTGCGCCTCCCTACGCCTCCCCCGGGGAGGTGTAGGATTCACACGCATTTCCAGATTTACAATTCCTCGTAAACCTGGAAATGTGTATCGTTCCATGCGTGTTGCGTGGGAATACCCACAGCAACACCCTTAGAACGCCCCTTTCACGCAAAGTGCTGCGTGTAAAGGGGCCATTTTTACAAGGACAGGAAAAGCCATGCAGGGTGGCTTTTCCTGTCCTTGTAAATATGGAGCAGTAAGATACACCACCAGTACGTCACAAAAAGTGACGTACTGGTGGCGGAGGGGGCTTGTAAATCTGCCCCCCTGTATTTTGCAAAATCACAAGATTTGGAAACTTTCCCCTTTTGTGAATAGTGTCAACTGTCTCATGGGCGCAGGCCATGTTCTACTGTCTGCTCCCCCTCAATATTTTCCTAAGCGGGAAACTTTTTTAAGTAGCACTGGTTCATTTAAGACTGCTTAAAAAAAGAAAGTTTCAATTTGGGACTTTCGGGGCGTGGCCAAGCAAGATGGCCAACGTGCCCCTCAGAAGCTTTCACCAAGGAGAGCACGATCCTACCACATCCTGGCACACTTGGGTCACTCTGACTCCTAATATTTGCAAGATTATACACCCCGATACCTGAGGCCCTCTGCAGTTTTTTTAAAAAGACCCCCACCGCTGATTTGGGGGGGTGAAGGCGCCTTTGAGTTGTCAAGGCCACAACCCGACCGCTGGGAGGCTCTGCAGCCGTGAGGTGAGGCGAATCATGCGCTGAAGTTGCCCTCGAGCGGGGGGCATCGCCTGGGCACCAACGACTGATCTCTGGGGCTGAGGAGCCTCTGGACGGTGGAGGAGGAGGGAGACAAGGGAGGTGGGCACACCACTGATGAGGCACCGTAGACTGCATTTGGAAGCCGTGGGTGGCTGTGGGGGCCTGCGAGGGCCTGGCGGTGCCCTTGAACATAGCCAGCCTGGGCCATTGGAACCTGCTGATGCATGAAGGAGCCAAGAGCCTACTGTGATCTACTAGACGGCGGGTGGCACAGACGCAAGGAAGTGGTGCATGCCCTGACTACCGTTGAGTCTGGGGACTGGAGGGCCATTGAGACCTGCGTTCAACGGGCCTGGGTGGTGCGTTCTGCTGGCTATGGGTGCCCCAGCATGCTGCACGCTGTCACAGAGAGTGCTGCTTGCCGCTGGAATACTCCTGCGGCCTGCCCCTATACACACGTGGTGCACAGGATTCTGCTGTGTGAGCTTGTTTGCGGTGCTGGTGGGGCCCGTGCCTGGAGGCGCCAGACTAGGGGGCCCTGCGGGTCTATCTCCCTGGATTGTGTCAAATGGTGGAATTCTGCTGTGTGAGCCTCCGGTGAGTCATACTGGTGACTGCTGCCCCTGGACTGATTGTCCCCAAGGATAGTCGCACAGTAGTTGAGGGGCCACACCGATTGCTCTCCTCCGCAGCTGCTACATGCGCCAGACTGCGAGGTACTTGTTCCCTGTCTAATACTACCTCTTGGTCACGGGGACATTGTCTAACACCTACATCTGTGGTTTTAGGTCTGTGGCTCCGCAGAGGACTGAGGGCCTTTCTGCTGGGTTGCCATCCTGACGAAATCCATACATGGTGATGGTCAACGACCAGAGAGGCATGCAAATTAACAAAATTGTCCAATGCACCATGCCTGGCCCTGCCCAGCCGGAGGTGCGGCAGTGAGACCGGGTGAGTCCAGATCCTGTAGGACAGGTGCAGGGCACCGCCGAGATCCTAGCCACAATTAAGGGTCCAGGATAACACTAAAGTAAAGATGGACACATTGGTCATGGACATCAATCATTTGCTCCTGGACCGGAGCGAGGTTGCTGAATGAGTCACAGGCACTGAAGAGGATGTCAATATCTTTAAGCTAACTGTGAAGGATCTCCAGACTATGGTGGCGGGCCTGAAGTGTAGCATGACACAAATGGAGGACCGTCTTGAAGATGTGGAGGGGTGCTACAGATGGAACAACTTGCACTTTCTTGGATTTCCGGAACGAGAGGAGGGCCCCCTCTGAAGAACTCTTCCTTGAAGATTGGATCTTGTTGGTACACAAACCTAAACATCTCTCTAAATTCTTCTTTAGTGAACGGGCTCACAGGGCGCTGGTGCCACCGCCGCACCCTGGTGAGCCACCAAGGGTGCTCATAGCTCGTATGTTTAACTATATAGAGAGGGACACAAATCTTCAACAGCCCACAGCACCCCCCCCCCCCCACTATGGCCATACAACAATTCAGATCTTCCCTGCTTACACTCAGAGGATTCAAGATCTCAGAAAATCCTCTTGCAATTAAAAAACGGATGAGAGACAATAATATCAAGTAGAGCCTGATGTTCCCAGCCACTCTCCATGTCCAATAAGAGGGTAAAGTGCACTTCTACAAGTCGCCTTGGGAGGTGGTCGACTGGATGGACTCCTTGGGCAAGGTGAAAAGGAAAAACATAAATGGAGAAGAACACGCACTAACACGTTGTATGGTTTGTAAATTTGTTGCGTGCCTCTGGGGTTTCACTCTCTGGTCAAGAGTGTAAGTGAAGTACACGATGAAGTAGCGTCTCCTCATTAGAGGACGTCCCCCTGGGCACGGCTTAGAACCCACAGTGGGGTTTATTATAGAGTTAATGAATGCTAAGTACACAATGTTCAAATTCTTGATGAGACAATCTCATGTGCTGTATTTATTGCATGTTTGATATTGTATTTTCAAAGCTTTTGATATGAAGATGACAATATCAAACATGCAATAAATACAGCACATGAGATTGTCTCATCAAGAATTTGAACATTGTGTACTTAGCATTCATTAACTCTATAATAAACCCCACTGTGGGTTCTAAGCTGTGCCCAGGGAGATGTCCCCTAATCAGGAGACGCTACTTCATCAAGGTGAAAAGGAACCAGAATGGCAAGAACAGAGGCGCTGTGGGGTATGGCGTTCGGCCAGGACCCGACCATCGTCGACTAGGCAGCCTACACAGTAGATGGAGGTGCAGGGCAAAAGAATCTTGGTATGCCCCAGTGGCACCATACAGGCTGAGACTCTACCCCTGGAAACACAGAACCCTTTCTCACCACTGTGTTTCATCCAGGAGACACTGAGTGATGGTACGAACGTGAGGTGAACAGTCTACAAGAATAAAAACATAAAGACGACTTGTGAAAGAACTCAGGTAACGCCTCACATTGGCGGCAATGTTGCTGGACATGATCATTTTATGTGTATGTAACAGCACAGCAGACCTGGTTGTGTGTATTTTCTTGCTCCTTGGATGGGACTGCTCAGGGACTAGAACAGCACAGGTTGCTGAGTGCTCTTGCTGTTTGGGAGATCTGGTAACCTGAATCGATTCCACAAATAGGGCTTATTACGACGATACAGCAGAGCGGTGGTGAGGCAGTGCAAACCGCTGCGCCACCGCTCTGCCGAAGGTCACCTCTGCCCACCCGCCAGATTACTACTGTTTAGTGGTCTTGTGGGCGGGGGTGTGGCTGTTTCCCCTGTCGTGCCCTTTAAAAGGCGGCGGTGCTTTTTAAAAGGGCACTGCAATAGGAACGCCTCACAAGGTTCCTGCCTCGCATGGATTCAAAATCCATGCCATGCAGGAACCTATGTGCATGCAAACAGGGGGGCACATGATATGCCCCCCTGTGTGCATCCACTTATGTCTGAGGCAGAGGAGGGACCTGTAGGGCCCCCTTTGTTTCCTCTCTGCCAGGCTTTTTATGGTGGTGGAACCTCCATGTAAAGCCTGCCTGAGATAAACTCGTAATATGCTTGGCTGGACCATGGAGGACCCTCCAAGCATATTGCGGCCTCTAAACGCCGCTCCTATACCAGGGAATGGCGGAGCTGGTGGTCCTAGTGCGGTCCGACTGCCCGAGTCGTAATCGGGCGGTCAGACCACCAGTGCGGCGGTGGCTGGATCCGCCACTGCCGTGCCAACATGCGTCTGGCAGTCATTGGACTGCCAGATTCGTAATCTGGCCCATAATGTTTTTGTAGCACTTGAGTTGGGTTGAGTGCAGGGGGCGGGGGGCTGTGGGGCATGGTTTACTGCCCTTTCGACCATGGGTTGTGTTGGGAGGGACCGTAGATTCTGCCTGAAGGTGGGAAGAGGGGTGAGGTTCTATTTTCTAATGTTTATGTTGACCGTGTTGTTTGGGTATAGATTGATTGGGGGACACGCTTCCACGGGTAATGGGAACAATACGCTAGATCCTCGGCCTCATCGCTGGGTGTGGGTTGACAGGGTGCAATTACGATTTTCATATGGAGGGCCTGGGATGTGTAGTGTGCAGGGTTTGAATAGTCCTGTGAAGCGCAACAGGGTGCACGCATACTTTTGGAGATGCGGTATAGCAGTGGTGTTTCTTCAGGAGATGCATCTGTGGGGAGATTGCATCAAGTATTGAGGAAGAAGTGGAGGGGACAGATTTATGCTACATCCTACTCCGGTTACGCCTGAGGGGCCCTGATATGGATGGCCACAGGGGTCCAGTTTAAACACACATGCATTAGTGTTGATGGGGATGGGAGCTATGCTATCCTGGAGGGCCAACTTTATGTCAATGAATTCTGCTTTATTAATGTCCACACGCCCAACGTTGATGATGGTGACTTTATGGGCTCCGTACTGGCAGCCGCTCAGGTCCCCGCAATGGCAGAGGTCATCATGGCCGGTGACTTTAATTGTGTCCTGGATGGCCATCTATACAGACTCCCTCCCTGGCAGGGTACTAAGCCCATCATGTCCACTGCCCTTCACAGGCACAGATGTCTCTAGGCCTTACTGACATTTGTCGCATGCGACATCGGCACACACTTGCTTACTCTTGCTTTAGACCAGCGGTGGGCACATGTAGGCATTTGGATAATGTTTTCATCCCGACGGCCAGTGCACATGGGTGCTGGAACCACACTACCTGGCTAAATACATATCCGATCATTCATCGCTAAAGATTACATACTCCCTGGAGCGCGAGACACCCAGGGTGCCGTTATGGAGACTTAGCATGGATACGCTGGCAGATCAGGCTTTTCCAGGCTTAGTGTTGGAGGCCCTAACACAATATTTTGACTATAACTGGAAATGCGCTGGCAATAGGACATCTGAATGGGACGCCATGAAGGTAGTCATTTGGTAGGTGTGCATGGCTACCACGGTCGGTATTTGCCGAACGCTGGAGGGGGATCTGACTCGACAGGAGGCGACCCTGGTGACGCTGGAGAAACAGCTACCCAGTAATCCGGACCTGCGTAGGTAATGGGACAGGCAGTGGCTTAAGGTGTGCGAGCTGTGGAACCATTTGGAGAAACATACCCGTAGCACCAGGAGACACCGGTTGGTATTTGGATGGTGAAAAAGCTGGCCGCCTACTGGCACTCTTGATTAGGTCCAAGACTTTGAGGGAGCCTATCCTGGCAGTTAGGAATCAGATGGGCCAGGGAATCTATACACAACAGGAAATAAATTACGTTTTTATGGAGTATCTGCAGGAGGTGTACGCAGCCCTGCCATGGGGGGCAGAGGCCTTATCTATTAGCTTCTTATTTAGTGGCATTGCCTAAACCCCGGGTATCTTCTCAGGACAGTGACCTCAGAGGGACCCCCTTAGCAAACTGCTTGGAGCCGTGAATGTGTTAAAAACAGCTAAGGCACCGGGGAGCTAAACTTTTCCCTGATACCATGGTCGATAAACTGCTCCCGGTGTATGCAGAGGCCCTGAAAAGGGGAATTTTTACCGGATTCCATGAGGGATGCCTTAATAGTAGTCATACCGAAATTATGGAAAGACCCCATGGAGACTGGCTACTACAGGCCTATTTCCATGTTGAATGTAGACCACAAGCTTCTCAGCCATGTATTGTTTGCTGCCTCACCTCCTTACTCTGATCCACACCGATCAGTTGGGATCTATCCCGTTGAGAAACACCTTGCTCAATCTGCGTTGGCTAACCCATGTGCTCCACGCACCTGTACTGGATGAGCATCAATATGCCCTTGCCTTCCTTGAGACTGAGCAAGCCTTTGATTTAGTGCGATTGGAGTACATCTGGCAGGTGCTTGATTGGAAGGGACTGGGACGTACCTGCATCAACTGGGTTTAATTGCTTTACGCGAGCCCCTGGGTGAGGGTGAGGACTGGGCGATATGTCTCGGCCGAAATTGTCCTACAGTGCGGCACTTGCCAAGGGTGCCCGGCCTCACCCCTAATTTTTGCCATTGCTATGGATCCGCTAGAGTGCAGGCTCAGACAGACTCTGTCTTGGTGGGGATTACAGGTTGGCGGTACGGATCATGTGGTGTACTTGTACACTGAATACGCAATGAGCCAGATTTATCGGGGACGATAATGCTTAATGTTATGCACAAGTTTTGAGAATTCTCATGGCTCCAGGTTAACAGTGCAAAGTCTGCCTTGTTCCCACGGGGTCACCTGGTGGGCCTCCCTACGCATAGTCTCCCGGATTCAGGGATACCCTCAAAGGTGGATAGTTTTAAGTACTTCGGTATCCAGATTACACATGGGGAGCAAAAGTCATACAACTTGAATCTAGGCTGAGTCCTCCAGAATCTACACCCCTCTACTGTGTTCTGGAATACATTAAGCCTATCCCTAATGGGGACGATAACGTTAATTAAAATGTTGGTACTGCCACGGTGTTTATATATGCTACAGGGTGCGATGTATAAAGTTCCCCAACGGGTATTTCAAGAACTGAACTCGATGATTGTAGAGTTTCTCTGGGCTGGCAAGCGATGTTGAATTAGTCTTAGCACCTTGAAACGAGAATGAGATGGAGGCTGATTTGGGACTGTACTATCTGGCGGTGCAACTACAGCACGCCGTCCAATGGCTAGACAGGGAACCTAATTGGGAGTGATCCCTGCTGGAGGGCACACATCGAGGACACCAGCTTGGTGCACTATTGATGAGGGGTCGGTGGATCCCTACGGAACCCCTGCATGTGATCGGGCTGATGAGCAGACTCTGGGAGCGCGTTGTATAACGAGTAATGTGGCGGGCGCCATATGCCCCTGACTTAGATATATGGATAGTGCTGCGTCCCTTTGCTCAGATGGGTCATCTGATGGCAGTAGATAAATGGCAGGTGGGTGGTTGCATAATGCTTTCGGACCTCTACCCGGAGGGACGCTTCCTCACACTGCAGGATGCCATTGAGATGTTTGGATTGGGAGATGGGCAATTCCTCCAATACTCAATAACTGCGGCTACTGCATGTCATTTATGGCCATCTTTCACCAAAGCCCCTACCCCCATGCAAACTTTGGTGACCCTGCTGTCCATGGCCGGTGTGTGCAAACGTATAACACATATATATCGTGTGCTACGTGCAGACAGAAACCTGACACCAGTCCTTGTGGAAGAGACCTGGCAGCACCTGAGCAATGATTCTTTCACCCCTATGGACTGGCTAAAAATACAAGACGGGGTTTTGATCTGCACTCCGTTTAAGCAGATACAATTTAACATAGTGCACATGATGTATCTGTCCCCCAAGAGGCTCCATGCCATCTATCCCACTAGAGATCACGGATGTCCAATGGAGGCAGACTTTCTGCATATGGTGTGGCACTGCCCAGGTCTCGTATCATATTGGCTAGAGGTGCTGCCACAGCTTCGACGTGCGACAGGTTGGGACATAACTCATAAAATTAATCCATGCCCTTTGGGACTCCTCCCTCACAACCCAAAAAAGAAGCTGAGCAGGCGATTCACAATGCTGGGGCTTATAGTGATTGACTGGCTGCTAGGCACCCCACACAGGAAGCGTGGAAAAAAGACCTATTGGAGTGGGCAGCTGCAGAGGAAGCACACATAAGGAGAACCTTTAGAGACGCAAAGGCAGCGGACATCCTGCTCTCCTGATGTCATGTAGTTCCTGAAAATCTATATAGGATCTGCACGTTTAGACAACATAAACTAGGGGATTGGTGTCCAGACTGATTCCAGAAGACCCCAGAGGATATGTTAGTCTGTTAGTCCAGCAAGCTCACAGTGGCACTATGAGCCCCTCTTACCAAGGAGCGAATAGCTTCTGGCAACTATCGGACATGACAACTCTGACCCCTCAGGGATCGTGGAAACAGTACGGTACTTTTCGCTCAGTCACTCATGCTCACTTTGTCTCAGAGAGATACACAGAACAAACGGTGGGGACGTTTTCAATAAGTATTTATTGAACCAGCGTCATTCTAGTATAAAATACGTGTGCTGCAACAACCATGAGACAGAAACAGATATACACGGTTATGAGCACCAACAGAGTGAAGAAGAGGTAGAATTCTTCCATAGTGCTAAAACAATCAATATATGCTGGCATATAGATACATAACAGTAAAAATGCATACTCCTACGATGCAAACCCTAACTAGATGTACCTAAGTGTACCTAGCATGTATGTAGGTGTATAGCCTAGAATCCCCTTAGGATAAAGTCAAACGCATTACCTGATATGGGAGAGTGAAGGGCCCCCTCTTGGTCTCAAGAAGGACACCCCGCGAGGGGTGTCAGACCACTGTGTGCTAGAGTGTCTGCGTGCAGGAACCTCTGTGTCTCGCGTCAGCATGTCAGCTTGGAAGTCTTTTTCTCCTCTGATTTGTCCATTGAAGATGTAGTGCTTATATACCCTAAAGGTATCCTCAGGGGTTCTACCTAGAAGTGTATTGTGGGCATGTTGGGCAAGGATGACGATAGAAGTGACCCTTATACAGAGTTATTATGCTGAAAATGGTAATCCTGCTGTGATACTGAAAATCCTCATGCATAATACATGAGGCTAGTTTTCGGAGAAAACCACACGACAGTCATGTAGCACCTAACTAGGTAAAAGGTCAGTGCCAAACCCGTTATGTAGAACAATGGTAGGACAGATGTAGGTAAAAGGTTGTGTAACTACCGGAGCCTATATTGGGGTACATTGGGGTTCATATCACTGATGTGTGATGACTCAAGCGCTGCTGGAGACTGGTGAGGATAATCAAATAATAGCAGACGTGAGCCGATTGGGAGGGGTTCCCTCGCTGAGGAATAGGCCAATGATATGGGTGGTCAACCTTAACATTCACAGCGAATCAGGGCCTGAGGACAGGAGGATAATAGGAAGGACAACAGCAGTATTCCTTGGGTACCGAATATCATGTTGGAAGCTTGTGGGGGGGTCGGACTGGAAGGTTGGGTACTGTATGATTGATTCTGAGTTATGGAACATGTTCACGTTTAGCCTAGTGTTGGGCATATCTATGTATTTTTTGAGTAGAGTATTGCATAGCTGAGCATCAACGAAAACTGGGTGACAATAGATTTATTCTCTTTTGACTATGGGATATATGTTTTCAATCATCCACTGTACCATGATATGTTAGAATCTCTTAAACGGCTTACGATGTGAGTGAAGACGACAGCCTGTTGCCCTGGAGTGATTGAGCACTATACTGTAATGTATGCTGCAATGCCAATTGAAACGCCAATCAAGAAATATTTAAAAAAAGTTTCCAGTTTGGGAATGCATATACATGGATGGTGGAATACAGTTCAATACAAACGATTTATCCAATCAAATTGTGACCTGCCTAATTAATATTCATGAGACAGATAATTCTGCAAACCCCTGCCACTGGATATTTTGCAATGCAATCTATTGGTACATAGGTTTCATTATAAAATAAAAGACTGTTATCAAAATGTTGGTGCACAATTTGCCACCCCTTTCTGCGACCAATGTTTTAGAGCATCTGGCCTTTGGTTTCAATAGCAGCAAAACGGCATTTGTCGAGAACCACTTAAGCCAGTAGGACATCACTAACAAATCAAATCTGAGCAAAATATTCAATGAGCCACGCATTTAAAAGATATCGCGCACCAAGTTTAAATAGGCAACACAGGTTGTTACATAGAGGTGCACAGGGCATGTTCTGGCACTGAACTTATTCATTCGATGTCACACAATCTAACCTACATATGACATATAAAAATATTGTTTGATTTCCCCGTCTGATATGTCTACATGTCCTGTGGGGCAACCCTGTGAGCAGAATGGTAGGTAGCTGTTCTGAAACATTGAGCGGGGCCCAATGAAATCACGACAACAGGAAAAAAATGGTAAGAGCTTTATTAAGTTAACTCTGACTGGGAGGAAGACAACCTTCAACTGCTGCTACACTGGTTCCAGAACAGAATCCCCTCCACATTTCAGATAATTCTAAATACAACACTTTTTCCCGCCTTAACCCCAAAACAATACTAATAACATAGTGATACAACACACCTAATAACAAAACATCTCTTGATGGAGGATATTGTAAATAGAAAAAGAAAATAAAAAAAACTAAATAAATATATAAATCAATAAAAGAAACAAAAACATAGACAACATACAACTATACGTAATAAAATACCTAAAGTATTAACAGAGGAAATGATTGAAATCCTCTTATCATAATCTATGAAAAAGTGAAATCTTTAAATTTTCCTGGAACTTTAAGCTTCATGAGATTGCGTAGCACCATTGAAACGCCATTCCTTCTTGACTTATCACTTCCCAGAACCAAACCCATTGCACCAGAGTCAGGGAACTCCTCCACCTATTGAATCCAATCTGGAATCTTCACAGCTTTCTTACGATTCCAAACATTACCATCACTAAGCATAAGGGTATACTTATTCACCTTTCTAACTTGAAGTGGACGCGAAAATTTTGATTCACACTTGCTCGCTTTGTGCCTCTTCAACACTCGAAACCCAGTCACCAACATCATATCCAACAGTCGCATTCTCAAAAGCAACTTTCTTCTTCTCTGTCCATTTTGACAACAATGCATATGATCTGTGACCTCTCATCACCTCAAAATGGAACTCAGCAGTCAAACTGTGAGGCATGATGCGATAAGACCAGACTAACTTCCTCACAGCATTACTCCACTCCACCCCACATGCCAAAGCGAACTGCAAACCATCTTTGATCATTCTGTTTCATCTCTTTACCAAACCATTGCTCTGGGGCTAATAAACCGATGACCAAACATGCTCAATCCCATATTGTAAATATGGTGCAGCCCTGCTTTTCTAAAGTGACGGAGCGTGCCATTAGCCTTCTTGGCTTAACGACATGCTTCGCCACTTTACAAGTAAATATTCCCCTTAGTTGCAGTCAACCTCGACAAACAGTCTGCCAAAACATTCTTCTTTCCAGGAACATATTCCAATTTATAATTGTATTCCATCATCCTCATTACCCAACACACAATCCTGGCAGCTGCTTTTTTAGCACCTTTTGTCGCAAAAACATGAACTAAAGGGCGATCATCAGTACAGATCATGGCAGCTGCTTTTTTAGCACCTTTTGTCGCAAAAACATGAACTAAAGGGCGATCATCAGCACAGATCAAAAACTCGGTTCCATACACATACTTTCTGAAGTGATTGAAACCCCACCTGCAAGCCAACGCTACTCTCTCAATCGTGGAATCATTCTTTTCTGCATCCCTCAGTAGTCTCCACGCATATGCAATACTGACATCTCTACCATTCCTGTTCTGCCCCCAAACCCACACAGCTAGCATCAGTATTTATAATGGACACATCGTTGGTGTCAAAAGGTCTTAGTGCCGGTGTAGACGCAATGTATTTTTCAATTCATTGAACTCCTTCTTGTAATTATCACACCTCACAAACTTTTCATTTTTAAGCATGACCTTCATCATGAACTTTGTTTTTTCTGAAAACAAAGGAATTAATCTAGATTAATACTCCACTAAACCCAGAAATTGTCTTAATTGATTCTCGTTCACCAGCCAAGGAGCACCCTTTCTAGCAGACACCAATTTCATTTTGGGAGAAATCCCTTTTTCATCAATCCAACCCCCCAGATATTGCACTTCACTTACTCTAATATTGCACTTTTCCTTCTTTATTGTTAACCCACTTTTTCACATAATCTCCAACCCCGTCATCAAAGCCTGATCGTGCTCCACAACACCCTTTAGTGTGACAAATGATGTTAGTGGACAGGAATCTGGCTGTAACACAATTTGATGGTACACTGAAGAGAGACCAAAGTGGAAAACACCTTAACTCCCTTCATGGTAGTCACTATCTCACCAATGTTGAGCAAGGGATGTCTGTCAACCCATATGGTGGTATTCACATCATGCAAATCAGCACAAAGGTTCAAATCCCCATTGCTCTTCTTGGTTATAACTACAGGAGCTAGCCATTCAAATGCCTCAGTCTCCTCAATTATCCCCTCATCACACAACCTCTGCAACTCTTCTGGTAAAAGCTCTCTCAGGGTAAGGGGAACATTATGAGGCTTACAAGCCTTGCGAGTCACACCCTACTTCAGTATGATTTTATGTATGAATCCTTTGAGTACCCCCAATTCATTCCTGAACACCAAAGGGTATTCATCGTCTATGGATGGGTTTCCCACCACATATATTCTGGGATGTACACCTAAACCTTGATCAGAATGATTGGGATCTAATTGTATAAGCAGATCATTTTGTTGCGGCCACCCCAAAAAACATCCCATCTTTGGAAAAATAAACTTTAGAAGGAGCCACAATTCCTTGAAATTCCAGCTGAGCTACAATAAATCCTACCAAATCTATGTGCTTATTGCCATACGCCACCAAATTTACCTAAGGCAGATTAAGAATATCACTGGGAAATTTGCTCAAATACTCCCCACTAATAAGCATATATCTGTCTCCAGAGTCCACTATCACTCTTACACATTCACCATCAATTTAAATTGTGCTAAAAGGATCATCTTCCTTGATGCTTCCAACATGTTTTACTTACAATATTACATCTTCACATTCACTCTCGTCAACACCACGTTCTATGGTATTTACTGCACTTTTGTTTTTTTCAAACCCCTCACTAGTCCCTGCCACGCCCTGGCAAAATGTCCCTTGATTTTTGCCATTCCTTCATGTCTGCCCTACAGCAGGAAATCAATGATCTGTTGCCAAATGACCCTTTTGACCACTTTTGTATCAAGTCACAGTACTCCTTTTTCCAACTTTAGTATCTCCGCCCACGGTGTCCTCTCCCTTGAATTTGGGAGATCTCTTTGAACCACCTTAATCTTTTCCCTTGATGCTAACTCCTTCAATACATCATTGGTGGTCTCAGCTCTCTTCATAATGTCAACCGCCATCTGTAAGGCTAAACCTTCCATATTTAACAACTTTTCTCACAACTTTTTGTAATTTGCCTTCAACACCAAATGATCTCTCAGCATTTCCTCAAGGACATTTTTGTAATTGTAAGTGGTTGCCAAAGACCCCAAACTGGCAATATAACTTTCCACCAATTCACTACGAAATTGGCTCCTTTTAAAAAACTTGAATCTTTCCACCGCTTCATTCTTTTTTTTCCCAAAATTTAGTTTCAGTTTTAGCAATTTTCTGTCATACTCATCAATTTCGCCGCTCTCTTCCTTATCTTCTGCAAAAGGTAGAAGGCATTTTAATATCTGTCTACCTTCGGCAGCAAGACAGTGTTTCAACATAGCCATTCTCTTAGATGCAGTAAATATATCACCCGCCACTGATTGGACATATGCATCAAAACCATCTTTCTAGTCATCCCAGGGTAAAATGGGCTTCCCCAGAGAATTAAAAAATAAGTAGGTGCAAAAATGCTTTAATTTTCCTGAAAGAAGAAAGCTGCCAAACAGGTTAAATGTTTTTTCTCTTCTTTAACAAAACCGATCGTAAATAGCTGTAACACCTTAAATGAGTGTGTCTCTTTAAATGTATGCTGGTAAGTTCCTCAAATATTGAGGGCCTCATTACAGTGGCAGTCAGATGAGCGTCCGACCACCATCATCTCTGAAACGGAACCGTCTGACAAGGAGTCGGTTGTCCCGACAGCCCAATTACGATGCGACCGCCGTATAGGTGGATGTAAAATGCTGTTTACCATTGCAGCTTGAGCAGTGGCCCAGGAAAAGGGCTGCTGCACAAGTCGCAATGGTAAAGAGCATTTTCAAACATCAATGCACCATGTGCCAGGCACCATGTAATGCCTGGCACACGGTGCATGGATGTTTGTGGGGGGGCATCACAGGTGCCCCTTGGGCCACATAGCGGAGGTCCACAGGGGACGGGGGCCTTGCTCGGGGCCCCCAATGTCCCTTTACAACAGCCTTTCCATGACGGTCCGTCCGCCCTGGAAAGGCTGTCGGAAAGGGACATTGTAATCCCTACAGTGGTTTGCACAGGCACCGCCTTCATTGTAGGGATTACTATCCAAGTGACGCCTCGACGGACTTCTTAAGCCTGTCGGAAGTGTCGGTCGGTCCCTCTAACCGCTGTTGTCTGGATGACTGCATCTAAATGCAGTGGTCAGACTGCTATGCTGGATGTCGGTGCGACCGCCATCATAACCAGGCCCTGAATGTCAATAGCAACTGCTATGACACCCAACCAGGGGCACGTGGTCAAGTGATGTGACTCGCAGAGTGAGGGCAAGCTCGTGAGGGGCGACAGAGAGCGGCTCGCAACAGAAAAGCAGAAAACATTAAAAAAGCCCCAAGCATTAGATAAGCCTCAATTCCTAGGGTCCTTGGCAATCTGCTTACTCTGCTATGAGGGGAAACATGAAAACTTCAGAGGGTCTTCAAATCCACACGCAGCCCAAACACTGGATAATGAATTAATGGCACAGCTTTCTGGAAATCCTCTCACAGGGCTTTTCCCGGGCAAAATGGGTTCTACAGCTTGTCGCAATTGAAACGTTGTGTGGGGCCCAATGAACTCACGACAAGGAAGAACATGGTAAGAGCTTTATTACGTTAACTCCGACAGGGAGAGAGCCTACCTCTATCTGTCACTACACTGGTTTCAGAACAGAGCCCCCTCCACATTCTGGATAATGGAACACATTACAACATGTTCTTCAAAGTTCTTTGTGCAGAAAAAGCTCAAAATTTGTTTTTTTGTTACTGAGCAGAGCCAAAACTCCCCACACTATGGGTCTGTTTGACCTTTAATGGCTGAGCCTGTGTTTTTTCCCCCTGGGCTTATTGTTTTGAGGCCATTGGAGGCACATGACATGCTTTAATTGCTCAACAGCAAAGAAAGAGGTTCTGCTAGATTGGGGGCATATGCAAACTTCACCTACAGCCTTAGTCCAGGAAGGATACTTCCCCTAACCAGGACATGGAGAAACAAATTGCTAGTGCTAGCTTCATTTTTATCTGTGCTCCTGATTGAGAGTCAACCATTGAGAGAGTGAGTCAATCCATTAGTCACTCATAGCTGCAGTCTCCCTCTGAGTGCATGTTGTGTTTTCGGGTATGTATAACTATGGAGAGCATGGCGGTCAAATGTATGAACGGTGTCCTCTGTGAGGTCTCATCACCTGGTCCCTGAATTATGGGCCTGAGTCTGACTTCCGCATTGGCATTAATCACCACCTAATGTAAGTGAAAGTCTGCAAAATGATTGATCTATTATGTAGTGTTCATATGGCATCTCTAAGAAATGTAGTTACTCTATAACCAGTTCTATTGGCATTTACCCTACAACATAGTAGCACAGGCTCATTATATAGATAGAATGCTATCGGGATTCAAGTAATGTTTCCTCAGCCTTACAGAGAGCAGGCAAATATGCAAAAACTGTACAATATTTTCTGGGTCCTAGTGGCAAAGACTTCATTTTGTTTGGACTTTTTCCTTGTAGTGCCAACGACCCAGGACATTCAGGATATTAATCTAAGAGCAATAAAACTGCATGTCTTGTGAAATGTCTTAAGCCACATCCAGTTTATCTCATAGAGGAGGACAGATTATCATACTGGTCAGCCAACAGAGGACTAATGTTTTAGCTCGCCCAGTGAAACCTTGTCTTTTCTAAACCTCAGATTATTCAGCTGCAGACAATGAAGATTTTGATAGGCCGAATCAGAACACAGCTGGTCATGCCTTGTATCAGCAAGCATATATTTTATGAGGCATTCTTCAATGTAACTTACTTGCTTGCCTGTACTATTGTCTACCAATCCCCAAAACAACTAGGAAACGCTAGGAAATTGATGCTAGGAAATTGATACCACCTGAGGGAATTTGATAGAAGTACAGAATTCCAGCCAGATCTGCTAATCTGAATATAGATGTTTGTTAGAAATGGGATTTCTGGTTGGCTAAGGCTTGCGCCAAAGCCAGGCAGAAACCACCACTCTAGTCAGGGCAAGGGAGTTACACACCCAAGATAACCCCTGCTCACCCCCTTGGTAGCTTGGCACGAGCAGTCAGGCCTATCCCGGAGGCAATGTGTAAAGCGTTTGCGCAACACACACACACAGCAGCAACACACTAGGCACACTACAAAAGGAACTCCACACAAGGTTATATAAAAAAATAGCCTTTGTATTATCATAAAACACCTTAGGAACGTAATCACACATTTACACTGTGCCAACTGGCACGGGCAATATTCACAGGGTAATTATATACAGGACCAGGCCAATCGGGCCATGGTCAGAACCATCAGAACAGGTAAGTAAATGCAAATATAAAACACAACCAGTAACTACTGGTACCATAATGACCTAAGCATTATACTATTAGCATTAGACATAAACCCACATTAGGCCCAAACCTCATTAGCATAAACACATTACGCAAAGGGGCCTCACCTGCATAAACACATTATGCAATAACCTCATGAGCATAAACACATTACGCAACTAGGCACTACCCCAAGACATCATAACATGACATTAGGCATAAATCATATTAGCAAAACCAAAGGGGATGATGGACGGAGTGTTGAACATTGCAAGCACTCACCCCCAGTCAACTGATCTGGGTTTAATCCATCATCATTCTTTAGCTCACTCCGCCACCCCAGTTCAGACATGGCCATATGCAAATCAGTCTGACCCTGTGCCTCATGGGAACAGTCCAGCCCGAACTGCCAAGCCATGTCTTCCCTGGACCGGAAACAAGCATCCTGGGACCGGTTTCTGGCTTACAGCCGTCATCAGCCAGGCTATCTTGAATCCAGTGGCAAAGCGAGCAAGGGACCCACGTCTGGGCATACCCTGCCAACTTAGGGCGAACATAGCAAAACCAAAGGGGATGATGGACGGAGTGTTGAACATTGCAAGCACTCACCCCCAGTGAACTGATCTGGGTTTAATCCATCATCATTCTTTAGCTCACTCCGCCACCCCAGTTCCGACATGGCCATATGCAAATCAGTCTGACCCTGTGCCTCATGGGAACAGTCCAGTCCGAACTGCCAAGCCATGTCTTCCCTGGACCGGAAACAAGCATCCTGGGACCGGTTTCTGGCTTACAGCCGTCATCAGCCAGGCTATCTTGAATCCAGTGGTAAAGCGAGCAAGGGACCCACGTCTGGGCATACCCTGCCAACTTAGGGCGAACATAGCAAAACCAAAGGGGATGATGGACGGAGTGTTGAACATTGCAAGCACTCACCCCCAGTCAACTGATCTGGGTTTAATCCATCATCATTCTTTAGCTCACTCTGCCACCCCAGTTCAGACATGGCCATATGCAAATCAGTCTGACCCTGTGCCTCATGGGAACAGTCCAGTCCGAACTGCCAAGCCATGTCTTCCCTGGACCGGAAACAAACATCCTTGGACCGGTTTCTGGCTTACAGCCGTCATCAGCCAGGCTATCTTGAATCCAGTGGCAAAGCGAGCAAGGGACCCACGTCTGGGCATACCCTGCCAACTTAGGGCGAACATAGCAAAACCAAAGGGGATGATGGATGGAGTGTTGAACATTGCAAGCACTCACCCCCAGTCAACTGATCTGGGTTTAATCCATCATCATTCTTTAGCTCACTCCGCCACCCCAGTTCAGACATGGCCATATGCAAATCAGTCTGACCCTGTGCCTCATGGGAACAGTCCAGCCCGAACTGCCAAGCCATGTCTTCCCTGGACCGGAAACAAGCATCCTGGGACCGGTTTCTGGCTTACAGCCGTCATCAGCCAGGCTATCTTGAATCCAGTGGCAAAGCGAACAAGGGACCCACGTCTGGGCATACCCTGCCAACTTAGGGCGAACATAGCAAAACCAAAGGGGATGATGGACGGAGTGTTGAACATTGCAAGCACTCACCCCAGTCAACTGATCTGGGTTTAATCCATCATCATTCTTTAGCTCACTCCGCCACCCCAGTTCAGACATGGCCATATGCAAATCAGTCTGACCCTGTGCCTCATGGGAACAGTCCAGCCCAAACTGCCAAGCCATGTCTTCCCTGGACCGGAAACAAGCATCCTGGGACCGGTTTCTGGCTTACAGCCGTCATCAGCCAGGCTATCTTGAATCCAGTGGCAAAGCTGAGCAAGGGACACACGTCTGGGCATACCCTGCCAACTTAGGGCTGAACATAGCAAAACCAAAGGGGATGATGGACGGAGTGTTGAACATTGCAAGCACTCACCCCCAGTCAACTGATCTGGGTTTAATCCATCATCATTCTTTAGCTCACTCCGCCACCCCAGTTCAGACATGGCCATATGCAAATCAGTCTGACCCTGTGCCTCATGGGAACAGTCCAGCCCGAACTGCCAAGCCATGTCTTCCCTGGACCGGAAACAAGCATCCTGGGACCGGTTTCTGGCTTACAGCCATCATCAGCCAGGCTATCTTGAATCCAGTGGCAAAGCGAGCAAGGGACCCACGTCTGGGCATACCCTGCCAACTTAGGGCGAACATAGCAAAACCAAAGGGGATGATGGACGGAGTGTTGAACATTGCAAGCACTCACCCCCAGTCAACTGATCTGGGTTTAATCCATCATCATTCTTTAGCTCACTCCGCCACCCCAGTTCAGACATGGCCATATGCAAATCAGTCTGACCCTGTGCCTCATGGGAACAGTCCAGCCCGAACTGCCAAGCCATGTCTTCCCTGGACCGGAAACAAGCATCCTGGGACCGGTTTCTGGCTTACAGCCGTCATCAGCCAGGCTATCTTGAATCCAGTGGCAAAGCGAGCAAGGGACCCACGTCTGGGCATACCCTGCCAACTTAGGGCGAACATAGCAAAACCAAAGGGATGATGGACGGAGTGTTGAACATTGCAAGCACTCACCCCCAGTCAACTGATCTGGGTTTAATCCATCATCATTCTTTAGCTCACTCCACCACCCCAGTTCAGACATGGCCATATGCAAATCAGTCTGACACTGTGCCTCAGGGGAACAGTCCAGCCCGAACTGCCAAGCCATGTCTTCCCTGGACCGGAATCAAGCATCCTGGGACCGGTTTCTGGCTTACAGCCGTCATCAGCCAGGCTATCTTGAATCCAGTGGCAAAGCGAGCAAGGGACCCACGTCTGGGCATACCCTGCCAACTTAGGGCGAACATAGCAAAACCAAAGGGGATGATGGACGGAGTGTTGAACATTGCAAGCACTCACCCCAGTCAACTGATCTGGGTTTAATCCATCATCATTCTTTAGCTCACTCCGCCACCCCACTTCAGACATGGCCATATGCAAATCAGTCTGACCCTGTGCCTCATGGGAACAGTCCAGCCCGAACTGCCAAGCCATGTCTTCCTGGACCGGAAACAAGCATCCTGGGACCAGTTTCTGGCTTACAGCCGTCATCAGCCAGGCTATCGTGAATCCAGTGGCAAAGCGAGCAAGGGACCCACGTCTGGGCATACCCTGCCAACTTAGGGCGAACATAGCAAAACCAAAGGGGATGATGGACGGAGTGTTGAACATTGCAAGCACTCACTCCCAGTCAACTGATCTGGGTTTAATCCATCATCATTCTTTAGCCCACTCCGCCACCCCAGTTCAGACATGGCCATATGCAAATCAGTCTGACCCTGTGCCTCATGGGAACAGTCCAGCCCGAACTGCCAAGCCATGTCTTCCCTGGACCGGAAACAAGCATCCTGGGACCGGCTTCTGGCTTAGAGCCGTCATCAGCCAGGCTATCTTGAATCCAGTGGCAAGTGAGCAAGGGACCACGTCTGGGCATACCCTGCCAACTTAGGGCGAACATAGCAAAACCAAGGGGATGATGGACGGAGTGTTGAACATTGCAAGCACTCACCCCCAGTCAACTGATCTGGGTTTAATCCATCATCATTCTTTAGCTCACTCCGCCACCCCAGTTCAGACATGGCCATATGCAAATCAGTCTGACCCTGTGCCTCATGGGAACAGTCCAGCCCGAACTGCCAAGCCATGTCTTCCCTGGACCGGAAACAAGCATCCTGGGACCGGTTTCTGGCTTACAACCGTCATCAGCCAGGCTATCTTGAATCCAGTGGCAAAGTGAGCAAGGGACTCACGTCTGGGCATACCCTGCCAACTTAGGGCTGAACATAGCAAAACCAAAGGGGATGATGGACGGAGTGTTGAACATTGCAAGCACTCACCCCCAGTCAACTGATCTGGGTTTAATCCATCATCATTCTTTAGCTCACTCCGCCACCCCAGTTCAGACATGGCCACATGCAAATCAGTCTGACCCTGTGCCTCATGGGAACAGTCCAGCCCGAACTGCCAAGCCATGTCTTCCCTGGACCAGAAAGAAGCATCCTGGGACCGGTTTCTGGCTTACAGCTGTCATCAGCCAGGCTATCTTGAATCCAGTGGCAAGCGAGCAAGGGACCCACGTCTGGGCATACCCTGCCAACTTAGGGCGAACATAGCAAAACCAAAGGGGATGATGGACGGAGTGTTGAACATTGCAAGCACTCACCCCCAGTCAACTGATCTGGGTTTAATCCATCATCATTCTTTAGCTCACTCCGCCACCCCAGTTCAGACATGGCCATATGCAAATCAGTCTGACCCTGTGCCTCATGGGAACAGTCCAGCCCGAACTGCCAAGCCATGTCTTCCTGGACCGGAAACAAGCATCCTGGGACCAGTTTCTGGCTTACAGCCGTCATCAGCCAGGCTATCTTGAATCCAGTGACAAAGCGAGCAAGGGACCCACGTCTGGGCATACCCTGCCAACTTAGGGCGAACATAGCAAAACCAAAGGGGATGATGGACGGAGTGTTGAACATTGCAAGCACTCACCCCAGTCAACTGATCTGGGTTTAATCCATCATCATTCTTTAGCTCACTCCGCCACCCCAGTTCAGACATGGCCATATGCAAATCAGTCTGACCATGTGCCTCATGGGAACAGTCCAGCCCGAACTGCCAAGCCATGTCTTCCCTGGACCGGAAACAAGCATCCGGTCTCAGGATGCTTGTTTCTGGTCCAGGGAAGACATGGCTTGGCAGTTCGGGCTGGACTGTTCCCATGAGGCACAGGGTCAGACTGATTTGCATATGGCCATGTCTGAACTGGGGTGGCGGAGTGGGCTAAAGAATGATAATGGATTAAACCCAGATCAGTTGACTGGGGGTGAGTGCTTGCAATGTTCAACACTCCGTCCATCATCCCCTTTGGTTTTGCTATGTTCGCCCTAAGTTGGCAGGGTATGCCCAGACGTGGGTCCCTTGCTCGCTTTGCCACTGGATTCACGATAGCCTGGCTGATGACGGCTGTAAGCCAGAAACTGGTCCCAGGATGCTTGTTTCCGGTCCAGGGAAGACATGGCTTGGCAGTTCGGGCTGGACTGTTCCCATGAGGCACAGGGTCAGACTGATTTGCATATGGCCATGTCTGAAGTGGGGTGGCGGAGTGAGCTAAAGAATGATGATGGATTAAACCCAGATCAGTTGACTGGGGTGAGTGCTTGCAATGTTCAACACTCCGTCCATCATCCCCTTGGTTTTGCTATGTTCGCCCTAAGTTGGCAGGGTATGCCCAGACGTGGGTCCCTTGCTCGCTTTGCCACTGGATTCAAGATAGCCTGGCTGATGACGGCTGTAAGCCAGAAACCGGTCCCAGGATGCTTGATTCCGGTCCAGGGAAGACATGGCTTGGCAGTTCGGGCTGGACTGTTCCCTGAGGCACAGTGTCAGACTGATTTGCATATGGCCATGTCTGAACTGGGGTGGTGGAGTGAGCTAAAGAATGATGATGGATTAAACCCAGATCAGTTGACTGGGGGTGAGTGCTTGCAATGTTCAACACTCCGTCCATCATCCCCTTTGGTTTTGCTATGTTCGCCCTAAGTTGGCAGGGTATGCCCAGACGTGGGTCCCTTGCTCGCTTTGTCACTGGATTCAAGATTGCCTGGCTGATGACGGCTGTAAGCCAGAAACTGGTCCCAGGATGCTTGTTTCCGGTCCAGGGAAGACATGGCTTGGCAGTTCGGGCTGGACTGTTCCCATGAGGCACAGGGTCAGACTGATTTGCATATGGCCATGTCTGAACTGGGGTGGCGGAGTGAGCTAAAGAATGATGATGGATTAAACCCAGATCAGTTGACTGGGGGTGAGTGCTTGCAATGTTCAACACTCCGTCCATCATCCCCTTTGGTTTTGCTATGTTCGCCCTAAGTTGGCAGGGTATGCCCAGACGTGGGTCCCTTGCTCGCTTTGCCACTGGATTCAAGATAGCCTGGCTGATGACAGCTGTAAGCCAGAAACCGGTCCCAGGATGCTTCTTTCTGGTCCAGGGAAGACATGGCTTGGCAGTTCGGGCTGGACTGTTCCCATGAGGCACAGGGTCAGACTGATTTGCATGTGGCCATGTCTGAACTGGGGTGGCGGAGTGAGCTAAAGAATGATGATGGATTAAACCCAGATCAGTTGACTGGGGGTGAGTGCTTGCAATGTTCAACACTCCGTCCATCATCCCCTTTGGTTTTGCTATGTTCGCCCTAAGTTGGCAGGGTATGCCCAGACGTGGGTCCCTTGCTCGCTTTGCCACTGGATTCAAGATAGCCTGGCTGATGACGGTTGTAAGCCAGAAACCGGTCCCAGGATGCTTGTTTCCGGTCCAGGGAAGACAGGGCTTGGCAGTTCGGGCTGGACTGTTCCCATGAGGCACAGGGTCAGACTGATTTGCATATGGCCATGTCTGAACTGGGGTGGCGGAGTGAGCTAAAGAATGATGATGGATTAAACCCAGATCAGTTGACTGGGGGTGAGTGCTTGCAATGTTCAACACTCCGTCCATCATCCCCTTTGGTTTTGCTATGTTCGCCCTAAGTTGGCAGGGTATGCCCAGACGTGGGTCCCTTGCTCGCTTTGCCACTGGATTCAAGATAGCCTGGCTGATGACGGCTGTAAGCCAGAAACCGGTCCCAGGATGCTTGTTTCCGGTCCAGGGAAGACATGGCTTGGCAGTTCGGGCTGGACTGTTCCCATGAGGCACAGGGTCAGACTGATTTGCATATGGCCATGTCTGAACTGGTGTGGCGGAGTGAGCTAAAGAATGATGATGGATTAAACCCAGATCAGTTGACTCGGGGTGAGTGCTTGCAATGTTCAACACTCCATCCAACATCCCCTTTGGTTTTGCTATGTTCGCCCTAAGTTGGCAGGGTATGCCCAGACGTGGGTCCCTTGCTCGCTTTGCCACTGGATTCAAGATAGCCTGGCTGATGACGGCTGTAAGCCAGAAACCGGTCCCAGGATGCTTGTTTCCGGTCCAGGGAAGACATGGCTTGGCAGTTCGGGCTGGACTGTTCCCATGAGGCACAGGGTCAGACTGATTTGCATATGGCCATGTCTGAACTGGGGTGGCGGAGTGAGCTAAAGAATGATGATGGATTAAACCCAGATCAGTTGACTGGGGGTGAGTGCTTGCAATGTTCAACACTCCGTCCATCATCCTCTTTGGTTTTGCTATGTTCGCCCTAAGTTGGCAGGGTATGCCCAGACGTGGGTCCCTTGCTCGCTTTGCCACTGGATTCAAGATAGCCTGGCTGATGACGGCTGTAAGCCAGAAACCGGTCCCAGGATGCTTGTTTCCGTCCAGGGAAGACATGGCTTGGCAGTTCGGGCTGGACTGTTCCCATGAGGCACAGGGTCAGACTGATTTGCATATGGCCATGTCTGAACTGGGGTGGCGGAGTGAGCTAAAGAATGATGATGGATTAAACCCAGATCAGTTGACTGGGGGTGAGTGCTTGCAATGTTCAACACTCCGTCCAACATCCCCTTTGGTTTTGCTATGTTCGCCCTAAGTTGGCAGGGTATGCCCAGACATGGGTCCCTTGCTCGCTTTGCCACTGGATTCAAGATAGCCTGGCTGATGACGGCTGTACGCCAGAAACCGGTCCCAGGATGCTTGTTTCCGGTCCAGGGAAGACATGGCTTGGCAGTTCGGGCTGGACTGTTCCCATGAGGCACAGGGTCAGACTGATTTGCATATGGCCATGTCTGAAATGGGGTGGCGGAGTGAGCTAAAGAATGATGATGGATTAAACCCAGATCAGTTGACTGGGGGTGAGTGCTTGCAATGTTCAACACTCCGTCCATCATCCCCTTTGGTTTTGCTATAAATCATATTAGGCCAAAACCTCATTAGCATAGACACCCTCCTAAGCATAAACACATTACGCATTAGGCCTCACCAGTATAAACACATTATGCGATAATCTCATGAGCATAAACATCATTAGAGGCATAAACCAGGGTGTATACTCACATTTGGCACATAATACATATCAGGCAGGAACTCAGTAGTGCACCGCAGTAACACCACTACCAGGTGCATACATCACCTTAGGGCCTTGCGCCCTTTCACCATCCTACCTATGACCCCCAGGCCAACTGGCCTTCTCGCGGGGCTCAAATGCCCTATGTCCAGCAAAGTCAGGGCGCTAAGCTGCCACTTGCAGCTAAAGCAAAAAGTGCGCCATTGCACCAGCCTAAACGTAGCAGCTGCCCACTAATTGCTGGGCAGCTGTAAACACCACTTGTAGGTACTGGCACCACTGTGCCCCTGACTTCCAAAATGAAATGCCCCCAAACGTTGTAGCTGCCTGCGCTCTCGCAGGGCAGCTGGGAATAGCGCTGGCACCTCTGTGCCTGGTGAGCCCCATTCTGAGGCTCTGTAAATGACTGGTGCCTCACGTTGCAGCTGCCCACTGTCCAGTGGGGCAGCTGTGGCTAAAAGATCTGGCACCACAGTGCCTGGAGTCCCCCACTGGGACTCTATGGAACGAATGTGCCCAACTGAAAGATGGCACTGGCACTACTGCACTCTGAGAGCCTCCCTTCGCAATGGGGCCCTTCCGGTGCCACCCTTGGCACCACAGTGCGGCACGTTATCAGCACTGGTACAACGGAGCACGTTGGAGCCCCCCTCTGGGGCTCTAGCTCACAAAATCACCACCCAGGGGCAGCTGCCCGCGATGGCGGCGCAGCTGAGGGAATTTGCTTCGGTGCTATTGCGCCTTGGGAGCACCCCCCTCGGAGACTCCTCCTGGTGCCCTCGATCGGCACCCGAAATGCAACCAAGAGCCCCCACTCACCGGGGCTCCTTCGTGGATTCCGCTCCTCTTGCTGGCTGAAGGCGGGAACTCTGCTCTTCACACGGTCATACGCGGGGCTTCCCTTCTCTCACGGGAGCCCCGCCCGGCATCTGTTGACTTCCGCCTCCGTCCGGCCGTCACTTCTCCCTACTTCACCCGGGCCCCCTCCTGGTTCCCGGGACTTCAACATGGAGCCTGCGAGGCTCCGGGACCTCACACACGCGGGGCCTCCCTCAGTTTCACGGGAGCCCTGCCGAGCCTCTCCAGACTTCCGCTTTCCCCCTGGCCCCGCCTACAACCAGGCCGGCTGCCTGGCTTCCTGTTTCGCCGCTCGCTGCGGCGGCGGCTCACTTTCTCTTCGGCGGTGTCCTGCGGGGTGGGCACCCGCCTTTGAAAGTCGGTATAGAGCGGGGTGGGCACCCGCCTTAGCATATTCAAAAAGCGGGGTAGGCTCCCGCTTCTCAGGGACACAATTGCGGGGTGGGCACCCGCCAGACTTGCATCCAAAACACGGGGTGGGCTCCCGCTCGATCCCTGCGTCATGCAGGGGAATCCCCACCAGGATTTCCTCGGGACGCCTCTGCAGCCCAGCGCTGCGGAGGCGAGGCACTCCTCTTTCTCTGGGAAATCAAAACACAGCGCTCTCCAGGCGCTAGATGTCCCAAGATTCAAAAGTAAAGTGCAGGGGCACAGCTGGGCCCAGGGAGGCCAGCACACAGGGCCCTCCAGCAGGGAGGCCAGCCCCCATGGCGGTTCCTCCTGGGCCCCAGCAGCAGCGAGCCCCCAAAGGTCCAGGAACAGCACAACAGAACTGAACCCCTTTATGGGGTCACAGCCCCTATATTTATATTAGCAAATCCCTTTTGTGTCACAGCACAGGGTCTGGGGATACCAGTCAGAACTGGTTTAGGGGGGATTTGGAGCACTTTGTTTTGCCCAGCTCCTCTCCCCTTTGTCAGGTGGGGGCTCAGTGATCAGACACACCACAGGGGGCGGAGCCAGCATTGTACAGCCTGGGCACAGTCCTATTCAGAGTCAGGGGATCTCTCCTCCCACTACTCTCAGCCCAGGTGTCCCATTCAGCCTAGCGCTGACTCACCCTGCCCCTCCTGGAGCCACACACACCTCCCAGCCCCTGTCACTCACAAGCCAGGCATGCAATTCACATCAGGCAGGCAGACACATAGCACACAGAAATGCCAACTTCTAAAAGTGGCATTTCTAAAATAGTTATAATAAATCTGCGCACACCATTGCGCAGCATTTATTATCACTATTCCAAATATACCAAACTTGACCACACTGCGCCTCTCATATCAGGGTTTACCACTGAACCACTTATCAGGGAATCCCCAATGCATTCCTATGGGAGGGCAGCCTCACAGTAGTGAGAAACCAAAATGGCTGTTTGTCACTACCAGGACATGTCACACACTTAAGGTACATGTCCTATCTTTTACCTACAATGCACCCTGCCCATAGGGCTAGCTAGGGCCTACCTTAGGGGTGACTGACATGCGGTAAAAGGGGGGTCACGGACATGGCACACACTTTAGGTGCCACGTCACAGCGGCAGTAGCACTGCGCGCACAGGCCCTGCAATGGCAGAGGCCTGAGATAGGTTTGAAAGGCTACTTTGGTGGGTGGCGCAATCAGCGCTGCAAGCCCACCAGTAGCATTTCATTTACCAGCCCTGGGTATATGAGATACCACTTTACAAGGGACTCACAGGTAAATTAAATAGGCCAAACAGGTGTAGACCAATCTTACCACATTTATCACAGAGAGCACACGCACTTTACACTGAACAGCAGTGCTAAAGTGCCCAGAGTCCTAAAACCACCAACACCATGTCAGAAAAATGGCTAGGAGAAAGGCAAAAAGTTTAGGGATGACCCTGCAAAAAGGCCAAATTCAACAATGTTCTTTCTAACTTCAGGCACAAATAGCATTATGGCATAGAAATGTGCAAATAAAGCAATTGTCTCAACCATTTGCATTCAAGTCTTTCAATCTAAGCTCAGTTTAGCATAAATGCATGTACACATGCATCAGGGGCGCTAGCTTGCTACAAACAATCTCAAGACAGGATTAAGTACTTCATGAAGTCCTATGCCAGAATAATGGTGTGCCAAGTTCAAGACAGATGTAAATGTATATTGCTTCACTTGCTCCAGCTCGCTCTAGCTTGGAGGTTTTCAACAACCCATGATTTCTGTGACTGGCCCCTGCTGAAAATAAAACGTTTGGTTTTTAATATCTTCATCTTTAATTTATTAAGATTGATTTAGCCAGCCAGGCCATTCAGAGGATGTTGAATGCCTTTCCGTGTCTGATCCAAAATTAGCAGGTCATCAGAATATACTAGGAGCTACACTGGGGAACCTCCAAGCGCCTTGGGAACAAGAGGGTTTATGGCTTGATGGGGTACATGTTACTATTTGAAGATGTTGATCATGTCAGCCACATAGACATGAAATATGGAGGTTACCACAATTCATCCTTGTTTAAAGTCATTTTACATCCCTACGTTTGATGTAAATGTGCATGATGAGTTAGTTTATACCTTCACCCACATATCACAGTGCAAAGACTGAGTCAGATGGCTAAGTGCTGGCGCCAAGCTCCTTATTGTGAGTTTACCCCAGAGTCCCTCTTTAGCCACTTGGCCGAAGGCTGCATTGTAGCCTACAAAAAAACAGTATAGTATTCAACCTTGTTTGCGAGGGTAGGATTAGTCAGCAATTTTATAGGCATTATATTGTGCAGTGTTGAGAGTCTGTTTCCGTAATCAGTATTACGTCATTAGCATTCATCCATTCTGTTAGGCTAAGTAGGAGAGCTTTTGCAAAGATCTTACTTTCTGCATCTAGCACAGCATTTAAGCAATAGTTACTAGGGACGTCACAGTCCTCCTTTATTTGTATGAGTAACAGCAGCCTTTGGGAGGGATTTTTCCCTATTTGTATGAGTAACAGCAGCCTTTGGGAGGGATTTTCCTATTTGTATGAGTGACAGCAGCCTTTGGGAGGGATTTTTCCCTACTTGTATGAGTAACAACAGCCATTGGGAGGGATTTTTCCTTCACTGAGCACGGCTCAGAATGGAGATAGTAATACCATGGCAAAGAAACGCAGATTATGCACTATTCGGGCCCAGACCTAGCACAATCTTAGTCTGAATAATCTGTTTTCTTTCATTGGCACTGACCAGCCCTCATCAACTTGTCTGCAACACATAACAACCTGGTTGCGTTAACCGCTCATACTGCCAAGGCTTCATTGGTCGAGCATCATGCACTCAAGGGCAGCGTAGGTAAAGGGTAACTGTCAAAGATAATTCTCCATTCGTGTTTGAGACTTAAGGGTTGTGTCCACAAACACTGCTCCACTACTGCCACCAATGTTCATGAACCCACCATCATGTGCAACTACGAATGACTGCATCATCCAGATACACTTTGTGACTGTTGTGATATCATGTTGCAAGTTAACCTACCTGCAGGCTGCTGGTTGTAGGTGACGCAATTTTTTTCACCTGGCCACCTGCTGAACACACACTAAAAATCTTCTGTGTTTAATGTTCCCTGTACATTGTCTATTCCATAATCTGTGCATGTAAATTTGTTACGTGAAGACTTTGTAAAGTACATTCCTAACTGATGTGCTCAGGCACACAACGCCTATTGGGTAAAATGCCTTTAGACACCTTACGTCATCATCTGCCATAGCCTAGGCTGCTGCATCTCTGAGGACTCCAGACGACAGAGTCCTTTAGTTTCAGTAAACTGGGCTGGGTGTGGGCATCATTGTCAGCTTCATCCAAAGTACTTCTCAGGACTTTCACAGGTCATTTGCAGATTTTGTTTGTGTTGTTGGTCATTGCTTCTAATGTCTCCTGCAGTTCAACTCTCTCCGTCTAAGGGCCTAATTGCGAGTCTGGGCGCGGCGGTGGAGGTTTAGAGCGGTTGGACCGCCATTGCCCTGCCACAGCTGCCAGGGAACCGTCGTCCCTGACAGCGTTGCGGCAGTCAGGAGGCCGCAATATGGTTGGCGGGACCGTTGCTGTCCCTCTGGTGCCTCACGACATGTGGTTGCACACAGGGGGGCACAATACCAGTTCCTTTACGGCATGGACTTTACAGTCCAGGTATTGTGTTTGGCGTTCCCTTTGTGCAGCCCATTTTTAGAGGCACCACCGTGGAAACGTCCAAAAAAAGCCTACCAGACACAAGATACACTCGGAATCTTGCGGTCGGCCCGACCACGGGTTTGGTGGTGCGGCAGCAGGGTGGACCCGGCGCCGCACCGCCAAACTCATATTCATGCCCTAACTCTGCTACTTGCAGGGTGATCATCAACCACATGGTGGGCTGTTATAAATGTTTAGGGGTAGATTAGCTTTTAAAGCCACAATTTATTGCATCCTATGCTTCCTACCCCCATCTACAAATACAAATACACCTACATAGTAAGGGGCCTCTGATGTGCTCTAATATAACAAGACCAAACAGCCCTTTTACAAAAAAGTCTGAAAGTACTTGCGGAGATTTACATTTCGTTTGAATATACTTTTTCATTTTTTTGCAATTCTCAAACATTTACAGTAGTATGCCTTGCAATCTGCACTAGGCGCAGGATTCCCACAACCCTGCCTTCTTATATAGGCTAAACACACAAGATGATGGACGGAATGCTGCACATTGGCAAACATTCACCCCCAGTCACAGATCTGGGTTTAATCCATCGTTATTTTGCTTCACCACGCCACCCCAGTTCAGACATAGCCATATGCAAATCAGTCTTGACCCTGTGCCTCATGGGAACAGTCCAGACCGAACTGCCAAGCCATGTCTTCCTGGACCGGAATCAAGCATCCTAGGAACAGTTTCAGGCTATCAGCCTTCATCAGCCAGGATAGCTTGACTTGAGTGGCGTAGTGAGCACGGGACCCACGTCTGGGCATACCCTTCCCACTTAGGGCGAAATGCAAAACACACAAGATGATGGACGGAATGCTGCACATTGGCAAACATTCACCCCCAGTCACAGATCTGGGTTTAATCCATCGTTATTTTGCTTCACCACGCCACCCCAGTTCAGACATAGCCATATGCAAATCAGTCTTGACCCTGTGCCTCATGGGAACAGTCCAGACCGAACTGCCAAGCCATGTCTTCCCTGGACCGGAATCAAGCATCCTAGGACCGGTTTCATCTTGTGTGTTTTGCATTTCGCCCTAAGTGGGAAGGGTATGCCCAGACGTGGGTCCCGTGCTCACTACGCCACTGGAGAAAAGCTATCCTGGCTGATGAAGGCTGATAGCCTGAAACCGGTCCTAGGATGCTTGATTCCGGTCCAGGGAAGACATGGCTTGGCAGTTCGGTCTGGACTGTTCCCATGAGGCACAGGGTCAAGACTGATTTGCATATGGCTATGTCTGAACTGGGGTGGCGTGGTGAAGCAAAATAACGATGGATTAAACCCAGATCTTGACTGGGGGTGAATGTTTGCCAATGTGCAGCATTCCGTCCATCATCTTGTGTGTTTTGCATTTCGCCCTAAGTGGGAAGGGTATGCCCAGACGTGGGTCCCGTGCTCACTACGCCACTGGAGTCAAGCTATCCTGGCTGATGAAGGCTGATAGTCTGAAACCGGTCCTAGGATGCTTGATTCCGGTCCAGGGAAGACATGGCTTGGCAGTTCGGTCTGGACTGTTCCCATGAGGCACAGGGTCAAGACTGATTTGCATATGGCTATGTCTGAACTGGGGTGGCGTGGTGAAGCAAAATAACAATGGATTAAACCCAGATCTGTGACTGGGGGTGAATGTTTGCCAATGTGCAGCATTCCGTCCATCATCTTGTGTGTTTTGCATTTCGCCCTAAGTGGGAAGGGTATGCCCAGACGTGGGTCCCGTGCTCACTACGCCACTGGAGTCAAGCTATCCTGGCTGATGAAGGCTGATAGCCTGAAACCGGTCCTAGGATGCTTGATTCCGGTCCAGGGAAGACATGGCTTGGCAGTTCGTTCTGGACTGTTCCCATGAGGCACAGGGTCAAGACTGATTTGCATATGGCTATGTCTGAACTGGGGTGGCGTGGTGAAGCAAAATAACGATGGATTAAACCCAGATCTGTGACTGGGGGTGAATGTTTGCCAATGTGCAGCATTCCGTCCATCATCTTGTGTGTTTTGTTATATAGGCTACCATTTCCCTAATGTAGAAAACCAATGGTGTTGGTGTAAATTGCATACTAGTTAAGTGCATCCTGATATGAAAATGCACATTTGTCTTTTCCTGGTTTTTTCTCCAAGGGGAAAATATTTTTCCCTGTGGACAAATCCCATTCCCTACATCCCCTCCAAGTATGGAGGCGATCCATTCCCATCTTCATCCAGGAAGGGGAGTTACTCCAGACCTTTGTTGGAGATAAACTCTGACTATTTCCAGGGTGGGAAAGGGTGCGATCAGGTTTCATAACTCTCTAAAGCTCATACCTTTTTGTACTTTCACAACCTTTTGAGGAAAACCATGATTTCTTCCTCATGCTCCCCATGCCTTTTGAAAAGTTTATTACTATCAAATTCTACGCGCTAGTGGAATTATAGTGAAAACAATTTACGCCTGTCAGGAATCCTCTTGTGAATGCCAGACATGCATCGACGAAGCTGTTTTCATCTGTAAACAGATGCAAATTTCATCAGAATGTAATGAGAGAGAGACATAGACATGGCAGAAATATTCTGAGGCAAATTTTTGTCTTCTTCAGTAGAAAAAAGTGTGTAAGAAAATAAAACATACACATCATAAATATCATAGGGTTAGTTTTACTTTCTAAGGGGCATATTAACAAGGGCCTTATCTCCGCTTTTTTGGCTTTAAAAGCCAAAAAAGCGGAGATAATATTATCGCCCTATCTACAAGGGGATGCTAACATGCATTAGCGCATGTTAGCACCCGTTTTCCCGACGCCTCGCTTTGCATCTCTGATGAGATGCAAAGTGGGCGTCACTGGGCAGTACAACCTGTAAAATATCGCTGATCTGCACATCGCGATATTTACAAGGCGGCCCACGCATTTCAGCAGACATTAGTTTTGGGCGAAAACCGCTGTTTTCGCCAAAAACTAACGTCTGCTAAAATCCTGACTCATGTATGTTTAACATGGGGGGTGGATTCTTGTGTTACGACCACAGGGTCGTATCATCAAGCATATCGCCGTTTTGCAGGGAACATCGCTAGAAAACCAGCGATGTTCCCTGCAAAACGGCGATTTCCCCGCTATCGCTGGAATTTACATCGCCCTGGAGAAATGCGTTGTTAATAACACGCTAACAGGGCGATAAATTCCAGAGATAGACGGCGATAAATACAAAAGCGCTAAGCGCGCTTTGCGTTATTTATCGCCGTCCGTTGCTGATATGCCCCTTAGTGCCTTTGAGCCATGAATACCATGAGGCTCTATTTAAACAGAATGAAATGGTGCACTTTGATATCAGGTTCTGTCAATGATGCAAATAAATGCATGTGATACATTTGAAACAGATAACACTCACTGCCTAGCCTTATTACCAGCAACAAAGTTCAAAACACAATTCTGTTAACATACACCCATGTGTACATACATGTGTATATTTGCCTGTATTTTACCTTCTCTAGGTAGCTGTCTTTAACTTGAAGGACACAAGTTTGAATTCCACTATGGGCATCTCAGCATCTCATCCTTCTGAGATTGATAAAATAAGTATCACCGAGTTAACTAAGGACTCCTTGATATTTACATGGTAAAATCTGCGGTAGCAAGAGTTTTATGAAGCAGAAGGTATGATATATGTGTGACATGTGTGAATGTGGTATTTCCATGCCACCGACCTCACTGAAAGGCAGTGGAATGCTGTGCAGAATCAAACTACATGAGAGGTTGGAGGGATTCGTTTCTAAGAGGGAGAGTGGACTGTTGCCGCACCATGGTGCAGTATTCTTGAAAAAGGTTATATTAAAAACAGAAGATTTCAATGGCGCTTACGTTTACCTCGGATTCAAACTGAAACACCTAAAAACAAGCACTGGCAAATCCAAGAGGCCTGGGTTTGGCAAGCGTGTGCGCTGTTTACATTAGTCTATTCTTTATTGCACGCACACGACACAGAAATAAAAAAGAAGGAGTAATGAGAAAACAAACTGCTGCCTAAAGCTGTTGCCCATATAAGTGCAATAACATGTTCGAACTAAAAAAAAGAGCTATTGAATATATTTTAATAAATCAGTATGGGTGAGGCTGCTAAACATAGAACACATGCAAAAAACCCTTTCTTTTTGACTGCACATCACAGGAAATATGATTTGTCGCGGCACAAAGAAAAGGTACTAGTGGGTTTGAATTACTATAACCTAAAAACATTTTAAACACACAAAGATGGCTAAACATTTTTTACAATTATAAGGACAGGAAATAAATAGCCTTGGCAAAATAATGTATGTTCCACGTGCTCTAGTGCTGAAATGGACTTCTTTTTCCACTGATATGCACATGTGACCTGGCAAAATGCAGCTGTTTGCAGTACATGATTAATGTGGGCTGACCCAGTTGTCCCATGCTGCATACAATGGTGGGTGATAGCAAAATGTGAAGGACAGTTAACAAATGGACGAAGAGAGCTAACCCAAAGCCCCTCTACGTATGTATATATGTATTTGTTTTAAATATGATTTTTCTATTGCATAAGGATGGAGGGGCAAGTACTAGATCACATCCCTTAAAGTGTGTTTTTTTTAAACAAAAAAGTCGAAGAAAACATCATAGTGCCATACAAGTACCTTACCCCCAGGTCCCTTATGTCCTCGTCCCATTCATTACTAAGTGGAGATAACCATCTCCCGACAGAAACAAAGATCAGAAGAATGCTGGGATACTAACCCCGCCCCTCCCACCGGGAGTACATAAAGGGTACTTACCCAGCATTCCGCCTGTTCTTCTTTTCTGTCTGCCGACAGACTTGATTGTGGTTGCTGGTGCTGCTCCTGCTGGGCTTGAGTGGCTTCTGTTCCTGTTCTACCCCGTCCGGCTGCCTGGCTGTGCGGTTGGGGTATCTGGTTCCTTGCCTCCCGGCCTGCTGGGCTTGCTAGGAGGCTTGGTTTCTCGGCCGCATCTTTGATTCCCATGTGTGGGGTTTCTGGCGGCCCTTTGCGGCTGGTGAGCTGGCCTCCCAGGTCCTTCCTGGTTGCTGAAGGCTCGTCTTCCTGGGGCTTGGCCAGGTGGAATACGAGCTGATTTCCTGGTTCCCCTGCCTTCCTGTCGGTCTTCGCTCTCACCGCTGTGGCTTCTTTGGTGAGCGCTGCGGTATGATGGCAGGCTGTGAGGAGTGCCTGCTGCATCGAGAGCGTCCTTGCTTCCAGCCTCTTCGGCGGTGTCTCTCTGCTGCCTTTGATGACTGGCGGCGGCTTCCAGGAGTCCGGAAGATGCACGGGGGGCCTTGTGGCTGTTTGCGCCCCCCCGGGTGAGTCCCGCATAGCGGTTTTGTTTGCTCTTCGTTAGCAACTGAAGCCCTCATTGCACAGATGTATGCACTTTTGTTTTCTATGGTGCGAGCGCTGTGGGTATTCTGGGAAGCGCGAGGCACTCGTGGCCTGTCCACAGGCACGTCTTCCTGCATTCTGATTGGATGGCACATGGAAACGTGCACCGGTATTCTGTTTCTGGTTCATCACGCGGAGTTGGCCGGGACTGTATTTTGGCATTTGAATTTTACAGTCTCTGTCTCCGTGCTCGCATTTTGTTTTGTGATGTTGTATCCTATGCTGTTATCGCTGGCTGCTGCTGTGTGTTCGCGCTGTGGTCACACACCCTGTCCTGCAGACGGGGCTCCTGTGGCTGGCCTGTGGGTCTAGTGGCGTCCCGTGGCTTGTCTCTCTGCCTCACCGATTTTTGATTATGTTGCTGTCTTTCTGCCGCTTTTTGTTTGCACGACTGGACAATGGAGTCTGTCATAGTCTGCACGGCAGTCGGACGGCTTCCTTTGTTCTCTGCCGCGTTGCTTTCTCTTGCTTCTGGTTGGCGAGTGGATTGTATGTCCGTTTTTCTTGCCCTGGTGCATTTCCGTGTGCCTGGTGCTGTTCCTCTCGGTTGTCTGGTGGAGTGACTGGGTGCCGGCGGCAGCCCTGTGTTCGGAGCTGCACGGAGTTCACTGCTCGGTTGCTCTGACGGGTCTGGTGGCTCAGTGGACTAATGCGTCTACTGCATGGGCCTGTGTTCAACCTCATGGTTACCGGTTCAGATCCTGGCAGGTCCCCTCAGCCTTTCATCCATCTGTGGTCGATGAAATGGGTACCATTGAGTTGGGTCACAATAAGCTTCTGTTACTCAGCGCCAAACGACCCTGACGGGGTGAACGTGTGCTTTACAAATACACATGTACACGTTCAGCTGTGCATGCCTGTGTTTGCGTGCTTTGGCTCGTTGCAGTCTGTCACTGGACTTTGCTGTTTTCCGTGGTTCTTCTTTGCACGCGGTTGTGGTACTCCCGTTGTTTTGTTGGGCTACGACGTGTACGGGCTTCCTTTGGCATTGCATGTGTTCCTGTGTGTGCTCTGCTTCTGTCTCCGTTGCAGGTTTTGGGGTGGGAGGGGGCTTGTTTGTGGGTGGCTCCCCTCTTGTATGCCTCGGTCCTCCTCCACTATGCGCTGTTCCTTTGGCGGCTGTCCGTTTGTTGGCGTGCCGTCTTTGTACTGGGTCCGGGAGGGCTTTTCTTAGCCGGTGGGTCCGGTATTCTTTCCTCTGAGCCCACGGTTCTGCCGGTCTGTGTGCACCTGGTCTCCTCGGCTCTCAGTGGTTGTGCTGAGTCGGCCTGTTTTGTGCCCGGTTGGTCGTCCTGGGTCTTCCTGGTGTGGGGGCTCTTTTGGGGTCCTTTTCTTTGGGGGCTTCTCGGCCCTGGCCTGGACACGGCGTTCGTGGCACCGGTGCCTCTTGGTGGCTTCTGTGGTCTCTGCCCATTGCTTCTCCTGGTGGGTGGGCCTGTAGCTGCAGTGCCTGGTTGTCGTCTTTGTCATCCTGCTGCTGTTCTGGCTCTCCTGGTTCCCTTCCATGTTGCCTTTGCCTACGCTTCTGCGTGGTTCTTCCTGGCGCGTTTGTTTGTGCTGCGTTTTGCCCTGGTTGTCTGCTAGCCCTTGCCTTCGGGCATGGTGCTGGAGCTCCTTGGCTGTGGCCTGGGCCTCGATGTTGCAGTCCTGGCTTCCGGGGTTTTGCTTGTGGCCTTTCCTCCCTGGGGATGGCTTCTCCCATGGGTGGGGTCGCCCGCTTGGGTTTCCGGATGAGGTTGGTTTCCTCTTTTTCTGCTTCCCCGGGCTGCTGGTTCTTGGCGGGCGCTGTGGTGCTGGTCTAGCCTCCTTTTCGGGACTGTCTCCCTTGCCGGTGTGCTTAGGGGTGCCCCGGTCGGTCCTCTCTGGTCCTCGCTGCTGCGTGGTGTTCTGGGCGCCTCGTCTGATCGGGTGCCTCGGTGGATTCTGGATCCCCTGGGGTGTCTAGTGTTTCTCCTCTTGGCTGTGGGATGTGCTTCTTTTCTTCAGCCTTTTCCTCCCTGCTTCCTCTGATCTTGTCTGGTTTCAGTGGTGCTGCGGGGTTGGTTTTTTTCTTTTTTGGTGTCAGGTTGGGTTTCCTGGATGCTGTTGGCCTCCACTGTGTCTCCACTGGCCTGCGGTGTTCTTCTCCGGCTTGTTTCGCTGGGGTGGGGGGTGCTTGTCCCTGCTTGTTCCTGGTGGTTCTTTGGCCAGGGATGCGCCTCGGCTTTCCCTGTGGTCCGGGGACCGTGTTCCGGTCTCCTGGTCTGCAGGCTTGCGGCTGCTTCTGCTTGGCCTTCGGCGGTGCCTCCTTGTGATTGTTGGATGCCTTCGGCCTTCCTCTCTGTTGG
This sequence comes from Calotriton arnoldi, assembly GCA_963921515.1. Lineage (NCBI taxonomy): Eukaryota > Metazoa > Chordata > Amphibia > Caudata > Salamandridae > Calotriton > Calotriton arnoldi. Next base: position 2,326,211 of record CAWUFW010001273.1, read on the forward strand.
CTCCTGTTCTTGGCTGGTCTACTGGTTGCCGGTGGTACGATCTGCTCGGGGTTGCCTGGTTGCGCTCTTGCAGCGAGCCTGGGCTGCCTGATGGAGCTGTTTTGGGGGCTCGCTGCATGGCCTGCCCCTTTGATTTTGCTGGTGTATTTTCTGCCTGTAGGGTGGCTGGTCCCTCTGCTGTCGGGTTCTGGTCCTTGCGGTTGTGGTGTGTTCCTGCTGTTGTGGCCTCTTGGCTCTGACTGGCCCTGTTTTGGTCTGACACCCACTCCTTTCTTCCCTGCTTGCCTTCTCTGGGGCCTATGGCCGTGCCTCCCTGAGAGCACCTGACATCATCTGATCTCAGAGGTTAAGCAGGGTTAGGCCTGGTTACTACCTGCATGGGAGACTGCCTGGGAATGCCAGGTTCTGTAGGCTCTGTTGTCGGTTTGGCGGTGCCGGGGCTGCTTGCTCTGTCTTTCTCGGCCCTTGATGGTCCGGGCCTTTGTGCTGTTGCCTTGTTTTGGTTTCGTTCCTGCCCGGTCCGCCGTTTTTCAGTGCCAGGGGTCTCTTCGCCCTTCCGGCCTTTCTTGGCCTCTGCTCGGCTGGGGCCTTCCCCTCGTTGGCCTTGCCCCGGGTGTGGGTTGGGCCGTCGGGTCCTTCTGGTCACCTTTTCTGCCCTGGGGGTTTATCCCCTGGTCATGCTCTACCTGGGGTTGTGCGGACCCGTGGGGTTTAGTTTGCCTGGGCATTCCGCCCTGGCTTCTGTTGCTTCTGTGGTCGGGTTGTTTTTTTGTGTTTTCTCTGCCCTGATGGGTTGGGGTTTCCAGGCGGTGGTGTTTGGACCTGACGCTCTCCTTCGGGGCCTCTGTGAGTTGTTGATCCTCAGTCTGGGCTGCCCTGTGTGTTGTTGGTCCTGCCTTCTGCCTGGTCTGTTTGAGGACGTCTCTGCCTGGCCTGTCTCTCTGCTCCGGTTTTCCCCGGTTTGCGGTTGGGCTGTTCTGCTGTGGCTATGTGTTGGGGTCCTGTGCTCCCTCCTGTTCCCTTTCTCTGGTTTCCTGTTCTGTGTTTCGCTCTGTGGGACTCTGGTCCCTGATGGGTCTGCTCCCTTCTGGATCTCGGGGCCTGGTGGGTTGGCTTCCGGGTGTTGTTCCTCTTCCCCGGTGATTTGTCTTTTCCTGTTTCCCTGTTCCGGGGCTCTCTCGCCTTCCGGGCTGGGTGCTGGTCGGCTGGTCTTTGGTGCTGGCCCTTTTTTTCCTGGGGCCTGGTGCTCTTCTGTGGGTTCCGGGGGGCTTGTCCTCTGGTCTCTCTGGGGCCGGGTCGGTTGCTTTCCTTCTCTTCTGGTTTGGCCCTGCCCTTGGTGGGCTTCTCGGCCTTTTTGTACCGTGGACTCCTTTGATCGTCTCTTGTTGGGGCTTCGTTTTTCTCTGGGCCCCTTGACGATTGGGTGCTGTCTTTCTTTCCGCTGCCTGCGTTCGGCTGGCGTGGGTTCTCTGTGCCTTGGTCTGGCTCCTGGTGCCCTGGTCTGGCTTGCTAGCCTGGTGGCCCTTAGATTTCTTCTTTGGGTGGCCTCCTCACTGTTTTTGTTCTTTCTGGCCTCGGTTGGCTTGTGTGTCCATGCTCTCCCCTTCTCTGGTTGCCAGTGGGGTTCTCCTGCTGTGGGCTGGTGGGCCTCTGTGGTTGTAGGGCTAGTCGTCTGGCTGTTCTCCCGTTGTTTTGTTGGGCGCGTCCCTGCTTGGTGGGGCCCCCTCTTGTCTGGGTGCTCTGCCTGGGGTTTTCGGCGGTTCTGCCTTTTTGCTTTCCTGCGATGGCTGCCTTGGTGTGGTATCCTATATTGGCTTCTGTTTTGTTTGGGAAGGCCGGCTTTTCTGCTTTGGTATTCTCCACTTAGTAATGAATGGGACGAGGACATAAGGGACCTGGGGGTAATGCTCTATTACTTACCGGTAATCTTCATTACTCCGGGTCCCGTTGTCCTAATCCCATTCATACGCCCCGCCCTCCCTCCCGGATGGCCGGCCTTCCTGTTGTGGGCTTGGTTGTTCAGGCGGAATGCTGGCTAAGTACCCCTTATGTACTCCCGGTGGGAGGGGAGGGGTTAGTATCCCAGCATTCTTCTGATCTTTGTTTCTGTCGGGAGATGGTTATCTCCACTTAGTAATGAATGGGACGAGGACAACGGGACCCGGAGTAATGAAGATTACCGGTAAGTAATAGAGCATTACCTCATCCTGAATAATTCATGGAGTTATGTGATATGTTGTGGAGTTTGGGCAATTATTCAGAAGTAGTTAAGAGTTTTGCATCACCTTGTTTAGGTCAGTTTCTTCCATACATTTTCGCCTGCGGCACTAATAATCCTTGCACTGTTCCTATCTGCACCCATTATGCCCTTACGTCCCATTGAAACCCTAGTATTAAAAGAATTACAGTAACTACATAGGGTTATGTGGTGTACAGTGCAGAGCTGGCCAATCTGAATTGTTTCTGGCAGAGGGCATGTACATCCAATATTGTGTTTTTGTCTAAATCATTCATGGTCTATTCACTTTATATATGTTTAGATGACTTCTGCACATGTGATGTTGTGTGGATACTCTTTACATGTATTTTTGTGTCTGTTAATGTATGTTCACTGGTCTAAATAAACGTGCTTTATGATCATTCCCTGTGTACATCATCTACACGAGTACACATGCAGGAATAGCTGCTGCTCACTCTTTAAAGGGTATGCATCATGAATATTACACATTCTTTTCTTCAAAAGAAGGGCATAGGAGGAGAAAAGCTCACTGGAGTCACTAGAGCCATGTGAGGGGTCACAAACCTAATGCCTGCTCTGCATCCCGGACGCCTCCACTGTGTCCTGGAGACCTGATATGAAGACCTCCCCTGAGGTCTCAACACCAGGGTTGTGACCTGGAGAGCTGACCTAAACCATGGACAGAGGCCGGGAGACATAAAGAAGGAGACTTTAGAAAGGAAACCTGAAGAGTGGTCTGGAGAGCTGACCTGCAGCCTGGAAAGGTGAGAAGGGCCTGGGGAGCTGTAGAAGGGCTTGGAGAGCTGACAAGGAGCGTCTTGATCAAAAAGCACAGCCCCACTAGAAGAGGTCAGAGGGAAATTGGCTGGCCATCCACATTATCTGAAGTAAGTTTTGGTTTCTTAGGACCACCCCGATACCTTGGAAGCACAGCAACAGCTGAACTTCTTGCTACTGGTTCCTTTCTTTTTGCATGGCAAACCTGCATTACCTTTCACCTTCCAAACAGGATCAGTCCCACTGCATTGTTCTACACTGCTCGACCACAATTCCAGAATCACAGTAAAATTCACCATGAAAACATTAACTAATTAGCAGTGGTTAGGGCAATACAGAAAAACAGGATCACAAAGATAGCAGCACATGCTTTTGCAGAAACTTGACATCATTGGAGTGCAAGGAATGGTACTGAAGTGACTGCATTCCGTCTGTTTGATCTGATACATCCTTCCTCATCTCATTTCCTCCCTTCACTTCAGCACCCTTGACTTCTGCAACTGGTGTACCTCAAGACTCTCTCATTGCACCCCTTCTCTTCAACATTTACCATAGCCCTGTGCTGGACCTTATATCCTCCTTCAACGTCAACTGTTGCAATTATTCAGATGATGCACAAATCATATTTAAATGTCAAAACCCATAAACCCTTGACTCATGCTCGATTGCACAATGTCTCCAAGCAGTCTCCAAGCTGAAACAAAAACCATAAACAACGTGACCTCAACAACTAGATACACCACCAAATAACTCATCCCAAGTGAGAAAACTTGGGTAAACCCCGGACACCTTTTTCATCCCCTAAGCGCAAGTTCACCATGTTTCCATATGAAATATTTACTTAATAAAATGTTTTTTTATACCTAGAAATCTACCAAAATGTTCTAGCTATGATCTCCCACCTAGGCTATGCGAATGGCTTATACTTTAGAGGACTACTTTCTTACTTCAAAAGTAACAGACATTCCATACTCCTGCAGCAAGACTCATACTTGACCCCCACCCCCCCCCCATTCACATTGAAATCTTACCTCAAATCTCACCAGGATTAAGATCATTACACTGACTGTCGTTTTCTAGCTGCAACTCCTTCATATCATTTTGCAACACACACCAAGTGATACATGAAATCTGCCCATTCTTCTGCAAGATATCTCAAAGTGACTACCTTTTTTTGTGGTACCTTCACCAAGATGTAGCTCAATTTTGCCATTAATATGGAAACTCCTCAAAGTGCAGTTCAAATAACATCTATTTTATTTTTAAGTATTAGTGGCAGAGTAATTGAAAAATTGAAAGGCAGAAATATTGGCAATTCATTGTTGATCACTTAAATTCAGGAGGAATGAAAGGTGAGTAAGAAACTGAACCTCTGATTGCCAAGTTTCACACTTCAATATCAGGGGCAGTTACATCCCAAGCCTAATATTTTTAGACCCCAAACATGCATACGTTACAACGCCCCGATGGGCAGACAGAAAACATACCTTCAGTCAACAAGAGAACAGGATTGTCTATCTAGCATTGCAATGATAAATAACTCAGGAACACATTGTCGCGCATTTTGGCAAAAAGGATTGCACTACAGAATATAGACAACACAAATATCATCACATACAAATATCAATACCCTCATTTCATTGCCCAAACTATTGTTAATACATGACACCTATGTCATTTTACACCTATGTAAAATGCCAAGATATCAAAAATCAAAATATCATTCATAAACATATTGAAAACTAATAATATCAAGAATCAAAATATTGAGTAAAGGAGCACGTCCACTCCTCAGACCTATGTTTGCCTTCAAACGTAGTATGAACCTGAGAGATAAACTGGTGCATACTAGACCACGCTCTAAGCTTGCTACATATCAAAATACTCTCTGGGACTCACAACCTGTTAGAGGCCATTTCCCATGTGGGTCATGTAGTGTTTGGGCCCAGACGACACACAACATCCATTGATATAGGCACAGAACGGCCATGGTTATTACAACATCACACAAATTGTAACTCTGATAACCTGATTTATCTTATCACCTGCCCTTGTGGCCTGAGATACATAGGAATGACCACTAGGAAGATCAAGATTCGTATCTCAGAACACAAAAGTACAATTCGATGTAACAAAACCACTACCAAACTGACCACACATTTTCATGACATGGGACATGGACCAAATGGACTTACATGGACAGTCTTGAACAAACCAGACACTTCACAACCTATTTCCAATATGTCACAATTCTTGTTTAGAAAGGAGCAACACTGGGTCTTTAGACTCAAGAGTGACAGTCAAGGTCTCAATGATGAGATTCCCTGGTTCTCTCTGTCTTGTCCATAGGATTATCACCTGTAGTTACAATAGGATTATTGCCCATAGGATTACCACCTGAAGTTACACTAGGTCACCCTTCTATCTTTCCGGTGGGAGTTCTCCTATATTGAGCATTCACGATGTTCTAGTTATAGTTAGAATGTTGCACGCTACATGTTTGCAACCTGCAATCGTTATACACTACAGTCTGACAGTATGTTTTACTCTGTTTATTTTACTCTGTTGGTTATGGTTTCCCATTTACTTGGTATGGCCCCTCGCCCCCCCCTTTTTTTTCGTGACCAGAACTTATGGGATATGTAATGCAATAGCTATAACACTGGATAGCGAATGCACGAGCCGATTATGGCTGCTATCTGCATTCGCTAGCTATACTACATCTCCCATCTCCCATCTCCCTCCTGATGGCGCATAGAGCAATGAGGATCTGCGCTCCATGACGCGGTACATTCCACATCACCAGCCAGAGGGCCTTCCTTATGCACATACGGAAGTTTAACTGCGGCTTCCTGAGCTGTCCAGTGAGCGGGGACGGGGCCACGTTGGGACCGTGTCTTTCCGTTAACGAGGTAGGAGCATACACTCTCTCTCCCTTAACTTGATTTTGGCACCTAGATGACACCACAGTTTCGTTGGGTGTCGCTGTCATGGTCTGCACATTGTTTTTGGTATACTCGGCATTTTAATGTGGCTGACACCGGCATGATCCGTGTCTGGGTTAACTTGAAGCTGCGTATGTTTCTGCCTGTTGTTATTATGGATACACATTTCGGCTGTGACTGCTGTCTGAGCGTGATTGGTGATATTTATGCCTCAAGCTCTCTATTGGCATCATAAGCACATTTAGTCGAAGTGCCTTTTTTGCTGTGGTTTGAGCCACACCTGCCCTTTTAAACATGGCCGGGCGCTTATGTTTACTAATTAAAGAGACACACTCCGTTTCTTTTCTGCTCCTGACTTGAATACTATTGCAGGGCTTTTACCTTCACTTTTTCCTTCATGTTTGTCACACGCTAAGTCAACTGTATACTCTGTGTGGGTTCTCTGGAATATATTTTATAGTCATATCCTAACACCACCTTTATGTGTTTGATAGGTACTGGATGCCTCCTTGAGTCTGGTAAACCGATTTTACAGGTATCTACGCATTCACCCGACAACTTGGCTAGGTGCCGTATATTACGCTTACACTAAATTAGATTATTACATGCACTGTAACTATAATCATGCATACTAGGGGCTGTGTGTTTGACTGTTGTTGAAACACACTCATTTTTGTTTCTCTTTCTAGGGAGTTTGCTGACCAGTACAATCTACGTCTGAGTGACATATCACTCCACCTACTGGTTCTGTATAAACACTTTACCACTGTTTCAAGGCTATACAAGTGGTTATTGGCACTTCACTTTTTGCACTTCATTTTGATCTTGATGAAAGCCGCTGCATCCCTACGGGGAGCACTAGGCTGAAACATGTCGACCTCTCCATCATTTTGACAGATTGAATTTCCCTCTGTCTTAGTTACTTTTCTTTTATTCCTAGTCTATGAATGCATCATTAAAATTGTTTAGCATATTGTAGAGCTATTTTAGTCACTTTCAATTGTTCACTTACCCCCTCCCCATACCCTGCTCATCTAGAGGTATAGTATACCTCATTATCTCTCTAAAAACATCCCTGAGCTTCTCCCTCTCAGAGAGGGGGTTGTAGCCCAAACTGCGACTAGGTTCATAGTGCGAGAAGATCCCCTATGATGAAGCATGCCACCTTCGGGTGGGTTAGGGGAATCGTCCTAAGAAAAGGACACCCAACACTTTATTATTGTACTAGACCCAGGGGCCTTCTATTGTGTCTTCTAGTTGTATAGTGGGGAATCGGCCCCTGTTGGTCTTTAAAAATTCCTCTGGCAGTCTTTTTGTGTGAATTATCAATATATTGCAAACCATAATATCCACACTTATAGATTTATAATTACACACCAATAAAATATCAACAAACCAGAATATCAACAATAAAAAACATAACTATACATATAAATACAACTTTAAATGTATTACAAATACACTTTTAATTTAACAATAAAGAAATACAAGCTAACTAGCAAGCACTACATAACGTAAAAGAAATAATCAAATAGTCAAACATTACTAGAAATGTAAAGCAATCGTCCACATTTCTCAATCAGTTAACAAAACCAGTGTAAATGAAGGAAGCTTTTCCACTAACAATGTGCCAGCACCCAAATGAGAAAAAAGAAGCAAGCCCATCTTCCTATATATTTACAAAGCACTACAAAGAAAAAGCATTTCTCCTAACTATCTAACTCCAAACTCACATAAGCTAATTTAACAAATGAACAACATAATAAATACATGTATCTCTGACCTCCCCTTGCACTACAGACCTACCACAAAGACAAAAACTAGCCACAAGAAAAGTCAAACCACAGAAGAGAAGCCAAAAAACACACCAACCAACCAGACAAAAAAGACTAATTCCACATGTAAGTAATAACCAAACACAAATAGTTGTAACTAAGCTATTTAGATAATTAGGATAACACACAAAACTGTATTGCTGATATTGTTTATATTTTTTAATCTAACACAGAGTACAATGTATTCAAAAAAGCAACATTCACTGTTTCACAGAAAGGAAAACCCCTGCTAACATTCCAAGGCTACGCCTACAGCAAACAACTGGAGCAGCAATGAGCATAGCCACTAGAATGGTTGCTATGGGTTTGCAAATATTGTACATTTTAAAGTAGAGAGCTCCACCAAGAATAATCATCCACCAAATATGGAAGAGAAATAGAGGTCAGAAATATAATTCAAAATCTTAATAATGCTTCCACAAGCTCTTGTGCTCCAAGTGGAACAGTACTATGGGGGTCATTAGGATGGCGGACGAACTTTGGTCCATCCACCATACAATCGTATTTTAGACCAGCCGCCTACAAGGCAGCGGTCCCACAGGGCAAATTAGGTTGTGACCGCCAATGTGGCGGTAGCATTGCCCATGTTTTGTATTGCGGCGGGTGCTGTGCTCTGCAGCACCGCTGCAAGACAAAACAGACGCCCCACACTTATCCCTGCACTACATGGCAGGCACCATGCGGTGTTTACCACATGGTGTAGGGATATGTAAGGTGCACAATAGTGCCCACCGGAGCCTAAATCCCTAGCCCAGGGGGTTAGGAGAGCCCGCTACGGGCCCCCAAATCTGTTTCAGCCTGCTGTTTTGCTGCGGTTTGACCACCGCAGAAAAACCGGCAGAAAGGTATATTGTAATCCCTATGGCAGTGCCTGACAGGCACTGCTGCCATTCTGGGACTACAGGGAGGTCCGACAGGCCGGGCGGATAAAGACCGCCTGTTGGAACGGTGGCGGTCAGTGTTTCCGACCGCCACCCATCCAGAAGCCATTGTAATATGGCAGATGGAGATCCCTGTTACGATGGCCGAGGAACCGCCACCGACAGCCTGTCAGTGGCGGTCCCTCCGCCATAGTAATCTGGCCCTAAAAGAGAAAGGCCATAAAATCCCAACCCACTGCATAGCACAACTACCAACTGTGCCTACCTTAAAAAAAGAAATATCTAGAAAGAGGCAATCTGACAAAATAACAAATTCAACCCCTAAAACCTGTACAGAGATAGACCTCCCTTACAATCTACTACTTACTCACACAAAAGAAACTTTCCTACAATATAATAGTAAAGATAATGAGAAACAAAGTTTAATGTTTGCTATGGAACAAAACCTGCAAAAATTAAAACAATGCCCCATATGGCTAATGGATGGAGTCTTTAAAACATGTCCACCACCTTTCTGCCAATTGTATACCATTCATGGACAGCTGCATGACCATAATATACCATTGTTACTATTGTTATTCACTTTATTACCCAATAAACAATCAAGCACCTAATGAAATAAAAGATAAATGTACCAACTATGCACCCACTAATATAATCACAGATTTTGAGTTTGCTATTTAACATACAATATCCAAAGTGTATCCAAATATTTGAATACAAGGGTAGCATTTCCATTATAATCGAGCCATATGGCACCACCTAAAAAAATCTGCTTTAGGTACTGAATACTCCACAAATACCACATTACAATTCTAAATAAAAAAAGAATATTTGCACTAGCATTTGTGTCTCCCAAAGAAGTAACAATATATTATGACCTGCTAAAAGATTCTAAATTTTACAAAGAAAATGAAGACAAATTAACCCCACTCCTAGATTACTTTGGGCACACCTGGGTTGGTCGCCTGAACCGCTCCGGAAGCAGACGCCAAGTCATGTTCCTTTTATTTATTTATTTGTGATAAGAGAATGTCATCCACACATTGGTTACAAAAAATACACACAATGAAATTAAAATCAATCAAGTCTACAGTGGGAGAGATGTAGTATTACATTTATACTTGACAAAATGAATCGTATTGAAATATTTGTCCCCACGTAGAAGAGAGTTTCAAATATCTCTTTTTCCCTCTGGTTTTCAAGGCTACAGATTCCTATTAAACAAAGTGGCACATCGATGTAAGCCAGGAGTAGAAAATTGGCAGAAACCACCAACATCTGTGACTTATCTACAAGCCACCCTGGAAATTCACACCAAAATTTCCGTAGTAAAGGACAGCCAGTGAATATATGCACTGAATGCTGCCTCCCCACCCAGGCCACATTGTGCACACATTAAAGTATCTCTATTCTGTTTCACCCATTTAGCTAACCTCTCCATAATGTAGTGAAACATACATACTGCTTTAAACTGCTGCAGCTTAAGCCTGGCTAATATTAATTGTTTAGTGGCTGTTGCTATTGCTTGAGGACTCACCGGCTGGTTTAGCTTATCAGTCCATTTATCACAAAACCACAAGAGCCCCACGTTGTGTGGAGAAGGGAACGAGAGGCACGGGGTTTTAGGAGCTAGCAGCCTCCAACACTAACTGTTTAACCACAAAAAGCTGCTCCTAACTGAATGGCCACTACGAGGTTTGGGATGTATTTGTGAGTGAAGACATCTCACAAAATGTAACGGACTGGTCTCACACACACCTGGTGTCATGCTTCATCATTGACCAGTCCTCGCCCTCTAAAACCTTGGTTTGATAGAGGCGGGCATACACCTGACGACAGGGATGCACTTCTAAACTAAGTGGGGGCCCAAAATAAGTAAGTGTGGTTAAAAATCATTATAGTTATCTTTATCGTGTTTTTAATGTGAAAGGTAACTATATGATATTAAAATCAAGTGACTGTATATGGGGAATTAATGTCCCCTACCCGTTATGTGAGAGGTCAACATGTTTCTGCCTTAATGGCCCACTTGGGTCCAGGGCATTCGTCAGGACCTAAAAGAATATGAAGGGCTCCGTTCTTACCAGCTAGTGGCAAGGGTAAACCACTATGTGGGCGTGAGCACTGCCACACTCCACAACTTGATGGCTTCTAATTTCAAGCCCTAGATACCAAAGCTACTTGCCCCATGGGAGGAGGGAGGAAACCCCTGTTGTCAAACCTGCATCAAGGAAATTTCCCATATGGATCCTAGGCGACTTCTCCCGGTCCTCCATCAGGGAGGACCGGGAGAAGTCGCCTAGGATCCATATGGGAAATTTCCTTGATGCAGGTTTGACAACAGGGGTTTCCTCTCCTCCCATGGGGCAAGTAGCTTTGGTATCTAGGGCTTGAAATTAGAAGCCATCAAGTTGTGGAGTGTGGCAGTGCTCACGCCCACATAGTGGTTTACCCTTGCCACTAGCTGGTAAGAACGGAGCCCTTCATATTCTTTTTAGGTCCTGACGAATGCCCTGGACCCAAGTGGGCCATTAAGGCAGAAACATGTTGACCTCTCACATAACGGGTAGCGGACATTAATTCCCCCATATACAGTCACTTGATTTTAATATCATATAGTTACCTTTCACATTAAAAACACGATAAAGATAACTATAATGATTTTTAACCACACTTACTTATTTTTGGGCCCCCACTTAGTTTAGAAGTGCATCCCTGTCGTCAGGTGTATGCCCGCCTCTATCAAACCAAGGTTTTAGAGGGCGAGGACTGGTCAATGATGAAGCATGACACCAGGTGGTGTGTGAGACCAGTCCGTTACATTTTGTGAGATGTCTTCACTCACAAATACATCCCAAACCTCGTAGTGGCCATTCAGTTAGGAGCAGCTTTTTGTGGTTAAACAGTCCATTTATCAGCCAGCTCCTCCAGATTGTTATTCCTAGAACCAGCAACTCAAGTACAAAGTTTTCTAATGGGAATCCTAATCCTATCCTTAAATGAAAAATCCAACAAGTCATTATTGTTTAGGATAGTGGGTGGGTTCTTGATTATATAATCACATATCTGCAAGTATTTATAAAATGTGAATTTAAATTCAGCTTATAAATCTAAAAATGTACAGATCGTGCCATGCAGAGAAAAGTGACCAATAATTTTCAGCCCACACTTGTACAATATATATTATATTTAGTGTTATGAAAGATGGAAGGTAAAAGGGTATTATTATGTGCTTATGTATAGGGCTTAGCTATGTGTAATATTGTATATTTTGTGCCATTCCAGCCAAATTAACCAAGCATCAGGTATCACCTTTAATCTGACTTGCTTACAATAACTAGGATTGTGTCAGGGAAAAAAGCAACAAGCCTCCATACTCAAGGTTATTTTGTAGATACAAATACATTTCCTGTCAGAATTCTCTGCCTGAAGGCATTGATTACATTCTCCAAAGCCTGGTTGCACATTAACTGGTGAAACATATACAACAGTTCCCCAAAAAAAGAATCCAAAACAAACAAAGGAGCAGAGGGATGGCACTACTCATTTCAAGCCACAATTGTCATACACCATATAACCATTGAAATACTGCAAAAAGAACACAGATACCAAACCTAAACAATCCAATAATCCCTATCAGAAAGACCGAGAGTAACAAAGAAATCCGACACATGCATGAAATTCTTTGTAGAAAGGTAAACCTATACAAAGAACTACCACCCTTAGTGCACTTAGACTCCGGAGCATGCACGCTGCTATAAACAAATAAAGTGCACCGACAAAATAGCACATAATCCTTTTTTCATTGAGTAAATTACATTAATTTTACTCAACTCAAAAATATTTTCACCAATTAAGCAGCATACACATAATGAAAGCAAATAGTTAAAAAACATAATAATGCAAATACATTTAAGCTCAATAATATAAAACAATCACATACTCATAAAAAACATTCCCACCCACAAATAAAAATAGATTTAAATAATAATCCAACTTTCAGTAGCAGTAGGGTACCTTTATAATCCCATGATTCCAATACACAAAAGATTACCTAAAAACAATGCAAATATCAATCCAAAATCTATTTTTGAAAATAGCTGCATTAAAAAAATACCTTAATGAAGTTGTACAAATAAAAAAGAAACACTAAAAATAACAAACACAAAAAAGAAGTGGTATTAAAAAATATTTAAATAAAGAGAGCTAGTAAAATATATCTCTAATTCAAAACAAATAAACAACATCCAAAATAAAATTTATCAAAGGAAAGCGTCTTCTCTCCTATAAAAAAAATAGCATATAAATGCATCTCACCTTACATAGCCACAAATACCATTAAATACACCAATCAAATAACACACACAAATGCAACACTTCATGAAGATAGCACATATAATAAATACCTTGTAAATTACAACCTGTCACGATAATCATCACAACTATACAAATCTGGTAACTACCCTACCACCAACCAAAACAACAGTAACTAAACATAGCACATAAACAATTTTAAAACACTGCAATTTATATACACCTACCAAATACCTTTACACCAAACCAACAACTACATTCTACACAGTACAATACATAATGCTACCTACATCAAAAATACATCTAACTGCAGTACAATACACTTACAAACAATAAATGCTAACAATAAAATAAAAAATTAAAGTAAAAATAAAAAGTCTTATCTTAGCTAACGACATGCTCAATCCTCTTCGATCGGGACTGCTCCAAACTCAATCTAAGAAAAAAGACTAGAATTACATAGATGTATGAAAGAAAGTGGCATCCTGATAGAAATAAAAATAGATTAAACATTCATAGAAATTAATAGAAATTGAATATAACTTTATATTTGTATTTATTTAAAAATGTACATCAATACAAAAACTGTGTATGCTTTTTTAAAATAAAATACTAGATATATGTAAATTGTATATGTGAAAATACAAATATTTTTGTGTAACATGATAATTACAATGTAAGAAAATGTATATATGGATTTACAAAAATGTATATAAATGTAACCGTGGTTAACAATTATGTAGAATGTAAACAGATGTTTAACATGTTTTACATATAATTAAAATTACGTGTAAATAAAATAAAAATGTATAAATAAAGTTTGTGTTCTCAAAAATATTATTTCAAAATAGAACTGTTATAAATGTTTTTATAATGCACATCTACATATTTCTAAATAAGTGAAAACATATGTGATTGTATAAACAATTAAACACAAATGTAAAAGAAAAGTGTACTGTGCTTTTTAAAGTAAATAAGAAGTGAAAACAACAAAATGATTTATTTCTTACTGTCAATAAAATATATAATAATTATATCATGATATTAAATGTGCATTATATTTCTTTCATATATTACAACAAAAATAAATAAAAATAAAAAACAATGCAAGAAAATATATAACACATCCTCATGCAGGACCCCAAAACAAACCACATATACAATTAAGCTAAAAATATATAACAGTTCCACTCCTGTTAACAGAATACAAAAGTCTCAAATTTAGGACTTACCAAATTTTATGTATGTATTTCCACTCCATTATCACCTACATTTGGGAAAATATTCAACACTGAAGAGCTTGGATGTAACGTTCCTAAGCCAATCTAAGCTACGATGGAGGAAGTTTTGCACACTTAGGGCCTGATTACGATGTCGGGCGGACATGACATAGCCGCGGTCTCGGGTCCAACCGACCTCCGGTCGGCAGGCCCGACACCGCCATTACAATGTGTTACCACAACCAGAGGCTGTGAAGGAATGGTGGCTCTGCTAGGGGCACCCAAAGTCGCTTTCCGACAGACTTTCCATGTCAGATTTCTGACTTGAAAAACCTGTCAGAAACCTGCATCGTTATCCTGACTGCGGAAATGCTGTCCTTAGGGACTGCGTTGGGGCCTCCGACTTGCTAACTGGCTCCTTGAGCCCGTAGTAATCCAGCCGGAATGACCAGCCGGTTTCACTTTCGACCGCCAGCATTGTAATGCAGCAGTCGAAAGTGAAACTGAAGATGTCAGTCGGAAATCCTCCGACTGCAGGTCAGAGGCTTTCCGTCCAACATCAAAATAGGGCCCTAAGAGGTTTAAATTTATTATTCCCACTCCAACCTAAGGTACATTCAAGAAAGTGTTGGTCACTTAAGGGTTAAGATGTACCGTTCTCTCTTAAATCCAAGCTACCTTGGGGAAACTGTTTGACACTGAGGGTTTTAGATTTACTATTCCCACTCCACTCTCAGCTATGTTGTGGAAAGTGTTGGACAGTAAGGTGTTTACATTTACAATTTGCACTAAAATCTAAGCGATATTGAGGAAAGTGTTGGACATTAAGGGGTTGAGGTTTACTAGTCTCACTTCAACCAAAGCTACATTGGAGAAAGTGTTGGACATTAGGGGGTTTAGATTGACTATTTCCACAGCAAAATATATTTTTATTAAGGACAGTGATTAATGTTAAGGGGTTCACGTTTACTTGTTTTACTCCAACATAAAATAACAAAATCCAGTGTCGTAAACAATAATATATAAAAGTAGCCATTACAAAATATAAGAAAAATATATATATATAAAAAGTCAGAAAAACGCATACATTGTATTTGTCATCATCATCATCAAACTTTATTTCGGTCGTGCGACCATAAAAGTAAGATGTACAGTATAACTCTTACATAAAAGATTAAAATATAAATAGGACAAGCATTGCAAGCAAGGTCCTAAACTTGCAATGTGCAATTCAACCCATACATAGAAGTTTAAAAATGTATTAAAAAACTTTAAAACCATATCATAAGCATCAAGTCATGTGGGACTGGAGCCAGGGTTATAGTTTGTGAGCTAGACGACCTTCTATCTAAAACATCCAAAAGAGTAGCAACAAAAACCTCCGGGAAGCCAAAATCTTCTATCGGGGTCTGCTATGTTACCAACGGTCGATTGGCATGTGACCAGGGTGGACTTCGGGGAGACCATGGTAAAATACTTTACAGCTGAAGCTTCGAATTATTTAAAAACAGATAAAATACAATACTCCTCATCCTCCTCGACCTTAGCCTACTTGCAACAGCTTCCTCCTTATGCCCCACATGTGGACCAAGAACTTCACAACTGCACAGGCTACCACTGGTCTAGGGTCTGATCTAAGTATTCACAAAGATTCCGCATGATTACTTGTCCCCATCTGCCTGCATACAGGTGCGAACCACTTAGCTCTCGGACATAGATAAGCTAGACAGGCAAACAGAACATGTGTTGGAGATTCCACTGTAGCAGTGCAAAAGAAGACTCTCAATTTATACTCTTGCACCACCATATTGCTCATGGGAAGCACAGTGAAGGCATTCAGCAGGTTCTGAGCCATCTTCGGATCCATCAAGTGTACCATGCAGTACTACCTGAGCCTCAGGTCCATCAGAGTGTCATCAAATTCACTAGTTAACTAGATAGATAGAAGAAATCCAAGAAAGTCAAAGGCAGCTATTTAAATTGGGACAGATTGTACTCTGGTCCACTAGAACAGCAAAGGTGCTCTCCTGGTAGAGGACCGTCTACCCAATTAACAGAACCTCAGCTGCCTAGTATTGATCTCTGCCTTTAATGGAGCACCCTTAGTGGCAGCTCCATTCAAGGCATGGATTATTTGCCAATTGGACGCCATATTTAATGTGGCTCTTCTGAAAAGGATATTGTTCTGTAAAACTAAATACTAAAGAAGTGGGAGTATGCTCTGCAGAACAAAGTAATCTTGGCCAAATTAGCAATGAGATTTGTCGGTACAAGTGCGACCAATATGAGAGTCCTCTAACAGGACCTCCATGTCTCAAATACAGTCCCAAGTAGGGAAATTCAAAGATTGTTGTCCTGCGCTAAATACTGTAATACAACTGCCTCTATAACCTGGTGGTCTTATGGTTGACGGGCAAGGTTTTGTTCCATCACGAGCCACTTTGATTATGTTTAGGAGTTAAAGAATGGTGAAAACTCTCAGTTGCTGATGGGCAGGCAGCAACATCTGCAAGAGGCAGCTGTAACTGCAGGAATTTAGTACCACTGAATAACAAATCCAGCAGTCAATGGGACTCCAGAGCCTTTGTAAAACACACAGGAAATATATGGGGAATTGTACTGTTACGTTTGAGTTTTAGGCCCTCATTTGTTAACTGACTGTGGCGGTTCCATTATCCAGAGACTGTGATGGAGTTAAGTTGTAGGGTTGCCAACTCTGATATGTTTTCTCTGTCATTATTTTGGTTAATTAGACTTGTGCAGGCTCAACAAGTCTATCAGTCCCTGACATGATGTCAAGTTGGGAAAAGGAGCCTCACCAAATTTAGGAAAGCTCCAATACCCAACAGTAATATCCAGCAGTAATTTGTGAACCATAACCCCTCTGCCTCATGCCCCTCCTCATACATTCAACATATGCCATATTAAAGTGTATTTATGTATACATGACTTGTCTGAAAAGCTGAGCTCGGTCATTCGTCCCCATGTACTGGGTTGTATATGGTGTTGTTTAATGGTTTGTGCTCCAAGCATTGATGGGAAACCGAGGTACCTGGCATTCTCTCTTCTCCGGCGATGCGAGACTCAGCCGCTGCGGCGACACGCTTCTTCGTGTTGAGTCGCGCTTCCAGCTCCCAGAGACACGCAAGTGTGTCAGAAGGTCCAAATTCCCAGCAAGGGAATACAGGGGGAGCTGGTGGGTGAAGTCTGTTGTCCGTGAGACTTCAGCAGGAGGCAAGCTCTAAAATCAAGTCCTTGGAGATCCTTCACAAGTTGATGAAAGTACACACAAAGTTCCCTTCTCCTTTCTTTGGCAGTCAGGCAACCACTGCAGGCAGATCCCTCTAGCTTAGGGATAGTCTTCTCCTCAGTTTCTTCTTGGTTCCGCTCCTCAGCAAAGGTTTCTTCTTGTTTCCCAAAAGTGATCTAATTTCCTAGGGGTCTGGGTCCCCTTTTTATACACCTTTTCTCTTTGTTCTCTGAAGGCAGAGAGGCCTTTGCCTAGTCCAAAACCAGTTCTGATCAGTCCTGGAGCACTTTGTTTACAGGACTCCTTCTTTCCTTTCAGAATGTGGGGCAGAGTGCTCAGCCGCCCGGCAGGAGGTGGAGCCAGCATTGTGGAAGGCAGGCACAGCCCTATTCAGACCCAGGTGCAACTCCTCCCTCCACTCTGGATGCAGATCTCTCTATTCAGCCCTGTGCTGACTCACCCTGTCTCCTGGAGTCCCCCAGCCCCTGTCACTCACAAACCCAGACAAGGAATACACAACCTAGCAGAGGCAGGCTTGGATAGTTAGGCAAGAAAATACCTACTTTCTAAAAGTGGTATTTTCAAACACAGAATGTTAAAACCAACTTCACTAAAAGATGTATTTTATCATCCTGAGTTCAGGCATACTAAATTCGTTTTTCTACCATGTTCCCTGGGTCAGTTAGGATTATAAGGTGTAATAATCAAACTGCCCATTCTGGCCTATGGGGAACAGGTAGCCTTGCAATAGTGAAAAACGAAAATGGCTCTAATTCACTATTAGGACATGCCACACACACCAGGGCATGTCCTACCTTATACTTACAATGCACCCTGCCCTAGGGCCTACTTTAGGGGTGACCAACATGTAGTAAAGGGAAGGTTTAGGGCCTGGTAAGTGGGTGCACTCACCAAGTCGACATGGCAGCCCTAGGCTGCACACAGGCTCTGCAATGGCAGGCCTGAGACACATTTTACAAGCTGCATCTGTGGGTGGCACAACCAGTGCTGCAAGCCCACCAGCAGCATTGGATTTACCAGCCCTGGGCACACTCAGTGCACTGTACTAGGGACTGACAAGTAAACCAATCATCCAATCATGGAGTCACTAATACATAACACAATTTATCATAGGGAGCACTTGCACTGTGGCACTGAATAGCAGTGGAACAGAGCCCAAAGCATCTAAACCAGCAAAAACAGATCAATAACATTGGAGGCATCCTCAAAAAATGGAAGGGAGACCCACGCCAAGGGTGCCAGGTCTAACACTGCCTAACCCCCTTGCAAGGACAAGAAGTTGGCTGAGCCCAAATTGGAAGTACTGAAGTTACTATTCAGTTGTTCACAAGTGGAAATGGTGGTTGCAGTGCGAATTGCATAGCCATGTTGCTAGGAAGTCTGGAATGGGCTATGGCCCAAGGGGAGCGACCACTGAACTCTAAGGGCCTTAGTCTGAGTTTGGTGGCCCTAAAGCAGACGGTGCAATGCGCTGTCCACTGTACGGTTACCCAATCCATGGTGCGACCGTCCTCCAGATCGGGAGTTTATTCCTGGTCCAGCGGCAGTCTGACAGTGGCGGTCTGCCAGGCTCATAGAAGTACCTAAAAGGCAGACCGCCGCTCTCAGAGCAATGCCTGCACCTCCCTGCATGGTGTGGCATACATCCCAAGAGGCAAAAGGGGGCCCTGTTCATGGGGATCTCACCGCCATGAGAAGGGTGCGTTGACTCAACTCGTAATATGGTTGGAGGTGCCGCTGTGGCACCGCCAGCATATTTTTGCCTCAGACCGCTGCGAGACTGCTCTGGGGTCCTTGATCCACTGCGGTCGCAGCAGTCCAGTGGAAGTCCGACCACCACACTTGTAATACTGCTGGCGGGCCTGCAGTGTGGCGGTGGTCAGACAGCCACCACAAGCTCGATGGACCGCCGAACTCTCAATAAGGCCCTAAGTCACTTTCATAGAGTGCAATTGATCTGCCATTCCTCCCTGTATGTTGTGTTTTTATTTGGGGTTTTACTACCACACGTGTGTAGGTCCCAAGCAACCATGCTGGATCTACCAAGACTTTCTGATGCATGAATGGATAATTGTGGTTTTCCATGGCAGGTCCCAGAAGAGCAAGCCCCTACCTTCCTCACTGTTTACTTTGCTCTTTATTGTGCTTTTTACAATTAGGCCATGCCTGCTGCTAGAGAGTGTGGCTGATGGGTTTAGGCATATGGGCCCAAATATACTTTTTGTTTAATCACTTTTGTGAGGCAGCCCAACACAAAAACCATTTTAGCATTTACTAAGCCACGCAAAGTTGATTTGCCTTAATTTGCGTGGTTTACTAAATACAAGGTAACACCACATTGCTTAGCATCGGGTAAGCATTACATGGGTGGTGCATGGGCATTCCAATGCATATCCTCTTGTACTTTGACACAAACCAAGGTTTACAAAGGCTTGTAAACCTGAGTTTCCGCCAAAAGAGTGCCTACACAGCATAGGCGAGACAAGGAAAAATATATTTATTCCTCCTTATTACTTTCCGATTGTATGTGTGATGCATTCTGTATCATGCTTTGAAAGAGGAAATTGCCTCT
Source organism: Calotriton arnoldi (assembly GCA_963921515.1). Classification (NCBI taxonomy): domain Eukaryota; kingdom Metazoa; phylum Chordata; class Amphibia; order Caudata; family Salamandridae; genus Calotriton; species Calotriton arnoldi. Next base: position 2,346,268 of record CAWUFW010001273.1, read on the forward strand.
TGGGATTGTTTTTGTGCAGGAAAGCATCCCTTCTTTCCTGCACACAAATAATCCTGCCTGTAACACAGGCTTCCTTGCAGCATGGTGCAAAGGTGCCTGCGTTCGAACTAGGCAGCCCACAGTGTTGCAGCACTAGGAGAGAGCAGAAGTATACTAAATCTTAGTAGCTATGGTACATTTCTGTTCTCTCCTTTGCAGGCAATGTAATACAGCCTTGCTTGCATTGTGTGAAATATTATTATATCTGCCCCAGGATGTATACTTCTAACGCTAAAGTGTCCAACAAAGGTCCAGGAGGGCTGGATCCAGGTTAAATGTAACTTATTTACATAGTCAGTGGTAATCCCGAAAATCATGCATGTAACCTGCCTGCCAAGACCTATTTTGTGCATGCCAGAATGAACAACTTTGAAGTAGAGGCTAATGATACAGAGAAAACTACAGATGATTTGTGAAGGAGTTAGTGTAAAGGAAATTGTCTGTGAAGGCAACTGAATATAGATAAAAGACGTCTAGAGAAATAAAATGCGACAACATTGTGTTATTGAGTATGGATATAATAGAACTGACTGTTACCATGGAGATGAAGCAATCTAATATCCTTAGTAAATGTTAGCTCTGCAAAAAAATGTTGCGAACATCAGTTTGCTAATAGATGCTGAAATAATATAACTGCTGAAATTCAGTGAAACATGGGCATTCCTCTTCAAAAGACCCATCAGATGCCTCACAAAGACAGGAAAGGAAAATCTAGCTTAAGAATGAAACTAATCAGTAAAGAAACACTTTACTGTACCCAGATTCATTAAATGTTGCAGTGGGGGATTACTACACAATATCATTGACAAAAATATTGTGTCAAAAATATAATTTACCATGATATCATGCTCCTATACTTGGTAAGTGCCAAAGTATCAGAATAAAATTATCGTTGACACTAATATCATTAAAAAATAGACAAAAATATTTTTTTATATAGAGTATAAAGTAGTAAATATAAAATATTTCAATATATAAATGTAGTATAATGTAAATTAAATATATTGCCATTATTATGTAATACTATATGTAAATATATTCTTCTATAAACACACAAACACACACACACATATATATGTATATGTATATATAATACAGAAGCTGAGCTGCATGTTCGTTTATAATTCATGTTTTATACCTAAGATACAAGTGGGTTTATAGATTCTGATTTTGGTTACAGTCTTCATATAATGAATGAGTCAATTGATGTTTCTCCTTATTATAAATATCTAAAATTGATATATGAGGCAACATATACAGAAAATTGAGGATGATGCAGGGAGGGATCTTCTTGGAAGGGGAGAAAGCTTTAGAGGGTTCAGGGTGGAGGAATAATGAAGGTCAAGAAGCCAAAGCAAAGCAGAAATTTTGGATTAAATCTTGGATACCTAGCTTGTGCTCTGTCTGTTTCTTCCTGAGAGTGTACTACACGGGATTTTCAATTGGATATTTAACGACCGGCGCGCTCCGCCGGAGTGTACACCACCCTTCTTGGGTTCCAGCATCTCGGAAGGAGCAACTTGGTTTTTGTGTAATATATATATATATATATATATATATATATATATATATATATATATATATATATAGATAAATATTAATAACATTAATATATAATGTAAAATGGCCTATCAGGTGAGCCACCAATGGAGGAACGACTGGAGGAATTTAAACGGAACTGTGGTTGATCGGGGGAGGAGCGGGCATTTGAGAAAGGCAATGTCCGAAACGCGTCATGCCCATGCTCTTTGAAATAAATCCCCTGTTTGAAGTACCCCAAGTCCTGGGCGCACATGGAGGAGACCCGTCTCAACAAGAGGACAGAGTCATCCGGGGCAGCTTCGGCACTTTCTTCGCATTCATGGTAATGGATAGGCTCTGACCCACCATACCCGCCCGTGGTATCTGTGCCGCTGTTAATTGCAGTTCGTGACTTCACGAAGGAATCCGGATCACTGCATCCGTGTTTTCCAGGCCACCCAAGGAGCGGATTAGTGTGGTTTGAGGCGTTTTGGGGACTCGGGTGGAGCATTTGTTTTAAACTGCCTCGATTACCACAGCCCTGAACAGCGTTCTTAAAAGTATCCTGATGGTTTTGTTTTACAGACATTGCCGGCTGAAGTCACTTGCCTAGCATGCGGTGAGAGTGCATGCTGGGACTTGCAGTTTACTACTGGGATTGCAGGTCTGTGTGTGACTTTTAACTGGCCTATCAGGTGAGCCACCAATGGCGGAACGACTGGAGGAATTTAAACGGAACTGTGGTTGATCGGGCGGAGGAGCGGGCATTTGAGAAAGGCAATGTCCGAAACGCGTCATGCCCATGCTCTTTGAAATAAATCCCCTGTTTGAAGTACCCCATGGTGTCCCTCTGGTTCTTTCAAGTAAAAGGATCTCTTCGTGGCATATATATATATATATAGATATAGATATATATAAATATTAATAACATTAATATATAATGTAAAATGCATAGTTTATCAATTATGTCGCACTATAATTTATATATATGTATGTGTATATATATATATATACACTTATATATATAACAGAAATGCACAATAAAACCATCAAAATATATACAATTGAATAAGGAGAAATATAACAATTAATGTAGGCAATAAATATAATATGCTAAAAATTGAAAAATCGAAAAAACACATTTACAAACTAACCACATTAAAAGACATTTAAACATGAAAAGAAATAATATAAAATATAAAGATAATTAAAGAATTAATATTATAAAATCTATTCAACCAATATTATGAAAATTGTTGGAGTCTAAGAATATTAAATATACTATTCCCACTCTAGTTTATGCAACAGTAGGAAAGTGCTGTACTTCGTATGTGTTAGATATACTATCCCTACTCCAGTCACCTCAATAATAGGCAAAGTGTTGAATTTTAGAGGAGTTAGATTTACTATTCCTACTCCAGTCAGTGCAACAGTAGAGAAAGTGTTGGATCTCGGAGGGTGAGATTTACTATTCCCACTCCAAACAGTGCAGCAGTAGGGAAAATGTTGCGATGCAAAGACGTTTTTTTTTCTTTCTACTGCAGTGTAAGCAAGAGTAGGGAAAATACTTCACTTCAAACACATTACATATATGAGTAACCCCAAGAATGTGGAAACCATATTAAACTCAATTAAAAAAAAGATGAATTATCATACAATGTATGTATATGCATTTAAAGAAAGCTAAAAACCATGAAACAATTTACTTAATTACTATTTAATAAAACAATTAATTATCAATTAATATATAGGTCCTAATTACGATGTCGGTCGGAAAGTCTTCCGACCGACACCGTCTCAAAATCGGTTCAGACGACTCGTATTCGGCAGGTCCTCCCGACCGATTACGATGGTTCCGAACACAGGGGGTCATTACGATGGCGGGCGGACTTGAGTCCGCCCGCCATCGTAGTGGGAATTGGGACCGCCCTTCAGTCATGCGGCGGTCCCGCACTCCACCACCAGCACCCGCAGCAATGCCAAAACTGCATGTCGTGCATTTCACTGCACTATGTGGCAGGCACCACGCGGTGCCTGCCACTTAGTGCAGTGAAATGTAGGGGGGTACCATGGGTACCCCCCTAGTGCACCAACACCTCCCCCCAACACAAGGGGGGCCCGCAAAACCAATCCCAGCCAGCCTTTCCATGGCGGTTTTGCCACCATGGAAAGGCTGGCTACAGCCAGCATTGTAATTTGGCGGACAGTGCCTGCTAGGCACCGCCACCATTTTAGCCATGCTGACCGCTCCGCCAGGCAATCGGAACGATTGCCTGTGGCGGAAGCGTGGCGGGAGGTCTTTGCGACCGCCGCGGTCGCAAAGCGATTCCCCCCGCCACATTGGCGGGGGGAAAATTGCTGTCCGATGGCGGAGGGCCCGCCACGGCACAGCTGACGGTGGCGGGCCTTCCGCCATCGGAATGACCCCCACAGTTTGGAAAGTCACCCATTGACTTCAATGGGAGCCTGTGTTCCGACCAACAACACTGGTTCCCATTGAAAAAAGAGGTGGTTGCAGAATACCTTGCACCCTGTCGCAGGCACCCAATGGTGCCTGCCACACTGTGCATGGTTTTAAAGGGGGGTCCCTTGGGTACCCCCATGGGCCCCAACCGGAGACCTTAGGGTGCAGGGGGGCCTGCTACGGGCCCCAAAGTCAGTTCCCGACAGCCGTTCCATGTTGGACAGACCGATTCGGAAAGACTGTCCGAATCGGACATTGTAATACGTCGGTCGGAAACGCGGTCCGTAGAGCTATACGATTCGGCTTTGACAGACTCGGAGTATCCGAATGCCGGTCGGAATTGATTCGGACTGACCGAACGGTTACCTTTCCATCGCAATCGGTCGGTCAGAAATGTTTCCGAGTTGGTCGGAAACATAGGTTCCAACATGGTTTAGGAGAATCCGACTGCAGTTCGGAGACTTTTGGAACGAAATCATAATTAGGCCCATAGTTGTTATTTAATTACTAGCTAATTAACTACCACCCTGTACCCCCTACAAATCTAGCAGATCTCACCTAAAATATAACTAAAAAAATAACTATTCCATAACTTCCAATGTTAAAAATAAATTAAATAAGTAATTAACAAAAAATTGCTAATTAATTATTACGTGATAAACTTCTCACCCTAGACCTCTACAAACCCAGCATCCCGCAACTAAAATAAAATAAAATTAAGTAAGTATTGCACAATTTACATATTTAATGTTCAATGAAAGAATTAATTTACAAATGATAATTAATAGTTAAATAATTATTACTAATCAATATTCCATATTACACATAATTTTTTTTAAATTAAATAATTAATTAACAATTAATAGTAAATTGTTAAATATTACTTAATTGACTTCCCACTCTACACCCCACAAACCTAGCAGCCCACGAATAAAATATAATTAAAATAAATACATATTCCATGAATGAAATATGTCAAAATCTGTTAAAAATGAATAATTAATTGTAAGTTCATTATTACCTAATTAACACCATATACCCCAACAAAACCTAGTAGCCCGCAAATAACATAACAAAAATAAATCACTATTACATGAATTATATAATAAATATCAATTATGCAATTAAATTAAATATATTCAATAATTCTAAATTATTTAGTACCAAGTTAACTTCCCACCCAATCCCCCTACAAACTCAACAACCCGCTACTGCACTATAAAATACTATTAAAAATTAGTAAAAATTCTAAATCACTTAAAATTGTAAGCTATATTTGAAAAACAATTAACATTTATATAAACGATAGCAACACATACATTTAATATATAAATTTAATATCAAACACATTCAAATTTAAAAAACAATGTTTTAGCAACTATATTAGTGAAAACGATATTAAAAACATCAACAAAATATTTACAACGATATTACTTACCGCAAAAAATTATATTCTTGTCAGCAATATTTCTGTATCACAATATCCATGCACAGTGATGTCATCAATGATGTTATTTCAGATGTCGTTAGTGATGTGAAAGAACATGTCATGAGTGATATAATATGTGAGGTCATAAGCAGTGCATGGCAGGGGCGTGAGTTATAGTTCCTTAAGTTAACTATAACTGGTGAATTTCATGGGGTTTTTGAGTTTAAAATGTAACATTTTAACTGACATTCTCAACTAACCATAACATCACTTTAACCTTTGTTTTTATCATACCTAAGTTGGCCTACCCCATGGTGCTCACAGCCTGCAGCTAGGCCCTGTGCCCAACCCCCTGTGAGTGTCCAATCCTGCGCCATGCACAGAACATCCTGTGGGTGGCCAAAATTGCTGGACAACCCCCCGATGGTCTCACAACAACCCATGGGCACCCACCTAATTTTTTTTTGTCCCACAGTAACCTTGCTGTAATTTTGTGTTACTCCCTCGTATTTCTGCGATGACTACCACAAGAGTACAGTGAGTCCATGCCAACTTGAAAAAAAGCATTCTCATTTTGCTCCTAGCTGGGTCCCTTAAGGCTGGGGGGTTAGGGTACCGCTACCCTGTCCCCTTATAAATTGTTTTGTTTTTATTTTCAGAACATGGGGACCGAGTCCACAAGTTCTAAAATAGGGGCTGAAACATGTTTCTTTATCTTGCAGCCAGTCAATCACAGTCCTTGGCTCCATGGAACTAATCTCGGTCCTTTCGATTCAGCCAATTAGTATGCTTCATTTGCCATTTAGTACCTTGATACTCTCTTAGTAATACAGTGTTGCTAGATATCCATACATTTTGAAGCTTAATTTCTTTCTACACCAAATAACAAAAAAGAATGCTTTCTGGGTAAAGCTCTAGCTTTCTGCCAAATTTGGTGTAATTCCGTTCCGTCGTTTTGACAGTAGTGCTGTCTAAAGTTCCTGTGGGAACTTGCATGGGGAACCCCTCCCTTTTTTCCAGCCCCTGCTTGACAGATCACCTAGAAATTTCCCAGGACGGAGCTGAGGTGGATGAAATTTATTGTGTAAAGTTTCATGGAGATTCATGAAACGGTGGCAAAGTTCTTAGCTTATTAGCAAAACAAACATTCTATTTCCTATGTAAAAGTACTTACTATAACTACACAGTCATGACTGTCACTGTGTAATATATATATATATATATATATATAGATATATATATACATATATATATCTATATATATATATACATACATATATATATGATAGTATTTTGTATTGAGAATTATTTGACATACTTCAAGGGTCACACTTAGAGGTGGATGGGTGTGGGGCTTCTTCCAAAAATAGAGAATGTCCCATATGCCAAACTTACAGTTACCGCCACCCCATTTAGAGGTGGGGTAGCTCATTTTCAGCTGACTCTGATATCAGAAACACCTGACCCATTGGTAAATCTACCAATGGACCACCTAGTCACAGCGATAGTTACTCCGCAGTATTCCTCAATGGATTTGCCTGTTGTGGACCACCATGCAACTTGCAGAACAGAAATTAATCAATGCCCCAGATGCACAAGAAGAAAAATTCCTGTCGGTTGGGGAAGTTTTTATTTGTTTTGCTCAAACAAGATCACCTTCTGGTAGTTTGTTTCGGTTAAACAAAAAATATTCTGAGTGAAGCCTATAAACATGGCGCACCCTCACCATACTGCTCTACCTATAATGCATCTGCCACTCCAACTTATGCTCTGTAGATATTGAATTGCTGCAAGGCAGGTCTGGATTTCAAAATATGATGGGTGGTCCCCTACTACGTAGGTGAAGGCCAGGGCCTCTGTCATCCTGACAGTCCGACCATCAGGAACTAAATGTGTGACCCTCTAGTTCATAGGGAGCAGCCGGTAATCCTCGTTTGGGCTCCTCTATCCCCTGTGTCTTAATGTCCTCTTCTCAAATTCTTCACTTTATCAGCTCTATAGTTAGTGAACCATTATTTTGAAGCTAGTTTGCACTGCATACCTCCGCATATCGATGCTCATGCATGCATTAATGCACACGGGCGGTGCCTCCCTTAGGGCTCTGGAGTGTTGCCCCACTCAGACTTTGCCCCCTTTTCCCCCCCAATTAAATGTGAGTAAAGTACTAAAACATTTTAAGTGTTTTGCATTTTGCCGCGGCCAGGCCAGTTGCAGGCCTGAGGCTAAGGCAGGTCCTGAAGAAGCCAGTCCAGGACTCAGCTCAATCAACCTCATTTTACCAACCCGAAAAGGGTAAACGGCTGAATCGGTCCAAGGTTTAAATGTGACGTGTTGTGTAGTTTACACACTTCCTTTACCACGCATGCCTTTACAACAAATTTTGTTGTAAAGGCATGAGTGCTAAAGGGATATGTGTGGTAAATTGCATATTCCAGCCCATCTGCCTGCTCCCTAACTCCTGATACCCCAGCCCTGTAATCTACCCCGCCTCACCCCTTAAAACTACCCTGACCACACACCCTAAGCCCTAACACTCGGTCCCTGCCCCGAAAACTACCCCAACACCCCCGCCCTGAGCCCTAAAACTAACCCCGTCCAGCCATAAAGCTACCCTTCCCCTCCCCTGGAGTCCAAAAACGCTGCCCCCTGCCAAAAACTACCCTGACCCCTGTCTAAGCCCTAAAACTGACCCCGCCCTGCTGTTAAAACTACCCCTCCCCTTCACCCTACCCTTAGGCCTAAAAGCCTGCCCCCTGTCAAAAACTACCCCGACCCCAGCCCCCTGCCCTGAGCCCTAAAACTGACCCCACCCCTAAAAACTATCCCCCCAAAACCCAGCACCAGCCCCACTTACCTGTCCGCCTCTGGAGCTTCCTCTCCCGACGCTTCCTGTTCCTCTCCCCGCCTATCCGGACATCTAGACCGATGTCTGCCTTAACCACGCATATACGCAGTTAATTCAGAAGCGTGGTTCAGCAAGCGCTGTTCCGTTTGCAGGGAAACGGCACACGTGGCTCAGCCTGCATTATAGAGGCCATTTCCCCATAAAAAGATATGCATGCGTGTTTGTATGCACTGCACTCTGTTAGAATGTATTTTTAAAAATGACACTTTTCATCCCTGCTATTTTGTTTGCTGCAGTGTTATGTTACCATCAAATGTAGACTGTGCTAACAAACATTGCGCAAATATTTACAATATATATATATATGTTTGAGTTTTATATGGCGCGAACTCGACCCGAAGGTATCAGAGCGCTTTACATGAGCACCAGTTGTGTTACAGATGGACAAATTAATCTTTTTTTAGGCACGGGGAGATTAAGTGATGTGCCCAGAATCACAGGATGTGGAGCGTCCCTGCTGAGACTCAAGCCCGGTTCCCCAGCATCGAGATCCGCCGCTCTAGCCATAAGGCCATATCCTCTCCCCATATATGATTTCATTGATTTACCGTAAAGCATTTTCTGTGACATGCTCCCAACACCACACGTCCTAGAACTCGCTGAAAAAACCACTTTAAAAGGAAGACAGAGGCCAAAGGATGCAGAGAAACAAACATACGCGAAAGCTGTGCATGCAATATAGCTGTGTATGTGGAATGTCACTTATAGGTATTTGCCTACAGCGTCATGACGTCCACAGGTTTGACGGGGTTGACCGATATTTTCATCCTTCTGAAGTCGGCACAATGAGCAGCATTCAGGTGGATAATGAGAACTGCTTTTATTTTAACCCCTTCGCTGCTAGGCCTTTTCCCCCCCCTGTGCTAAGCCTTTTTTTGGCTATTTGGGGTAGTTTGCGCTTAGGCCCCTGTAACTTATTGACCACATAAGGTATCCACGCCAAATTTGCGTCCTTTTTTTCCAACATCATGGGGATTCTAAAGGTACCCAGGGTTTGTGGATTTCCCTAGAGGGGACCCAGAAATTAGCCAAAATACAGCAAAATTTAGTTTTTTGGGGGAAAAATGGGAAAAAAGGGCTACAGATGCCAGGGAGGTATGGCTTGCGTGGACCCCCCAATGTTTTCTTACCCAGAATCCCCTGCAAACCCCAATTTTAGCTGGAAAAAAACACTTTTTCCGCACATTTTTGTGTGGGAAAGTTGTGGCATCACCGGGCTGACACAAATTTCCTACCACCCAGCGTTCCCCCAGGTCTCCCAAAATGGTGCCTCACTTGTGTGGGAGGCCCAAGTACACGTGACAGGCAAGGGCCCAAAACGTATTGAGGCAACATCAAAATTGCCTATCACAAAACGACCTTGTTTTGCAAGGGGGGTCACCTGGGTTTTTGGCACCGTGCTAGGCGGCCAGCTAGGGAAACCTACCAAACCCACACATTTCTGAAAACTAGACACCTGGGGGTTCCAGGGAGGTATGGCTTGCGTGGATCCCCCAACGTTTTCTTACCCAGAATCCCCTGCAAACCTCAATTTTAGCTTAAAAAATCCCTTTTTGCGCACATTTTTGTGGGGCAAAGTTGTGGCATCACCGGGCAGACACAAATTTCCTACCACCCAGCGTTCCCCCAGGTCTGCCCGATAAAAATGGTGCCTCACTCGTGTGGGAGGCCCAAGTACCCGCGACAGGCAAGGGCCCAAAAGTATTGAGGTGACATCAAAATTGCCTATCACAAAACGACCTTGTTTTGCAAGGGGGGTCACCTGGGTTTTTGGCACCGTACTAGGCGGCCAGCTAGGGAAACCTACCAAACCCACACATTTCTGAAAACTAGACACCCGGGGGGTTCCAGGGAGGTATGGCTTGCGTGGATCCCCCAATGTTTTCTTATCCAGAATCCCCTGCAAACCTCAATTTTAGCTGAAAAAATCACTTTTTCCACACATTTTTGTGTTGGAAAGTTGTGGCATCACCGGGCTGACACAAATTTCCTACCACCCAGCGTTCCCCCAAGTCTCCCGATAAAAATGGTGCCTCACTCGTGTGGGAGGCCCAAGTACACGCGACAGGCAAGGGCCCAAAACGTATTGAGGCAACATCAAAATTGCCTATCACAAAACGACCTGGTTTTGCAAGGGGGGTCACCTGGGTTTTTGGCCCCGTGCTCGGCGGCCAGCTAGGGAAACCTACAAAACCCACACATTTCTGAAAACTAGACACCCGGGGGGTTCCAGGGAGGTATGGCTTGCGTGGATCCCCCAACGTTTTCTTACCCAGAATCCCCTGCAAACCTCAATTTTAGCTGAAAAAATCACTTTTTCCACACATTTGTGTGTGTTGGAAAGTTGTGGCATCACCGGCCTGACACAAATTTCCTACCACCCAGCATTCCCCCAGGTCTCCTGATAACAATGGTGCCTCACTGGTGTGGGAGGCCCACCTACCCGCGACAGGCAAGGGCCCAAAACATATTGAGGCGACATCAAAATTGCCTATCACAAAACGACCTGGTTTTGCAAGGGGGGTCACCTGGGTTTTTGGCCCCGTGCTCGGCGGCCAGCTAGGGAAACCTACCAAACCCACACATTTCTGAAAACTAGACACCCCCCGTTCCAGGGAGTTATGGCTTGCGTGGATCCCCCAACGTTTTCTTACCCAGAATCCCCTGCAAACCTCAATTTTAGCTTAAAAAATCCCTTTTTGCGCACATTTTTGTGGGGCAAAGTTGTGGCATCACCGGGCAGACACAAATTTCCTACCACCCAGCGTTCCCCCAGGTCTGCCCGATAAAAATGGTGCCTCACTCGTGTGGGAGGCCCAAGTACCCGCGACAGGCAAGGGCCCAAAAGTATTGAGGTGACATCAAAATTGCCTATCACAAAACGACCTGGTTTTGCAAGGGGGGGGTCACCTGTGCTTTTGGCCCCGTGCTCGGTGGCCAGCTAGGGAAACCTACCAAACCCACACATTTCTGAAAACTAGACACCCGGTGGGTTCCAGGGAGGTATGGCTTGTGTGGATCCCCCAACGTTTTTTTACCCAGAATCCCCTGCAAACCTCAATTGTAGCTGAAATGATCACTTTTTCCACATATTTTTGTGTGGGAAAGTTGTGGCATCACCGGGCTGACACAAATTTCCTACCACCCAGCGTTCCCCCAGGTCTCCCGATACAAATGGTGCCTCACTCGTGTGGGAGGCCCAAGTACCCGCAACAGGCAAGGGCCCAAAACGTATTGAGGCGACATCAAAATTGCCTATCACAAAACGACCTGGTTTTGCAAGGGGGGTCACCTGGGTTTTTGGCCCCGTGCTCGGCGGCCAGCTAGGGAAACCTACCAAATCCACACATTTCTGAAAACGAGACACCCGGGGGGTTCCAGGGAGGTATGGCTTGTGTGGATCCCCCAATGTTTTCTTACCCAGAATCCCCTGCAAACCTCAATTTTAGCTGAAAAAATCACTTTTTCCACACATTTTTGTGTTGGGAAGTTGTGGCATCACCGGGCTGACACAAATTTCCTACTACCCAGCGTTTCCCCAGGTCTCCCGATAAAAATGGTGCCTCACTCGTGTGGGAGGCCCAAGTACCCACGACAGGCAAGGGCCCAAAACTTATTGAAGCGACATCAAAATTGCCTATCACAAAATGACCTGGTTTTGCAAGGGGGGTCACCTGGGTTTTTGGCCCCGTGCTCGGCGGCCAGCTAGGGAAACCTACCAAACCCACACATTTCTGAAATTGAGACACCCGGGGGGTTCCAGGGAGGTATGGCTTGCGTGGATCCCCCAATGTTTTCTTACCCAGAATCCCCTGCAAACCTCAATTTTAGCTGAAAAAATCACTTTTTCCACACATTTTTGTGTTGGGAAGTTGTGGCATCACCCGGCTGACACAAATTTCCTACCACCCAGCGTTTCCCCAGGTCTCCTGATAAAAATGGTGCCTCACTCGTGTGGGAGGCCCAAGTACCCGCGACAGGCAAGGGCCCAAAACGTATTGAAGCGACATCAAAATTGCCTATCACAAATTGACCTGGTTTTGCAAGGGGGGTCACCTGGGTTTTTGGCCCCGTGCTCGGCGGCCAGCTAGGGAAACATACCAAACCCACACATTTCTGAAAACTAGACACCCGGGGGGGTTCCAGGGAGGTATGGCTTGCGTGGATCCCCCAATGTTTTCTTACCCAGAATCCCCTGCAAACCTAAATTTTAGCTTAAAAAATCACTTTTTCCGCACATTTTTGTGTGGGAAAGTTGTGGCATCACCGGGCTGACACAAATTTCCTACCACCCAGCTTTTCCCAGGTCTCCCGAGAATAATGGTGCCTCACTCGTGTGGGATGCCCAAGTACCCCCGACAGGCAAGGGCCCAAAACGTATTGAGGCGACATCAAAATTGCCTATCACAAAACGACCTGGTTTTGCAAGGGGGGTCACCTGGGTTTTTGGCCCCGTGCTCGGCGGCCAGCTAGGGAAACCTACCAAACCCACACATTTCTGAAAACTAGACACCGGGGGGGTTCCAGGGAGGTATGGCTTGCGTGGATCCCCCAACGTTTTCTTACCCAGAATCCCCTGCAAACCTTAATTTTAGCTGAAAAAAATCACTTTTTCCACACATTTTTGTGTTGGAAAGTTGTGGCATCACCGGGCTGACACAAATTTCCTACCACCCAGCGTTCCCCCAGGTCTCCCGATAAAAATGGCGCCTGACTCGTGTGGGAGGCCCAAGTACCCGCGACAGGCAAACTACTGCCCACATCTGCCCCCCAGGGGGGGCAGAAAGACTCACATTTCTCAGGGTGGGGGCATTGCCATGCCCTTTTTGGGCAGCCCCCACCCCAACGTCAATAAAAAAAATAATCCCTGGCTTCTAGTGGGCTTTCTGCCCCCCCCCGGGGTGGCAGAAAGACTGTGGTGCCCAAACAAATATGGGGGGAGCAAAGGCCCTCGCCCAAGGGGCCGCTCCCCCCTCCCTGGTGTCTAGTGGGTGGATCCCTGCTTGGGGATCGCCCCCTGTGATTGCCAAGCAAGGATCCACTAGGGAAGAGTACCATTGGAAAGGGGAGATTCTCCCCTTTCCAACGATACCTCTCCCATCTTTTTCGGTGCTCGGGGGGCTGAGATAGCCCCACAAGCACTGAAACACTGAAACTAAGTTTCAGTTTCGTTTTCGTTGCAATGACGATCGCGCGCCATGCGCGTGATCGTCATTGCAACAAAATTCATAAAGAGGCCTGGGGAGGTTGGGGAAGCTCTTCCCCACCTCCCCAGGCAAAAAAAAAAAATGGGAAATCCCTCTGCTGTCTGCAGCAGAGGGATTTTCTGAGCATGTGCTCATGACGGAATGGTTCCGTCATGAGCACACTGGGTAGGGAAATATTGGGGGACCCACGCAAGCCATACCTTGCTGGACTCCCCCAGGTGTCTAGTTTTCAGAAATGTGTGGGTTTGGTAGGTTTCCCTAGATGGCCGCTGAGCCCGGGACCAAAAACTCATGGGACCCCCCCTTGCAAAACCAGGTTGTTTTGTGATAGGTAATTTTGATGTTGCCGCAATAGGTTTTGGGCCCTTGCCTGTCTTGGGTACTTGACCCACCCACACAAGTGAGGTACCATTTTTCTCAGAAGACTTTGGGGAATGCGGGGTGGGTGGAATGTTGTGGATCCACACAGATTCCAGAACTTTCCACCACAGAAATGTGAGGAAAATGGTTTTTTTTTACAAATGTTGAGGTTTGCAAGGGATTCTGGGTAACAGAACCTGGTGAGAGCCCGTCAAGTCACCCCATCCTGGATTCCCCTGGGTGTCTAGTTTTCAAAAATGTATAGGTTTGCTAGGTTTCCCTATGTGCCGGCTGCGCTAGGGCCCAAAATCCACAGGTAGGCACATTGCTAAAAACAAGTCTGTGCCTAGTGGGCTTTCTGCCGCCCTGATGGGGAATCGGGGGGAGGGGTTACCCCGATAGGCCCCCAAGGGGGGCATAAAGACTGGCTATGATTTTGGGGGGTGGGGGCATTGGTATGCCCATTCTGGGCAGCCCCCACCCCCACGCATAAAAAAAGCCAGCGTAATCGCTGGCGCCTAGTGGGCTTTCTGCCCCCCCGGGGGCAGATCAGGGGCCACTGCCCCCATCCGCCCCTCGGGGGGGCAGAAAGACTGTGGCACTTTTTTGGGGGGTGGGGGCATTGGTATGCCCATTCTGGGCAGCCCCCACGCATAAAAAAAGCCAGCGTAAGCGCTGGCGCCTAGTGGGCTTTCTGCCCCCCCGGGGGCAGATCAGGGGCCACTGCCCCATCCGCCCCTCAGGGGGGCAGAAAGACTGTGGCACTTTTTTGGGGAGGTGTGGGCATTGGCATGTCCATTCTGGGTTGACCTCTACCCTGAATAAAAATTAAAATAATCCTGAGGCCTAGTGGGCTTTCTGCCCCCCCCGGGGGGGCAGATATGGGGCTATTGCCCCAATATGCCTCTGGGGAGGGGCAGAAAGACTGTGGTAATTGTTTTTGGGGTGGGGCATCATCATGCCCATTCTGGGCAGCCCCCACCCCAACATTATAAAAAAAAAAAAATCCCTCGTGCCTACTGGCTTTCTGCCCCCCAGGGGCAGATCAGGGGCTATTGCCCCCATCTGCCCCTGTGGGCGGCAGAAAGACTGACATTTCCCAGTGGGGGTGGGGGCATTGCCATGCCCTTTTTGGGCAGCCCCCACCCCAACATCAATAAAAAAAAATCCCTGGTTTCTAATGGGCTTTCTGCCCCCCTGGGGGACAGATTAGGGGCTACTGCCCCATCTGCCCCCTGGGGGGCAGAAAGACTGACATTTCTCTGGGGGGAGGGGTGGGGGCATTGCCATGCCCTTTTTGGGCAGCCCCCACCCCAATGTCAATAAAAACAAAAAAATCCCCGGTTTCTAGTGGGCTTTCTGCCCCCCCCGGGGGGCAGATTAGGGGCTACTGCCCCCGTCTGCCCCCTGGGGGGGCAGAAAGACTGACATTTCTCTGGGGGGTGGGGGCAGTGCCATGCCCTTTTTGGGCAGCCCCCACCCCAACATCAATAAACAAAAATAATCCCTGGCTTCTAGTGGGCTTCCCCCCCCCCCCCCCGGGTGGCAGATTGGGGCTACTGCCCCCATCTGCCCCCCAGGGGGGGCAGAAAGACTGTGGTGCCCAAACAAATATGGGGGAGCAAAGGCCCTTGCCCAAGGGGCCGCTCCTCCCTCCCTGGTGTCTAGTGGGTGGATCCCTGCTTGGGGATCGCCCCCCTGCGGTGATCCCCAAGCAGGGATCCACTAGGGAAGGGTACCATTGGAAATGGGAGATTCTCCCCTTTCCAACGATACCTCTCCCATCTTTTTCGGTGCTCGGGGGACTGAGATAGCCCCACGAGCACTGTAACTAAGTTTCAGTTTCGTTTTCGTTGCAATGACGATTGCGCTCCATGCGCGCGATCGTCATTGCAACGAAATTCAAAAACAGGCCTGGGGAGTTTGGGGAAGCTCTTCCCCACCTTCCCAGGCAAAAAAAAAAAAATGGTAAATTACTCTGGTGTCTGCAGCAGAGGGATTTTCTGAGCCTGTGCTCATGACGGAATGGTTCCGTCATGAGCACACTGGAACTTGTGCTCATGACGGAACCATTCCGTCATGAGCACTGAAAGGGTTAACCATTAACTGACTATTTCGCCTTCGATAATGAGTGGTACACTCAAGATAGAAGGAAGGTAGTCCTACAACTAACGGCCCAAGTCAGTTCAAAGCAGGAAATGTGGCCCAAGAGTCGAAGCTGCTAACTTTGCGACTCAAGAACCAGGTTCGAGTCCCGGCATCTGCTCAACATTGTGTGGTTCTGGGCAAATCACCTAATCTCCCCATTCTTTTAAAAACACACACATCGGACCATGTCTAATGTAAACTGGCGCTCATGGAAAGCACTCTGATGCCTTTGGGCTAAATTTGTGCTGTGTAAAAACTGCACTAAAAACAAAAACATGTCTGTGCGTCCTGCCATCTCACTACTTCCCGTCCCAAAAAAATCACACTTTTGTGTCTCTTTGACAGCTCCACTTCAATGGGATGTAAATGCAGACACTGTAAAGGAGGGGAGAGGGATATTGGGCGATAGCCACAGGATCGCGTCTTTAGGAACTCTCGCACTCCTCAATTACAGACAATGCAACTCTTAGGGGCTGATGACAAGGCCGGCAGGAAGGGCTCCGACCGTCGGAGCCCTCCTGCCCGCATCGTAATCACTGGTTCGAATTCCCTTCCGACCGAGCCATTTCGATGGGCTCGGTCGGAAGGGAATCCGAACCAGTCTTGCGAATGGCTTACAATGGGCTCGGAGAGCCCGTCAGCCATTTGAAAGGCCCACAGTAATCCCCGGGCCGCCTCTTTCCGGCCCAGGGATTACGATGGCAGTTTCCCACTGCCTTTTTGTGCCGGCCTTTTCCGGCACAAAAAGGCAGTGGGAAACAGCTTTGGGGGCCCCCAGCAGGGCACCCATGGGTGCAAGGCTGCCGAATGGTGGCCTAGGGGGCACCTGTGGTGCCCCCCGTTGATCCCTGCACCTGGTGGCAGGCACCTCAGCCTGCCTCGGGGTGCAGGGATGAACTGCGCCTTAGCATTTTGCTATGAGAGCATGCATTCCGAATGGAATGCATGCTCCCATAGCAAAGTATAGGATTGCGGCCGAACAGGGTTCGGTCGCATCCAAATTTCTGGAATGGAACCGACGACTGGAGGTCGTTCGGTTCCAGTTCCAGAACGATGCCAGACGGACTCAGGTCCGGCATCGTAATCGGGCCCTTAATCTTCACACATCCCAATCGCAAGATATTAAATGGATTTACACTAAATTTACATGTGTAAAATCTCTTTCCCTCTAAAAAGTGGTGTCTGTGAGCTGAGTATTACCAGGCTGAGCCATATCTGATGGAGGATATGCGCTGATCCAAGTAGGGTTGGTGCGATGAACAGGGCCATTGGCATTGCAGGTAACTCTGGCCTCAGCACAAATGGCCACAAGAGAGAGCCAGCTTGCAACAAATGGTTCCAAAAATGGCCATGTTGCTATGGGGAATGAAAGAGCAAAATATTATTCTTCCTGTGTCTCTAAATGTTGAGCGACCCTGCCGAGACTCGAACCTGGTATCCCAGCTTCGAGGTCGACCGTTTTAGCCGTTAGGCCACATCCTTTTTCAAATAAAACTCGCTTTGCTTGATTGTAACAATAAGTGGTCGTTATAAGGGATTCTTCATTGTTAACCATGCCTGGTTAGAAATTAGCTAGGGAACTACTAAAGACAAGCTAAATGCCCTTGAGAGCGTGAGTGCAAAGTTAAATGCTATTGTCTATTACAAACACGGTAATCCTGTGGAGCCTAGGAATTGCAACAGGCCAGATCTCCTGTGACAGCACATGAAAGGTATGATCAGAGTTGTGCTAGGTTATTTACTAACCAGTACTTTCAGATCTCCTTAACTTTTCTGCCACTATTCCGCCTAAGGTTTTGTTGTCATGCGTGGTGAACTTCTAGGAGTATCAGATTCGTGCCAGATGTTTAGGATAAACATTGACAACATAAATGAGTTCCATTAAGATTAATTGAATTTGCATTCTTCCTATGTGACTATACTGAAAATCTGTTTGATTCATTTACCTGGACACCAATGTTTTAGAATATAAATATAGAAAGGGGATGTCAACCAGTGGCGGCTGGTTAATGTTGAAGATTGTGCAACCAAATGCTAAATTTACCTGCACAAGTGAGCACAGCTTACCCAAGGAGGCTTGCATGTAACCCTCCATTTTCTTTGGTTCATTTATGAAGAACATTTATAATGTGACCTCTTTTGACAAATAACTTTCTGTTCTTTACTTTTAGATGTTCGTTTTGGAATGTTAATATGACTAAAACTAAAAAATACACAAAAAAAGTGAGAGGCTGTAGGACGCAAACACATTTTTAACTCAATAAAATGTAAATACCTGCTAATAAACTATACAAATTGTTCAAAATATATCAGCACTTAGGGAACAACAAATGAAGCACTTTTTGGTAATTCCCAAGTCCGATTAAAGCCCAATTTCCACACGCTTGTGTGTTTTATAACTTTATAAGTAGAACTTAATGCACAATTGTCTCTGGAAATGTAGGTGCAATTGCTATGGAAATGGGCTATATGTTAATGACAGTGCGTTATGCTACAGCAGCACCCTTGAGTAATTACTAATTATGTAATATCTTTCTTTTCAGCACCTGGTAAAGCCTGAAGAACTTTACACCCAACCTCCTTTGCTGCGCTTGCACCACCCCAACACAACTCCAACACAACTCCAATGTTTAAGGTAAGGTAACTAACTGATGCTATATTATTTTGATATGGTAGTTAAGGGCTATGTATGTGCAGTGGTCTACATGGTGGGTGGTGGGGTCACATCAGTATCAGTATCACATCAGTATCAATTTGAGGCATAGAACTGTGTAATTACTATTAAAAGATTGGAATGTTGAGAGCTCCATTGAAGACAATGAATTGGCTCAGGGATAATAATGGCAGGGTAAGCCTTCTGCTCCAACATTCCAATGTTTGTCTTTCTGTTTCTCCCTTTTTAATTTAGGACATTCTACCCTTAGTAGATGGAATGTAATAATAGCCTTATAGCCCTGCTGTCTTGGTTGTTCAAGGCCCTCTCCCTTGCCTTGTTAGGGTCCCTCACCTGTGGTTCGAGGTATATCTCTGGTTCAGGGCCTTTAACAACAACCTGTATGGCCCACCGAAGCACTGGCTAAAAGGCTATATTTTTAACAGTCATGTTGTGCAAACGATGGCTGTTGGAGCTATAATGCACAAGATATGCTTTTGTACAGAAAAATAAAGTGTTTTTGCACCAAACCTTATACATTGCACTTTAATTATTCACAGGTAACTTAAATATTGGTAAGACGCCATGAATACAGTAGAGCAGCTACTTGCAAAGCCATTCCTTGGACTGAGTCATGAAGATAAATTAATTTTAAAAAAATTAGGACCTGACCGGCCAGACCTGAAACTACAACAAAGTGCCCAAGACAGAGGGAAGATGTACAAATGTACATTCTTAAATACCTGGTACACAAACGTTGATGACGCTTACAGAGAGTACTTCAACAAATTCTCTGTTCTGCTTCCCCTGCTTGCTGTTTGGTGGTGACATTTCTTGGACAAAAAAACAGAGTAATAGACTTGAAGCATTTGTCGGATAAAATAAAGATATACAGACCCTCACCAGCTATCAATTAATATTCTTTTTTCAAACTACACAAAACAGCACATGAATCCTGTGTGTAATCATTAATTATATCTTATTCATATCATTCAATTCAATTTGCAATGTACACAAATTAACCTCATGTTACAAAACATGAATTCAGGACATTCGTCAAAAACCATTAATGAAGTAATTGTAAATAGTAAAACACCCCTATATACCTAAATGACATCTCTTAACATACAAAATGTACATAGAATCCACTGAGCTAAGTGATATTGTAGTAGGAATCGTAAATGTTGCCTGTTTACTGTTCAGCTACTTCCCTGACTTCAGTTAAAATGGAGTGGGAATAGTAAATGTTGCCCCTTTTACTGTCTAAAGCCTTCCCTAAGATGCGTTTTATTGGAGTGGGAATGGTTAATGTTGCATTTTTAATGTCCAGCACCTTCCCTGAGTTAAGTGATATTGTAGTGGGAATATTAAATGTTGCCCCTTTAGTATCTAGCACCTTCCCTGAGTTAAGGTCTGTTGGAGTGGGAATAGTAAATGTTACCCCTTTTACTGTATGAAGACTTTCCAGGGATAACTTTGGTTGTGGTGGGAATTGTTAATATTGCCTCTTTACTGCCCAGCACTTTCTATGAGGTAAGTGAAAATTGGAGTGGGAATAGTAAATGCTGTCCCTTTAGTGTCCAGCCCCTCCCCTGAGATACGTTAGATTGGCCTGGAAATAGCAAAAAAAATCCCTTTTACTATCCAAAACCTTCCCTGAGATAGGTTTTATTGCAGTTGGAATGGTTAATGTTGCTTTTTTAGTGTCCAGCACCATCCCTGAGTTAAGTGAAATTGGAGTGGGAATAGTAAATGTTGTCCCTTTAGGGTCCAGCCTGTTCCCTGAGTTAAGTCAGATTGGATTGGGAATAGTAAATGTTGCTACTTTTACTATCCAAAACCTTCCTTGAGATAACTATTATTATAGTGGCAATAGGTATTGTTGCATTTTTACTGTCCACCACCTTCTCTTGCCCCTTTAGTATCCAGCCCCTTCCCTGAGGTTAGTGATATTGGAGTGGGAATTGTAAATGTTGCCTGTTTTAATTTGGAAAACCTTCAGTGACATAAGTTTTATTGTGGTCGGAATGGCTAATATTGTTTTTTTAGTGTCCAGTACCTTCCCTGACTTAAGTTACATTGGAGTGGGAATAGTAAATGTTGCTACTTTTACTATCCAAATGCTTCCCTGAGATACGTTTTATTGTAGTGGCATAGTTAATGTTGCATTTTTACTGTCCAGCACCTTCCTTGAGTTAAGTGATATTGGAGTGGGTATAGTAAATGGTGCCTGTTTTACTTTGGAAAACCTTCACTGACATAAGTTTTATTGAAGTGGGAATGGCTAATTTTGCTTTTTTAATGTGAACCAACTTCCCTGAGTTCAGTAATATTGTAGTGGGAATAGTAAATGTTACCCATTTAATGTCCAGCCCCTTCCCTGAGTTAAGTTAGATTGGAGTGGGAATAGTAAATGTTGCCCCTTTTACTGTCTAACACCTTCCCTGAGTTAAGTGATATTGCATTGGGGATAGTACATGTTGCCTCTTTAGTGTTTAGCACCTTTCCTGAGTTAAGTGATATTGAAGTGGAAATAATACGTTTCCCCTTTACTATCCAGCATCGTCCCAAAATTATTTTATTGTAGAGTGGCAATAGTATTTTAAACCCTTTTAGGGCCTAATTAAGATGTTGGGTGGTCTGTGGGAGCCCGTCGGGGCAGCGGTTGGAGGCTAACACCTAACAATGGAGGTGGTGCCAGAAAAGGGCCGCAGCACATGCCGCAGTAGAAAAAGGCAGGCTTTCCGCCAGCCACTGCGCTCCGACCGCCAGTATTGTAATCCGGCAGTCAGACCGCTGCCCTGGATGTCGGGCAGACGGCCACTGATGGCTTGTCGGTGGTGTTCCCCCCCGACTCGTAATGAGGGCCTCAATGCAGATTTCTATGGGTGACACCATAGGCTTTGAGTGAAATGATAGTAACATCCCTGTATGGCTGTGTGGGGGTACATTTTTAGTATAGTTTGGATCACAGCTTGCTCGAAACCAATAACAATTTTTTGGGGGTAGTAGTTGTTTGTTTGCTGCTTAATTTGGGTTAGGAGTTTCATGTAGGTACTGGTTTGTTTGTTTGGCAGTAATGCATACACAAAAGGTATGTTCATTTTATGAAATTCACCATGTATGGTGTAAAGTGGATGGAATGGTTTGGGACACATTTTGAATGTGCCATCCATCATCTAAGCTAGACATTGGGCTAGTTTTAATACATTTGTAGAGGTACCAAATATAAGTATACGTTTCTCATTACTTTTATTGTCATATAGTAGGAATTGCTCCTCTTTGTGGGTTAATGCAAGCTCTGGTGGTATTTCTATATCTAAATGTTTTAGGAGCAGGTGGGGTTTCGCTGGTGGCCTTTTTAGTTCTGGTTATAAGGTGTTTTAAGGTCGGAATAGAAGGTAACTGCCCTGATATGTGTTCTGGTACATAGGGTAGTATTTCTTTAAGGAATTGTGCTGTAGGTTCTTGGGACCTAGTGCATGCTTCTCTTATATTTTCTAATACTTATCTTACTTCAACTTCAGTTACATTGGTTGGGTGGCTATGTTCTTTAACATTAGTTACTACAGTTTCTCTGGTAGTTGCCCTCCCTTAACAAGCATTTGAGTAATATCTGGTACATTTCCAATTAATATGCTGAGACGAAGCATTTTCTTGACTGTACGTGTATCCCATGTAACACAGTAAACGTTTCCCCTTTTGTGAGGTTATAAATCTTGCACCTTCTGTCATTATGGGCATCATTTTGATGCCGGTTGGTCAGACCGCCGGCTGCTATTGTGGCGGTCAGGTGACCGCCGACAAGCATGCGGGCGGTCCGACCACCGTATTGCGATGCGACAGCCAGGCTGGCAGTCGGAAACATGTCTGGCGCATTCTGCAGCCGTGGGAAAGGGCCACAGCACATGCCGAAGGGGTTCAGCAGCTCTTGCACATCTGTGGACCGTGTGCCATGCACCATGTCGTGCATAGCACACAATGCACAGAGGTGAGTGGGGGCGCTAAATGTGCCAGCAGGTCCACTTTTCAGTAGCCCACGATGGACGCGGGCCCTGTCTGGGGCCCCCCACATCCCTTTCCGACAACCTTTTCATGGCAGGATTCCCGCCACGAAAAGGCTGTCGGAAAGGGAAATTGTAATCACAGTGGCGGTGCCTGACTCGGCACCGCCACCATTCAGGGATGCTGCTTTGACCACTGCTGCGTCGGGATCTCTGATCCTGGCGGAGCCAGCAGTCTTAGGTCCGACAGCTTAGGGTCCGACCGCCAGCATTGTAATGCAGCAGTTGGACCGAATGACTGGCGGCGGTCGGACTGCCACCGACGGCCTGTCGGTGGTCCGACCGCCTCTATCTTAATTAGGCCCTATGTCTTTATATACTGTAATTAAATAAATATAGAAAAACGTATTAATAAATGTTTTAAATAATTTACTATTTAATATACATTTTCATTTGTTTTCAAACTCACTCGAATCTTGTTTTTCGAAGTTTTCTGCAGTTGGAAAAAGTTTCTTCTGCAATCTTCTTATTGAGACAGGTGCTTTTTCTGTTGGAAGAGAAAAGGTAGTATTATTTATAAGGCATTTTGTATTTTTGGTGTTTAAGGAGGTTTAGGTTAATGGGAGTTTTAACTATTGCTATTTTACTGCATTTAAAGTACTGTTGTAGATATACTTATTTTTTTTGTCGCTTTTGCTGTGTTGTTCTTGATGCAGTTTCTTTTGAAGATGGAATTATCTGTAGAAAAGGATAAAAGGTCAAAAGTGTGTTAGTAATTGTTTTTTTAGGAATTGTTGTTTAAAAGTAATGTTATTTTATTATTTATTTTAAGTATAAATTACTCTGACTTGGATAAGTTAATTTATGGGGGTATATGTTGCAGGCTTTTCTGTTGCAGTGAAAATCTGGCAGGGTTTCTTCCTCTTTAGGTGTTTGGCATTTTTGAGGTAATATTAAAGTGAAACTACAGTGGCTTTAATAGTGTTTATTTAATTGGTAAAGCTATTTTATTGGTTATACTGTTGCATCATTTGTCAGTATTGGTTGGTTTAGCGTCCTTTTAATTATTTTGTCTGTTATGTCCTTAATTGGGAAACACCAATTAATTTTTTTTTTATGCTGCATTTGAAGATAACTTATTTTATTTAATTGTATATGCATTTATTTTATGTTAAAAATATATGATATATTTTAGTGGGATGTATATATATGTAATTTATAATTTAAAGCAGTGTTATGTTGATATTTGTGAAATTTATTTTTTTCAGAAGGAAAATATATTGCGTTTAGAAAATGTAGTTATTGTGGGACACGATTATTCATGTACAGTACAGTTCATACATATCATATGGTGATCAGGTTACAGCCACAGTCTCTTTACAGCATGACAGATAGAAAACCTGATTTGAGGAAACATTAAAGAAAAGTGTATATCTCCATTAGTCCACCCAGACCAAACTTGATCATATTTGGCCTCTCGCCTCAGATGCAGGTTTTTCCTGCATTGCGTACCAATCCAACCCTCTGTGCCAGTGTGACTCCGTGGGGAGGTAGGGTCCTCCCATTTGGCCGTTATGTCACATTTGCCCACCATGGTGGCCGTACCCAGAAATGCTCTGTCAGCCTAAGTGCCCCCCTAGACCTCCAATAACCCCAAGATAAGGACCAGGGGAGTGAATAGGACTTCCCATCCCAGGACCGCATTGAGCTCGTTCACTTCGTCTGGCCAATATTTGGGTAGAGCGGCACAGGACCAACTCGTGGTAAAAGTCAGCAGGGGTTTCTGCACACCTCGGGCAGCTTGGAGTCAGAAGGAAACCAGCGTGATGTAGGACATATTTTGTTATGCTTGTTTATTAAAAATTTGTGATTTTGGTATTTTTTATTGCTAGGTGTTATTTAGTTTAATGATATTTGTGTTGTAGATATTGTTGGTTTCAATATTTGTGACATAGTCTATTGTTAGTTATAAGTAACAATATTTTTGTTTCCGATATTTTTGTTTTCGATATATGTTAAACTAGATATTTTTAACTGTGATATTTTTTTCAATATTAGAGACTTTTTTTTTATTAAGTAGAGGATCTCAATATTTTTGTTAATGATATTAATGTGTCAATAATTTTGTAGGTCGATATTTGTGGTATCAATATTATGTCCATGATTACGATGGCAGTCAGACGGGCATCTGACCGCCATCTCTGTGGGAATGGAACCGCCCGACTTGCATTTGGAAGTTCCACCCACCTAATAACGATGCGACCGCCATGTAGGTGGTCAGAAAAATGTCTTTTTCCATTGCAGCTTGGGCTGAAGCCTGGAAAAGGGCTGCAGCACAAGCCGCAATGGAAAAAGGCATTTTGAAAACATCCATGCACTGTGTGCCAGGACCATGTGGTGCCTGGCACATGGTGCATGGATGTTTGGGGGGGCACCACATGTGCCCCCCTTCCCCAATAGCGGAGGCCCACGGGGGACGGGAGCCCTGCTAGGGGCCCCCAAAGTCCCTTTCCATATGTCTTTACATGGCGGTCGGACTGCCATGTAAAGGCAAAGGGAAAGGGACATCGTTATCCCTATGGTGGTGCCTCCACAAGCACCGCCCCATTGTAGAGATTACGCTCCGACCGACACTCCGATGGGCTGCTTGAGCCTGTCAGAGATGTCGGTTAGTCCCTCCGCCCACTGCGCTCCGACTGACCGCATCATAATGCGGCGGTCGGACCGCTATCCTGGCTGTCAGGCAGACCGACAGCCTGTTAGTGGCAGTCCGCCCGACATCCTAATCGGGCCCTATGTCAGTGAACCATAAAATTCACATCCCATTGGAGTAGAGAGGAAATAGACTCACCATAAAATATGAGGAAGGAGAGATATTCTCTACACTATGCACTAAGGGGCTCATTACGATGTCGGGCGGGAACCCTCTACCCGACTCGGATTTGGGACCGACTGACTTGCGGTGGGCGGTTCCGACGGCCGGATTATGATGCGATGGTCGGAGTCCAATTGTTCCCAATTGGAGCTCGAGTTACGCCCGACATCCGGCCATAACACAGGCTCCTGTGGGGAAATGGGGTGCGTGGGGAAAACCCTGCACCCTGTCGCAGGCACCCCACAGTGCCTGTCACACAGTGCAGGGTTTTACAGGGGGGGTCCCTTAGGTACCCCCTTGGCATCAACCTTAGGCTGCGGGGGCAAGGAGGCCCTGCCAGGGGCCCCCCAACTCATTTTCCGACAGCCTTTCCGTGTCGGACAGGCCAACGCGGAAAGGCTGTTGGAAATCGGCATTGTTATCCTGACTGCGGAAACACTGTCCATAGGGGTGTACGATGCGGTTCCGAGCGACAGGAATACTCCGTGAGTCGTTCGGAACCGAGTCGGAATGACCGGATGTTTACGTTCCAACCGCGAACATCGTAATCGGGCGGTCAGAATGTAAACCGACCGAGTCTATTGGAAGGGCTCCGACGCGGTCGAGGAGATTCCGAGTGTCTGGAGGAGGCTTTCCGTCCGACATTGTAATGAGCCCTTAAATCTACAGACAGAAATACTTTTCTTTATTATTCCAGCCATCATCAGAGAAGCCTTAGGGAAAATTTACCATACAGCCAATTTTTAAGAATCAGAAGAAAATGTTAAAAAAAGGAAGATTACTTCTTCAATGTACAACAACTGATTTTAAAACTTAAAGCACAAAACTATCTACGCAAGATACTTAAGTGAGCCATGAAACAGGTGTGGTACACACCAAGAGAAGTATTACTGGAACCTACTCAGAAAAGAACACTGGATCGACTAGTATTTTTTGGCAGATGCGGAAGATGTTAGTATGGTAGGAACGGAATTTAATTCTGGCAACGTACAAGGGTGGGACACAATCGCACTCTCTATCCAGGTGTCCGGGATCCAGGTTCAGAGCCCCTATTCAGCTCACTGAGACTATTTCCATTATATACTCTACCGCTGGTGCAATTCTACTATTTGGGGGCCATTCTCAACTCAAGATGCGAGGTAAGGCACCCCTCAGGACTATGCAGTAAGGTGTAGATTGATTGGTACTGTCATAGTTAAGTGGCAGCTTTTTCCGTAGTCCAGGAGGCATATGGCAAGTTGCTAGGAGCCCCAGGTACACTCAATGACCAGTGCAGCCCCATGTGTGCTTTGTATTCACTCCTGCAATGGGCCGGCGTCTAGTTGGCAGGGTATGCCCAGACGTTCGTCTCTTGCTCACTTTGCCACTGGATTGAAGCTAGCCTGGCTGATGAGGGATGTTACCCCGAAACCGGTCCCAGTATGCAAGTTTCTGGTCCAGGGAAGACCTGGCTTGGCAGTTTGGGCTGAACTGTTCCCATGAAGCACAGAATCAAGACTGATTTGCATTTAGCTGGGTCTGAACTGGGGTGGCGAAGTGAGTTAAAGAAGGATGATGGATTCAACCCAGATCTGTGACTTGGGGTGAGTGTCTGAAAAGTTTCAGCGCTCCGTCCATCATCTCTTTGTGTTTGCTTTATTCACCCTAAGTTGGCAGGGTATGCCCAGACTTGGGTCCCTTGCTCACTTTGCCACTGTTTTCAAGCTAGCCTGGCTGATGAGGGGTGTGAACCCGAAACCAGTCCCAGGATGCTTGTCTTTGGTCCAGGGAAGACCTGGCTTGGCAGTTAGGGCTGGACTGTTCCCATGAGGCACAGGGTCAAGACTGATTTGCATATAGCTGGGTCTGAACTGGGGTGGTGAAGTGAGCTAAAGAACGATGATGGATTCAGCCCAGATCTGTGACTGGGGGTGAGTGTCTGAAAAGTTTCAGCGCTCTGTCCATCATCTCCTTGTGTTTGCTTTGTTCGCCCTAAGTTGGCAGGGTATGTCCAGACATGGGTCCCTTGCTCACTTTGCCACTGGATTCAAGCTAGCCTGGCTGATGAGAGGTTTTACCCCGAAACCAGTCTCAGGATGCTTGTTTCCGGTCCAGGGAAGACCTGGCTTGGCAGTTCGGGCTGGACTGTTCCCATGAGGCACAGGCTAAAGTTTGATTTGCATATAGCTGGGTCTGAACTGGGGTGGCGAAGTGAGCTAAAGAACGATGATGGATTCAACCCAGGTCTGTGACTGGGAGTGAGTGTCTGAAAAGTTTCAGCGCTCCGTCCATCACCTCTTTGTGTTTGCCAGCGTCTAGTTCCGACAAACATTAGCAATCACAGCCAGTTACATGTTTGTGCAGCCCCCAAACATCTATTTTGATCTAAACTTTGAGGCTGAATATGAGTTTGGAGGTCCGACCGCTGCATCCACGTCCTTTATGACACCACCGTGCTGGCGATTTACCGCCCGCCATATTATGAGTTGTGCTGTCTCAAACACCAATTGCGGCCACTGCAGTCTTCACGCCAGGACCACAGAGGTCTGCAATCTTGGCGATGCGTCCTCCGACACCGTCAGGTCCTTGG
Source organism: Calotriton arnoldi (assembly GCA_963921515.1). Classification (NCBI taxonomy): domain Eukaryota; kingdom Metazoa; phylum Chordata; class Amphibia; order Caudata; family Salamandridae; genus Calotriton; species Calotriton arnoldi. The sequence goes on from CAWUFW010001273.1 coordinate 2,374,442, forward strand.
TCCACCCGCCAAGCATATTATGATTACACAGTCGTACTTGCGGTCTCCAAGTGGAGATTAACAAACAGCGGTTACCTAGCGGCGGTCGACCGCCACTGTATGCGTGAAAAAAAACCCACAGAAGTGGCCATTGGGTGATTTAAAAACTAAACACCTGATGTGCTTTGACAAGTGGAGACGCCTGTAAATCACACTATAAAACTCCCCCCATCCCTGACCAACATCCTTTGCTTCACAACTGCAGCACAGCAAGACAGACAGACATTTTCACAGCTATCCATTTTTATCTTCCCATTTAGCACTCTCCGTTACCTGTAATTTTTATTTGCACCTTTTTACCTCTATCACTTGTTTGTTTTACATTCATATACTCACTCACATTTTATTTGTCACCATGCCTGGAAGAAAAAACCCACGCTTCACTGAGCAAGAGTTGACAGTCATGGTGGATGAATTCATTAGGGTAGAACCACAAATCGTTGGATACCAATTCCAGCATACTCCTCTCAGTAGGAGAACTGAAATGTGGGACAGGATAGTCAACAGAGTGAATGCTGTTGGTACCACTCTGCGCACACAGGCCAACATTAGGAAGAGATGGAACCACCTCAGTCTTAGGGTGTGTACCAGGTAAAGCAACTACCACCTGGAGGCTCAGAGGACTGGCGGTGGCCCTCCCAGCGCACCATTACATCTCCTTCTCTGGGAGGAGAAGGTCTTGGCCTTCCTGCATTCTGAGGGTTTGACAGGAACAGAGGGAGGAGTGGACTATGTAAGTTATGCTTCAACTCTGCTTTTGCTATTGTGTTCTCCATCTACTTTCCTAACATGCAATACTCAAAGTATCTGAGATGTTCGTCTGTGGCAATGCATATTGCTGCACATAAGAGCACAGGTATCCTGTCACATGTTGCAGTTCTGTCTGTATGTGCATTACTATCAAAATATCAATCCAGGACCCATGATATGTGTTCAAATGTAAATGTGTGGTCCATCCAAACTGCACGTTGCCAACAGGTATGGTACACTAACCGTTTATCAAGTGTTGGTAAAGTGAGATTGAAGTGACTACAACTAGCATGAAGCCTTGTGAAGAGAACTCTAACCAAGATGCCATATATGTGCATTGTTATGCATAGGCTTCACACCATGAGTCATTTCTGTATACTGTTATAAGCATTTGAGGATCATGTTAGCCAAGTGTACCATCCCACAGATCACTAAGGCCACATCACACTTTGTAAAGCAGTTGTCTGGGAGGTAGCTATACCTCACAGACCCCTTCAGAGTGCCACACAACTGCATGTTCACATATCAAAGAGGCAGAAGCTTCACTTTTCTGTATTGAATTGGTGGAAATGTGAGGGTCATATAGGATAAGTAGCCTTGGCCTTCAGAGAGCAAAGCCTGACTGTGGCAGGAGAACTGATGCACAGAGTAATGTCCTTGTAGACCTGCTGATCCATGGCTGTTCACAGAAGGCCTCATCTGTCCCACTAGTGGCCCTAATAGCTGTTACATGGATAATATGGGGTATGGGGACTGAGGTGATCCCCTGACCTGATACTTCATTCCATTGACCCACAGTGTCAATATGTGTCTTTCACTAATAACTGTCCCCTTACTCACAAAGGTCTGTTGACACTTTTCTAGTAGTGTTGCTTCCAATGTACAAGCCCATTGCACATCTAAGACATGAACAGTGTAGATAGTGGGTTAATTTTGCAATAGATGTAGAAATGTGATTCATCTGCTTGGCTAGTATATTCCCTATCACACTACACATACAATAATATGTTGATTGTCATCTGTGTTACAGTGCCACATATGGCAAATGGGGTGTCCTGTGATGGCAGTACAAACAACACAAACTTATTATTACTTACTAGGATATTCAAATAAGTAGACCACATGCCCACACAGGCCCCATAGAGGTAGCTCTCTGTGTCACACATACCAGCCCTTACATTGTGACTTTAGTCTTAGGATGTTGTGTATACTATGGTATTCCCCTCTATAGACCATATGCATCAAACATAAAGGTGTCTGGACAGTCATGCACAGGTAGTTTACCCATCAGAAAGTTAAAATGGTGTGTTGTGTGTCATGGTACCTCACATCACATTCCATGTAGGATGGCCTTGGTCTACATGATGTTAGTGGGCTTCCTCATTTAGTGTAGGTAATGACCAGGGTTGAGGTTAGTTATCAGATGACCCCAAAAGTGTGTATCCATTCCTTAGTTGTGCTTAGCATGTGACATGAGCACATGTAATACATTGACTCTTGATGAAGGCTTGTGCTAGATGTCAACTAATGTGTATCAAGCTAACAGTTATCCTCAAATTCCCAGTTAGAAACTTTTTCTACATCTATTGCATACTTACAGGTCAACGCACATCAGAAGAAGGCCATTTGGAGAACCATCGACTGGAAGGTGTAGACCAAGGGGGTCTACAACCGGCGCAGTGCCCACTACAGAAAGAGGGGGAGGACCTGCGGCGCTGGACCCTGAAGATCGTAGAGGTCCAGCTGGGGACATCCTCCCAACATGGAAGGGGTGCACACCGGACCTTGACACCCCCACCCCCTATGGCCCACATACTGACGGTGGCCTACCCGGACCTTGATGGGCAGTTGAGGGCGAAACAGCAGTGACAAGGGGATGAGTCCTAGCCAGAGTAATACATGTCATAGTGCCACATTTGAGTGTTATAGACAGGCATTTCACCAACCATATTGGTGGTGGCCCATGTGCCACACTCCATATGAGTCATCGTTTGTGTAAGTGTGGTAGTAGGTGCATGCTGCTATGCTGTGGCCATTGTCTTTCTGACCTGAAGACAGGAAAGCCCTGTCCATATCCAATTCTCTCCTTTTGAGCAGACACCTGGCTGAGTGAAGTGAGTAATCATCTCATGTTCTCAGTAAATCTGGGGGATAATTGTACCACACAGGCAACTGGTGTTGCTAGTGTGAGGAGTGAGGTTGCCTCACTATTATCTCTCATTTGATGGTGGTCCTATTGCATGTGACATGACATAGAGTCCTGAGTACATGCAGGGACTGCACAACAGTTTCCATTGGTAAGTAATGGTTATTCAGTGAAAGGAGGGTGCAATCATCACTGGTGCCATCAGCATTAGTGCCTATATGTTGGCCAGTGTGCAATTGCCAGTTGATGGCTCCTCTGCAATAGTGTTTCAAAACACTGATTCACTGACTGGTGACATGCATGAGGGAGTGAGATGTAGAACTGTGTGGATCATATGTGAATGTCTACACTAATCCTTACAAGGCAATCTGAGTAACCAATACCAAAGAGTGGTGTTATGTGCCTGCCCATTGGGACTTTAGTGATCCCACATCTTCATGTCATAGATGTTCAGATACACCCAAAACCTTCAAAGGTGTATTGGCTTGTGGATATACAATATATGACTGGCGTTATCACCTGTACTAAGCAGGATTGGAGATGTTCATATGGCTATATGGAGTCTTGTGTTGTTTGAATTCAGAGTATCTATCTCCCAAATGTTTGGACCTCAATGTTTTCTGAGAATGTGAAACATAGATAAAATACATGTGTACAGCTGTCATTTGACTTTTCAGGTAGTGGACATATGATGTAATTTGGAGGGCAAAGTGTCATCAGTGTGCAATGAGGATTTACATGTGACATGATGTCTGCCACAACAGTAAATGATGATACATTGGTGTACAACTTGACCTTCATGACATCCTGATGTGTCATGAGTAATAGTTAGATTTGTTTTATTCTGGGCCTTGTGTGAGCATTGTGTAAATCTCACACTTGGATCAATCCTATTTGGTTACTTCTCTCTACAACAGTATGAAATAAGTGCCAAAGTATGCAAGGTGATCAACTATCTTTGTATATACACAAGGAAGGATGGAGTGTAGAGTATTCCATCAATGCATTTGGGCCTGTCTGGGGTTATGACATGAGTGGACCCAACTGTTTGCAGGTCATGTAGCATGCATGCGTATGCTCATGCTAAATTAGAAGCCTATGGAGTGAACCATGAAGGTGGTATGATATGTAGACTTCTTCAATGTTTTCAGTTCATTTGTGATGGTCAGGTGTGGGAACGCAGTTGCAATAAACCCATGTTACATGTCATTTCAGATACATCCAGGGAAAGCGGAGGAGAAAGAGCCAACATCAGTGGGGACACAGCTGGTCACATCAGACACAGAGTGACCGAGTGACCAGGACGGTTTGAGGAATGCCCCGGAGGAGATCAGCTCAAGCTCATCATCTGAGTCCTCCAGTGGACACTTTCGAGTGATGGCAGACCCAACAGGATTAGTTCCACCTTCATCCTTGTCTGCCTCCCCCAGTTCCATTGCCGCCCTCCCTGTTGTCCCCCCACAAGTTGGCCGTTCCTGCTCCCCTAAGAGGGTAGAAGTCTTCTTTGCTCCAGACACCTCAGCCCCTGCCCCTGTTAGTCCTGTTGCCCTGAGTGAGCAAGCTATTGACCTCCTGAAGGGCATCTCTGTGTGTCAGACTACAGTGCTGAATGCCATTCAGGATCAAGGCAACAAGCTGACCCAGGTGGTTGCCTACTTGGAAGGCATTCACACTGCCATGTCTGCCCTACAGAGATCTTTTCAGGCTTTGGTCCCCTCCCTCACGGCAGCCCTCCACCCATCCCAACCTTCCACCTCCCCTCCTGCCCCTTACCCATCTGCATCCCCTATTCCCGTTCCTATCTCAAGCACACACGCATCTAAGCATGCACACACTTCAATAGTCACAAGTACCCAACACAAATGCAAGACTTAAAAAAACTCAAACATAAATGCTCATAGCAGACACTCACCTACCTCACCACCCCCACCACCCCAACCACCCCAGCATACCCCCATGTACCACAGCAACACATACAGAACCCTACAGAGACACACCCATACCCACAGACCCCTCCACAACACCCAGCATTCAAGCAGACACAACACCAAAAGCCACAGACCCCTCCACAACACCAAAAGCCACAGACCCCTCCACAATACCCATATGCCCAAACACCGCACCAACAGCCACAGACCCCTCCACAACACCCATATCTCCAGACACCACACCAACAGCCACAGACACCTCCACAACACCCAGCACATCCACAACACTCCAAAGCAAATGCTCTCAGTCACCCACACAACAGACACCAACACAACACACAATACAGACATCAGACTGATAGTATTGAAAGTGTTAGCATAGACAGTGAGGCGGGGGACCCCAAGAAAGTGCCACTAAAAAACCTCACCTGCACCCACACATAAATGTATGTCTTTAGGCAGCAGTGTGTGCCAAATGCTTCGAGTTAACAAAATACAGTGGACGAGCTCAGAGAGAGAACAGCTGCAACCTTTGATACATACTGATGGTAGCCAGTAATCAATAATACAAACAAATCAAGAAGTCTCTAGTACAACAAACAAACCAGTATTGACTGTCCCTCTGGAGAATGACCGAGTGTGGGGAGGAACACATGGGAGGGATGCACAGAACCAATCAGCTTTGAGGTCAATTTAGTAGGGAGATATAAGACACATGGATGATCAAAATATGTTGCAACAGGATCACGCATTCTGCTTGTGCTGAGGTTATAGAAATAGGACACATAATCTGATTGAACAAATCAAATAGCACATAGTCAGATGGCACAAATAACACAAAGGGTAGTGGTAGATGCACACCAAAAGTATAAACTAAAGATGAGTATTTGAGTAGAAATTCTGCGTGCGACCAGGGTATCGCTGACTGATCACCAGCGTAGTGAAAACGAACTGAATAAGCATTATCCCGCCGGGTATCGTCCCCCAGTTGCACTGCTGCCCTCCCAACGGAGGTTAATCCAATATTAATCGACAGATAAACACTAGGTTAAAGTCAAAATAGTGTTTTATTCTACACCATAGTAGAGAATGAAATTCAAATTTTTCCAAAGACTAGTGTCGTCATAGACATAAATGGTCAAATTGTTCAAACCCGATGGGTCAAGTTGTACAAACCCAATGCATTTCGGGTGGACCCTTCGTCAGGGGAAGTTATATCGCCATAGTGATGCTAACGGTGTTTCCCGTATGTGTGGCATACGGGAAACACCATTAGCGTCACTATGGCGATCTAACTTCCCCTGACGAAGGGTCCGCCCGAAATGCATTGGGTTTGTACAACTTGAAGCAAACACAAGGAGATGATGGACGGAGCGCTGAAACTTTTCAGACACTCATCCCCAGTCACAGATCTGGTTGAATCCATCATCATTCTTTAGCTCACTTTGCCACCTCAGTTCAGACCCAGCTATATGCAAATCAGTCTTGACCCTGTACCTCATGGGAACAGTCCACCCGAACTGCCAAGCCAGGTCTTCCCTGTACTGGAAACAAGCATTCTGGGACCGGTTTCTGGGTAACACCCTTCATCAGCCAGGCTAGCTTGAATCCAGTGGCAAAGTGAGCAAGGGACCCACGTCTGGGCATACCCTGCCAATTTAGGGCGGACAAAGCAAACACAAGGAGATGATGGACGTAGCTCTGAAACTTTTCAGACACTCACCCCCAGTCACAGATCTGGGGTGAATCCATCATCATTCTTTAGCTCACTTCGCCACCTCAGTTCAGACCCAGCTATATGCAAATCAGTCTTGACCCTGTGCCTCATGGGAACAGTCCAGCCCGAACTGCCAAGCCAAGTCTTCCCTGAACCGGAAACAAGCATCCTGGGACCGTTTTCTGGGTAACACCCTTCATCAGCCAGGCTAGCTTGAATCCAGTGGCAAAGTGAGCAAGGGACCCACGTCTGGGCATACCCTGCCAATTTAGGGCGAACAAAGCAAACACAAGGAGATGATGGACGGAGCGCTGAAACTTTTCAGACACTCACCCCCAGTCACAGATCTGGGTTGAATCCATCATCATTCTTTAGCTCACTTCGCCACCTCAGTTCAGACCCAGCTATATGCAAATCAGTCTTGACCCTGCGCCTCAAAGGAACAGTCCAGCCCGAACTGCCAAGCCAGGTCTTCCCTGAACCGGAAACAAGCATCCTGGGACCGGTTTCTGGGTAACACCCTTCAACAGCCAGGCTACCTTGAATCCAATGGCAAAGTGAGCAAGGGACCCACGTCTGGGCACACCCTGCCAATTTAGGGTGAACAAAGCAAGCACAAGGAGATGATGGACGGAGCACTGAAACTTTTCAGACACTCATCCCCAGTTACAGATCTGAGTTGAATCCATCATCATTCTTTAGCTCACTTCGCCACCTCAGTTCAGACCCAGCTATATGCAAATCAGTCTTGACCCTGTGCCTCATGGGAACAGTCCAGCCCAAACTGCCAAGCCAGGTCTTCCCTGAACCAGAAACAAGCATCCTGGGACCGGTTTATGGGTAACACCCATCATCAGCCAGGCTAGCTTGAATCCAGTGGCAAAGTGAGCAAGGGACCCACGTCTGGCCATACCCTGCCAATTTAGGGCGAACAAAGCAAACACAAGGAGATGATGGACGGGGCGCTGAAACTTTTCAGACACTCAAACCCAGTCACAGATGATGAGGGGTGTTACCCCGAAAGCGGTCCCAGGATGCTTGTTTCCAGTCCAGGGAAGACATGGCTTGGCAGTGCGGGCTGGATTGTTCCCATGAGGCACAGGGTCAAGACTGATTCGCATATAGCTGTGTCTGAACTGGGGTGGCGAAGTGAGCTAAAGAATGATGACGGATTCAACCCAGATCTGTGACTGGGGGTGAGTGTTTAAAAGGTTTCAGCACTCCGTCCATCATCTCCTTGTGTTTGCTTTGTTTGCCCTAAGTTGGCAGGGTATGCCCAGACGTGGGTCCCTTGCTCACTTTGCCACTGGATTCAAGCTAGCCTGGCTGATGAAGGGTGTTACCCAGAAACCGGTCCCAGGATGCTTGTTTCCGGTTCAGGGAAGACCTGGCTTGGCAGTTCGGGCTGGACTATTCCCATGAGGCACAGGGTCAAGACTGATTTGCATATAGCTGGGTCTGAACTGAGGTGGCGAAGTGAGCTAAAGAATGATGATGGATTCAACCCAGATCTGTGACTGAGGGTGAGTGTCTGAAAAGTTTCAGCACTCCGTCCATCATCTCCTTGTGTTTGCTTTGTTCTCCCTAAATTTGCAGGGTATGCCCAGACGTGGGTCCCTTGCTCACTTTGCCACTGGATTCATGCTAGCCTGGCTGATGAGTGGTGTTACCCCGAAACCTGTCCCAGGATGCTTGTTTCCGGTCCAGGGACGACATGGCTTGGCAGTTCGGGCTGGACTGTTCCCATGAGGCACAGGGTCCAGACAGATTTGCATATAGCTGTGTCTGAACTGGGGTGGCGAAGTGAGCTAAAGAATAATGATGGATTCAACCGAGATCTGTGACTGGGGGTGAGTGTTTGAAAGGTTTCAGCACTCTGTCCATCATCTCCTTGTGTTTGCTTTGTACAACTTGACCCATCAGGTTTGAACAATTTGACCCATTTATGTCTATGATGACACTATTCTTTGGAAAAATTTGAATTGGATTAACCCCCGTTGAGAGGGCGGCTGTGCAACCGGGGGACGTTACCCGGCGGGATAACGCTTCTTCAGTACAAATAACACATAGTCAGATGATTGCACCAATGAACATAGGAGGGTGGGAGGCTTGGCTTTAGTTGTCTAATGTTGCTCAAATATGGCATATATATGTCTATTGTCGGTCACATGATTAGTATGTATGATTCAGCAAAAATACACTATAAAAAGGGCTACCTGCTGTAGCCAATTTGAGATTTGCATGTTAATCCTACCTGAGTTCATCACTCTCCCAGCCGCTGTAAAATAAAGCCTTTATACTTTATCACTTACTCTTGCTTGTTTTTCTACTTCAATTAAGGTCTAACCAACAATTTGGCGAGCCAGCCAGCAGTGTCCCAGAGGTCATTGCCAAAGGCAACCGACGGACAGGAGACTGCCCTTAGTGAATAGGACTGCGTATTTCTCTGACAAGGTAAGCAGATTCCTGTTTGAACAAAAGTCTGTCTATTCCCATGGGTAGTGCTCTCCCTGAGGTGGTCACTGTCATAAGGTGAGGCCAATGCAGACTCCTCGAATTATAACAATTGAGGTAAGGTTGTGATAAAATAAAAATGTTATGGTAAACGTGCACAGGGCATCTAGGGTATGCATAAGTGAGCTCCACACCACAAGCTGGTGAGGAAAGCAGATCTGAGAGAAGGAATAGGTCTCAGGTGTAGACCAAAACCCCATTCTAAGGTTAGAGAGTCGACCCCAGACCAGGTCTGGAAGATCTGAAGAAAATGTAAATCTAAAAGAGCGACTTGATTGAGGACCGGAAAACTCATGATACCACTCTGCAGATATTTTTCAAGTAAGATGTAGTTTAGAATAAATAAGCAAATATATTGAAATATATAAATAAATGCTCTAAAGAGAACTAAAATAGTTCGAAAGATAGAAGGACAATCATCTACTAGAAACTAAATAAAAGGTTTAGGCACTCTACAGGTAGAATGCGACAAATATTAAAGGCATGCAAGATAAATAGGAACTGGAATGACTCCTGCAATTCTACTGAAAAAGATATACATTCAGAGATTAAAATGGGGTCTCCCCTAGAACACATGCTAAAGACATTTCCAAGCGAAAAGAAAAGAATAATCAAATATAACCAAGAATGGCAAAAGGGAACAACAAAAAATTCCCATTCATTGCCAAAAGATGGTTCGTTTGACAAAGACCTCGTAGTACACGCACTAACATTCATCAGGGCTAAATATAAAGGGAAGAAATTAAATAAAAGAGAGTTCATTCTTAGTTTATGGTCTATACTTAAAAACAGCTCTGAGAATCAAGAAGAGGTACCAATTAAAAACCACCTTGAGGATAAGCGTAAAGACACAGAGGCAGGGCCACGGCACCCCCCACACTCCCCTGCATATGTAGGAATATACCCAAATCTCCTGCCCCCAGCAGCAGGATATGAAAACCCACCAGAAGTACAAAATCCTACAACTATTAAACAAAGCCCAAAAGGGTACAGACGCAAGGAACAGGGTTAGCTCAAAGAAATGTGGGGGCTGGACCTAAAATTGGAAGGTGGAGAACAGGGCATCTTTTATTTAGAATAAATGAAGAAGGACATGAAAGACTAAAAGATGCTTCGCATAATTGGGTACAGTATGAGGAGGGAACAGATGCAACTTCAGAAGAAGAATGGGAAACAGAGGAAGAAGAGGAAGAACTAGAAGAACTAATACAAATGCCAACACAAGCACAGTCACACTATTCCTCAATGCCTGCTTACCACATCCACTCATGTCAGGGAATATACATAATAATATTAATATTAATAATAATATGCCACCACCACCATAAATGTCATATGCAGATACAGTAGTAGGAGAAAACAGAGACAATACAGCACCAAGAATGAGAACTGCAAACTTCAATAAAGTAGCAGACAGGTTATGGACACATTTAGGAGAGCAAGCAAAAAGACCAGGGGGCATATTATCAAGAACGGCGTTAAAAATTATCGCCGGTTTAGCGGCAGAAAACTGCCGCTAAAGCGGCGATAATGGGCTTGATAATATGCCCTTGAGAATTCCAATAGAAGTCCATGTTCTGGTGTGAACATGGGCTTCTATTGGAATTCTCCAGGGCATATTATCAAGCCCATTATCGCCGCTTTAGCTGCAGTTTTCTGCTGCTAATCCGGCGATAATTTTAACGCCGTTCTTGATAATATGCCCCCAGGAATGACTACTAGAAGCATGTGCTCAGCTGCCAATGCTGCATTGATTGTAAGAGATATGGATAGAGTAATTATAAGAGATCTCACACCTAAACAATTAATATTTGAAAAAGAAGGGGATAGATACGTGACCCCTTCTGCGATTATTTATCTGGATGGACAGAAGGACAGGCCCCACAGAGGAGAGCATGGCCCACTGAAGGATCATTTGACCAAGACGACATGGCTATAGCAGAACAATGCATCAGAGGTGGGGAGGGGGACCCAGACTGGGATTATGATTATATGCAAAAATGTCTAACAGTTTGAGAACAGTATTAAATATGACAATCTAGAAGCCAAATTCAACAAGGAATCTGCGGCAGGGAAGGATATAATGATATGGGCACCTATGCAATAAATAGAATGCAGTTACCATTAATTCAGAAAGGAGCATGCCAGTTAAATTATATCCTATGGTCACAAATGGACAAAGAAGGACTAAACAACAGGGTACCACCCCTGTCAGATGGGGCAAATAAGTGGATCAGTAACTTTGAGAGACATACTGCAGAGATGACCTTAGCCATCGGATATATAAAAAGTCTATTGAGTGGGCTAATTGGTAGTCAAACCGATAACATTTTCAAAACCGCTAGAATTCCAGTAGTAACACTTACAGAGAATACGTTTGATGGATCTCAATTGAACAATTACAGAACAGAAATATGGGAAGCACTAAGGAAAAACTATCCCAATAAACCAGATATAGTAGGCATGATGGCAGAGACAATGAGACCAGATGGAAATGTAACTGAAATGTCAATAGAATGAAAGAGAGGTGGAGTCAAGAGACAGGGAAAGCAAGCATGGGAGAATGAAGGAAGTAAGACTATATTCTTTTATACATAATAATAAAAAGGGGACTACCAGCAGATGTACAGGACAACATAAATTAAAAAAGACAGCAACAGAAGGGGCAGTATTGGCTACAGCCGCATTTCATAGAATGCTTCTACTGTCATACCATGGGTCAGATACAAGAAAGCAGACATGCAGGCACAAGCAATGCAGATACCGGGGCAGGGACAACAGATACAGAACACACTCCTGTAAAATAACGTGATTGCAAAGACAATAAAGTCTGAGCCCACCCCAGCAAAATAACTCCCAAGGTTATCCGAATCAGGGTCCTCAAATCCAGCAGCAACAGAATAACCCCCCCAAACCAGCAAAGACAACGAGGGATGGTAGTGATGGCAGGAACGAATCCATTCTATAGGAATATGGGAGACAATGGCCAACAACAATAACAGCAGCACATACAATGTAGAGACCCACACAGCTTTCCAATGTGTCCAGTTTTATTGGTAACACATAGATCAGATGAGGAACCCACTGTGACAGTTGCCAAAAACAAAATTCCATATACCTTCCTAGTAGACATAGGGGCAACAAAATCATGCATGAAAGAAGGAAAAATCTGCTAATCAAATACAGCTATGGACATGCAGGGATTCTCTGGGGCAGTAAATAGGGTTCCATTTACAGAAACAGTCGAGATGGAAGTAGGAGGAGCTCTTGCAGACGGAAAACTGTTATACTCACTATCATGTCCAGCTAATCTCTTAGGAAGGGATTTGATGTCCAAACTAAATATGACAATACATTTTGGCTCAGATGGTACAATGGTCTACACAACCCCAGGGGTTTCAGAAAAAAGATCAAGGATGTCACTTATGAGAACAGAGGTCAATAAACAAAACTGAGCCATTCCCACTGATGAAAGACGGTTTCAAATGTACCCCAACTGAAGGGAAGATGAGTGGAAATACCAAAAAATCAAATCCTGTTCAGATGCCAAGGAATACCCCAATCACAGCAGTTGCAGGACACACCACTCTTGATAACTATAGATGGACCTGAAATAACTCCCACACATGGTGTTCTGTTGGCCACTGACAAGCGCCAAACAACATGGGCATGTGTAATATTCATGAACCCTGGACTAAGATTACGAGACCTACGTGATGAGAGAGAAGGACAATCTTTATTTGCATGATTAATTAAAACCTTTGCAATTTCATTTACATGATAAGCATTATGATAAAATGTGTAGAGAAGAAAGAAAAGGGTGCTAAAACATTATGTACAATTTTCCTCTGTGCCAATGTTAAAGTGGCGGCGTTCGTGCAATAGAGTCAGTAATCTGAGAAAACGCCATTTGTTTGCAGTTTACGGTGTAAAAAGTGTCATTTTCCTTTCCCCATGTATACCAATGTTGAGCATATGATGTCTTCTTGACAGTCCCCATTGATTGGTATACTTGTGCAACTTTAAGAAACAATAAAGCTTTAAAAAAGAGGGTCTGTTTAATGTTCATTGTGCGTAGCCTTTTTTTTCCTTTTCGTTTTTTCTTTTGTTTTGTAAGATTTTTGTTGATTTTCCAGCTTTTCCAGCCTTTTTTGTTCCCAGGATACCTGAATGGGGGTTCTGACTACGTTTAGCAAAAAAGTGGTAGAATGTTCAGCTGTTGAATGTTGTTGTAGTATCCTGACTTTTTTCTGTGTAGTGATGAGTATCCTCTTGGGCCGATTGTTATTTGCTCTCTGTGCCTTCGTTATAGGGCAATGTTTGAGGTAGTCTCCCTTCTACTATATGGAAGAACTTTTGTAGTGTAGCTCATATTTCCCTAATAGGCTCTGCGCATTGGAATAATATATCCTGTAGGTTTGACATAGGACTAAGGTCAGTATGTCCCTATCGAGTATATTAAACTTAATTACTTGTGCCAGCTAGCTCAGAGGCCACTAGAAACTCCTTGACAACAAGAAGGGAGTAGTTTCTGGCAGCCGCAAAACATGACCACTGTGTTTCCCTTTAGAATCAGAACGTGTCCCAGAGTCGTGGAAACAATAGATAACTATTTCACTCAGCTCAGTCGTGCATGCTTAGTTTTCTCCAAGTTACACAGAAAGAAATAGACGGGCGTTTCAATAAAGGATTTATTGAACAGTCTTGTTTCTGGTGTAAGTTAAATGTGCTGTTACGATCACAAGACAGTATGCGAGATAAATAATGTACAGGGTGAGCAGTAGAAATAAATAATACTGCGATAGCATTATCTTTTAGTACATATGCATTTACATAAATAACACAGACTAAAAATGCGAGTACTCATACGATGCGTTGCTAAGCTAGTTCTACCCCAATGTACCTAACCTAACCTAGGTGTAGGAAGAGGGAAGAAGTAGGTGAAGTATTCCTTACTATGGTATACTAAGAGTATGTTAAGTCTAGTATGCCTAGTATGCCTAGTATGCCAAGAGTCCCTCTAGGTTCTAGTCAACTCCATACCTGAAGAATGAGAGAGGTAGGAATCTCTGTGCCAGACTCGAACTCCAACACCCCGCAAGGGAAGTCAGATCACTGGAAGCTGGAAGCTGGGCTCTCTGCGTGCAGGGATGACAGCGTCTTCTCAGTGCGTCAGGCCGGGAAACGGGCTCCTCTGAAGTCGAGGTCTCCTCTGATTTACAGGGGCTAGGGAAGGTTTATTTATACCTGAGAGCACCTAAGAATGTTAGCATTGACGTGAGTTGGACAGCGAAAGACGTCATGAATGAACCCCCTAAGGAATAATGGTTCATGCATAATGTATGAGTCCTTGAAGAAATCAATAGTCCTGGACTAGGGAAACTCCCGCAGCCTAAGGGTCTGTTCTTCATGAACTCGTTGTGACGTTAGGGTGGACGGATGTCAGAGACCATGCCTGTATTTGGAGTGCATGGTTTAATGCCTAAATAAGGGCTGGGATTTTATGCCTATATAAGGGCAGGGCGAATTGTGCCTATATAAGGACATGATACTGGAAAGCCCGTTTATGGATACCCTAAGAGGAATACAACACCCACTCCTCTTTCGTGTGTACGATAATACTAAAATGCTAAACATTAAAAATGCTAAACATTAAAATGGAGTACCGCATATTTCTAAAATTTTTCATAAAACCATTTAAAAAAGGCATTTAAAAAACCTATTAGAATGCAAAAAGTACTGTACATTTGAAGCATTGCTTTTCATTACAGGCATAAAGTTCGAAAATAAGTGCAATTGGAATGAAATAAGCAGTAATATTTACATTTGACAAAAAACGATCGATAAGTTTCTCAAAAATCAAAGTCATTTCATGTCTTAAAAATTAAAGAACTGTTTTAGACACACAAGATGACTAAGTGTCCATGGAAGTACCGCAAAGTCTGTATTATAAGGCTAGTTCTACTTTAAGCAGATCGATGTGCCATTTTCGTTCAAAAAAAAAATGGGGAAAATGTTCAATTTTGGTAGAGTTCCAAGTTGTTTAAAAAATGAAGGCCAAATTGTCACTGCATCTCTGGAACACTGTATGCCGAATCAGAGTTAGTTCACAGGTCTGGTGTAAACATGAGATCATTTATTTCAATAGACAAAACATCATCCACTGTTGTTGGTGTCAGTTGGAACACCTCGTGTAGTAGATTAATTGCACAGAGATGGGAAGCATTGCTTCCAGCATAGGTTGCCTCAGCAATGTTCGCGTCCGTTGTTACCTGTGTGCCTGTAGATCTTTCTCGTACCTCAGCAGCAGCCGGAAGCGTCTGTGAGATCTCAATGAATGCTGACATCAGGATAGGAAGCCTCTGGGGACAACACAGAGCATGGGCCGTTATCGGGTCCAGCAGACTATCGACATCCGTTGGCGTTGCTTTTTTAATTTTTTTTTATTTTTTTTTTATTTAAGCCACAAACATAGATACTTTACGAAAGATCTACAAAAATATACCACTTTGATAATAATCTTCAACAAAAAAAACAAAAAAAAAATAGGTAGGGCACAAAAAACACATTGGAGAGAAAGACGATCATATTATCAAAGAAAAAACAAGAGAAAATACATTAATTCCCTAATCCCATTGTAGACAGGACCATATCCTATTGAATTTTTGCCGGGACCGATGGCTACGAGCTTTAACTAATGCCATCTCCATTTCATAAATTTCCCTTAACAGTATCCAAAATTCGTTAATACTTGGACTCGTACTTTGAATCCAAGAACGGGCAACACAAAGTCGTGCACAGGCTGAAACAATAGAAGCAATAGGTTTCGTAAGACGACCCAACTCAGAAAATATTCCCAATATCAACTCTTTCCCAGAGATAAGAAAAGAGTTATCGTATCCCACCCAGGTCTCCAAAACAAAAGTTATATTGGACCAGAATTCCTTCAACATTGGACATGCAAGCAACATATGATTTAGATCTGCAGCATATTCTTGACATTTCGGGCAAAATAATTTATCAGTGATAACATTGTTACCCCATTTTGAAATTCGCTCTGGTGTATAATAAAGCATGAATATGGTTCTATATTGCTGCAGTTTCAAATTAACTGAAGTTACGGCTGAGTCAATAGTTTCTAAAGATTCCTGTATCTCTTCTACAGTTATGTTACAATTAAAAATCCGACTAAGTTTAGCAGCAATTTGTAGACTGTCTTCGCTTACGAGAGCTATAAACTTTTGATAAGTTTTGCCTATAATCCCCTGTCCAGTAGTATTGAAAAAAATAGACAAGATCTCAGATGGACTATTCAGCTCTAATAACCCCCGTCCGCGAATAAATGAATCCCTCACCTGTAGATACTTAAAAAAGTGAGCATGCGACAGACCAAATTCTTCTTTCAATGATGAAAAAGATCTGAATCCCTGCCCGTCATATAATTGACCCAACCGCGTCATGCCTTGGCCTTGCCATTCCTGCCCGACACGGTCATGAAATATACTAGGGAGCATGGGGTTCCCCCATACTACAACATATGCATGCAAGTCCGGTATTGCATACATTTTTCGTATTTCACGCTAAATGTTAGTAACATCCCTAATTACCTTGAATCTTACCCGCTTATAATAATTAGGGTTGAGTGTTTTGTACAATAAAAAACCAATACTTTGACCTTCAGCCAGTTGGTAGAGAAACCAACTGTCGTCCTTTAGAAGCCCGCTAATTAAGCTCTGTATTCGCCCGGTAAATGCAGCCCAAAAGTATAGTCTAAAGTCTGGGAGTTTAAAACCGCCTTGCTTATACGGTAATTTTAAATAGCGAATAGATCTCCTGGCCCGCCGGTATCCCCAGACAAAACTACCGACTGCACAATCCAAACGTTTAAAAAAAGTTAATGGGACTTTTTTTTATTTTTTTATTTCTTTATTAAGACATCTGGCACATATATGTACTTTATAATAATACAGTTGCTCAATATACATTTACAGTCATGTGTACAGGATGTCAATTATTTATCTAAGAACACCACCCTCCCTTCAAGCACCACCCCCCCTCACCCCCTGGCCAACCCACCTCCCCCCGATGCACCAAAACCAGGGAAAGCCATTTAATAACGAATCTATGTATGCTCTAGAAAAAAAAAAAAAACCTCACTTTGAATACTCATTTGCATGTTTCAGTTATATTTTAAATAACATAAGTAGATTTAAAATAAATCAAGTCATAACCTCATTAGCCCAGCTAGTTATTGGGGACCAAATTTCGACTCCCCTTTTCTTCGCCCTCAGACCTCTTCGTGCATATATTGCTTTCTCCCAACGATAGGTGGCTATCAGTTTCCCCAGCCAGCAGTGTACTGAGGGAGGTTCTTTATCTAACCAGCCAGTAGCCAAACATAACCTAAGAACTGCCATAGCGGTGAAAAGCAGGATCCGGTTCGGGTCCGTCATTGCTTGATTGCTTACTCCCAACATAATTACTTGCGGTGACAAATCCACCGCGAACCCCAACATACCCTTGATATAGTTACCCACCTCCCCAAAAAAGCTGATAGATGAGGACATGTTGCGAACATATGAACACTATCTGCGGCAAAACAGCCGCAGCGGGAACAAAGTATACCTGTGGAGCCTCCCCATTTAGCAATCCGAGCTGGAGTAATATATAAATTCAACCAGGTTTTGAAGCATTGAACTTGTAAATTTACAGAAAAAAAAGCCGTCTGATTTAATAAAAGAGAATCCTCACAATCCCCCACCCCCGCCTGAACCGATTCCTGCCAACGATCAGTGTGCTTGATAAGGTCGTCCTCCATCAAATTACTAAGTAGTTTACAAAATTTAGACATAGGTGCCGGAGCGCCTAGTGATAACTCCAATAAGGGGACTCTATGACCCTGTATTTTTTTCCTAGATAGGAAGTCCCTAACTTGTAGAAATTTAAAGAAATGATTGTTGCCTATCCCATATTTACTCTTGATTGTCTCAAATGAATAAATTGTATTATCTGACATAAGATCTCCAATATGCCTAATACCTTTATCTATCCAAACTTTCATATATCCATCTCGAAAAATTTCCGGCAATAGATCATTATCTTTCAAAGGAGTATATCTATGTATCCTATTCATTTTAAGTTTCTTCCTTACGGCTGTCCAGATCTTAAATACTCCCAGCATAATCTTAAACTTGACTCTTTTAAAATACGCAAAATCAATATGTCGCATTAAACAGCCCTGGGCTTCTGCCCCTAATACTAGCCTATAAATTGAGACACAGGGTGCAGCCTCTAAAACTACCCTCTCTTTTCCCAACAAGACCGCCATTTGTTGTAAGGCTGCTGCCCAGTAATATATCTGAAGGTTAGGGACGGACCACCCTCCCCGCTCTCTCGGTAATGTCATATATCTTAGTGCACGACGAGGGCGTTTTCCAGTCCACAAAAATTTCGAAATTAACTGATTAAATGCTGAAAACCAGGTTTTATTTATCTCTATTGGAATAGCTCTAAAGAAATAAAGAATTCTGGGCAGAAATAACATTTTGATGGCGTTGCACCTTCCTAGAAGTGTGAGGTGTAAACAGTTCAATCTATTAAAATCTGTTTTTGTCTTACTTAACAGCGGCTCCAAGTTAATTTGCACAATTTCATCCAGGTTGGCAGAGATCTCAACCCCTAGATATCTAGCATTGCCCACAACCCGTGTATCGTTAAGGTTTAACCTGGAATTTTTGACAATCATTGTCTTGTTTCGGTTAAGAAGATAGCCTGAAATTTTGCCAAAGTTACTTGCCTCCTTTCGATCTCCCTAATAGTCTCCAATGGGTTCGCTGCCGTTATGGCAAGATCATCCGCATATGCAAGTATCTTTGTATCTCCACCAATAGTTTGAATAGCTTGTATCTTATTATTCCCTGCTAATTTCCTAATTAGAGGATCTATGTATAGTGCAAATAATAGCGGGGAACAAGGACACCCTTGCCGTGTACCACGAGAAATTTTAATTATATCAGATGAAGTACCCATCAAAACAATTCTAGCCACAGGTTCCCGATACAAACGTCTGATAGCACCAATAAAACCCTTGCCCAGGCCTTGCCTTTCCATAATCACCCTTAAAAAGGGCCAGGAGACCCTATCGAACGCCTTTTCAGCGTCAAGAAGTATAGCCGCCATAGGGTCTCCTGATACCCTTGTGTAGTCAAAGAGTGTGATGATACGCCGAATGTGTTCGATTGTCCCCCTGCCGGGTACGAACCCGTGCTGGAAAGGGGAAACTAGTCTTTTAATGACTGCGGCTAACCTATTCGCAAGAATTTTAGAATAAATTTTGACATCACTGTTAACCAACGTAATAGGCCGGTACGATCCCAATTCCTTAGCGGATTTGCCTTTTTTAAGAAACACTATAATGTTGGCATTCTTCCAAGAATCCGGGGCAGACATATCTAATTGAGCTCTTTGAAATACCTCCAGCATAAGTGCCGAAAGCTGAGTCCTAAACTTTTTATAAAATTCCCCAGGAATTAGATCGGTGCCCACGGCTTTGCCAGATGGAAGAGAGTCTATAGCCTCGGTTAGTTCATCTAAAGTAATTGGTTCTTCTAGTCTGTCTCTCTCCTCACTCGATAACGTATCCAAAGTTAGCTCCATTAAATAGTCCTCAATTTCTTGGTTCCCGATCTGGATATCTTCCATATACAAATTTTGATAAAATTTCTGAAAAGCAACAAGAATAGCCTCAGAATCGCTAACCATACTAGCGTTCGGATCCCGAATTTCCCTAATCCGGGTATGTGTAATCTTCTCTCTTGTACGCACAGCTAGGAGGTGTCCCACTCTCTCGCTACTTTCATATGCCCTACTCCTCCAGGCCAAATATTTACCCGCCGCCTTTTTAAAGGAAATTTCCGTAATAGCTGATCTAGCGATAGTAATCTTTAACTGGGCTGCCTCCGGGTCGGCCCCTGCTGACAAAACCTCTATCAAATTGGTCTCGTCCTTGGCCAAATCCTCATACAAGGATTGTAGCAGGGTTTTATCATGTCTTTGTGCCTCCCACCCAAATCTGGTGGTTTCCCCTCTAATCCCTGCTTTTAATGTGTCCCACACTATACCTAGACTGGCACTCCCTAGATTCTCTTTAATGAACCTAGGGATCCATACCTCCATTTGCTGTATATACCCCTCTTCATTTAAAAGGGCCCTGTTAAAAGTCCACCGTGTCTGTAAGGATGGGTACCGAATTTCAAGCTCAATCACCAAAGGATTGTGATCTGACATAACTTTAGGGAATTTGCTTATCGTGCAACCTTGTAAGAGTTCGTGTGACACAAAAAAGTAATCCAGTCTTGCATGAACCCGATGTGGTGCAGAGAAATACGTAAAGCCAGGGTCATACTCCTTTTGTGTCGCCCAAACATCCTCTAACCCGTGCATTGACTTAAGTTGTGCCAGTGATTTAAAAACCCTAGGTTTCCGGCCTAGATACGATACCTTGTGGGTGGCAACTTTACAACTCATATTAATATTTAAATCTCCGCAAAAAATCAGGGGAAGAGGCCACCCCACAAGCTCCACCTTCAGCCAGTCAAAAAGTGCTGGATCGTCCAGCACCGAGCCATACACTGAACAGAGAGTGAACCCTCTATTGTTGAAATATACTTGCACAATAACCCATCTTCCCATTTTGTCTGCAAGAGAACGAGTAAAACTCCCCATACCCTTACGGGCTAATATCGCCACCCCTCTCGTCCGAGTTTCTTGTGTAGTAGTAACAATAAGTTGGTACCCACCCAATTCTGGAAGCCCTTTCCTACATCCCTCAATATGAGTCTCTTGGAGGCATAAGATATCTGCCTTCAAAAACTGAACATCTAGGCTAATCCTCCTTCTTTTTTGGGGATCATTCAACCCACAAATATTGATGGAAGCAATTCTGATTTTCCTCATTACAGAAAGAAAAGAGAAAACAACAAGTTCCAAAACATGCAACTAAACAGACAGCACTTAACCAATCTAAGATACCTGGTAAACATCCCCGTGCAAAAGTTCCTCCCTGCCCCCCTCTGGTTTCGGACTCCACCCTCCCCTCCCTCCCCATCCCCTTCAAAATGGCAAAAAAGGTCCATAGACCCTTGTGATGCCTCCTGCATGTGGTTGTGCCCTCTAGCCGCCTCCTACCAAAAACATAAATCTAAAGAGAGAAGAGAAGAAGAAAGAATGAAGAAAACAGATTAAAAAAAATAAAAAAAATGAAGGAAAAACAGTCTACTGCTTATGTGTTTAACAATTCCATATCTCAGAACCAAGTCTATCACTTAGAGAGTTCCAGTAGATACTCCTGGGCTTGGATCTCGGACAAAAATACTCAAGTTGCACCTTTATATATAATTTTAAGCCTCGCAGTGTTCATCAAGTATGCTTCACAACCCAACTTCTGAAAAGGTGTAATTAACGAGCGAAGTCTCCATCTCCTCTCCACTGTGGCATGACAGAAATCAGGCCGAACAAAGAAAGAGTGCCCTCCTGCCGTCCTCCTTGCATCCGGCCTTGCCTTCTCAAATATAGTTTGACGAAGGAGAAAATTGCCCAAAAATAACAGGATAGCTCTGGGTTTTTCATCTTGCCCTGGCCTTTTCTTAAGCATCAGGGGAAATCGATGTACTCTTTGTACCTCGGCTTCCCAATTCCAATGAGCTAATTCGGGGAAAGCCTCCTTAAGGAGCTTCAGAACAAAACCACGCATGTCATCGCCCTCTGCTTTTTCCGCAATCCCAAGTAGGCGAAGGTTGTTTCGGCGCTGTCTATTTTCAAAGTCCTCCAGCTTCCAGAGGACGTCGGTCAGTCTGCTCTCATTAGCTGTGGACTGCTTATCGGATATATCCGCGCTGGCCTCTAGCTGTACAATGCGCTCTTCTAGCGCGGTGGTACGTTCTGAACATACGAGGGCTCATCTGGCAACCAAAAAACTTCAGGGTGCGGTGCGGAAAGTTAACAAAAAAAATAAATAAAAGTTAATGGGACTTTCAATGGGATTGTGCGGAAATAATACAAAAACTTCGGAAGAACATTCATTTTAATAATGTTGCATCTCCCATATATACTAAGGGGTAGCCGATGCCAACTGCGCAATTTTGTCACTACCTTTGTCAATAGTGGTTCATAATTTAATGCGATAATATCCTTAATTTGACTACTAAGACAAACTCCTAGATATACTGCCGTATTTGTAAGACCTAAAGCAAGTGGGGGCCTCTCAAGTTGAAAATTCAGTATTGTCTGTGTCTTATTAAGATTTAATTTATAGCCAGAGAAATGACCAAATCGCTGTGCTTCATGAGTAATTGCACCTAAAGCATTAACTGGTGTTGTCGAGAAGACAGCGATATCGTCCGCGTACGCAGTTAGTTTTAGGTCCATCCCATTTAAATTAACTGGAGAGATATCAGTATTCAATAATAAATGTTTGATAAAAGACTCAATGTAGATAGCAAACAATAACGGGGAGAGCGGACACCCCTGCCGCGTACCCCTTTGGACCGAAAAGAAGGAAGAGGAATGCCCATTAAGCTTAATAGCAGCTGTTGGATTCTTATATAATTTCTGTATCGCCGAGATAAACCTTTGACCGAGGCCCATTGAAGACATTGTAACCCATAAAGTACCCCAGGTCACTCGATCAAAGGCCTTCTCGGCGTCCAACATCAGCATCCCAAGCTGCAAACCTAATTCACCTGAAACATCAAATGCAGCAATCGCCGTGTTAATATGTGCTGCAGTATCTCTTCCGGGAACAAAACCATGTTGTTGCTTTGACACTAATAAATGTATCACCGGAGCCAATCTTAAAGCGAGGATTTTAGAAAAAAGTTTTGCATCAGCATTGATCAACGCTATCGGCCGATAAGAGCTCATATCGTCTATGGGTTTCCCCTTTTCGGGAAAACAACAATATTAGTTACATTCCAGGAAGGGGGAACTTCTTCTCCTTGCATGATTGCGTTACATAGCTCTAAATAAATCGGGGCCAGTTTATTTTTAAAGATCTTATAAAATTCAAGCGGAATCTTATCCTCGCCAGCTGCCTTGCCATTAGGCAAAGAATTGACTGCTTCCTCAACTTCCCTCAAACAGACGTCTTTTTGCATAGGCTCAGAAAACACTGAATCTAATACTGGCATTGTAGACTCTTGTATATAATCTGCCGCGATTTGTGAATCAAAGCTGACCGAGTCGCTATACAAATCAGCGTAGAATAACTTAAATTGTTCTACTATATCCCTGGCCCTAGTATAGACCAGGCCATCTATGCCAATAATTTGTTTGACCTGTGATTTAGCCCTGTGATCTGCAATTTGATTAGCCAACAGTCTGCCCACCCTTTCACCGTATTCATATTGTTTGGCTCGATACTTTTGAAAATTGTTTGCAATTTTATCCCTCAGCCTTCTTTTTAATTTAGCCCGTACCTCAACTACCTGTTGGTAAATCGATTGCTCATCCATGTTTTGAGTGGCAATAGCTGTAGCATGTTGCCGCTCCAATTCCAAACACAGCTTTTGTTCCTGCGCCATGTGGCAATAGCCTTGCCTATTTTGTTTGATGATATATTGTAGTGTTGCCCCTCTAACGCAGGCTTTTAAGCAGTCCCATACTGTTGCTATACCTGTTGAGCCCAAATTGTTATCTATGTAATCCTCAAGTACCGTACGCATAAACTCCACATAGTCTGAATTGTTAAGGAGATGTCTAGGAAAAGTAAAATCCTTGATCGATTTCTGAGCTTTAAACTGCAGCTGTACCGTTAGCGTGACTGGGTTATGATCGGATGTAATTTTTGGGCATACTGCCACAAGTGCGTTCTCTAAAATAGTATTATTAGCAAAAATCATATCGATCCTAGAATAATGTTTATGCGGAAATGAATAAAAAGTATAGCCTGGTAAATTTGGAAATAACCTCCTCCAAGAATCTTCTAACTGATGCAGGTGAAGCAATTCTACAATTGCAGCCCTTGTCCTACACATTCTAGCACGAACACTAGTATTTGTAGTATCAATTTTCCGGTCCAAAATACAATTAAAATCTCCCATGACGATCATCTCACCAGACCATTCCAATAGCTCGGAACTTAATTGATATATAACATCCGGACAGTCAGTATTCGGCCCGTATACCATATATGTAAGTAAGTCCGTTTTTATATAGCGCAGCTACTCACCCTTACGGGTCTCAAGGCGCTGGGGGCCGGAGTGGAAATTAAGTGAGCTATTGCCCAGAGTCACATGGTGCTGAGCTGAGCTGCCGCCGGAGCCGGGGATCGAACTGTGAACCCTGTGCTCCGAAGTCAGCTGCCCTGGCCGCTGCACCACACCTCTCCATACTGTATACATCTGCCCATAAATCGTCATTTGAGAGATTGCCCATCTACCTTTGGAATCAGCGAGTGACATAAGGACAAGAGCCGGGCATCTCCTAGATTTTAATATAGCCACCCCTCGAATAGAAATCGCTTGTGATGTACATACAACAACATCATATCCCAATTGTTTTAGCAGTGCTCTATCCTTATATGCAATATGCGTTTCCGCAAGCCCCAGGATATGAGGTTTAAATACTCGTAACTCTTCTGCTACCAGCCATCGCTTACCAGCTTGATTAAGTCCTGCTACATTCCAACACATACAGATAAATTCTAACATTAAGAAGACCTTGTTAACCTGATCCAATCGTCAGTCGTCAGTATCATATTTGCATGCGCCCCACCACGATTCTTTGCCAAACATAATTTAACTATGTTGTGGCTTTTTAAACCCCCCAAATCCCCCTCCCTTTCCTTCCCCTCTCCCACCCCAGTACCTGTGGAAAGGAATCGCCCCCTTCCTTGCTGTCCCAGAATGAATGACAGCTTATTGAAGACGCCCGTTCTGAACTCCCCCCACCAACCCCCACCAGTCCTCATGCTCTACAATGTGTCCAATACTCCCGCTATCTCCCGTGCCTATACAAAAAAAGAATACCCCATTTTACAGTCCTTATGTATGACCTTGTATCCTCGTAGCCCCTCATAGAACAGTATTTGTTGTTTCAGAGCTTTGATTCACTCCTTGCCAACTGCTTGCCATCTTAGCAGCGCTTGTTTGGCATCCTGTTCATTAAAGAAAAAATGCTGCCGACCATCCTTTAAAATCTTGAGACGTGCCGGTTCCTGTAAAAACACTTGTGAACATACAGATTTGAAAGGATCCATCAGTTGTCGGAGTTTCCACCGTTTGTCCATAGTTGCTTTACATAGGTCAGAGCGCACAAAAATAGACATAGAGTCCACCTTGACCGGCGCATTTGGACGCGCCTTGAAATATATAGCTTGACGTAATAAAAAATTACCCAAAAACACAAGGATTGGCCTGGCAAAATTAGATTTAGACTGGCCGCCATAAGTAGTTGACAGTGATAATGGCAGTCTGTGTGCCCGTTGAACTTGAGTGTCCATATCCCAATCAACTAGATCCGGAAAGGCTTTTTGGAGAAGATCAACATCGAAAGCCCGTGGATCATTACCCTCCCTTCCTTCTGGAATGCCAAAAATGCGGAGATTTTGCCTCCTCTGACGATTATCAAGATCTTCGATCTTAGATTGCATTGCCATCATTTGAGAGTCATGTGCCTTTGCCAAATTAACTGTGTATGTATTAGATTCTTCAACGGCAGCAACTCGTTGTTGTAGGTCAGTAACATCGGAAGAGAGCTGACCGACCTTAGATGTTACCTCCATCAATGCTTGTTTAATTTCGCTACTGTCGGCATTAGCCTGTTGATAATATTCCTGAGCTTCTGTTCTCTGAGTACTCAATGCTTGCATAATACTAGCCAGAGAGGGTTCCTCATCCGTCACTTCTTGTTGGACAGCCAAAGCCCCAGCTCCCGATAATGACAATACTGCAGGGCTTAAGGCTGGGGAAAAAACTAAAGATGTTGACGAAGAATAGGCAGCAGCTGGTGATGGCTTCTCTGAGGCTTCAAGTAATCCTTGACGCTCCCTATCCACTCCATCACCCTCCCTCTCTAGCATTTCTGTGGAGGTATTTGCTGTACTACTGGCATTTGACAGTCTCAGGATAATATTTTTCATTTCGCCTTTTTGGGATACCCACTTGCGCAGCAGGCTAATACCAGATCCGACCTTGGCTAAGGCCCCCTTAGCGCGCCCTGCTACGTCAATAGCTGTTGGATTTACAGCCCGGCCTCGACCTTTGCCTCCTTTAATCGTTTTGGGGTTTTTGGTTTTTGCACTCTTCACTCCAACAGGGATATTACGTTGGTTACTCTCTGCCCCCTTAACTGGCCTAAAACATTCTGTATCCAAGCTATTCGAAGATTGGGCACACTCGACATCCACTGCATCTACTGCAATATCCGCTGAATTGCTTTCATTTAAAGGCTCAGCGGCGGCAATAGTCTCAGCCATGACCTCGAAATTATTAGGTTTTTCGTAAGTAAATCCAGTAGGGCTGACCTCAACAGTAATTGTAGAAGATGCATTCTCGTTCTCATAGTTCTCAATATTCTCTGCCCTCACAGTATTATGGGTATTATCATTGCTCACAGCACCAACCTCACTCCCCCTACTGTTCTGTACTGCAGCGTTAAGCACTTCGGCCATCTCAAAACCAGGAATGGAATTCTCAGATCCACACTGCCGGAGTAATTCAGTTGCCCTCCCGGATTGCAGCAGCTTCATAATGGGCTTCCCAATCTGTTTCCCGGGCCCAGTCTGTTTCCCAGACCCAGCATCCACTCTGGGCCCGGCGAATGTATCACCATCAGCTAAAAGAATGTGTGCAGACATATTTAACAGTTCTGGCTCACCCAGCTCACCTGTTAGCAAAGTATTGGCGTGGGTCCCTGTATCTTTCTCCTTGTCAAGAAAACCGGTAATTTTACTAGCTGTTTTACAAGCAGCTGGAGCAGGAGACGAGAGAAAGGCAGAGGCAGGAACAAGGGCTGGAGCCGGAGCTTCATTACGCCGACCTTTAGTGCGCGACGGGGCCATTTCGATCCTCGGCTCTCCCTCTGTGCACTCAGCCGAACGCTTTCTGTCTCTGTCTCTGAGAGCGCGGGAGCGATAGAAACTCTTGGCCACAACCGGTGCCGATGCTAGCACCCGCGCTCTAGCTGCCTGGAAAGTCCGAAGTGAATTCAGTGGAGCTGCCCGGGCTGACCACCTCGCAATGCGGGTCAAACAGATCCTCGATTTGACCGTGGTAATAAGGCACATCGGTTCCCGCCGCTAGTTCAATCCAGGGAAAGTAAATTTCACCGACAGTTCCGCACAGAAGCCCTTACTGCAACCAGTAACTTTGCCGGGAGGCGGGAGGGTATTAGTCCGTAACTATAATTCAAGCGGAGCTCAGTGGAGGCATAGCGGGAGGTTTAGCGGGAGAAGCACAGACAGCGTCCTCGCGTGCGCGGCTTCAATCCTCCATCTTCCTTTTCGCCCCAGAGTCCCATTGGTGTTGCTGATGGAAATGTTAGACAGGTGTCCAACACGCATTCTTCACCGCACAGCAGGCATCGTAGAACAGGTAAGATGCAATCTTGCCAGATTGGTCTGAACGACAGGAACCAAGTTGTATTAAGGTCCCGTAGACGAGTCATGCCCAAAAGCTTTACTATTTGCTCACGGCACTTTTGTTCACGGAGAGCTTTCTCCATTTCGCTCGGAGTGATGTCTGCGAATAGGCTGGCCATAGCGCAATAGCAGGAAGAGAAATAGAATTCCGGCAACAAGTGCTAGAATTAATGGTATGCCACCAAACACCGAATGTGCAAAGTTCGGGATGATTCCGAGTATTGCCTGGAAAGGTGCTAACAGACCTGAGCAGATGCTCTTAAATACATGTACAATTCCTGTTGTATCAGACATGTTGAAGATACGTGATATCATTTCTACGAAATGTATAGGGCAGTTTGTACGTATTAAAGTCTGTATCTCAGCCGAAGTCCTTGCTATTTGTAGATCATAGGTTTCTTTGGCCGAGGTCAAAGGCACTGTTTGCTGTAAAAGCATGGCTTTCATTCTGCTTAGAGTATCAAATCTTATAAAGAGACGTTCAGCGAAGGCCATAGAGGCGACTCCCTGACTGTGTCTATTGGGGGAAACAATACTTGCATACAGCAAGTGACCCTGCAGTTGACCATTACTAGATATGGGATGCCTGGCAGCATTCCGCAGCAGCTCTGATCATTGAACATGAGGTAACTCCCATTAGAAAGTTGTCCAAACGTTAGATTAATCACAGCAGCTGGAGTACCCTGCTGATGGCAAGACAAATGTTTCACTGAACCATTACAAGCCCGTGCAAGGGAATGTCTTGACATATAAGTGAACCACTCAGTGCAAGTTTACAGTTTGAACCACTCAAAAACACTTCACGATCCCCACTCCAACATCTATATGTATACGGTAAATCCCACGATGTCTTAATGTATTCCTTACCCAACCTTTCATATTTGCCTGCTTGCATTTGTCTGAGGCAATACTGAAACTGAAAAGTACTCACAGGTAATGTTATTTTGCCATGAATAAGAAATTCTGTAGCTGGTTTTTCTGCCACAGTGAATGGTAACTTCTCCAGTTTTTCAATGCTCAGCACTGTATACTTTGCTCCTCTTTGTGCCAGTTCGATCTGTTTATCAGTGAGATTGTATTCTGCAAACAGAGCCATTGTGTTGATAAAACGCCAAGGCACATAGCCCGCTCGCAAAGATTGCAGCGTCCAGCTTAATAACATAATAGAACGTAATTGAGACTGGCCTTGTTGTAACATCGCCAAATCTTGTTCTAGTATGTCGATAGCAGAGGATACAATGCCATCCAATGAATATATTCTGGAGAACAAAGTTGTTAACCCATTGTCGACCACAGAGAGTGTTTTCTCTAAATTAATACGATCAAGTTCACGTATTCGTTCTGCGGCCTCTATCTGTGATACCTTCCAAGCTTCATTATAAGCAGCATAAATGCCGGCATATATGAAACGTTTTTGACGCGGTTTTCTTGGTCCAAGCAAGAATTCCCTAAGGTCTGCGTCCTTTTTAAGTAAGGTTAAGTGTTGTTTCACATCCTGTAGTGTAGACTTATGCAGCCAATCGAGACATAATTTCCCTACACTGTATGTTGTTACTACCCCCGGATGTTATCTTTGGACGTATCTTGGGTCTGGCCTATTAATAGTAAAGCCCTGAGTTTTATTCAGGAATCTTTCCTGACAGTTATTCGTGTCTGTGGGCCAGATCAACCATTTTTTCCAATCAGGATTAGATCTGTTGAGTTGTAGTATATTGTCAACTGTCACCACTGCCTTTGTATTATTTTCACTGGCAGGTGTTGGTACAGAAGGTTTGTTCATCTCCATAACCTTGGCTAGTCCAAGACAAGATGTTTGTTGGACAGTTTCATTCAAAAACATTATTTGTTCAGGGATGATGCAGGCTCTAAATAAAGCTTCTATCCCCTGCACTTGCCAATCTTTAGTACCCCAGACAGTTTTTGTGTCTATTGTGTCTTTCCAAAAGTCGAAACCCTGTCTAGACAGTTGGGCATTAAATAATGCAGAGTAAATCCTTTTTGTATTAGTTAACATAATTTTCAGTCCTGTCTTGTTTACATTTTTATAGTAAAACATTTCTGGATCAGATGTATTGTATCCTGAAAAATATGGAAACTTGTTAGCAAATGTTTTTGAACTACTGTATGGTGGTGTAGGACAATGTTCCCATTGGTTAAACATAAACAGATTTCTTGGATATGCAGATTTATGCAAATAATGAAGACCATAGGGGTTATAACAATACATTTGTTCGTAGTCTGATTAACCCTCTAAATATTCATTTTTAGTAAATGCAGCAGATTTTTCTAGGTCAAACATTATGTCGTTAATAGTCTCAAAGTCCCAATCATCTGAATAGGTACTGGACGTTATTAGATCACTTAGTGAAATTTTAAACAAATGTGGAATGTTCAATTGTTCATTCGGGCCGAAGATATCATAATCTGTTTTGTCCCACACTATACCATCCTGTATAGGAACAGCTGTGATGTTCACTGATGACAAGTCTCTTGCTTCACGATGGGAAGATTTATGAGGTTTCAAAAGTACGTTTACGTCTTTTCCTTCAGTGTTCACATGGATGTATCTGCTACTTATAAGCACGCTTACATTTGTAACCAAAGCTAGCCAGAGCAGGAAAACAAAAAGTCCAGATGTAATCCAGAGTTCAATCCATGGAGAAACCAAATAAGTCTTTTTCATAAATTGAAGAAAGTTTTGTACTTGCTGCTTGAATTTCAATGATGCTGGCGTCGTTTCAGGTTCACTTGGATCTTCTGAGAACGTATCAAAGTTAATGAAATAGCCAGAAGCAGTTCTGTCAATTGTTGGAATTGCATCAGGATTTGTAGAAATCACTGGAACCAGTTCATCACTTGTTACGTTGGTGTAGACAGGTGTATTTGGACGAACTGTTACTTGGTGTTCAAGAGGGATGAGTTCCATTGCATTGTTGCTTAGTCCTCCATCTGTTACAGCTGAATTCTCGATAGTTATCAGTCTTTCAGTCTGAACCTCTTGGATAGTAGCGAGAGGAGTGCGTCTGTTACTAGGTCGGAGTCCACGAGGCCTACTATTTAGTATTGGCCACATACTGTGGTTTGATCAGGTCGATGGACACAAATCTTTTCTCCTTTCTTCCAGCAAGGGGTGGCAGAAGTACTGTTCTTGTTCCTTGAACTGCTAGGACAGGTACTGGTTGTCTGTAAGAAGGTCCAAATTCCTTCTTGTCCGCAATTTTTCTCTGACTAGATCCCCAACTTTTGGAATCCAAACAGGCCTTGCTGGGACAGCCGGTTGATCCCCAGTGGTGGTTGACTGTAGGAATACGTTGCTTTGTTTCGTTCTTAATTTGTTTAAGTCCTGTAAAACAGCCAAACGATCTTTGATATCAAATGGTTTATTTTCCACCACTGTGCCTACGTGTTCAATGTCTGGTACCCACATTCTTATCCCAAATAGGATCTCATATGGAGTGACCCCCCCCCTAGAGAACTTCTTGGCAGATTGTTCAATGCACGTTGAACCCCACTACGGTGTTTGACCCACCCATCACCCGAACCTAATACCCTAGCTGTTATAGACTGCTTTATGTCCCGGTTTTTCCTTTCCACAACCGAATTTCCCTCAGGATGGAATGGAGAGGAGTACCGCAATACAACGCCCAGACTGGCCATGGCTTCTTTGTAAGCCCTAGAGCTAAACGCAGGACCCTGGTCAGAATGTAGCGTGCCTATTGCGTATGTGCCGATAAAGACTCGCAAATCTTTTATAACAGTTCGAGCGTCAGCCGAGCGCTGAGGCCATAACCATAGGAACCTAGAGCATGAATCCACTGCAACCAAGATGTATTTATAGTTACCGTCCCTTTGCAGGGGACCGCAGTGGTCAAGGTAAACACAAGCTAATGGTTTATCTGAAATTAACATGGGTGTCTGCGCAGGACGTTTCACCGTGGAGACTTTCATCTGTTCAATCACAGAATTTGTATCAATCAATCACAGAATTTGTAAAGCGCACTACTTACCCGCGAGGGTCTCAAGGCGCTGGGGGAAAAAAGGGGGGGGTGCTGCTACTGGTCGAACAACCAGGTCTTGAGTAGCCTCCTGAAGGTCAGCAGGTCTTGGGTCTGTCGTAGGCTTAGTGGAAGGGTGTTCCAGGTCTTGGCGGCGAGGTGGGAGAAGGATCTGCCGCCGGTGGTGATTCTTCGAATGCGAGGGACGGTGGCGAGGGAGAGGTCGGCGGAGCGGAGTTGGCGGTTGGGGACGTAGAAGAGGAGTCGTCTGTTGAGGTAGGCTGGGCCAGTCTTGTGGAGTGCCTTGTGTGCGTAGATGAGGAGTTTGAAGGAGATTCTCCTGTCGACGGGGAGCCAGTGCAGGTTCCTCAGGTGGGGGGTGATGTGGCTGTGGCGTGGTACATCGAGGATCAGGCGTGCGGAGGCGTTTTGTATGCCTTGCAGTCGCTTGATGAGCTTGGCCGGGGCTCCCGCGTTGAGGGCGTTCCCATAGTCAAGTCTGCTGCTGACGAGGGCCTGGGTGATTGTTCTTCTTGTGTCTGTCGGGATCCACCTGTAGATCTTGCGAAGCATGCGGAGGGTGTTGAAGCAGGAGGATGAGACTGCGTTGACTTGCTTGGCCATGGAGAGCGTTGAGTCGAGGATGACTCCCAGGTTGCGTGCGTGGTCGGTGGGTGTCGGGGCTGCTCCCAGCGTCGTTGGCCACCAGGAGTCGTCCCAGGCTGAGGGGTTGGAGCCGAGGATGAGGACCTCTGTCTTCTCCGTGTTCAGTTTTAGTCGGCTGATCTTCATCCAATCGGCGACGGCCTTCATTCCTTCATGGAGGTTGGATTTGGCAGCGAGGGGGTCCTTGGTGAGGGAGAGGATCAGTTGAGTGTCGTCGGCGTAGGAGATTATGTTGAGGTCGTGCTGTCTGGCGATGCGTGCGAGCGGGGCCATGTAGATGTTGAACAGTGTTGGGCTGAGGGACGATCCCTGGGGTACGCCGCAGATGATCTCGGAGGCTTCGGATCGGAATGGTGGGAGGCGGACTCTCTGGGTTCTGCCGGCGAGGAAGGAGGTGGCCCATTCCAGGGCCTTGTCTCGGATCCCTGCGACGTGGAGGCGTGCGCGTAGAGTGCGGTGGCAGACAGTGTCGAAGGCGGCGGAGAGGTCCAGCAGGATGAGGGCTGCGGTCTCACCGTTGTCCAGCAGGATCCTGATGTCGTCGGTGGCGGCGATGAGGGCAGTCTCAGTGCTGTGGTTGCTGCGGAACCCCGATTGGGATGACTCCAGGATGCTGTTTTCTTCGAGGTATCGGGTTAGCTGTTTGTTGACGATCTTCTCGATGACCTTGGCTGGGAACGGAAGCAGGGAGATGGGCCAGAAGTTCTTGAGGTCTCTCGGGTCCGCCTTGGGTTTTTTGAGTAGGGCATTGATCTCTGCGTGTTTCCAGCTCTCTGGGAAGGTCGCGGTCTCGAAGGAGAGATTGATGATGTTGCACAGGTGGGGTGCGATGGAGCTGCTGGCTTTGTTGAAGATGTGGTGCGGGAAAGGGTCTGACGGGGAGCCGGAGTGTATTGTGCTCATGGTCTTGATGGTGTCCTTGATGTTCACGCTGGCCCAGGCTGGCAGGGGGTCGTGGTCGATGGTGTGCGGCGGGTCTGGTGCATCGATCTTAGTTGGGGCTGTCTGGGTGTTGAAGCTGTCGTGGATGTCGGCGATCTTGCGGTGGAAGAAGGTGGCGAGGGAATCGCACAGGGGTTGCGACGGCGGGATGTCGTTGGTGTTGGAGCTGGGGTTGGAGAGTTCCTTCACGATGTTGAAAAGCTCCTTGCTGTTGTGTGCGTTGTTGTCGAGGCGGTCTTTGAAGGAGATTCTCTTGGCGGACTTGATGAGGTGGTGGTGGTTACGGATGGCGTCTTTGTGGGCTGCGTGGCTGTCCGGTGTCTTATCACTGTGCCATTTCTTCTCTAGTTTCCGGCAGGTACGCTTGGAAGCTAGGAGTTCCGAGGTGAACCAGCTGGCTCTTTTGGTGGTGTCACTGTAGGTGAGTTTTTTCAGCGGGGCGAGGGTGTTGGCACAGTCGTCCATCCATCGTCTGAGGTTGCAGGCAGCGTCGTCGGTGTTGGATGGGTCGGAGGGAGGGCTGAGAGCGAGGGTTGCCCGTAGTTGGTCTTCGGTGACTTTGCTCCAGCAGCGGCGTGGGATCTGTTGGGTGCGGTGGTGTGTGGTGGGTTTCTGGAAGGTGAAATGGATGCAGCGGTGGTCGGTCCAGAGGAGTTCCGTGGTGTGGCTGAAGGAGACGTGGGAGCTTGAGGAGAAAATGGGGTCAAGCGTGTGGCCGGCGGAATGGGTCGGTGTTGTGACGAGCTGGCTCAGTCCGAGGTTGGCGAGGTTGTCGATCAGGGTGGTGGAGTTGCTGTCGTTGTTGTTCTCCAGGTGAAAGTTCAGGTCTCCGAGGAGGATGTAGTCGGTAGAGGTCAGGGCGTGCGTGCTGATGAAGTCGGCGATGGAGTCGCTGAACTGGGGTCGGGGCCCAGGGGGTCTGTAGACAAGGGTGCCTCTAAGGGTGGTGTTGGGGTCCGTGTGGATCTGGAAGTGCATGTGTTCGGCGGTGCTGAGAGTGTTGTCGGTGCTGGTCGAGACCCTGATGGTGTTCTTGTGGACGATGACGATTCCTCCTCCTACTGCGTTGACGCGGTCTCTGCGGGTGATCTTATAGCCGTCTGGGATGGCTATGGCGATGTCGGGGGCGGAGGAGTCGTTCATCCAGGTCTCTGTCAGGAAGGCGACGTCTGGTGATGATGTGTCGAGCAGGTCCCAGAGCTCGACGGCGTGTTTGCGTGCGGAGCGGGTGTTCAGTAGGATGCATCGGAGGTGGTTGAGGTCCTTCTTGGTGTAGCTGCAGTTCCGGCAGGTGAAGGGACCATGGGTGCGTTTCGGTGCGGCCTTGAAGCAGTTGTGCGTCCGTCCGGGGTTGAGAGCGTGGAGTGCGGTGGCATCGTATCGGCGTCGGTCCTCGAGGCTGGTGCGGGGGGCGCACGGCCCAGGGGGTCTGGCGCTGGGCGCGGTCCAGGCAGGGACAGGCGCAGACGGGCTTGCCTTAGGCACGCCTTCGGCGCGCCAGCGGCGCGGCCGCGCAGCGGCCGCCATATATGGGGAGGTGGGAGGGAGGAGCAGCTGGGAGGCAGGGGCAGCGAATGGGCAGTCAGGGGGGCGGGGCCGCAGGGGATGCAGTGGCGGGAGTGGAGAGAGGCAGCGAGGGGTACAGAAGGCAAAAAGGACACAGGGAAATGGGGGCAGCGAGGGAAACAGACGGAAAACGGGCACAATGCAATGGGGGCAGCGAGGGAAACAGAAAGAAAAATGGACACAATGCAATGGGGGCAGCGAGGGAAACAGAAAGAAAAATGGACACAATGCAATGGGGGCAGCGAGGGAAACAGAAAGAAAAATGGACACAATGCAATGGGGGCAGCGAGGGAAACAGAAAGAAAATGGACACAGGGAGAATGGGGGCAGCGAGGGAAACAGAAGGCAAAATGGGCACAATGCAATGGGGGCAGCGAGGGAAACA
Organism: Calotriton arnoldi; assembly: GCA_963921515.1. Classification (NCBI taxonomy): domain Eukaryota; kingdom Metazoa; phylum Chordata; class Amphibia; order Caudata; family Salamandridae; genus Calotriton; species Calotriton arnoldi. The sequence goes on from CAWUFW010001273.1 coordinate 2,409,727, forward strand.
GAAAGAACAAGCATTGGCATAGCCAACAGGTCTCGCCTTTGGAACCTTATAAGTATTTAGCCCTGCAGCACATTATCCTGGGTGCTACAACATTTACAGATGCAGTATTTTTTTCTTTCCAGGTTGATTTAGTCCCATTACTATTGGATCCGGCAGAGGATGCTAGCAGGTGTCCGCTCTTAGAAGCCACTCACCACGCTATAGTGTGGCACGGCCCTGCACTTTCGTCTCTGGTTTTAAACAGTGGCGCGTACTGCGTGCCCCTTGCCCTCGCCCCTACGGACGTCAGTGGTTCCTGAGGGGGAGTCAAAGCAAAACATTTGCATAATCTGTGCCTAATACACCTTGCAGGGTAACACTTTCCAGCTTGTCATTAGACAGGGTAAAGTAAAAGCAGCCGTTAAGTATCCATGTTCTTAAGCCATCAAAGAACAGAGGGAAATTTGTCATATTTTGTATTAAAAAAAGTGTAGCAGAATGTTTTGAGCAGCGCTCGTGTTGAACATGGTGTAAATTATTTGCAAAGTGAAAGAACTGTCGGTTCTTGCACTGTTTGCTGCAAACCATGGGAGGTGAAAAGTACATGTTGCAATCACTCAATAAAAAAGCCTGTTGGACTGTCTGAGAGACTTTGGTTTCGAGAGTAAGTACAGTCAGCCAACATGAAATGAGCACTACTGCATACATTAGTGCGTTTATATGTTCGTTCATTCTGAGAATAAAAAAAAGCACGCTGCCCTCCAAAATGATCTTTATTATGCACCTCGAATCCGACATTCGATTTTAGTCTCAGGAGCACCCACACAAACCGCCTCTTCACAGTCGAGCTTCGGAATGACAAACCTGGTTTATAGACTGTTCCTACTAGAACAATAGGTGCTTATTTAGAGGTTGACATACAGAGTACTGCAGAAGTAGCGGAGTACCCTGTCCGCCGGCTCCATTTAGATCTGTGCGAACTGTCATCTTACCTTCAATGTTGCTCCAGTTGGCTCTCCTAGTGGAAACCTTAGACCGGGGAAGGTGATTATTAATGAGAGAAGATGGCGTGAAGTATTTATTTTTTCTCCGTTTGGGATCACCAGGAAAAAGCTGGCGGCCCTAAACTGAAAAAAATACAAAACAAACCCTGCACCTGGGAAGAGAAAATCCTGAAGGTGTCAGGGCCATTTGCTTTTTGTCTAACAAAAATAAAACCAAGTTTGGGGTTTTTTGTTTTTTTTTTTTTTTTTAAAACAAAAACAAGTTTGCTGTGCAGCTGTATGAAACATTGCGGACACTCAAACTTGCAATACCTCCAGAGGATCAGCCGTGATGGCAGTTCCTCTGAAGGCACAGACCTCTCCAAAAGGCCAGCAATACATCTCTAAATATGGCAAGCGGTCGCCTGGCAGTGCAGGGGGTGTTGTTAAATCTGCAAGTGGGTCTTTAAAGGAGCAGAGGTGGATGAGGAGAGAAGAATCACCTCTTAGCCACTCATTAATGACGGCACTTGCCTCTCCTCTTAACTTTCAAAAGAAATATCAGCAAGCGGTGGCCCTGCAGACAGGCACCGCTGTTACACAGATTACATTTCTTAACACAAGCAGGTCATAAGGAGTCAGTCACCACTTTGTTTATCTCGTGTTGAGATTGCAACTGATCTGTTTAGGAGAGCAGCATTCGGAAAAATCTAGGCCCTCCCAAAACTTGGCACCAAATAGGAATTACACCGAGTAAGGGATGAGGACTCTTGTGCTTTCAAACTCTCCAGCCAGCGATGCTGATACACCAGAGGTCAATGAATTCGATTATCAATCAAAACTGTGACAGTGCGACTCTCCCTAACAGAATAAACTAGCTTTAATTTGAAATAAATATGGTGGCATTCATTTAGAGGAAAACTGCCAGGAGACAAACATACAAAGTTAGTATGGACCTAAATTAAAATGTTTTAAGTTGCCCATGCAATTTGACAATGTAATTGAGCGAGAGTGCTCACAAACATAAGCAATAATGGGAACATCAAAAAACTGTCATCCAGCCCAGAACCCACTCTCTGACCTAAGACTGTCGGCCAATGCCAGCTGTATCAATGCCTGGATGGAAGACTTGGTCGATCGTATCTCCCCCATTCACAGTTATTGTTATTAGGCTAGGGTGCACAGAACAATACAGAAACCAACCACATTAATTGCTATAAATGAAGTTACTAGAAGATTACACATACAAACGTGATTACCATCATCATGAAATAACCAAGTTTACCATAGCAAAATATTTAATTATACCTTAAATAATTTTATTTAAAAGTTTAGGGGAATATCCAGGGAACAAATAGGGCTACAAGGCAATATAAAATCCCTTCTCACCACCCTGTCCCGCCTGCTCATAGACACCCACGATCTTCTGAAGATTCAATCTAAATTGATCCCAAGCTACACTGGAAATACCACGATGTTTGCACTGCATGAGGCTTTCTCCACACTGTCCAAATGCGCTGCTCCAAATATTGGGCAAACGGGTTGCAGAGAACGATCAGAGCAGAAAATGAGTGCCCAGGGAAGAAGGCGGGCAGCCGGCCACCATTCTTCTGGCTACAGTAGTGAGGCTTCCTGCGCAAGTAAGCACACAGGTCTGGTCCCAATTCAATCAGGGTCCCAGGACTTGAAAAAACAAGCGCGCGCGCCTCGCGCAAGTACGGGGGGGGAGTGCGGCCGAGAGCAGGCAGCTTTTCCCTTGCGGGAGCGAGCGCAATAATTGCTAACATATGGCGCCGCTCGCTCCCGCAAGGGAATGCTAAACGTGCACGCGTTGCATTGAAAGCAATGCAACGCGTGCACGTTTTTGCCTGCAAAGCTGAATTGATTTCAAGAGGTCTCTTTCCTATGCAGCGCATGCGCGCTGCGTAGGCGAGACCTAAAAATGGACACAATGCAATGGGGGCAGCGAGGGAAACAGAAAGAAAAATGGACACAATGCAATGGGGGCAGCGAGGGAAACAGAAAGAAAAATGGACACAATGCAATGGGGGCAGCGAGGGAAACAGAAAGAAAATGGACACAATGCAATGGGGGCAGCGAGGGAAACAGAAAGAAAATGGCACAGGGAGAATGGGGGCAGCGAGGGAAACAGAAGGCAAAATGGGCACAATGCAATGGGGGCAGCGAGGGAAACAGAAGAAAAATGGACACAGGGAGAATGGGGGCAGCGAGGGGAAACAGACGGAAAACGGGCACCGAGGCCACAAGCAGAGGGGCGAGCTGACCAGCAGCAGCAGCGGGCAGGACACCACAGGCGGAGCTGTGTGGCGGGGGAGCGACCTACCTGGTAAGGTCAAGGGTCGCTCTCCTCACCGCGCAGCGGCCGCCATATATGGGGAGGTGGGAGGGAGGAGCAGCTGGGAGGCAGGGGCAGCAAATGGGCAGTCAGGGGGGCGGGGCCGCAGGGGACGCAGCGGCGGGAGTGGAGAGAGGCAGCGAGGGGTACAGAAGGCAAAAAGGACACAGGGGAATGGGGGCAGCGAGGGAAACAGACGGAAAACGGGCACAATGCAATGGGGGCAGCGAGGGAAACAGAAAGAAAAATGGACACAATGCAATGGGGGCAGCGAGGGAAACAGAAAGAAAAATGGACACAATGCAATGGGGGCAGCGAGGGAAACAGAAAGAAAAATGGACACAATGCAATGGGGGCAGCGAGGGAAACAGAAAGAAAATGGACACAGGGAGAATGGGGGCAGCGAGGGAAACAGAAGGCAAAATGGGCACAATGCAATGGGGGCAGCGAGGGAAACAGAAAGAAAAATGGACACAATGCAATGGGGGCAGCGAGGGAAACAGAAAGAAAAATGGACACAATGCAATGGGGGAAGCGAGGGAAACGGAAAGAAAATGGCCACAATGCAATGGGGGCAGCGAGGGAAACAGAAAGAAAATGGACACAGGGAGAATGGGGGCAGCGAGGGAAACAGAAAGAAAAATGGACACAATGCAATGGGGGCAGCGAGGGAAACAGAAAGAAAAATGGACACAATGCAATGGGGGCAGCGAGGGAAACAGAAAGAAAATGGCCACAATGCAATGGGAGCAGCGAGGGAAACAGAAAGAAAATGGACACAGGGAGAATGGGGGCAGCGAGGGAAACAGAAGGCAAAATGGGCACAATGCAATGGGGGCAGCGAGGGAAACAGAAGAAAAATGGACACAGGGAGAATGGGGGCAGCGAGGGGAAACAGACGGAAAACGGGCACATATATCACATTCTAAAACATAGTTCTTTGTTTGTTTTCTAATGCCAAGCCACCAATATCTTTGCTTGAGTAAAGATACTGTTGCAGAAACACCTGCATGGGCAGAAGCTATCCCTTCGTGTGCTGCTAGGATTAGTCCTAATCTACATTCCTTGTTTGGAATTACCCTATCCCCCACTCCAGGGATTCGAGCAAAAGGAACGTTGTTCGCATCAATTACATAAGAGTACTTGAGTGGAAACTTTTTTGGTAACGCTGCACTGCTGCCTTTGCTTGATGCATTGACAGCCAACATTATCTCACCGTCTATTTTTGTTTTTGAACGAGTGATCGCAGCTACGGAAGCCGTTTGCACAGCCCCCTTTGCGGCTTCGTCAGCCAATGAATTCCCTGCAACGTGAACGCCATCACGTTGATGACTCAGTGTGTGTATCACGTGAGCCTTTGGTAGTTCGTTTTTCAACTGAACTACTTGTTCCCAAAGCAATTTGTGCTTTATTGTGCCACCTTTCGCATCTTTGAAACCATTTTCAAGCCAGTTTTGTATATAGTCATTATACGACTGAACACAGTAAAAGGAATCGCACATTATTAGTGTGGGGAATTCTCGATCTGTACTTTCAAGTGCCAGTTTTAATGGTTGTAGTTCAGCTCGCTGAGCTGTACAATCCCCTAGAGATTGTGTTTTAGTGACCATAGGTCTGAAGATGCCATCTCGCATGCGACCTTTAACGATTGCACACGCTGCACTGTAAGCTTGCTTACTCCCTATTGCGGGTAGTGCGGATCCGTCAGTGTAAATTATAAATTCGTACTGTTCAAGAGGCAGAATTTCAGTAGGCAGAGGACATTCTTGTTCATATTGTAGGAATGCTTGTGTTTTTAAATCTGGATCAAAAACATATTCAACATCTGTTGCAGCAAGAGAATTAACCCATTGTATCCATCTAGGATGTAATGCTTTAGCATTTGGAATGCTCGCTTTTGTAACAGCTTCTAAAGCCGGTACTGGGGTTACGACAATAATGCGTTTCCCTTGGGCTAAGGCTCTTTCTTTTGCTACAGCGGTTTGAACTGCTGTCAGAATTTTTTCAGTTGAACTGAAGCGCATTTCCGCTTGTGTGTACAAATGGGATTTGTATGCGATTGGTATTTTCTCACCCTCATTGAAGGTTAAGTAGGTGAATCCACATTGACCCGAAATTATTCGGATCACCAAATTGCATTGACTTACGCGTGTTTGTAAGTGATTTGTTGCTAACATGTTAGCCTGGAGTGAACGCAAGATTTCTGTGTGTTCCTGTGTCCAGTTTTTGACTGAAAAATCAGGTTTGATTAATGCGTAGAGAGGTTTAACCCTTTCTGCATAATTTAGTATGTATGTTCTTCCAAAATTTAGGAAACCCAGGATGGATTGTAAGTTTTTTAGCGTTTTTGGAGGTTGGAGCAGCGCACACTTTTCTAAAAAGTTAGCTGCCATGCTCTTGCCTTCACTTGAAAGCTCATATCCTAGAAATAGGACATTGAGATGGGCAATTCTGGACTTTTTAAAGTTGAACTTGTAGCCCTCAGAGGCGAAACACAGTATAATGGTGCTCACCCTGTTCAAGTGTTTGTCCAGGTCATCGTCTGTCAGATATATGTCATCGACATAGGACAATGCCTCATTGTCATAAATTTGTAGTAACTCCTTTACCCTCGCTGAGAATAAACCTGGGCTGTTCTTGAACCCTTGTGGGAGTCGACAAAAGTGACGCTGGGTCCCCATTATGGAGAATGCTGTTAAGTACCTGCTTTCAGGTGCTATGTTTTGACAAAAGAAACCATTTGCGATGTCTAATGTTGTTTTATATTTTTTACGCACAATGTTATTCATTAATGCTGTGCTATGTGCCTTTTGCACTGCAAAAGTTTTAGAACAAGTGTTTAGGTGTCTGTAATCCAAAACTAGACGATTGTCTGGTTTGGAGACAGGAAACAAAGGATTGTTCATTGAGGAGGTGCATGTTTCAATCACCCCTTGATATTCAAGTTGATCTAAGATCTCCCTGACCTGTTTTTTAGCTTCTTGCTTTATTGGGTACTGCCGTTGTGCAGTTGGTTCATGTTTCAGATGTATTTTATGGTGAGGTGAATCCTCATCCCATCCTACATGATTTTTATATAATGCTGGGGCCTGGGCCACTGCCCATTTCCTGGCATATGTATATTTTAGGTGAATTGGAATATGGTTGGAGAAGGCAGGCATAATAATGCCCTCGCCATGTGGGCACTCCCTGACAAATTGTGGTGGCCAGTCCTTTTCTGCTAGAAGTATGTCATAGCCTCTTGATAGTCTTTCCCAAAAAAGTGCTTTCACCTGTCTAGGTTCGTCTCCCTCCATTCGGAGTGTTATTTCATATAACTTTTGTGGAGTACTAACCCTGGTGTCTACAGTCTCTACTGTGATGTACTCATTCAAGTCCACTATCTCCAGAAGTTCCTTCAGGTTCTGGCGAACTATTGTGACTTCTGCTGCACTGTCCAGCATGGTCTGAGCCCATTCTCCGTTCTTTAGTTGTGTTCTCAGTATTCTCGTCATGTCTGATCTTCAGACCTGCTACCTTCTTTTTAGAGAATTGAGGTTTTGTTTTGGTTTTTGAAGCGTGTTTGTCGTCTTTCGATTTCACGCGTTCTTCTTTATGTTCTGATCGTCCTCTTCTTTCCGAAGTCTGTGATGAGATCTGAAAGGGACGAGAGGAACGTGTATCAGTGTCTTGATACCTATCAGGTTTTCTAAAATTATCCCTATTCCTGAGGTTATACCTCCTTTCAGAGGGCTCCTTTTGAGGAGACCTACCTCGGGATTGAGAACGTTTCTCGTTTGATTTTTGTTTAGTAGACTCCCACTTCTTTTTAGAAGATGTAGGAGTTTATTTTATTGAGTCCTTCTCAGGACTTTCAGATAGTTTTGGTTTCAGTGGTCTTCCACCCAAACTATCTCTGCCTAATTCTGCATAAGATTGTTCTATAATTCTTGGTAGCTCAGTTTGATGTTCTGTAACATCGAATTCCCTCAATTTTTGGCGGATCGCCACTGCTGCTGCCTCCCCTTTAATATTAGATAATATTATTGTTGAGACCTGGTCGAAATTTTTCAGTAATTTCATACCTAAATTTAGAGCAGGCTCTGCCCCGTATTCGTTTTGAATTTGTTTTAGGACATCAGGTATTACCGCAATTGACGGAATGCCATGTGTTTTAGTATAGATGGCAGCAAAGACTGAGCCCCAAATGGGGCAGTCTTCCAGTTGTGGTGTGATCCCCATCGGTAAACTGATTGTTAGGATTCTGTGTTTCTCATGTGGGCTAGTATTTGGAAATACTGCTTCGATTTGAGTAATTTTTTGAGCTATCCAAAATGGAATTTGCTCACGTTTTGTGGGCATTTTACCCATGACTGCGTATAGAGTCTGTGGTGTAATTTTTAGTGTATTCCCCTGTTGGGGAGTTGGATTTGGATATGTCAATGGTGGTCGGACTGTAAAAGTCTGCATGACATATTGGACCAATTGTCTGTAAATTTGTATTAACTCTGTGAGTTGAGTACGTAAATCCTCATCTGACATCTCTTTAATGTCTGGATGAGGTGTGTAGCTCGACTAAAATCGGCCATGTTGCTCCTGGTCTACCTAGTGGACCGAGCCTGGTAATGTTTTTGTGATGTTTTAGGGCGCCTTTGAACCAGAGCTGATGCTCTTGGTATGTTAATGGAATTTCAATATCCTCGAAAGGACTGTATTCCTCTGGTGGTTCATCTTCTTTGTAGAAGTGAAACATGTGTGTTACTGAATTGGATTCAGGAAATATTACCCATGAATAGAATACCTCTGTCTGAAAGGATTCATGTGCCTCTATCACGAAAACTGCTCTACCGCCTCTTGGTGGTAGGCCATGTTTCATAAGTTTTAGAGTGATGGCTCTTCTTAAGTTTTGATGGATGTGTATAACACCCTCCTCGGTTTCATTTAAACCGGTAAAGTTAAAAACTGCTGGTAGGGCTGGATCAGCCACAGCTACACTGTCTCCGGTTTCATTGTCGGAGCCAGGCATTTTGTTGTTTGAAAAATGTTGAACAAGTTTCAAGGAAACAAAGATAAGGTGCACAATATTGTGGAAACACTGTATCCTTCAACGTTGAGCAAACCAAACAGCAAATATATAGGGTACTGCCCTATGTAGCCGTGGTGGATACCTAACCCTGCCCACTCCAGACGTCTTTTGGAGTATATGGGTAGGGGTCTTGAGAGAAAAAGCACGGCTGAGTTACTCAGTATCTAACGTTGAATTACTGCCTTACCAAACCGTTGGGCGCCATGTAGTGTAGCTCCTATTTCCCTAATAGGCTCTGCGCATTGGAATAATATATCCTATAGGTTTGACATAGGACTAAGGTCAGTATGTCCCTATCGAGTATATTAAACTTAATTACTTGTGCCAGCTAGCACAGAGGCCACTAGAAACTCCTTGACAACAAGAAGGGAGTAGTTTCTGGCAGCCGCAAAACATGACCACTGTGTTTCCCTTTAGAATCAGAACGTGTCCCAGAGTCGTGGAAACAATAGATAACTATTTCACTCAGCTCAGTCGTGCATGCTTAGTTTTCTCCAAGTTACACAGAAAGAAATAGACGGGCGTTTCAGTAAAGGATTTATTGAACAGTCTTGTTTCTGGTGTAAGTTAAATGTGCTGTTACGATCACAAGGCAGTATGCAAGATAAATAATGTACAGGGTGAGCAGTAGAAATAAATAATACTGCGATAGCATTATCTTTTAGTACATATGCATTTACATAAATAACACAGACTAAAAATGCGAGTACTCATACGATGCGTTGCTAAGCTAGTTCTACCCCAATGTACCTAACTTAACCTAGGTGTTGGAAGAGGGAAGAAGTAGGTGAAGTATTCCTTACTACGGTATACTAAGAGTATGTTAAGTCTAGTATGCCTAGTATGCCAAGAGTCCCTCTAGGTTCTAGTCAACTCCATACCTGAAGAATGAGAGAGGTAGGAATCTCTGTGCCAGACTCGAACTCCAACACCCCGCAAGGGAAGTCAGATCACTGGAAGCTGGGCTCTCTGCGTGCAGGGATGACAGCGTCTTCTCAGTGCGTCAGGCCGGGAAACGGGCTCCTCTAAAGTCGAGGTCTCCTCTGATTTACAGGGGCTAGGGAAGGTATATTTATACCTGAGAGCACCTAAGAATGTTAGCATTGACGTGAGTTGGACAGCGAAAGACGTCATGAATGAACCCCCTAAGGAATAATGGTTCATGCATAATGTATGAGTCCTTGAAGAAATCAATAGTCCTGGACTAGGGAAACTCCCGCAGCCTAAGGGTCTGTTCTTCATGAACTCGTTGTGACGTTAGGGTGGACGGATGTCAGAGACCATGCCTGTGTTTGGAGTGCATGGTTTAATGCCTAAATAAGGGCTGGGATTTTATGCCTATATAAGGGCAGGGCGAATTGTGCCTATATAAGGACATGATACTGGAAAGCCCGTTTATGGATACCCTAAGAGGAATACAACACTTTGTGAGGCAGCAGTTTAGTTGGATGACAGTAGATTTGAAGCATAGCTTCACTGCCTGCCTGCAAGTTATGATGCCGTTTTGTTTGAAGGTGTAATGAAGTAGAGTGTGTCTGATGTCCAGTAGCCTTGGACAAATGCAGATACGTGATGAACAACTGTTTGAAGACAATAAGCCATAAACTTCCACTGTGGTGTCTGAAAATGCAGTAGCGATTCGGGTAGAATTAAAGATAAGAACATCCACACCCACGCCAAGTCCCAACTCTATGAAAGACCAAGATTTAGCAAAAGTACCACCAAAGTTGTGGACAACAGGAGCATACAATGTAAGTTTGATACAGACAGCAACACCAGTAACAAGCATTGGCATAGCCAATAGGTCTCGCCTTTGGGACCTTATAAGTTTAGCCATGCAGCAGACACGACCAGTGGGTTTCGCAGTGGCGACAGGTGCAGACTGGTTCCCTTCAGCTCCGAGGTGTATAGTGCAGAAAAAAGAAATGCATGCGGCCTCCCCAAGCGGCCAATGCTGTGTGCTAAAGCATGGCTGCTGCCCATAATAAAGCATGCACAATAAAGCGCATGAAACCAATGTGTAAAAAACAAAAGCACAGGAAAGGGGGGAGTTTACATAATGGGGTCTTCCTGATGAAATTAAAACTATGGATGTGAGTGAAAGCCATTTTAGGCAGCCTGCTCCTTTGTGCCCCCCCTGCAGGGGGTTTCGCAGCGGTGACGGAAACAGACAATCAGTTTTAAGATGCCGTGCAGAAAAAGAAATGCGCGCAGCCTCCCTTACAAACGCGATCCGGAAGCGCTAATATTATTGACAAATGACATCCTTTAAATGAGCAACAACAGAAGACGAACCTGATCCGAGGTTAATTCACGGATGACCCGTGTAAGTAAGTAACACTGACAGGCAATTACCGTACCTGCTCCTCCGCAGTACTTTCAATCGGTACTCGTTTTAGCTGCACGTCGGGTCATTTAAAAAAATCTGCTTTCAAATTCTTAATGGTCCCAAGTGCCCCCAACGATGCACCCCCACCTCCCAGGACCACACCTACTTTACTGGTCAGCTCTGCCGTCTAGGAAGACTCGGTGAATGCCACGTTATTTATGTGTATGTTGCAGCTAATAGTTGCAGATAGAGTTGTCTCTCCGTGACAAAAGTTCAGGAGCATGATTCTTATACATCATTAATCAGATTCAGTCTGCAACCTTCCCGAAATGACAAAGATGAGCCTCTGCCAGATTATGCCCGAGGAGGAAGTGCTGCTGCTGCCGAGGAAAGAAAGTTCACCCCTCTGCGTACTGTTTTCTTCATTCGGTCTCTCCTCCATGTTCACTGTAAATGCACCTCGACACTCCCAATTTAAACAAAAATGATTGCAGTTGGAACGCAAATCCGGGCAGAGATTTACTGCTAGCATGTCATCCATAAATTGTGAGTGGGGCTGGGTGGTAGCCTAATGCAGCAGTTGGTGATCTGGAGAGATCACATGGGATAGGGAGGGAGGGCATTCAGGGCCGGAGTCCTTGTTGCCGACGACCAGCTTTGGGCTGAGAGCCGAGAGCCGAGATGGGATAGGGAAGGAAGGCCAGGCAGGAGAGTTGTTAAGACCTGTGCTCATGTTAAAAAAAAAAAAAAATTAAAACGCGCCGGGCGTCGTTTTATTAAACAAAACAGGGCGCGCGCCTCCTGCTGTGGGCTGAGATGGGACAGTGTGCGGCGGCAGAAAGCATCAATTAAAACAAAAAAAAGTGTTCTCCCACAATTGTGAGTGGGGGTGGGTTGTAGCCTAATGCAGCCGCTGGTGGTCCTGAGAGATGACAGTGGATAGGGAAGGGAGGGCATGCAGGGCTTGAGTCCTTGTTGCCGACGACCAGCTTTGTGCTGAGAGCCGAGAAGGGATAGGGAAGGGAGGCCAGGCGTGAGAGCTGTAAAAAAAAAAAAGCACGGAATCGAAACGGAGGAGCGGGGGCGAGCGAGCGCGGCAGCCTGCAAAGCAGTCCCAAAAACGCTTGTGCGTCGTGGCTGGCCTTTGGATGAGTACGCGCGGCAGACATGTGTTTCCACTTATCGCGCCCGCGTCTGGGCACGATAATTGGAAACACATGTTTGCCGCGCGTACCCATCTCAAAAAGGCCAGCCACGACGCACGAGCGTTTCTTGGACTGCTTTGAAAACTCACTTACATTAAGTCTTCGCCTCTAAGCAGCGCTTGCGCGCTACTCGAGGCTCGACCTAAAAATGACCATAAAGGAAGGAGCCCCTTTACCTAGGGTTAAGCAGTATCCGTTGTCAAAAAAAGCAGATGAAGGGATAGCACCCACTATTACAGCATTGGTACAGCAGGAGTTACTATATCCAGGAGCTTCATCCAGTAATACTCCTATATACCCGGTAAAGAAATCAAAGGGGGATACCTGGAGGATGGTACAGGATTTTCGCCCACTAAATAACATAGTGGTACCCGAGTTCCCAATGGTCCCAGATCTGTCAATAATATTAACAAACATCCCAGCTGATGTGACACACGTCTCAGTGATTGATTTAAAAAGGCTTTCTATAGTGTGCCCCTACACCCTGAAAGTCAAAACCTAACAGCATTCACCTATAGGGGAACCCAGTATTTGTATACTTGCCTGCCACAGGGGTACTGTAATTCCCCTAGTATATTTAACAGGGTAGTCAAAAATGACCTTCCAAACTTCCAGTGTGACAGTATGCTGCTACAATATGTGGAAGATATCTTAATAAGTTGTAGGTCACAAGAGCAGAGCAGAAAAGATACAACCAATTTGTTAACCATCTTATCACAACAAGGGTACAGAGTTGAAAAAGATAAAGTACAATACGCAGTTCCTGAAGTGCATTACTTGGGGGGCCAAAAAATATCCACTTCAGGCCGAAGAGTTGCACCAGAAAGAGCAGAATGTATCAGGAAAAAGACAGAGCCCAAAACAGTGAAAGAGATGAAACAATTCTTAGGCCTATGTAATTATGTCAGACAGTGGGTGTTTGATTAAAGCTCAATGATAGCACCATTATTGCAGGGAATTAAAGAAGCAACACAAACAAAAGAAAAAATACACTGGACAGACGAAATGACAGCTATGTTCAAGAAACTAAAAGAAGAGATAAGTATCGCCCCTGTGCTTGGTACACCAGATTACAATAAGGAATTCTACCTTTTCTGCCATAGTAAGGGTACGACCATGACAGCAGTACTAACACAAAAATATCCTTTGGGCCATAAGCCAATTGCCTACTACAGTGCGTTATTAGACCCAATAATGAAAGGACACTTTCCATGTGAATAAGCACTTGCAATCGCTGTCTTTGCTGTTGAAAAAAGCATGCCTACTATGATGGGCTCTTCTCTTACCTTGTATGTGGAACATGCAGTGTTTGCCATGATACAGAAAGCAAAAGGCACATTAACCACACAACGAGTTTCAGTTTATGATATAATATTATTTAAGCCTTCATTGAAAATAGTGAGATGCCACACTGTAAATCCCACGACATTCATAGCACACCCAGTATAGGAAGGAGATGAAGTACATGACTACTCCACATTTACCACCGATGAGACTCTAAGGGAAGAAGAAGAGCCAATACCCAACAGTACAATATACTTTGTTGATGGCTCATCCACAATTGACCAAACCAAGAAACAGGAATACGATATACCGGTGCAGTGGTAGTGGAGGGTAAGATACACAGTGATATGTTCTTTAGAACAGAACAAATAATACTGCTTCCTGTTATTCAGCACAAGCAGCAGGAGCACAGGACTTTGTGTCCAGAGGAAATGAGTTAGCATACCAAGCAGCTAAAGAAGCAGCTAGAGGCACACGACCAACACACCCAATTTTCTATGCAGGACAAATAAGAGGAGAATGAAAAAAATAAGACAGGTGAGATAATTATATCCAGAACAACACCATGGGGCATATTATCAAGAACGGCGTTAAAATTATCGCCGCTTTAGCGGCAGAAAACTGCCGCTAAAGCGGCGATAATGGGCTTGATAATATGCCCTTATTTAATGATTAATGACACATCCATACAGATGTTTCTTTGACATCGAAACAGGACCTGGGATGTGTGCAATGTGAGTGTGTCACATTCACTATAGTATCTTGGTTGAAGTTGCAGTGACAGGGCCTCATGGTAGTAGTGGTATATTTTCAATGTCACTTTCCCAACACTTGAGAAATGGCAAGCTGCATGAGTAGTGAAGATCAGTAGTATCATAGCAGACAAGTGAGAAGGAGCAAAAGGAGTCAAACATCTTGGTTAGAGTTCCAGTCACAAGGCTTCATGGTAGTAGTGGTAGCTTTTCAATCTCAATTTAGCAACACTTGAGAAATGGTAAGCTACATGACTAGTGAAGATCAGTAGAACAACTGTGAAAGGGAAAAAGGAGTCTAGCATCTTGGTTAGAGTTGCAGTGACAAGGCCTCATGGTAGTAGTGGTAATTTTTCAACATCACTTTCCCAACACTTGAGAGATGGTAAGCTGCCTGACCAGTGAAGATCAGCAGTAACATGGCAGACAATTGAGAAGGGGCAAAAGGAGTCTAGCATCTTGGTTAGAGTTCCATTCACAAGGCTCCTGGCAGTTGTAGTCATTTCAATGCCACTTCCCAAAACGTGGGAAATGGCAAGCTGCATGACTAGTGAAGATCAGTAGTAACATGAGAGACAAGTGAGAAAGGGCAAAATATGTGTGACAGACATTGATAGGTGTGATATTGTCGAGGAGGTGTTGTTGTGGAACACAAAATAATGCACACATCCCTGTCACTGTATATTATTTGCAAAAACATGTCCATTTGTGTCCAGTGTGCCTGTGCAGTACCAGTGTTTTGGCCTAGGAGGACATCCTACAGATGTATTTTTGATTAATGTTTTGAACAATCCCTGACAGGGTCCCTGTATACTTAGGGACCCCAACTCACTTGCCTGGTCCGTGGCAGGGCATCGTTTTGCAGAGGAGTCTATGGCAACAGGTAGTAGTATGACTTACCGCCGATTTCATCCGTGATGGAGTGGGTTTTAAACATGGTTGAGCAGGTAGAGCAGCAGCAGGATGTGTCTGATGGGCTCCATGATGGTAGAAGATGTGTAGAGGTGATTAGAGGTGAGTTTCGGCCTTATATCCCTCCCTTTCGGCCGTCTCAGATGTGGTGGTTGGACCGCCACGGTCACACTGGCTGTAACAGCTGTAAAGCAACTTGTAATTGGGCCGGTAGCATTACCTATGGGCCGAGCCTCCCACAGCCTCATGGGCCCATTCCGCGGCCGCCGCGGTCGGGGTTGGCTGGCGATGTCAGTGGTCTTTGGAAAGCCAATCCGCACAACTCGTACTACGGCGATCAGGCAGCCAAGCTTGCTGTGGTCAGACCGCCACCGCAGGTAAGGTGGTACATGGACCGCCAAACTCGTAATCAGGCGCTTTGTCACGGACGTAAGCTGCATATCCAGTAATTAATCTCATATGGTCTGTTTGGTCCCCAGAAAGTTTGATTAAGTACATATCTGTAGCTAATAAGTCATTTCATTTTCCCATATTTTTTCTTGTGCACAATTGGAAGTTAGTTCATTAAGTTTGTTCTTGCTTCTCAGGATCGCGGAACCACCTCTTTAAACAAATACCTATTCATTGAAATTCTTGTGCCATTTGCTTCTGCATCCGCTTGCCTGTAAGCCTACACCTATTCCTGTGAAAATTAGGGATGTGCAAACCTGTTCTTATTCCACGATCCCTTTCTCTTATCTCATTCAGATGTTTGCATAAGTGTATGTCTTTTGCTTAGTCCTTTAGTAACCTCACACTGTGTTGGTAGTTACACATCTTGGTATATTTTGCTGTTCATATTTCGACCTAGCGAATTGTGCAAGATAGGTCAGTATATTTTTAACTGTGCTTGGTTTAGCTGTTTCCCTATTGGGCTGCATTAGGAGAACATTCCATCTGCTTCCATCCATTTCTTAAGAGCATCTGATTGACAGATTTTTTGGACACAAAGACGACTTGCATTATGTATACTCCACCGTTTACATTAAGAGTCAATTGGGACAAAAGGACACTTGGTGAAAGTTTTTCCACGATGAAGGTTTTGACCACCAGTTGTACACCGTTTTTTAATTATATATAAATATATATATATATATACATATATATATATATATATATATATATATATATATATATATATATATATATATATCAGTTGCTCGCCTTTGTATCGTTGTATTTTCTCCTCCAACAAACGAGAGTGGACCCAAATTCGTGCAGGTTTGTTTATTTTACCGCTCCAACAGTCTCGCCATTACGCGTTTCGGCAGTCGCCTGCCTTGATCACATGACGGATATAGCTCATGGGCTCAATATATGATTGCAGGTAACTACAACTTTCTTTTGTGATGGTGGCTTCCCTGATGAAGGTGCTCATCGGCCGAAACGTGCATAGACAGACGACACAGGATGATTGATAATATAAGCCACAGCTGCTATATCCACAGAGAGCATCAGTTGACACAAATGCATTATAAAGATATCAAAAGAAGGCGTTGTAATGAATCATATTGATGTTAGCATGATGAAAAACATGTGTTAAATACTTTTCCTGTTAGGTATTATGCACTATCAGTGTACAGATTGTATACTTATTCTTGGATTTCTAAGGGTGAGAGGTATGAATGAAGGTGTGAATGTTATGTAATTCAGGATGAAAATGCACCTTTAACTTGATTGTTGATTCCATGGCTGAAACATTGGACCAAATTGATGATATCTGATCAAACTGTATGTTTTTAAAAGAATCATTTTATAAATGTTAATTGTTAATAAAACTTTTACTTCACCCTAGACTCATTTTCTCGTGAGCCCAATATTTACATAGGAAACTAGCTAGTAATTTAAGAGTTGCCGGGGTTGCTATTGCTGTTTCCCCTGCCCTTGGAACATCCATATATATATATATATATAGCAGGGGGTCCCCTTTATCACAATATTGACTAGTATGTGTCACCTCTTTTAACTCCAATACATCGGGGGTGAAGAAGGCAATACAAAAACACTGGGAAATTGTCTCCTCCTTGGAACCCATTAAGGCAGGGGTCTCCAATCTTTTGTGTAATAAGAGCCACATATAATCAATTAAAAACATTGCAAGCTACTAATATTATTATTATTACTAACCTCACTGCATTAGGTACGGTTGCCAGCAGAAATGTAAAAAAGGCATTGTCAATTTGTTATGTCTCTTCATAGGAAATACATGCCAACCACAGTGCTCCAGTGCCCCAAAACGAAAGTAATAAAGTGAGTAAAAAGTTATCCCACTTGATTTATCACTGAAATTTCAGCTTTAAATATATATTGAAAATTGAGCCATTTTTCTCCAAACATCAGCTTATGAGTTCTGAAAATGCATACATATTTGTCTTGAATACACAATTTTGGTACATACATATTAATTCAACCAAGCAAAAGGTTCCAACTCAGTAGGCTGGTATGCAAACTGGAGAGCTACTTATAGGTAGCTCGAGAGCTACTCGTTGGAGAAGCCTTCTTTAAGGCAATACCACTGTTTGTCTTGAGAAGGAATAGGAATTTGAGAGACAGATTGGTCCACTCAAATACAGTGTGTCAGAGACCTCAACATAATCTATGGAATCTATTAGGGCTACCACCCATCACTGGCCACAGAAGATGGGGGAACTGCTTGGCATATGAGTCTACGATTGAAGGAAGAGAATTTAAATATAATGATATAGTAATCAAACATAATGAATTTACAAACTGCTGATCTAAGAACGTTATCTACTGTCTTCTATGTCCATGTAACAAGGCATATATTAGCCAAACCAGTCAGGCAGTACAGTATAGGATCAGTCAACACAGATCGAGAATCAGGTGTTGACATCTGTCAGCTCCCTTGGTTCAACATTTCTTGGATCTTAAACATGATATAAGAGACCGTAGATGGTCAATGCTAAGGAACATGAAAATGAATAATGAGAAGTCCTTACTGAGACTAGAAACCTTCATGATTATGAAATTTACAATGGTGGAGACAGGTCTGAATAAAATGTCGTAAATTGGAAACATATATTGAAACTTGACTTCCGGAGGCAGTGTAAACAACTGCAGACAAGCTTCTTTGCCAAATATCCATTGATGTAACGGTATCCTGTGGCAATGTATGACACAAATCCTTCTCTACAAATATGGCTGTGTCACGGAGGATAAGCGGACAGCCCAGTACGTCCAGCCTTGATGATGAAGGCAAGGAACATGAGACTGTCTGGGCAAATCGAGATCACAGTATGCCCCCTAGATGCGACATGAATGAGGAGCGGTATTGATGAGCACAAAGCTTTGTACCACTCATGGCTTGGAATGATACTGAGAGTACGAGCTTTACAACTCAGGTTTTTCAAATTTACAACTTTAGCACTTCACAAGGTGATATGTAAGTGAAACTGAGATGAGAATGATGCCCTTCGCATATTTTGGCAACACGGCTTGAAAAATGGAGGCAATTCATAAGGCATGTGACAAACAACGGCATTTTCTTTCTATGTCTTGTAACAAATAAGGCCCATGGTTTGTATCATAACACATGGAGAACTACAACCCGTGTTAACCACCACGCCACATCAAGGAATAAAAATCCACGGGAGGCCCACATGGGGAACTACAGCTCCCATGAAAACCAAGTTACATCACGTAGTCAATGTCTACGGGACGTCCATGACGTTGGTGTATTCTAATAGAGAATGGCCGACCGCCTGCCATGGTGAGCAAGACGCAGAACCAGCACACCAAACTTCCCCTGACACAATCACAAAGAAGGAGAAAGAAGTGACATTGGTGTGAAGAGACCTGCATTGGTGAATAGGCGTGCAGTAAACGAAATGGCTGTTTAAAAGGTACCCAGACGTGTATGAATTACAAATTTTTCGAGTCGAGTGTTTTTCAAAATGAACTGGACTTTTCTGATTTTCATTTTTGGACTCACTGTTCTTTTTGAAGGTTTACCTCCTACAAAACAAGGATGGTGTCTTTGTGGTAAACTCTCCTTGATTTTTTAAGTCACTAAATATGGTGGTCCCCATGGTTGACTATGAGGCACCCTGCATGGGAAGCAGCTATCACAGCACTTGAACTATGGGCAGTGTCACGGGTGCCCGCAGTAGTATAATCCTGTTTGGTACAATAAAACTACTATAGAGTGTGCCCTTTAGATTCATGCCACTGATGGTGCATTTGAAACATAAGTCACTATTGGGTATATATTTTTTGTTTAAAAGAGAAGCATTACTGTTTGTCTTTATACATGTGGATGTTCCCCTATCTCTATGTTATGTTATTTTGTTTAGAACGTCCAGACAACAACATAGTCTTATGCCCTGATGATGAGCTCCCATTAAAATTGATCCTGTACGTGCTGAGGTAGAAACGCTTCAGCGAACGGTGTGTGAGAGAGGTGGAGTGGCCTTTCCATAATCCACCAAATGTAGGCATAAATATAAGCCTTGCGGAAACCTGTGTACAGTGATGTGCAGGAATCAGAGCCTAAAATAAACTGATTCCACTCCTCAACGCAATTCTTTGGGATGTTGATGAACTGCTATAGAAGCTAACCCTAAAAAAAGCTTTTATGGGGTAGCCAACACATTCTTTGGCATTTGTGTATTTTTTGGTTCTGGACAACATTTCTAAATATATGTGCATTCTGTGTAAATTTTGTATGTGGATTCTGTGTAAATGTTGTATCTTAAGAGATGTCACTTGGGTTTATGGGGGTGTTTTACTATTGTACAAATTTCTTCATTAATGGTTTTTCACAAAGGTCCTGAATTCATGTTTTGTAACATGAGCTTATTTTGTGTACATTGCATATTGAATTGAATGATATGAATATAATATAATTCATGATTACACACAGGATTCATGTGCTGTTTTGTCTACTTTGAAAAAAGAATATTAATTGATAGCTGGTAGGGGTATGTATATGGTTGGTAGTGAATAATTGATCCCTCCCATATCTAGGTTTATAGGATCAACCTCCAGTGATTCTGTAAGAATAGATAAAGAAGCATGTACACTCGAGAATCCATGTGGAAATCCCGGAGACTGGTAATGTCGGAAGACACAGCTATTGAAGACCAGATAAGCGATGCGTACCGAAAAGCAATAAAGAAACACAATCGAGCAGTCAATAGGAATAGACACATACTGTCAAAAATAAGTGATTGTATTTGTTTCTGTGATGCTTTTGAACTGGCATTCCGAGTGCATGATGATTCTGGAAGTTCCTCAAATCCTGGAATATTCAGAGAGCTTGTGGATTTCATAAAAAGCACAGACAGTGAAGAAGCATATTTAGCAAGTGCTACAGTCTTTAAGGGCACCTCTAAAACCATACAAAATGAACTTGAGTGAATGCTAGAGATTATAAAAAGCTATATTGTGCAACAGTTGAAAACCACAGACTTTGTGGCAATTCAGGCTGATGCCACCACTGATGTGGCCACCAAACCACAGTCTGCATTAATCTTTGGTATAGTGACAATTACAGTAAAGTGGTGGAGAGATTCTATGGTGTCACACATCTAAGAGACTCTAGTGCAGAAACCATTGCTACAGCTATACTCCGTGAAATTAATGTGATTTTTGCAGAGCACCCTCGAAAACAAAAACTTATTATACAAAGCTATGATGGTGCTTCAGTAATGAGTGGAATCTTTGGTGGAGTACAAAAAAAATTAGAGATGTGTACCCTAATGCCCATTATGTGCACTGTTATGCCCACTAACTTAATCTTACTATGCAACAAGCAGTAGCAAAGATCTCAGAGGCACAAATGTTCTTTTTGTAAGTAAGAGGTATGGCAGCATTCTTCTCACTGTTAATAGATATGCATTTTCAATTAGACTGAATACGAAGATTCCACTTAGTCGTTTAGTAAAAAGACTTAATGATTGTATCTAATGTGCTGAGAGTTTGACCACAGTTTCATTGCCTTTTATGCACTGATTATTTTTTGATATGTTGTTTGTGAAATCTAGTTAGTTGTTTGTTAGGCAAATTCCTACTTAAGTTCTGTATAGAAGTTTTTAATTGGTCTCGCTACATAAATTTGCAAATGGACTAAATTAACTGTCACAAAAACACAACTCAGAAAATGATTCAGTAAAAGAGAATGGTAACCGGATTTCTTACCCAAAATATAGAGACAATACATTCAGCTACTTTTTAAACAAGCATTGATAAACTTAATAGATGTAGGTTTTTATAAGCGAAAGTCGTTCTTCACTGATTGTTGAGCTTATGTGTGTGGGATTGTATGAATGGAAGTTTGAATAAATATTGGAATGAGACAATGATACAATGAGTTCATATCTGGGTGAATTGATGAGTGATTAAGTGTATGGATTCTTGTATAGATGAGTGAGTGAGTAAATGGATAAGTGAATGGATGGATGGATGAGTGTGTGAGTGAAGGTATTAATTGGTGGATGGATAATTAAGTGCATAGATTGTCAAAGAGATAGTATGCAGACGAGTAACTGCATGCATGGATTAAGCATTGATAAACTTAATAGGAGTAGGTTTTTATAAACGAAAGTCGTTCTTCACTGATTGTTGAGCTTGTGTGTGTGGGATTGTATGAATGGAAGTTTGAATCAATATAGGAATGAGACAATGATACAAGGAGTTCATATCTGGGTGAATGGATGAGTGATTAAGTGTATAGATTCATGTATAGATGAGTGAGTGAGTAAATGAATAAGTAAATGGATGGATGAATGAGTGTGTGAGTGAAGGTATTAATTGGTGGATGGATAATTAAGTGCATAGATTGTCAAGGAAATAGTATGCAGATGAGTGACTGCATGCATGGATTGGGAATTGGATATCCATTCAATATCACTGACCCATTCTTATTCACATATTCACCCCACCATCAACCAAACTGTGCATCCATCGTCTTTTTTTATACATATCACCAAACCATCCACCTAAGCATACATTTATGCACTCATACTCAAGCATTCATGTAGCCATCTATGCATTCACTCATACTCATTCAAACACTGATCTTCACCCACATACTTATCCATCTGTGTGTGCGCATGGGCCTGCATGGATATAGTTGTGATTACATGCGTACCTGCATGTGTTTGCATATGAGTAGGTGTCTGTATGTGTGGCGTGCTGTGTTGCGGAGTTATTGTAGATGTGCTTATGTGTTATTAGGTGCCTGTATCCTTGAAGGCCTGAGAGTGTTGGTGTCATTATCTATATTGGTCTGTGATGTATGGATGCCGGTAGGTGCTTTGTCCTACCTCTGGATGCAAATATGTGTGTGTGTCCGGCAACAGCATTTCTGTAGTTATGTCTAAGTGTCACTTTCCATTGAAAAGGCTAACAACATTGGCAAAATTTGATAAATCTGCAAGGCATTTAGAACCCTCAATAGCACACCTGTTTACGTTTCCAAATGTTACATTGCTGTGCATCGCTATGCAAGTGAGTTGAAGGGGGCATCAAAACTTTTTTCCATTTGAGCTTGCATGGGAGTTTTAGCTCTCTATTTCATAAAAAACAATTGAATGAAATTACACTAAACTTGGCATGAAATTGCATTGCGTGAAAGGGAGACAGCAGAACTGTGTCATATCGATAATCTGCGATGCTGAAAGTGTGCATGAGAGCACAAGAAATGGCTGAAGAACACACTCTATACCGCCAACTTGAACCAAAGCTTTGTGCAATTCATGCTGGGGGGAAGGAAACTATTAATATGAAACCTTTAAAGCCATGAGTCTGCAGTGCCCACTGTTGGCCACACTCTGACCTCAGCCCCCATTCATCCCAATTTAAGAAAATCATGGCCTGTGACTTGTTTGTGATGCCAAATGTCCAGGACATATGCACATGACCTTCAGACAGTGTGTGATGTGGAGTAGATGCAGAAGAGGAGAGCAATCGGAATGGCTGAATACCTCACTCTTTACCTCCAAGGAACTGCCAATGATCAAACTTTATTTGCAGTTGATGGTGCAAAGTAGGAATGAAACCTCCAATATGACACCCACAACCTGGCGAGTATATAAAGCCACTGTGCACACACTCTGCTCTTTCACAGTGGGTGCACCCACACCCCATGTCTTCCAATCTCATACTCACAATGTTTTGGATGGCAAAATTCTAAGGCAGCTTCATATTCATAAGCATGCAGCTGTACGTTTTGTTTTCTTTAAAGCCCAAAATG
This sequence comes from Calotriton arnoldi, assembly GCA_963921515.1. Classification (NCBI taxonomy): domain Eukaryota; kingdom Metazoa; phylum Chordata; class Amphibia; order Caudata; family Salamandridae; genus Calotriton; species Calotriton arnoldi. The sequence continues at coordinate 2,432,846 of CAWUFW010001273.1, forward strand.
TGAGTCCCCAAAACTAAATGTGCATTTTCTTTGGCCATGCACAGTGTGGAGTAGGTACAGAGTTTGGTAGTTCGCTATATTCTGTGCCCAGAGATGTTATTGTTGAAGTCAGTTGTGATGTCGTCAATATATTATCGTAATCCTCAGTTCAAAGTAGTAGTTTTTAACTGAATTTCTTTGGTTTGTATTAACTAATGTTAGTGTGTTGTGATCAGCAAAGGCCATGCATGCTTGTTGACTAGAGTGAACAAAATCTGGTGAAATATGACTAGGAAAAATACTCAAGAAAAAGGCAAAATATGATGTCAGTTGTGAAGGAAGTACTGATTCCACACCCTATGCCTCATTCTGAGGCGTGGAACTCGTAATATGTGGAAATTACCGCACCCTGTAATCACCACACCCTATGGTATCAGTACCTAAAGTGCAGATATTACCGCACAAAATTCACACTACTCAGAATAATAGCCTTGGGCTACTACTTTTTTAAACCCTTCCTCTTGCTACAGCCTCCTGTCAGTCATTGTATATCACCAGGCACTCTATGTTCACATATTTTTGTGGTTTCACCCTTCTCTCATTTACAATCTTACGTACTAGACGCTCTTTTCCTGAGGAGTCAAGGACTGGACCCGGTGAAGGTCTGTTCAGCTTCCCTTTTGATTGCCTGAAGAAAGTGTTACTCCTCCAAGGATCTATTGTGTCACTCTGCACAGTATAAGACATATGAATTGTGTCAGGTGGATCTTGAAGAGTTTTCCAGTTTGGTGGGAAAAATGATCCTTGCCATCGTCCTTGCCAATCTAAACAGTGCTTGATTGAAGATTTATGATACAATGCACAAACCAGGCATGAACCTCCCCCTAGCAACAGGAAGAGAGAAGAGCCAGACCAAAGAGCAGACAAATGGTATCTAGCTGCAAGAAGCAAAAATCAGGGACAAATATAGTATAACTGTGGATGATGCGTATGTCAGAAAATTGGGACTAAATATATTGAAAAGTATCTTCTTTTGATTTCCTCTTTTATATCTGATTCAATTGGGAACTGATATCAAAGGAAAGATTCATGCTTCCTCTTTGATTGGGAACCACCGATAGAGTTCTAGGCTTGACCATGCCTCTTCCCTCAGGATCATGGCATCAGCTAAACAGCCAAATAAAAAGACTAAATTTGATATTCTTTGTCCAGTTCTGCAGCTTCATCGTCATCCACACTGACTAATACCTCCAACTAATCACAGAACATCCCTAAGGTTGACCATGATCACAGAACCAATAGCAACGCAGCAATTTACATCAATACTCCAACTGAATGCATGATGAGTGTACAAGCTGCCTCTGAGTGCAGACAGTTTCCGATAAGCCCTGGGCACAAGTGTGATATAAACCCAGTCTCAGACTCATTGACATACCTATTCACTTCATTGGTATTACCCACTGTAGGAAAGTAGGATCTGCTTCTTATGGTTACCCCTACTTTTTGCTTGATGTTACACTGTTTTTGACTAGTCTGACTGGGATCCTGCTAATCAGGACCCCAGTCTATCTGCTTTCTCCTTAAAATGTCATGCATGTACTTAGGTACACTCCAGATTGGATACTGGGGCCCCATTGTCAGTCCCTAGTATATGGTACACATGTACCCAGGGCATAGGTACCATAGAGGCCTCCCATGGGCTGAAGTATGTATTATGCCACCCATGTGAGGCCATGCAAAATGGAACTACAGGCCTGCCATTGCAGCCTGTGTAAGACGGTGCATGCACCACTTACTTTAGATATAGGTTTACTATATCTATAGGTCACTACACTTAAAACCTATGTCACCCCTCTAGCAGGCCTTAACAATCCTGAAGGCAGGGTGCTGGGTTTTACATGAGAGGGTGCCCCTGCATGAGCAGAGCCCCTCTGCAGCCTTCGGAGACCATTCTCCCGGGTTGTCGGTGACGCAGCCAGACATATAGGTAGAGGTGCATTATATGCTCGCGTAAAATGCTATCTCGAAAACGGCTGCAACAAAACATGTCGTGTTTGGTATCAAACACCTTGGAATCATACTTCCACACCGGTAACCGGTGTGGAGGTATGATTCCACCCTTCTGAAGCAAGCTTCGTGGGGTCACTGGTCTTTCCGATACCAGCCTTCTCGACCCGGGCAGCACAAAATGGTTGCTGCCGACCAATGGCACATTTCTGCCCTCCTGCTGCTGAGCCAAGCTCAAGCAGGGGAAGGCAGGACAATAGGCTTCCTGTCACAGGGAGGTGTGACCACCTCCCAGACAGGATTTAGTGTATTGGGGCTGGGTGGGTGTACTTCCAAAGTGACTGAAAGTCTGCATCTGGGGCACACTTGGTGTCCCTGTGCATAGTCCAGTTCAAACCAGTCCTGAGAGCCGTAGGCTTCTGCTCTGGCATGAAACTGGACAAAGGACAGGGGAGTATCCTCCCCACTGTCCTGACCCTCCCCTGGGAGGGTCCCCTGAATCTGTCCAACCCTCTCCCGTGGGTACAAAAGGGCTTACCTGGCTGTAGGACCCTAGATTCGACAAGAAACCACTGACCTTCGACCGTCTGGACACTCTGGACTTCGCTGGACTTCGACTGGGCCCTACTTCGTCTCCCTCTCCGTCCAAAGCATTGTCTGTGCCCGTGTACCATACAGGCTCTGTGCAGGACCTGTGGAGCATCAAGGACAACTGAAGTATCTCCCTTGGGGTGAAGGAGTCACTCCCCTGCATTCCCAGGCACTGTAACACAACTGACCAGTCTGCTGATCCTGAGCTCCTGCAGACTCCGAAGGCTTCAGCAACACAGGAGGGGGGTTCCTATGTTCTTTGAGGTTTCGCTGTCTTTTCACCAAGTTTGAGACCAGTATCCCTCATGGGGATTGCATAACCCAAACCCCTGTGCACCGTGTACTTTTGCAAGTGCATGTGCTTGTTGGCATTCCCCAACTAAGTGCATTGGGTTATTGATAGCCGCTACCTCGGCGCATACTTCATACAAAGGACTTTGGCCTACTTGCACTCTGTGCCCTGTAAGTTGTTACTTTGTGAAACTGCTAGAGGTCCCCTTGCAACTCCTGTGCCTTCGGCCTGTGGGTCCATTTGAGGGACAACCCTGCTTTTCTTGGGCTCCCCTGGTTGCTCCAGGCCTGCCCTGACTCCCCTTGCTGTGGTGAGTCCCCTGGTCCTTGCTGGGCCAGACCGTAACCTTCTTTGACCTTCTTCATGGGTTGCCGCTGCCAAGGCTTGATGATGCTCCCGCCAGACACCGACCCCTCAGCACTCGACATCCTTTGTGGGACAGCTGGTATCCAGCTCCTGGTTGTCCTGGATATCTCTTGGTCCCTGCAGCTGTAGAGTCAAGGTCTCCATCTTCACACCTGAAGCACCCGGCATCGGTGGGCATTCGTCTACCGAGCCCCTGGTCCCTCCTGAGTGACCCAGACTCTGTCCCCTCTGCTTTCAGGTTCCTTCCATCAAGAATCCACCTGTGGGTTCCACCGGACACTTTTCTTCTTTCCAGCAGTGGCATTTCTTTGAAGACTCCCATTGAGAACGACGGCGGTTTCTGACGCCAATTCGACCCTTTGCACCTGGCTTTCCTGGGATAGGTAAATCTGGTACTTTGGTATCCACGGGTGGGGTGGCTCTCCAACCTTCTATGTTCCAAAGGGTTTCCTCGTAATCCACTGGGAAAGGTCCTTAAACGTTAAAACTGCAACCGCAACTCTCCCATTGAATTGTACGTAGCACGCGGTTGTGTTCTCACAATGCACCCGTCCTCCGTGGGGTCCCTCCTTACTCACCTTGGGTGGTTCCTTGGGGTCCCAGCGATTCTACATCCTCTAGACACTGTCTTGACTCGAGTCATGGTTCTTATACCACTATTTTAGTATATGGTTTGGTCTCCCCTGGAGCCCACTGTGTATTAGTGCTACTTACGATTGTTTCTGTGCTACAGTATTGTGTGCTTTGTGTTTGTCTGCGTGTAGCAGATACTGTGAGGTATTTAAGGTGCGTTATAATAATAAATACATATTTTTATAACTACTGTGTGGTTCTCCTTTCATTTAACCAATACCATAAGATTGCATTCTGGTAATCCAAGCTGCTTAACATTCCTTCAAGACTAAGCCTGAAGGCTGCTCTCCACAGCTACCACTTGGATAGCTTTCTAAAGTTATCTTTGACCTCTTAAATCACCATAAGGGTTGTTTGGACTGGTTCAAGGTGCCCACTTTAATTAGTGGACATCATATACCAGGCCAACTTCTCACACCCACTATAAAGGAGCATCTCCCCCTCTGATATGTAGTTTCACCCCTCATTGTTTCTAACTGCTTCCCCTGCAGTGCACATTGTGAACAATTCATAGTTACCTCCACTAGTGGTTGTTTCACCTGCAAACATGCTATCATATACAAGCAACTGCTGCCTTGAAAATTCTCCTGAGGAACTCTGGGCTTTTTCAACTCTGTCAGGATGTAGTGATCTCCCTCTGCCCTATCCTGGAGGATGGGGGTATCCATAGTTATTGGAGTAGACACCTCACTCACTCATCTTGACATGCTTCATCATTGGCGCCTATCCACACCCGGGTAAGATAATACTACCCGGGCGGACTCAACGATAGATGGAATAGGAGTTCTTAGATAAAGCAATACTGGATAAGCAGGGATCCAGAAGAGTGATAGTTAAAAATACCTCAAGGTATACCAAAATGCTATGCTTTATTTGAAGGGTACCTGGGGTATGGATAAATTATGAATTTATGGGTTTTACTGAATATAATCGTTCAGTTATACCCCTGTTACTGTGCCAACATGTTTTGGCCCTCGCTAAGAGCCCACGTGGGTCTGGGGCCTTCGTCAGGGCTTTATACTTTTATTTCGTCCCTGCTTCTTTCTTGTGCATGCACACCATGCACAAACGTGAGGCCTAATGCGCTCACCTGTCTTCATTTTTTCTTCAGTAGATTTTCCACTGGTCTTTTTATTCAAGGGGCATGTGGATCAGGCGGGAGGTGCTGTCTTATAGTAAACATTCATCAAAGATTCCAGCACCGCTGGACTACCTTCATGACCCTGCTCAGACCGCCGCCGAGACTCACCTGCAAACATGTCACTCCATACAACCCACTCCACCATCCTCATAATCTGACACACCTACCCACAACCCAAAACCAGCCATTCAAAGTGCCTGAACACAAGTAACCTCATTAGAATCATGCATGAACTCACACCTTCATACCCAGAGCTGTAAACACTGTTTCCATTTTTACGTGCACGCTCCAAAATGCCAGATTCAAAATCATCCTGAATTATCAGTCTCAGCTTGAAACATAACCACAAAATCCTTTACATGACCAAACCCTGGCTAAATGTGCATTCATAACTGAGCCTGTATTTACTTGTTCCGCAGATCGCCAAGATAATTCATGCTTAAAGCCCACATACACTTGGAATAGGCCTATTACCATAACTATCAACTCAGCCTTTAATCAATAGCTGACAGCTTAGAAATCAACATTACCTTCTCCACCCAATAAGACCATCGACCTAGAAACAAGTAAATCACTATGCAAAGCTCAAATTAAACTTAGCAAACCATTTCACTGACATCTAACATCTATCCTCATGTTGTCAACTGAAACATCTTCCTCTTTGATTTCAGTATCGAATGGGACAGTCCTTACTGCAAAGCCTACAATAGTCCTCAACCTCCTCCAACACTCATCCCTGTTTACACACAATAAGATCAAAGTACTTGATTTCATCCTTGCCATTGCTCACTCCCATCCCAATCAACTTATTAGCTCAATTTCTCACTACTCACTGCATTTTTTCTCTACTCATATAATACACATAAGTGTCCCAAACATGGAAACTTGGACCTACCTGGTCTCAAAAGTCATCAGTTACTTTTCCAGACGGACCTCCTGAATGTAAAGTAATACAACTCGATCTATCTGTTGATGGCAATCTTATGAACAAAAATTACAACAATATTCATTTTGACAACAATCATTGAGGTGCCCCTCCTGCAATGAATAGTATGAAATGAGAATAAGTCAATCATGGTTCTCTGGACGTATTCACAACAAAAGAAGACTGATTAAAAACACAGACATTAAGGAAATAATACAAACTATCCATGTTCTCATCCAACTTCATACAGAGGCAAATCAGTCTCTCATCCTATAATACACATCAAAGTCCAGCACAGTTCCCCTCTCAGGATCCCCACTTCTACCTACTTTCTCAAAATGTGAAGAATTGCTGAACTTCTTTAATGGAAGAAATCCTACTTCAGATGCAAATTCAAGTTAGAGCCAGCCTCTAACTTTCAAAGGGCAAATAAAAACATTTGCTTCTACCCATTCAAATTCAAGACCAATCTGACACCATTAGGAAGTCAAACCAGTAAGTTACTTCCTTGATCATCTACCAGCGAACATTATTTAAGAAATTTCCAGCATACTTGAATCCATTTAGCATTGATTCTAAATGCTTCCCTCTGTGCAGGCATCTTACCAGACTCTTTAAATACAGGTCAAATTATCTATTCTAAAAATCCCAAAGTTAGCCAAAATGGGATTCTCCAACTTCAACATGCAATTTCAAATATACCTTGGCCAGGGAATGAGATGGAGAGATGTCTTGCCAATAAACAGATCTACTTTATTACCAAAGAGCAACATCTGACAGACCGGACCATTAACCATGGTCTCACCCTTGGTTCATGACTGAATGACCAGTCTGAAGATTCTAGATGATATGCATTGTATCCTGGAAATAGGTGAATGCTGCTGACGGCTTCTCTGTGGCTTTCAATACAGTGGACTATTGTCAATTAATTCGGACTCTGGAACAATTCATTGGCTTTACAGGTCCAATCATGAGTGGCTCTCATTGTTTCTCACCAACATGCACAAAGTAGTGAAATTATGGATATTCATTTCTGGAACAACAGATATGCCTTATGGTATACTCATGTATTCTATTCTAATTCCTGCTTTATTTATTTTAAATCTAGAGCAATTCAGATGCTGTCAGAAATTGGGCATTTAATTTGGTAAGGGTGACCCCTTAGTGACTTAATGAACTCAATCTGGCTAGGTCAAAACACAGTTCTAAGTGAGTCTCTGCTCAACTCCTGGTAGCCATGGTACAAGCAGCAGGCAATCCCCAGAAAGTGCATCTTAAGTTCAAGCAGTATCATACATTTTAAAATAAAATAAAGAACACAACATTATGAGGAGAAGACATCTAGATCAAAAAAATAAGATTTAAGGCAAAAAAGCACATAGAAAAAACAAAGCACCATTAGAATGAATAGTTTGTGGTTGCATGGGACCTACGCCCAATTTCAAGTCAACACTATTAGAGCGGAGATCAGGTATACCAAGTAAGCAGGTTGTCCTGGTCAAAGTTTTTACCTTGGGACCTAGGGCCTGATTTAGATGTTAGCGGCAATGGTCCCGCCATCACTTTTTTGATGGAATAACCGCCTGCCCTCCTTGGACGTCCGCCCGCTCTATTTAGATGTTGGCAGGTCCAAAGACCGCCAGAGTCCCACCACCTCCGCCAGGAATTCTTACGCACGTAGATGGGGCCATAGGCAGAAGCGACTGTCAGCGGAAGCCCAGCCAAGATGACCGCTGCGCTAATCCCGCTGTGGCTTTCCGTCGAGGAAACTGTGGTGGGAATACCTTCTACTTTGAGTTGGCAGAATGGAAGGAAATGAGGCAAGAACTTACTTTTTTAACTATTTCCCACTTTCGTTTCCATCTTGAACCCCATTGTCCAGCTCCCTTCTTTGCTGTTCCGACTCCACCACGATGCCAAATGACTCAGTTGTCACCGGAATCGAAGGTAAGCAACTTACTATGAATCGTGTGTTGACAATTGGTGTGATATCATGTAATTTTCCTTATGTGTAATGCAGTAGTGTTCATTTTCTTACTCATCAAGGTAAATTGAACACACCTGTATTGACACTAAATAATTTTTTGTAGTTGTGGTGCTTGGGGGTGTTGTGCTTTTGATGCCTGTGGGTGTGCATTCAATAGTGTGTGCATCTTGTTTGTGTGTCATGCAATATGTAACAAAAAAGGGCTTAACGCATTACCTACATATATATTTTAGGTGAACACAACTTATATGTGTATTGACATGAAAATAAGGTGTACTTACCAGTCTCTACTACACCAGGGATTCACTCCATCAGGAATCTGCCGCCAAGACAATGCCAGCACAATGGGGACATCTAAATCGGCTCAGCAGAATACCACTGGCCTGACTACGATGGAGATAGCACAGTCTAAATACGACGGGCGGAACTCTGTCAACTCGATGTCTTACTTGCAACTGCTGCCACGGAAGGACAGCAGGAGTACTGCCAAGATCTAAATCAGGCCCTAAGTCTCTGAAATGGAAGTCAAACCTTTCAAGCAAGCCAAGGTTCAGGCTGTGGCTGGAAAAATGTCGACAAGATCCAGCCAAAGTTATTGGTTTTTGGGCCAAACGTTACAAGGGGGACAAAGAGGTTAATCAGATAGATTTTCCGGTCACCTTGGTCCAATGTTTTACCTCAATATTTGGAAATCAAAGTCCTCCAGGGGGGCAAGGCTGGAAACTGTAGCCGGGCAGGGTTCTATGAAGCTGGGTACATTTACTACAAAGTCCTGCTGAACCTGTTTTCTGCATGGCATAAAGCTCTGAGTAGGACAAACCTGGTTTCTTGTCCACCCATGTTGTGACCGTCCTAGCTAAGCCTCAGCATTTTGTCCCAATCTTCTGGAAGAGGAAACACTGATTCCATCTGCTGGGAAAGCTCCTTTAGATCAGTACTGCAGACCTCTAGCTCCTCGCGGCAAGCTTCTAGGCACCGAGTCTGCCTCCAGCCACGTCTCCTGGAGGGTCCAATCCCCTATGGTCAGCTGGGTCCCCGTGAAGTCATGAATCCTTCTGATTTTTGTGTCCCTGAAGCGGGCAAACAGGACAACCACTTGACCCATGAAGAGCAGTTCCATTCTCAATCACACCTAGGCCTGGCCTATGGAAAATACAGGTGGGCTTACGCAGTGAAATAGCTTTTTGCCTTTGGTCACTAAGGAATGCTCACACAAAACCAATAAAAGGATTGTTAGTGGGACAAATGTGCAAAATGCACACACAAATATACATAAGTTATTTATGCAGATGCCTGATTAATAACTGTTTCTCAGTGACTGAATACTGGGAAGGCCTGTTAAGTTGCCTTCTTGATTGTCAAGGAAAGTGGGACTCCTACCAGTAGCCAGTTTGCCACCTGCGCAAAAAACAATATGTAAGAGGTGATAAGTGTCTTCTGAAGTCGGTATCAGTTAGGAGGAAAAACTCACAAAGGGGAAAAACCTCCTTAGAAATTGTGTAGCTCTTTGTTTGAAGATGGAAATTAGTATTGGAGAAATCAGTAGGGCGTCAAACTCCTCCTGACAATAGGAAGGAGAGAAAAGCCAAGCACAATCTTGACAAAGCATCAAGAAGAAGATCAGAACAAATAAAAGCAAAAATCAAGAACAAAAATCAGACAAATGGGCAGGGAACATGATGCAAAATAAGGGAACAAATAAACATTATGACATATCCAGCATTTGGAAATGCCTCTTTATATACAATACTAAACAGGAACTGACATCACCAAAAGAACTCTGTATATGGCTTGACCTCACCCCCTTTCTAGAAATCACAGTCTTCACCGGGTAGATGTAGAAGCCTGAGTTTGACATCCTTCGATCAGCGCTACATTTTATGGTCCTGATGCCACAATACACACCCAGTACTCCAACTAGCCCATGGAACCCCTCCAGGTGGCTGTGAGTGTGGGTACACCAAGGCAGTTCAGGTGGCGCAAACCACTCAGCTGCACATCAAGGGCCTTGTCAGAAAACACCAACTGTTAATGTGGACCATGCTCCTTCATCTTCTGCCTGTGCAGGGTCTCTGTTAAGTTCCTGACTCCATTCTTGGCACAGTTGCAACACTAATGCACATTAGGATCCAAGATTTGAAAAATATACCAAACTGATTGGAAGATGAAGCATTGTTTCACTTCAATTTATGCTGATCCTGTGGATTTGGAGATCCGGGCAGCCAGACTGGCTAACAGCAATTAAAATATTTTGTTGCAGCAGCTGAAACAAAAGGCCAGGCATGAAAGTCTGCATCTGAAAAAGTGCAAGAGGAGTATATGGGGCAGTGGGAAGGTCATCTCCCTCCAGGTAGGATGAGAATGGAGAGAAGTCCAAAAAGAGCAGACACTGTTGCCAAAAATGTTAAAAGAAATATTTTTGCCGGTATAGTTGTAGACTTAGAACTGAATCTGTAATTCCACAAGTGGATCCACAAAATATAAAAATAATATTTTTTTAGGCTCCTGAATAAAAAAGTACAATAAAAACATTCAAAGTACAACCATGGATCTTCAAAATTAATATGTTGTAAGCACCTTGGCCCCAGATGTAGGCACAGTGCCTAGCAGCGTCCACTGCACATGGCCAAAGGTTCAGTGGCATGACACAAGGGTGCATCTATAGCCTTCAGCACATGGTCAAAAGCAATGCACAGCTAGTTCTGTATGTAGGGCTGGTAGAGGAACTATGCCCAAATGGTTCTGTTTATAGCCAAAAAGGCTGGCTGGCATAGGAGCTGGCACAGCGCTGCAGTCCAGGACTGCAGTCAAGGACTGTTGAAAATCCAGCTTTTATGCGTGGTCACCCTGTATATTTTTTCCTTTGCTGGATCCTATATTTGTGCTGAATGTAGAACTCTGTGCACTTTACCGCTGCTAACAGTAGTAATGTGCCTGTGCTCCCCCTTTTAACATGGTCAAATTGGCTTTTTTCTAATAAGTCTCTAGTATATCAAACTAGGTATACCCAGGGCCTAGACCTTAAATGCCACTAGTGGACTGCAGCACCTATTTGCCATCCACTACATGTCTTCAGACCTACCAGTGTCGCATGACTGTAATAGTACAAAACATGCACTATAACCTATCAAAGTAAAACCCTTTTTGACAGGTAAAAACCTTCCTTTTAAACATTAATTGATCACCCCTACATATGCCTTGTAGCCCACAAGGCTAGGTGCATGGTATTTAAAAGTATGAGACGTAGAAAATAAAGTTAGCATGTCCTAACAGTGATTAACCTCTTAAAGCAATTTTAATTGTAGGAAGGCTAGCTGGCCTGTGGAGGAACACTGGGAAACAAAATTAAATAATAATACTGCATCTCAGGACAGGACCAGCTAAAAAAATAATTAAATAACTATTTTTAATAGTTATTAAGAATTCAATTCAGCTGTGAGATCAGATTTGTAATACATAGCAAGAAAGAGTAACTTTTAGAAAGTTACCTTTTCCCTGCCTAAAGTTCCTGGAGGCTAATTTGCATTGCCTGCCTGATGTAGGGGGCAAAGGATTATGTTTGCACTGTGCAAAGTGTAGTACAAATCTGCAGGCTTAGGTTATACTCAAAGGATGGCTCTTTGACTCTAAATGTGGCTTAACATCAACAGCTCAATAACACATAAATATCAGTGAAGCACATTTTGCCCCACAGGAATGGCATAGTGAGATAGATTTGCACACCAGGAAGGTTTTATTAGCAAATTGGAAAAGTTACAATCTCAAATCAATTAATTTTAGTCATAAATCGATAATCACCTGATTACAGAAAAAAAGAATATAATCCAGACAGGTCAAACAGCAGATACAAAGGCAAGATTTTTACAGATATAAAAGACAAATGGCAAAGGATTGGTTCACCCGTAGGGAAACTCCCTAATGCTAAAGTAAAGTTTTGGGTAAAGTAGAGGAAAATCCAAAAGCAGAATGCGCCACCAAATATAGCCTCTAAGGCACAACCAAATTAAGGTCCTAATCAGGAAAAGAAGAAATGTGTTTGTTCAAGAGATTAACTCTGTGAGCAAAAATAGGAAAAGCATAGGGTCTCAAGAGTGGGAGAGGGACGTTCGCCTCCATGGGTAGACAGGAGCAAGTCTAACTCAACTAAAGTCAGTGATACACAATTAAAACATGAAATTGACAAATTAGATACTCTGAACGAGTCCCACAGAGAAGGAACAACTCAAAACTAAGCATTTTTGAAGCGCTTGGTGCTGGCCCTTTTCTCATGACTCAAACAATAGTCGATTTCAGTTTCTTGGCATTCGTAGATATAGTACAAGGGAATATTTCTCCTTTGTGGTTCCTCTCATGCACAGGTGCTGAGATTTACTGTACAGCTCATTAAAAGATTCTTCAGATGGCCTTCACACAAAACTTAACAATAACAGTACAGTTTAATGAGTATGCAACTGAAACTTGGCTCCTGAAATGAGAAAAGGATAATGCAAAGCAAGCAGAAACAGCATTTCATTTAATATGGAGCCTTTAAATCAAGGCCTACAGTGACTATGACTAACTTAACGTGAATACACTTTAACTATGGTTAACTGCTAATGTAAAAAATCTCTTATTATGGTCAATGTAAATATGAAATTCTATGAGAATAAATGTTTTATTCATTAGCATGACATTAAATGCAAATGAAAAGTAGTAACACTGTATCACCATCTCCAACTTCTCCCAGCCAAAAATGATCCCTGATTAGGTGTGCAATACCTCCCAGGAGCAAATAATAGGCTGACCTGAATGGGCAGAGGTGACTTCTCTGAACCCCCCTGAATATGCAGAGGAGGGGCTGTGGGCATAATTTTTGACACTACAGTGTCATATCGTGCTTGTTTGTCAAATACTGCTTAACATTGCTGCTTGGTTAATATATAATAAATGGGGCATGCTTGAAAAGGGAGAGAACAGGATGACAAGACAATTCTTGTTGATCCGTTATCTGGTTGCTGAAGGACTCTGCTTTTGCTCTGGGTACACATATACCACTTGGGGCACACGTCAAAAGGGAAAGAACAGGATTCCTCAAACTGGATTTTAGTGTCAGATGTGGAAGAACACTAGGATTGCCATAGTACACTCCCCACACACACCCTCAGCCTTCAGAGGACACATTTAGTGTGTCTGAAGACTTTTGCCATCTTGAAAATGCCCAAAGTGGGTAGGGTGGCATTGGAAACCTTTACCCCATTGGGGAGAGTGTGGTCAGGAGTCATTCCCAACCACCAGCTAGTGAGAGGCATAAATGTGGCACCTCCAGGCACCCACTTCAGAACACTTCCTGGATCTGTGGAAGATCAGAAGTGTACTGGACCTGCTGTCTATGACCTGAGAGGGGCCCTGAAGGACTGGACTTCTTCTTGAACCCAGGACAAAGAGAGAGACTCCCAGGGTCATAAGGCTGACCTCCTGTTCAAGTAACAGGGATTCAATGAGCTACAAGAGACCTTTTCCTGGAAGTTCTCAGCTGATCAATGGTATCTGAACCTGGCCTTTACTCTGCTGTTGGCCTCTGTCTGATACCCTGTGAGCCTCTAAGTGCCTCCCCTGAGGTCCTGGGGGGCTTTGGAAGTACACTCCTGTGGCGGATTGCGACTTAACGGGCTAAGCGCCCGATTTAAACCTTGGTGGTTTCTCCCCCACGGCAATGGAGTAAATTACCCCATCAACCTGACAGAGTCTGCCAAATTTAGGAATGTCTGCCGGCCCGGTGGACATTTCTAGCATAGGCAGGAATCGCCGGCATGGCGGTTCCTGTTAATGCATTGTGAGTTTGACAGATAGCTCCATCAACCGGATGGAGCTTATACAACAAGGTGGGATTTCTTTTTGACCCAAAAAAAAATGCCCCCCTCACCATGGGAGTTTCCTCCCATGGGGAGGGCGGCATTTTTCCTGGTTCATTGAAAATCAGCTGTATGTCCGCCCCTTCTAAATTAGGTGCGCGGAAATACAGCCAAACCTCTGATGGCCCTTACTTCTTTGGGCCATCGGAGGTCTTTGACCACAGTGGCGACTGAGTAGTCTCCACTGTCATCAAACCTAGGGTCCGCCCAATTCTTAATCTGGTGGGTGGTCCATAATGTTGGTGTGGAGTGTACTCAGTCGCTGTAGAGATGGAGTTCCCTCTCCACCAACATTGGAATCAGGCCCTAAGTCAGAAGGTAAAATCTTTGACCAGGACGAATATGAATGTGTATTAAAGCTGTGCTTCATTGTGGTCAGCCTCAAATTGTGCCTAGATCCTGGTGTACCTTGACCACTGACTGTCATTGGCTCTTTGTACTTTTTGGTGCTACTTCAACTTAAAACTGTAAAACTAATATCTCCAGCTCCCTTCTTTGCATGTTTGTCATTTCTGTGTCATTTTATTTATCAAATTTTAGTCAATTGTTTTTAATTGGTTATGGAATTTTTTCATGTTTGCATTTTTAGTTTATTACTGTTTTGGTACTGCAGGAATACCTTACACATTACTCTAAGTTAAGCCTAAGTGCTCTGTGCCATAGCTACTAGAGAATTGGGCTCAGGTTAATTTAGTGACTTGGAGGTTTACCCTGACAATGGTTGTAAATATTACTTGAGTTGGGTAATCACCCACCCCAAATGGTAGTTAAATTTTTTACATTGGTATTCAGCAGTGGGATCTAGGATTTGTGTTTTGCAGTACCACACAGTGATTTAGGTTGAAATTAAAACTCCCTTTTTAAATTAACAGCAGAAATTGAATTTTGGAACTTTTCATTGACCTTTAGTTTTAATTAGGTCATTTTCCTAAATTAATTCTTCCTGTCAATTTTTGCACCTTAATTTATTTGGGAACATGGAGGTGGATCTGGCTAATGTGGAGAGCCTTAGCATGTATGAGATGAGGAGCAAAGAGGACTGAAGCTGAACAAGTAGTCTAAAAAAAGAGGATGATCACATTGTTCTCAATGCCTGAGAGGAAATCTGTCAGCTACAGTGCACCCCACAGGAGAATTGGGATGAAGTTGAGGTGGGAATTGAGTATGGCAAAAGGGTGCATAGGAAAGCTAAAAGAGTTCACATCCCCAAAGACCTGGTTCCTAGTTATGTGTTGGGGGATGAAATAGATAAGTGTTTTGCAGCACATGATGTGGCCCCCATATATGCATAGAATACCAGAAGAGGACTGGGAGGGTCAGTCTGTTGTGGAAGCAAATGCCCATTGTGGGGGTATCCTATTGGACCTAGTGGACCTTTCCTCAGGCAAGCATATGAAAGAAACCCCTCAAAAATAGCTGTGGCAGTTAGATTTTTTCTCTAAGTGGACCAGAAACTGGAGGCACCAAGTTGTCAAATAGCAAGTATACTAGAGGTTCCTACCACCGGGGTACTGGTTTCTTAGTCTGCTAAAGGAAGGTGCTTTGCTAAGTCTCAGGAGAGGTGGTAAGGTGAATTTATGTACAGCATAACGCCATGTTCACAAATGGAACGAAGATGAATTTGCAGTCTCAGTTGTGAGTACACAAAACTTTAACAATAAATGTATGTATAAATATATTTAAGGTAGAAGTGGTAAGTAGAAAGTGCACGAAACATAACATACAATGAAATTGCAATACAGCAGTAAATCCAGGCACAATAGCTGTGCACACATTGTATTGTTTGCCACCAATGATCTCAAACATCGGTGCAATTCTAAAAACATAGATCACCATTCACAATAAACACAATAATACAAAACAATTAGAGGTACTGTTATTGGAATGGTTGAACATGATGCCAATGAATGTCATGATATGAGCACGCCCAACAACGGCAATATCAGTAAATGCAATGTGAGCGTATGCCATAGCCTGTAAACTCATAATCACGTCAATGCCCGTCTATGCAATGTCAATATGTACCATAACTTGTGCCCGCACAGCTGCGCTGGCATCAGCAATAATAATACCAATTTATGTCATAGTCCATGCTCGTCCGATAATATTATTGTTCCCAATAAGAACAGAGTCAATGTCCGTTCAGACAAAAGCAAAACCATAAAGAAGGATGTCAATGTACTAGATAACAACTGTTTGCGCCATGTCGATAATGCCGATAAACATTATACCAGTGACTGCCATATTATTCTTAGGAGGTCCAATGAACTCACATCATTGCTGTCGGATTCACCCAAGATGACCTCCCCATCAACCCAAAGTCGGAGATATGCTGTCAGGCAGGTCCTGCGACCCATGCCCCACCTATTGAGTAACAGGTCACAGGTGGGGTCCCCATAAACTAAAAGCAAGCATGCACCCAGGGAAAACCCTGATCGATTCCACAGATAGATAGTAGCACCACAAACAAGTCTAAGGTAATTGGCCCCAATAAAACACGTTTGGCCAAAGGCTCACGTACCCCAGAAATACCACAAAGCTAGATACCACATGTAGATAGATACACTCAACCAATCAGGGCACTGAATGCACACCACACGTAGTGATCACTCACTCTTCATGCTGGACATTTGGACAGATACACACTGGCCCACATTAGCTCTCCCCAAAGTTGAGAGCCATCTATGTCCTTATCAGATGCACACAGTTGATTTATTTATCACTAAGATGCTGCTTACGAATGAAGAGATCATTTTATTGTACCTCATGAACTGTATACATTGACTGCCAAAACTTTGTACATCGAGAGATTTTAAGAAGAGGTACTCTGTCCAGACTCGACCCACCGCAACGTTTAATTAAACCAACTTGTTCTTGTTTTGCCAAACACATCTTTTCATTTGTTTAAGGTAAATTCATATCTGAGCAACACTGTGGTAAAATTTGGCCTTCTCGCTAGGCACACTATATACTGTTCGCTATTGCTAAAGTACTGCAATCATTGGCACAATCCTTAAAAAAACAGCATGGTGCAAATCAATGGTAAGGCCAAGCAATGTAATGATTGCACTATTTGACCTTCATTAACATGATACAAAATACGTGATTGTAATCATCACGTCAAAAAAAGTGTTACTTTGTCACAAGTGGATATTGTTTACTGTTTGCAACCCCAGTGATAGCTAACACCTAAAACGAAACAGGAAAAAAGCAAAAGCAATTGCAAATGATTAGCAGTGTACCTGGTAATCTGCGAAAACAAGGAAAAAAGTCTTGGAGTTCAGAAACTATTAGTACTGAGCGCAGGTTTGAAAGTCCACCTCTTAGATCTAATGTTTAGTGATGTCAATCACCCAAAATGGGGATATCTTGCTACAGGGAAGTTTTGTGGGCGCCGAAGCCATGGTTCCTCACTTAAGGAAGACTGATGAAGGAGGACAGCAAACTATATGACCCAGAGAGATCGTCTGAAAGTTCACAAGAATAAAAGGCTACTCTTGGAACACACAGGTCTCTCATGATCCAACTACCTGGCAAGCCAACCGAAGAGCACTTTAAAAAGGGCCCTGGACTCACCACAAGAATGTGCTTTTGTTTTCTGCACCCCTGGGGCACTTTGGTAATACAGTAGGGGCCGCTGATACTTGCTCAGTCCCTTCAATAATACAGTAAGTACCAGTACACATATAGCGCCAGCATGAGTCAATGGTGGGGGGCGTTCCCTCATTTGCATGGGGGCATGGTCCTATTCAAATTAAAGAAACGCTTTGCCTCTGTGCCAGTGCTTTATTATGGACATGAGCATAGAGAGCACAAAGAGTGGCGCGCAGTCTGTGCGCCATGCAAGGGCTCCTCCTGAAAGGGGGGAACGAGAGTCCCATGGGCCCCCAGACATCCCCCTGCAGGTGGGTGTAGAGATACTCTCACTCGAACCAGAGCATCAGCAGAATCAAAACAAGTAAGGAAACAACAGCAGGTTGTGCAGTGAGGGAGCAGCTCACCAGAGGGAGTCAATACTTACTTCATCTTCACTTATAGCATTAGGTTTCTTGGGTAACCCTCCTAAGGTTTTTAGAGACAGCTTCAAGTTGTTGTGTTTGCATCTCTGGTCTACTGGCTGGTGCCATTATTCCTTATAGACTCATCCCTAATGATGCAAAGCCTTGTGGTACTTTTCCAAGGTATTCTCTTTTCTGGCCTCACATATTTATTATTGTATTCAGTGAAAGAGTTGCAGTGTGTTTCAGGGTTCCATGATGTCCATGCGTCTCCTTGAGAGGCATCTCTTTTTAATGTTTCAAGCATCTTCACTGTGGCATCTCTTCCTTAGAGCCTCTGCTCTTGTCTTTGCACTGAAGTAGCCTCAGCCAAAGAACTGATCCAGGGCCTCGTGGACTTTGGGTGGATTTTGTGTTCTCTTCTTATGATCTTTTTCTATCCTGTTAGACTTGGCATCTTTGGTGTGGTTTCCCCTGACTTTTCACCTCTACCTCCTGTGTTTATGATGCTGTGCTGGATTTCGTTTTTGCTGGCTTAGATGCTTTGGGCACTTTGCCACTGCTGATCAGTGTCAAAGTGCAAGTGCTCCCTGTGTAAATTGTTATTATGATTGGTTCTCCCTGATTGGCATATTTTGATTTACTGGTCAGTCCCAGTAAAGTGCACTGAGTGTGCCGGGGCTGGTAAATCAAATACTACTAGTGGGCCTGCAGCACTGATTGTGCCACCCACATGAGTGGCCCTGAAAAGATGTCTCAGGCCTGCCACTGCAGCGCCTGTGCGCAGTTTGCTAACTGCCATGTCGAC
The DNA here is from genome assembly GCA_963921515.1 of Calotriton arnoldi. Taxonomy (NCBI): domain Eukaryota; kingdom Metazoa; phylum Chordata; class Amphibia; order Caudata; family Salamandridae; genus Calotriton; species Calotriton arnoldi. Next base: position 2,451,464 of record CAWUFW010001273.1, read on the forward strand.
TTGGCAAGTGCACCCACTTGCCAGGCCCTAACCTTCCCTTTTCTTACATATAGGACACCCCTATGGTAGGCCCAAGGTATCGCCCTGGGCAGGCTGCAGTGTATGTGAAAGGTAGGACATGAACTGATGTGTGTAACATGTCCTGATAGTGAAATACTGCCAATTTCATTTTTCACTATTGAAAGGCCATCTTGCCCCATGGGACAGAATGGGGAATGCTTTGTAACAGTTTACAAGCATATCTTCCCATAGGGATAAGATGGAAAAATAAAGTTTAGGCTCTCTGAACTCAGAATTTAATAACACATGTTTTACTAAAGATGATTTTTAAATTGTGTGTTTGAAAATGCCACTTTTAGAAAGTAGGCATTTCTTGTTTAACCATTCTGTGTGCCTCTGCCAGTCTGTGTATTGACTGTCTGGTTTTGGAGTGACAGGGGCTGAGGAGGTGCATTCTCTCAGACAGCCACCGGGGGGGTTGATGTGTGTCCTGCCTTTCCTGAATGAGTCAGGGCTGGGCTGAATAGACCTGGGCTGCATTCAGAGTAGGGGGAGGAGTTCTCACCAGCACCTGAATAGGCCCGGTCTGCATTTAGAGTGGTGGGAGGAGATTTCCCTTGCACCTGAATAGGGCCTGTCTGCCTTACCCAATGCTGTCTCCACCTCCTGCCGGGCAGCTGCACCAGAGAGGACAGAACTGGTTTGGACTAGGCTCAGAGACCCTTGCACAAAGAGAACAAAGACATTTTGGGGTATAAGTATTAGACCTAAAACCCCTGAACTTTAGACTACTTCTGGAATCAAGAGGAACCTTTGCCAAGGAGAAGAGCTGGAGAAACTGAGGAGAAGTACTGCCCTTGCTGTGTGTCTGGGGTTGGCCTGCAGTTGCTGTTTTCTGCCAAGGAAAGGAGAAGGACTTTGCTGTGTGCTGTGTCCCCTGCTTGAGGAGAGTCTCCAAGGGCCTGAGTAGAGCTTGCCTCCTGTTTTGAAGTCTCAGGAACACAAAGACTTCACCCCCAGCTCCCCTGAACTTCCTTGCTGGGAGTTCTGACCTGCCAAGAGGTGTCTGTGACTGTCTTGGGCCTCTGGAAATTGTTTCTGCTGTTGGGAGATGGAAAAGCAACACAACGACAAGGAAATCGATACATCGCTCTTCTTGCGACACTTTTTCCAACGCAACGCCGTGGTGCGAGAAAAATCTCCCCGCATTGCTGCGCTGCTGCCGAAACCAACGCAGTGCTTGTCGCCGCGGCAAGATTCGACGCATCGAGGGATCGCGGCTGAAATGTTCGACGCAGCGCCGCTTACCGCCGCCGCATCGTTCACCGACGCATCCCGGACTTCCACGCATCGTCCCTGTGCTGCAGGTTTTCCCCGACGCATCACCCGCGGATCGGAGTTGTCTCAGAATCGACGCATCGCTTACCCCTACAGACCGGACCTGAGGCATCGCTCCCCTGTGTACAGCGGAACTGTCACATCGCATCCACGAAGGTCTCAGGAATGATGCATCTCTTTGTTTTTCGATGCTTCTCATCGCTACAGCTGTTTGGCTTGGTGAATTTTGTCACAACAACAGGTACTTTGCAAGAAATCACGCATCCATAGTTTTCTATGGACTCAGTTGCTAAAACCTTTTGAAAGCCATTTTTCTTAATACTTGTGTTTTGGATTTTTGTCGTTTTGGTCTTGTTAAGTTTAGATAAAGATAATTTATTTTTCTAAACTGGTGTGGTGTCCATTTGTGGTGTTATCACTGTGTTACTGTGAGTGCTGGCACAAATACTTTACACATTGCCTTTGGGATAAGCCTGTCTGCTCGTGCCAAGCTACCAAGGGGGTGAGCAGGGGTTATCTAGAGTGTGTATCCCCCTTACCCTGACTAGAAGCAAGGGTCCCTATTTGGACAAAGGTACCTACCTCTGCCAACTAGAGACTCCCATTTCTAACATATCCCAAACAGCAATTTGTCCTCTGCATGATAAAAATTTCCCATCTGGATGTCCCTCAACTGTCTCCATCTAAACGGGGCAAAATTGAGATTCTTCTGGTTGGGAAAGCCCAGCTCAACTGCACAGATGACTGCTGGCTGGCTGAACAAGGTCCGGCCCCTTCCCCCAGCAGAACAACTAGAAATCTGGTTATACTGTTAGAACACAAACTATCCATAAAAAACAGATCATCTCCACCTGCGGCACCTGCTTTGGCACACTGCGCCTACTTAGGAAAATCTTTCAGTGGCTTCCTCTGAGCTCTCGAAAGATGCTCACCCAGGCATTAATCAGCTGCTTTGATTATGGCAATGCCCTAATCCTCACGTCAAATGAATTCCTCCTAACCAAAATGTAGGTGGTCCAAAACACCACTGCCCACATAGTCAACAAATTGCATCCACGAACGCAGTCAGCCCCCATGCTCGTAGCTCTTCAGTGGCTCCCCATCAGAAAGAGAGTATTGATCAAATTGCTCTGCCTGACCTACAAAGCTTTGTCTGGCGTAGGCCCAAAATATCTTTGGGACAGATTTATGTTGTATCTACCCTACAGGAACCTAAGATCAAAAAATAAACTTCTTTTACACCCCCGGCGTTTCGTACATCAAAATACGGTGGCCGGGCTTTCTCCTACCTTGCCCCGTTCCACTGGAACAGACTCTGCTTATTTATTCTGGCATGCACCAGTTTTACAGGTTTTAAAAAACATCTTAAAACCTGGCTGTTTTAATCAGCTGCTATCATGTTTCATCCACCTGCCGGTCACAGCGCCGAGATGTCCCATTGGGGACGAATCATTGCGCTATACCAAGAACCAATTGACATAACATCCCCTTTTCCTCATTGCAGCTATCTGGAGCATCATTTGGTTCCTTCTTGGGTCTCTCTTCCATTTTTGTGGATGGGCGTCCATGCATATTTCCACATAGTGTTGATGGAGTCCTTCTCAGCTGCTGTTTCCATTTCAGGCTTAGGTGAGGGGCTCTTTGTGGGGCTTGCTCTCATGAAGAGATATGTAATTCAGGAAACGGGAGTTAGGTTTCATTCCGCTATTCCACTTCACTCCTGCCTGCCAACAATCGTCTACCTCCTTTGCCTGGAGCATGGCTTGTCACATAGGGGCTTTGGCAGATGCAACCACATCCAGTTGGTGATACTGGATCCATGTTGGAGTATCTTGCTTCGGTCATGGACATCAAGCATCTCTTTACATGTGTCTCGCCATGATTAATTCACAGGTTTTTGGGTAAATCATAAGTCAGTGACTTTGTTCTCCGAATACAGGTCTTTTTAGGGGATAACTTTGATTTTTGGACTCTGGCTAGATTCCTTTGTTTTTAGTCTCGCCTCAGGCAGCACATGCGCTGCTCTGGCGAGACTTTTAGTAAGGGGGCTTCAAAAAGCTGACCACACGCTTTTGCTTGTGGCCTAAAGCTTGCGGTTACGCGCACAGTTACGCGCACAGGCACCATCTGGCTTTCCTCTCTTGTCATGGCTCATTAAGCGTATCGCTCGCGGGCACCCTTACAGCTCGCGCACATCGCACACTACTCGCCAGACGTGCCTCCGCGCGCACATCGCACACCACTCGCCAGACGTGCCTCCTTGTTTTGCGATTTATACACTTTTTCATTATTAAACACACACCTGCGTCGCATTATTATTAGCGGCCCTTTAGCATTTTGAACTCACGTGCTCTCTCGTAAAGCCAGCGTCGTCCACAATTGATACACTTTTTAGTCATTAAACAAACATCTACTGCGCATAATTGTTAAATAAATAGAGCGCGGCCCCAGCAAACACATCATTGCAGTGCCAGCAGTGTGATTTTGTTTTACTTTTACAAGCACACGTGTGGCGTGTGAGCGCGGCCCTTTGGCATTTTCAACTGACGTGCTCTCTCACCAAAGCCAGTCTCGTACACAATTTGTACACTTTTGCGTTATTAAACAAACATTTCGGGAGCGTTATTATTAAATAAATAGAGCGCGGCCCTTTAGCATTTTGAACTCACGTGCTCTCTCTCAAAGCCAGCCTTGTCCACAATTGATACACTTTTTAGGCATTAAACAAACATCTCTGGCGCATAATTGTGAAATAAATAGAGCGCGGCCCTTTTGCATTTTCAACTTACGTGCTCTCTCACCAAAGCCAGCCTCGTACACGGTTTATACACTTTTTCAAGCCAGCGTCGTCCACAATTGATACACTTTTTAGTAATTAAACAAACATCTACGGCGCATAATTGTTAAATAAATAGAGCGTGGCCCCAGCAAACACATCATTGCAGTGCCAGCAGTGTGATTTTGTTTTACTTTTACAAGCACGCGTGTGTCGTGTGAACGCGGCCCTTTGGCATTTTCAACTGACGTGCTCTCTCACCAAAGCCAGTCTCGTGCACATTTTGTACACTTTTGCGTTATTAAACAAACATTTCGGGAGCATTATTATTAAATAAATAGAGCGCGGCCCTTTAGCATTTTGAACTCACGTGTTCTCTCTCAAAGCCAGCCTTGTCCACAATTGATACACTTTTTAGGCATTAAACAAACATCTCCGGTGCATAATTGTGAAATAAATAGAGCGCGGCCCTTTTGCATTTTCAAATTACGTGCTCTCTCACCAAAGCCAGGCTCGTACACGGTTTATACACTTTTTCAAGCCAGCGTCGTCCACAATTGATACACTTTTTAGTCATTAAACAAACATCTACGGCGCATAATTGTTAAATAAATAGAGCGCGACCCCAGCAAACACATCATTGCAGTGCCAGCAGTGTGATTTTGTTTTACTTTTACAAGCACGCGTGTGGCGTGTGAGCGCGGCCCTTTTGCATTTTCAACTGACGTGCTCTCTCACCAAAGCCAGCCTCGTACACGATTTATACACTTTTTCAAGCCAGCGTCGTCCATAATTGATACACTTTTTAGTCATAATTGTGAAATAAATAGAGCGCGGCCCTTTTGCATTTTCAACTTACGTGCTCTCTCACCAAAGCCAGCCTCGTACACGATTTAGAAACTTTTTCGTTCTTAAACAAACATTTCCGGCTTGTTATTAAAAAATAAATATAGCGCGGGCCTTTTGCATTTTGAACTCACGTGCTATTTCCCCAAAGCCAGCCTCGTCCACAAGTAATATACTTTATCTAATTGAAGCTCATTTTCACATTTCCCTCTGTCCCGGTTATTATTAGATTAAGCATTTACTAAACGCCAGACAACCCTGCTTCTCTTTTTGTTGTACAAATAACTGTTTTTGTTTTGACTTCATTATTGAACATCTCTGTTTCGGTCTCTGCTTTTGACTGCTACAAACATCCTATACTGCTTTTAAAACTTCACCCATATGTGCAACTGCAGTGACGCCACATTTGCCTCTCCTAACGCTGATACTGATCTTTACGAGGAGGAAACCATTGTCTTTATTCAGCTTCGGCAGACTTCCATTTAACCACAGGTAGTAACTGTTTGGACGTTTCACACCAGTCCAGACTGGATGGCGGCTACACTTGGGAGTCTTTTTCAAACAAGGTGTTGATGCATTGCTAAAGGATTCCACTTCACAGCTTGACAAAATGCTACATTCTCCTTAACTTCTCTGCTTGCCATTTTTTTAACATTCTTTACATTAAGTTTTAGTTCAGCTTGAGATATAGTATGTAGTTAAAGGAGAGCATTATAGAAGTGTATATGATGTACTTTGTCAGGAGAGGTGTACTTGCACTCGGTGACTCTTTTACCACGCAGCAAAGTTAAACACACAATTACAGGCAACTTTTGGGGTACTTTTGAAAAAAGTGTTTTAAGGCCAAAAGCTTTATAATTAGTGTATTTGCCGACACTCCCTTACTTTCAGTGTGTCTATTTTTTCCGTATGGGTTATTTTCTTTGCAATTTGAGGTGCATTTATAAGCTTTTTTGCACAGAAAACAAAAACCGTACACTAAATGCACACTGCTGGTGACAAAAGGGTATTAGCAAAAATACATTAGTAACACTGTTCTTGCATCCTGACTTTGTTAGCTAACAATTACAACAGGACAGTTCGGACACGGACCAACTTTATATTGGGCCCCATCTATGGCATTTGGCAAATGTCACTACATACGCAGAAGGTGAAGCACGGACCACACTGGTCGTCTGCTACTGGTGTTTGGTGCGCTTTAAATCAGTCCCATACGATACACACACCTCTCTTACTTCAAATCTTGACTGTTTATCACGTGTATCATAAGTTAGTCTACACTGCACACATAGCTTCATGTGCAAAATATTATTTGTCCCTCCGGCAGGACGCAGAGCTCTAATGCACCTCTGATCTCTCAATCACCGTTAGATTCAGCTCACACACTGCACCTTACATCTCTCCATCACGCTGCACACACCTTGTTGTACACCTGACATTTATCCCTCACGTTGCACACACCTCCTAGTACAAAACACATTTTTCACTTAGGCTACACAAAACTCTTTTACTGTACCTTACTCTATAGCTTTCACTGCACACACTTCTAACACTGGATCTCATGGTCAGTGTACAATGTATACACCTTTCAGTGTGCCCCTCACCTTTGTTCCTTATGCTGCACACAATTCTCACAATGCACATCACATTTCTACTTCACGCAGCACACAGCTCTTTCTCTGCACCTCACAGCTATCCTTTACAAACATGCGAAGTGATATTTTGCAATGGAATAATTATTAATATATTAAAAGATATTGCACCTGAATAAAAGTTTTAAATCGCCATGCATAACGATCCAACATAAATATTTTAAGCAAACGATTACCGTATTTTAAAGTTAATAATTGTAAAATACTGTAAATAAAACAAAAAAATTTATAAAAGCTTGCATCTGTTAATCATTACAAAACAAATTTATGTTTAATTGCCGATTTGCTTTCGACGCAATGCTTTGCCATAACTCTTTCTGACTCTCACTAGCTCACTAACTCTCTCACTAACTTGCTCACTCAATAAATACATCACAAATTCTATCTTCATCTATCAAACTCACAAACTAAATAACTCTCTCGAAATCACTCTCACATACTAACTACATACATCTCACACTCTATCACTAACTAACTAAGTCTCTCACTAACTATCTCAATCTCTATCTCACTCACTCTCCTACTAACTCAATAACTCGCACTAACTCTATATATACATAAGTAACTAAGTCCTGCACCCTAAAAATATTAGCTAGTGCCAGTTGGCACAGTGTCTAGTGTACAATTACTATTCTAATATGTTTTATAAAAATACAAAGGCTATTCTTCATATAACCTTGTATCGAGTTCCTTTTATGGTGTGCCTGGTATGGTGTTGCTATGTACGTATTGCGCAAACGCTTTACACATTAACTCAGGGATAAGCCAAACTGCTAGAAAACTTATTTCCATATACAATAAAAGCAAAAAAAAATTTAATTATGCAAAACAAAATCCTTAGTGCAAAAACAACAACGGTTACATTGCTAAAAAATGATAAGATCCCAAAGGCGAGACCTATTGGCTTTGCCAATGCTTGTTATGGGGTTTTTTCCTCTTCCCCTGCTGCTGCCCACTGTGATGCTCTTTGACAGGTGAGCTCGTGTGGCAATTTTATTGGACATTCCCCCGAGTTCTCAGGGGGTCCACTGTTTTTTCACCATGCTCCACTGCACCAGTGATGGATTGTTTGTTTTGTTCAGTTTTCTAGGGAGGGGGGGGCGGGGTCAATATAGGGCGAATGTGGTCCAAGGGCATTAGACCGCCTTGCACGAGCAACAGATTACATCACAGGAAATCGGATTAATTTTTATATGCTTTAGGCACAGGGGAGATTAAGTGATTTGCCCAGATTCACAGAGGGTTATGCCGACGCTAGGACTCGAGCCTGGTTTACCAGTTCCAAAGTCGTTCGGCCACATCTCCTCCCCACATCTGCTCTTGGCGTCTTCCTGCCAATGCCTGTTCAGATGTACGGTCACGTAAATAGGACACTGATGAGGAAGACAGTCGCAAAAATAATCCATGTCCAGGTGGACAGTAATGTCAGAATCGTTTTGGAACTCATTATGAGTAATTTGGAAAAGAAACTGAAAAGCTGGAGACCTGGCTTTTCAATTAGCCAACCTACCATAGGCGGGTCTAGGCACACCGCACACACACACACCTCCTCAGCTCCAGGATACCTTCGCAGGTCATAGTTTGCTGTACAAATACACATAATATTCTTATTATTGCGTCTTCAGAGTAGGGCATTGTAGTGTGTGCTGCGTGCTGCTCAGTACTACTTATTATACCAAGCACAGGACATGAACAATGATTTATGTTAAAACATGATTACAATTTTATCACCTATAATTTTACCGCTGGTCTTCACCTGTGATGGAAATTATTTGGAATTTATAGGGCCGATTCACAAAGAAAATTGTTTGTGAATACTGAAATAGAGGAAACTTACACAAAAGTGTAAGTTTACCTTTGCGAATCAGGCCGTATATTTCCCTGCAACCTATATACATACCTACATACAGGTATTCTGGGGCGTGCCATCTCTAAATTGACTGTAGGGGGGCTGTGCGGACACTGCTGTGAAATAGGTGTATTTGACACCCTGCTATCAATAAACCATGGCGAACTTTAGGCAACGCGAAATTATGGCATCTGCAGTTTTGAAAATGTTTCTATAGCTCACTGTCTCCAAGCAGCTCCGACAAACAACGATAGCTTCAGCTTTTCTCCTCAGTTATGGAAATCCTTTCAAACTAGCCAGTTACTCAAACACGATCTGCCACAAGTTGTGACCTAGGTACAGGCTCATGACCATCAGAGAAATTGACTCCATTTTAAATTAAACCGACACGAAGTGGGGTTTTTTTAACAAAAAAAATGGAGCACACTTTCTTTCTTAAATTTGTCCTTATTGAAAGTAAACTCTGTACTAAATATAGGATTCCGTTTTAGCACAACTTATTAATGTAAACATGTACACTAGGCTGTGAGCTGATCACTTTCGTCCGATTTTACGGCTTTCCAAAGTTTTGATTAGAAATGTATAGTAAATGACAGAAGCTTGGGCCCCAGGCTCTCAAATTAATAGCATTGTTTCACACCAATTATCTCATTTACATTTTACAATTATCTCATGTACATTTATAAACCACCCAATGCCCCTAATGCCTTTTAATCAATGTAGAAAAAAATAATACATTAAAATGTCATACTTGACTTTGACTCTAGTTATTGTGTGTGTGTGTCAATCAATCAATCACGGCATTTATAGAGCGCGCTACTCACCCGGGAGGGTCTCAAGGCGCTGGGGGAGGGGGTAAGTTACTGCTCGAACAGCCAGGTCTTGAGCTGCTTCCTGAAGGCGAGATGGTCCTGGGTTCGCCGAAGGTGAGTGGGGAGGGAGTTCCAGGTCTTGGCCGCCAGGTAGGAGAAGGATCTTCCTCCGGCGGTGGTTCTGCGGATGCGTGGTACGGTGGCGAGGGCGTGGCTGGTTGATCGTAGCTGGCGTGTGGGCGTGTAGAAGGACATGCGGTCGTTGAGGTACTTTGGGCCCAGGTCGTGGAGGGCCTTGTGTGCGTGGGTGAGGAGTCTGAACGTGATTCTCTTGCTGACGGGGAGCCAGTGCAGGTCTTTCAGGTGTACGGTGATGTGGCTGTGTCGGGGGATGTCCAGGATGAGTCGTGCGGAGGCGTTCTGGATGCGCTGGAGTCTCTTTTGAAGTTTGGCTGTGGTTCCGGCGTAGAGGGTGTTCCCATAGTCCAGTCGGCTGGTGACGAGTGCCTGGGTGACGGTCTTCCTGGTTTCAGTGGGGATCCATCTGAAGATCTTGCGGAGCATGCGCAGGGTGTTGAAGCATGAAGATGAGACGGCGTTGACTTGTTTGGTCATTGATAGGGAGGAGTCCAGGATGAAGCCCAGGTTGTGTGCGTGGTCCGTTGGCTTGGGTGCGGTGCCCAGGGCCGGGGGCCACCAGGAGTCGTCCCAGGCGGAGGGTGATGAGCCCAGGATGAGGACTTCCGTCTTGTCTGAGTTCAGTTTAAGGCGGCTGTTCCTCATCCAGTCGGCGACGTCTCTCATCCCGTCGTGCAGGTTGGCTCTGGCGGTAGTGGGGTCGTTGGTGAGGGAGAGGATCAGCTGGGTGTCGTCGGCGTAGGAGATGATGTTGAGGTTGTGTCGGCGTGCGATGGCTGCGAGGGGGCTCATGTAGACGTTGAAGAGGGTCGGGCTGAGTGAGGATCCTTGTGGAACGCCGCAGATGACTTCGGTGGCTTCGGATCTGAACGGGGAGAGGCGGACTCTCTGGGTTCTTCCGGCGAGGAACGAGATGATCCATTCCAGTGCTTTCTCTCGGATTCCGATGTTGCTGAGGCGCTTCACTAGGGTGCGGTGGCAGACGGTGTCGAACGCCGCGGAGAGGTCCAGGAGGATGAGGGCAGCTGTTTCCCCGTTGTCGGTTAGGGTTCTGATGTCGTCGGTGGCTGCGATAAGGGCGGTCTCGGTGCTGTGGTTGGCCCGAAACCCGGACTGCGAGGGGTCGAGGGATCCATTCGTCTCGAGGAAGGCGGCAAGCTGTCTGTTGACGGTCTTCTCGATGACTTTGGCCGGAAACGGAAGGAGCGAGATGGGGCGGTAGTTCTTGAGGTCGGTGGGGTCCGCCGTTGGTTTCTTCAGGAGGGCGGTAAGCTCGGCGTGCTTCCAGCTCTCCGGGAAGGTGGCGGTGCGGAAGGAGGAGTTGATGATGTCCCGGAGATGGGGTGCGATGGTGGCGTCGGCTTTGTTGAAGACGTGGTGTGGGCAGGGGTCGGTTGGTGATCCGGAGTGGATGGAGTTCATCGTGCGGGTGGTGTCTTCGGTGTTGATCGGGGTCCAGTTGCAGAGGGTGGTGGTGGCGGGCATTGGTTCGGCGGTAGGGTGCGTTGTTTGTGCGTTGAAGCTGTTGTGTATGTCGGTGATCTTGCGGTGGAAGAACGCGGAGAGTGAGTTGCAGAGGTCTTGCGAGGGGTGATGTCGTTGTTTCCGGCGCTGGGGTTGGAGAACTCTTTGACGATGCTGAAAAGTTCCTTGCTGTCATGGGCGTTGTTGTCCAGTCGTTCTTTGAGTGCCGACTTCTTGGTGGCACGGATCAGCTGGTGGTGTTTGCGGGTGGCGTGCTTGAGGGCGGTCCTGTTGTCTGTGGTCTGGTCGAGTCGCCAGGTTTTCTCGAGAGTGCGGCAGTTCTTCTTGGATTCCTTGAGTTCGTTGGTGAACCAAGGGGTTTTCTTGCTTCCGGGTCTGCTGGGAGGGTTTTTTTAGGGTTTTTTTAGTGTGTGTGTGTGTGTGTGTAGCCCACGCTGTGTGTAAACATGTTTTTTATACCTATACGTTTCCATCATTCCTGTACCAATCAAAGAAACACAGATACCCTCCTTGTGTCTCTTTATACATAGCACGACATACAGCTTCAATGGAAACAGTTGTCCTAAACTAAAGGTGTCAATTTATGGTATTCAATATGATGAAATTATACAGATAAACAGAAGCTTTTTTCAGGTATTAAAAAACAATGTAATGTTAGACCTGTCAGCCTTAGGGTGGTCTTCCCCCAAACATTTTACCTTCACCCTCTTATTTTTGCTGATCTTGTTTTTGCTGACTTTAGGCCTCTGTGTATTTTACCACTGCTCAACCCTGCTAAAGTGCTTGTGCTCGCTCCCTAAAATGTGGTGGAATTGGCTTTTACCCAATGGGCATATTTAATTTACTTATAAGTCCCTAGTAGAGTGGTACTAAATGTACCCAGGGCCTGTAAATTAAATACTACCAGTGGACCTCCAGCAGATATTTTGCCAACCACTTAAGTAGCCCTCTCAAACATCTCAAGTCTGCCATTGCAGTTTGTGTGTGCAGTTCTAAATTAGCTTTTCCACATGGCAAAATAAATCTTTTGCCAGGCCCAAACCTTCCATTTAAATACATATAAGTCACGCCTAGAGTAGGCCCCACACAGGCCAGAGGGCAGGGTGCAATGTATTTAAAGTTTTACATGTCCTGGTTGTTCAAAACTCTTACATTCATTTTTCACTACTGCAAGGCCTGCCTTTCCCATAGGATAACATTGGAGTTACCTTATTACATTTAATAAGCTGTAACTTCCAAATGGGAACATGTACCCAGTTCATGTTTGGTGTCTTTTCGAATTGTAATGGAAAATCCTCTTTTATGGTGAAGTTGTATTTTAAATTACAATTTTGTAAATGCCACTTCTAGAAAGTTGGTAATTTCCTGCCTTACTCATTTAGTGCCTGAAGTCTGTCTATGGGTCACATGACTGGGTGAAGCTGACAGTTTGGCTTTGTGTATTCCTCCTAGACAGACACACACAATAGAGAGCTTAGGTGTGCCCAGGTGGGCCATCACTGGCAGGATGGGATGGCGTAGCTGGGCACAGCCCTACTTACACTTCAATAGGCTGTGTCCTGCCTCCACACAAAGGGCTGCATACAGTGCTTAATTTGTATAAAAATAAGTGCCAGTGCTCTCGTCAGGAGGCCACTGCAGCTTGCACTGCACATTGCCCCTGCCATGCCGCGAATGATAGTACCAACACAACTACTAACCATCACACTCCTACAAGTGTGGCAAATAGCACTATTTCATGCCACCAAAGCTATTAGAAAGGCTTGGGTGGCAGGTAATAGTCATTTTTAATGTATATTGAATTAATAATCAACTGTTGTTGTGGTCACTTCTACATTAGCCAGACAGCGCCACCTTGTGGAAGACTGTCACAAATGCCGGTGCTGAAAATGAAGTGCCGGTGCTGAGCACCTGAAGCCACTGGCTCAGATTAAGCCCTGGCAACATACCACCTGTAGTTAGTCTGGAGCCAGGGCGGGAAGGCTGTGGACTTCAGTTGGAAACCTCTAGAAGCTTCTCCAGCTTGAAAGGAAGGCCCAGGCTTAGATATTGGATCTCAGACACAAACCCTTCAGTACACTTCTGGACCTGTGGATACTCTGCCAGGAAGAAGGACTGCTGTGCTGCTGAAAGGACTGCCACTCTGCTAGACTGCTGCTCTGCAGCTCTGCTGGACTGCTGACTTGCTGTGCTGACCTGCTGCCCTCTTGCCTGGGTGAGAATGACTGGACCTGCATCTGTTGAACCCAGAACCCCAGGGTGACTCCAAGAGCTAGTTGGTTAGCCTCTTGACTACAGCCTCAGGGACGGAAGGCTCCATCAACCTTGAATCCCACACCTGGACTCTGCCATCTGTGAGTCCAAGCCTGGCAAGTCGGACCACCCCAGTCCTGGACCCTTGAAAGTGAGCATGAAGGTGCTCTACCAGCCCATCTGTGGATCCAGCAGAACCCCTACTGCGTGGTGCAATACCGAGCAGAACCGACACATCACCTCTGCTGCAAGGATTCTCTCAGCACAAGGACTCTGCATCAATCCCGCAGCTGGCATCGGAACCACCGTTTTCCAAAGCTTCCCCATCGCAGGCCCTCACATCGCATATCTCTCATTGATGGCAGCCTCGATGACGATGAAGGTTCTCGCATCATAGCCTCAAAGCTCCTTGAAACCAATACATCGCCTCGACTGCGTGGCGCATCCTTGACACCAGACTTTGCCCTGGAACCAGAATTTAAGGTACTATTGTACAACTGGTCTAAATGGGTCTCTATAGCTGGCCCTTGATCCATCACAGGAGGCCTCAACTTGTGACTTTGTCCTGGTCCATCGCGACTAGCTATCCACAGTTGCCGCTTTGTCTTTTTGGTGCTATTTTCACCTAAATCTTTAAACCTGCGTATCTACAGTTCTACTGATTGGATTTTTGTTGTTTTGGTCTTGTTTTAGTTATTAAAGTTTACTCTATATTTCTAATCTGGTGTGGGATCCCTTTTATGGTGTTTTCATTTTATTAGTGTTTGAAGTGTTGCACACATACTTTACACATTGCCTCTAAGTTACGCCTGACTGCTTTGTGCCAAGCTATCATGGGGTGGAGCGCAGGTTAATTTAACCTGACAAGGATTGTGGTTACTGCTTGAGTAGGGTTTTACCCCCTCAACCAGCTACCCAATTTCTTACAGTGGTAGATCGTTTCTAACTGTGGAAGGGGAAGTCCCTAGGTGTATGCAAATATGATGGTGCCTCCTGTTCTGTGGAAACAATGGTGCATTTTTTCTTTTACCCCTCCGGGTAGGCTAGTACTGAAACCTATGGCTTAGACCTGTTATCCTCAAGACACTTGGTAGGCCACAGAGGTGATACTCTGAAATTTCTTGATTACTTAGCTATGGCGTGTTCTGCATATTTTTTAATGTTCTGCATTTGCCACAAATTCCACAATCTGAACAGTAATTTGCAAATTTCAACAAAGAAAATGTTTCTAGCTTAACAAGATAAAAAGTTACAATAAGAAACATACCACTTGAAGCGCAACATAGTAAAAGACATCTTGTAAAATGTAACCGGTCATCTTTCACTTCTTGATTGATATATTCATAGGTTGAACTGGTACTAAGAGGTGCAAAGTGTTGGCCTGATAGTATTAATGTCCCTATTTGAGGACCAGGAAACACATTTTGTTTATAGATAGTATTCATCATGGTAGAAATATTAATTCCTACATCACAGACACTGATCTTAGGGATTCATAAATAAGTGTAGTGTGTTGTCACGACTAGTCGCCGAATTCTGAATCGAAATGGTGGTGTCAATGTCACCAATTGGTCATGGAAGATCCCGTTGTTGGGATGAAATTGCCCTCACCCACCTAGGTGGCATGCTTCATCATTGGGCCAGCTCCTCGCTGGGTGGGCACTGCATAACCCAGTGGGACCTCAGAGGTGGGGCTTTTTAGCTGAGATCTTTTCACTCAGTTCTGGACTGGTCTTAGCCACCACAATACGGTAGTGAGACGGAACAGCACACTACGCTTATTTATGAATTGATCTCTGTGGAGCATGTGTGTTGGTCTACATTAAAGATTTCCTTCTCCTTCTCCTCTTTGGTTATTTACTGTTTGCAGAGAACCATTCATTTCAAGCAAGCACTCAGAGTACCAATCAATCCCACACAATACTATTCTGCCTGTCTCTTTCTTATTGGAAAGACGTGCTTCTAATGGGCAAGTGTGGGCACAGAGTGAACCCAAAACAGAAGACCAATTCTAAAACATAACTGGGATATACATAATAAAAAAGCTATTTGTTTGATTCCGTTAAGAGTGCACATGTAGGCTTGTTTTCTTGTGAGTACCTAGCAGATAACAAGCCTATCCATGCACACATCTTAAAGCACACTCTGGGCCTGATTTCAAGTTCCTCGTAATATTCTGACCCAGGCATAAACTCCTGTTTACGCATGGGTCGGAATTAAAGATTTGAAGGTATTTAATATGTTTCTTTTTTCCATCCATAACAACGGGGTGGAGGCGGCCCTGTCTGGTCTCTCCCTAGACGTGCCAAAATTTGATAACATCTCACTCCCCATATTGGCGTACGCTGGCGATGCGGTTTTAATTGCCAGGACTGGGGTAGCTCTCCAAAGCCTTATATCCTCGTATGCTTCATTTATGGCTTCATTAGATCTCAGAGTGAACGAATCTAAATCGTTCATCATTATAGCAGGATCTCCTAGAGGCACAAAAGCGCCGTATTTCCACCTAGCCTAAAAAAAAATCGAGGTAGTTGACTCCTTTCCATACCTGGGGATCTAGTTTGATAACAAGCACTCCTGGAACAAACTGTCGCAGCAAGAGCCCTGGGTATGGAAAGAAGTCTTCAAGCCATAAAGGGTTTTGTTAAAAAACTAGGCGCCAGCCCTTTGGACACAATGAAGAACATGTACCAAGCCAAAACTAAGGCGGCGGCAACCTATGGGGCCGGAGTTTGGGGAATGGCCCAAATCGACCAACTACAGAAAGTAGAAGATACCTTTTTTAAGTCAAGGGTTTCATTACCACTTTCAACATCTAATTATATTTTACATCTCGAATTGGGCCTCCCATACTTGCTTGACTCTATTAGAATGGCGGCATCTCGATCTGGCGAAGGGCCACTGTCAACTTAACCCAACGTATAATTGGTGATTGCCTGGGGCTCGAGGGCCACAGCAGGATCGGCTGGCTCACATATGTGGAGACGGAATTAAATGCAATAGGGCAGAGAGAACTCTTTAGGGACCCCACATCTTGTAGTAAGGTCTCTAAACGGAAATTAATCGACCTTTACTTACAGAAGGCTAATTGTGTCCGTAGGGAAAAGAACAGGCGCTCGCAGATTATGAGCAAATTTCCCCAAGAACAGAGGAAGGCTATTGCTACCTTTCCTCCGTTACAGTAGCCCAACATAGATTTATTCTGCTGCGTTTCCGCCTGAATCTAATCCCTTTGATGTTGGGGTTCCCAGAAAAGAGGTTGAAGCACGCAGATCTAGGTCCCTGTCCTTGTGATAACTGTTCACCCCAGTCCAATCTACATCTGGTTTTGTTTTGTAAGTTTTATCTTACTGAAAGAAAAAGGTTCCTTCTCCCAATTTTAAGGCGAAAAAATTTCACGCAATGCAGAGTGGCACTGCACTTTCTAAAAGCTCTTTCAAATCCCTATGTCTGTTATTTGGTAGCATCCTTTTTGTGGGCCTGCTGGAGGAATAGAAGGGCCAGGGGTTTGTTATCATGAATTTTTTATATTCAGGGATAAAAATGTACAGACGATCTTGGTTTTAATAGGGTATTTAAATAAGTTTAATACGTTTTTTAAATGTTTTCTGGTTTTTTATTCAGCTTGTTTTATTGTGATTTGTTTGATGAATTTGTGCTTTTATGATCTGTTTGTACATACATCGAATAAAGATTTGAATGAATACATCCAATAATTATCAAATGCGTTAAATAATTCAACCTTCATTAAATTTCAACAGGTCAAACCTGATGAAATTTAACAGGGAAAACATAAGGTATTTAATGTATCATGCAGATTTTGGTGCGTTAAACACTAAAATCCACGTTATTCCCCATGAACTCTTATTAGGTGTTATTTATCGCACTGAAAAATAACATACCCCGTGGTATTGTTATTTATCAGGGGCGATAAATAACGCCTAAGCTCGTAATCAGGTCCTCTATTTCACTCTTGGAGTTAGGAAGTTTAGTGTTAAGAAAATATTGTTCCTAAGTTTCCAGGAGACACAAAATCATTGTTTACTGGTGAATAATAGTATCAATTGGATGTTGAGAATGTGCATACCTTTCTTTCTTTGGAAACGTTAGTATTTTTCATAGCATTTGGAATTCGTTTTGTAATAAGGTGTGTTAAAAAAAATATAGTGAGATAATATTGCCACAGAATTTGTTGGATAATACTGGATAATATGCCATTTCTTGCCACTTAATTTTGTCAACCTGCTGCATAATTCGGCCTTCCACAGACAAATATTGCAGTAGCCCTGGTTACACCTTTCTTTCCTCCTTTTGAAAACAATTGATGTTGTCATTTTGTATTTCTTAGTTTCTGTTTATAGCAGGGCAACAGCAAGAGAGATGTCTTAAGTCAGGATAAGGTCTGTTTTTAGCTGTGACTTATTCTGTATGTAGCACGTATAATAATAATTATCATCAATTAATATTTTTGTAGATTTTATTATGGTAGATTTCATCACTTAGGGGCTGATTAGTCTGACAGCCATCATATCGGAGACAGGACCACCCGGTAGGGTGTCAGCGGTCACGCCATAGGCATTAGGATGCGACCGCTACCACGGCGGTCGCAATGCCTATGTTTTGCATTGCGGCGGGTGCTGCAATGCAAAAAGGGGACACTGCACATATCCCTGCACTATGTGGCAGGCACCATGCGGTGCCTGCCACATGGTGCAGGGATATGTAGGGGGCAGATCCCATGTCTGAGGGCCAGGTGGAAAGGGGGGCCCGCCACGGGCCCCCAATGTCCCTTTCTGCCAGCCTTTTCATGGTGAGTAAACCGCCATGAAACAGCCGGTAGGGAGGGACATCATAATCCCTACGGCGGTGCCTGGCAGGCCCGCCACCATTGTAGAGATTGTGGCTCCCTCCGACGCACCAACGGGCTCCTTGAGCCCGTCGGATGCGTGGCAGTCAGTCTTTCCGACCGCCATACATCTGACCGCCATCGTAATGTGGCGGACGGTGATTCAGTCACCGATGGCGGTGGGAGCGCCTCCGACAGGCTGTCGGTGGCGTTCCCACCGCCATCCTAATCAGCCTCTAAATTTGATTATTAAGTTGTCTTTCTCCAAGGTATTGTGATTCCTTATTATATATTCTAAAACATGTACAATAAACGTGACAATTGATCAAAAGATATAATGTTCAATACTGCTTTGAAAGCTTTGATATTTACTTGATGCCAAAATATGCCATATGACCTTGATAGAGGAACGTCTTTGGATTCCTGTAGTGATCATTAATCTAGACAAAGTTGGTCAGAAAATCTTTTCCGTTGTTGTCCGTCATTCTCAGTTCCATGTGATTTCTACCTTGATGTAAACAGATTGCAGGGAAATTTGTGGAGCTTTCTCGATTTGAAGGTAAGACTCATAGGGGAATAAGATTGCAAAATTAGCCTCATACACATTTTGAAACTGGGTTTGTTAAATAATTTCTGTATCTACCCATCCTCAAAAAAACTGGTGTAAGAAATTGATTTGCTGGTTGACTGGGTGGTAGGTCCTGGTCAAGCAGCAACCACAATCCTTGTTAGGGTAAGGCACAACCAAACCCCAAATTAACCTGTGCTGATAACCTTGATAGTGTGGCACAGAACATTCAGGCTTAACTTAGAGGCAATGTGTAAAGTATTTGTGCAACACTTCAAACAGTAACACAATAACAACACACCACAAAAGGAGCCAATATGGAGATATCTGGTCGCACCAGACAGGGCCAAAGTCACAAGTTCAGGCCGACCAAGATGGAGCGCGGGCCAGCTACAGGGACCCAGTAAGGCTCACTGAACAGAGTACCTTAAATCCATGTTTCAGAGCGTTGCATGGATCCGTGTCAAAGATGAGCTGCACGCCGAAGTGATGCATTGGTTCTGAGATGCGGTGAAGCTGCGGTGCGAGGTCCTGTTGCTTCGTTGTTGAGGGTATCGTCAACGGGGCTTACGATGATAATTAGGCATCGGGGATGTGACATGCCGTCAACGAGAGATGCGAGGACCTGGGCTGTGGATGCATCGCTCCATCGGGGCAATGCTTCGGTTCCAAAGATTTGCGGGTGTTTTGCAATGGGTCCACTCCACTCAGCAGCGATGATGCGTCTGCTCTGCTCGGGGGTGCGCTGCTCACCCAAGGAGATACGTCGGTTCTGCTCAGGCATGCGTTGCTCAGCAGAGAAGATGCAGCAGTTCCACTGGCAAGCACCTGAGGCCCACTTTCAAGGGTCCAGGACTGGGGTGGCACCACTTGGCAGGGTAGACTCACAGATGGCAAAGTCCAGGTGCAGAAGGTTGGAAGCCTGTTATGTCCCTGAGGCTTCAGATCAGGAGGCCAGCCAACTAGGACTTGGAGTCATTTTGGGTTCTGGGTTGAAGAGGAGCAGGTCCAGTCCTTCTCACCCATGCAAGAGGCCAGCAGGCAGCAGATCAGCAAGTAAAACAGGAGTCCAGCAGAGTGCCTTCCAGCAGAGTGGAAGCCCTTCAACAGTACAGCAGTCCTTCTTCCTGGCAGAGTATCCACAGGCCCAGAAGTGTACTGAAGTGGTGGTGTCTGAGGTCCCTCTTTTATACACAGTTGTGCCTTTGAGGTGGGGGGATGCTTCTAGAGGCATGCCTTTGTAGTGCACAGATGCCCTGTGTTCTGTGCCTTGCTACAGACTAACTACAGGGGTTATGCAGCCCTTTGTGCGGATATAGGACACAGCCTATTGAGGTGTTAGTGAGGCTGGGCCCAACTCCCCCCTCCCATCCTGCCAGTGATGACTCATTCAGTCACACCTAAGCTTCCGTTGTGTGTGGCTGTGTAGGACAAATACACAAAGCCCAACAGCCAACTACACCCAGATGTGACCAGAGGCAGGCTGCAGGCACAAAATGGCTAAGGCAACAAAATATGAAATTTCCTAAAAGTGGCATTTTCAGAGTTGTAACTTAAAAAATCGGACTTCGCCATAACTTAGGATTTTCAATTAGGATTCCAGTAACACCAAACTTGATCCAATCATATCTTGCCATTTGGAAATTACACTTACAAAATGTAATAATGTAATTCCAATGTTATCCTATGGGTGATATAGGTCTTGCAGTAGTGAAAAAAGAATGTAAGAGTTTTTCACTACCAGGACATGTAAAACTTAAAAGTGCATGTGCTGCTTTTTAAATACATTGCACCCTGCCCTCTAGACTTTCCAGAGCCTACCCTAGGGTTGAGTTATATGTATTAAAAAGGAAGGTTTGGGCCTTGTAAAAGGTTTATTTTGCCAGGTTGAAATGGCAGTTTAAACTGCACACCCAGGCTCTGCAATGGCAGGTCTGAGACATGTTTAAAGGGCTTCTTAAGTGGGTGGCACAATCAGTGCTGCAGGCCCAATAGCAGCATTTATTTGATAGGTTCTAGGCATATGTAGTGCACTTTACTAGGGACTGACAAGTAAATTAAATATGCCAATTGGGTATAAGCCATTTTTACATGTTTTAAGGAGAGATCACATATACTTTAGCACTGGTTAGCACGAGTAAAGTGCTCAGTCCTAAGGTCAGCAAAAACCAGGTCAGAAAAAATGAACGAGGAAGACAAAAGGTTGGGTGGAAGAACACCCCAAGGTAACAGGTCTAACATCTGGAAAATACTACAAGGCACTCATTTGTACAATGCCCACAAGTTACAAAGGTATGTGGCATGTACATTCAAAATGCACGTTATGTACACAAAGATTCTGATGGATTGGCAAACGTGGGCATCCCAACAGAGTGTTCGAGGAATGGGAAAGGAAAAAGTTAAGCAGATTTGGTACCCCCACGAAATGTTAACTTTTAGGTTGTCTGCAAAAACCTAGCACTTTTAGGTTGTCTGCAAACACTTAGGCATTCACTTCCCAATCTATCTCAGGACTTATATTATAACCTAAATTATACAGAAAAATTGATTTAGCATACATGGTGTAGAAGGGGAAGGTGCATCAACAGGACATTTGTTTTCAGTATGTATTTAAAAATAGTTTCTTTCCATAAAAAAACAGCTGATATAAAAGAACTGTCAATGTCCAGGTTTTTCAAACTCTACGCATGTTGCATACGTTACACATGAAGGAAGAATCTGGAATACATTTCTTCTTTGCTGTAATGCTTACATTTTCTGCAAACTTTCTACTTGTATATTAACCGTAGTGTGGCGCAATGGCCACTTTCCTTGTGCAATCAAGAAGAGAACTCTACAGGCCTTGGGCATCCAGCCCTTGACAGATTGCAACACCAGCAACGTTTTAGGTTTTCTCATGCCATGGACCTTCTCAGGACCAGGTGCAAGGGTTACAACAACTTTGCTTTGAAAATTCAACCTTAAAACAGACCTTAGCATTGAGGTCTACTAATTTCTCATTACCCACTTCAAGCGTCCTACATTTTACACAGGTTTCACTGAAGTTAAATTAATTTTTGGATTCTCTTATAGTGCATTTTGCTTTCTGCACTGCACAGTTTATTCATGACTGAGCAAGGGTGGGATAGTCTGTTATTTGTCTTTTTGGTCCTAACTTAGTGTGAGCTACTCCTTTAGTGATGACTTTAAAGCCTTCTTTGGATAACTACCCTACCTTTAAACTTCTGTCTAAGAACGTGTTTGAGCACCCAGATTTGGGGAATTATGTGATATCCAGTGAGGTGGAATTTATGTATTAACTTAAGTTACTTATTTTTGCCAATTAGCATCAGATACTGTTTGGATTGAAAGACAGCAAAATGGTGCTATTTCATTGAGGATTGAAAGAAGAGGTTAAGAAAGAGTTTATTTGGTTTCTTCATCCTACTTAATTTGCTGAATTGGTTGACTTAGTCATGTAAATAGAATACAGGCTCCAGGAAAGAAAGAGGTCTTGAGTGGGCCTTTTAAAACTGAAACCAACTCTCATGAAGAACAGAAATGGCCAAGGGTCCTTTGACAGTGGCGAAAAAGGAATGTCAACAAAAGGCAGATCTGTCCCTATATTGTAGAGATTTCCTATTGCTTTTCCTGTTCATTTTCAATAGAACTTGAGTACATTGTAAGCAATGGAGAAAGAAAAGAGAGGAGTTATGTGTTGGCTAACCTATATTGGATCTTCCATGAGTGGTTTAGATAACCATTTCTTTGTCTCGTCTATCATTTTGAAAATTGAACAATGAAAAGCTATTAATATTAAAGCACTGTTGGTTCGTGGTGCATGTGGAATATTTATGAGTCATGATTGGGCTCTTAAAAACAATATTCCAAAAGAACTAACACAGCCCCTGATGTAGTTGAAACTGTTGATGGTTAGCCATTAGCGTTAGGTCCAGTAAGGCAGACATTCCTACCATTAAGGGTTTATTTTGTAAATCATATGAAAGTACTTTCTTTTTATATCATACTCTCATCTAATTATGCTATGAATTTCAGAATTCCTAAGCTGAAGAGGTACACAATTCGGCTATCACAACAATTTCATTACCATCACAGGTCTGTCACAATCAGCGTTATGCTTAAGAAAGTCATTGGTAACCATCTGAAGAGATAAAAGATTCCAGGTAAAATGTATTTGTGATTAATCTTTCTTCTCTGCCACCTCAGTACAATGATTTTTTCAGTATTCCCTAAGCCTGGTCTTCTTGCTTGCCCCTCATAGGTAATCGAATTGAGCTATATAAATTAACCTAGCTCTATTGTGCCTTTTGGACACATTTGTTCTCTGTTGGAAAAGGAGAAGAAGATATTTAAAGCATATTTACGGAAAAAGTTACAAAATGGACCGATCGTATATTCTTCCTCTCTGGCTGGGACATTTCTGTGATTTGTTCTGAAGAAATATCTAGATCTTAAAATGTGTACTGACTCTAGAAGTTTAATTCAAATTAGGATTAAATACTGATGCCTTTTGCCTCTCATCAAGTACATTTTCGAATCTATACAAGTAACACAAGTATTTACATCCGTGAGGTGCCTATCATCTGCTAAATATAATGATGGTGATGAGTGAAAATGATTTTTGACTTAGTCCTTGAAAGAGAGCTACTAGCCATGGAGGAGGCTTGTACTTAATGAGGACATCTTCTGCTAGGCATCTGTAAACCATTTGAAAATTGAGCTGATGATTGGATTTAGAAGTGTTTATGAAATCTTCAGTGTAGGAAATTTCAGAGAGCCATATGGTTCTTTTTCTATCTATTGTACGATTTCATCGTTAGGTATAATCCTAGTTTAAAAAACGTTTGGCTGATTCATTTTGTCATCATTATCCAGAGTCTTAAATTGTATATGATCAACCTATAATCATCTCTCATTGTGTGGTTGTTATTGTTCAGTCCTTAGAAAGGGTTAAAACGGTCAAGAACAAACAGATGCAAAGGAGTTTGAGGATTGTCATCTTAAGACACATCTTGTACTACAAAATAAGCTTCTTTTCAATGAAGAAGCTTTTTTATTTCGACTGAAGAATAATATCCGAGGTGTTGTGTATGTGTCATGGTTCGGGCATTTCTAATCTACCATTTTGATGTTCAGGAATATGTTTTTTCTTGTTCTCTTTGTATTCAAACACATTATCACATTCCAAACATTTGGCCATTTTGCAGGCTTTATCAGTGGCTCCTGAAGGTTAGTGTTTCTTGACAGACATATTCCGTCCTCCTGATTCATATCATACCATTATTTCTGACAGAGATATTTAATAGGACCAGGTGGAATTATTCATTCTGCTCGCAGAATTGGAGGAATTTAGTGACTCTGCGTTACTCTTTTAACATGAAATTCTGGCACAATTTAGCCAATCCCAGCATGGCAGAAGTTTATTTTCCTTTTCGAGCAATGCGATGACAACGGGACTAATGTGAGGCTACAGCAAGTGAGCTGGTGCATGAGATTTGGTGTCCCTAGCATGATTTCCAGTCGCTAGGAAGCCTTAAGGTGTGATTGCCTAATGCGAACGCTTGTGGTCAGAGTGCTGTATCTCAAGTAGAATTTCTACTTGCGAAGCAGCAAAATCAACTTGAGATACTTTTTCAAATACGTATTCTACCCGAATGGATGGTTCAGGTAGTTTATTTAGCACATAACTTATTTTTGTTTTTCTTTTTTTTCAACAAAAAGGAAGTGCCACAGCGACTCCAGCTTCCTCTTTGTGTCTAGAAGGCTTTTCCCACTGTTTTGTCCATTCCTTGGTCACTTTTCATTTGTATTTTGAGGAGAAAGAATCACTCTCTTCTTTGGCTGCAATACCTGCTGCACATAACATTGGATTTTAAGGGTTTTTTTGTGAGAAATTAAGTAAGTTAGAAAACTTATGGATAAGTTTGTTGTTTGATTGAAGGCATGCACCAGGATTATTTTTACCTGTTTTGTTTTTTCTTGAATTTTTAAATTTGATTGTGGGTGGCCTAGAGTTGCAAGAGGGGCCTATTTTATATTCACTTTTTTCTAAGGGAAAACATTTGCACATTTTTCGGAGGGTTAGGGCCAGGTTTTAACGTACTTTTTCTCCATTTTCTTGTATGTTGTTTTTGAATTTTGCACTATTATTTTTCTCATTTCACTGTTTGGGGCCTGAATCCTGTTTAATGCAAAAATGTATCTTTTATAACATTAAATAGATACTCAATACATAAAAATATACTAAATTCAATAATGTATACACGTATCCTAGAATCTCATCTAAGCAAATATTTTAAAACATTATATACAGTCTATAAAGTATTTCATCACTTTAAAATATAGCCCTCTATAGTTTTCTAAGGACAATGTTAGTTCTTTTCTATATTTGAACAATTTTAAAATACCATGATTCACACAAAGAAAAACAATTCATTACTAGTATTCCCGTAATAATACAAAACAAACAATATCACGAGTTATCAATCCAAAACAAAGAATGAATATCACAGGTTGTCGACGCGGCATTTCAGTGGTATGCAGATGGTAGAAGGACAAAGTATTTAAAACCTATAAAATTGTCTTTGAACCACAGTGGACTTTTGCTTACTTTTCACATGCAGTTTAATTCACATCACTTATATCTTTATAAAGATAGTTTCTGTAATGCTGTTTTTAAATGATCACCCTGGAGTTCTAAGCGGTAAAACCCTTTTTTTGGTTCTTTCTCTGCACCACTTATCGTCGGGAAGATATTTCAGGTCTCACTAGTTGTATTCACAAAGGGCCAATTCCATTACTTTTTCATTAGTATTCTTTGCAATGGTGAGCCCTTCTGCCAATTCTTACTTCTCTCTCTTACGACAGTCTGCAGGGAGCTTTCTTTACTTCCACCCTCGTGCAGTCCGGTTGAACTGATTGATTTTGATGACTGAAGACCCCATTTTTCCCCTGCACCCCTGCATACCGTAGGCATCTCATAGACCTTAGATGCACGTAAAGTAGCCTTTTCAATGTGTATGTTATTTAAATATTATGTTTATATTTATGCATGGTTTGGAATGAATACACTATTGTTAATTATTTGTGAGGACCTGACTAAATTATATTGTCCGTCGATTCAAACTGCAAATGCCACATTTAAATGCATTTTTTTGTTTGCTTTTAGGTGCACAAGAGACATCACACACAGTACTGCCAGACAGAAGGACGGCAGTGACACACCACCTGAGTCCTCCTCTGCTTCAACTTGTGCAGCTAAGAGGCAACTGCCAGAGTTAAGAAAGAACCTGAAGATGGCCCCAAAGATGAGTGTTGCCGCAAAGAAAGTGGCCAGTGAGGAGGAGAAGAAGAAGGAGATTGTTACCACTGGTGTGCTGCCCTCCACCTTTTTCAGGACATTTGGTGTAGCTGGCGCACCCTCCTTTGAGCAGTAAAAGGCTGCATCCTGTATCAACGCCACCACCCCAACCTAAGGCTAAGCCAAAGCCCATGTCTCTCTGCAATGCAACTACTGCAGTCATGGTGACAAGCAGTGAGTCTGAGCTGGATTTGTTTCCGCCGCAAAGTACCCAATCATCGCAGGAAAGTGGACAATGGGAGCCACAGCCTGCAACAGTTCTTCCTAGAGTAGGAGCAGAAGAGGAGGATGAGCTTCCTACTAAGCAAGATGTTGCTCTTCAGCCATTGGTTTCACAATCTCCAGCAAGAAAAAGAAAGGGTACTCCATCATCTTCTCCAAGCCCCCCTTCTGATGATCTGGACATGGATTTGGTCGCAGCAGAGCCCAAACCAGCTCTGAGAGACAAGGGAAAAGGAAAGTTCCTGAAAGCCTTAGAAGTATGGAAAGTGTCAGTGATGACGGCGAGCCAGTGATTGCCATTGTCAGTATGGAGGATGGCTCAGATGACATCAAGATGACCCCTCCTATTCAACCTGCTGAAAGGGATGTGGTTCCACCACCACCACCACTGGCTTCTATATTTGTAAGACCCTCGTCAAGACCTGCATCCACCACTGCCACAGCTGAAGTATGCCCTACAGAGAGGCAAACAACGCAGCCACCTACCTTCAGTGCTTTAGGCATTGGCAATGGTACACTAAAAAGTTATCCTTCCCAGTTTGGGAATTCTTTACGATTAGCAAGCAGGAAAATAACATTGCAATATGCTCCATTGCCATGCAGGTGTTCGTCAAGGTAAGCCAGTTTTGCATTAAGGTACTGGAAGCCAAACATCCCATCTGAAAAAACATCACACAATTCAGTGGGAGGAGAACCTTAAAAAGTTAGGTGCTGGTGGTGATGAGAGAGGGAACGCAGCTCACTTCACAGTGATAGAAGAAGAAGGTGGTCAGAAGGAAGAAGATGACTGCATTATACAAAGCAGCCCTGTCCCCTGTAGTGTGCCAGCATCACCCACATAAGCATCCTCCGAATGGCACAAGACTCAGATGCAGACACTGCTGCATACATTGATTCCTGTAAGACGCACATCGAGTTTACCACCTCCTGGTTCTCTCCGGAAGTCGCCTGTGTCAGTGGCACCACAAAAGAAAACAATTGAAGCTACTATTATGGGCATGTTTAGGCAGGAGGGACTCTAAGAGGCAACCATCCAATGGCATGTTTGTACAATGGGAAGCTGGCTAAAATGTTAGCGCTGGACAGCCTCCCTTTTTCTTTTGCTGAAGGAGTGGGATTTTCAGAATTTGTGGTGACCATGTGCCCAAAATTGAAGGTTCCAAGCTGGACCTACTTTGCCAGAGTTGCTGTTCCAGCACTCCATCATGATGTGCTGCAATTGGTTGGCCAAGCCATGCAGAAGACTGCCTTTCAGACTATCCACTTGATGACAGACATGCGGACCAGTTGTCAAGCAACCGATTACATGTGTATTACTGCACACTGGATCTCTTTTGTGGGGTTATGCAACAGCTATCTGCAGGTCTCAGCACTGAAGAAAGTTTTAAGGTAATTCACCAGCATGCACCAGGAAGTGTTGTTCACCATTAAGAAATCTTGGAAGAATTTAACAGCAAAGTGTTTGAATGGCTTCGAACCAGAATTCTTAGAATTGGATTTGTTGCCATGGACAATGGCAGTAATATAATCAAGGCCATGGCAGTTGGTGGATATTTAAGGGTCCTGTGTTTGGTACATTGCATCAACCTAATTGTGAAGGACTTTGTCAAAAAAGAAGACATAGTTAGCAACATACTGACCACCTGCTAAAGAATCTGCACTCATTTTAGTCATTCTTTTAAAGCCCGGAACCAGTTGAGGATCTTTAGGTGCGCTAATAGAGTACCGGTTACAGCCCTCATACAGGAGGTTCCAACACATTAAAACTTGACCTACTACATGCTGCAAAGTGTGTTTGAGCAGTACAGACCGATCACCGACTATGCCCTTCAAAGAGGAGGCGATGCAACTGGGAAAAGCATAACAATCGAGGTGGACAAAAGGAGACTTGTCAAGTGCCTGACACAAATGTATGGAATGGATCAGTGTGCACACAAGAAGCCTCCATTTGCTTAAAGTACATGAAAACAATGCCTCCCAGCCCTATCCATCTTTTTTCATTCCCTAGCTGGGCTTCCAATGCCCTTGTCTATCGCATAAGATACAAAAGACAAATATGCACTGCACTTGGGACAGCTAACTATTGCACCAATGAGTGATATATTGAGTGATTTATGATTCATGTGGTGGCAAGGAGGCTATTGTAACTAAGTTTTAAGCTTGTAATATTTGGGGCCTGGGGGATGATTCTGCCTAAATGCTTGCCTTTCTTTAACATTTCACTATAATTACTTACATGGTCCTTTTGTGTACTTCTTAATTTTTTTGAGGTTCTTCCGAGACCAGTCAGTTTAGTTAACAAAACTACACAAAATGCTCAAATTCTTTTGCTTTACATGCTCATCAACACTACAGGTCTACCTCATTTGGGTCAAACTCGGGACAGGAATCACGCCTGGTCTAGTAACAGCCAGAAGAAGGAAGTTAGGAGCAATGCCTATCTACTTCAATGGGAAACAACCTGACTCAAAGAGGCCTACCCCTGTGAACCGGAGAGAGGTGTGCTGATTAGGAAAATGCAGAGTAGTGGCTCAATGTCAAACTCTAATTAAGTGGTTGTGATCTGGAGAGGGCTGTCACTGGACACGTCACATGATGGACACACACAGGTAAATGGTATTGACTTTTGTAGGCTTGATCAGTCATACACATGCAGCTACTTGTCTGGGATTGGTGGAGAGATTGTTGTCACTTCTCAGTTAATCACACATGACGTTATCAGCCTGTGGTCTGCCCTCTTGATGCACATCAAGCATAAAGGTTACCTGTCCTTGTCTCCACAATATTGGCATTTACTTTTATGCGTTGCATAGGCCTAAAACTATAAAACACTCCTGCTTGGACTTGTTCAGCCCTGCATCCAAGACAGACATTTGGAGAAGCAGAATGCAGGTGCACTGTCTATTTTGGCATTTTTTTATACAGTATGGTTTTTCTTTACTTAACTATAACACTTTTAGAACTGTGTGGTACCTCCCTGTAGTGTCATGTGAGTGAGCAATGATGGGACCATTTTGGCTCCTGATGTCACTGGCCATGTCATGAGTGTTCTAAGAACTTTATGTGGTTATTCCTAACTTACATTCCGTGATTACTAATCAAGACAAATTATTAAAATGATACAAACCCATGCCATTTCTCGGAAAAAACCCTCACAAATTGCACATATTGTGCTATACTTAAGTGGTATTTGATAGGAATATTTGATTCTTTATTTTATTCAGACTGGCATGTCCTTGGGAAAACGTTAAAATGTGTTACCCACAAACTTATAATTCATACAAAATCATGCCTCATTGATAACAATATCTCAGAGTCTCATTGGATCACACATTCCCCAGTTGTATTGAACTTTAACGTGAGCACTATTGAAATTCACTTACTCATGGATTGTAACAGCAGATACAACATCTTATAAAAATTAATATAGCTCCTCTTTGGCGTTTAAACTGTTCTGAGAGTCCAGTTGTCTTAAAATACACTCCCGATTGCCCCCCCTGGGGTGCCTCAGGACTGCATCAATCACATAGTATGATAGGCACCTACTGTCATTCATGTGAAAATTATTTACATGTCGGGCCACTGGATATGACCACTCTTTGTTCTTCACTGCCCTCAGGTGCTGAAGGATTCGCTTGTGCACCTGTAAGATCGTGCTGCCCACATACTGCAGCTCACAGTCACATGGCAGTACATATGCTGTGAATTCCATCGTACAATTGAATGAGCCTCTGATCTTTGTTGGTTTGTTTGTGAAAGGTGTGCAATACTCAACTTTGTTGACCCCATAGGCACATACCTTGCACTTGTGACATTTGTGGATACCATTGGCCTGCTGGAGCCAATTGCATTGTTTGGTGACTTCTGGACTACTTCTTCCCAAAGCGTCCCCCATGGAGAATGCTCTCCGGATTGTGAAAAGGGGGGATTTAGGAATAGTGGATCCTAAGATGGAAACCCCTCTAACTATATGCCAATACTTCCTCAAGATACCTCTAATTTGGTTTTCTTGTTTGCTATACGTCGTTATCAATCTGATGACAGATTTGTCATCCTTCTGTTGCCTGCTGGGAAAGAGCAGAGATTCCCATCTCTTTGTCTCAACTTTCGCTGCAGTTCTGTCAAGGGATTCTTTTGTGTAGCCTCGCTGCCCACCATTTCATGTAAATGTAAAAATGTAAATCCAGTATTTGTAAAGCGCGAACAGCTACCCGAAGGCATCCCGGCGCTGGGGGCCATCGGGAAGATTAAGCAAGCTATTGCCCAGAGTCACATGGTGCTGGGCTGACCTGCCGCCGGTGCTGGGGATCGAACCGTGAGCCCCAGATTCCAGCGTCAGTCGCCCTGGCCGCGGCGCCACACCTCATCCCTGCCTACGTTCCGAATTCTCAATCAAATAATCAATCAATCAATCAGGGTTTTGTTATGCGCAACTACTCACCAAAAGGGTCTCAAGGTGCTGTGGGGGGATGGAGGGCACAGCTCCTGGACGTTCACGGTGATTCGTGTAAGAGCCAGGTCTTGAGGTCCTTCAGGAACTCGGAGAGCGTAGGTGTCTGGCTGAGGTGGAGAGGTAGGGTGTTCCATGCCTTGGCCGCAAGGAAGGAGAAGGAACGGCCTCCTGTTCTGGTCTTCTTGATGCACGGCACCATCGCAAGGGAGAGCTGGGCTGAGCGGAGGGATCTTTGGGGTGCGTGGAACGAGAGGCGGTGGTTCATGTAGGCGGGACCGGTGTTGTGGAGGGCTTTGTAGGCATGGGTGAGAAGCTTGAAGATGATTCTCGTCTTGAAGGGGAGCCAGTGTAGTGCCCGCAGGTGTTTGGTGATGTGGCAGTGGCGCGGTAGGTTGAGGACTAGTCTGGCAGAGGTGTCCTGGACATTCTGGAGTTTGCTGGTGAGGTTCTTGTTGATCCCGGCATAGAGTGCGTTGCCATAGTCCAGTCTGCTGCTGATGAGGACGTGGATGATGTTTTTCCCGTGTTCGAGGGGAATCCAGTTGACGGTCCTTCGTAGGAGACGGAGGGTGCGGAAACAGGATGAGGTGATGGCATTGATTTGGCAGTCCATTTTCAGTTCGGAATCCAGGATTATTACGAGGTTGCGTGCGTGGTCTGTGGGGGGCCACCAGGTGTCATTCCAGGTGTCGGGGTGATGGCCTATGATGAGTACTTTGGTTTTGTCTGCGTTAAGTTGTAGGCAGCTGTTCTTCATCCACCTGGCGACTGCTTCCATTCTTTCTTGAAAGTTGTGTATAGAGATGTTGGGTTCGTTGGATATAAAGAAGATGAGTTGAGTGTTGTCTGCATACAATATGATGTTAAGTCCGTGTGATCTGACGATGGATGCGAGCGGGGCCATGTAGACGTTGAACAGGGTGGGGCTGATGGAGGATCCTTGGGGGACTCCGCAGGTGGTTGGTGTGGGATCCGAGAGGAAGGGAGGGAGTCTGACTCGCTGTGTTCTGCCAGAGAGGAATGAGCGGATCCAGTCGAGGGCTTTGTTCCAGATTCCTACGTCATGGAGTCTGCGGGCTAGGGTGTGGTGTGAAACGGTGTCGAAGGCCGCGGAGATGT
Organism: Calotriton arnoldi; assembly: GCA_963921515.1. Taxonomy (NCBI): domain Eukaryota; kingdom Metazoa; phylum Chordata; class Amphibia; order Caudata; family Salamandridae; genus Calotriton; species Calotriton arnoldi. Next base: position 2,483,181 of record CAWUFW010001273.1, read on the forward strand.
CCAGGAGGATGAGGGCCACAGTCTCGCCTCTGTCGAGGAGGGAGCGGATGTCGTCTGTTGCGGCGATAAGGGCGGTTTTGGTGTTGTGGTACCTCCTGAAGCCTGATTGGGAGGAGTCGAGTGTGTCGTTTTCGTCAATGAAGGAGGCGAGTTGGCTATTGACAGCTTTTTCAATGACTTTCGCCGGGTACGGAAGTAAGGCGATCTGTCTGAAGTTCTTCAGGTCGGTGGGGTCCGCCGAGGGTTTTTTCAGGAGAGGGTTGATCTTGGCGTATTTACAGTTGTCTGGGAAGTAGGCGGTTTTGAAGGAGTGGTTGATAATTCTTTGCAGCTCGGGCGATGATGTCTGTGGCTCTGTGGTAGATGTGGTGGGGGAAGGGGTCCGTGGGGGGCCCCGGAGTGGGTGGTTTTCATAGTCTTTAGGGTGTCTTCGATGCTGAGGGCGGTCCAGCTGTCAAGTGTTGACTGTGTGGTGCAGGAAGCGGTGGGTGTGCCTTCCTCGTGGGGGTTGTCGTCGTCGAAGTTGTCATAGATGGTCTTGATTTTGTGATGGAAGAAGGCGCTGAGTCTGTCGCAGAGGTCCTGGGAGGGTGGGATGTCAGTAGTCTCACTGCTGGGTTGGGTGAACTCTTTGATGATGCCGGGGAGTTCTTTGCAGTTGTGTGCATGTGTGGAGATTCTGTCCTGGAGTGCTTTCTTCCTTGAGTGTCTGATGAGTTTGTGGTGGGTGATGGTGGCTGCTTTGTAGTTGCAGAGGTCTGCTGGGGTTTTGGAGTTTCTACATAGCATTTCGAGGCGTCTGCAGGTTAGTCTGGATTCCTGGAGTTTGGTGGAGAACCAGCTGGCTTTCTTGGCGCATGTGTTGGAGGATTTCTTGAAGGGGGCGATGGTGTTGGCGCAGTTGGTGATCCATTTGTGTAGGGTACGGGCGGCTGTGGTAGGGTCGCCGTCTGTGGGGGTGGGAGCGGAGCCGCTGAGGGAGGTGGTGGCGAGCTGATTGTCGGAGATCTTGTTCAAATTCCTACGCTGGAGCTGGAGTGGGCGTCTGCGTGGGATGTTTGCTTTGAAGGTGAAGTGGACGCAGCGGTGGTCCGTCCATGGGAGTTCGGAGGTGTGGCTGAAGGTGATGGAGTTTCCTGCTGTGAAGATGGGGCCGAGGGTGTGTCCTGCTTAGTGTGTTGGTTCTGGTACGATCTGTTTGAGTCCGATGATGTGGAGGTTGTCCAGGAGGGAGGTGGAGTTGGGGGTCTTGGCGGTTGTCGAGGTGGAAGTTGAGGTCTCCCAGCAAGGTGTGGTCGGTGGAGGTGATGGTATGCGGGGTGATGATGTCAGCGATAGAATCGGAGAAAGGTGCGTGGGGTCTGGGGGGTCTGTAGATGAGGGTGCCTCGGAGGGTGGTGGACGGGGTGGCCTGTGTTCCATTAGGTGTTCCATTAGGTCTGTGGGCCTGTCGGTGTAGGTGCTCAGACATGATTTTGTATCCTTCGAGGATGGTGATCGCGATGTCTGGTCCGAGGTGGCGTTCGTCCAGGTTTCGGTAAGGAAGGTGATGTCAGGAGTGGTGCTGTCCGGGAGGTCCGAGATGTCCGTGGTGTGTTTGTAGAGGGAGCGGACGTTGAGGAGGATGCATTGCAGGGTTTGTGGTGTGATGGAGTTGATGCTGGATGGTGGAGGTGGGTCCTGGGTCTTGGTGAAGTTGAAGGAGTGGCAGCAGTTTTGGCAGGTGAAAGGTCTGTGGGTGTCGAGAGGCAAGGAGAGCTTGCAGTTGTTATTCTTGCCGACGTTGAGTGCATAGAGAGCCGAGGAGATGTATTGTTGGGAGGTCGGAGGACCAGGGTTCCTGGCTCTGGTCATGGTCAGGTCGTGGATGGGCACAGACGGGCTTGCCTTTGGTGTACCTTCAGCACGCCAGTGGTGTGCCTGTTGCGCGCGGCCACCATTAAGTAGGGGTAGGGAGGGGGCGGGAATAGCAGGGAGGTGGGAGGGGCTGCGGGGGCAGCAGCGGCGAGAAAGCAGGAAAAAAGGCAGGAAGAAAAAGGCACAGAGAAAGAGATGGATGAATAGAGGAGAATAACAAGAAAAGAAGACAAAACACAGCTAAAATAAACTAGGGCAGAAAAGAAGGCAAAAACACAAATAAAATGAAAAGATGAAAGAAGGCAAAAGCACAGTGGAAAGAGAAGTGAAGGAAGGCAAAAACGGGGCGAGAAGCCAAAAAGACAGAATGAGAGTCCGGGGGACTCGAATCGTGCTCTGCTGCGCGAGAGGCAAGAGCACTAGCGATCTGGGCTGAGGCGGAGCTGCGTGCTGGGAGATTCCCATTGTTAAAATGCCCGTTCCACAAACTCAGAAAGATGTGCGCGCTTTTATAGGTATCACTTCCTATTGCCGGCAGTGGATACCTAGCTACTCGCTATTAATCAAACCCCTGCTTGCTCTAACACTAAAAGATGTGTATGAGCCCCTGCCGTGGATGCCTGAATGTCAGCAGTCTTTTGAGCAATTGAAAACTGCGCTTTGTTTGGCTCCAGTACTCTGCATCCCAGACTATACAAAACCGTTTGTGTTGTACGTCCATGAGATGGCCGGTTGAGCACTTTCTGTTTTAACACAAAAATTTGGAGATAAGCAACGGCTGTGTGCTTTTTTCTCTGCTGTTCTTGACCCTGTCGCAAGAGCCCTCCTGAGTTGTCTAAGAGCGGTCGCGGCTGTGGCTGTCTCGATAAGGCAATTGGCTGGACTCATACTTGATACTGATCTCACAGTCATGGTACCCCATGCTGTGGATACACTTTTGAATAAGACAAAGATACAGCACCTCACCAGCGCACGTCTGACAGGCTATGAATTAACATTGTTCGCAAAACATATTACGATTAAAAGATGTGCCACTCTGAACCCAGCCACGTTACTGCCCCTCCCTTCTGAGAATGATGTGATTGATAAACATGACTGTATCTTCTGGACGGAAGAAGAGACGAAAGGACGGGTAGACTTGACTGATGTTCCCTTATCTGATCCCCAAGGGGAACTATATGTTGATGGCTCTTGTTTTAAACTACCAGATGGCACTACAACTGCTGCGTATGCTGTCACTACGCTGCGTACAGTAGTTGAGACATCATGAGTTCCCTATCAGTCGGCCCAAGCTGCTGAGCTTGTGGCCCTAATCCGAGCTTGCGAATTAAGTGAGGGACTGGTTGTCAATATTTATACTGACAGCAAATATGCCTTCGGAGTCGCGCATAATTTTGGGCGACTCTGGGCTGAGTGAGGGTTTCTTACTTCTCATGGTACCAAAATCCAGCATGGGCATCTCTTAACCGCTTCAACGCGGCCGGAATTTTCCCGCTGTGCGGGCGAATTAATCAGTGGGCGGGATTCGGACGGCCCCCGGCCGTCCTCCGCACACGCCCACCGTGACGTCGGACGGCCAGGGGCCATCCGCAGCATGGAAGGGGATATTGAGGCTTTTGTCTGCTTTGACACTCCCTACGAAATTGGCAACAGTGAAGTGTAGTGCCCACCGGAAAGTTGCTGATGATGTAGGTAGAGGGAATGCTTTTGCAGATCAGACAGCTAAGGAAACAGCCCGGACAAAAATGAGAAGAATGTTTGTAGCAGGTCCTGCTAGGTGGGTGCCTGAGGTTACTATGTTTGAAGACACACTTGAGAATGTGAAGGAGATTCAAAGTGAGGCCACAACAGAAGAGTTAGCAGTGTGGCAAGAAGGGACGGCACAATTGAACGATGAGGGATGTTGGATTGACAAGTCAGGGAAGCAGAGATGGATGTTGCCAGATGCATATGTTCTTCCTGTAGTTTCAATGGCCCATGGCCCAGCCCATATTAGTGCTAAGGGTATTTGCAAATTGTTAGATCCTGTATGGCAGAATGATAACATTCCAAAGACTGCTGCGCATTTAGTGAAGTACTGCATGGTGTGTATGATGCACAATCCAGGGAAAGGAACTCCTACCCCACCCGGTAATTTTGCACCACCCACTTTCCCTTTTGAGGTCCTTCAGATGGATTACATCGAACTAGATAGGTGCAATAATTTGAAGTATGTTTTAGTGGTTGTTTGTGCTTTCAGTAAATGGGTTGAAGCTTATCCTACTAAAGACAATACAGCTGCTACGACTGCAAAGGTACTCCTGAAGGAGTTCTTTCCTCGTTTTGGCTTGCCCCGTTTGATTTAGAGTGATAACGGAAGTCATTTTAATGCCAAGGTCATTCAGTTAATTTGTGATGGTTTGCACATAAAACAGAAGTTTCATGCTGCAAACCACCCGCAGTCAGCAGGTTTGGTTGAGAAGTACAATGGTACTCTCAAACTGAAATTGGCAAAGATTCAGGAAACCACAGGTTTACAGTGGCCAGATGCTTTACCATTTGCTCTTTTGTCAACAAGAACAGCACATTCTAGGACAGGATTGTCACCGAATGAGGTCGTGTTTGGGCGCCTGGCAAATGTCTGGGGTGTCCTGCGACCTTGTTGGTTTTCTGATATTGAGTACCCTTTTTTAATTGATTACCTGTGACAGTTAACTGAAAATTTGTATTCTATTCACCAACAGGTCCGTGAGTCCCTGCCAGCTACACCAGATGGACCCGGACACGACATTCAGCCTGGGGACTTTGTGTTAATCCGAATCTTCCAGCGGAAGAAGAGTTCGGAGCCGCGCTGGAAGGGACCGGAACAGGTCCTTCTGGCTACACGCACCGCTATCAAGGTCGCCGGCCGAAAGAATTGGGTGCATGGCACTCATTGCAAAAGGGTGCCCCTGCCTTTGCCTTATGACCAATGGATTAAAGACGGAGTAGGGGATACAGAGTGTGAGACGGTGCCTCAGTTTGTCCCCTTCAGTGTGCCAGGCTGACCTGGAGCAAAACGGATGAGGAGAATGATGAAGTGCTGAATGCAGCAGTTCCACCGGAGATACGAGCTATCCAGGAACCCCTTTTCACTGATCCATCTGTGCCTGGAGTCACCAGGTACAATCTGCGACCTCGGTTGCACGAAAGGAGAAGTCAGACTAGATAGGGATGGACTGTGCAAGTTAGGGTGTACTTTGCTGTAGTACCAACGGAGTTAGTTGAGGGTGATGTCAGATCTGTGCACTGCTTGAACATTGGACAGAATAGATCAAACGTACTCCCTTGGAGGGGGGTACATTATCCTGATCGACGTGGGATACATCACGAGCTTAGGACAGAGCAAGCTCCACCGCTGGTGCTCAAGAGTGCCAATGTTTTTGATGAACAATTGGAGCCTGTGCCAGTGAGGCTCTGACGGACACTGGGAACTTGTATACTTCTCTAGCTGGAAATTTGTCCTCTTGTTTTCTTATTCGCTATGCACTCTTTTGGCAGAATGGTTGCTGATGAAGAGCAGCCAGTAATTCCTCTTGTTCATGTACGAAAAGTTTGGTCTACTAAGCAAAAAGTGCTCTGCGCTGTTTTGGTGTTATTGCTGTTGTTGATTTTTGGTGGGGTGTCTTGGGTTTTGAAATGTGATCAGAATGCATCATCCCGTACTGCATATAAGATTGTTTCTCAAGTTCGTACAAAAAGGACAATCCCGACTAATGTATTTCTAGATACACACAAGAAATTTTTTGGTGAAGGTACAGCTTGTTACCCAACTGAATCTGTCACGTTTATGGACTGCATACCCATTGTCACTGGTTAATTATACATATGTTCGTCCACCCCAATTCGAAGAGGTAAAGGGTGAGTTCAGGATGGGACATCCCGGTCCTTGTTTGTATTACAGGAAGCCACGAGGTAAGGGATACCCAGGTTGCAACACTAATATGTATTGCGACAATTTGTATATGGATGAACAGAACATTACCTTAGTAGGCTGGCATTATCAAGATTTGACAGTTACCCGAAAGGCAGGTTATTATCCTGCATGTTGTCCGATAGTAAACAGTACAGACGCTTTTCTATACGTAAATTGTTCTGGAATAATATTGTTCAAAAATACAATGTCTTTAGTGAAAAAGAAGGATCCGAGTACAGTAGGAATGAACACCAGATATGCTCCTGTAGATTATCAAGGTCCACCTTATGCCCACCTAGGATTTTATTTTCTGTCCAATGGTACTTACTCGAATGTTTATAATGGTACAGAGGACGTTGCTTTAGGAATGGTGCTCCCTCTTGGTGTACCCTGCAAGTATAGTAAGCCAAATATAAGATGGGTTAAAAGGCCTTTACCAAGGAATTTTGTGATGGAGTGACAGACCTGGAGGTCAATAATTATAGTAATGGTATCACCTTTGGGTATATTCTTTCCTCCATTATTACCTTTGGTGGTACCGCAATGGCCAGGGGTGAAAGGGCTAGGGAATATTTTGGATGTAAGCTGCAGATACTGTCTAATTCCACAGTAGCGGCTTTGCGTGACATCACCACCCAATTAGAAAGTATGCAAATATATTCTGAGCAAACTAGATATGCAGTTGATTTCATCCTAGCTAAGAGCGGTGGTGTGTGCGCGGTAGTAGGAGACCAGTGTGTAGTCGGGATCACTAATACGGAAAAGAATATTACCCAACATATTTTAGATATTTTGGAGAATGTTAAAGGAATGGAGAGCGGAAATTGGAGTTGGTCCCTCTTTGGTGGATGGGTTGGATTCTAGAAAGGGTGATCAACTTTATTGTGATTTTGATTGCCTGTTGCATCCTGGTGCAGTGTCTCCCTTATGCTGTTCTTACTGCACCGCCCTTCTCGCCCCTAAGAGAATATCAATCCATGATACCAACACAACAATTATGATTCAAAAGGAAGTGAACGATCTTATGCAGATTGATGAAGGTATTTTTGAAACCTCTTCCCTCCTTACTGTTTCTCTCCCTGAAGCTGAAGACATGGAATGTTCCTAAAATCGAGTTACTATGTTGTATTGAATAATATGTTCTCTTTTTGTTATCTTAATATGTTTGCTTAGCGAAAAGGAGGGTCTGTTAGAATAAAAATTATGCTCCTGAATCATTTTTATGTAAGTTAGCATTTGCGGCGCCATTTTGTGTACCGGCGCCATTTTGTATTATGGTCGAAACTAATTCCCTGTCAAATCTCGGAAATGGCCTTCGCTGGGTTATGTTTCTTTGGAGCTGAGTTTTGTTACACTAATGAATGCACTGTTCTTATTAGCGCATACCTTTCCTTAGTTGTAAGCCCTCTCCCACTTGTCTAGTGGCGGGCACAGGCAGGATGACCTTGACTGATAGATAATGTGTGCCCGGCTTCAGAACTGAAACGTACTCCTTTGTAATTTACTGTCCAGCTGCGTCCCTCTGGAAAATTCCATGGTGGGCGTGTTTCCATTGATTCTGAAATGTACATAATGTATCGTTATGCCTGTAGAATTCAGACTCTCTCTGCAGCACTCTTAGCGACTGGGCAGACAGGTCTCCGCTCTGAGCGTACTTTGAATAAACTGTTATTGGTTTGTATTCTCTGACCAACTCTTCATTTCGTAGAAGGCAGAGAGGTGGTCGTGAGTGACCCGAGTGACCCGAATCGGGCCACTTCCTTCAACTGATGTAAATCCAGGGGACGTCACAGGAACTAGTATACAATACATTACCTCTGCTGACTGTAATCAATACAGGCCAGGGACTAGACTTGCACTCCTGCTGGCTGTTCTCATAAAACATCTATTCTATCTGCCTGCAACCAAGATGGGCTAGCGGTTGCTTTTCTACTCATGGCAGCCATTAGAAATACTAAAGGACACTGTTGTGCCACCTCAACACTCTGCAAGGTCTGGCCCCGGCTGTGCAGCAATGGCGATTTTGATGTAGTCTTTTCTACTGAAGTAGTTCAGATCCTCAGGAGTGGTTTAAATCTGGTCTTTCTGTGACGCTAGTACTGTTGGATTGTAAGTGTTAGCCCTCTGCAAAGTAGTGCGCCTAGGAGCTGGAGCAGATCATGTTCCATTCCAGGATGGCCTGCACAGTGGTGCGTCAGCAGCTACTGTATGCGCAGGACGGCAGTGGTGTGGAGCATACAGTGCTGCCAACATGCAGGGGAGGTGGCACTGCAGCCCCACCCTATTTCTGTTTCACCAAAAATAGGGCGGGACTGGACCCCCTGCCCAACAGCTTTGCCCACAGGGGTGCGGGTGCCGCTGCCTGCTTCTGCCCTTTGGGACTGCGACAGTAGGTTAAGGGAACGGAAGGAAAGGAAAGTGAAAAGAAGGGCCGACGAGAAGAGGGGAGGGAACGGAAGGGAAGGGAAGGGAAAACAAAGTACAAAAACATCACAAAAATACACACAGAAAAGTTAATACACACAGGGAAAATCAGAGAGTAATAATTAAAGCAAAGAAAAGATGGGAATGATTAAGATGAGCGATCAGATGTGGTTGATTAGATGAGATAGTTAAACTTCATTTTCTGTACAGGTGGCAAAACTATGGAACTCCAACCAGCCAAGTCACAGAGCATACAAGAACATCTGAAAATAAGGAAGGAAGTTAAGATTGGCTGTTCATTAACTAAAGAGGCAGAATCAGGACCAAAGTGCCATACTTGCACCACAAAGCCAAAGAACTTATGAGATCAGAAAAGAACACTCCTCTCAAGACCGCTCCAAACTAGACACAAGACTGATGTAAATCCAGGGAACGTCACAGGAACTAGTATACAATACATTACCTCTGAAATGAAATTAAATGAAATAGGGATTTATAAAGCGCACGGCTACTCACAAAGAGTGTCCCGGCGCTAATCTCCAAAAACCACCAGACAGAAACCCCAACCTACCTACCATTGTATTATTGTTGGAACAGCCATGTTTTAAGTAGTCTTCTAAAGGACAGCAAGTCCTGAGTCAGTCTAAGATGAAGGGGCAGGTTGTTCCATAGACAGGCCGCTTGAACCTGGAAGGAACGACCTCCAATCCGAGAACGAGTGAATTTGGGAATCACCATCAGGGATTGTCCCGAGGACCTTAAGACACGTTGAGGCTGATAGTGCTGGATCCTACTTCTCAGATAGACCGCACCCGTATCGTAGAAAGCACGATAGGCAAACACCAAAGCCTTAAACTGAATCCTCTTTCTCACCGGGAGCCAGTGTAGTGCTTTCAGGTGAGGCGGCAAATATTCAGGGAGCCCCAGATACAAGATATTTACATAATCCAACCTGGATGTAATTAAGGCTTGCACTACGATCTTCCGGGATTCGACCGGGAGTAGAGGAAGGAAGTTTTTTGCCATTCTAATCAGCCCGATACAGGTACCAGCAACAGTTTGACTGTAATCAATGCAGGCCAGGGACTAGACTTGCACTCCTGCTGGCTGTTCTCATAAAACATCTATTCTATCTGCCTGCAACCAAGATGGGCTAACGGTTGCTTTTCTACTCATGGCAGCCATTAGAAAAACTAAAGGACACTGTAGTGCCACCTCAACACTCTGCAAGGTCTGGTCCTGGCTGTGCAGCGATGGCGATTTTGATTTAGTCTTTTCTACTGAAGTAGTTCAGATCCTCAGGAGCGGTTTAAATCTGGTCTTTCTGTGACGCTAGTGCTGTTGAATGGTAAGTGTTAGCCCTCTGCAAAGTTGTGCATCCTGTTTTCTACTCAGCTCCGGCAGTTTCCGGTGTCCCACGTTTCGACCTTTGTGTGTTTCAGGTGCCATGAGAAGCCTAGTTAGGCCTGATCACTGAGTTTCAAGGATCCTGATGATGGTGGAGGGCCTGACACTATCATATACCATGGTTAAACGTTTCAGGCAGTACCCTGGCACAACACATGAAAACCAACACAGTGGAAGGATAGCACAATTTCTTCCAAGGAACCCTAGGACAAAGAACCCCTACACTATACCAATTTTTTTAAATAATAAAAAGGGACAAAGCTACCAAGAACTAAGAGCAGAACAATCACTAACCCAACACAAACCTAAAGTCTCAAAACCAGCCAAAGAAATGCAAAGTGCAACAATTTGCCAACAACCAAAGCCTATCCTTTGTAGCCTCGATATCTAGAACAATACCCAAAACAAATAAATACAAAATACACCAAAAACAACCCTAACAAAACCTATAAAATAAAACCTTTTATTTATTTATTAATATTTCCTAATCTATTTGCTATAAAATCATTTAACATAATTGAATAGTAAAAGAATACTGCAATAAAAGTTAATAAATAGATTCACAATAAATCTCCACACCAAATTACAAAGTACCATTATAAAATACATAGATTATATAATAATAATAAGAATTATGCTTACGTTTTAGTAGCTGAAGAGATAAAACTCCATAATAATCCACAAGGCAAAAATAAATTCATAATTAAAAATCAAAATCCCCCAAAAAAGCACAAATATCAAAGTGAGAAATGAAATTCCATACTAGCTATAACAGTCCATGGAAACCATTCCAAATCCCAAAAATATTCTACAACTGTAACGCAATTCAAATATTATAAAAACAAATTAATAAAAATCACCAACCTAAACTAACTAGCTTAATCCTATAACAACCCCAGCAGCATTAAAACCCCAAATAGTAATATAAAAAGTAACCTTATCTTAACCGGAGAAAAGGAATAGAGGACCTCATCGATAGAAATCAAGGACCAGCCGAAAATTACAAAGATAGACAAAAAAATAAATAAACATAAAACAGATTTGAATCCCATTGAAAATAGAAAATAAAAATATAATGTTTGTTTATTTTAAGTATACACAAATATTGTAATAAGTAAATGTAAGGAAGTTTAAATATGTAACTGTTTTAAAAATTTGAAAATATATTAAAAAGTCAGATAAAATAATAAAAATCACATATAGAACTTTTTTATTATGTTAAAAATATATCTGAAAGTATAATATATACAATAATTTGTCTGTCTGCAACATAATGTATCAGAAATGTTAAAAAGGTATCTAAAATTATACATATGTAAAAAAGAGAAAATGGAAAATGTTTAACATATATGTTTAGAAAAGTATAAAATAGAGACAATAAATACATGTTTTAAAATGTTTATTTTAATAAAACAGGTATATGCAATAGAATTATGTTTAGAAAAGAATAACAACATGTTTTGAAATAAAAAAACACAAAATGTACAAATAAATTTAAGAAATACTGCACTATATATATTAATAAAATTAATTAACGTAAATGACATACTCATAACCTGCCTTTGCATACTCAGATATGTTGGTATGACAACAAGACTGGCAAAAACGAGAATCACTGAGCACCACAGCATCATTCGGTGCAAATGCAGCACCACCAAGATGAGTGCTCATTTCTTGGCAGCCAACCACACTCCCGATAACCTCAGGTGGACCACTTTGGAAGTGCACAATCATTAAGACAAACAGACCTTGTTTCGCAAGGAACAACAATGGGTCTTCCACCTAGTAACCCATACCAAGGAATTAAATAATTAAATGATGACATCCCCTGAAGCGAACTCAATAAAACCATACATTGGGATTTCAATAGGAGGCTATCACCATACTGAGACTCACCCTTGACCCCCCAGTCTTTCAGTGTATTTATCACCACAATATGAGTGTATTTATTAATGTTCCTTCTAGCTGGTCTATTTGACCTGTCGACCAGCCCCCTTTGTGACACACCTGCTACTTCCAGTTACCAACTTGGCAATAGCATCCCATATACACTTTACCTTCTTAGGGATGTTTATTTCATGACCAAGCATGACACTGACTCAAGTCCTTTATTACATCCTTTTTTACCTTTATTACAAATGTAATAGATTGATTTCTTACACATCATTAACACCTTTTTATTGACCTTAAGGGGGCCTTCCCCCCACTCTAAATGGCACCCTTCCATTTACACCGGGCTGCCTTCACATCTCAGACCCTGTGCGGCGGGTGCACATGCCCTATCCCTAGTCACCGCCCAGCGCACACACCAGACAATGCCCAAAATACATTAGAGGCCCTGCACCTCAGCAAGCTCCGTCTCACGAGCACACCCCTCATTTATGAGCCGATCCATCGCTAGGACCCGACCGATCTCCATGACGATGGAACACATTCCATCAAGGCGGCCACATTACTGCATTTGTTATGAGGGCCAGTCTAGCCATTCCTGCTCCTCCGCTCCTGTTACCAATCTCGAGTACACACCAGGAACCACAACCCAGCCTCATTCTCTACCTCCAGGGTGGCAGAGGAGGGTAGTTCTCAAGTAATTCACTGCGTTGGTCCACGTGAGTACTCTGAATCTGATTCCACAGATGTTACTCTTAATTGTGTCCTTCAATTAACTCCTAACTGGTATCTTCATTTTTTATCTGTCTGTCCCTGCAGCAAAACGCGGTCCTCTGCCCTACCTAAGTGGTATTGTATACTACTCTAATAGGGTAAGATCCCTATTCCTGACTATTATAGATACTCTACCTCTCCTTAGCAATGTGTTTTGTCTTGTATTTAATGTCATGTTGTATTCTTCACGTGTGGTCACTTGCCTGTTTTGTGTGTGTTTTAGTGTGCACATTTCACTTTGGCCGCGACAATGCGCCCTCAGCATGTTTTTAATATGAAGGTATACTATATGAACCTAGGGAGTGTACACCCATCAAGCTAGTGGTGGCACCCCTGAATAGCTGTCTCTCTTTTCTTCTCCTCCACAGTTCGGAATTTTATTGGCCTGTACCATAGCAGGTACAGTTGACACATTTTGATTGGGCACATACCTTCACTCACAATCAGGTGTAGCGTAGACGTCAACAACCTGGTCCTGAAGAAATGTCTATGATCCTGTTGGGGCCATAAGGCACGAAACATGTTGACCCTACGTCACTTATCTTAAAGCTGTCTAGGTACATTTGCTGCTGTGACAGCACCTATGTTTTTACTCCTTTCAAGGAGACCACATTATTAAAGCAGCTACTGGTACCCCTTTGACTATTTCAAATCCCTTACTACACCACCCTACACTTAAATCCTCACTTGCACTGATCATTACGGCGAAAATCAGAATATCTAGAATAAAGAGCCCCTTTCGAGGGGCCTGTTGGGCATTGCAGCGCCAGCACACCAAGGAGCAGCCCAATGATGAAGCATGACACCCACCTGGGTGTGTAAGGGCAATCACTTCTGATCACTCGGATCCCTGGATCCAGTCGATCAGCTCCCCAGTCCCGACCAACAGCTCCACATCCTCTCTCCCTTCTTCCATATTTCCTGGAGGAACAGCATTACCTTTTGCATAATTATGATAATTTTGGAGCGTGGGTGCTGGACCTTATATCAGCTCCTAGTCCCTCCATTGATTTACTGCAGAAATATTGTTGTAAAGAATATCAATTTTTTCAGGTAAGTAATATTGCTGTTAAGAATATCATTGTTGTGAATATCATTTTCAATAATATAGTTGTAAAAAATATAATTTTGAATTATCTTAATGTGTTTTAGTTCATACATTAATTGTATGTGTTATTATTGTTTGCATAATTGTTAATAATATTTTTGAATATAGTTTGCAATTGTAAGTGAATTATAATTTTTATTTAATTGCTAATAGTAATTTATAGTTTTGTTAAGGGTTGCTAGGATTTTAGGGGTATAGGGTGGGAAGTTAATTAAGTAATAATTAATTACCAATTAATTATTATTTAATTAATAATTATTCAATTGATTCTTAATTATGTAAATTGTGTAATAACTTTATATCAGTCATGTTTGAGGTGTGGGCTGTTGGGTTAGTAGGGCTGGGAAGTTAATTACGTAATAACTAATTATCAATTATTTATGTATTAATAATTATTTGATTGATAATTAATTATGAAAATTATGCAATATTGATTTAGTATAGTTATATTTTAGTTGTGGGTTGCTAGGTTTGTAGGATTATAGAGTGGGATGTTAAATAATAATTAATTAATTAATTAATGTCAATTGGTAATTAATTAGTTAAATGATTATCAATTATGTAAATTGTGTTATACTTGTTTACTTTAGCTATATTTTAAGTGTGGGCTGCTAGGTTTGTGGGAGTATAGCGTGGAAAGTTGGAAAAGTAATAAATAAATAACATTTTTTAATTGATAATTAATTACTAAATTGTTTAATAATCATGTAATGTGTTTCCTTGTTTTTTATTTCTTATATATATATTTTTTCAGCTAATCAATATAGTTCATATTAAGACTTTTTTATTTGTTCTAAATGAATAGGGTTATTCAAATATGTAATGCGTTTGAAGTAAAGTACTTTTTGTTGCACAGACTGGATTGGTAATACTAAATTTAACCCCTACGAAGTCCAACATTTTCCCTACTGTTGCACAGACTAGAGTGGGTATAGTAAATGTAATCCCTTCGAAGACCAACGCTTTCCCTACTGTTGCACAGACTAGCGTGGGAATAGTACATTTAATCCCTGCGAAGTACAATGCTATCCCTACTGTTGCAAAGACTGGAGTAGGAATAGTAAATCTTACCCCTCCGAAGTCCAACACTTTCCCTACTGCTGCAGAGACTGGAGTGGAATAGTAAATATTACTTCTCTGAAGTCCCATGCTTTCCCTACTGCTGCACAGACTGGAGTAGAAATAGTAAATCTTACCCCCCGAAGTCCAACGCGTTCCCTACTGTTGCACAGACTGGAGTGGGAATAGTAAATCTTACCCCTCTGAAGTTCAATGCTTTCCCTACTGTTGCACAGACTGGTGTGGGCAATGTACATTTCACCCCTTTGAAGTCCAACGGCTTCACCACTGCTACACAGACGAGAGTGGGAATAGTAAATGTAATCCCTCTGAAGTCTAACGCTTTCCCTACTGTTATACAGACTGGAGTGGGAAAAGTAAATCTTACTCTTCTGAAGTCCAATGCTTTCCCTACTGTTTCACAGACTGGAGTGGGAATAGTATATATTACCCCTTCAAAGTCCAATGCTTTTCCTGCTGTTGCATAGCCTGCAGTGGCAATAATAAATGTAACCCCTCCAAAGTCCAATGCTTTCCCTACTGTTGCACAGACTTGAGTGGAATAGTAAAGCTTACCACTCCTAAGTCCAAAACTTTCCCTTGTGTTAACCTTTTGGTGTAGGAATACTAAATGTAACCCCTGTGAAAGCCTATGCTTTCACTATTGTTGCATAAACTGGAGTGGGAATAGTGTATCTATTATTCCCAGACTTCAATACTTTTCTTAAATTGTTTAAATATGTCTATTATTATTTGTTTATTTTTTAATTTTATATATTTATATGCTTTTGTTTTTTTTTAAATGTTCACAATGTTTTTTGAAAATGTCTTTTTTGTGAATTTATAGTTTTTTATATTTAATTAATTAGGTAAATTATTTAATGTTTTGCAGTTGACTTGCTCATATTTTTATGATATATATATATATATATATGAAACAAAGGTTGCCCTAACCGGTGAGGTGCACTCGCTGGCGGCAAACAGCTGACTGTCACAAGAGGCTATCGGCACATCAAAACCCCTCCATGTAAAGTTGCCGACGCGTTTCGGGCTTGGAACGCCCTTCATCATAGGCAGACATCACAGAGAATGGCAAACAGCTCCAAGGACATCCCCTTTATTATACATGCGATAGACATCAGGTGAGTATTCATCGCTGAGAATTATGGGTCTTGAAGTCCAATATACTCCCCAAGTGGGTCGCCGCCATTCCCTATGAGTAAAAACAAGTTCTTAAAATGAGGCAAAAAGACGCACTCCAAAGGCTCTTGTCTTAAAGCAGCTTCCGCTAGCTCCGCATTGTAGTCACTGTGATCAACTGCGGACCCCTCAGATCTCGGGGTGGTGCTCCTCGTGACCTGGGCCGGCCACAAATATTTGAAACAAAGGTTGCCCTAACCGGTGAGGTGCACTCGCTGGCGGCAAACAGCTGACTGTCACAAGAGGCTATCGGCACATCAAAACCCCTCCATGTAAAGTTGCCGACGCGTTTCGGGCTTGGAACGCCCTTCATCATAGGCAGACATCACAGAGAATGGCAAACAGCTCCAAGGACATCCCCTTTATTATACATGCGATAGACATCAGGTGAGTATTCATCGCTGAGAATTATGGGTCTTGAAGTCCAATATACTCCCCAAGTGGGTCGCCGCCATTCCCTATGAGTAAAAACAAGTTCTTAAAATGAGGCAAAAGACGCACTCCAAAGGCTCTTGTCTTAAAGCAGCTTCCGCTAGCTCCGCATTGTAGTCACTGTGATCAACTGCGGACCCCCTCAGATCTCGGGGTGGTGCTCCTCGTGACCTGGGCCGGCCACAAATATTTGAAACAAAGGTTGCCCTAACCGGTGAGGTGCACTCGCTGGCGGCAAACAGCTGACTGTCACAAGAGGCTATCGGCACATCAAAACCCCTCCATGTAAAGTTGCCGACGCGTTTCGGGCTTGGAACGCCCTTCATCATAGGCAGACATCACAGAGAATGGCAAACAGCTCCAAGGACATCCCCTTTATTATACATGCGATAGACATCAGGTGAGTATTCATCGCTGAGAATTATGGGTCTTGAAGTCCAATATACTCCCCAAGTGGGTCGCCGCCATTCCCTATGAGTAAAAACAAGTTCTTAAAATGAGGCAAAAAGACGCACTCCAAAGGCTCTTGTCTTAAAGCAGCTTCCGCTAGCTCCGCATTGTAGTCACTGTGATCAACTGCGGACCCCTCAGATCTCGGGGTGGTGCTCCTCGTGACCTGGGCCGGCCACAAATATTTGAAACAAAGGTTGCCCTAACCGGTGAGGTGCACTCGCTGGCGGCAAACAGCTGACTGTCACAAGAGGCTATCGGCACATCAAAACCCCTCCATGTAAAGTTGCCGACGCGTTTCGGGCTTGGAACGCCCTTCATCATAGGCAGACATCACAGAGAATGGCAAACAGCTCCAAGGACATCCCCTTTATTATACATGCGATAGACATCAGGTGAGTATTCATCGCTGAGAATTATGGGTCTTGAAGTCCAATATACTCCCCAAGTGGGTCGCCGCCATTCCCTATGAGTAAAAACAAGTTCTTAAATGAGGCAAAAGACGCACTCCAAAGGCTCTTGTCTTAAAGCAGCTTCCGCTAGCTCCGCATTGTAGTCACTGTGATCAACTGCGGACCCCCTCAGATCTCGGGGTGGTGCTCCTCGTGACCTGGGCCGGCCACAAATATTTGAAACAAAGGTTGCCCTAACCGGTGAGGTGCACTCGCTGGCGGCAAACAGCTGACTGTCACAAGAGGCTATCGGCACATCAAAACCCCTCCATGTAAAGTTGCCGACGCGTTTCGGGCTTGGAACGCCCTTCATCATAGGCAGACATCACAGAGAATGGCAAACAGCTCCAAGGACATCCCCTTTATTATACATGCGATAGACATCAGGTGAGTATTCATCGCTGAGAATTATGGGTCTTGAAGTCCAATATACTCCCCAAGTGGGTCGCCGCCATTCCCTATGAGTAAAAACAAGTTCTTAAAATGAGGCAAAAAGACGCACTCCAAAGGCTCTTGTCTTAAAGCAGCTTCCGCTAGCTCCGCATTGTAGTCACTGTGATCAACTGCGGACCCCCTCAGATCTCGGGGTGGTGCTCCTCGTGACCTGGGCCGGCCACAAATATTTGAAACAAAGGTTGCCCTAACCGGTGAGGTGCACTCGCTGGCGGCAAACAGCTGACTGTCACAAGAGGCTATCGGCACATCAAAACCCCTCCATGTAAAGTTGCCGACGCGTTTCGGGCTTGGAACGCCCTTCATCATAGGCAGACATCACAGAGAATGGCAAACAGCTCCAAGGACATCCCCTTTATTATACATGCGATAGACATCAGGTGAGTATTCATCGCTGAGAATTATGGGTCTTGAAGTCCAATATACTCCCCAAGTGGGTCGCCGCCATTCCCTATGAGTAAAAACAAGTTCTTAAAATGAGGCAAAAGACGCACTCCAAAGGCTCTTGTCTTAAAGCAGCTTCCGCTAGCTCCGCATTGTAGTCACTGTGATCAACTGCGGACCCCTCAGATCTCGGGTGGTGCTCCTCGTGACCTGGGCCGGCCACAAATATTTGAAACAAAGGTTGCCCTAACCGGTGAGGTGCACTCGCTGGCGGCAAACAGCTGACTGTCACAAGAGGCTATCGGCACATCAAAACCCCTCCATGTAAAGTTGCCGACGCGTTTCGGGCTTGGAACGACCTTCATCATAGGCAGACATCACAGAGAATGGCAAACAGCTCCAAGGACATCCCCTTTATTATACATGCGATAGACATCAGGTGAGTATTCATCGCTGAGAATTATGGGTCTTGAAGTCCAATATACTCCCCAAGTGGGTCGCCGCCATTCCCTATGAGTAAAAACAAGTTCTTAAAATGAGGCAAAAAGACGCACTCCAAAGGCTCTTGTCTTAAAGCAGCTTCCGCTAGCTCCGCATTGTAGTCACTGTGATCAACTGCGGACCCCCTCAGATCTCGGGGTGGTGCTCCTCGTGACCTGGGCCGGCCACAAATATTTGAAACAAAGGTTGCCCTAACCGGTGAGGTGCACTCGCTGGCGGCAAACAGCTGACTGTCACAAGAGGCTATCGGCACATCAAAACCCCTCCATGTAAAGTTGCCGACGCGTTTCGGGCTTGGAACGCCCTTCATCATAGGCAGACATCACAGAGAATGGCAAACAGCTCCAAGGACATCCCCTTTATTATACATGCGATAGACATCAGGTGAGTATTCATCGCTGAGAATTATGGGTCTTGAAGTCCAATATACTCCCCAAGTGGGTCGCCGCCATTCCCTATGAGTAAAAACAAGTTCTTAAAATGAGGCAAAAGACGCACTCCAAAGGCTCTTGTCTTAAAGCAGCTTCCGCTAGCTCCGCATTGTAGTCACTGTGATCAACTGCGGACCCCTCAGATCTCGGGGTGGTGCTCCTCGTGACCTGGGCCGGCCACAAATATTTGAAACAAAGGTTGCCCTAACCGGTGAGGTGCACTCGCTGGCGGCAAACAGCTGACTGTCACAAGAGGCTATCGGCACATCAAAACCCCTCCATGTAAAGTTGCCGACGCGTTTCGGGCTTGGAACGCCCTTCATCATAGGCAGACATCACAGAGAATGGCAAACAGCTCCAAGGACATCCCCTTTATTATACATGCGATAGACATCAGGTGAGTATTCATCGCTGAGAATTATGGGTCTTGAAGTCCAATATACTCCCCAAGTGGGTCGCCGCCATTCCCTATGAGTAAAAACAAGTTCTTAAAATGAGGCAAAAAGACGCACTCCAAAGGCTCTTGTCTTAAAGCAGCTTCCGCTAGCTCCGCATTGTAGTCACTGTGATCAACTGCGGACCCCCTCAGATCTCGGGGTGGTGCTCCTCGTGACCTGGGCCGGCCACAAATATTTGAAACAAAGGTTGCCCTAACCGGTGAGGTGCACTCGCTGGCGGCAAACAGCTGACTGTCACAAGAGGCTATCGGCACATCAAAACCCCTCCATGTAAAGTTGCCGACGCGTTTCGGGCTTGGAACGCCCTTCATCATAGGCAGACATCACAGAGAATGGCAAACAGCTCCAAGGACATCCCCTTTATTATACATGCGATAGACATCAGGTGAGTATTCATCGCTGAGAATTATGGGTCTTGAAGTCCAATATACTCCCCAAGTGGGTCGCCGCCATTCCCTATGAGTAAAAACAAGTTCTTAAAATGAGGCAAAAAGACGCACTCCAAAGGCTCTTGTCTTAAAGCAGCTTCCGCTAGCTCCGCATTGTAGTCACTGTGATCAACTGCGGACCCCCTCAGATCTCGGGGTGGTGCTCCTCGTGACCTGGGCCGGCCACAAATATTTGAAACAAAGGTTGCCCTAACCGGTGAGGTGCACTCGCTGGCGGCAAACAGCTGACTGTCACAAGAGGCTATCGGCACATCAAAACCCCTCCATGTAAAGTTGCCGACGCGTTTCGGGCTTGGAACGCCCTTCATCATAGGCAGACATCACAGAGAATGGCAAACAGCTCCAAGGACATCCCTTTATTATACATGCGATAGACATCAGGTGAGTATTCATCGCTGAGAATTATGGGTCTTGAAGTCCAATATACTCCCCAAGTGGGTCGCCGCCATTCCCTATGAGTAAAAACAAGTTCTTAAAATGAGGCAAAAAGACGCACTCCAAAGGCTCTTGTCTTAAAGCAGCTTATGATGAAGGGCGTTCCAAGCCCGAAACGCGTCGGCAACTTTACATGGAGGGGTTTTGATGTGCCGATAGCCTCTTGTGACAGTCAGCTGTTTGCCGCCAGCGAGTGCACCTCACCGGTTAGGGCAACCTTTGTTTCAAATATTTGTGGCCGGCTCAGGTCACGAGGAGCACCACCCCGAGATCTGAGGGGGTCCGCAGTTGATCACAGTGACTACAATGCGGAGCTAGCGGAAGCTGCTTTAAGACAAGAGCCTTTGGAGTGCGTCTTTTGCCTCATTTTAAGAACTTGTTTTTACTCATAGGGAATGGCGGCGACCCACTTGGGGAGTATATTGGACTTCAAGACCCATAATTCTCAGCGATGAATACTCACCTGATGTCTATCGCATGTATAATAAAGGGGATGTCCTTGGAGCTGTTTGCCATTCTCTGTGATGTCTGCCTATGATGAAGGGCGTTCCAAGCCCGAAACGCGTCGGCAACTTTACATGGAGGGGTTTTGATGTGCCGATAGCCTCTTGTGACAGTCAGCTGTTTGCCGCCAGCGAGTGCACCTCACCGGTTAGGGCAACCTTTGTTTCAAATATATATATATATATATATATATATATATATATATATATATATATCGCGCTGCTTATCTTCGTTCAATCCCTTCACTCGCGGTCGGGTGCTGCATGCGCGAGAACGGAAATCGCGCTTTAAATGTCAGCTGCAGGGTAATGAAATCACCAGCACTCTCGGAAGCAATAAACCCCAAAGTTTATTGGGTATAAAGTACGCTAAGACGTGTTTCGGCTACCGCCTTTGTCAATAATGGCGGGCGCCGAGAATCGACAGATTTAAGTAATTCTGTTCACGGACATCAACAAAGGACACCGGACATCCTTCTGTCCATCAGTGTGGGCCATCTTACAACATGCAAGTCAACAGGCTCAAACACTATAATGTGGATCATGATTTTGAACCTGATGATTGAAGCCCATACAGGGCGACAAAGTGTTTGAATTTATGAACAGAGGTCACATGAATATGTAATGTAAGGTGTATTTGCCCATTCAGGGCAGTAATGTCAGAGTTGTAATTATTCTAAACGGTGGCCTTATGTTATAAATGTAATAATGTCTGTTTACTTGCATGTTGTAAGATGGCCGACACCGATGTTTAAGAAATACAAAATGTGTTAGAAACTGGCGTAATGATATATTTTGTATTTAATATAATCAAAGGCATTAGAATCTGGAATTAGTATGTATTTATTAAACGTATGCAGGCTACAAGGGAGGATGAATGGATAGATTGATGGATGATGGGAAACAGACAGATTGAAGAAATGATGGGCAGGTAATCATGTTATAAACTAACACGTCATCTGTTAAATCAAGTCTAGTATTTTCATGGTTAATTCAGTTTACAAATCATTAATTACAGCATCTGTAGAGCTTCAAACAGTGGGCCTGAGCTACAATGTCCACTGTTGTCCATTAAAACAGAAAAGGTTCAAATGTGAGCCAGCAAAAGGCATTTTCGCAGAATGGCCCTTGGTCTGAAACTGTCCCCCTCCCCAAAGCCTCTGAGCCGACCCAGAGCCAAGCAGAGCTGGATTGTGTTATTTCACTTTCCCTCGGTCGTTTCTCAACAGAATACGTACCTTTAAAATCGGAGGAAGGAGCACATCAAGGGAGACATGGAGTCCTCCCATTACGCGCTTTTACTCGCAAGTGGGAGGGGGCTTCAAATGGGGGTTGCCCGGCCTGTAACTATACGGATGAAACGGAACTGCACGTGCTATTTTTCTGCCAGGGTTATGGAAAGGCCAGAACACGCTGGCTAATCCAACTTTGCAGAAATTTGGGGTCAAGACGCTGCTCTGAAGTGTACAGGATATTTAAATCGAATACACAAATGCCTATTGTTTACTCTATCTCACGGTTCCTATTCAATATGTGGTACACCCAAAGGGCCATTCTCAAAAGAACGGCCCAGAAGATTGATATTGCAGGAATTGTATGAGTGATCATTATATTGTATTCCTCTGGTCACATTTCGGGTTGTGTGAGGTGCTACATTAATTTTATCAATTGAATTATTGGTCAGCATTGTATTTAATTTTCATACTATCCTTTTAAACTGTGTATATATTATGAATTCACCGTATTTTATTGCTTGTTTTTATTGATGCTTTTATGGCAATTGATTGCCGAAATAAAGTTTTTTTATGGTTATTTCACTTTCCCTCGGTCGTTTCTCAACAGAATACGTACCTTTAAAATCGGAGGAAGGAGCACATCGTGAAATGCCAGAAACGACGATAAAAAGTAAACATCGACATTACGCATTTTATTGTCTCGTTTCTTTCATAGTCTCAAAAATGTATTTTTTATAGGCAGTGTGTGACCAGCTTGTATACAGCATAAATTATGGTTCAGAGGCTGCAGAGAATGGTCCAATTACCCAAGCTAAAATACAACAGGCATCTTGGGAAATTTTAGTGTCTTGTGGTGTTTTGCGCTGTACTGTGAGGCATTCTGCACTGTGTGTACCAGACTCCATTTCACAATGTATGAGGATATGTGCTTTATTGCTGCAGTCATGCTCTGTAATCACTCCAGGGCACTTAACAAAATCAGCCAGAACTAAAGTGTCGCTCATGTCACAATATATGGGGCTTGTATGAATTAACTTCTGCACAGCAGACCCTGCTAGGTGCTAGCAAGATAATATTATTTCGGTTCGCCTCGCAAATAAACAACTACAATATAACAGATTCTCATCAGGTAGAATTTCCAATGCCACCCAAAACTCAGTGTTTTATGTCCTCTTGGGAACTGTCTTAAAAACTGAGCATGCATTTCCACATTCGGCTCGTTCTCTGACACCCATCATTTTGGTATTGGACATTGTAATGTCCCACCTGGCACACACGTTATGTTGTGTTATATTATGGGAATTTGTAGAGTGCAGCTAATCACCCATGAGGGTATCCAGGTGCTGAGTAGGGCAGGCCTGACGGGGGAGGAGGAGACATGCCTGTTATGTCTGGAATAGCCATGTCTTGAGGTTAATTCAGACGTCCATGAGGGAGGGGGAGGTCCTGAGGTGTTTTGGGCGGTCGTTACAGGTCTTGACTGCAAGATATCAGAAGGAGCATCCTCCGCTTCTGGGCTTCTTGATTCGAGGGAGGTGTGCTCTTGCCTGGGATGCCGATCTAAGGTATCTGGCAGGTTGGTAAAAGTTGAGGCGGTGGTTGAGGTAAGCTGGACCGGTGTTGTGGAGAGATTTGTAGGTGTGGGTGAGTAGCTTCAACTTACATCTTTCCTGGACAAAGAGCCAGAGGAGATTGTTGAGGTGTGGAGAGATGTGGTTATTTTGCGGAATGTTCAGGATGAGTCTGGCTGTGACGTTCTGGGTGGTTTGGAGTCGGCCATGGGCTGGTGTTCCGATGTAGAGGATGTTTCCATAATCAAGTCTACTTGCGAGAAGAGACTGGGTGAACGTTCGTCTGGTGTTCAGTGGGATCCACTTCATAAACTTGCGTAGCATTTGCAGGATGTGGAAGTATGATGAGGAGACTGTTGATCTGTCTGCTCATGGAGAGGTTGGTGTCCTGAATGATCCCGAGGTTCTTGGCATGGTCTGCAGAGGTGGCTGAGGGGATTCAAAGCGTTGATGCAAAGCCTTCACAAGGGGTGCAGTGACGCGGTTTACCCCTGGGCCCACTTTATAGACGACCCTGCGCTGTCACTGCTAAGATTACCTATCTATCACAAAAGCTGGCATTGCTTGCTTTTGTGATATAGAGATAATGAGACAGGTTGTGTAAGGTCGACTTTGGCATAACTCTTGAAGGTGTGCTTTCCCAACCACCAGTGACACAGGTGAACTTAGTTCAATGCACCAGCAATGAATGTGAAAAGGCAAGTTATTGTAGCCCCACAAGACACTATTCAATGTTTAATTACTTAGAAATATTCCTTTTGGCTTACTAACAATTCCATAAAGGGATCAGGGGCCTCCTGGAAACAGCAACACACCTTATTTCGTTACTCCCAGTATTACATACACTGCACTAAGAAGAATGAACACTTTTACGTTAAAAGTATTTATTGCTACAAGAATAATCTGTTTCTTAGTACATCCAAAATAACTACACAGGATATTATGAAAACAGCAATAAGACGCGTTATAAATAACGAGAACAAAATGAACATTTCCAGCATTGCTAAAATTTCATTCAAAATGTTATCTAGAACCTAACTTTCTAATGCCTACTTATATGCTCTATACTTTGAGAGCATGAAAGGCAGAGCATCTTTCAATTTAGAGTTTCTTAGGTAGAAGAGATGCACTGCATACCTTGTCGACAGCAAAGGCTGTCCTTATCAGAGCAGGCATGAAGACAGTATTCCCCACAAAAGGCAAACACACACTGTGGTAGCAGTCAGTCGGTCTTCCTCTGGGACTTGACTTTATGAACTTCAGTCTTCAGGCGAAATGTATCATCCTCTAAATTTGAAGTGTGCTGACAGCGGTGAGACCATCTCTGGAAGAATCTCATCCAATAATCTGGGTGAAGGACCTCTCTCTCAAGTGGTCAAGTGGCAGTTCTTATATAATAAATCTTATTAGAAATTCGAATTCCTGACATCATTTTAGGGATGTTTGACACAGATTATGAATATCAAGGTATCCCAGATGTACATATAAGGCAAAAGGATGTCAAATCAGACTACTACTCTGTTTATATGTCTGTATGTGTTCTCATTGACCTTGATATAGTGAGGAGGAGACATTTGGCACAGAAGAATGTCGCCTTATATGGTGTATCTATGTCATTGATCGAAGAACTTGACAATATAACAGTTCCTAGAAAGATAAGGTCTGGCGACATCAGTGTTAAAAGGCAGACATGACAATGATTCTGCATAAATCAGGGAATGTGGCAGCTTCCATTGTTTAAGATAGGAAAGATAGTGATCTCCATGTATTAAGATGGAGTTGGTCCTACATAAGATGGAGTCAGACCTTAGGGACTTCAACATCCAATACCTCTAGGTGGTGCCAAAACTGAAGCAGCCCCGAAATGTGTCCTAAGACATTGTTTCAATTTTGGTTTTGAACCTTGCGCTCCTGCTTCTAGAACACCAGGCCCAACATTACGTTTGTGGCCCAGGCCCAACAAAAGCTTCTGACAGGTAAAAGGGTCAAATAAGTGGCATCTGGCATGTTCGAGCCCCGCATGAGCGAACAGACTTTAGCGTGTAATCTGTTATTGTGCAAGCATGTCGAGCCTGCTACAAGACCTCTCATGCCTGCGACAGCAGACCGCATGATCATATCCATTCAAGTTAATTTTGTATCTACACAATGCAAAACAAATTATCAAGTGATCCCGAACACTCCAGCATAAAGTGCAAGCAAATCAAGCATTCACCGTTGTGTTACATCTTTTTATGAATTTAATCCAATTTAAGTAATTTTCTGTTTCTCAAATCTTAGCCAATATGTTTTATTGTAGTTCAAATTTTCATAACTTCATCAGGGCTTGTGTAAATATATAAAACCAAAATAAAATAATTAATAATACAGCATTTGTTCAATTATCAAAATTATGGCCCATCATCAGTGCTGCAATTTGAAACTACAAAAAGGGGGGGGGAGAGGTTATAATTACAGAGAAACCCATAATGTAAACAGTGCAAAATTGATCTCAACATGCACCAACATCATTGTGTTGTTGTAATAACAAAGCACAAATCAAAAGGCTGTGACAGACCAGAGAATTCATCACCCAGAGTCCAAATTGACAATAGTGACAACAAATGCACACTGAAACACGTAACAACTTACCTGTTACCCTTAACCATTCACCATAGCTGAGGAGTCAATCACCTCGTTGACTGTAAAGCCCAAAAAATTATATCTCAAAGAAATGCAAATTATTCATTGCATCAATCACAAATATAGCATTGTGTACAAATTAAGCACATGCTGAATCAAAAAGTAAGTACCCATGGCAACCATAGAAACGAAGCCTACTAATTATGCGTATGCTCAAAAAGAAAGTAAGTACCCGTGGCCACCAAAAACCAAAGCACACACATCAGTTATGAGACAAATCTCATAAGACATTAGTATATAATTATATACGTACAGGATAGGTTCCCCAGGTATCTGAAATAACAAAATGTACAAACAGCAATATTATGGTAAAATCAATATACTCAATGTAACGTCAGGGCTACCAAATTTACCATTGCAATGGATTTATAACAAATATGCCTCCATAATAAATACCTCAAGTAAAATGTTAATAATATGGAGCCCCACAGTGACCTAGGCTAGTTCTGCCGCTAAGGATAGGAAATTCAAAAGAACTCAAATAAACTAACTCATCGGAAAGCACTCCACCGGCACTCACCGTTTATCCGCCTTATCTCGCACAAGTACATGTAACAGCATTATATTGCAGCACCATCTTAACTAGTCCTAAAAATGAAACAAACAGAAAAATCAAAAAATGTGTTAATGAAGTTCAAGGTGATAACCAAAATATCACACAATAAAATAATGACATAATGATAAGCCACACCAAGTATTCGCTTCAAGTGTCACATTAACAGAAATTAGCAATATGATACATATGAAAATAAATAATCATGGGCTCCAAACTCACCTCATACAGGTAGATAGTGTTTCGTAGCAGCATCATTTTGAAGTGATTTCAAAAGCAAAATCAATATTCAAAGACGGACATAGGCATATCTCACCTCATTCCGAGTCTAAAAGAGGAACAGCTATCTTCAAATATATTATTAAAGCCCAAAGTACTCTTTTTACTGTACTTTTATTACTGTAATGAGGATGCAAGAGAGAGCAACCAGCTTTAAATGTGCCAAGACAATATCACATATATAAAGGTTATAAGGAGCCACAAATTGTGACTTTGACGTCAGTCATCCCACGCAGACAGTAATTATAGCATATTATAATGTTGGTGGCCACTACCCAATCTATGTATATGTTATATATGTACATTTATGCTCCACACAACCGCTCATACGAACATGCAGTGCAACGCTAATTAATTGCCACAGATTATCATTTAATTACCTGGATTTTCTGAGCACATTCCAAACATAACGTAACTTTATTGAAACATAACCTTCACAATACTAACATTATCGAAACAGACACCGACTGACACGTTCAAGTCTCTCTTCAGTCCCTACTACACCAGGACGCCCGTCGCCATGACGCGCACGTTCCCAATCATTCACGGCACCTGGCGGGAGAAAGGGAGTACTTAAACCGGCCCTCAGATACCTACCTGCACCGACGGAATCCCGGTAGCAGGCCACAGCAGGTATGAGGAGCGGGCCAGTGATTTTGACGAGTAAGTAGGGGAATTGGGTCTTGCTTCCAGACTGTGGACGGAGCTCCCCGCGCTCAGAGGGAACTCCCCCTTAAACGATTGTCGTTTCTCTTTTCCATCTCACACCTAGTGTGTGACTACAGGTCCAGCCCCCTCCCAGGATTCATGTTGCTCACTATGAAAATCTCATCGTAAGCATTGTTCTTCTTTATTTTGATGTCATTTAAACCATGAGCATATCGATGATTCTTCGCCATTTTAAAAAAGGCACAGTAGCGCATATGAATTGGCCGTAAATGCAAGCCACTCTCTCACCTGTTTCACTACCGATATTTACCGCATAGTGTACGGACACTGCGCTCATCCAGTCACATGATCAGTGTGCAAATATGAGAAGCTTTCAATATTAAATGTCTGTGTTTGTTTGTTTTGTTTGTCGCTTTTTTTCAACAGGTTTTGAGCAAATAGAGGAACAAGTCCTCCCACATTAAACGCACCTTAGCGTGTGTGACAACACTCATGGTCAAGCACACCACACCTGACCATCACCTATTCACCTTACACATAGGTCCTGACGAAAGCCAGCATACATAGTAGTCTGGCTGAAACATGTAGACCTAATTTTTTTACAGGATATTGGAGACATAATTGTACCTCCTCATATATCCGCCTTGTATTTTTTAATACTGCCAAGGGCCCATCATTAAAATCCTTTAGTCATACGGGACCCATTGGACAGCTTTTTAATTCACATCACCTCACTCTCACAACACAAAACCAGCTCCGCTGTATTCAGGTGTTGAAGCACACCCAGGGTGCACTCGGCGCCTTGGATGGGACCCGATGATGAAGCATGCCACCAACTGGGTTGGTGGGTGAGGGTCTTCATAAAAACAAAAGGTTTTTCTTCCAGACATTGACATCTAGCTTCCACTAATGAGCTAGTTCTCATTGATACTTACCAATTCTACCAGGGGAAGTGAACTAGTCTACATTCTTTCCTCCCTCTCCCGTTTGATTAAGACATTTTAAAGTGCAGACAGATCAGTATAAACAGAATTATTTAAACCTATGCAACAGAGTATTTTTATTGTACCTAAAACAAACCCTATAGTAAGAAAATATTACAAAATTATCCAATAAAAAGACTGTGGGCACTTTGAGAAGAATATGAAAACTCTGCTGTCACTTATAATCCATTTTAAGAATCACCCAAAAAGTAATGCATTTCATTATCAATATTCAAACCCTGTTTTATAGTTCTGAGTTCCATAATCCATAACGCTTCTTTAAGTCTTAGATGCAAAACGCAAAACAAATGTGATCTGTTTGTGGATCAATTGCAACTATGAAGCATATCAGAAATTTTGTTATCAACACAAATGTGCAATCCTTCATTATTTAGTTTACTTACATCAGAATTTTGAAAATCAACACCATGTTTGCACAGATCCATTACTTTGTGATGTTGTTTTCACTAAACGCCTGCCATCTAATGTAATTTTACACGATGGACATGTGAGGATGTTCATCACAACTGTTGCCAAATGATTATGCAGAATTTCTTAGCTTGTTTAATTCTGATGTTATTATGTTATTTAGAAATGTTGAAAATCAAATGTCATGGCGCGATGCAATGCTAAATTGTACACACTAGATTATTCCTATACTGTGGCAGGGCTGGTGTGTGATTTACAGATGCAAAAGGTGTGCTCTGCTATGAGCACTTGTGGAATCAAACAACTTTATCCGAGACAATTAGCTTATCAATTTGCAGAATTGAATTAGTACTTTTCGCTGACAGACAAAATACACTCAATTAAAATAGTGTGCAGAGACTGACATAGTGCCGAAACTTAGAGCCAACAAACAATTCGTCCCTTGCTACCATGAATTAATGAAAGAGATTTATGGAGTTAACGTTTATGCCCCTAACATTTCTGAGAACCAACATTAATTCAAAGAAAATGACCAATACATATATAAAAAATAAAATGTAAAACACGTATTTGCATAATATGGCTTATATTAAAATGATAATTCTACCTATTAAAACATACAAATTACTCACATAAAAAATAGAACAATGACATCCTACAGCCCTGTACGGAAATACACATCTTATACAAATATATGAATTCACATATACATGGACTCTGCAATTATACATCAAACGGAACTTCCAATATTATAATTCATCAGTTCTGTCTCTGTTGTGCAGCCAGTCATCCAAACTTTTTATCCCGTCGACAAGCGTTTTGGTGGTTACATTAAATTTACTCCACCTTCATCACAACAAAATATATATCATCATCATCAAATAATTTCTTGCAGTAAATAGACCATAAAAGTGCAAGTGCAGTAAACTAACAATAAATAAAAACATTCTCAGGTACATGAACTCGAAGCCCCAGAGTCCGAGATTACAATTACAAATTATTACTAATATCCCACTCCCCAATATATGGACAAAATACATAGCAGCATGTACAAAAGATCAGATAATAAAAGATGTACAATTATTGGGCAGAGATGGAGCTGATACATTTCATAAGAATAAAATATTAAAAAAGCACTCTATAAAATCACATATAAAAGAATTGAGTTTAAAAAGGGCCAGCCCAGCTAAAAATAAAGGAGGTTTTGTCAGCTTTGCCATATACAGTGATTTTTAGAAGTGACCTGCGCACACACCACATAGAAAGTAGAATGTGTGCATATACAATTGGTGATAAAGTATTGTATTTCAGTGACCTAAATGCCTCTACACAGTGATTGGTCCCAAGATTTCTACATAGTTGCGTCACCCAGCAGCGTCTAGATTTTCTATAGCCAGGGCAGAAGAAAAAAACATGCAACTCTGATTCCTCTGCGTGGTTACAAGCTGCACTGCCCAAAGAGAGTGTACCTGCCCATTTGTTGGAAAAAAATGTGCAGCAGGAGGGCCCCGTGCCTACATTGAATATATAATTTCCTCGCTAGCGCAGGTTGTATCTCATCCAGGGCAGGCTCTAGGCTGTACTGATCTTTTGTCCTCAAAAACGCAACTGTTAATGAACCTGTTGCTGAGCACCCCTGTATACAGGCAAATTTGTCCCCCCTGTAACTCTGAACCAGTTCATTTCTGGAAACTGTAGCGCAGGCTTCCTCAGGATAATGCCATAGACTCGCTCTGCCCATGTTCAAAAGTGTGTCCCTAACATAGGCTAACCACTGTAGTTTCCCGGCACCATGGGGGGTCAAGATCTCCTTTAGCTCGTCCCTATACACAGCCAATTCCGGGGTTACCCATAATCGGCACCAGACGATTAGGGGTCTAAGGGTAATTTCATCAGCAATAGGCCTTACCCCCAGATCCAAGCGAAGCGGTATAAGGGGAGTGCTAAGAGGAAGACCAAAAAGCTGCCTAATAAAAGAGTTCTCAATCTTGATGATGTTTCTCAGAGAACTATACCCCCAAAGTTCAGCCCCGTACATAGCAGAACTCCTTGTTTGCATTTTCTAAATTTCCACTATTGGTCCAATAGGTTTAAAAGAGGAGTTCCTAAATAGCTTGATCAACCCTCCTGTGTTCTGTGCTTACCTCAAACTAGTTTTGTTAATTTGGGCCCCCCAGTCCATTTTTTCAGTTAGGGTGACCCCAAGATATTCAAAAATAGATACCTTCTCCAGTGGAGTGCCATGCAAGCTGGGATTAGGGCGGGTAGAGCTGGTTGGGTTAAAGACCAAATATTTGGTCTTTAAACAATTGATCTTGAGTCCCCTACTGTCACAAAAGGCCTTAAAGTTGTCAAGGATCCTCTGTATGCCCATCGGTGACTTTGAGAGCAACAGAGTATCATCGGCAAACATCATTGCCAGTATTTTCCTACTTGCTATCTTGAGTGCATCGTTATCCTTCCCCGCATTTAATGCATCTACGAGTGCATTTATAAATAGGCAAAAGAGGGTGGGCACAAGCACACAGCCCTGTCTTACCCCTCTGTCTATAGCTATAGGTGAGGTGAGTTCCCCACGTTTGCCGAATCTAATTTGGGCATAATTGCCTTCGTGCACACGTCTAAGCATATGGCAAAGATAGAAAGGTACCCCCAGATCACTTAGAACAGCCCACAGTTTGTCTCTTGGTACTAGATCGAACGCAGATTTTAAGTCCATGAAGATCAGATAGAGGCTGCCACCCTCTATAGTTACCGTTTTCCAGTACAAGAGTTGAAGCCTGAATATTTGGTCAATGGTGGACGTATTTTCCTGAAGCCAGCTTGTAATGGGCTTAATAATTTAAATTTGTCTATCCAAGTTTGGAGACGGACCAACAATACCCTGGCAAAGATTTTCTGGCTAACATCAATTAAACTTATGGGCCTGTAGTTAGAGGGGAGAAGATGTGAACCCTTTTTATGGACTGGCAGAATTTCCACGCCAGCCCACGTTGGTGGAATAGCCATTCCCTGCAGTATGGCATTAAACAGGATCTATAGATAAGGGGCACAGATGGTTGGCTCAGTGCGAAAGAGGTCCCATGGGATCTTATCAAGACCTGGTGCTTTGAAAGGGGCAATTTTACTTAAGGCTCTTGTTATCTCTGTGAGAGTTATCTCTGGGGCATCAGAGCAGATATTCTGCAGTGGAGCGATGTCTTTGGTTGTGTTGTTGCCCTCATCCGCTAACCTTAGGTATAGGGTCTCAAAATGTCCTTTCCATTTATCGGCTGCAATGTTTGGTTCAATAGCCTGCTTCCCTTCCCTGCTGCCTGTGTTAACCATGCACCAGAAAGCCTTCATGTCGTGAGCGGATAAGGCCTGCTTCAAGGACTCCCACTTGTCCAACTCCCATGCTTTTTTGGATTCGGTGGTACTAGCTCTATATAACACCCTTTTTGCTCTAATTAGGGGTCTATCCTTGGATTTAATTGCCTCAATCAGAGATAACTTGGCCCTCCGACAACTGTCCTTAAACCAGGGGTGCTTACCCTTTTTATAACTACTAAAATGTGACGGTGGGAAAAAAATATCAACTAGAATAGATGTCAGCAGCTCATGGATCTCTGCAACTTGCGCAAGGGAAGTAAAAAAAAACATCACTAGAAATGGACTGTTCCGCTGCCGCCAATCAAGGGATAACTGCATCATACAAGGAAGCCATCTTAACACATGATTGCTGGATGGCTGACCACTGGACCTTTCTTCTGTCATTGGTCAGAACTAATCTATCATCTGGTGGTATGTTTAAACCAGAAACTTCTTCACTATTTGGCAGTTCTAACTCCACAATCAAAGCATTATGATCACTATTGAGTCGGGTGGAGACAACAAAGTCCACCACCCGTGCTACATCCTGATATCGACTAGGATGAAGTCTATGATGGAGGAGTGTCCTGGGCGATTAAAAGTATGTTTCCCTGGTGTATCTGATTTGGTTTGGCGTTACATGCCCTAAGGGTGTGATTCAAGGTGAGGGATTTAATCTGGAGCACCAACGGTGTCCAGGCACTGGTTGGCGGGATGCCTACCTCAGGAACAGCCCAGTGTAGATCTTCTTCACTGGGAATTCCTCCATTAAAATCATTCAGGGGCTCAAACTGGCAATTAATGTCTCCACCAATAACCATCCAATGGTTATTGGGGATGGTAGATATAGAAGCGGCTAGTTGGTCAAAGGTCGGTGATTCATGGCTGTTGCTAACAGGCCTGGAGTAGACATTGACCAGAGCAATTCTGACCTTAGATGTAAATGTCAGGAGAATGCACTGGACGTCATTAGAAAGAAAACCCCAGCTGTTTAACTAGACAGCCCAGATGGGACCCGACCCATATACAGAGACCACCTGAGGGCCTGCCCTTACCCCTGGTGGTTGCCGCTGTACTATAGGATGCAAAACCCAACCGCTCCGCCTCCTCCCTATCCCCGGTTTCCTGGAACATACAGATGTCATATTGATCCACAAAGGCCCCTCAGTCAGGTTTATCCAGCTTATTTCTGAGGCCCGCAGCATTCCAGGATAAGACCCTTAACTTTGTTGGGTCTGTAAAATTAACAGGCATGAGTAACCTAGAGTTAACGTTGAGAGGCCTGATTTCACTAAGTTGGTCACTTGGTCTAGTCGTCAGGGTTCTATTAAGGACCTCGATGCTATCAGCTACGAGCACTGGTGGGTTGGATTCTAATGAGGATATGAGGGCTATGGCCTGAGGCACGGTTTGTGACAATCCTGGGGTTGGGCTTATAAAAGCGTCATTGAACAACAGCCCCAACAGTTAGGCCGGCACAACTTGCCTGCCTATTCCCACCTGGAGGGATTATAACAGGAGACTCCTTCAAGTTACCTACCCCTGGCCCAGACTTGATGCTTGGGAGGTAAAATGCCCTATTTGAAATGGCCCTCTCCCTGATTTCTGCCTGGCAGTTAGTAGTCTGTTGAGGGTGCTGCATTGCTGTGAGTCAATCAACCTCTTCTAAGACCCCAAATCTATTTGCTGTGGGTATGTTATATAGTAGGGGTCTGGGGAGATGGTACCACTGTCTTGCATACTGGTGGTTCTGCTTTCACAGCCCCCTCCGTGACTCATGTGCGCGCTGTTAGCAGTAACTTGGTGTGGGATGTAGAAATACCCTAGTGGTAGAGACCTGATTCCCTCATCTTGACTATAATGATTTAAACATAGAAGGCTTTGAACGATCATTTGGTTTTTATAATTGATCACTATGCAATCC
This sequence comes from Calotriton arnoldi, assembly GCA_963921515.1. Taxonomy (NCBI): domain Eukaryota; kingdom Metazoa; phylum Chordata; class Amphibia; order Caudata; family Salamandridae; genus Calotriton; species Calotriton arnoldi. Next base: position 2,517,458 of record CAWUFW010001273.1, read on the forward strand.
CCTTGCACATCCTTTGGTCTGTTTCCCACCCACCTAACCCTACGGGGTCATAAGGATCTCTCCAGCATTTTCATAGGAAAATTGTCTCCGCCTTGCCAACAAAAACATACATTTGTTCTTCAATTCAAGATGCATTTCCCACTGCCCTGGTTTAAGCTCAGGTACACCTGATAAAACAATTACATATGGAGATGAGGCAGGGGGTAGGTTAATGGAAGGCAGATCGCTACTCTCTTCCCTGGCCCCATTTCTGGGCTCTCTGCCGTTCCACTCAACTCTGTACCTAGGCCCGAGCTGATTTGCATAGTTTTATTTAGTTGCCGTACTAAGATGTACCATATCTCTACTCCTGGACTCACATATAGCCCTATTGGGGTCAGAGGTAGATATTAAATTGTGGGCATATGGGGGTTCTGACCTTGTTCCGGGTGCTTGGGCGGGTGCTTGGGCGAGTGCTTGAGCGTTAACGTCAGCCTGGCAGCTAACATCTGTTCCTTTCCCCTTTGTTGAGACTGACCTTCCCACCCAGGATTCAAATGACTCTGCCAGTTTATCTACCTGTGCTGTTAGGGAACTAAGCTCTTCTTTTACAATAGATCTAAATTGAACCTGAAGGTCCACCACCAAATTCTTTACCCATAGTGGGTAATCCAGAGACACTCGTGTCTATATCAAATTGCACAGATTTCATGATTATCATATCTCAAACACTGGGGGTGTCAGCACCCTTCATACAAGTACAATAAAAACAAACACAACACAGTAACTACATAGCTGTTTTCTCCCAAATAAAACAGCAACCCTCATCTTATTTTTTAATACTCGACTGTCAAAGAGACGACTTCAAATAAATCTCCTTTAAATATATAAATATACACAATTAAATTATTATAAATCATCGTCCAAAATAAAGGCTCTTACTCTAAGACAGAGGTCTTCAAACTGTGGGGCGCGACCCCAAGGGGGGTCGTGGAGTCCTAGGAAGGGGGTCGCAGATTTCCCAGCTTCACTTGTCCCTGCAAAAAGACAGCGTCCTGGGATGGCTAATTAAGATCGTTATCAGCTGCTTCCCTGAATGAAAGGCAAATGTGCCTTATCTGTTAATCTGCAAGTGTAAAGGATGCTTGGGAGCAGTTCTGGCTCTTTGTGAAGACAAAGATGTGTTTTTTTGAGTGAAAGTGCAAAGAGTTAACAACTGGGCTGAGAAGTTCTTGCTTTTAATTTTAACTGCATTTACACAGCCCTTAGTGCCCCTAAAGAGGTGTTGAAGGGACAGTTATGTAAAAAGCAAACTGCATTACATACGCTCTGGTATTATTAAAACCTACATTTCGAAAGCACCATTTTATTGTAAAACTATTCACACATTTTGCAGCATTCTATCTTACCCTGTGTGTAATGCAAGTATAAAAAATTGACTTACATATTCACAGTGCTTTCCGTCACAGGCTGTGACTTCGTAGCACTAAAAATACACATCACTATTCTCCACTGCACCAATCAAGATTTAATTCTGTGGTTCTCTGGTTACACACAGACCTCTACAGTGCATTAACTAATAGAGGTTTCATAATGTACTACAGTGCATTTCCCACTGAGTAATAACTTTTTTAATTTATTTTTCATTTACGCTGCCCATTATTTTATATGTAGATACCTAAAGGTGAAAGATCTAAAAAACGTATAGAATATTTTGGGCTTATTATGAGAGGCTTGCATCGCCCAAGCATCACTTTTTTTTGTTTTGATGTTCCAGTGGCGCAGGCATCTCAACCATACCTATGAGGCAGCGCAAAGTCACCCTGCATGGCTTTGCATTGCCTCATAGATATGGAGTAAGACATAGCAGCGCAAGTCACTGCGTTGCCTTACTCTGCGTCAAGGAGGTGTACCATGGGCTTTGCGTGGGGTTCCCACGCCAAGCCCATGGATTTTGATGCTGCCCCATATTTACAAGATCACGTAAACCTGGGGCAGCTCCAAAATCTGACGCCTCTCCAGTGGAGGCGTAACGAGGAGAAATGTTTTCATTTCTCCTCGTTTTTTCCTCTTTCCATGTGTGCTGCATTCTGCAGCTCTCATAGAAATAGGAAAACACCCCTCAGGATTGTTTTGGTGAAGGAAGGTGCCTCTTCCCGTACAAAAACAATTCTGCCTACGTTGGTGCTAGGCAGCAATTTGTGAAGGGAAAAGGACTGGAATGCACCGTATTTCATAAATACGGTGCATTCCTGCCCTTTCACATTGGCATAGGGCAGCGCCGCAAGAAGACTTGCAGCGCTGCCCTATGCCAATTCCTCATAAATGAGGCCCTTTGTTTTTAGCTACACCTTTGGCTACACCCCTAGGCTCTATGACCTTTGGTTTGCTAAACTGTTTAATATAATTTCCCCACCGTAAAAATTATTTGCTGTGGTAATTGGGGGCTGTTAGAAATGGGGGGTCTCTAGTTGGCAATGGTTTGCACCTTCGTCCAAGTAGGGGCCCTTCCTTCTAGTCAGGGTAAGAGGGATACACTACTGAAATAACCCCTGCTCACCCCCTTGGTAGCTTGGCACGAGCAGTCAGGCTTTTTTCAGAGGTAGTGTGTAAAGGATTTGCACATAACCAACAGTAATACAGTGAAAACACTACAAAAGGACACCACACCAGTTTAGAAAAATATCCAATACTTTATACATTCAAAACAAGACCAAAACGATAAAAATCCAACATACAGTACTTAAAAATATGCACTTTGCGGGGAGCTGGCATCGGTCGGTCCGGACTGCGGTGTGGGACAGGGCAGTGTGTCGCAAGACTTACGAGCAGTGCCCCCAAGCCACGGTGCGGTCATGGTTGTCGAAGTCAGCGACGGCGTCGGTGAGACCAGGGCGGCAAAGTGAAACGAGGCGGTGCGGAGTGCGGTGCCCACAGGTCACGGTGCAAGCAGCAGCTCGGTGGCCGTCGTCAGTGAGACCGGGGTTGCGGTGCGAGATGCAGCGGTGCCCTCTGCGGTGCCTTCAGGACACGGAGCCAGCAGTGGAGTCAGTGACGGAGTCGGTTGCTTTCCCCCCCTCTGTGGCAACTGAAACCACGGTTCCAGAGGCGGTACCCAGAGGTCAGTGAAGTCTTTGCGGTCCCTGAGACTTCAGAACAGGAGGCAAGTTCTACTTCAAGCCCTTGGAGATACTCAGCAACAAGTAAAGAAAGTTCAGTCCAGTCCTTTCACTGCCCAAGGCAGAAAGCAACTGCAGGCCAAACCAACAAAGCAACAACACAGCAAAGTTGCAGTACTCCTCTTGGCAGTTCTTCCAGCTCTTCTTCTTGGCAGGTTCCTTGATTCCAGCGAGTTCTAAAGTTCTGGGGTCTGGACCCCAATATTTATACTCAGTTTCTCTTTGTGCTTTTGGGCAGAGAGTGCCTGTGCCCAGCCCAAACCAGTTCCATCCTCTCTGGCCCAGCTTCCTGGCAGGAGGTGGACACAGCATTGTCCAAGGCAGACCAGGCCCATTGAGGTGCAAGAAAATCTCCTCCTACTACTATAAATACAGCCCAGGTCTATTCAGCCCAGCCCGGACTCATCCAGGAAAGGCAGGACACACCTTAACGCCCCCCCCCCCCTCAGTGGCTGTCTGATGAAAATGCACATCCCCAGCCCCTGTCACTCCAAAGCCAGACAGTCAATCCACAAACCCAGCAGAGGCACACAGGATGGCTAAGCAAGAAAATACACACCAGTACATGTCCTACCTTTAATATACACGGCACCCTGACCACAGGGGTACCTTGGGCCTAGCTTAGGGGTGACTTACATGTAAGAAAAGTGAAGATTAGGGCCTGGCAAGTGGGTGCACTTGCCAGGTCGACATGGCAGTTACAAACCGCGCAGACACTGCAGTGGCAGGTCGGATAACCCTTTTCAGGGCTGCATGGGTGAGTGGCACAATCAGTACTGCAGGCCCACCAGCAGCATTTGATTTACAGGCCCTGGCACCCTCAGTGCACTTTACTAGGGACTTACTAGTAAGTCAAACATGCCAACCATGGAAACACCAATCCATAATACAATTTACAATAGGAACACTTGCACTTTAACACTGAACAGAAGTGAGAAAGTGCGCAGAGACACTGAACCAGCAAAAACAGAGTCAAAACTAGGAGGTCAGAAAGGAAAAAAACAGGGAAACATACCAAAAGATGCCAGATCTAACAGGGGCATTTATGGCTGTCGATAGATGTTGATGATGAGGAGAACCAGTTTCTAGAAAATTTTGTCAGAAGGGGTCCTTATGCCTAAAAAGGTTTGACAAGGGGGTCTCGACATCAAAAAGTTTGAAGACCACTGCTCTAAGAGAATAGCCTGCTATGCATATTCATCCCACATTACCACCGTCTAAGTAAATGAGCTACTTACACCCTTTTATCTCAGTACACTTCCAGTCATTCAAAGCATGAGAAGAGCATTGAGTGTTGAGAGCAGATGTCTTCTTTCCATTCATAATTACATCCATCTATTACACAATATATATATATAATCAGTCTGCAAATAAAGGCGCATTAATTCAGATATGGTGGTCTACTTTGGCACTAAGGTTTCTCCTTCTTTGATTGATGCCAGTGGCCACATTTCAGAGAATCTTCCTAAACTCTGATATTACTTTCTTACAACAGTGGTTCTATCAGTTTAATCAGCTACTTTCAAACTAAAGTTGCTGAACAATTAAAACTGAAAATCCCTTTGAAAAGGTTCCACATCATGTGAACACTTATCTTCTTTCCTGTAAGAGGATGGAATGCCCTTCTTGTATGTGTAATACAGTCTTCTTTACGCTCACTCGGTTCGTTTGATTTAGGATGTACATCACTTTCCTCACACTTCCCTCCCATTTAGGGAACTACAATTTCTTATAGGCAGTGGTAGACTATAAAGCCTGCTGTCTTCTTTTTATGGCAGTCCTCACTATCTGAGTAGGAAGTGGATGCAGGCAGTTACTCCTGTGCACTCTTTGAGATGGACTTCTTCATCATATATTGTGTGAAGTGTTCACTACAAAAACACAAACAAGGATTATTTTATTCCATGCAGAGATCACATTTTTAGAATTTCCTAAATGCACAAAATGAGCTTCGTATATTCCCAGTTGGTAAACAACTCTTTGCTAATCTTGCTCAAAGTGCTTAATGTTCTAGCGTGATGCAAACTCGCCTTATGTTGTATGAGTGAGAAAGGTAAAAAAAATATGTACAAGACAAAAAAAGAGGAACAATTATCGTATGAACAGTCAAATCAATACAACGAATGCTGGTAGTGTGTAGAAACATTTGTGCCTGTATATTAGTGACGTTTGTGTTACGTACAGAGATCCATTAAAATGTGTAATCATTTATTCTCCTAAACTTAATAACAGCAAACTGAAATATGAAACTACGAATAACAAGCATACGTGAATATATATTATCATTTGATAGCAGAATATAAAATCCCAAAAGACGCATTCTCTATCGCTATCCATATCATATTAATTCAAGGACAAACATTTCCAGTCAATAAAGAATGTCAAAGGAAAGATGAATTCACCTGATAGCACGGGCAGTTAATCAGAGATATATTAGAGCAACGAATGCATGTGGCGATTAAAAGGCTCGACAAGGAGGGAATGCTAAAACCTAATTCTGCTTAATCCTACATTGTCTCCCAGATCGATACCATCAATCGGCAAGACGATCCTCCATCTATTTTAATTGCATTCTTCAAATTCTTCACGGAGTAGGCTGGGACTAATTCGAGTTTATAATGAACAATTCTAATTACTTCCTCAGCCATATTTAAATCATTGCACAAAGTGTGTTTTCCAATTCTATGAGTGTGACTTGTTTTGCAGGCGCCATTTCTTTATGCATTCTGTTGCCTAGAAAAAGCCTTTATTACTGTACCGTGCATAATTGTTAATTTAGGAGGTCAGTCAAAGAGGACGTCTAGTGAGCTGGAAAGCGTCTCATGATTGTACATTTCCAGAATAGATATATCATCGTATGGGATTGGGAAGCCACCTAAGAGTTCAGACTACTTCCGGGTCAAAAGACAATGCAAACTAATTAATACTAGTACAAACTGTATGACTGCAAGTAATTTATTGGAATTACACAGGGCCTGATTTTAGAAGTGCTGGGCCTGTAACACAGCAGTGTGCAGTGGTGCGCACAGGCGGAAAGGTCGCTGTGCCCTCGGTTCAGAAAGAATTTGCAGGGTCTTAAGCACATTGCTCGGTGTTTCTCTGCTACATTGTTTTCAATGCGTGCAACGCCCCCGCAGAGTTAGAGCGTCAATGCGTGTGCGACAGACGACTGAATTTCATTCTGACTAGACGGACAGCTCTCTTCCGAATCTGAGAGAAAATGCGTAACACGCATGACGTCATAGAGCTACTGGTTGGCTCTGTACTGCGCAATAAGCACATTGACGAATTGCTACCAAGGTGCCTCAATACATAGTCCAATACATAGTCCCGTATCCGCATGCGGAACCTCTGTTATGGATGGTACTTCGGAAAACTCAAATTTTGAGATGACCGCCATGCATAAAAGTCTGATTTCGAGATAAGAGGTGAGAGGAAATCCACCAAAATATATTGTGTACCCTTCCTGCCCACCCCTACATTTTCCAGCACCAATTAAACCGCAGTGGAAAGTCAAGTGTGGAGGACAGGGACCTCTAAAAATGATGACACAGGTGCTACTAAATTTAGGGTGGCCCATTTGCCATCAATTACGGTAGTGTCTTCTCTATAAGAGATAGCCATGTATACCACCACGGTTAGATGCAAAAACAGCACACATTTCCTTGACATCGGGGTAATATGTTCCACCATGATATGTAGGATAATGTACCCCCTGCTGTGCATTAAAGGGATATTTCAAATCACCCAGGAATTCCATGATCACATAGAGGAATGCGGCGGAAGGCCGAGTTCCTTCATAAGGTCATGGAACTCCAAGGTGACTTGCAGTATATTTATCATGTTTGGGAGGGGGTACTTTATTCCTTATAATACATGGTCATAGCATCACCTTTCCCAGAAACCACTGTAATCCTTTGTGTGTAGCTCTTTCATATTAAAGAGACAGAGAATGTTAGCAAACATGAAGAGAAAAATAGAATCTCTAATGGAAAATTAAACATATCAACAAGCTGTCAGATATTTGTTGCAAAAAGATATTAGAATTGGTTTAATACAAGAAAGGTTTTAAAAAAAAAAAGAAGGAGCAGTAGCTCGGAATGTGTAGAAACATACAGAAAGATTCTAACTCTTCAATAATTACATAAAGTAGTGTGAAAATTAAACAGGTTGCCTTAAATATCTCTTTTCTAGCTAGAAAAACAGAGCAGAAGAAAGAAAAGCAACAATTCGTTTTTGTTCTTTAAACAGCTGCTTTAATTATGCTTCTTGATCAGACCCTGCTAGCCCCTCAGTTATTAGTAGTGGCAAATGTATATCTGCCACTGGCAATAAGGCCACTACACACAATATAGGGGTCAGTACAGGTCTTAGAAAATTATTCCCATTCTCAAACCTTGGTAGCTTGGCTGCGAGCAGGCAGGCTTAACTTCAAAAACAGGTATGTAAAGCATTTAAAAACACCAATTCAGTAAATAATTAAGACACAACTCACAATAAAAAACTAACACCAATTTATAACAATAGGAAATATTTGTATCTTTAAAATGACACCAAAACAAAAAAAAAATCCAATGAAGGGAACCGGAGATACGAATTTTTAAAGATTTAGCACTATATAGCACATAGAAGCCAATAGTGCCTATTGGGACATCTGGTCTCGATAGACCGGGTCAAAGTTTCAGGCTGACCGCGATGCAGCCCTGCGCGGCTACCCCTCGGGGTAGGTCTCGGTTAAAGTTTTTACCTTCTGACTTAGAAACTTTTCTGGAGTTTTTCTTCCCGGGGTCCCTCGAAGCTCTCAGCCAGTCCGGATTTGGTGAGGGTTCATCGGCTTGCCCTGCGACAAGCTCCCAGTCAAGTTTATGGGAGTCCGACCTCCGGAGCTTTCCAGCGGGAAGAACCAGCAATCCAGGCCGGCTCGCGGTTGAAGGTGGGCAGCTCGGCTCTCGCAGTTGGTCCCAGTCACCTTTTCTATGTTCGGACTTATAAACTTTTACGGAGCTTTGTCTTGAGGGGTCCCTCGATGCTCTTTAGGCCGGATTCGGTGAGGGTTCGACGGCTTCGGTTCCCGCCTACTCCCGTTCAAATTCTGGGAGTCGGACCTCCGGAGCTTTTCAGTGGGACGAACCTGGACGGCATGCTGGCTCGAGGTTGAGGATCACTGGCTTGGCTGGCCAGGTCGAGTCGGTCCACCTATGGAGCTTTTTTCCAAAGTTGCTACAAACTTCTCCAAACTTCTGGAACTTCTTCCTGAAGTTCCCCAAAGGGTCCCAAAGTGTCCAAAACTTACTCCAAGGGTCTGTAAGCTCCAAGATGGTCCTTGAAATTTTGGGGCTTTAGTTCTCACAATCCACTTGGACAAAACCCTTACAAATCCACTGGTAGTACTCCAAGCTGAGGATTCTTGGTGGTGATGTCCCAGGTGAGCTCTGTTAACCTATAGCTTTCAGGGAGTCCACTCATTAGTTCTTTTGAAGCAAGTTATGTCCACAGGGCTGTAGTTCAGGTTGCACAGCAGGCAGGATCTTCAGAGTGCAGGGCCTGGTTGGTGCCAATCAAACTCCTCAGCATGGACCTTTCTTCTTACTTAAGTTTCAAGTAGCAGATCTGAAAGGCTCTGCCCCTCTCAGATACTTATTCCAAGTTCTCTGGGTCAAGCAGGAGGGCACTCCTGTCCAGTGAGGTGCAGGGCAACAACCCAGGGTATGACTACATCCTCCAAAGTGTGGCACTATTTTCTCCCAGAGAGCACCATTTCTCCAAAATTCATAATGGCTGATTTTCCTTCAGGGAGAGAAGAGCTGGCTAAACACACCACCAGGTTGGTTAATCTCCTTAGTTCTCCCCTTGCTTCTGCTCATTCCTTATGTGAGAAGTTGGCCTGGTATATGCTGTCCACTAATTATAGTGGGCACCTTGCACCAGTCCAAACAACCCCTTATTGGAGATAGGTTAAAGACAACCTTATTGAAAGCTATCCTAGTGGTAGCTATGGAGAGCAGCCTTCAGGCTAAGTCTTGAAGGAATGTAAAGCAGCTTGTTTTACCAGTCTATAATCTCTTGAGTGATCAAATGAAAGAGCACCACACCAGGTATATATTCAAAAATATGTATTTATTGCTAAACACACCCCTCTAGTCTCTTTATGAGGCTAGAGTTCGAAGTACATAAGTTATAAGTTATTAAATCACAGTAATAGCACAAATACACGTTTGGGCCCTAGGGCGTACCAAACCATATACCAATAAAGTGGTATGCGAACCACGACTGAACTAGACACTAGGCCTAGAGCCTCTAGAAGTGCTTGGACCACAAGGAACCACCCAAGGTAGTGACACAGGGGACCTACGGGAGACGCGTGCAGTGTAAATACACGACCGCGATACGCCGTTGACTTCTATGGAGAAAGTCGGGATCGGGAAAATAGAGAAAAGGGACACTTAAAAGATGACTAGGACAAAACCCTTTGAGAGCTAGGACTTTGAAGAGTCTCTACCCACGGGAGCACCGGAGTACTCGTGTTACCTCACCCAGGGAAGCCGGGTGCATAGGTGCCTTTCGGGGTCGGGTTTCGTCGTCGATTCGAATGGCGATCTGCTGCAAAGTGCTGCTGGCGGCCAAGAGAAAAGTGTCCGGGTGGATCCAAGAGTGGATCGGAGTTCTGACGAACCTGAAAGCAGAGGGGACAGAGTCTGGGTCACTAGCCAGTGACCAGGAAGGCGATGGACAGATGCCCACCGATGTCGAGTGCTTCAGGTGCGTTGACGGTCGTCTTGACTCTTCAGCCACGAGGTCCAGGAGGCGTTGTCGGTGACCAGGAGCAGGATTCGGGCTGGTACACGATGTCTGTCGAGTGCTGAGGTGTCGGCGACCGGATTGGACCCAACAAACCTTGGCAACGGCAAGTCTCGGTGAAGATGTAGATCGTCGATGGTGCAGACCAGCAAGGTCTGTGGAACTCACCCAGCGAGGGTAAGTGAGGGCAGGCCTGGAGCAACCAGGATGCTAAGTAAGAAAAGGATTGGCCTTCGTTAAGGGCTACTAGCCAACGGGCTAGCGACCGCGAAGGAGCCTCGTGAATCCGCACGTGGATCTGGCTTACAGGACACTCGTGGAGTGGAGGCCAGTGATCTTCGGTGCAGGTGGTTCTGGAGGCTAGGGCTACTCAGAGCCCAAAGCACGACTTCTTGGGAGACCCAGAAGAGGATGCACTTGCAAATGTGCTCGGTGTCCAGGGGTCACGGTCTCAAGTCACCCACGATAGCCACGGGCCTCAGCTTTGCTGGAGACTCAGGGTAGCCTCGGGGAAGTCTGAGAATCTACCTCTGGTGATGCGATGACTTCGGCGTCCGACGGGAGCTTCAGAAATGCGAACCGGACAGATGCTTCTTTGGTGCCTGCCAAGCAGGGGAGTCACTCCTTGACCCCAAGGGAGATTCTTCAGTCCTCTAATCTTGTAGTAGAGCGTCGAAGGTCCAGGATTCAGTTTCAGAGTTTCGTCCAGGGATAATCTAAAGTCCTAAGGACTGGGTTCCTACCTTTATACTAAAGATAGGGGTTGGACTACTCTGTGGCCCCACCTATGGGTGGGTCAGGGCAGAGGGGTGGCTACACCCCTTTCCTTTGTCCAGTTCGCGCCAAAGCAGGGGCTGCAAGCCCCTGATCCGGTTTGAACTGGGGTATGCACAGGGACACCAAGTGTGCCCCCAGTGCAGGACTTCAAAGCACCAGAAAGTGCTCCCGCCCGGCCCCAATACACATTATCCTGTCTGGGGAGGTGGTCACACCTCCCTGGGACAGGAAACCTATTGTCCAGGCCTCCCCTGCCGGAGTTTCGTCCAGCAGCAGGAGGCCAGACTTGTGTCTGTGGCAGTAGCATCCATTTTGTGATGCCAGGCTTTAGAAAGAAGTTACCGGCCAGGCCAGGGTTAACATGTCTCTCCCTCTAGAAGGGTGGAATGCTACCCCCGCCGCCAGAATTGGCGGGGGTAGTATTCCAAGATGTTTGACACCAAACACGACATGTTTCGGTGCAGCCATTCCAAAGTTAGCATTTAACGCGAGGTTATAATGCGCTTAAGAGTATATGGTCAGGCTGCACTACAAACAGCATCAGAGAAGGGTCTCCGACCGCTGCAGAGGGGCCCTGCTCATGCAGGGGCACCCTCTCACATAGGAACCACGCACTCTGCCTTCAGGATTGATAAGGCCTGCCATAGGAGTGACTTATAGGTTTATATGTGTGTATGCGTTTAGTGATATAGGTAACCTATATCACAGTAAGGGGTGCATGCACCACCTTACCCAGGCTGCAGTAGCAGACCTGTGGTGTCAGTTTGGATGGCCTTCCAGGGGTGGCATAATACATGCTGCAGCCCCTGGCAGGCCTCTGAGGTACCTATGCCCTTGGTACATAGTATACCATATACTAGGGACTTATAAGGGCACTCCAGATTCCAATCAGTGATGTGCCTAAGGCACATGGAAACCATTTTACAGAGAAAGCAGATAGACTGGGGCCCTGAATAGCAGGATCCCAGTCCAACTAAGTCATAAACCAGCAAAACACCATAAAAAAGTGGGGGCAACCATATAGTCAGATTCCACCTTCCTACATAACCCCCCAAACGAAAGGAGATAAGGCTAACCTTGGCCAGTTGAGCCTTCATTGACTAAGTGGTCATATAAGGAAGCACCTGCACTAGCATGGTTGCCCCCTGTCTTATGGCCCACTAAGCAATCCCTCACCCTAAGAGTATGAGAGGGTCTCCACCATGGGGAATCACTACCTGTGGTGTGCTTAGGTAAAGTACAAGGCTGGTGAGGTGTCTGAGTAGGGAAGTGAGGCCCTAGGAATGTTGGCCTCAGCTTCCTCAGATCACTGGTCACCATGTATGCCTGTCTTTCCATGACTGAGTTGCACTTTGCTCTAAGGGTCAACCTTTGGCTGCCTACAGCTGGGGGTTGGGTCCCTTTGGTTGGACTACTGGAGGGACATGGCAGGTTTGGAACCTTCTGGTCCCAGGTTTGCCCTTGCCTACCAGAGTCCTTCTGGGGGAGGTCCCTACATAAAGGTATGGGGGATCCCTCAGTGTGTAGAGGAATTTTCACCTGGCTAGGGCTACTAGACTGGGTGCCCCTAATCTGCTGATGGGGGCTTCCTCTGGGCAGGGGGCCCTGGGGGTCCACTGACCTCCCTGACCTCTGCAGCCCTGGGCTGACTGAGGCAGGGTAGAGAGGGGCAGGTTACCTGCTCCAGACTGGGTACCACCTTGGAAGGGTCCTCTGCCATCAGGGGGTGGTCAGGCCAGGCCTGACTACCTCTGTGGCAGTTCCTTCACTAGGGGTAGGGTCAGTTCCCTGAGGAGGCTGACCCTTACCTACTGTCTGGGGGAAGAAGACTTTTCTTCAACCCTGGTGCTCTCTTTGGGGGAGAGTGGGCCATTCTTTCAGGCTCCATCTCCCCAAATTCTTGGGCTGGGGCTGTGGCCATCACAGCCCCACTAACCTTTACAGGGACGCCCAACATCCTAAGATGGGTTTGGTGTTCAACTTCAGCCCAGGCTGAAATTTCCAAATCATTGCCCATCAGGCAATCTACAGGTAAGGTGGGGGACACTGCCACTCTCTTTGGGCCTGTGACCCCTCCCAGCTGAGATTGACTATGGCCATGGGGTGATCTGTTCTGACACCATCAATGTTGGTCACCTGGTACTTAAACTCAGGTAAAAACTGGTGAGGGGGGACTAGATTCCCTGCCACCATGGTGACACTAGCCCCTGTGTCCCTAAATGCCACAGCTTTCTGACCATTAATTATTGGCTCCAATCTGTACCTGCCCAACGCTGTGGGATCCATGGTAAAGGTGGCAAATCCTATACCACCATCAGAGTCAGAGGAGTCTGTTGAGGGGTCCCTGTCTAAACTAGGGCTCCCCTCTGTTCCTCTTGCAAAAGCACCCAACTTTTGGGTGCACTACTCCCAACTGGAGGATTACTACTGGTAGTACCAGGAGGGGTGGTAGTAGTTGTGGGAGGAACATTTTCTTTATTGCCAATCCTGGGGCAACTGGGATCAGTTTTCCAGTGCCCAGGCTTTTTACAGACATGGCAATAGGGTTTCTTTTCAGGAGAGGAAGGAGTTTGGGACCCACCCCCAGAAGAGGAATTTTGGGGCCCTGTAGGGGACTTATCCTTAGATTTATCCCCACCTTTCTCTTGGGACTTAGTCGAATCTTTCTTCTGGTCACCACCCTGATTTCTAGTTTTTACTCGGGTTCTGACCCATTTGTCTGCCTTTGTTTCCCAATTCTTGGGGAGAGGTCAGATCAGAGTCCACCAGATACTGGTGCAAAAGCTGGTTTTGACAATTATTAAGGATCTGCTCCCTCATAATCAAATTGTACAATCCTAAAAAGTCATGCACTTTGTTGCCATGTATCCAACCTTCCAGAGCCTTTGTAGCACAATCTACAAAATCAACCCAGTCTTGAGTCTGAGCTTTTTGGGTGTCTCTGAACTTCAACCTATACTGTTCAGTGGTTAGGCCAAACCCATCTATCAGAGCACTCTTCAAGACTGTGTAATTGTCAGCATCCTCTTCTCTTACAGTGAGGAGCTTGTCTCTACCTTTGTCTGCAAAGGAGAGCCACAAGATTGCTGCCCACTGCCTCTGGGGGACCTTCTGAACTTTACAGGCCCTCTCCAGTGCAGTTATCCATTTGTGGATGTCATCCCCACTCTGGTAGGGAGGGACAATCTTGTTTAGGTTTCTATGGTCATAAGACCTTTGCCTATCTCTAGGGATATTGCTGCCACCATGGGACTCTAGTCCCAACTTTCTTCTCTCTCTAAGGAGATCTAGGGATTCCCTATCTAAAGCCAATTGCTTTTTTCTGATTTCCAGCTGAGTTTCCTCATACTGGACCAGTCTGGTTCTTCTCTCATGAGAGGATTCCCTCCTGTGAGAGGAGACAGAGCTCCCTATAGAGGTGCCAGAGTGGTTAGACTCCTGAGAAGGAGATCTAGACTTCCTGGGCACACTCTTAATCCTTCCTGGGGGACAAAGAGGGTGTCATCTTGATCATCCTCATCATCATCCACAGGAGGGATTGGGTTTTCCAGGTCAGGGTCATTGTCACCCTCCTGGCCAGTTTCAGAGGGGGCTGGGGATATTGGTACCCCTGGCCTCGTCCTCTTCTTCTGCCCCACCCTCAGCTCCTACCCCTTCAGTCCCTACAGGCTTACTAAGGTCATAAGCCACCAACAACTCCTTGAGGTGTTGGGTGGTGGGGCTTTGGCCTGTCCTTATTTTTCTCAAGTTACATAAAGCTCTCAATTCCAAGAATGGGAGTGTATCATACTTGGAGGGTGGAAGCTCAATGGCTTCCTGCAAGGATTCTTTGGATCCTGCCCTTAAAGACATTACTAGTGTGGTGTGGTGTATGCACTACCTACTCTAGTGTGGCCTACTAAACTCTCTTGAGTTGTAGAAAGGGTTGTGCTATCCCTTCACACACAACTCTAAGTTCAGTAGAACTTACTGTATTCTAAGCTTAAATTATATGTACCTTAGGTACCTTTAGTGGTTTTCAGTTGATCAATTCAATTGAGATTATCTGGTAAAACAATAGCAAGCTGGAATCCCACACGCTGCACACCAATGTGAGAAGTTGGCCTGGTATATGCTGTCCACTAATTATAGTGGGCACCTTGCACCAGTCCAAACAACCCCTTATTGGAGATAGGTTAAAGACAACCTTATTGAAAGCTATCCTAGTGGTAGCTATGGAGAGCAGCCTTCAGGCTCAGTCTTGAAGGAATGTAAAGCAGCTTGTTTTACCAGTCTATAATCTCTTGAGTGATCAAATGAAAGAGCACCACACCAGGTATATATTCAAAATATATGTATTTATTGCTAAACACACCCCTCTAGTCTCTTTATGAGGCTAGAGTTCGAAGTACATAAGTTATAAGTTATTAAATCACAGTAATAGCACAAATACACGTTTGGGCCCTAGGGGCGTACCAAACCATATACCAATAAAGTGGTATGCGAACCACGACTGAACTAGACACTAGACCTAGAGCCTCTAGAAGTGCTTGGACCACAAGGAACCACCCAAGGTAGTGACACAGGGGACCTACGGGAGACGCGTGCAGTGTAAATACACAACCGCGATACGCCGTTGACTTCTATGGAGAAAGTCGGGATCGGGAAAATAGAGAAAAGGGACACTTAAAAGATGACTAGGACAAAACCCTTTGAGATCTAGGACTTTGAAGAGTCTCTACCCACGGGAGCACCGGAGTACTCGTGTTATCTCACCCAGGGAAGCCGGGTGCATAGGTGCCTTTCGGGGTCGGGTTTCGTCGTCGATTCGAATGGCGATCTGCTGCAAAGTGCTGCTGGCGGCCAAGAGAAAAGTGTCCGGGTGGATCCAAGAGTGGATCGGAGTTCTGACGAACCTGAAAGCAGAGGGGACAGAGTCTGGGTCACTAGCCAGTGACCAGGAAGGCGATGGACAGATGCCCACCGATGTCGAGTGCTTCAGGTGTGTTGACGGTCGTCTTGACTCTTCAGCCACGAGGTCCAGGAGGCGTTGTCGGCGACCAGGAGCAGGATTCAGGCTGGTACACGATGTCTGTCGAGTGCTGAGGTGTCGGCGACCGGATTGGACCCAACAAGCCTTGGCAACGGCAAGTCTCGGTGAAGATGTAGATCGTCGATGATGCAGACCAGCAAGGTCTGTGGAACTCACCCAGCAAGGGTAAGTGAGGGCAGGCCTGGAGCAACCAGGATGCCAAGTAAGAAAAGGATTGGCCTTCGTTAAGGGCTACTAGCCAACGGGCTAGCGACCGCAAAGGAGCCTTGTGACGCCGCACGTGGATCTGGCTTACAGGACACTCGTGGAATGGGGGCCAGTGATCTTTGGTGCAGGTGGTGCTGGAGGCTAGGGCTACTCAGAGCCCAAAGCACGACTTCTTGGGAGACCCAGAAGAGGATGCACTTGCAAATGTGCTTGGTGTCCAGGGGTCACGGTCTCAAGTCACCCACGATAGCCACGGGCCTTAGCTTTGCTGGGGACTCAGGGTAGCCTCGGGGAAGTCTGAGAATCCACCTCTGGTGATGCGATGACTTCGGCGTCCGACGGGAGCTTCAGAAATGCGAACCGGACAGATGCTTCTTTGGTGCCTGCCAAGCAGGGAGTCACTCCTTGACCCCAAGGGAGATTCTTCAGTCCTCTAATCTTGTAGTAGAGCGTCGAAGGTCCAGGATTCAGTTTCAGAGTTTCGTCCAGGGATAATCTAAAGTCCTAAGGACTGGGTTCCTACCTTTATACTAAAGATAGGGGTTGGACTACTCTGTGGCCCCACCTATGGGTGGGTCAGGGCAGAGGGGTGGCTACACCCCTTTCCCTTTGTCCAGTTCGCGCCAAAGCAGGGGCTGCAAGCCCCTGATCCGGTTTGAACTGGGGTATGCACAGGGACACCAAGTGTGCCCCCAGTGCAGGACTTCAAAGCACCAGAAAGTGCTCCCGCCCAGCCCCAATACACATTATCCTGTCTGGGGAGGTGGTCACACCTCCCTGGGACAGGAAACCTATTGTCCAGGCCTCCCCTGCCGGAGTTTCGTCCAGCAGCAGGAGGCCAGACTTGTGTCTGTGGCAGTAGCATCCATTTTGTGATGCCAGGCTTTAGAAAGAAGTTACCGGCCAGGCCAGGGTTAACATGTCTCTCCCTCTAGAAGGGTGGAATGCTACCCCCGCTGCCAGAATTGGTGGGGGGGTAGTATTCCAAGATGTTTGACACCAAACACGACATGTTTCGGTGCAGCCATTCCAAAGTTAGCATTTAACGCGAGGTTATAATGCGCTTAAGAGTATATGGTCAGGCTGCACTACAAACAGCATCAGAGAAGGGTCTCCGACCGCTGCAGAGGGGCCCTGCGCATGCAGGGGCACCCTCTCACATAGGAACCACGCACTCTGCCTTCAGGATTGATAAGGCCTGCCATAGGAGTGACTTATAGGTTTATATGTGTGTATGCGTTTAGTGATATAGGTAACCTATATCACAGTAAGGGGTGCATGCACCACCTTACCCAGGTTGCAGTAGCAGACCTGTGGTGTCAGTTTGGATGGCCTTCCAGGGGTGGCATAATACATGCTGCAGCCCCTGGCAGGCCTCTGAGGTACCTATGCCCTTGGTACATAGTATACCATATACTAGGGACTTATAAGGGCACTCCAGATTCCAATCAGTGATGTGCCTAAGGCACATGGAAACCATTTTACAGAGAAAGCAGATAGACTGGGGCCCTGAATAGCAGGATCCCAGTCCAACTAAGTCATAAACCAGCAAAACACCATAAAAAAAGTGGGGGCAACCATATAGTCAGATTCCACCTTCCTACACCTTCCATAATCCCACCATCTGGCTGGGTTCAAAGAGGAGAGGTGTAAATTGAAACTGACTTCTTCTGCCCGTCTCCTCCTTCCATTGAAGAATATGGTTTATGACCCCTCCCCCTGCTCTGGCATCCCTATGTAGCACAACCTTGCCCTCCCAGAAGAGCTATCTAACCCCAGGGACTATCACCTCATCAAAGTAGCCTGGATAACCCACTTAACCCTGGCTTACAGACAAGAACGTCTTATAACTTCATTTTTGTACACTTTAGGAGAAATTCAACAATACCATATTGTTGGATTTATCAATATCATTGTAGGAAGTCTTTGAATGGCATTTTTATGATTCACCTAGCGGGAATTATTAGGTATTAACTTCCTGCTATGTTAACCTATGTGACAGGGGATTTGCAATGGGAAAAGTGACTTGGGCCATTTTTCCATCACCAGGGCTTATAAAAATATATTTTATAAGGACCATGCCTATATCTACAGGACCCAACACCCCTGGGAAACCTAGGGGGGACTTTAGGGGTTCTGAATATGTAAAAATATTGCAGAACCTCACTCCACAGTGCTCCTAGCACACTAGTCGATTGTGGGAAGCACTTTACAACAATGTGGGGAGTGAAATTTACAATTTCACTAAACTCAGGGCATTTAAAACTCATTTTATAAGGGTTCTCCTTATAAATACATGATCCCCCAACCCTGGTACACCTAGGGAAGACCCTGGGGGTACCTAATATGCCCACACATTGTAGTTTATCATTTTGTAAATGTCCTAAACACCAAAGTCGAGTCTGGTCACAATTTGCATTTTAAAAGCAGTCCTGCAACACAGGGCTGTTTTTAAACTGACCTCAAACTTCAGCGATGGACACATGCAAGTGCAGAAAGGACTTCTGGACTCTTAAACTGCCATGCCCTAATATATACTAGGGACTTAAAGGTAGTTTCAATCCCCCTGCCCTATTATGTTCTAGGGCCTTATAAGGGAGGTCATGCCAATCATAGGGGTACCATAACCCACTGTGTACCCTAGTGTACGTAGGTGTTTTCACTGTATTCTAAGTGTCTCTTTCAGCATAGCACTGGCCCTGGGCCTGGTTAGGCAGAGCCCAGGGTCAGTCAGAGTCAGTTACCACCAGTATCAGTCAGCAAAAATGTTGGGGGTGCCCAGGGCACAGGTTGACTTTGCAACATATAGAAATACTTTTCTTTCTGTACTTACAATGTATCCCACGTATAAAGTATATTTCCAGTACTGAAATAAAAATACACAGAGGGGCGTAGGCTATTTGTTTATAAAGGTAACCCTCCTTGACTTGCTGCTTTAAGAAAGTGTCATTCAAATTTGGGATTAAGGGCACATGAATATTTCAGTGTCACTACTAGGTATTGGCAAATAGGTGTGTTAGTCCACCTGCTTAAACAGTGCCTCCCATTCCACTTCATGGAATGCAATTGAGGCAGATTTGTCCTTCTAAAAGTGTTTCCACACAGTTGTTGATGCTGTACAAATGGTGTTTTTGCACCTAATTGTGATTTTGAAACTAAGGGGCATATGTACAAGCCCCTATCACCACCACAACGTCACTTTTACCGACGTTGTGATGGTGATAGGGGCTGCGCCTTATGTACAAGGCAGCGTTAAGCCACTTAACGTGGCTTAACGCTGCCTTGCACATAAGGTCCCCTTTCACGCTATGGTTAGCGTGAAAGGGGTGGGCAGTGGGTGTTGCGGTGGGCGTTCCACCGCAACACCCATTCATTTTGAAGCTGCCCCCTATGTACAAGGGTGGCGTACATAGGAGGCAGCGCCAAAATTAAGACCAGGTCAATCCTGGTCTTAAGTTGGCAAAACGAGGAGAAATGCATTATTTCTCCTCGTTCTTGCTTTTTCCATGTGTGCGGCCTTGTGCAGCACACATGGAAAAAGCAAAATGCCATGGATTGTTTATGTACAGGAAGGTGTCCCTTCCTGTACATAAACAATCTTTTAAAAAAATGCCATTCTTACCCTTTCATGTGTGCTGCATGAAGCAGCACACATGAAAGTGACAGAATGGCATTTTAGGATTGTTTATGTGCAGGAAGGGACACCTTCCTACACATAAACAATCCTCCCCTGCACGCAGACACCCTTGCACTATGGTGCAAGGGGGCCTGCGTTGGCGCTAAGTTGCTAAACTTAGCGCCATTGCAGGGGGAAACGCAAGGCTGCACCACATTCTTGTAAATATGGTGCAGCCTTGCGTTTAAGAAGTGGCGGAGTGCGGCATTAAGCCAAGGAGGCTAACGCCGTGCTCCGCCACTTCCTTGTACTTATCCCCCTAAATGTATCCTTGCTCCTAAATGAGATTTTTGTTCCTAATATTTTCTATGCCTCTGCTGACATTGCCTAATGGGTGATTTTCACATTAACTCCTGGACTGTGGACAGTGTGATATTTATGCCCTCTGCACCACCTCAGTGGTGCATTGGTCATGAACACCAATGCCATCTCAGAAAAGGTATGAAATCCCTCTGGTGTGAGCATTCCATTTATACTCAAACTTAGAAATGCAAGGGAAGACATTCCAAAAGAGGGACCAGCCCCCGAGCATTGTCAATTGCGCTCCTGCATCGAGGGGCTCTACTGTCTTTCAACCCCCTGTGGAGGGCAATTGGTGTCTTATTTTTTAATCTACAATCTGCCTACCCCCAAGGAGACAGAAATCACATTAGGCAGCAGGGATACTCATTTAAAAAAAAAAAAGATGGGACAAGCCGGCCTGGCCAGACTTCGGGCTGCATTCCTACTGTTACGTCTTTTTGTTCCCCCTGTGTTGCAGATAGGGATGTTTACACTAGGAATTCAATTTTCTTTTGAAAAATGGAATGGGATGGAGACCAGCCCAACCTAATATTGGGTCACATCGCCAACCCCTAGACTTCAAACAGAATTTCTGCCCCGATAGGGTGCAGATTGGGGAAGTTATCAAGAATCTGACCTCTCCAGGGGGACAGAAAGCACTTTAGGCACCAGGGATTACTTACGAAAAAAATAGAATTGGGTGGGGGGGCCAGCCCATCCTGGCAGTAGGTGACATTTCCCAGTCATAGACCCCAAAGAGTACTTTGCCCCCTCAGGGGCAGATTGGGGGATTTGCCCACAATCTGCTCTCGCAATGGTGAGATGGAAAGTGCACAAAGTGGCAATATTACAGAAAGTGCATTTGCTCCTTGCTACCCCGTGGCACTTCGATTTTATAGAAGGGGATCACAGATTCTTATTTGTGCTTGACCACAGCACTCTCCTAATCAGTCAATGTGTAATTTCGGGCACAGGAATAGTTTTTTAAAGAATGTGGTGAGGGCTGGCCTAACCTGACTCGGGTCGCAATCCCCATCCCTGGAGTCCTGACAACGTTTCTTCTCATGCAAGCCCCTCTGGGGTCCAGAGGCTGAATACTAGAGCCACCCTCAATGCACGTGAGAGGAAATTTGGATCCTGTGGACATAGTTTTGACATATGAGCAAGCAGAGACAGGGTAAAACCCCCAAACTGCCCACGCCGGGTGACAGAAAGATTAGCTGGTACCTGGGTATAGATCCTGATGCTAAACAGGCCAGTGCACCACACCATTCCTCTTTTGGGCACCAATCCCTGGTTTCTAGTGGGTAACTCCACCAATCTGTCCCCCCAAGTCAGTTGAAAGACTGTCTGGTTACTGAGAGCGTATGGTGTAGCCCAGTACCAGGACTGGCAAGCCCTGCATCTCATTCTGTTTACCCTTGTGGCCTGGTGAGTTTTGAACCTCCCTGGAGTGGCCAGATAGGGGGTAAATGCCTCAATTTGCCGAACCGTGTTGGCAGAAAGACCACCAGGACAAAATAAAAAATATATACGACTGACCCCACCCTATCCTGTGACCAGATGGTAGATGATGAGGTAGCAAAGCAAGAAACTGAGAAATGGAGCATCACTGCATATGTATGTTTGTGTGTGATGTGTGTGTGTGTGAAAGAGAGAGAGAGAGAAGCAGAGCGAGACAGAGAGAGAAAGAGACAGACAGAGCAAGAGAAAGAGAAAGAGAGAAGAGATAGTCGAGTGAGTGGGAGGTATTAACACTGCAAGTGAGTGAGAGTGAGAATGGCTAAGTGAAAATTAATCAGGGTGATGGAGTGTGAGAATGGGCGTGTGAGTGAATGTAGGTGGGCATAAGTGTGTGAGAGTGTGTGTGAGAGAGAGTGTGCATGCAAGTGGAAGTTGTTGAGAGTGAGTGACAGGGGAGTGAGTGGATGTAATGAAAGTGAGAGTGAGTAAGAATAAGAGACTGTGAGGGAGAGTGAGTGAAAGTGACAGAGTGGGTGAGAATGAGTGTGAGAGAAGCAAAGGAGTGAGAGTAAGGGAGTGCGAGTGAGTGAAAACTAGTATGAGTGAATAAATGTAAGTGAGTTTGAGTGAGAGATTGTTATGTTATGTGTATGTGTAAAGCACCCAGGATATCCTGGTGCTGAACAGGTATGTGTGCCTAGCCCTGCTTATGGTAGGTTGGTTAATTGAAAAGCCAGATCTTTTGCTTCTTGCAGCTTTCAAGAAGAGAGGAGGAGGAGGCTCGGATGTGGAGTGGGAGGCTATTCCGTGTGAGTTCTGTGTAAGAGATTGAGAATGAGTCTAGCTGCTGAGTTCTGAATTGTTTGTAGTCTTCTATTGAGTTGCTTGATGATCCCGGTGTAGAGGATGTTCCCATAGTCCAAATTGCTGGTGACTAGGGTGTGAGTGGCAGTGTTTCTAGTGTTGCTTGGGAACCATTTGAAGATCTTCCTCAGCATCTTCAGGCTGTGGAAGCAGGATGCAGTGACGGTGTTGACTTGTTCAGTCATGTCCAGTTTACTATCAATGGTTATTCTAAAATTCATGGCGTGGGTACTGGGTATAGGTCCAAGCTCGACTGGCCATCAGTTGGGAGTCCCATGGTGAGGGCTTCCTGCCGAAGATCACTACTTCTGTCTTATCGGTGTGAGCTTGAGGCAGTTGGCTTTCATCCAGTTAGCGACTTCGGTCATGCAGGTGGTGAACTTGTTTCTTGTGTTGGGGGTCTTGGCCGAAAGGGGGAGTATGGGTTATGTGTGTGACTTGCATGAGTGTGTTATACCTGTGAGCCTTCTGTTTACACTGATATATGGGAGGTTCTTCTTGGCTTATGTAAGCACCTATAGCCAAATGCTGACATGTTGGAGGTACATTTTGGCATATGGGTACTAGTGGCAAAATGCTGGTACTGGCACTCTAGATGTAATTATTGTCATATGAGACATGTGGCAAAATGTTGGTGCTGGCATACTGGGTGTAATTCTTGGCATAAGGGAAGCTTATGGTAAAATGCTGGCACTGGTATGTTAGAGGTAATTCTTGGCATAAGAGGCAATCATGGCAAAATGCTGGCGCTGGCATATTGGAAGTAATTCTTGGCATAAGGGATATCCATGAGGAAATGCAGGCGCTACTGCAGCCTTCTCACACTAGAGGTATTATATGACATTTGTGTCACCAATACAAATAGACGCACTGACCTATTGTAAGTAATTCTTGTCATAAAGGAGGCACCCGTGGCCTATGGGTGGCATGCATGATAAAATGCTGGCCCTGGCACAATGAGGTAATTATTGAGATACTGAGGGCACCCAATGCACCTTTTTTTTTTTTTTTTTTTAATGGATAAATTCCTGGGAAGCGCCAGGCTTCCTTGACTTGGCACACCATGAATGTACTTGAAAATGTAATGAGTGTCCTGCCAGAACCTACGTTTTTTTAGCAAATTTATGTGAAAAGCGTACTGTAAGCTACACTATTTATCCTCATTCTTTCGAAATGTACCAACCCTGTCCCCCTCACCAACCCTCCGCCAATCCCACCGAACTCTCCTAGAAGAAAGGGCTTGGTCGCTAGAATGCAGGGCAAGTAATGCACCCCATCACTTTCAAAGATTACTGCAGCTACTGAAACGTTGACCAATGAAAGCAACCATTCACTTAGGACTATTTCTAAGGACACTAGTAATTTAGCAAGGGAACGTTACTGAATACCGCTAAAAGGTGTAACAAAAGAGTAGATGTAGGCATTACGTAAGAGAGACATGGGTTCTGCCATTTTTCATGATTCGGGTACATGTGAATTTCAAAATAAAAACATGCGGAATACATTGGGGACATTTTCGTTCAAATAGCAGTTTAGGTCACAAATAAGACACATTTTCGAGTTTAAAATTGATATGCGTTCAAATTCAGTAGTGACATTTCTTAAGGACAATTTAACTAAACTCCCATTGTGCTTTTTAAAACACATTTAGTAAAATGTATGTGATCCCAAAACACATGCATTTATGTTTATTTTTGGAAGGATTTCCACTAGCTTTATGATTTCAGTAACAATTTATATATTTTGCATCGCGCATAATTCTCTGCCGTAAGTAAAAATACTAAAATGTGTTTTATGCTGTATTATGTCTCACTATGCTAAACCTTATATTTGGTATTCAACAGTGTTCTATAAACATAGGCCCTCATTTACATTTTGGCGCAGGGTATCGCCGCAAGGCTTCTTGCTGCGCTGCCCTGCGTCAAAAGAAAAGGGCAGGAATGCATTGTATCTATGAGATACGGCGAATTACTGTCTACTTTCACTGCACTGGCGCACAAATGGCTACCTTGCGCCAATGCAGGCACCCATGGTGCAAGGGTATCCGTGTTGTAAAAATGATTGTTTTTGTGCAGGAAGGACACCTTCTTGCACAAAAACAATAAATGGAGGCGTTTTTCTCTTTCCATGAAATAACAAGGAGAAATAAAGTTATTTTCCCTCATTACACCACACCTGGGGAGGTGCATGGTTTTTACGCATTCCCAGATCTACGCTATGTTGTAAATCTAGGAATGTGTCGAACTCCATGGGCTTTGAGTGGGAACACCCAACGCAATGCCTGTGACACGCCTTTCTGACGCAGTGTGAGGCAACGCAGCGACTTGCACTGCATTGCCTTACACCATATCTACGAGGCCATGGCCTCGTAGATATGGCTCTGCACTCTGTGCCACCAGAATGCCAAAAACAGTGACGCTCCAGCAGCGCATGGAGTTTGTAAATAAGCCCCATAATACTCTCATAGTAAAGAGTAGCAGATAATCTGCACTATTTCTTTGATGTTCATCGTGTCCTTCACATTTTCTTTACACCCACTACACCATACTGTACTGGGCAGGGGGTCAGCCCACTTCAGCCACTGGATAACTTCACTTTGAATTACTGCATTTCGATCTTTTACAAGGAGCACATCTGCACACAAGATAGTTCTGTTCAGTGCCAGTATTTTTATTTTTACTTTATTACTTTGGTGTTACCTTTGTGTTAAGTGTCTGATGAAATAACAAGATCACAGGGCACAGATCACTGTCTCATGCTGATGGTGTTGTAAATTCGTTTTTGAGTGGCCTTTTGATTATCTGACTACTTCTATTTCACAACATACTAAATTGTGTCCATTTGAAACTGTTCTTCATGAGGTTGTCATTTATTGTTTAGTAAGTGTGCAATAGAGTGCCTTTCATACTGCTCTCCTGTATGTCTTGCTGGTATGTATTTTAATTGAAGACCAAAGTTATATTTGTAAACCAATTTAGTCTGTATGTCATGCTTGCATGGCTTTCTAGATTGCTTTGAGTGCGCTTGTATGTTGTGCTTATATAGACATTTCACTTTTATATTACTAATTTTAACTCTGTTGTTTATTCCAATTCCTTGTCCTATCTATCTATCTATCTTTGCAACTCCATCTGTCTGTCTATCTAATAACCTGTTTGTCTACCTATCTATCTGGAGTCTGTCTAGCTGTCTACCTGTTTGTCGATCTATTTTCCTGTCTGTTTTTATATCTACCTGCCTGTCTATTACTACCTGTGTGTCTGTCTATCTATCGACCCATCTGTCCATCTATTTATTGGCCTGTCTGTCTTTTTGTCTAGCTACCTGTCTGAATGTCTAGATACCTGAATATCTGTCGATCTATCTATCAACCTGACTATCTGCCTATCTATCTACATAGCTGTCCATATCTATCTATCTATCTAGCTAGCTAGCTAGCTAGCTAGCAAGCTAGCTAGCTATGCCAACCTGTCTATGTATCTATCTAGGCAAATATCTATATCTATGTAACCCTGTCTATGTATGGAACCCTTTCTATCTATCTATCTATCTATCTATCTATCTATCTTTGGCAACCTGTCTTTGTATCTATCTAGGCAAATATCTCTATCTATGTAACCCTGTCTATGTATGGAACCCTATCTATCTATCTATCTATCCATCTATCCATCTATCTATCCCCTACCCATCTATCTATCTATCTATCTATCTATCTATCAACCTATCAGGCTGGCTACCTACCTATACAACCCTCTCTATCTGTCTTTGCAAGCCTCCCTTTTTACCTGTAAAACCTTAAAAATAATGCATTAGCAAAGAGACTGGCAGCTAACAGCAGATCAGCTGGCTTTTTTAGGTCTCGTGTTATCCAAGATATTTTGATTTTACTAACATTATGTGTGTAACATAGTTATAGGGTTTTTCAGACAGACTTCATCCATTAGTCTGTTGTTGTGTCAATCCAATTTTTCTTTCAACCATTTCAGCATGCATCCTGGGGCAGTCAGTCAGTCCCCTTCAGCCATTGACTGACTTCACTGCATGCTGCCTTTTCACAAAGAGACCATCCACAGACAAAACAGTTCTCTTGAGTGCCAGGGACTACTATAATAATGTGCACTCTTTGCCGACCAAAAAGCATTTTTGCCTTCATTTTTTAAGATTGATGAGGTGCCACCAGCTTAACCAACCATACCGTTTTACAAAAACCCCAACAACAAAAAAACAAGACTTGCCAAAGCCAAAAGGCTGGCAGCCAGCGCCAGATCTCTTGGCTTTGCCAGTTCTTGTTTGAGGTTATGCTGCCAGTCACTGGTCAAACCGGGGACATTGGCTAGTCTAGTCTAGTCTAGAGTTCTTATAAAGAGCATGGCTATCTGAAGGCCTCCCAGTGCTAGAACAGACATCGCAAGTTGTCTGATCACTGCAGAGAGGAAGATTGGTTCCTAAACCGCCAGGTTTTCAGCTCTTTAAGGAAAGAAAGTTCATGCTTCAATTGGCGTAACTCTGAAGTTAGAGTGTACCAGAGTTTGGGAGCCAGATAGAATGTTGAATGCCCACCCCATCGAGATCCGCGGGGTGGTACAAAGGGAGAAATACTTAAAAAATGTTCTCTTTGTATGCGTGCTGCATTCTGCGACACACATAGAAAGAGGAAAATGCCATCAATGTGTCCCTTCCTGAACAAAAACAATCATCCCCACAACGCAGGCACCCTTGCAACATGACGCAAGGGAGCCTGCGCTGGCGCATGGCAGCCAATTGTGCGCCAGCGCAAGGGAAAGCACAAGGATGTGTTGTATTGTTGTTAATACGATGCATCCCTGTGCTTTTAAAATGACTCAGCTTGGTGCAGCAAAATGGCTGTGAATCCAAGGGACATTTAATAGATGTGCCGAGGAGGATCTGAGAAGCCTCACAGGCATGTATGGGGAGGCTAGTGGTCTTAGCAGTAAGGGGCTTTTTTTGTTGAATGCCCTGTGCATAATACATAATGTCTTAAATTGCACTCATCGCTCCACTGAGAGCCAGTGTAGTTCTGCCAGAGCCTTTTTAGCGGACTGGTGTTTTGGTATGTTAATAAGGAGCCGGGCAGCATTGTTCTGGACAACCTGCAACCTTCTAACCACATATCAGGGGCAGCCGAGGTACATGGCATTTCCGTAGTCCAGACACAATAACATGAGGGCCTGAACAATCAGTCTTCTTGCTGTGAAAGAGAGAAGATTGAGGACCTTCCTAAACACTCAACAGTCTCCTTCTCAGTCGCCAACTTCCTACTTAGTCCTACAGCTCTTCCATGGCAGAGGCAGTAGCGGCTGCTACCAAGAGGGCCGCAAGTAAAGAGTGTAAACCACTCCTCTCCCTGATCTGGCCAACACCGCCCCTCCCCGAGAGCCACTGACTCAATAGGAAAAATAAAATGATACTAACGATATGTTATCATCATTTTATTTTTTATTTTGAGCAGTGGGGCAACGCTCCTCCGCCTTAGCGGAGGAACCGCCACTGGGCAGAGGTCTTGAGTAGCCCCAGGTGCAGTCCTGTTTTTAGGTATGGTGTTAGCCAACACTTTGGGTTTGAGTAAAATTGTATATACTACACATATGTTTTTTAATGGGTCTTTCAGTCAGCCCTTTTCAATCATTGATCTACATTTTGGTTCTGCCCACCACAGCATACAACATGGTGCTTGGGGTCCAGGCACTTCAGACATTGGTTTTCTTAACTGTGAATGAATGGATTTTGGCCTTGCACAATATCCACACAATAAGTAGTTCCATTCAGTACCAATGCTTACCGATGCAATGTGTGTTTTTATATATATAGTATATATGCAGATGCTATTTAATATCATTGTTGAGTGTAGGGGGTCATGATGCCGCCCCCCCTTCTCAACACTGGTGATAAACAACATATTATACACTGAACCTCTGCATACATGGATTACGCCTTGGCATTTTTCACTTGTATTTGATGTAACCAAATATATTTAACCAAAACTTAGATGCAAAAGGGTTAAATTTGTGCAGTAAGTTAAAATCATATTGAAGAGACCTCTGAACTATTAGGATGGATGTTTCCATGTGTAAAGTAATTGGTTCATGCAGTCTGAGAAACAACAAAGAGTGGTTTTCTCATGTCAATATTGCTATACTGTTGTAATAAACTCGAATTTGACTTTTGCTCTTTTGTAATAAATATGTGAATTTGTGATTATTGGGTATGTTTGCCCTAAATAAAGTGTTATTGGGCCGTAGTAATTTTCACACCATGACAATGTTTTTTTTCCATAAAGCGTAACTTCATGCAAAAACCATTCACAAAAAAAATAAGGATTGACAAAGTGAGAAGGTCATCATCCAAAACTAGACCTATTGGCTTTGCCAAAGCTTGTTTTACAATGAATTCTGGGACTTGTGTTGCTAACCTTGCAATGCAGCAATGTCAAACTGATATGGTTGCAATCTAAAGAAGTAAACAAAACAGGACTAGATGAGGTAGTCAACACTAATAGAAGAATGCTTGGCATTGTTGCATTGAGCGTGATATTCTGCTCTTCATTCAACACTGTGGAGTTAGCATACTTTCAGCATCAGACCATCTAGGGGCCTCATTCACAAATGTAGTAACCTATGAATACTTGGCGCCTTCCTATGGTTTGCTTAGATTTCCATATTCACTCAGAGTATGCCAGCAAGATGGCTCAATGAGACAAGTGCCTGTGATGATATCTGTGGTGATAACAAGTTGTAATTCTGGTAAAGACAACCCATTTTCCTGAGGTTGGAAATTCAGCACCATTAAACTGAGTAACAGCAACTACTGTTATCTGCAATGCATAAAAAGAGGAAAAGAAAATGAAACAAAAACACAAACATTTATCATGCACATGATACCAGCATGACTTCATGGCAGTGGTTCTAGGAAACAAGTACATTGAAGGGACAGGAGATCGGACAGATCTATTTACAGCTGCCCGACAGAAAGCCGGAAGACTAATGGAAAGTTTTAGAAATGCAGGGCCTCATTTACAAGGCCATTGCGCCGCGGGTGCTTCACTTTTTTGGGCGCACTTGCGGCACAGTTTGCCTGCCCTTATTTACAAGGCCACGTAAAGTCACCCTGCTTGACTTTACATGTCCTTGTAAATATGGGCACCTTTCACGCATTACTCTGTGTGACAGGGGCGTTCTATGGGTGTTCCTGTGGGTGTTCCCACGCAACATCCATAGAACCTGACACATTCCCAGATTTACAAAGGTTTGTAAAGCTGGGAATGCATCAGAATCCTATGCCTTCCCAGGGGAGGCGCGTAGCAGTGGCACTATGAGGAGAAATACTTATATTTCTACTTGTTTTTTTCTCTTTCTATGCATGCTGCTTTCTGCAGCACGCATAGAAAGTGGAAATTGCTATTAATTATTGTGTTTGTGCAGGAAGGTGTCCCTTCCAGCAGGAAAACAATCATCCCCGCAATGCAGGCTCCCTTGCAACATGACACAAGGGTGCCTGCGCTGGCTCATGGCAGCCAATTGTGCTCAAGCGCAGGGGAAAGCACAATGATGCGTCATATTGTTGTTAATACGAGGCGTCCCTGTGCTTTTAAAATGACGCAGCTCGGTGCACCAAAATGGCTTCTGGCACTGCGTCATTTTTTTGAAAAAGTGACC
Source organism: Calotriton arnoldi (assembly GCA_963921515.1). Taxonomy (NCBI): domain Eukaryota; kingdom Metazoa; phylum Chordata; class Amphibia; order Caudata; family Salamandridae; genus Calotriton; species Calotriton arnoldi. The sequence continues at coordinate 2,547,389 of CAWUFW010001273.1, forward strand.
CACAAACATGTGGCAAATAGTAAGCAACCAGAGGCCTCACTTGGCCTCAGAGACATGATCAGTTTTTACTTCACTTGACCAAGTAGTGTACCATGTTTTGTACCATGTTTTGGGCCGCTGAGCTAAAAGGGTGAACAGGGAAGCGCAGGCAGCAGCAGGCAGTTCCATAATGTAGTCTGGAAGAGATACAAGCTGCCACAACCTTACCTCGGAGCCAAGGAGGTGACGAGGAATAATAGTCCATAGGAGTCTGACTTGGAAAAAGTAAGAAAATACCACTGAGTTATTCTTGGGAGGAGGCCATTGCATGCTCCCTCCTTCGCGGGGGGCATGGGGAGAGGCCAAGGGATGGGTATCGGGGTGGATGTTCTTGCATCCCAAGCCGAAAGTGATTTTCCCCGGAGATATTCTAGGAAATCCGGGTGTGGAAGCTCCGGGCAGCCTCTGATTGGGCAGAAGAGTGTCCCGCCAGGGTATACCGCTTCGTCTCCTTGTAATCAGGCCCTGAGTCAGCTCTTGTTCATGAGGCGCTGTAATCCCTTTCGTTTAGCTTTCAATATTCCAAACTGCCTGTCCTCCTTCCAGCTAGAGTCCCCAGGGGCCCTCTGCACCCCTTATTGGACTCCATGGCGATTTCGCATTGATCTGTCGTTTTGAAGTGTTAGTATGAATTTTGAGACTGCAGTTTCAGAAAGAAATGCATTTAAAAATGGTCATTTAATTCTAAATTCAATTCTTTCATGGCATGCAAACATTTCTGCGATTGCAGCAGGTCCCCCTCCACACGGGAATCTTGTTCCAATCTTCTGCTAAAGCGGAATTCCTGGAATTCATATACGAATGCTAATCTTATAGGCATGCGGCGTACAAGGCTCATGAAATTGGTTGAGATAAGGAAGTAAAATCTAAATACGGCGAGGAGTTCAAACATTCACTGCACAAAGCTGAGGTACGTGTTTGAAATTCCTCCGGCAAAGGTTCCTGAAACCTACAAAGGTGGGTGAGTTGGAGCCATGAAGGCGTCAGGATTAAAATGAAGTCTGTGGCTTCCACCATATCTCTAGGCACCAGATTTTACCGAAATTGGAGTTGTCATTATTAATATTACTATTCATTTTATTGTATGTATATATATGATTATTTATGTATATTGCCATTTTATGAACTCCATATGCTATGGAGCATGTGGATAGTTGAAAGCCATGAGCATAATGCGACCTGAATGTTGAAGTATAAATGTAGCTGTGTGTGCTGTATGTGATGACTGTGTCACTGTGTCCCTGTGTGTGCTTGCTAGTTGGAATGTGTGTTGTTTGTGTGCATTACCCGAATGAGCAGCTTGCAGTCTCTGCACAGGTGGTGGCAGGCCGTCTGGGGTGGACGGGATGCTGATGAAAGGCTCTCACTCACCTTCATTGGCTGCAGCCATGAATCAGAACATGTTGTACATATTGAGTGAGATTTGTTTGGCAGCAAGATAGTAAAATCTCTGATATTTATGATTTCTCTAGACTTTTTCAATAGGGAACAATTGCTGGTTAATCATTGGGTTTGAAAAGCATCTCTGTTCATGAAGGTTTCTCCAAAAGGAGACATCATCTGTCTGAAAAAAGGCCACTAATCCACTAAGGCCTGTGGGTTTAAGGCCCAGCTGCAGTTCAATCTCTTGACGGTGGAGTTTGTGCTCCTTGCCAACGCCTGAAAGCAAAGAAGGACAAATACAAGGTTCGAGCTCCACAACAAACTGCAATTGTTTCATTCCTTCGTCCACCAACAGCTCTAAAGCGCTGGAAATCTGCACCATCAGCACTTGTTTTTAAAGTTTACAGGTGCCAACCACCTGTCGCCAAATCGCCATTTTTCTCTGAGTCAAGGTCTCCTTTCCTAAATCAGTTTGTGGAACTGCTGTCCAAGCCTTGGTCCACTGACATCTTGACAAGAGCACCACCCTATTCAGCCACATCCCAAAGTCCCACTCCCCTTGCGACCAAACAGCATCATTCACTCTTCAATACAACTCATAAAAGCTATCTTCTCCAGGCTTGAAATGTGCAGAAAGGATATGACTGAAGGGCACGGATTCTCTCTCATGCAACAAGGATCTGGAATTCCATGCCTACACAGACCTGATAAGCTGTCTCTCTCATCGACTTCATGAAGAAACCGAAAACACCTCTCTTCAAATAACATTTCATCCATGTGAAATAACTTTACCCCGGTGGCCTTGATGGTATCATTCACTGGCCTTTAGGGCTAGATCATAGAGCTAGCATGAAGTTTGGAGGACACAACCAGAGGACTTCATTCCCTGGCCCTTGAGCCAGGCTAAGGTGGATATGGGTTAACCTCCTTCCCAGTCTGCGGTCATGCACAGAGAGGGGGGTACCTCCCTTTTTCACTATCTACAAGTCACCAATGTGTGGCTTGGGTGGATCAGAAGGAATATGTGTTTGATCCACAGGGGGCTATGATGATTCTCTCACTCCTTAATCATTCTGGGGCCCCTTCCTACTGGTTGACTTGTGAGTCAGTTCGACTGACTCAGGAGGCTGTTAATGTCCCTTATCCTAAGTTAAATGGGAAGAGGGAATGTGTATCTCATATTATCAAAATATTAGATGAAGAAATGCATATATGCCAGAGCTACAATTGTGACATTCTCACTGAGTAAATTCTGTACCCCTTGACAAATCATTCTGTGCTACTATACTTCCCTGCCAAATCTGAAGCATAGAGATACCCGTGATATGCACCATATCAAAACTTGGTTATTTGCAAGAGGGAAGCAAGAAGGAAGAAAATGTGAATATTGAGTCAGAAGCTTATATTGATGAAGCTCTCTGGAAAAGGCCTGCTTGTAATTTCATACCTTGAATCAGCTCATGAGGAAACTTCAGCTTACTAAAGACCATGAGTGATAACCTATTGTTCTCACAATGAACATAGATAACTATGCCCAATACTAGCAAGAATGACATTACCCCGCTCTTCATCATTGAAAGGCTCCTTCTAGAAATTGAAACAGTTTCAGAACAGAAGAAGAGAACTCTCTGTCTGGCAAGCAAAGATATCTACCATCTTTGATTCAGGGCAACTAGCCTTAAGAACTTGAACACCTTATACCAACTCTTTCAGGCTTTGTACGGTCACTTTATAGTAAAATTTGGTGTAGATTAGTTTAGGGATAGCCTGTGACCAGAAGACGTAAGACTTGAAAATGTACAAAGAGCCTTTCGCTAAAATAGGACCACATGAGGGACTTTCATTTTGCAGGAATTCTGAATTGTGAAGGATTTCTGGTCCAATAAAAAGGAACAAGAAAATACTTATTTTTGCGTGTAAATCCAGTGTGCCAGAGTCTTTGTTGAACTGGGTTTGCCTGAAGGGCTAGAGTAGTGTGGCTTCTGTTTGCCTGCATACATGTTGTTGATGTCCTATGTGGCCAAGTGGCTAACCCTTGGGTTGCCTGGCAGCTGAGGAACAGTAGTAATTGGAGCCATTGGTGGCAGGTGGGCCCTTTGGTGCTTATTTTTAAGGGATCAGGACTGATTTTTCATCATTATACTTTGACCCAGAACAAGAGAGAGAAAGCTATAAAGGGAGAAAGAAGGGGGGAAATAAAGACAGAACAACACAGACTGATACCCACAACCTGTCCTGACAAGCCTGAGAGCTGCTTTTCCTTAGTCTGCCATCCATGTCTGCTGGAGAGAAAAATCTCCACAACTCCTGCTGAACAAAAACACAGTCAGATTGAAGGATTTTAAAGTATCTAGTATTCTTGTATCAAGCATAAGCTGGTACAAGGCACACCTCTACTTCCTGGAGCTTTTGGATCTTCTTCAAATGTTTTTTCCAATGACAAACCCAACCTACTCGACCTTGTGAAATTCAAGTGAAATGAATTCCCGAGAAGCATTCAGCTGATGAAGTTTTGTCCCCTGTCTAAGTCTGAAGGTGATTTTGTTCACTGGGCCCCGAGTACCTGTTGAAAATGTGCTCTTCCTGCAGGGGCACCAGGAATTGTTTTGCCTTTTTACTGAATCTCCTTTTCGTTGGCTGTAGAATTCTGGGCACTTTACCCCAGCTAATCAGTGGTAATATGTTTGTGTTCTCCTTTTTAAACATGTTAAAATTGGTATCCACCTGCTAGGCACATTACATTTGCTTGTGAGTCCCTAGTGCATGGTACCACCTATATCCCAGGCCTGCAGGTAAATGCTACTAGTGGACTGCAGCACGCATTGTGTCACCCACTAAAGTAGCACTGTAAAACATGCCTCCAGGCCTGCTACTGCAGCCATGGTGTGCAGTTTTAAACTGCCTTTTAGATTTGGCAAAACAAACCTTTCACCAGGCCTAAGCCTTCCTTTTTAATACTAATATGTCATTCCTAAGGCAAACCCTAAAAGGCTATATGGCAGGGTGCATAGTAATTAAATGTAGGACAGCTATATTTAATGTTTTAAAACACTGGGTTACATTATAATGACGTATAATGCTTTATTTCAGTTTGGGCACAGCTAAAAAAATAATTCAAGGACTCATTTTAATAGTAATTTAAATCCAACTTAATGATCCAGTTGAATTTTATATTACTATTTTGGAAATTACACTTTTAAAATGTTGCCATTTTCCTGCCAATAACCAAAAGGCTTTGCTGTCAGTGTCCTGTAACCTGACCCCTGATGGCTCCCCTGTGGTGAGATGTGCATTTCTCCCAGGCAGTGGACAAAGGACCCTGGGTGTAGGGAGTGGAAGTCCACCCTTGAGAGGATGGCCTGGGAGCTGTGCCCAGACCCTTCCTGAGCTTAAAGGGATGCCTACCCTGTCACTGGCAGGTGAATCTCACACCTGTCTCCCCTTGGTCTCTTTATTAAGGCTGACACTAAACCCAGGGCCCTGGTATATAAAAGGAGCCCCCACAGATCTCTCCTCAGAACACCCCTAGACCTGTGAAGAATCAGAAGAAAAACTGCCCTGCCATCTGAAGTCCCGGAAGGAAGCCTGGAAATGCTTGCCTTGAGCCCAGGACTCCAAGGATTAGTTGGCTGATCTCCTGTTTGAGCTACAGGGACACAACAAGCTTCCAGAGGCTGTTTTCCTGCAACTGCCCAGCTGACCTGTACCAACTTGACCTACCCTAGACCCTGCTGCTGGCCTCTGTTGGAGTGAGTCTCAACCCTCAAGTGGTGCCAGAGTGTACTCCTCCTATCCACAAACTGCAATATCTGGGACTTAGAAACTTTTGACAACTTTCTGCCCAGAAAACTGATGGAGACCAGGGTTGCCGTCGAAACCGCAGCCGTCGAATCGCCAGTCGGACTCAGCTTGCTGGGTTGTCCCTCTGAAAGAAATTTGACTTCCAGAAAAGTTTCTAAGTCTGAACATAGAGGGCTTCATTGGGACCGACGCCGAGCAGCATCCAATAGACTTTGGGCTTCGCCCTTTAGGAGCTTCCCCACGTTCGTCCACTATTTCTCCATAAAATTTTCAATCAGAAGGTAAACTTTCCACTGGGACAAATCTGGTCCCTGTATCTGACCTGTGCTCCACTGCGGTCGACCCTAACTTTAGACTTCAACCTGTCTAACACAACCAGATACCCGAGGTTGACACTTTATGTTTTTTTAGGCTATTTTTCATAAAAAATGTAAATATTCATATTTGCAGTTCTAGTTATTGGATTTTTGTCATATTGGTGTCATTTTTTAAATAAAAATTTACTCTAGTTCTCTACATTGGTTTGGGATTTTTCTTGTGTTGTATTTTCACTTTATTACTGTTTAAGTGCTACATAAATACTTTATACATTGCCTCTAAGTTAAGCCTGACTGCTTTATGCCAAGCTACCAGTGAGTTAAGCACAGGTTTATTTAGCAACTTTGGTGGTTTGCCTTGACAAGGATTATGATTATTATTTGAAATGGGGTAATACTCCAATTTCTTACAGTACCAATCCAATATATTGGCATGCACTTGCAAGTCGACTTCATCTTGATTCAATTTCTTCCAGAGAGTCTTGTAGAGACACTTGGGCCCACATTTACAGAGTGATACAAAAGGGGATGATGGACGGAACGTTTGAGCCAATCAAACACTCACCCCCAGTCAACTGATCTGGGTTTAATCCATCATCATTCTTTAGCTCACTCCACCACCCCAGTTCAGACATGGCCATATGCAAATCAGTCTGACCCTGTGCCTCATGGGAACAGTCCAGCCCGAACTGCCAAGCCATGTCTTCCCTGGACCGGAAACAAGCATCCTAGGACCGGTTTCTGGCATTCCAGCCGTCATCAGCCAGGCTTGCTTGAATCCAGTGGCAAAGTGAGCAAGGGACCCACGTCTGGGCATACCCCCGCCAACTTAGGGCGAACAAAGCATTTACAGAGTGGCAGAAAATGTGAACCGCCTTTAATTGGTGATGCACCCACACCACCATAATCACAGTACCTCCTCCCCATTTATAGGTCGGCCAACTACAGGGTTTCCCATTGGCAGGTCATCATCTGGCTCTGCAGTGGAAAATGCTAACCTGACTCTTCTCTCATTGACCAACCAGGTTATATTGATGGATGCTCTGATAATGGTGGGGCAGCTGTCACTGACATGGCAGACCCAGGCACGGAGATTACATTAATCCAGAAACTGTTATTTTGAGAGAGGCGGATGATTTTTTGTGGCTTGTGATCATGGAGGGAGAGGGTACTGTAAAGAGGAGAAAGTATCAAAGTGACTATGGCAACTTACCATCACATATTGGACTTTGCATAAACCCAACCAGAACGCTGGTTATAATTTGATTAAGCAGGAGGTTTAGTCCTGCCCTTGATGGGAGTAAATCTCTGACCTATTCCATGTTGGCAATAGCCCAGAGAGAAGTTTGTGAATACCCAGAAATGTGTGGGTTTGTAGGTCTGCGTAAAGTTTCAGTTCATTCATCCTCGGTCTACCCCTGGGAGTAGATTTACTCATACGCATATTAAGTGTGAGTACCCACAAATGAATATGCCTGACTTTGAGAATCCCATGGGAGAATGCGATATCTTGACCAGAGGCTGATAGTGTAGGAAAGACAACTTGAGGGTGTGTATCAGTGCACTAGTGTTGGTATATGCATGGACATCTATAGGTTTGGTGCTCTGTATTCGTGTGTGCCTATATTATTGTTATGCGTGCATGTGTCGTTGCGGGTTGTGAGTCGGTGTGCTTGAACTATGAAAACTGCCCTGTGATACAGCATTGAGAAGGGGTGGTGGATTGTCTCCTTTGGAATGGAGGCTAGTGTAAGCAAATAAAACAAGCATTGGCATAGCCAATAGGTCTCGCCTTTGGGACCGTATAAGTGTTTAGCCATGCAACAGTTGATGTTGTTGCACCAAGGATATTATGCTGCATAACTAAATACTTATAAGGTCCCAAAGGCGAGACCTATTAGCTATGCCAATGCTTGTTTCTGTTGGTGAGATAGAATTGTCTCACTTGTATATGAATGGGGAGAGGACAAGGGACCAGGAGTATTACCGGTAAGTAATAGGGCAAAAGGCACACAATGGAAAGAAAGAAGAGGTGTGGGCGAGCTCCTAATACCTGACATAGGTCATTTAGGAGTCAGGGGAATATTCTACACTGCAGGTGGGTGGGAGGAGCTCCTGTGTTGAGGAGTGGAAGGAATGAGAAGCAGTTACACGAGGGATGCTTGGCAACCTCTGTGCTTTGCACATGCAAGTGCAAAACAAGAACTCCATGCACAGGTGGCAGAAATGTGTATGCACACCTAGACAACCAATGACCCCCTCCCCCTTTAATTCCTCAGTCCGGTGTATACCTGCACTTCTTCTTTCCAACGAAAAGCCCTAGAAGATTGGTGAGGACGTAATACGAACGTCATCTCTGATTCTAAAGTGTATATCTGTGCTGGAATGATAAAGCCCAGCTTTCTGATGAAATGCAGTAGAATGGCACTGCCTTGGTATAAACCGACTTTCTGCAACACATGCATATTATTTTTATTCAAGTGTTGAGAGAGAGAGACAGAGACAGAGAATGAGTTTGCGTGCATGGGGGTTTCAGTGATCCTCATAAAACTGCTGTATCTGTTCTTTGTAATAAGAAAACTTGCACTCCTGCTGTCCATGCTCTGCCTGCTATGCGTGGTAATGAACCGTCATATGGTCTTTCCTTTACACAAAAGCAAAAAACACTGTAAAATTGTATATACAAGCACTTCTCTGCTACTGTCTACTATTTTATTTTCAGAAATATTTGCACCCACCTATTCTTATATTGGTTATACCTCATTAGAGAAATCAGCAATCCCAGGCACTAAAATTCATTACTATTTTGTTCTCTTAGTATACGAATATTTAAAATCCATTCTAAGAAAAACATACATTTTTGTTTTGTGCTTTTTATTGACATGTTCACCTGCTCAAACCTCTCTACCGCACGCACACACAAACACACACATATGTTTGCTACCAAACACTCACACAGTTCAAGAAAGTTAACTGAGAATGCCCGGGACACCAGGCAGGCCCATCTCCACAGATACGTCCTTCAGTCTAGCCCTTTGCCGGCCCATGGATTAGCAAAGGTGTGTTTTATATTAGTGACCCAGGGAAAGTTCATGCCCCCGGGGAACAGTTTATTTTAGGGGCTGGCAGAGTGATTCATGGTTTATTTACAAGACGGACATGCAGACTGTCAGAGCTCCCGTCAGCCTTTGATGTAAAACACACTAAGAGGCATTCGCCGTCCTTATCTGCTTGGAGCTCTGGAATAAGACATGAGGGTGGGTGCGAGCAGTTCACAGTCTGCTGCTGACATTGCCAAGCACAGGCACAATGAAAGGAAAACAAGGAATGCGCTTGTGAAAACGCGCTGAAAGTTTAAAAAAAAAGTCACTGAATTCGACGAAATCAAGACTCTTGGGGGCGAACTGACGAAGCCCTTGTGAGTAGACTTGGACATTTCAAACTCTCTATTCCAATCATTAAAGCAGAGGTTGCATAATTTGAGATTTAAACATACCGCCGGTGACAAATGCAGGAACCTCAAAGTCACAAGTTCGAATTCAGCCGCGGCAAGTTAACGTTTGGATATTTCTGATGGGAGCAAATGTGGTACTATAAATTGGGCAAGGGCGACATCGGTTATGTAGAGTGCCTAGAGCAATGGTACGCAGCGCTACATAAAACAAGAACAGGGAAAGGAAAGAACACAATAACAGAGCGAGAGAGCGAGCGAGAGAGAGAGAGAGAGCCCGGGAGTGCTGCGTGCGTGTGCGCGCAGTCTGCTCATTTTCAAGCACTGCACTTGTGCTTGTGGCGCGCCCCTGCTCGCTCCCGCAAGGTGGATGCCGCCACAAGCACGAGTGTGTGCTTGAAAATGACCAGAGCGACGGCTAAAGGTCCTCCTATGCAGCGAATGCGCGCTGCGTAGGTGAGACCTAAAAATGTGTAAACATATGGGAAGTAGAATGAACGCAGATTGTGCTGCTGAATTCCATAGAGCTGATTGAGTCAGTCCGTAACACAAGCGAAGGAGTATGTAAAGAGGAGGAACTATAGGGGATTTGGGGGTGAAAAACTGAGAAGCTGGAGTAAACACCAGCACCACAGCATTGAGAGTAGTCCAGGATGGACTCCAGGAATCAAGTGCCCCACCTGCAGGTAGGGGCCTCTTGACTGTCACAGAGGTTATCAGTATGTATGGCATACAATAGCGGTGTAAATAATATGAATGAGCTATAGGATTCCGGTTTACTGACTCCTGGAGGATGAGGGCTGGCGGTGTTTAACCTGCAAGCTACAGCCATGCATAAATCTCGGGATAAAACATTTAACTCGGGGAACGTTTATTTTCACGTGACTTTACCAGTTTATATTTCTTATATGACTAAAAGGTTTGGGGGGGGAAAGTCTCCTTTAGCGCGCCTTGTGGCAATGGTTAAACACTGCCAAGTACTTTGATGCTTATGAATTTTTCACCTCACCTACAGATAAATCAAAACAATTAAAATTGTGTTGCAATACGGCTGGCTGAGAAAAAGCTAGCGGTGAAATCTAAGGTAAATGATTTCTGGGGAGTCCTGAAAACAAACCAGCTGACAAGTGATGTGCATGGATGTGTTTACATTATACTGCTACAGGCATGCAGCCCGCCCTTTCCTCTATGTCTCCTCAAAATGAAGCCACTGTTGTTTATGGGGAGTGTCTGCTTAATAATTGTGTTTCTTTACAGGCTGCACTTCCTGGAGATCTAGTGTATAGCTGATAGTTGTAAGGCCGGCCTAGAAGAGGGCCTGCCTCGAGAAGACTTTCATGTTTACATTGCAGCCCCGCCTTCGCTGTAGCACTCGGTTGAACAGACGCACAATATGCACTGTGTTCAAACACACCACACAGAGGCTTAGATCCATCTTATTTCGGCTTTCTGAGGGCCTTGGATGTTGTGCACTAAAAGCTCTTTCCCGTGGAATGAAAAATAACCTATTATATCAGAAGTAAACATGAACAAAAGACAAATCCAGCGATTGCTCAACGCGCCACTGAAGTAGCTTTCAGCGTCTTCTTAAAGCAGGGTCCTGACGGAGTATACTGTGAGCAGCGAGACTCCACTCCCCAGAGGGTCATTTTCTTGGAAAGTGGGTGCACGGTAAGGTCCATTTCTGGAGACACACATGGACCAAAGCATCTGTAGCCAGGGCTACTGGAAATATGCGATTCTGTGGCCGTGACGTTTTCCACATAAGTATGGATTTGCCGCATTGGCCACATCATCCACCATATGATGCACAATCTGCAGATTGTAACAAAAAGAATTCTGCTCCAATAGATCAAAAAATATTTGAAATGCAGTGACAATTTTTCTTGCACAGGGAAAAGGCCCTTCGCCTTTCATTTGATTATTGCTGTATTTGGGTTTTAAACTGGTATTAATGAGGTGAGACCTTTGACCAGACAGACAGTGCAAATATGGACAAATACCAGAAAAATGAAGTAATACTATCACCAATGTACGACATTCCCCTACATATTTGGCCTTTTCCTGCCACATAATGTATCTACCGTCGCACATACTTTGGTCCTCCCCTGCCACATAATTCAAAAAGCTCTACTTATGGCACAACAGGGTAGGTAGAACACACGTTTGCCACCGTTTCTGCGACCATGGGACACCCGGCTTAAAACATTACTATGTGGTAAAATTTATCAAATACATATCTGCCTAATCTTTAAAATAAACTGTGTAACTTCCTTTCACCACATGATATTAAGGCAGCTCACCCTGCGTTAGTTCAAGAGGGTACGGGAGGCAGCTGGAGCTTACGCAGCTCAAGTGGGGGCCCTCGCACCTCATTGGGAGAACCCTCAGCTCAACGTCCTTATATGCCACCACCCTTAGCTCAAGCTTCAAATGCACCGTCAGTTTGTTTCCAGACAAGTTAATTATAACCCTAGACTCCAGACAACTCTTCCCCACCTCCTAAACAACCCTGCCCTTCTCTGGGTTGGCTCTAAAGCCCCACACATTGCCCCTTTTACAGTCATTGGAGCCATATGTCCTTTACTAGTTTCCTGAGCCTAGTGGTACATTAATAGACCCATAACTCCCCTTATATTCTCTTGTCCTCCACAAACTGAAGCTGCATATCTACAAGCATGTATTTATTCCTTTGATTGTATCACTGGCACGTGCCACCTGTGACGCATTCACAATTTAAACCTGTTACTACGCCATTGCCTTTTGCTCACTCACCATCTCCTCCCCTCTATGTGTTGCCGGAATAAGAAGATTCGGGCAGCGAGCGAGGAGGTCTCAGGAGGCACAGTGGTGGAAAAGGTGTCTCCTCATAGAAGGCGGCTACCAGTGCTTAATTTGAGCCGGTGGTTTCTGATGCTCTGCACCAGCACTTAATTTTTTTTGTTGCAGATTTTTATAGCGCGAACTCGACCCAAAGGTATTGGAGAGCTTTACATGGGCACCAGTTACGTTACACAAGGACACATCCATTTTTTTGGTAGGCATGGGTAGATTAAGTGATCTGCCCAGAATCACAGAATGTGGAGTCGACCCTGAGGCCTGAACCTTGGTTTCCCAGCTCCAAGGTCGACAGTCTAGCCGTGAGATCACATCCTCTCCCCATCTAATTGTCAACACCAGTGCTTGTGACAGTCTGCCACATGGTGGAGCTTTCTTGCTAATTTAGAGATGACCACAACAGCAATTCATTATTAAATCAATGTACATTAAAATGACTATGCCCTGCCACCGAAGCCAGAATGATGGTTAGTAGTTGTGTTGATACTATCATTGTCAGCATAGCAGGGGCAATATGTGGTGCAAGCTGCAGTGGCCTTCTGACCACAGCCCTGGCACTTATGTTTTTTACAGATTAAGCACTGGCTGCTACCTGGCACCATGCCTGCCTGGCAAATGGCACATTATAGCTGATGCAAGCCATTCGCTCCCATCTGCCTTATAATGTGTACAGGCAAAGAGGGAACCTGTCTCTCCTGCACCCAGAGTCCCCTTAGTCAGTCAGAAAGAAACACTCCTACAAAGGCCCCATTATGAGTCAAGCGGAGCAGTACCTCACAAGCACCCCAGTATTCCCGCATTCGAGTTCACTAGATGCAAAAACACCAGGCCCAGCTTTACTGGCTGGAAAAACTGGTCAGTAAAATCGAATGAGGACTAAGCAAGGGCTGGAGGGAAAGCACATGGGGGAGCATAGATCAGAGCCTGTCCCTGGGACCACTGCCCTGCCCTTAAAAAATACTTGTTTTCCACCTCCTTCAAGGAGTCGGTAAAATATGAATGTTATGCGACCGTAATTCGGTCGCAAAACATTCATACATCCCATTCAGATTTAGTATTTGTAAGGGACACTCTAAACATTCCCCTTCCTGCTCATAAAAAATACTTGTTGTCCATTCTTGCTTCCCATTTGCGAATGGGTTATAAGCTCCTTCAAGGAGTCGGTAAAATATGAATCTTATGCAACCATAACTCAGTCGCAAAACATTCATACATCCCATTCAGATTCGGTATTTGGTAGGGATGCCCGAAACGCGCCCATTCCAAACACTGAATTGCAAATACAAGTTGTGATTCGGTAACGTGTTACCAAATCGCAATTTGTATTTTGTACATATGTAAAAGAATTTTCGTGGTCGGAAACAGCCCAATCTGCCGTTTATGGCTGCAAAAATGCTTCGTACATGTGCCCCAAAATGCTGTAATTGCGTGGTGAATGGATGTAGTCACTGGTCACAATTAGTGATTCTGAATCTGAATCTGGTAATTTCGGGGCCCTAAAGGGTGCAACTATTAATAGGGTCCTATTTGTGAAAATATTGTTTTAATTAAGAAACATAGTAAGGATAGAAAAAAACATCCTTTCCCCTTCATTGGCTCCCAATACCTAAACTGGTTCAGTTCTGGGCCCTCACCATGGTATTTAAGAAAGACCATCAAGGTGGATTGGCACACTGGAAGCCTAGATCTAAAACATGGGAACTTTTTTATGACATAAGCAGGTTTTGTGATGCTGGCACAAGTTCCAGAGAGAATCTGTGCTGACCGGTGACATCAACTAATCATAGTCATAGGTGTTTTCACAATTTCATGTTACTGAACGAGCGAATTTAGCTAATAAACGAAACTAGGCCTCTTGAGCAAGAGAGTATGTGGGGGGAGTGCACTGACTACCCTACATTTCTGGAAAAAAACAAGAGTTCATGCATGTTTTCTTGAAAACATGGGCAAAATGTGCAATATGGATTGTAAACAAAACAACAGATACTGTAAGGGAGGTTTTAGTCAGGCGCTTAGTTGGCTCAGTAAGAATAGTTAAGACTGCTATTTAATTTTAGTTATTAATGCAATTAAATAAGTAATTTAATATTCAGTCATGAGCTAATCTGTTTAGTACTGTAGAGTTTTAATTAACAATCATATCAGACTCAAACAGATGTGTATTTTCTGAAAACTAAACCCCAGTTCATTGCTATAAGTGTCTCATAGCTGTTAGCGAGGTGGCGCCTGGAGGCTATCGAAAAACAACATTGCAGACATTAAAAGTTCCTAAACGTCACAGGCCCTGTTCATGAGTGGTCTGTAACATTCCAATCCCTGCGCAACCTCCTGTTCTGTTTGCACAGAGGTCGGAAATCCAAATAAGTCAGTCAAATCATTCCATCCAACCCATATAATCAAACGTGTGATTAAATTAATTTCCAATGATCTTCCAATATTACCAATACTACCAATTACTGCCCCTATCATTCCAAAGAGACATCCTGTAAATGTAGGTTCAGTCACCGTATGTCATACTAATACAAAATAATTTACACCATGTCCTCAAACTCAGATGCCCTAATATGTCCATGTGGTGCGCTTGGAATAGGATTTTAGCTTTTCCTAACATGCGCATTAAGCGTATCTCACATCTCTGAGTTAAGACTCAAAGGGCTGCATCACACAATGTGAGTACTGGAAAGCTAATTTAAGGCATGTCTCTGTCACAGTTTTGAGAATACTGGCATCTTAATTAGTTGAAGAGCTTGAACAGTGGGACTTTACCTCCTTAGGCAATAATTAATTGTTGATTGTCTGTTGAACTTTTTGCTGTAAACGTTGCAGCATTTGCTGAAATCTCTAAAGTAAAGAGTAGAGCATAGCACTACAATATAACCCAAAGTCACAAAATAACGCAACCTAAGTATTACAGGACACAACACAAAAAATACTTAAATGAGAATGCAACACAGCAATCACACTTCAGCACGACAACAACACAATGAAATATTACAGTACAAAAACACACCAGTATAAACAACAACACAACATATCACCACCACAACAGAACGCAACTCAACAAAGAAGCACAAACATGTTTTTCACAAATTACCACCTCCAGAAATCTAGTCTCATAATACATTCATAAAAGGTGTGTGTATCAAGCACTGCCTTACCACCAAGGACAGTGATAGTGCCAGTCAAAAAGGTTTTGGGCCTCATTTACAATATTTTGCTATAGGGTGGAGCCACAGCCTTCCTGCTGCGCTGCCCTACAGCAAAATAAAAGGGCAGGAATGCGCCATATCTATCAGGTACAGCACGTTCCTGTCCTCTTTCCCTGCGCTGGCGCTCAAGTGGCTGCCATGCGCCAACTAGTGCAAAAGTATCTGCGTTGTAGGGACACCTTCCTGCACACAAACAGTCAATGGAGGCGATTTCCTCTTTCTATGTGTGGTGCTGAATGCAGCACACATAGAAAGAGTAAAAAATGAGGAGAAATAACGTTATTTCCCCAGAGGAGGCGTAGGCTTTTGCCACATTCTCAGATTTACAGCTTGTTGTAAATCTGAGAATGTGTCAAATGCCCTGGGTGTTATGTGGGAATGCCCACCGTAACACCCATGGCACGCCTCCCCATCGCAGTGTGAGTCAACGCAGCGACTGGCGCTGCGTTGCCTCACTCCATATCTACAGGGCCATGAAAAGCCACGCAGGGTGGCTTTACATGGGCTTATAGATATGGCTAAGCCCTGTGCGCCACCGGAACATCACAGAAAGTGACGTTCTGGAGGCGCGCAGGGCTTGTAAATAAGCCCCTTCGTGGTTCAGCCCCATCTTTCTGTTACACAGAGACAGATATCTAAAATTCTTTATTCCCTCCTAATGCATAGTGCAATGGCACGTTGTGATTTATGTTGGGTACCTTACCATTTGTCCCCACCTTGAAATGCAGAGTCATTCTTTAAACACAACTGCCATGCCTTTCTTCATCTGCAGAACAGGGCCTGCATTTTACAAGCATGCCGCATTGCCAGCATTAATGAAACAATAATGTACGTTTTCAAGCAATATTAAGGGCAACACTGGTATTGAGGCGCATAAGAAATGCAATGGCTCTGTAGGCATTAATGAGATCAGCAACTTATTTAACCTTGAATACCATTCAAAATCAGTGTTTGGTCAATATTTACCTTAATGTGATGTGACTTATAAATACCTCATCCGACAGAATTGTAAGAGAGCGGCTTCACAGCTATGCATTAGCCAACGATAAGGCATGCACAACCAGACACTATGGACAACCCTCTGTACTACATAAAAGTACCTTGCGCATATTCCTGAAACTATTTTGACAACGCTTAAAAATATGCTGTGATCTGAACCCCCATAACTTATCCATTCTACAGCAGTGTATAATGACTCAGAATTTTCAATGAACTTACGGAAATTAATATCTGCACTTTACAAATCCACGGTTTAGATAGAAATTGTTGATAGCTTCTGGTTGGAAGAACATAGGTTGTGAAAAAAAAGATCTAGTGGGCAAGGGTGAAAGAAGGTAGCCCAGTGCTAGGTGTTAAGTAATGTGTAGCTTTAGATATAAGTGTTAGCAACTTATAAATGGCTCTGATGGTCTGGCAGAGAGTTTGCCAGCTTGATTGCTATGGGAAGAGGACAGAGGGCACCTGGACAGATTGTAAAGTGATCTTTTGGAAAAGTTTAATACATTGTTTAGTGCAGAGAAGGAGTGCTGAAGCATTTCCACAAACACACTGTTACATTAATAGAGTTTACTTAGGTCAAGAGAAATAAGCAGTGCTTTGGCTGTGTGGATTGGGATGTGCTGGTGGACAATGCTTAATACCGCGTCTAAGCTGCAGTGGCAGTGGTAGCGATGTAAGATTCCAGACTCATGGTAACATTGAAGAGAATGCTGAGGTTTCTGGCAAAGGGTGCAAATGTCAGGGGGTAGTGTTAGACAGACGGGCAGAAGAGGAAGGACGGTATAGTAAATCGGTCTTGGAACAGTGGAGCATGTGGGATCGAGTGTCATCGCTGTGGGACAATCTAATATGCATATTTGGGGGAGAGGTGAGAAAGTTGGGAAATACAAAAACATTTATGCATCATATGCATTGAGATGGTAAGAGAAACAAGGACCAAATAATGTCTACAAAAGTGATGTTTTATAGAGAAAAAAGGAATGTGTCTGGACATAAACTTAGATGACTCCAATAGTTATGGCAGAGAATGCAGTCCCAGGTAAAGGCGACAGAAGGAGAACCAGTTAGTGGCAAAGGCAGGGATGCATGGATTTTGAGGAAGGAAGCAATAGTAAGGTAACCCACCGTGTTGAATGTGGCGTAGAGAACACAGAGTATAATGATATATGGTAGATGCCCGCAATATGTTGCTTGCAATGAAATTGTTTACATCTCTGAATGCTCCTCCTAATGGCGTGAAGCACACTGAAGCCAGATTTAAGAGGATCAAACAGGGCATTGGGGGAGAGATACAGGGAGAAGCAGCTGAAAGCAAGATGTTCCAGGGTTTTGAAGAAAAAAGGTTGCAGAGATATAAACTGGTAGTTAGATGGAGTCAATGGTCAACTGAGGGTGTTTTTAGAAGATGTATAACCATTGCAGCCTTGAAGCACTCTGGATAGAAACCTGATTTGAGGGAGTAGTTGAGAAAGAGGTAAGGCAGAGGAGAACCTGAGATCAGAGTGCAATATTTGAAGGTTTGTGGGCAGAAAGAATTAGCTGGAGTACATGGGGGTTGGAAGATTTGATTATAGGGATGTGCTTAGTAGGTAAAGTGGAGGTGAAGTCTGAGAGTAGAGCAGAGTGAGTCTGGGGAGGAGTCAGGGAGCAGTTTGTAGAATAGCAAGGATTTCTTCAATCGTGGTGTTTTCAGACAAAACACAGGATGAAAAAGTTACTTGCAGAGATTGATGATTGTGTGATAGGTGTGGGAGGTGTCAGTAGTAGGCTGTTGCTAGTAGATGCAAGTCCCTGAGAGAGGGGTTGAAAAGAGTTAATGAGATTAGAAAAGCATGACAGTGTGTTGAAGTCTGTTTACAACTATTTTAGAGACAGCTTAGCCCTTAGACAGTCACAGACAGGTACTGTCATATTGCTTTTCATGGAAAAAATGTGGGATAAACTCCAATGCTGTGTTTACAGGGGAGAAACTACATACGTGTAGTGTGAGTGAAATGTCTGTGTAACGGTATACTTGACTAGCATGGATGATGTAGAATGTACGGAAGGTGTGAGATCTTTGTTGGTTTGGTTGTGAAATGCTCGGAGTGGGGGGATGTTTGCTTTTTTGAATTACAAAAGTACGTAAAAAGAGATGGATAGAGGTATAGCTTGGTTCCAGTGACACAGTGCACACGGGACCCACGTCTGGGCATATCTGTCCCACTTAGGGTGCCATACAAAAGTATATAAAAAGTGATGGATGGAATGCTTGAATTAATCTCAGCCACTGCTAATTACTCGGGCTGAACCCCAGTCCATTATTATTTTGCACACAATGCCACCTCAGTTTGGACCCAGCTGTATGCAACTTAGCCTTGACCCTGCTCCAATGGGAACTGCCAAGCAAGATCCTCTTTGAACCAGAGCACATGCAATCCAGGACCGGTTTCGCCATTGTTATGGGCTCATCAGCCAGGTATAGCTTGGTTCCAGTGCCACAGTGTGCACGGGACCCACATCTGGGCATACCCTTCAAACCTAGGGCGACATATAAAAATAATCAAAAAGTGATGGATGGAATCATTGAATTAATCTCGGCCACTGGTAATTACCGGTCATGGTTTGCTTGTGTTTCGGTGTGCAAAAGAAGGATGGACTGGAATACAGCCGGAAGTAATTACCAGTGGCTGATATTAATTCAAGTATTCCATCTATCACTTTTTGTATACTTTAGTATGCTTTTTGTTACTTTAGTATGCTTTTCTGTTACAATAGGGGCTTACATATTTGGTTTTAAATCATGGCAGCTCCTTTCTAGTTCCAGCCATTTTGAAGGCCAGCAATGTTTATGCATACATCTATTAAAACTTCACAGTGCTGCCTACAAAAAGCAAATAAAAAGAAAAGCTTTAAGATATTCAACTATATACATTTACATCTTAATTCACCTTGAAATGGCATCCTAAAAATGAAGGAATGAACGCACTAACATTTATGCACCACCACCACTACAGCTCCTAAACAGCTATCTGGTTTGTCTACTACCACAAACCAAGTCATAGCTGCTGCACAAGTAGATCTATTATGGCCCATTATACCCATAGCAGCAGACAAATAAGAGCCTCCAGCATTGCAAATGAGAATACACAAAAAAACAAACTGACATGTCCACAGGTGTAAAGGAATTCTGCAGCGAAGCACCATGTGGATTAAACACCCATTCTTGGCTTTTCGTTAATAATTTTCACATTGTGAACTATGACCTAAAAATGCTAGAGTAAAAAGGGCTCTTCTCTTCAAAAAGTCAGAACTGGCTGAAGGGGACAAAAAATGAATGTGGCCACTTGGCAAGTAGGACTATGCCCTTTAATAAGTTATTTTGTGAGTGTTGCCTTCAGACACCCCAAAGCCAACTCTAAATCTCCTCTGGTCTACCCTCATACACTGTGAACCAGCTACTAGATGTCCCTAGTATGCCATTAGAGTCTTTAAGGATAAGCCTGCTGAAAGGAAGTGACAGATTGCCTGGTAAGTTCAATCTCTTTATTAGTAGAAAAAGAGATGTCCAGAGTAAACGACCGGCCAGAGCAACAGCAAAGTACAACTGCTGTTCTGACCATTCCACATGCCACCGTTCTAGTATAGAACCATGGTAATGGTGGCATGTGCACACATTCAAAGGAAAACATTCACTTAAAGATACATGAACTTCCTACTGCAAATGCTCAGAACCCAACACATCTTCCCCCTTAAACAAAACAAAATAAAAACACAAAAATGTAATATCACAAAAGCAAAATACACAAGAACATCATACAGCAAAGATGCAAGCAAAGAAACCCATAGTCAAGATATTACGATTTGACATAATCCTTTAACCAAATGGAAGGTTTCCGTTCTCTTGCCGAAATTCTGGAACTTGGTTCACCATGATCGGAACCAGGAACGTTGTGAGAAAATAGATCCACACTAGTATTCCCAGGTGAACTTTGTTTAGATAACTTTTCCATATTCCACCATTTACCATCACTTAATTTAACTGCTCTATTCCTTATGCAAGTAATTTGCATTGCACGTGAAAACTTAGAATGACCCTTGGTTATATGACCAGGAAGTCTCACCTTGACCCAATCACCTACTTTAAAAGCAAATTGTTTCCTTCCTTTAGTAGGTTCCTTGGTAACATACTTACTTTGAGCTTTGAGAAAATCAGCATTCACCAAATCGCGATTAACCTTGGAAGTACTCAGATCTCGCATCCATGGTCTAACCAACTTGGACGAAGCTGTTCTGCCTTTCAATAACATAAAGGGGAAACTTTAGTTACAGCATTGGGTGTGGTTCGCAAAGCCCACAATAGATTAGAAAGCTCTGTCCTCCAGTCTAAACCATTTACCACGGACAGTTGAATGCTATCCTTAATAACCCTATTGCAGCGTTCCACTAAACCATTACTGCGGGGGTGATATAAGGAAGTGGTAATGTGTTTGATACCCCAATGCGACAAAAAGTCCTGGAACTCCTTGGACACAAATTGTACCCCATTGTCAGTGACAAGTTCCACTGGAGCACCTTCCTTTAAAAACAGAGATTGAAGAAAATTAACAACCTCCACAGTAGATGCCGACTTCACAAATTTTACTTCAGGCCATCTTGTACCGTAGTCTACCAACACCAGACCGTACCTGCTCCTTTCATCCAACACATACATAGGACCAATGATATCTAAAGCTAATTTAACCCAAGGTTTGTCAGGAATAGGAATGGCTTCAATGGGACTAGGAAAAGTGATTTGCGATTTATCACTGGTGGCACATGAAATACAATCTCTTACAAAATGTTCAACAGAACAATCCATGCCAGGCCACCAGAATACTTCTCTAAGTCTTCTCTTCATCGCTCTCATGCCTATATGGCCCTCATGGGCAAGTAACAAAATCTTACTCTGAAGAGATACCGGTGCAACCAACAAATCCATTCTCTTGAGAATGCCAGATTGAAGATTCAACTCAGAGAAAACATGTTTAAATGACGCTACATCTTCGTGCTTAGGCAACCACCCTTTACCTAACATAGAAATTACTTCTTGTAACAAGATATCTTGCTGAACAGCATTTTTCCACTCTTCTTCTGATATGCATGAAAAACTAGAATCCACTAATGAGGCTACTACACAAAATTCCTCCTCAGTTTGTTCACCATGTTGTTCATTTACTAGAGGCAGTCTGGACAAACAGTCCGCAAAAATGTTCTTAACACCAGGAATGTATTCCAAATGAAAATGAAATTCCATCAACCTATAATGCCACTTAGCAATACGGGGAGTGGCATTACCTGCTCCTTTGGTGGTGAGTAAATTAAGCAAAGGCTTGTGATCCATGCGAATGGTAAATTCAGAACCCCATAAGTACTGTCTGAAATGATCAACACCCCACCAACAAGCTAAAGCTTCACGTTCTATAACTGAATAAGTGGACTCCGCACCTCTCAACGTGCGCGAGGCGAAAGCCACAACCTCCTCTTTTCCCTCTCTGACTTGTAGAAGCACAGCGCCCAAAACATATTGGCTGGCATCAGTGACTACAATGGATCTATCATGTGTGTCAAATGGTTGTAAAGGAATGGCCTTACTTAATTCTAATTTGATAGCCTGAAATTCTTTCTCCAAATCAGATGACCAAAAAAATTGTTGGTTCTTTTTCATTAGTAGTCTTAAATTGTGAGTTTTGCTACTACAATTGGGAATGAATCTGGCGTAGAACTCCAACATGCCAAAAAACGATCTAAGTTGATCTTTGTTCTGTGGAGAAGGAAAAGACTTGATAGCAATGACTAAATCTTCCTTAGGTTCCACACCTTTAGCTGAAAGCTTATAACCAAGGTAATTTACTTCTTTGACAGCAAATTTACATTTTTCAGCCTTTAAGGTTGCACCACGATCAGTTAAAATGGATAATACAATAGCTAATGTCTTGTCATGAGACTCTAAGTCTTTACCATAAACCAAAATGTCATCCTGGAAACACTTTACATTAGGTACCTCAGCAAACATGGATTCCATTACCCTTTGGAATACCGCCGAGGCTGACGCCAATCCGAAAGGCATCCTTTTGAACCTATACGCACCAGCAGGAGTGACAAAAGAAGTGAGGTGACGACAGTTTTTTTTTGGAGAAATTTGGTGATAAGCTGATGACATGTCTAAGGTGGTGAACACTTTGGCATCCTTGAGAGAAGTCAACATCTCTGTGATATTCGGCAGGGGATGTCTATCCACCCATATTTTGTCGTTTAAGTCCCTCAAATCAATGCACATCCTAAGAGTCCCATTGAGTTTCCTGGCTAAAACTACAGGAGAAAGCCATTCTGAGCTCTCTATGGGTTCAATGATGCCTTGATTGCAAAGAGATTCAAGTTCATTGGATAATTCCTTCCTCATTGCCAAGGGAACCCGCCTGAATTTGTGCACAATGGGTTGGACACCTTGTTTAAGAATGATTTGATGAGAAAAACCTTTAATTTTCCCCAAAGTACCCTTGAACACTGATGGAAAGGAAGTTTTCCAATCATGGACATCTACAGAACACACAGAAGTAAATTGATCTCTAAGCAGAACCTGTTCAGGACTGTTAGGATCCAAAATGATTCCCACATTTTTTGTTCCAACCAACCAAGAAGAGAAGATCTATCTTCTGCTACATAGACGGTAGCAGTAGTGGCATGATCTTTAAACGTTAAGAGTACAATCAAATTCACCCAAAACTTGAACAGGTTTGCCACCATACGCTACGGGTTTAATAAGAGACTTCCTTAAAGGAATATCAGTTAATTTACACCATTCTTCTGGACCTATTAAAGTGAAAAAGGAACCTGAGTCAGCCATCATGGAAACATGTTTACCATTAACCCCAATTTGACAGTAGGGCCGTTTTATACTGGGAGGTTGAAGTTTTAATATTTGAGACACATTTTCAGGAATACTAGTATTGGGAAGAATACTACAACTGTTTTGAGGTGCTTTATCACATGCATCCACAGCAATGGATGTTAGAGGCACACTTACAGAATTATGTGTTGCACTCAATATGTTATGGGAAACTTGGACAATATCTTCATCAGTACTGGACAACATCATGATTTCATTACCATCTTCACTATCGGAATCAGGATCTGCTTCAGATTTGGTTTCAATGGAAAGTACTTTTTGGTGTTATATTTAAAATTGGAATTACTGGGTTTAGACTTACAAACCTTAGAGAAGTGACCTTTCTTTTTGCATTTAACACAAAATTTATCTAAGGCAGGACAAAACAGCGCATTTCCTAAATGACTTCTACTACCACATCTATAACATTCAAATGGTTTACGTTTGTCATACTTAGTCTCTTTTTTGACCATAACTTTATCAACAGCAAGAGCATGTACCTTAGTGTCTGAAGCCATTTGATCCATATACATTGCCGTGGATTCAATATTTTTAGCTATCTCTAGAGCTTTATCCAAGGTTAAGTCTTCTGTAGTTAGTAATTTCTCTTGAATCTTTTTGCTATTAGTCTTTTCAACTAACTGATCTCTCAGCATTTCATCATGAAACGTTTTGTAGTCGCACGTGGAGGCTAATACTCTTAGGTCACTTATAAACGTATCAACCGGTTCACCCGGTAACTGTTTCCTCATATAAAACTTGTGCCTCTCCATGATGATGTTACGCTTTTTTTTAAATCTGGAATCTAACATTTTTAAAGCTGAAGCATACTCATCAATAGCGTCACCTTCACCCATGACTACCGTAGGAGGCAAATGTTTCAAAACTTTTCTTCCCTCTGTACCCAAAGAGTGACGGAATAACGCAAACTTTTTTTTGTGTGTGAAAACTTCTGCTTCAATGGCTTCTAGGTAAGCCTCAAAACCTTCAAACCATAATTCCCATTCTACAGGAGGATTACCAGGTGTAGAGAGAAAGGGGGAAGGTGGAAGTACAGATTGTTGCATGTTGTAGGATAAGCAAATATGCAACAATTAGTGGAAGAAATTGGAGAAATAAGAATAACAACACTAAAATTGTTAAATTGTACAGTAACACACCCCAAAATACATTAACTGTAAACAATTGTAAGAAGTTGTGCACATTCGAAATAAAACTGGAATGACTTTACAGCTGTGCACATCAGCGATTTCTTAGAATCAGTGTGCACCAATGTTAGCAATAATATAATTTGCAGTGGTACCAGTTACTGAGAAGCTTGAACAGTGCTTATGTGAAACTGTGGCTTCAAGTTGGAGTTGTACGCATTAGCAATCCTTTACTTGACTGTGCCGAGAGAACAGATCGTAATCACCAAATTGGATCAATAAAGTTGTTACAAATCGATGTTGTATAAAATAAGGAAAATGCCTCTTGAATGTACGATCTATTTTAAAGCTGTGCGCATCAGCGATGCTTGAATTAGCTGAGCGCGTGAAGGCACTGAATTGAAGGATCGAGGTTGGCCAGTTGCTAGGCGACAGGAAAATGCTCTTCAAAATGGCCACAGAGTACGTGACCGCGTACGGAGAACAGCGTCAGGACAAGCGTTGCCAGGAAACGAAGGATGCAGCTGGTAGACGCTGCGTAGTACTATGTAGAAGTGCGTAGACATGAGGCAGCAGGAAACCACACACAATGGACGCCTCTCACGCGCTGACAAAGAGCAAAGCAGCGCGTGAGACTACAACTGAAACCTCGTGCTGCGCTCGAGCTCTTGGACAAGATGGGCGCGAGGGAGGGAGAGGGTAGAGATTCCTGGTTGTATAAATGTAGGAGACGTCCTACCAGAATCCGTGATCCGTGTTCAAGTCTTGGCAGAATCCGTCCATCAACCTGAAGGGAGGAGATCCGAAAGCTTGAGGAAATGCAATGTCAGCACAAATGGAGAACGCGATCAGGTCGCGAAAAGTTCCCCTTGGGCATCACGATGCTTCCGGCCGGTCCAGGGTCCAAATCCAGTCGTCGCTAGTGAAAGGAAGTGACAGATTGCCTGGTAAGTTCAATCTCTTTATTAGTAGAAAAAGAGATGTCCAGAGTAAACGACCGGCCAGAGCAACAGCAAAGTACAACTGCTGTTCTGACCATTCCACATGCCACCGTTCTAGTATAGAACCATGGTAATGGTGGCATGTGCACACATTCAAAGGAAAACATTCACTTAAAGATACATGAACTTCCTACTGCAAATGCTCAGAACCCAACACCTGCCCTTCAAACACCATCAACATCATCAAATATTTTTTATTGGTTACTTAAAACCATACAAGATACAATCAATTTTAAAAAAGATAACTTGCAAGATAAATTGATACAACATTTCTCATTCGGCAATCACGTGATAAATAATACTGCCCTAAGTTCATAGTAAGAATTACCCTCATAAAAATGATCAGTTAGATAACAGTGATAAAAACTTTCTAAGATTTTTAAAAACCATAAAGCGTCCACCATTAATAACTGATAGTTCACTATTATCACTGTGAATGATAATCTCGTTTCTAAGTCTTACGGCCCCTATTACAAAATTAGCCACATTAACTCACGTAAATTCATTAGGCAGCGTTTGTAAAAAGGTTAATGCAGGTCTAACTTGTGTAAATTGTTCCTCTCTCATCAAAGATAAAATATACCGTTGTCGTAGAGATCTATAGTGTTCACGAAACATTGCAAAGTGCGTTGTGTCTTGGTCTGGGAAGGGTTCACAACTGCAAGGGCCTAGATTTTCCACTTTGTTCCAACCCGAGACTATGAGCCAAAACCCAATGCAATACATTTAATCTAAATCTTGTTAATATAAAGTGATGATGAGGATTTGTGACCACTGTAAAATAGGGTTCAATGGTCATACATGACTACAGAGTAACATAAGCTCGTACAAAGGCTTTACACATCTCCCTCATTTCTCTGTGGTGCTGCAGATGTATATTGTCTCTTGGTCCACAATAAATCCTTGCAGACAATCCTTTCTGGCAACCAGCATAGATCAGGGAGTTGCTATTCCGCAAATGAGGATTTAATGTAGCTAAGCCAGGGAACACTGGTCCTTCAAACACACCATTTTGGTCATTAGATACCTCAGCCGGCCTTCAATCTATTTTAAACGCTCTCGGCTACTCATTAGACACCACCACATGTCAAGCAGAAACTCTTAGCATGCCTTCGGACAGTACCAGTAGCCCCTCTGAGTCCCTCAGCAAGCATTCTGACAAGCCAATTGATCAATAGATACCGCTAGTCGGCCGTAGGAAACAAAAAGGGGGAAGCCCGTGTTACCCTAGCAGAACCTGGGCATAGAACACTGTTCTCCACAGAGATAGATTCACATATTACCTAGCCAACAATAATATCATCTTATTGGACAAGCCGTATTATTTGGCACAAGCGATAATATACAATTGCAACATATTGCACATACTCTTAATCACTCATACACCAAAATGTATGTCTAAATGCAGCATGTTACAAAGCTCTTTCATTTCAAATGTATTGATCAAAATTCCATTTAAAACGAAACTACTTCAAGCACACTTTCTACTTGTGATACAATGTGTTTTTTTAAGAAAGGGCATCCACTGCACTATGTTATCAGGTGGTCTACCTCCTGTTAGTATGGCAACCAGCCATGAAGGTACACAAAAGCCCAAGTGTTGCCATACAATGTGCTCCAGATTCATTGTCCTTTGTATTCTTGGAAATATGTTGTTGTGCTCCTAAAGAATGGGGTCAACTATCATCAGATGGTCCTTAAACAATACTAGTGACTGTCAGCCTGATATGTTTTTGCAACTAATAGCAAATATGGCCTACTTTTGAATACACCTAAACCCTCCAGCAAAGTCCAGGCTTAGTCAATTTAACAACTCAAGCCAGGGAATCTGGAGGACTGTAACTCACAAACCTCCCACACATTACTTGTTGATGGTGCGAATAAGGAAACTATCAGTCCTGTGGAACTACAGGATTATTTGTATGATTAGTGAGTTCCACAACATCTTTCCCCATGGATGAAGATAACACAAGAAATCAACATAATATTTTTAAAAGGCTATATTTAAATCTTTAAATTACTGCATTAATCTAGTGCAGAATATATGATTAGATGTAACTAGTAAAAGCTAAAACAAAACAGTGCCTTAACAGATCTGGATGGGTGCGATTGACAGTGGGGGATTAGGAGCACCTCTAATTCAGCTCCAGGAAACCAGGACCCAATCCTCCTAAATCTCCCACGGGTATTTCTAACCACGCACTCAACCCTAGAGATCATGTCAAACTAATCTCTTGGAATATTGCTGGACTAAGGTCCAAAATGTCCAATTTAGATTGATTAGCAATTGTCACTAAATACGATTTGATCTGTTTCCAGGAAACATGGGAAACGGGACCAATCGATTTAGATGGCTATCGTTCATTTCATACTCCGGCCCTTCCCTCTGCTGCGGGCCGTACTGGAAGGTGCGGGGGGTTTAACTCTGTTAAAAAATACCCTAAAACTAGCAGTCTTATAATTTTTTAATGATTCTCCTTACTATCACTTGCTTTACCTAAAAGGACCAAGTGGCGTTATAATTCTCTTAATCAATTTTTATAACAATAATTTTAACGCCAGTATGAAACAGGTAGTCGATATGCTGGAAAGGGATATCAATATCTTTTTTAACACACTCAAACAGCCTTCACAAATCTTATGGGTGGGCGATTTTAATGCGCACTGTTTTGACTTTTCAAATAAAACAGTGTGTGGTATGTCTAACGAATGAGGCGACCCAAACCCACACTTTGTGCACGATCCTTATGGCGATGCCCTGAATAGATTGTTTTTTATTAATGATTTGGAAATCATGAATCCCATTGACCCCAGTTCCGATTCCTTACAAAATACATTTGGATTGGCCAGTCAGGTTCGGCCCTTGATTATCTACTGATCTCTTCGTCTTTCAAAAAGCTTATTTTTAACATTGTAATCATGCCATACGGATTTAGTGATTATGATGCCATAATTGGTGACCTGGAACGGGGAGGAACCGTTCTGGAGCAGACAAGGCACGTCAAACACATGATAGGAAGGAAAAACGGGATAATCCTAAAATGGGAGATGGCAGATAAAGCGAAAATCACTACAGTCATGGTCGGTAATAGATTTAACGACATCATGACCTTTCTGGTAGCGAACCCTGACCCAATACATGTAAAAATGGCCTTTGACAGGATACTATTAGAGGCCAAACAGGCATTAACTATGGAAAGAACAACCTCAAATACTTCAGGCCCTAAATGGTTTGATCAGTCATGCACTAAGTCTCTATCAACTGTACACCAGGCTCTCAGATCCACCCCTAGGGATGCAGAACTAGTTAAGATTTTGCAGCTCTGTTATTTAGAGGTAAGGAAGCGGAGAACTAATACCATTAAGGAAGAAGCTTGGGAGAAACTGCACCAAGCAGCTCTCTCGAAAAATGCCAGGGATTTCTGGAGAGTTATTAATGCCCCATTCCTTAAACCTTCTGAAGACTAGAGCACAGCGTGTCACGTGGATGAGGAGTCCTGGATTGCACATTTCTCCTCCATCTTTAACACACGTTGAGGGATTGGCCAGCCAGCAGATACCCAGTACCTCTCCTATTAAGTCCCCCTTATGTTTTAATTTACACAAAATAAGACTGGCCCTTTCACAGTCCTCCATTAATAGAGGCCCCCAGCCCGGATGGCACACCAATAGATCTTTTTATGGAGCACACGGATCTATTGGGACCGGTGCTGACTAATGTCTTTTAATGTAATTGCCACAGTGGGCCCACCGGACTCATGGAAGAGGTCAATCATAATTCCAATCCATTAGAAAGGAGACAAATCTGAGCCTAAAAACTACCGGCCAATCTCTCTACTGGACAGTACCGCTAAACTGATGGGTCGTGTTTTACTAAACAGGCTAGAGGAATGGGCCATCCATAATAATGTCCTGATCCCGGCACAATATGGGTTTAAGAAGGGGATTGGCACTCAGGACCAGTGCCTCAATCTAAGCTTACTAATGGCCAAGTATACCCAAGTAAAGCAGGGAAAGTTATACTTGGCATTCATGGATCTATCAGTAGCATTTGACTGCATAGCACATCACCATCTTTGGAGAATAATGGCAGGAATGGGCATCGACGAGGCGATAACTACATCCATTAGACAGCTCTACTCATCAGCTTCGGCAAGTGTTCGTTATGGAAAACAGGGCGAGTGCTCTAGGCCGTTTTCAATCATGAGGGGAGTGCGCCAGGATTGTGTTCTTGCCCCATTCCTTTTTTCCATCTACACGAACGGGGTGTAACCACCCCTGCTGAATTCCACACCGGATGTTACCACGATTAATAATGTGCGCACCCCAATTCTGCTATACGCAGATGACGCTGTACTAATTGCCCGCACTGGCCGAGCCCTACAACAATTATTGGAGATCTATGCAAGTTATATGAGTAGTTTAGACTTAAAAACAAATGAGGCGAAGTCTTTTGTTCTAATAACTGGGTGTAGAGACAGGAGGATCCCATACTTCTATATAGCAGGATGTGAAATAGCTCATTCAGACACCTTCGCCTACCTCGGAATAACCTTCGAGAGACAACTATCCTGGACTAACATGATCACAAATAGGGGTTTAGTGCTGGAAAAGAGTCTTATTGCACTTAATTCTTTTATAAAGAAATTGGGCGCAAAGCCCCTTGAAATGATCAAAAAGGTTTACTCCGCCAAATCAATATCAGTAGCAACTTATGGGGCAGGGATGTGGGGATATACTAATTCCCATAGCCTCCAGACTATTGAGAATTCCTTTTGGAAAAAACTCATTGGCCTCCCTGCAAGCTGTTCTAACTTTATATGCCACGCTGAACTGGATGTCCCCTATATTGACGATATAATTAGATTGGCACCGATACTTTTATGGCATTCGATTTGGAGAAGAACATCAGTAAACCTCACACAGAGGCTAATAGAAGATTGCCATACTTTGGAACATGCCCAAAGGATTCTGTGGTTATCATACATTAAAAACAGTCTCACCTCTCTTGGTTTAGATCACCTATTTACATCTCCATCAAACTGCACCACAGCATCAAAAAAAGAAATTAAAACATTATTTCTCAAACAAAGAGCATTTGAGCGATTCAATTTGAACTGCTCAAACGCGTCTGTAAAATCATACCCAGAGGGCCCAATTGATCAGGAAGGTGCAGCCCCATATTTATTTTATGTGACTAACTTACATCACCGATTTATTCTAGTGAGGTTTCGACTGAATTTTATACCCTGTATGTTTTCCTACCCAGCAGGCATCTCCTCTACCTCTGACCTCCCCCCCTGCCCGTGTGATGGCTCTTCTTCCCAATCAAATTTACACATTTTCTTTTTCTGTAAATTTTATAAGGCTCATCGCAATAGATTTATATGGCCGCTTATGCGTACACATCATTTTATCCAATGTCGCCCGGGTCTGTACTTTTTACAATCATTGCCTGACCAATTAGTATGTTATTCTGTGGCTTCATTTCTACTTCTTTCATGGAAGACTAGGCGGCTGGGTAAATCTGTTCTATGAATTGTGCGTTTTTATCCTGCTCTTAAATCTAATGTTTTTTTATATGCTCATCTCATACTATTGTTAATATTTACACTATGAAAGCTGTACTTTTAATGTGTGTTTTATATTGTGTACCTTGTACTTTTATGATCTTATTAATTAAGTATCGAATAAAGTGATTTGTCTGACAGACTGACTGACTGAATATGGTTATTACATAATACATTGATAAGAATTGTAGCATTTTGATTATGTTCAAATGGCAATCATTAAAGCTCTAAATGATTAAATCAGTCATTAGTAAGCAACTCCTCCCGTTCTAGCCTTTAGCTAACCCTTCCTAGCACCAAAGTATCCATCTGAGTTTCTTAGGTGGCCTCTAACCCACATACCTTCTCTTGTATTATTAGTACGTTTCGAAATGGCTTTCCTTATAGATGGACACACACAAGAAATCAACATAATATTTTTAAAATCCTTTATTTAAAACTTTAAATGACTGCTTTAATCTAGTGCAATTTATATGCATAGATGTAACTAGAAAACTAAACAAAACAGTGGCAATACTATGGTTATTAAATAATATATTAATAAGAATAATAACGGGGGGCGTGGCTAGCCGCCGCGGAAGATGGCCGCTAGTTGAGTGGGCTGTGCTAGCTAACGGCGGTATAGCCCTTTGAAATCCGGCATAATCCTGTGCCAAAAGTGCCGATTCCGGGCCGTGAAGTGCCTCGGCAGTGGTGGCGTGTGAGTAAATCTGAAAGCCCCGAGAGCAGCGGACCAAAACTACCCGTTTGGTGGTGCAGGGACGGAGGCTCGAGTTCCCAAGATGGCGCCCTCCCGGGAGCCCTAGACGGAGGCTGCTGCGTGGTCGCTGTCCCACCGCATAAGGAAACAGCGGTCCTAATCCGCCACCTGATGGAGGTATCGGCGTGCTGGGCTGAGGTGGAGGGCCTCGGCGGCTGAGAAAGCGGAGTGCTTGGGGGCGCGATCGGCACTCCGGCAAGGCCGGTGCTGCTGTAACTGAGAGGCCCAGCGGCGCCTGTGTCCAGACGGCGCAGCGGCAGAGGAGTAGAGGGCCTGCATGGCTGTGCGGCGCCTGGTGGAGCAGAGGGCGGCAGCCTGAACAACGGTTCCGACTGAGGAGGTCCGGTAGGGGTCCCGAGGACTACCGGTGAGGGGAACCCATTCACCCCCCGTCCCCTCCCCCCTGCCACTCCATCCTTGGGTGAGGGAGCGATCCTGTTGCTGGGCAAGGTGTGCCGAGGCGTGAGGTGTGGACCCCCGGCCGGGAGTGAGCGGCGGCCAAGAGTGAAATCCGCTGCTTGTCCACGCCGGAGCCCTGCTGTGTCTGCGACCTTGCATGTTGCTGGAGGGTGAGCTGGCGGCCAGTTGGAACGTGCCGTGTTGGATTCCGCCTGGAGGGGTGGCCTAATGGCCAGATCGGCCTGGGGGTGCCCAGAGGGGGCCCTGAAGACTACCGCTGCGGAGGGCCCTTCCCCCCCCGCCACTGCATACACAGAGTGGAGAGAGGTTGACTGACTGGGTGGAGAGAACGGACGTGGCCCCCCCAGAGGCCTTGAGCTGCGTGCCGGCCAGGTGGTGGACGCGGTGCGTCACCGCACAGGGATAGCTGAAGAGCCCATTCCCTCTGGTACCCGGAGTGGGTGACTATCCGGGGCTTGGCTGTGCCGGGCCGTGAAGTGGCCACACTACCAGTGGGACAGGGGGGGTTTCCTTTCCCTCCTGAGGAGTGTACAGCGGCGAAGACGCTTGCAACGCCGGAGGATCTCGCTGGGCTGCCTAAGGTAGGCGATATGTGCCGCAACAGAGGGCCGGGACTCGGACAGGCCAACCAAATTCATAAATATACGGTAGCCATGGGCCGTGAGGATGGGGCTACGGGAGGAGGTCCGAATGAGGACGTAGGCGACCAGAGCCCGGACCCATCCCTGAAGGATATAATGAGGGCCATTACCGAATTGAGGGGGACTCTGGAGCCAAAGCTGGACTCAGTTACCAAAGAGGTCAATCTCCTGTGCGCGGACTTTCGCAAAATGTCCAGAAAAGTCTCCACGGTGGAGACAGACATAGGGGGCTTGAAGGCGAGAACGAAACGCCTTGAGGACCAGGTTGCGTCCCTCACAAAGAGCCAAGCTGAGGTACACGCCAGGCTCGAAGACCAGGAAGGAAGGGCCCGACGCAACAACATCTGCGTGGTGGGTGTACCGGAGGGAATGGAGGGCCCAGCTGTGGACATATTCCTGGAGGACCTAATCCTTAACCACCTCAAGCCTAAACGCCTGTCAAAATTTTTCTCAGTGGAGCGGGCACATAGAGCTTTGGGAAGGAAAGCCTCGCCCTGGGCCCCCCCCCCACGTACAATTATTGCCCGCATCCTCAACTTTAGGGATAGGGACGCCATTTTGCAAGCGGCAAGAATGCATGGTGACCTCTGGCATGAAAATGCAACTATACGCTTTTTCCCCGACTTCACGCTGCATGTCCAACGTCAGCGACGTTCCTTTGACGCCGTTAAAAGGGCCCTCAGGGACCACAATGTGAAGTACATGATGCTGTTTCCGGCCCGGCTCAAAATGATTGTTGGGGGGAAAGCGTACTTTTTCGACACACCGGCGGATGCGAGCGATTGGCTTGAGGGCTGGCGCACCGTGGGCCGCAGAGGAGGGAACAGGCGGTCCGTGACTAAGCGGGACATTGAGCAGCCGGAATGAGAGGTTGATGGAGCGCCTGGTGGCCAGACGCAACAGACAGCTGAGTAACCCTAGGGACACTCACGTACATGGTGCAAGAGAGCTCTGTATTGGGGCAGGCTGTGTGGTTTGGTGGGTGGTCCGGGGAGGGAGGTTGGGGATGGGTATTTCCCCGAACACTGAGATGATGGCCCTCTTGATCGAAGTTTGGGTTTTGGCGCCCTGCCACTCGGGGTGCTACTACACTTAGGGGGGCAGCCACGCCGTGGTTGGACTCCGGGATGGGGGGCCTGGAATGAGCTAGACGAAGGCTTATAATTTTGTTCAGCAGTCAGAGGTTCCATCCCGCTGGAGGCTAGTCCACGACCCCTTGGAAATGTCTTTCTTTTTTATGTATGTTGGGCGACAGGCACTCTGCAAGTTTGGGAGGTAGGAGGTTGGGGACTCACCTAGCAGGGCTGCAGGGAGGGGGGAGTTGGGTTTGTTGTTGGGATTGTTTCACAGGAGCGGGAGGGGGAGATGCTCGAGACCACTATATCCACCACCTGAGGGTGGACGACACGGAAGGTATGCTACTGATGAGGACACACCCCCCTTATGCAAGACACACAAGAGATCGTGGGAGACCCAGCTAGCATAACGATCTGGTCCTGGAACGTGAACGGTCTGGGGCACAAGATCAAGCGCACACTGGTGATGCAATATCTCAAGAGACACTCCCCCGACATTCTGTTGATTCAGGAATCACATTTGAGGGGGAACAAATGCAAGGCCCTCGATCGGCTTGGTTACAAAATGGTGGTTCACTCTGGATATACGTCGGGAGCGCGGGGGGTGGGTATCCTAGTGCGTAATAATCTGCCCCTAGTACCCACAGGTACATGGACTGATTCCGCGGGGTGCTTCGCGGCGGTCGCCGGTAGGTGGGAGGGGCGTCTGCTCATTTTCGGCTCCTGCTATATACCACCGGGCCTTCACTCGGTGATTCTCCCGAAGATTAGTGCACTCATAACTGACCTCCCCTTGGGCACACTACTCATTGGAGGTGACACCAACGCAGTTATGGACCCAGAGATAGATCGGTCTGGGACTGGGACAGGTAAACATGGAGAGCGTGGTCTGGCGGACTTCGTTGCAGCACTGGGCATGGTGGACCTCTGGAGGGTCAGTAATCCGACCCTGCGGCAATACATTTTTTACTCGGCTAGGCACGGGTCCTTCTCCAGAATAGACCATTTTTTCACTCATACTGACAGGGTGGGGGACTTTGTGAACGCTAAGCACATGGCTAGAGGGATCTCCGATCACTCGCCGGTGTGCGTTTCGCTCCGAGGACCGGCCATTGATAGGGCTGCTTTCCAGAGGATTGATCCTTGGCGACTTCGTGATCCGACACTCAGCGACAAGCTCCGCGAGGGCTCGGAGTTGTACTTTAAAGAAAATAAAGGGACGGTTGACTCTTATATTACACTGTGGGAGGCGTACAAGACAGTGTTGAGGGGACAGGTGCAGGCGCTGATCGGAGCACAGACAGAAGAGGAGACTCTGCAGGTTAGGCAACTGGAACAGGACATAAGCCGTATGGAGAGTGACCCGGGGACTCCCCTATGCACACAAGCCCGCCACAAGTTGACATTGATGCAACGTGACCTTCGGGCCCTGGCGGAAGGCAAGGCCCGGGCATATGCGTTGGCTACTCAACATCGCCTCTATGATGTGGGTGACAAGGCCTTAAAACTCCTGGCGTGGCTGGAGAGACGTCACCGGGACAGATCCTGGGTGACAGGAGTGAGGGATGGGGAATGGGTCCTTAAGTCCACCAGCACGGATATAGCAGAGGCCTTTGCGGCGCACTTTGAGTGAGTCTATGCTCCAGTATGCACGAGGTCTGAAGAGGACTGTGCCGATTTCCTAAAGGACTTTAACCTACCAACGATACCACCCGAAACGCGTAAACTATTAGAGGCGGACATCACGGTGGAAGAGTTGGGCAAAGCCCTGGGTTCCCTCAAGTCGGGAAAGGCATCAGGCCCCGATGGGCTCCCGGTTGAAATTTATAAGAGACAGGCTGCGACCGTACTTCCTCCTCTCAGAGAGATGTTAATGGAGGCCCGAGACCTAGGACAACTGCCGGCAGATCAGAGGGCGAAAAGTGTTACAGCAAACAAATGATGGACGGAATGCTGACAATGCAAACATTCTCCCCCAGTCAAAAGATCTGGGTTAAATCCATCGTTCTTTTGCCCACTACGCCACCCCAGTTTGTACCCAGCCATATGCAAATCAGTCTTGACCCTGTGCCCCATGGGAACAGTCCAGACCGAACTGCCAGGCCTGGTCCTCCCTGGACCGGAAGCAAGCATCCTGGGACCAGTTTCAGGGTATGTCACCCTTCTTCAGCCAGGCTAGCTTGATTCCAGTGGCACAGTGAGCAAGGGACCCACGTCTGGGCATACCAATCCCACTTAGGGCGAAAAGTGTTACAGCAAACAAATGATGGACGGAATGCTGACAATGCAAACATTCTCCCCCAGTCAAAAGATCTGGGTTAAATCCATTGTTCTTTTGCCCACTACGCCACCCCAGTTTGGACCCAGCCATATGCAAATCAGTCTTGACCCTGTGCCCCATGGGAACAGTCCAGACCGAACTGCCAGGCCAGGTCCTCCCTGGACCGGAAACAAGCATCCTGGGACCGGTTTCAGGGTATGTCACCCTTCTTCAGCCAGGGTAGCTTGAATCCAGTGGCACAGTGAGCAAGGGACCCACGTCTGGGGATACCCATCCCACTTAGGGCGAAAAGTGTTACAGCAAACAAATGATGGACGGAATGCTGACAATGCAAACATTCTCCCCCAATCAAAAGATCTGGGTTAAATCCATCGTTCTTTTGCCCACTACGCCACCCCAGTTTGGACCCAGCCATATGCAAATCAGTCTTGACCCTGTGCCCCATGGGAACAGTCCAGACCGAACTGCCAGGCCAGGTCCTCCCTGGACCGGAAACAAGCATCCTGGGACCGGTTTCAGGGTATGTCACCCTTCTTCAGCCAGGCTAGCTTGAATCCAGTGGCACAGTGAGCAAGGGACCCACGTCTGGGCATACCCATCCCACTTAGGGTGAAAAGTGTTACAGCAAATGTTAGACTTGGCTTTTTCAGCGGGCTTACCCCCAGACTTTTTGCTTTTTGGCTTCCTGTTTTTAACCCTGTGTGTGTTGGTTTTAGGACTCTGGGCACTTTACCACTGCTAATCAGTGCTAAAGTGCATATGCTCTCTGTGTAAATTGTGTTATGGATTGGTGTTTCCATGATTGGCCTATTTGATTTATGTGTCAGTCCCTTGTAAAGTGCACTGAGAGTGCCAGGGCCTATAGATCAAATGCTGTTGGTGGGCTGCAGCACTGGATTGTGCCACCCATGCAAACAGCCCGTAAAGTGTAACTCTGGCCTGCCATTGCAGAGCCTGTGTGCAGCCTGGGGCTGCCATGTCGACTTGGCAAGTGCACACACTTGCAAGTCCCTAAATCTTCCCTTTTCTACATGTTAGTCACCCCTAAGGTAGGCCCAAGGTACCCCTGTGGGCAGGGTGCATTGTATGTGAAAGGTAGGACATGCCATGGTGTGTGTGGCATGTCCTGATAGTGAATTACAGCCTATTTCGTTTTTCACTATTGCAAGGCTACCTGTTCCCCATAGGCCAGAATGGGCAGTTCTGATTATTACAGCTTATAATCCTAACTGACCCAGGGAACATGGTAGAAATTCGAGGTTAGTATGCCTGGACTCAGAATGATAAAATGCATCTTTTAGTGAAGTTGGTTTTAACATTCTGTGTTTGAAAATACCACTTTTAGAAAGTGGGTATTTTCTTGTCTAACCATCCAAGCCTGCCTCTGCTAGGTTGTGTATTCCTTGTCTGGAGTGTGAGTGACAGGGGCTGGGGGATGCCAGGAGACAGGGTGAGTCAGCACAGGGCTGAATAGCAAGATCTACATGTAGATGGGTGGGAGGAGATGCACCTGGGACCTGAATAGGGCTGGGCCTTCCCTCCACAATGCTGGCTCCACCTCCTGTGGTGCGTCTGATGTCCCTGGCCTGCACTGTGAAAGGAAAGAAGGAGACTTGTCAACAAAGTGCTCCAGGACTGACCAGAACTGGTTTGGACTAGGCAAAGGCCTCTCTGCCTTCAGAGGACAAAGAGAAATTGAGGATAAAAGGGGGACCCAAACCCCAGAAAATTGGAACTCTTTTGGATCAAGAAGACTGCCAAGAAGAAGAGCTGGAGAAGCTGTGAGGAGGAACTACCACTTTGCTGTGTGCTTTGCTGTGTTGGCCTGCAGTGGCTGCTTCTGTCTTGGTCAGTGAAAGGACTGGAACTGAACTTTCTGCAATCTACTTTGTGAGTGTCTCCAAGGGCTTGAGGTAGAGCTTGCCCCCTGTTCAAGAAGTCTCAGGAACAGCAAAGACTTCAAGTTCTTCTGCCCTCAGCACTGGGGACTGTGTGTTTTGTGCTGCAACAGAAGAAAAGCAACTCGACGACGTCGACGACGCCGCTGCCGACTCCGTGTCCCGACGGCACCGCAGAGGGCACCGCCGCAACGCCGCACCGTGACCCTGGTCTCACCGACGACGCCTGCTGACGCCGCCACCGAGCCGCTGTTCGCACCGCGACCTGTGGGCACCGCACTCCGCACCGCCTCGCTTCACGACGACGCCGTGGCCTTCCCGATGATGCCGCTCCACGCCGGACTAGATGCCGCTGCTTGCACCGTGGTTCGGGGGCACCGCTCGTAAGTTACACGACGCACCGCCCTCATCCCGCACCGCAGCCTTGGCCCACCGACGCCGGTGCCATCGACTCCCGTTCGTCAGCCGACGACAACGCTGCAGCTACGACGACGCCGCTGCTGCACCGTGGCCTGCCAGCACCGTGACGAGCACCGCCTTCATCTCACACCGCAACCCTGGTCTCACCGACGATGCCATCCGACGCCGCCACCGAGCCACTGCTCGCACCGCGACCTGAGGGCACCGCACGCCACACCGCTGCACTTCGCAACGCAGCACCCGATGCCGGCCGACGCCAGCGCTCCTGACTTCAACAGAGAGGAGATCGATCTGCAACGCGTGTGACTTTGAGGGCCCCGACGATGCCGCACCGACCTCCGGAACCGACGCCTGCGGACGCCGTGTTTTCGGAAGCTCCCCGCGAGGTCATCGACGCCCTGCATTTCTGAAAGGTACTGTTTGCGGGTCTTCCCGACACCGTAGTTGACCCGTGACGCCGCGGTCAGCCAGAACTGTTTGGATTTGTTTAATCACGACGCCGTGATAGCCCTGGACGGAGCTATCGACATCAAGGAACTGTTTTTAAAGACATTTTGAGAAGTAACTATTTCTGAAGTACTGTACAGTGGATTTTTTTATCGTGTTTGGTCTTGTTTAAAGTATATAAAAATATTGGATATTTTTCTAAACTGGTGTGGTGTCAGTTTGTAGTGCTTACACTGTATTACTGTTGGTTATGTGCAAATGCTTTACACACTGCCTCTAGAATAAGCCTGACTGCTCGTGCCAAGCTACCAAGGGGGTGAGCAGGGGTTATTTTAGGAGTGTAACTCCCTTACCCTGACTAGGAAGAAGGGTCCCTACTTGGACAAAGGTGCAAACCCTTGCCAACTAGAGATCCCATTTCTAACAGCAAACAAATGATGGAAAGAATTCTGACAATGCAAACATTCTCCCCCAGTCAAAAGATCTGGATTAAATCCATCGTTCTTTTGCCCACTACGCCACCCCAGTTTGGACCCAGCCATATGCAAATCAGTCTTGACCATGTGCCCCATGGGAACAGTCCAGACCGAACTGCCAGGCCAGGTCCTCCCTGGACCGGAAACAAGCATCCTGGGACCGGATTCAGGATATGTCACCCTTCTACAGCCAGGCTAGCTTGTATCCAGTGGCACAGTGAGCAAGGGACGTACGTCTGGGCATACCCATCCCACTTAGGGCGAAAAGTGTTACAGCAAACAAATGATGGATGGAATGCTAACAATGCAAACATTCTCCCCCAGTCAAAAGATCTGGGTTACATCCATCGTTCTTTTGCCCACTACGCCACCCCAGTTTGGACCCAGCCAAATGCAAATCAGTCTTGACCCTGTGCCCCATGGGAACAGTCCAGACCGAACTGCCAGGCCAGGTCCTCCCTGGACCGGAAACAAGCATCCTGGGACCGGTTTCAGGGTATGTCACCCTTCTTCAGCCAGGCTAGCTTGAATCCAGTGGCACAGTGAGCAAGGGACCCACGTCTGGGCATACCCATCCCACTTAGGGCGAAAAGTGTTACAGCAAACAAATGATGGACGGAATGCTGACAATCCTGGCTGATGAGGTCTGAAAGCCCGAAACCAGTCCTAGGATGCTTGTTTCCAGTTCAGGGAGGACCTGACCTGGCAGTTCGGGCTGGACTGTTCCCATTGGGCGCAGGGTCAAGACTGATTTGCATATGGCTGGGTCCAAACTGGAATGGCATGGTGAGCAAAAAAACGATGGATTTAGGCCCAGATCTCTGTACTGGGGTGAATGTATGACATTGTTCTGCATTCTGTCCATCAATTGTTCTTTTGCATTTGTCACCCCGAGTGGGACGGGTATGCCCAGACGTGGGTCCCGTGCTCTCCATGCCACTGGAGTCAAGCTATCCTGGCTGATGAGGGCTGAAAGCCCGAAACCAGTCCCAGGATGCTTGTTTCCAGTTCAGGGAGGACCTGACAGGCCAGTTCGGGCTGGACTGTTCCCATTGGGCGCAGGGTCAAGACTGATTTGCATACGGCTGGGTCCAAACTGGAATGGCATGGTGAACAAAAAACGATGGATTTAGGCCCAGATCTCTGTACTGGGGTGAATGTATGACATTGTTCTGCATTCTGTCCATCAATTGTTCTTTTTGCATTTGTCACCCCGAGTGGGATGGGTATGCCCAGACGTGGGTCCCGTGCTCTCCATGCCACTGGAGTCAAGCTATCCTGGCTGATGAGGGCTGAAAGCCCGAAACCGGTCCTAGGATGCTTGTTTCCAGTTCAGGGAGGACCTGACCTGGCAGTTCAGGCTGGACTGTTCCCATTGGGCGCAGGGTCAAGACTGATTTCCATATGGCTGGGTCCAAACTGGAATGGCATGGTGAGCAAAAAAACGATGGATTTAGGCCCAGATCTCTGTACTGGGGTGAATGTATGACATTGTTCTGCATTCTGTCCATCAATTGTTCTTTTTGCATTTGTCACCCCGAGTGGGACGGGTATGCCCAGACGTGGGTCCCGTGCTCTCCATGCCACTGGAGTCAAGCTATCCTGGCTGATGAGGGCTGAAAGCCCGAAACCAGTCCCAGGATGCTTGTTTCCAGTTCAGGGAGGACCTGACAGGCCAGTTCGGGCTGGACTGTTCCCATTGGGCGCAGGGTCAAGACTGATTTGCATACGGCTGGGTCCAAACTGGAATGGCATGGTGAGCAAAAAAACGATGGATTTAGGCCCAGATCTCTGTACTGGGGTGAATGTATGACATTGTTCTGCATTCTGTCCATCAATTGTTCTTTTTGCATTTGTCACCCCGAGTGGGATGGGTATGCCCAGACGTGGGTCCCGTGCTCTCCATGCCACTGGAGTCAAGCTATCCTGGCTGATGAGGGCTGAAAGCCCGAAACCGGTCCTAGGATGCTTGTTTCCAGTTCAGGGAGGACCTGACCTGGCAGTTCAGGCTGGACTGTTCCCATTGGGCACAGGGTCAAGACTGATTTCCATATGGCTGGGTCCAAACTGGAATGGCATGGTGAGCAAAAAAACGATGGATTTAGGCCCAGATCTCTGTACTGGGGTGAATATATGACATTGTTCTGCATTCTGTCCATCAATTGTTCTTTTTGCATTTGTCACCCCGAGTGGGACGGGTATGCCCAGACGTGGGTCCCGTGCTCTCCATGCCACTGGAGTCAAGCTATCCTGGCTGATGAGAGCTGAAAGCCCGAAACCGGTCCTAGGATGCTTGTTTCCAGTTCAGGGAGGACCTGACCTGGCAGTTCGGGCTGGACTGTTCCCATTGGGCGCAGAGTCAAGACTGATTTGCATATGGCTGGGTCCAAACTGGAATGGCATGGTGAGCAAAAAAACGATGGATTTAGGCCCAGATCTCTGTACTGGGGTGAATGTATGACATTGTTCTGCATTCTGTCCATCAATTGTTCTTTTTGCATTTGTCACCCCGAGTGGGACGGGTATGCCCAGACGTGGGTCCCGTGCTCTCCATGCCACTGGAGTCAAGCTATCCTGGCTGATGAGGGCTGAAAGCCCGAAACCGGTCCTAGGATGCTTGTTTCCAGTTCAGGGAGGACCTGACCTGGCAGTTCGGGCTGGACTGTTCCCATTGGGCGCAGGGTCAAGACTGATTTGCATATGGCTGGGTCCAAACTGGAATGGCATGGTGAGCAAAAAACGATGGATTTAGGCCCAGATCTCTGTACGGGGTGAATGTATGACATTGTTTTGCATTCTGTCCATCAATTGTTCTTTTGCATTTGTCACCCCGAGTGGGACGGGTATGCCCAGACGTGGGTCCCGTGCTCTCCATGCCACTGGAGTCAAGCTATCCTGGCTGATGAGGGCTGAAAGCCCGAAACCGGTCCTAGGATGCTTGTTTCCAGTTCAGGGAGGACCTGACCGGGCAGTTCGGGCTGGACTGTTCCCATTGGGCGCAGGGTCAAGACTGATTTGCATATGGCTGGGTCCAAACTGGAATGGCATGGTGAGCAAAAAAACGATGGATTTAGGCCCAGATCTCTGTACGGGGGTGAATGTATGACATTGTTTTGCATTCTGTCCATCAATTGTTCTTTTTGCATTTGTCACCCTGAGTGGGACGGGTATGCCCAGACGTGGGTCCCGTGCTCTCCATGCCACTGGAGTCAAGCTATCCTGGCTGATGAGGGCTGAAAGCCCGAAACCGGTCCTAGGATGCTTGTTTCCAGTTCAGGGAGGACCTGACCTGGCAGTTCGGGCTGGACTGTTCCCATTGGGCGCTGGGTCAAGACTGACCTCCATTTACAACCAGCTGCCCTTCAGAGAAGGTCATCCAGCCTTAAAACACACTAGTTTGGTCCTTAGACACCAGTTCAGCTGGCCCTCATACACCCTCATTGATCCAGTCCTCATCTGGCAAAAATACCCTATTCTTCTGTGACTGTGGGTTGGGCTGCACCTCCTCTAGCCCTCTGCCTACTCCCCTGAGTGAACAGGAAGTGAGGGAACAGCAGGAATATTTACCAGAATCTTCAAGAATGCATGGTCAGAGGGCTATGATATTGGTGGGTGGAAGACACATTATTTGACCTTGTACTTAGAATATAAAGTGCCAGTTCTGAGCACAGTTGTGTTTGGCTCGTAGATGGTTATACACAATTTACATGAACCCAAATGCATCTGCCCCTAAAATCATTGAAGTGAATAATGTTTGTTATTAAGCCTTAGGTTGCACATAATGGGATGTATGTGCCAAGCAAGTCCTTCAACAGAACTCCTGTTCCCAGTGATCTTGTACCCGAACTGTCAGTGCATAGCCTTTGGCTACACCCAGAAGTCATTAGTGCTGGGTTGGTGTTCAGCTACACTGTGCACCCATTCCAACTGCTCCCAGAGTCTACAAGGCACTGATCATAGATTGTGGCCTTTGGGCACAGCCTGCACCCAGTCTCCATGTTCCTAGAGCCTGCTGGACATGCATACTAGGATTGCCAGTAGAGTATGGATATACCCAATGGCCTTTAGCCATGCATCTACCCAGTTGCCTTAAAGGCACAACCTACAGATCATTCCTTTGGCTGTGCCCAGTAGGCTATACGCAGAGTGGTGTCTTTGTCCATGCCCTGTGCCTGGTCCTCTCTGCCTCCAGAGTCAGATGGATCTGGCAG
The DNA here is from genome assembly GCA_963921515.1 of Calotriton arnoldi. Classification (NCBI taxonomy): domain Eukaryota; kingdom Metazoa; phylum Chordata; class Amphibia; order Caudata; family Salamandridae; genus Calotriton; species Calotriton arnoldi. Next base: position 2,590,682 of record CAWUFW010001273.1, read on the forward strand.
TTACCCGAACACAGTAGACTGTAGCCATAGAGGGATGTGTCAGTGAGTGCAGAGCATGGCTTTTGGGTATGCACTTCATTACCAGTGGGACCTGGACACAGGGTGTGACTTCACACTGTGTGCCCATTTTTGGCAGACAGGGAGACCCGTCAGCAGAGCTGGTCCTCCTCCACCAGTGCAACAGCAGGAGGTGGAAAATTGGAGTAGGTGACTGCTGCCCCAAGCTTCCACCTGGAGAGAGAGTAACAAATGGCAGAACTCGCAGGGCAATTTGTTGCCTTCCCTTATTTGATAAGGACCATTATCAACTGCTCTGTCCTTTATTCACCCACTACTTTTGTGACCATATACCCAGCCCATGATGCATGAAATCTGTTGAGGGCACCGGGTTACTTTGACACAACATGTTGCTGCCTGGACAAATCAGTGCAAGCTATGAGCAGAACATGTACTTGCAAGACTGGAGGATTCTACTTGTACAGACTATGAGTGGGTCTTGTGGTTCCGGGACCAATAGTGACAATATGGTACTCTCTGGCAATACTAGCAAAATCCCTTATAACTCTTGCAATTACAGTGGTCACCTTCTTTGGATTCTATATACACTCCACCCATTCATTGCAGACTTTGCCCAGGCTAAGAATTTTTTCACCAACGCCTGCCTTCAGTTAAACATCAACAATGTTTTATAGGTTTTGGAACTTCTGATGATTTATTATTTTTGATTGCTTGACTGAAACTCTCCATCTGAGGCACTTGTAATAATATCGCTGTAGGTATGTGGCCAGTTCAAACTTTTACTTCAAAACATGTTGCCAGTGATATATGTAGATTATATTTGGCGATCTTGATAGAATTGTTGCCGTATTATGTTAGCCGAGTCGACACTTGCGTTAAATTATATAATTATATAAGAGGGGCCGCTGTATCTGAGACACAATTGCAATCCATGGATATAATACGGAGGATCCCACGTATTTACAAGGTGATCCTCATAGTCCATATCCAAAATGAAGGCGTTCTTCATTTTGGATACGTACTATGAGGATCACCTTGTAAATACGAGCCCAGCACGTACTACAGTGCTGAGTGGATGGGACTGTCTGCTTTTGGGCCGCCCTTAATTGTGTGGGACCCTGCGTATTTATATCCATGGATTGCAATTGTGATTAAGACAAAGCTGTTTACAACTGCTTTTTAGTGATTCACTCATTCGGCTCTCAGACACAAGACACTACTGACAACATATGAGTTGTCTCAGATACAGCGGCACCTCTTATAATTTGACTCTGCATATGCCCTGAAGAAGTCCTTTGTAATGGACGAAACACGTTGGCTGATCTACTCTACATGTTGCATGTCACGCTAGAACCATTTGTGATTTAAAATAAAAAGGAAGATTTGAAGAATACGACTCTGGATACATGTCTTGTACTTTGTTGAATTGTCATATAGTGGTGCACTGATCGCTTTTTATGTTTAACATTGTACAGTCTAGTTGAGGACCGCACCTTGACAGTGGGTGCTTAGATCGTGTGCGCACAAACTTTGGGATATTTCCCTCTATTTACTGTTGTTGGGGATGGCAGGTTAGGTGCTAGCTGCTACAGGGTTTCACTGTCAAACTGTTGTATCTCATTCATCAGGACTAATTGTTTAAAGTCCGTAGCCGATTTCATCTTAAGGGTCTTCGGTATACATATGAAATTTTGGGTCCTGAAGATGGTCTTCTAGATGTTTTACAACACAAGACCGAAAGGTTGACATATCTAACCCATTTTCCAAGAAATTCTTATATAGGAATTATTCACTATATGTTCATTGATAATTTCTATTTTGTAAATAAGTGTAACAATGCATATGAGATAAGACTACTTATAAGACAATTGATCTCATTCATTTTTTTGTTTATGTGAATGTTGTTCTGTACCCTTTTTCTAAATTATTTAATTATATAAATTTATACAAAAAGTATACACCCACAGGTTTTGCTTCTCTTTTGATATATTCTTTTGTGATTTCCTTAATTGATTTCAACAATTCGTACATCTGAGGCCACCAATTTGGGGTCTCACAATTTATTTTGAATAAATTTAGTTAAAGTGTTTAAATGAAATCCCTTGAAGGCATTGTTACCGGATACACTGTCTGAAAGTGGCATTTCTGCACTAGTAGTGTTAAATCCAACCGTACCAGCAAGGCACATTTATCACTACTATTCCACCCAAACCAATCATGATAAAGCTACTCCCCTAGGATCGGGAATTACCACTTAAAAGCACATAAGGGAATTCCCAATGCTAGTCAATGAGTGGAGTAGGCCTCACCATAGTGAAAAACAACAAAGGCTGTTTTTCATTACCAGGACATGTAAAGCATACAAGCACATGTCCTTCCCTTTGCTTACATAGCACCCTGCCCTCTGGATTGCCAAGGGGCGTCCTTAGGTGTGACTTATATGTAAAAAAGAGGGCGTTCAGGGCTTGGCAAGTAGTTTTACCTCCCAAGTCAAAGTAACAGTGAGCTGCACATATAGGCCCTGCTATGGCAGGCCTGAGATATGGTTAGGGGGCTACTTAAGTGGGCGACACAATCAGTGCTGCGGGCCCACTAGTAGCATTTAATTTACAGGTCTCAGGCATCTGGAGTGCACATTACTAGGGACTTATATGTAAATTAAATATGCCAATTGGGTATGATCAAATGTTTTTTAATTTTTTTAAATTTATTTAAAACAGTTTTTTATTAAGCAGTTGGTTAAGAGCACAAATCAATCAAAGGCAATGCAATATACATTTAAGGGCCGCTCACAAGGGCCTTCTCCGGTATGATCCAATGTTACCATGTTTTAGGGGAGAGAGCACAAGCACTTTAGCACTGATTAGCAGCGCTACATTGCACAGAGTCCCAGATCCAGCAAAAATGGGTGCAGAAAATGGAGGAAGGCAAATAAGTTGAGGGAAGACCCTCCCAATGCTGTCAGGTCTAACACTATCACACCCATCATCTCCATAGTTTCCATTTATTGGATAGCTTTAGACAGTTTGCCAGCAATATGATGAAAAAGGGGTATGATGCAAAAAGAAGCAATCCCATTCTCATTTCACCTGCCCTACTTGGCAGTTTTGTGAATAGTACTTGTGGAGTGGATTCGGAAGAACACCATTGAGTCCTCATTGCTCCCACTAAGTACATATCACAGCTGATTACTGTACCAGCTCTCATATGTCACTGTGAACCTCCCATAAGACAGTACACCAGCTCATATTAAGCTGCTTAATATTTTTATGAGTGGCATCAATCTGCTCATGAAGTCTTCATCGGCTGAGCATTGATTATTGTGATACCTGTCATGGGCCTCCCAGTGCTATCAGGAAGCAAGAACATCTGTCATCCTGGTCCTTCAATTTCAACGAGAAACTTCAGGGCTACTGACCTTATCTGTATCCTGATGATATTGTGTTGATAGGAGAGCTATCTGCAGTTATAGTCCTCCTCTATCCAGCCCAAAACTTGGTGGAAGAAAATCAGGGCAGCATCAAACTCCCAGCTGCATAGTAGTACTAAACAGAAACAAACAGTCCCAGTGGTCCGCAGGCATTAGCAGGCAAGAGAGCTGGCAATGAAAATAGGTATTGAAGGCACCTAGTATAGGGGTTCTGCCCCTCCCTGACTACTGAACAAGGATGGGGAGCTGACAGTGATATTGTGCTACATTGTGTTTAGAAGATTGAAGAACTGTGATAAGAAATACCAGGCTGCATGGACACAATGGACGTGATGAGAGAAAGTGCTTCCCCAACTAGACTCCACGCCACTAGAAGTGGGAAAGGAAAAAAAATCCTTTTCTTTAAATAACCCTCACACACAATCTAGTAGTGTCATGCTTCATCATCGCGTTCACCCTGACTCCTAAAGGTCAGGGTGGGCTCGACCATTTTCCAGGGAGCTCTTACAAGAAAAAGGAACTAGGGGGCATAACTGGAAATTAAAAATCCCTCAACCACTCCAAGGTATCCCTTTATTCGCTGAGTGGGTGGGGACAGTAAAACTAAGTTATGAACAGGGTTTTAGAGGATTTAATGATCCTATGATCTTTTCTCAACCAACATGTTTCAGTCCTACTCTCGCAGACCTAAAGAGGGATTTCATCAGGGTGATTTAAAAACTGTATCACTCCCCCAGTGATGCGCCTATTTGAGTGACTCAATTGTGTGAAGCATACATTTCTCAAACGCATAAACTGGCAGTATAATACTTGCCAATTCTGGTACAACCTGTAAAAGAAGATTTTATTTCAGGTTGTGAAACAATTATTTTGGCGGTGCATCAATTGCCATTATCATATCATGTGTCATTGTGTGGCTGCTCAAATAGTGGCATGCACTATTCCCATGCACGTAATTACTCATGCGCAGTCAACGTGTCATGTACGTTTCATGCAACTCGTGGAAGACACTCACTTGCGTCTCTCTTGCCCAGTTGATATTTTCTTCATTGCAAATGTCAATTCGCCATGCACAATTCATAAGCAGGTAACATATAGGAGTAGGTCCTTCATGAAAGATTTTCCCACACTCTGGAATACACTAGACTGCACTAACATGTTTTGTGCCCAAATGCCAGCTGTTCATGAAAGTGCTAAAAATTGCTCTTTTCATTCAAGAATACGCCTTTGAAAAACTTACTTGCATAAAAAGCACAAAAGGTTTGTTGCTCACCTGGCCACATACTGAATGCTCTACATCAGTCTGCTTAATGGTCTGCTCTTTGACCACCAAATGTCTTGTACTTCTCTTGTGGCCCTGGATATCCATTGTCTCGCCACATCTGATCTTGTGGCCCAAAAATATATTTTGCACAAATACCATAAAATAAAAATATATTATTTTTGTGCTGTTGCCTTTCATTCTTTTTCAGCACTTAAAAGATACAATGAATGAGACACTGTGTGTGGCCTCTGGGTGAAAGTAACATTTTTGCTTGTGCAGCAGTAAACTCTTGGATAACGGAGCCACATAAAGTGGTCAAATGAGGGAAGCGTAGAGAAATGAGAGATCTTTTAAGGACATGTTAGGCACACTATCACACATTAATCATTGGGAACTTTCATTATTCTTGAAACCCTTTTGCCGAGCAAGGGGGTCTCTCCTCTTTGTGGTATTGTTCTGTGTTTTGGATTAGTCTCCTCCTTCTGTTGACTTACAAAATATTGGCACTGTTTGTGTGGGGACCCTGGCGGGGGTGCTATTGTCAGCTTCTAATAGCTGTCCTTTTTGTTTTTTATTGCTTAATGAAAGAGAACAGTGATTATCGCAGAGCAGTGCTGCAGCTTCACATCTGCAGTAAGAGCTGCTACAAAAGAAACACAAACAACATGGCTCCCTACCCAGAACAGATTCCAATCAATTGGCAACAAAAGGAAAAAAAGCAGCATGAATTACTTGAAGCAGCGGTCTCATTAATAATTCAGAATCAATAGCCCTGTAAAAATGTATGTGACTGACAGCACATGCTGCTGTCAAGCTGGCAATGTGCGCCCGCTGTGCAACGCGCACTCCCAAATTACCTTGAAGAATAATGCTTAACTCTAGTTTTAATAACTGTTTTGAAGTAGTGTCAGCATCATGTTCGGAGGTATTGAACAGAATCAATAGATCCATACCTAGATATGTTCTGCACCCTGGAGATGAGACCAGAAGAAGCCAGTCAAGTCTTTCCATCTCGCTGTTCTTGGCAGAACGCAGACTTGTTCCCCAGCCCTTGCAGTTGCAGGGACAAATACATGTTATATACATACATATTATAAAAGGTTAGAGAGCTGATGGTCCCTCTTAAAACTGTGATGGAAAGTTGACCTCCCAAACCCGACGCCCCCTTGACTCTCCCGGTAAACATGGTTGAGAATCAAGTCCTAGGTCAAAGAACGTGGGGTGGGATTGAGTCAGGATAACACAATTATCATAGTTATTTATTTATTTAAGGAGTTTTATATAGCGCTGGCCAGACCCGGGGGTATCGGAGCGCTTTACAACAGTTTTTCGCAGGAGTTATATAATAGAGCAGTGTTAGATATAGTGGTTCGGGAGTCCAAGTGTGCTGTGCAGTATTGAGGTAGTACGTGAGTCCTGAGGTAACCTCGTTGATTGCACATTGTCTTGGGTTGAACTGAGGTAGGTCTTTGTGATAGAAAGTCAGAGAGCAACGGAGTATGGGTTTACGTTAAGGCGGCGGCTATCCATTCGGGAGGGAGCGGTTGAGGAAGAGGACTTTTAGGTGTTTTTTGAATTTTGTGAAGGACGAGATAGTTCTGATATCTGCTGGGATGGAGTTCCAGATTTTGGGCGCGTTTCCGGCGAAGGACCTTGCAGCGTTTTTGGTTTGCGTGTTTTCATAGGGATGAGAAGTAGGGTGTTGGAGCTCCTGAGGTTTCTTGTCTGACCAGCCCTCTTGAGTTTGGCGGCCAGATAGTCAGGTTTTCCTGTGTGTAGGGCTTTGTGCGTGAGGCAGGCAGTTCTGAAACTAGCACGCTGTTCGACTGGGAGCCATTTTAGTTCTTTTAGTGCTGGTGAAATGTGTTCGTATTTCCTGATTCCAGTGACCATTCTGGCTGCTGCGTTGAGAGTTGTTTTGAGGGGAGCTAGGTGGGATTTTGTTGTACCAGTGAGGGTTGCATTCCCATAGTCGAGTCTGGATAGCACCAGTGATTGGGTGGCTTGTTTGAGGTCTTTGGTTGGGATGAATGGTTTAATTTTGTTGAGTAGCTTCAGATTGAGGAAGGCACTCTTTGCGGAGTTTTTAATGTGATTGGCCATGTCGAGTTTTGGGTCTAGGGTGATTCCAAGTGATTTTACGGAGTTTGCCAGAGTGAGATTACCGTTGAGAGCATCCATAGCTTTGAGCCATTCTGCAATTTGAGGGTTCTCTTCTTTGTTGGAGATGAGGAGGATCTCAGTTTTGTCTTGATTGAGTTTTAAGTGATTTAGAGACAGCCACTGTTGGATTTCTTTTAGAGTGCCATTTAGTCTGAGGATGTCATCTAAGGAGGAGGTTTCTAGATAGATCTGGGTGTCATCTGCATGTAGGTGGAAGGGGATGTTGGCATTTTTAAGTATGGTGGTGAGAGGTTCCATGTATATGTTGAACAGTTGTGGTGAGAGCACTGAACCTTGGGGTACGCCCCTGCTGACGGGGTGTAGGTCAGAGGTAAAGTTTTTGATTTTTATCCTTTGCGAACGGTTTTGTAAGAAGGAGGAGAACCAGCGTAGGACCACCTCATCAGCACCTACCCTTTCTTGTAGGGCCTTGATGAGTAGTTGGTGATCAACCGTGTCAAAGGCTGCCGATAGGTCCAGGAGAATGAGTAGGCAGCATTGATCGGTATCGAGGGATAGATGCCCTGAAGAAGTTACTGCCCAGCCAAGGTTGTGAGTTTTAATATTGACATAGCACTTAAATTATATTTCAATATATAAAAACGTAGGTCAAATAATTAGAAGCATTCAAAACACAACACACAATACAACTATAATGCAGTACAATACAGTTAAAAAACCACTGTCGATAACACTAAAAATCATTTGCGATCACCAGCCTTTATATAAACACAGAACTCTACTGGAAATGAGACAACACGAAGCAGTCACTGTAAAATGGTTTTGATGGGTCCTACAATGTTAGCAAACATATTTTAAAAATTGTTGCCAGGCTGTAAACAAGAGGCTATTAAACAAAGTATCGCAATACTCCCTCAAAAAGATGGTTACTTTGTTAAAGTTTGTAAACCTTACTGTTCACGATTTAAGCCATTGTGAGCACTGACAACAGACTGAAACAAAATAAACACAGTGGCAATACAAAAGCAATGCAACAATAACTGAAAATGAATTAAGAAGTGTTTCAGAGTTTGTTACTTGAAAATGAAATACCTTGAAAAAACAAGAGACAAGAGGCATTTGGCAAAACAGGAACAGTTTGTTTAATTAAACAGTGCGGTCCAGAGAACAGTTACAGGCATAGGGTCTGAGTACTGTCTCAATTTACAATCAGTCTAACAGACTTTTATACAGTTCATTGGGTGCAATAAAATGGTTCCGCCAGTCCTATTTTGGAAAGGAATGTGGACCGCTTTCTTGGGGGGCCATAAATTAATCTTTAGATGAAGAATCCAGGTGGGCTCAACCTTGCCTGGACACAATGCGGCCAGTAGTTAATGTGTCCAGATGACCAGCATGGGGAGAGCGTGATCACTGCGTGTACTGTGTCCTGATTGGCTAAGCATTCCTAACTTTATGTGGCATCTGACTTTATGGTGCTTTGGGAACGCGTGCACCTCTCCAGCCATGTATGCTTTATTGGGGCCAATCTCCCTATACCACTGAGGGGGTCTCTGTGCCTATTTGTGGGTTTGATCTGGGATTTCCTGTTCGGGCGTTTGTCTCCTGGCTACGTGTTACCCCACCTGTGCTCTGTCAATCAGTGACCTCTGGCCTCGGTCTCAGGGCCTGCCTAACTATGTACTTCTGAGTTAGGGTTGACACGAAGTTCACAACAGGTGAATTCGTCAGTAAAGATTACATTTATTTTCTGTAAGGAAATGTATCGTTATTCACATTGACATCAACTTTTTCAATATTAACATTCCCCCCTCTCATTGAATTTTCAACTAGGCTATCAAGCCCTTACTTCATGACAGGTACATTATGGGGGACTGTTGTTTTTCAGTTTTGACAATTACTACTTTCCTAGTTACTTGCATTCTACCCAATTTGAGGACTGCGTTTTTACAGCAGGAAATCCCCAATTGTAGGGAACCACACACAAACAAGAACACTATGAAAACTGGTAGCAACGACGCGCACAGTCTGGAAAGCCACATGGGAGCCAAGACAACCAATTAAAAAACTACTCGTGCTCAGGGGCCCCTCCCTCCTCATGCATGACTCTTTGCCAACGGTGCAGTGCTTGGATGGCAAGAGTCAAAGTTCGGTTATCCCAGTCATTCCCTGGGATAAAGGTGCAGCAGGATGCACCAGTCTTGACACACACCCCTCCCTATATTGCGGTCATTAAATGTAATACATACTGATGCAGCATCACCATGAGACGGATTGCTCTCAACTCTTCCTAAGAATTAAGGCCAAGCTTGGTGCTGTACATCATTTTAAACAACTCCCACCTGGAGATTTGTAACAGCGGGCATTAGCTTTTGTCTGCAAGGTGAAGAAGGGCAGGGACCCTCCTGCTGCTACTTGTGTGCCTGAGAACAGTCTGAATTCTTCTGGAATGTTCTTGTACTGAGCCCAGCTAAAATACTCTGCAGTTCTTTTTTCACGAGTCTGATGCAGCAAGGTTGTCTTCTTCCTTAGCGGGTGCTGGTAAATCTGTTAGTTCTCCTCCGGGAATTACTAGAGTCGGGTGTATATAGTGAAAAGGGAACAAAGTCTGTGCCAGCCAGGGATGAGCTGAGTGTAGGCAAACTCACTGCACTACCAGTAGATATCCATCAGCGTGGAGGTGCCCCATTGCATATCCGGATTGTGCAGGATCATGCCACAGTTTTCATTCGTGCCCTGTGGAAGAGTTCCTTTACCTCTGAAACACCAGAAATACAGTGTAAGTTTCAGTACAATTAGGGGTTGCCCTTCCCTTCCAGCCAAGGGTATCCACCCACCTTTGTATCCCAGATTTCCTGGTATGGGGAGTCTATGCTTTTGTTCAACCCTGCCCCACGAGACTCATTTCCCATCGTATCATCGAGCTGGATGGCCCTACATAGGAACTCTATGTCTGGGGTCCAATTGTTGTTAAAGAAGACTGCCCCAGATACACTAAAGGCCACCCTTGGACCACATATGGATGTGGAAGTGGATGTATTTGTGCATTGAGTTTTACTACCTCCAAGAATCTCTTCTCTGGGAAGTCTCAGGGCCAAACAGTTTCCTCCCCTATGGTGACCCTCCTGCGCATCCTATCTAGCTCAGTTTGAATATCTCTAGGTTAAGTGAAAAGGGATAGAGCTGGGTTGGTCTCGTAAAGGGTCAAATTTGCTACTACTCTGTGGGGTTCTACCTTATTGGGCTGTATTTTGGCCTCAATTCTGCATGGGTATAGGTGGAGAAGGCATTTTGCTCATTCAGGGGCTATCTCTTGGGATAAGTAAAGTCGATCTGCACCTACTGCATGTGGTATCAGCGAACGGACATAACACTACCTGACTGATGTCTTGCAGCTTACAATGGACATGTGCTGATACCACGTGGCTGTGTAAAAGGGTGCTGTGTAGTGCACGTGGAACACTAGTGTTTGGGTTGGTGTAATTATAAGTGACATGGAAGAGATCCCTACTCAAGCGCTGTGATAGTTTCTGAGCAAACGCCATTTGGCCAGAAGGTTCTTTGGTGGCAAATAAGTGTGGCAGCACCCAAACAAGACAGAGGGTACATAGAAGTGCAAAAATACATAACTTGTAATTGAACATTGCAGGTCTTTGATATTGCTTCAGGGGAGATGTCTTGTGGCTCTCTGGTCATCCGGCGTTTTCGTTCAAAAGGTTCAATCAAAACAATTCACTGTACAGTTCGTAAGTTTTATTCACACACTTTTGATCCGCATTGGGGTGATGATGTGGCGGCAGCTGAAAAGTGGTGCAATCTGGATGTTCGCTTGAAAATCTGTTGGATAAGACCTTGGTTCATTGTTAAGTCAGAAAAACATTACATGTGCACCGCTGTTAATGATCTTTTCTTCTGGGTTCCTGTATTTCCCTTGAGGGGTGTGTTCTCCACACTTTTTTACACTATCATTTTACTGAGGCACTGGAAGGTGGACCCATTCATGGTATTTTTTGGGTGGTTTAAGGCTTAAAGGTGGCTTATGGGTAATCAGGCCAATTGGTCTATTTTATGAGCCTACACATCTATCTGGGTCCCTGGATGAGTGATCTATGCTTATGGAGTGGTCTTGATCATAGGGATGGATCATATCAGTTTTTCTCTCTGGTTTTACGGGCGTCACCAGTATTTCCGGGACCCTGTCTTTCCTAATGTGTGCATGGAGGCGCCATCTGCATGGGTTGTTTTCAGTCTACACTTGCACTGGACTGAACGTGGAGACGCCATGTCGCTACTGGGTGTTGTTTGGTGGTTGCAACGTGCCCTAAGATCATGTGTCTCTCAGCATGCGGCATGCAACGTGCTCCTCCCTTGTGGCACCAGTTATCTCTCAACCACACTCTTTCTGGAGACTTCTTTTTGGGCTTACTTTGGATTACTTTGTGGGTTTTTTGTACATTTCCCTAGATCTCTCGTGATCTGTTATCTCACTTATCATGAGGCGGAGGGGTTCGGAATGCTGCTCTGTGTCTCCCAAGTCCCCTGCTTGTGCCATCTTGTGGTGTCCGAGGTCAGGGTTTTCTGCTTTCTCCAGATGTATGTGAGGCCCGGTGCACTGGCTAATTGCTAGGCCTGATACTGGGGTGAGCACCTTCTGCATTCTACTCTCTCCTGGAGCTGTGATAGATTCTGGGCCCCCCTCTCCCAGGCACCATGTTTTTTCTTGGTGTTTGGATCTGTGGTTCCTAGCTTGTGGCTTCCTACTAGCAGGCATGATCCTATCACTCTATTTTGGAGGGGAATGGCACGGTGACAATCAATCAATCAATCAATCAATCAATCAGGGGTTTGTAAAGCGCAATTACTCACCCGTGAGGGTGTCAAGGCACTAAGGGGGGGGGTGACTCCGTAGTGTGCTGGGGTCATGCGAAGAGCCAGGTCTTGAGGTCTTTCCTGAACTGGGGCAGTGTGTCGGTTTGGCGAAGGCGGAGGGGGAGGTCGTTCCAGGCCTTGGCTGCAAGGTAGGAGAAGGGCCTCCCATTCTGGTCTTGTAGATGCGTGGGATGGTGGCCAGAGAGAGGTCAGCTGATCAGAGGTGTCTCTTGGGTGCGTGGAAGGAGAGGAGGTCATTTAGGTATACTGGTCCGATGTTTTGGAGGGCCTTGTAAGCGTGGATGAGGGGCTTGAAGGTTATTCTTCTTTCGATGGGGAGCCAGTGGAGATCGCGGAGGTGCTGGATGATGTGGTAGTGCCGGGAATGTCTAGGACTAATCTGGCTGTGGCGTTCTGGACGGTCTGGAGCTTGTGAAGTAGTTTCTTGTTGATTCCGGCGAAGAGAGCGTTGCCGTAGTCCAGTTTGCTGTTGATGAGGGCGTGCGTGACCGTTTTTCTGGATTTGGATGGCATCCATCTGAATGTTTTTCAGAGTATGCGTAGGGTGTTGAAGCAGGCCGAGGATACTGCATTGATTTGGCAGTTCATCATGAGCACTGAGTCTAATATGATGCCGAGGTTTCGTGCATGGTCCGTCAGGGTAGGGGGTTTCCAAGGGCAGGGGGCCACCATGTGTCGTCCCAGGCGGATTGGGTGGAGCCAAGGATGAGGACTTCTGTTTTTTTGAAGTTGAGTTTCAGGCAGCTCATCGTCATCCAGGTGGTAAGAGCTTTCATTCCTTCTTGGAAGTTGTGCCTGGTGATATTGGGTTCTTTGGTGAGTGTGAGGATGGCCTGGATGTCGTTGGCATAAGAGATTATGTTGAGCCCATGGTCTCTGAAGATGGTTGCGAGGGGGGCCATGTAGATGTTGAAGAGGGTGGGGCTGAGGGAGGATCCCTGTGGCACTCCACATCTGGTCTCTGTTGGTTCCGAGAGGAAAGGCGGGAGTCTGACTCACTGAGTTCTGCCTGTAAGAAATGAGCATATCCGGTCAAGAGCCTTTCCGCGGATGCCGGTGTTGTGTGGCTAGTGTGCGGTGGGAGACGGTGTCGAAGGCAGCTGAGAGGTCCAGGAGGATGAGGGCTGCCGTTTGGCCCTGGTCGTGGAGGGAGCGGATGTCGTTGGTGGCAGCAAGTGGGGCAGTCTCGGTGCTGTGGTTGCTGCGGAATCCGGATTGGGAGATGTCCAGGACATTGTTGGCTTCAATGAAGGTTGCTAGCTGGGTGTTGACAGCCTTTTCGATGACTTTGGCTGCGATCGGGAGCAGGGAGATGGGCCTGAAGTTCTTGAGGTCCATTGGGTCTGCAGAGGGTTTCTTCAGGAGGGGGTTGACGTCGGCATGTTTCCAGTCATCAGGGAATGTGGCAGTTTCGAGGGAGCAGTTGATCGTCTGGCGTAGTTCGGGTGCAATGGCCGTGGTGGCTTTCTGGAAAATGTTTGGGTGGACAGGGGTCTGAGGTTGTTCCAGAATGGATGCTCTTTAAGGTGTCTTCTGTCGTGAGCGGGGTCCACGTAAGCAGAGTCTGTTGGGTGGCGTTGTCCCAGTGGGAGCTGGGGCGGTGCAGAGGTCTTGGTTTTTGAACTTGTCGAAGATCATCTTAACCTTGAGGTGAAAGAAGGTGCTGAGTCAGTTGCAGAGGTCTTGGGAGGGTGGGACATCTGTTGTTTCGCTGCCGGGTTTGGCAAATTCCTTGATGATGGAAAAGAGTTCTTTGGAGTTGTGGGCGTTGGTGAGGATTCTGTCTTGGAGGGAGTTCTTTTTTGTGGCTTTGATGAGGTGGTGATGTGCTGTGGTGGCTGCTCTGTAGGCTGTGCATGTTTCTGGGGTTTTGTTGTTCCTCCATGTCTTTTCGAGTCGCGGGCAGGAGCTCTTGGATTCTTGGAGTGCAGAGTTGAACCAGCTTGCTTTCTTGATGTGTCGCTCTGTGGCTTTCTTGAGGGGGGCAAGGGTGTGGGCACAGTTCATGATCCAGTGGTGGAGATTGCGTGCCACGTTGTTAGCGTGTGGTGTCATTGGTGGTGAGGTGCTGGTGAGGGCGGAGGTGACCTGGGCTTCGGTGACTTTGTTCCAGCTTCTACGGCAGCGGCGGTGGGTGTGCTTATGTACGGTAGGTTTTCTGAAGGAGAAGTGGATGCAGCGGTGGTCTGTCCAGAGGAGTTCTGTGGTGTGGCTGTAGGAGACACTGGTTCCTTCTGCGAAGGCTTCAGAGATTTGAAAAACCCCAGGGAATAAAAGAGAAAACACTGCAGAGATCCTAATAACGTGGGGGGCCCTGGCCAAGGCCCAAAACCTCGCCAAACTTTGCCTGGAGATGATGACTGGACCGTAACTGTCTAGCACCTCTGGGACATCTGGCTAACCTGGTGAACCTCCCCATGGACTCGATGCAATGAGGGCTATACACAACTTTTGGCTCTTGTACATTAGCTGCGGAGGCTATGGAACTTCACTATTCTAAGCGTACGGAAAACCTGGTTCCTCCCACTTGAGGACAGCTTCATTTTAGAACTGAAAGGGGGGCCTCTATTTGCTAGAGGTCTGTAGTTTATAGGGGCGCCGTTGGGGCTACACGGCATTAAGGAATTTTGGTCCCAGGCCAGCTGTCTGAGAATGGGGACCCATTGACATCATTTGGAGGTAGTCAGGGGTCACAGCTGTGACCTCTAGCTTGCTCCCTGCAAACCTTTTGCCTCCTCTGATGCCAGCGGTCGCAAAGGAATTGCCAGGAGTAGCCGGGAGCAAGCTAGAGGTCACAGCTGCGACCCCTGACTACCTCCAAATGACATCCATGTGAGGACCTTTCGATTTGGTAATTGGAACCCGTCCCACTGCCTTTGGACACAGGGTCTTGGAGCCTGGGTGCCTGCTTTTTAAGAGCATGACTGGAAGACACCTGCCCTCCTCGTCAGAGTACCCTCCCCCTAGGGTGCGGCCAGCCAACACCGCCCTGGGGGTTCAGCAGCAGAGGGTGGCCTTGGCTCCAGCAGGCACCCTAAATGGCGAACTCTAGTGAGGATACCAGATTGGAACAACACATGTAGCAGCCCTGAATCCTTGGATGCAAGTAAACGTTTTGTATTCCCAACCCTGTCTCATTGGTCCTTCTTTGATGTAGGTACAGTCAATTCTTGGGATGTGGGTGAATGGGTGGCATTGACTCTGGAGGGTCATCTTACTGCATATTTGGATTCTATGTTTGTGTGAAGGCATTACCTCCCCAGACAGTTACCCCACCCTGCCTAGGCTGTTGTCCCGGTCCTTCTTGGGCTGAGTTCCTTGCCTGTGGTTGCTGTTGCCATGTGTTTGTCCAATTATCTGATCCCAGTTGCGGGGGTGCGGTGGTTGACTGGCCTCCCTGTGGTTGAATGTAAGGTGCATTCAGGTTTCCATGGACTTGATTCTGTGGACTAGGATTTTATGGTGGCTGACCCTGGCCCATCGATCGCTTTTAATCTACATCTGTCTGCCAGGTGGTCCATCAAGGTGGGCCGCCAGGGTGTAGGCTGGTTTTTGGGCCCCTGGGATGGGGTGTTTTTGTTACTGTGGGCCGGTTCTGGATTCAACCCAGATCTGTGACTGGGGGTGAGTGTCTGAAAAGTCATCAGCCAGGCTAGCTTGAATCCAGTGGCAAAGTGAGCAAGGGACCCACGTCTGGGCATACCCTGCCAACTTAGGGCGAACAAAGCAAACACAAGGAGATGATGGACGGAGCGCTGAAACTTTTCAGACACTCACCCCCAGTCACAGATCTGGGTTGAATCCATCATCGTTCTTTAGCTCACGTTGCCACCCCAGTTCAGACACAGCTATATGCAAATCAGTCGTGACCCTGTGCCTCATGGGAACAGCCCAGCCCAAACTGCCAAGCCATGTCTTCCCTGGACCGGAAACAAGCATCCTGGGACCAGTTTCGGGCTAACAGCCCTCATCAGCCAGGCTAGCTTGAATCCAGTGGCAAAGTGAGCAAGGGACCCACGTCTGGGCATACCCTGCCAACTTAGGGCGAACAAAGCAAACACAAGGAGATGATGGACGGAGCGCTGAAACTTTTCAGACACTCACCCCCAGTCACACATCTGGGTTGAATCCATCATCGTTCTTTAGCTCACTTTGCCACCCCAGTTCAGACACAGCTATATGCAAATCAGTCGTGACCCTGTGCCTCATGGGAACAGCCCAGCCCAAACTGCCAAGCCATGTCTTCCCTGGACCAGAAACAAGCATCCTGGGACCGGTTTCGGGCTAAAAGCCCTCATCAGCCAGGCTAGCTTGAATCCAGTGACAAAGTGAGCAAGGGACCCACGTCTGGGCATACCCTGCCAACTTAGGGCGAACAAAGCAAACACAAGGAGATGATGGACGGAGCGCTGAAACTTTTCAGACACTCACCCCCAGTCACAGATCTGGGTTGAATCCATCATCGTTCTTTAGCTCACTTTGCCACCCCAGTTCAGACACAGCTATATAGTCGTGACCCTGTGCCTCATGGGAACAGCCCAGCCCAAACTGCCAAGCCATATCTTCCCTGGATCGGAAACAAGCATCCTGGGACCGGTTTCGGGCTAACAGCCCTCATCAGCCAGGCTAGCTTGAATCCAGTGGCAAAGTGAGCAAGGGACCCACGTCTGGGCATACCCTGCTAACTTAGGGCGAACAAAGCAAACACAAGGAGATGATGGACTGAGCGCTGAAACTTTTCAGACCCTCACCCCCAGTCACAGATTTGTGTTGAATCCATCATCGTTCTTTAGCTCACTTTGCCACCCCAGTTCAGACACAGCTCTATGCAAATCAGTCGTGACCCTGTGCCTCATGGGAACAGCCCAGCCAGAACTGCCAAGCCATGTCTTCCCTGGACCGGAAACGTGCATCCTGGGACCGGTTTCAGGCTAACGGCCCTCATCAGCCAGGCTAGCTTGAATCCAGTGGCAAAGTGAGCAAGGGACCCACATCTGGGCATACCCTGCCAACTTAGGGCGAACAAAGCAAACACAAGGAGATGATGGATGGAGCGCTGAAACTTTTCAGACACTCACCCACAGTCACAGATCTGGGTTGAATCCATCATCGTTCTTTAGCTCACTTTGCCACCCCAGTTCAGACACAGCTATATGCAAATCAGTCGTGACCATGTGCCTCATGGGAACAGCCCAGCCCGAACTGCCAAGCCATGTCTTCCCTGGACCGGAAACAAGCATCCTGGGACCGGTTTCGGGCTAACAGCCCTCATCAGCCAGGCTAGCTTGAATCCAGTGGCAAAGTGAGCAAGGAACCCACGTCTGGGCATACCCTGCCAACTTAGGGCGAACAAAGCCAACACAAGGAGATGATGGACGGAGCACTGAAACTTTTCAGACACTCACCCCCAGTCACAGATCTGGGTTGAATCCATCATCGTTCTTTAGCTCACTTTGCCACCCCAGTTCAGACACAGCTATATGCAAATCAGTCGTGACCCTGTGCCTCCTGGGAACAGCCCAGCCCGAACTGCCTAGCCATGTCTTCCCTGGACCGGAAACAAGCATCCTGGGACCGGTTTCGGGCTAAAAGCCCTCAGCAGCCAGGCTAGCTTGAATCCAGTGGCAAAGTGAGCAAGGGACCCACGTCTGGGCATAACCTGCCAACTTAGGGCGAACAAAGCAAACACAAGGAGATGATGGACGGAGCGCTGAAACTTTTCAGACACTCACCCCCAGTCACAGATCTGGGTTGAATCCATCATCGTTCTTTAGCTCACTTTGCCACCCCAGTTCAGACACAGCTATATGCAAATCAGTCGTGACCCTGTGCCTCATGAGAGCAGCCCAGCCCGAACTGTCAAGCCATGTCTTCCCTGGACCGGAAACAAGCATCCTGGGACCGGTTTCGGGCTAACAGCCCTCATCAGCCAGGCTAGCTTGAATCCAGTGGCAAAGTGAGCAAGGGACCCAAGTCTGGGCATACCCTGCCAACTTAGGGCGAACAAAGCAAACACAAGGAGATGATGGACGGAGCGCTGAAACTTTTCAGACACTCACCCCCAGTCACAGATCTGGGTTGAATCCATCATCGTTCTTTAGCTCACTTTGCCACCCCAGTTCAGACACAGCTATATGCAAATCAGTCGTGATCCTGTGCCTCATGGGAACAGCCCAGCCCGAACTGCCAAGCCATGTATTCCCTGGACCGGAAACGAGCATCCTGGGACCGGTTTCAGGCTCACAGCCCTCATCAGCCAGGCTAGCTTGAATCCAGTGGCAAAGTGAGCAAGGGACCCACGTCTGGGCATACCCTGCCAACTTAGGGCGAACAAAGCAAACACAAGGAGATGATGGACGGAGCGCTGAAACTTTTCAGACACTCACCCCCAGTCACCGATCTGGGTTGAATCCATCATCGTTCTTTAGCTCACTTTGCCACCCCAGTTCAGACACAGCGATATGCAAATCAGTCGTGACTCTGTGCCTCATGGGAACAGCCCAGCCCGAACTGCCAAGCCATGTCTTCCCTGGACCGGAAACAAGCATCCTGGGACCGGTTTTGGGCTAACAGCCCTCATCAGCCAGGCTAGCTTGAATCCAGTGGCAAAGTGAGCAAGGGACCCACGTCTGGGCATATCCTGCCAAATTAGGGTGAACAAAGCAAACACAAGGAGATGATGGACGGAGCGCTGAAACTTTTCAGACACTCACCCCCAGTCACAGATCTGGGTTGAATCCATCATCGTTCTTTAGCTCACTTTGCCACCCCAGTTCAGACACAGCTCTATGCAAATCAGTCGTGACCCTGTTCCTCATGGGAACAGCCCAGCCCGAACTGCCAAGCCATGTCTTCCCTGGACCGGAAACAAGCATCCTGGGACCGGTTTCGGGCTAACAGCCATCATCAGCCAGGCTAGCTTGAATCCAGTGGCAAAGTGGGCAAGGGACCCACGTCTGGGCATACCCTGCCAACTTAGGGCGAACAAAGCAAACACAAGGAGATGATGGATGGAGCACTGAAACTTTTCAGACACTCACTCCCAGTCACAGATCTGGGTTGAATCCATCATCGTTCTTTAGCTCACTTTGCCACCCCAGTTCAGACACATCCCCTGATAGAATAAACATACCCAAACTATGCCAAATCCCAAATCAATATAATCAAATACCAACCACGTTAACAGAAAACTGCCAACTGCCCAAGGAGGCCAAGTCAGCACGCTCTTGTCTGCCACCACCATTCTGCTGGTACATATAGGCCTCCACTTGCTTAGCTTTTGGGGTTGGAGAGTTGGTTTTAACATAACTGTTTGCTCATAGAATAGCAGCATACCTCAAACTATTGATATTATTTCAGCTCTATACAAAGACATACATCCTTTCATGGCTAGATCTCTGACTGCTGTTTTGCTGGAGTGTTTCTCAGCCATTATACAGTAACTCCAATCAGTCACTGTCAACTAGCTTATCCTATGCTCTCCTTTGTTTAACACGCTGAGATCTATTGTCCTTTTCTTATTTTAATATGCATTGGAGAGACAGCTTGGCATCCACGAAAATCTGTTGCTTTCCATCTGAAACGAAGCTCGGTCAGGTATAACATGGCGTATGTTACCTTGTGGTAAACTTCTTCTTAACAAGTAGAAAGGATGGTCTGGCTTCTGGTGCCTGCATTGTGAAATCAGAGAAAAAAGACCATTTGCAGCCTTCATAAATTATTTCTCATTTCTCACGTGCCAGTCTCAGCACCATACCCCTGTCTCAATATTTCATGATACATGCTATAATCCAGTACAGAGAAGCCCCAGGAATTGATTTGGGAGCCAGGGACCTGTGTGCTCTTTCAACAAGAAATACGAAGGAAGAACCTTCTTTGCCGAAGGTTGTCGCTATGAGGGTTTCAATTTATGGCACCATGTTGCCGGAATCTGTTGGTTCTGCCACTCCTATCTTTTGTAAATTGCTATGCTTAGAGCATGCCTCTAGGTCCTCAGCCTTATTCTTGACAATATCTATCATTTTTTGCATTTCTGAGATCTTTTTGTCAGGGCTGATGTTGTGTCTTCCATGTTGGATAGTTGCCTTTCTGGTTGGTTCACTCTCATAACCTGGCTATCTAGCCTTTCACTCACCTACTCCATTCTAGTTGACTGGTTATCAAATTTGTCTATTGAGCAAAGACTGTGGTACATACCTTGAAGGATACTTTTTACATCAACCTCGTTATTTGACTTTTGATTCTCAGTATCAGTTTCCTTGTTCATTACCATGCCTCTGATCTCAAAGGATATTTTCTACTGTCTACTTTGCCCATGTTCATTTATCTGTACCAGTCACATATGAGAGATATTATTGTGTAAATTGATCTTATATTGATTTATTGGCATTTGGGCCTCTCTGGGAGATCTTCACTTGCTCTGTAGCATCACTCTCTGATTTTATCATGCCAGTCGCTCAACCCCCCATGCTCCCCCAGCAGCAATAGCCACTCTCACCCTCCCTACAATGGGCCACCTCCATCCCAAGAAGGTGCCCCCATTCATTCGCTGAGGCCCTTCTCCAGACCATCACACATAGGGCTGCCTCAGTCTGGCCCTTCCACCTTATGATGGTCTAAGGACCTGGGATCCACTGCAGCCATCTGACAAATATCAATGGCAAAGGTACTACAAAGAGGGAACTCCCCCTTTCACATACCAGCTCACTTTGTATCTTAACATGCCTTGCAGATTTAAATTGCTCCTTCCAGGCACCTTCTCTCCATGCCACAACAGCTTTCACAGACCGATGACCCTGCTGTAAGACTTGTCTCCACCAGCATGGTATCTGCAGTCTTCACTGCTGCCAGCCCACCACTGGCTCCCCCACTGCTCTGCATGCCAGCATTCAGGCACACAGGCCTCAGCATCTGCTCCAGTGTCAGGATGTGGTCCCCCACACTAGATGACAGCTGAATCTCGGGAGGTGATGTTCAACACATTATGTTGCTGATATTTTTATAAATGTCTCCCTTGCATCATGTTGATTAGGTAGAAAGTTATTGAAGGCTGACAGAACTCCTTCAGAGCACAGTTATCTTGTCGTGCAGTGTCTAGGCCCCCTGATATAGCTTTAAGAACTTCAGTTAGGGTGAGGGCAAACTCTTTAAATATATATGGGCCTCTTCACAAACTGCATTTTGTAGTATTTGTAGTACTACTACAATAGTACTGCAAACTTTTATTCACAAACTTACAAGTGTAAATCTCCACCTCTCCTATCTTTTATATGGAGAGATCCTCCCTCATGTAAGTTTACTACTTAGTAATAAATGGGAGGGGGACCATGGGAGCGTCTGGAAAAAGGGCCATACTTACTACTAAATAGATATGGGTGCACCCACCAACAAAAGAGCATGCTATTCACAAACAGCCCTTCTAAAGTTGCTACAGCCAGAAAGAGACCCAAAACAGTAGTACAATCCTCCAGCTGAGAGTTGGGGTAAGTCCAGCACCACACATAGCCAACCAGTGGTACTGCAACACCCTAACATAGAAAATGGTGGTCTGGACTTAAAATAAAACCCCATTGGAAATAATGTTAAATTAAATTAAACTATTTAAAACAGTTAGAAATATAAATAATTATAATTTAATGTTAACGATTATCTAAAAATAAAACATATCTATTATTAAATTATCAAATATTTCAACAACCTTCTTTGGATTTATAAATTAATGTAACATTAACTTTTATCAAAATGAATTCTATAACACAATCCTATATGCGCGTCCGACCCTGAAAACACTGCCTCCAGCAACCACCAAAATCTTTAAGGTTTGGAAACGATCACTGCAACAAATGGGGTGGTGGGGTAGGCTGACAAAAGAAACACCCCTGTGACATAATGGTCTCCTGCCCTCCCTGGCAGAGCTACCCGGCTTTTCCGGTTGGGAGGCCGTAGGTATATCCACGGTGGGTGATGTTCTCCATGGATGGACCCTAAAGTCCTTCCAGGAACTACAACACGAATATACGATGCATAGATCGCAATTCTACAAATACCTTCAGTTCCGCCATGCCTTTTCTCCATACCTCTCGCACCAGGGAAATATGCCAGACTTTAATCCCATTGAAGCTAAAGTATTCATGGGCAAGCTCGGGGAGCATATGATCACTAAGATTTACAGTACATTGATAACTAATAGCCCCACTACACTAGATAAGACGCAGGAGGCCTGGCAGGAAGATTTGGGCCCCCTAGATGACGAAGACTCGGCTGAGGCATTGGAATCCCCGCGTTGCGCTGCTATTGTGGCGCGATTACACTACATCCAATTCAAATATCTCCACAGGGTCTACTACACTCGATACAAGCTTTGGCGAGCTGGGTTGATTGAGTCCCCGCTCTGCCTATGCTGCCAAGCCTCAGACGGTACCCTTATACACACCATATGGCGCTGTACAACACGTTCTAGGTTCTGGCGGGGTGTCATTACGTGCCTGTCGGAGGTCTTGGGCTGGGACATTCCGCACTCACCACGTCTGGCCCTACTCCACATTACTGATGGCATTGGGGGCAACATTTACAAATGTAATTTATTGCTCTTGGGCCTCACAATAGCGAAGCGGGACATAGCGAAAGCATGGAAAGATGCCTCCCCGCCACTAGTGGGGGTGTGGAAAAAGGGCCTTGACTTTTGCATGGGGCTAGAATTGCCGGTATTCAAGACAAGAGGATGCCCCCGGAAGCACCCTAAGATTTGGAAGAGGTGGGCAGAATATCGTGGAATTTATCTAGAACCTATTATAGCTGTCTCCATAGATTAGTATTTGACGAGATGGAGACGATGTGTGATAAATGGGACTGTAAATCCATAGTTATTCGACTAGTGTGGCTCAACTGGACAAGTACTGTATTGTATATCAGACACAGGACACTACAGTTTTATGTTGGTTATATGATGTTATTTTGGCTTGTTTTTCAACTGTTTCTTATTTGGTATCAAAAAGTCAACATCTTATCCGTGTATATGTGGATTGTGTTGCTGAGGAACCTGGCATCGCCGGGCCTCTTGTGGCCGTTGGCAATAAAAACTTGTTGTGAAAGAAAAAAAAGAATTCTATACATCTTTTTTAATAATATTTAATGCACAATAAAAAAAATGTTTTTATACTTTAGGTGGGAATTTATTTTTTAATGTAAACTTTGGAAAAATAATTGTTATTTAATTTAGCATATTTAAATTAATTGACAGTTTAAATCAAAATTAAGTTAAAAGTGCTATAGCATTTGATATTTTGTTCTACACTTAAAATAAATATATATAACATTAATGTTCAACATAGAAATATTTTTATGAATTGTTTTTCAAGTTAAATAGGCTTTTTTTACTCTTGCCTATACTTTACCAGAGAGAGACGCCACTGGCGAGGTGGAGATCTCCTTATAGTACACTATAGAAAAAATTATTAAATTTATTAATCTGTCTATTGGATTACTAGCTTTCATTGACCATGAAAAGGACAGAATCTAGTAGGTAGGTATATGATAGATCTCTTTTTTTCAACCAGATTGTCAGTAAGGGAAGGATCAGGAGTCAGACGGAATCGAGTATTTACCCCCATTCCATCGACAGGCTGATGTCACCAGTCCTAAAGAAAAAAGAAAACAAGAAACAAAATTAACGAAGGAGAAAGGACAAATGGATAGGCAGGAAAATGTCACAGAAACAGAGAACAGACTTACATTTTCTTCACAGGAGGAAAGACAGGCAAGGAAGGAGAAAGTGAAAAAGGACTGGATATTTCCCCAGGGTTTCGCTCTTTTGGAAACAAGTATGGCATAAGATTTCTAAAAACGTTTCTATTTCAAGTCCCTATAATATAGTTGGCATTTTTGTTGGTGGGTGCTCGGATATTTGGTCTGGCAACAGGGTTAAGGGTATGTTGGTTGATCTTCTCTTAGCAGTGGCCTTTCAAGTTATTACCTATAATTGGAAAAATGTTGATAACATCTCCTTTCTTAATTGGTGGAATTTGATTTGTCATAACCATAGATTGCATACTGCCTACTCCCCTATCTTACAAGTTGCCATAAAAAGGGATCTATTATGGCTTCCTTTGACCTCATATTTATCAAACACCGTACTGTTATTATTAGAGCTGCTGAAGTCCCTAAACCTCCCTGAATTCCCCTTTTTATATTCTATTTTTGCTTATTCATTCTCTATGCTTTCCTCATTGTATGCTTTTTGATTAGCTATTACCTTCTTATCTTTGCCATTCTTTTCTTAACACACTACTTACAGGTTGTCTTCTTCCCTTTTTTTAGGCCCAGCCTAAACAGCGTTGGTGCTGTAGACGATCTGTTGTCTGTACTTTGTCGGGGTCTGACTCCTCCCACGCTTTGGATTGGCTTTTGTGTCTGTCCTTTAGAAATGGTAGCCTGCAAATGGCTACTGGTGGGTGCATGTCCCACCTTTTTTCACAAGTTCACTCCCATGGAGTATTGCCGCTGGAGCGAGCACGGACACGCACGCTGCATGCGTGCCTTTATCTTCTTGTTTTTATTCTAGCACCGTGGGTGGAAAAGCCCCAGCAATCAGTTTATATGCACTTTTCTGCCAATAGCACGACACTGTGCACAATGCTATACTGCCCTCTGTTGACAGGATGAACGCAAAGGAGTCGAAGCTTTTCATTTTCAGCGCAAGAAGTTAATTAATAATAATAAAGGCTGCAAAACTCTTTTGTATTATTCTGAAAATGTGAACTTTATTTGCCACGATTAGATATTTGCTTGCACTTGAGAAAAAGGAAAAGGAACAGATTAATTAACGCTTTGATGTTGATGCGGTTTTGAATCCTAGTACAAATGTTATTATTTTCAACCAACTTCGACATTACTTTGATCAAAGTTTTCATGTCTGCTAGGATATTTTTCCATTCATTGTTTGGTGAAACAGTGCTTTCAAACCAAGTATGTAGCCACTCCCTCTTCTCAAAGCAAAGGAATTTAAATAAAGCAAGCATGTCTGTCAGAGTAAACATTTTGCTCCACTGTCTTTCAACTTTGTTTTTCGACTGAAAGAATACCAAAGGGCTTTAGGCTGAGATCTTCTCACAAAATGTGGCTGCCATGTTTCTCACTCTCAGTACAGTACAAGAACTCAAGTCAGCAAGCAGTACAGCAGACAAGTCGCCATTTCTACAATGTCTCCAAAAATCATTATGTTGCATTAACCCCAGCCTAGTGTTCGAGGTGAAAAGGCTGTTTAGTTGTGGTGAGAGAAATATGGAGCTGACCGAGAAGTGTATCTTTTGTCTGGGTTTCTTGATATGCTACAGTAAGCGTTAAGAGGCCGTGGTGATACGTTCAACAAGTGCATTAACCACAAACAGACATGCACTTTGAAGGCTGTTTTGTCCGCCGCTCAGCAGACCCTCCTTCCAGTCTCAATTAAAACCTCGGACGTCTTTCACAGGATTTTAACTTCAAGAAATATTCTAATTTTAATTAATTTAAACTAGCATTATTTGTGACAATATACTGGACAAGTTGAGCTGAACATGTTGGTTGGTGACCAGAGTCTGGAGGGAAGCCATCTTTGCAGTGGTTTAGAATGTGTATGGTAAGCATGACTGTATCTAACTTCACAACAAGCCAGTAGACACCATGAAGAATGGGTGCAACATATGTGAATCTGCATAAAAACATAGAACCACCAAACCCATCTTATCTGTTCAATTCGCTTTATGCATGCTTATCTTCATAGGGTGGTGCTCACAGCCCTGGTGATTGTTTTTTACCCAAGTAACTACTGTGAAGTGTATACCTCTACCATCCTGACTTAATCCCACTATACAGTGCTTTCAAAATTGAAAACACACAACATTAAGATGATATGACAGAACAGTGCCTAACATGTTCCATACAAAGTGTAATAACATGTCCTTAAGGTAGCAGATAGTGGTATAGACTGGCTAGACTGCTCATATATTGAAATATTTGAAATTTTTTATGTAGCTACAATCATGAGACCAATAAAACGAACAGCAGTTTAGTGCGATCAATATTAACCACTTACATTTCCACTTTGTGGCATTCCATGATAGGCTCATGCCAGAACTAGGGCCTCCTGAGGTGCCGTACAAAGCCAGCCTGAGATATATAGCATGTCAGCTGCACTATAACACTTTGGACAAGTTGTGCTTCCACCAGTGGCGTAACGAAACTTAAGGGGGCCCCCTGCAAAGTTTCTGGTGGGGGCCCCCATGCTCCAGATCCAGTCAGGAGCTCTCAGTGTCACACAGTAATGGAGGGGCCTCCCTGGAGTTCAGAGTCCCCCCTCCCCCCGCCCGCACGTTGGGGGCTGTAGGGGCTATTATTACGCCACTGCGTTTCAACATCCACGTGTTGTGGGCAGGGATCCCAGTCCACTTCCTCTATAAGGAGCCCATTCATTCCAGATTTTGATGTCACCCCTTGGCCACTTAGACTGGCCTTTCCAGATTCATGGAATAATTAATACCCCTCTTCCAGTGCTCCAATGAAGGAGGGCAAGCATCTGTCCAGTTTCGAGCAAGGTTCTTCATTTGCAACCAAGAGACCAATCAGTAACAGTCTGAGTTTGTAACGGTTTCTATCTTGATCAACAGAAATTAGGGTGCTTGGGATGCGAACAGCCCAACACCTCTTCAAGCATCAGCAGGAGCCCTTTCCAAAAAGCAGCAACCACCCCACAAGCCCAGACCCTATGTTTAAAATCCCCATGTGTGGCTATGCAGGGAACTCATCAGACCCATTTCACACAATTTCTGTTGGGTAAGGTATGTACAATGAAAGTAATTTAGTAGGATGATCCTAAAATGTGATGCGAAGACAGATTCCCAGGGAAGCACGTGTCTCCCTCCAATCGCCTTCGAAGAGCGAACCTAGATCTCCCTCCCTCCCCTCATGGAGGTGGGGAAAAGTGTCAAGAAAGTTATTCACTAATGTTCAATAGATTTTCAAGAATGTATGCATCTGGAACTCTTCCGTCAGGAGTTTATCTTCTAAAGGGTCAAAGTCATGGAGATCCTCATGTCGCCCCTGATCATGGACGCCAATTCACCAACATGCTAGGGGTAGCGGAAGTGACATCACATGCTCTTTGGCCTTCACTTTCACTCACACACATGCTTACACATACACACACATTCATAAATAAACACACTGCTTACACATACATATTCAATAATACACTCTCAGACATAAACAAACACTCACCCGTAAGCACGCACACAGCATACATTTAAAAGAATGTTTTTTTACTTACCTCAGCTGCCATATAACTGCTATTTATACTCCATTTTCTATAGATAGAAAACAAGGAGAGTGGAGACACAACCGACATCCATAAAGGCGAGCTGTCCCAGCGTTCCTGGCACTGATTTTGCAACCTCTGCGGTCTGGGGTGCACAAAGGCAGGGCCAGGGGTTGCAAGGGGGAAGCCAGTGGTCGGAGCAGCAACCCCTGGTGATCCCTAAATCAAGTCCATGCTCCTAATCTAGAGCAACAGGGCATGTTACAAATGTAAATATTTGAAAAATTGGGAGCGATGTTCTTCAAATTCTTACTGTAGTATTGCAAAGGACTTTATTACTGTCCTGGCCATGGCATCGCCAGTTTGGAGATCCCTGTGGTGTCCCATCGTCAGAACACCCAAAGCTCCGCCACTTGTCGGAGCAATCTCCGGTCCATAAAGGCGCTTCTTTGGTAAGTTTATGTTTACACCACAGGGCTGTGGTTGTACTGTACCATGTCTGAAGACCACTCTAGTAGTAGGTGGAGGAGAAGGAGAAGAAATCCCTCCATATAGGAGATGTTGCAGCAGTGTTCCCTGCCAGGCCCATTTTCTGATGCATAAGCCGGGTTCTCCGGTAACATACCATCACTTATTTATTATCATGAATTGTGCCACTATGTAGTATGAGGTGAGATCAGGTGCTGTAATGCCTCGAGGCAGCACTATTTTAAAAGCACTATTCTAAAAGAATCCTTCTACATAGCACAATGATCCCTCTGAAGAGCAACACTCAATGTGTCTGTGGAGGGGGAAGGGTTTGTAGGGTTTTGTAGGGTTTTGTAGCATCATTCTATCAGCATCAGTTGGTTATGATGAAAAAACAGTAATGCCAAGCTTCTGAAAAGACCATGGGTTAAAATTTTTGAATGTGAACTTCAAGTTTTTTAAAGAGGGGTAAGACTGCTTTACAAAAGTAGCACCCTTCAAGGTCACACACCGACCCGGAGAAAGGACATAAACTGGCAGTGCCTAACACCAGTTGTTACAGGTGATTCAGCCTGGAGGTGTGAACTGGGGATGAGAGAGTGTCTGAGAAGGTAGAGAGGAGTGTTTCTGTCACTAACTGAACCCCTAGCCGCCCTTTCCTTTTTTTCACCCACAAGTTACCATCATCTTGATGGCAGTGTAATGTACTAGAATGCTTTTCCCCTACAGTTGGGTCTTTTGTTCATTGGGAAAATATTCATATTTAGTCTGATGGCTAGTTTTCCGGTTTTCTGGCCAAGATTTAGGTTCTACATCTCATGGCAGGAAAAGGGCAGGTCAGGGACTTCAGTTGTCTCCTTCCATGCCAACATAATACACAGGACCAATGTCTACACTGATTGGAAAAGCCTAGTGTAGCAAAAGTGCTACTAAGATTAGACATATTTTTATTCAAAAATACCTAGCTGCACTGTACTCGTCGACATCAACTGCACTGAGATAAAAAAATATCTACAGGCTTATTTTAAATCACTAATTTTGACTCACAAGTGGGTGAAGAACACCTAAACAGATTAGGAAGATGAAAGTTTAATTTAAAGGGTATACATATTTATCTATTTACTGGTAAGCCAGCTACACTCTACTTCCGGACCTGTGCTATCAGGAGAATGCTGGATTTTGTTATCCACACTGAAATTACACTGTTACATAGCACTTTTACACAATCTTAATCATGAAGTAAAACACAACTAGCAATTGAAAAGATGTATATCTGAACCTGGTTGAGTTGCTACCAATCACCAGGGTAGCACACAGTCGGAAAATTCCCCAGACCGGGAGGCATTACGCCGAGACTATTCGCAGATGTTATCAGGACCATTTATAAACTAAGACGACCCAAGTCCTTTCGAGCCACTTTTATGCCCTGAGGAAGCCCCAGGGCGGATGGCCATGTAATGGGGCGAAACACGTGTTGGCTGTCTGTCACTTCTTCGCACACTCACTCAGATGTCCTTTTATGAGTGACAATACCGATATATAAATTTCTAACACAAAGAATCCGGCTTATTGGAATTTTTTCTGGAATAATACCATTACCTGGCCTTGCTCCGACACCCACCTTGGAATTTGCTCATATTTAGGGGGTTAGGGGTATCCCCCTGTCAGGGGCAAGCATCACAGCTTGATTTGCTCTATTACTTAACGGCTAGTAAGGGATCGGGACCTATCATCCCTTGACTCACAGAACCCAATCACCAGGGTCACAGAACTCTCCAAAATACCTGAAACTCATCTTAGGGGAGCCTTACAAAACAATGAAAATAAAACTGTAATGATATGGCTTCACTGAATTTTTTATTTCACTGCAAAAATAGCTCTTAACTCACCCTGCTTGGAGAATAGTAATGTGAAAACCCTATGAAATGACATGTGTTTAGTACAACAGCTAGCCGCTTAAGTGCAGATGTTCTAAAAATGAGGCGCTCCCCATTAACAGCCATGTTGTATTGTGTGGGCACATCATGACAAGTGTAGTGGGATTATTTATAGTGTTGTAAGAGCTAACAAGCTTACAAGAGCAGGGATTTGGAATGGAGAAGTGAGGGTGCCCAGAAGCCCCAGATTTGTGTGGTAAGAATACTAGGACAGGATTCAGAAAATATGTCGCCAATATTACATTCAACTGGAAATTGAGATCAGATATTATCCATGCTAAAATAAGCGAAGATGATTTGCAACAAGATGATGCCTGATGTCTACGTGTCTATTAAGGAAAGCGGAGTATGGACGAATTTCAGTGATTCCGGACAAATCCCTTAAACCAGCATTCTCCCTATACCTCAGATTGGTTAGTTGAAAAAAAAACTTTTGAAAGCGCAAGATGGCAATAACAACCACAATATTTAAAATATATGATTCACATTTTAGAGACAACATCAATAACACTATACATGTCAAATAGAAAAGGGTTGGTAGAATCAATGTCCGATATGGGGACTAGAAGCTTCTCACAAGCTTTTAAAATTGGTATCCATATTTTTGGGCCAGATATATAAAGGGTTTTACTGGTTGAAAACCCCCTATTTCACTAAATCAGAGGGCTTACAACTGGTAAAAACATGTTTCTAATTTGCTAAACCCATTTAGCGGTTCAGAAATGTTTTTAGGAATGATTACAGATTTGTGATTTTGAAGGGGTGGGTCTGAGGCATCCATTCCTAACTGCGAATCAGTAACAAAGGTATCAATAGTTTGCAACACTAATTCTGGTCACAAACCACTGACAAGTTACTAACTTCCAAGTCATAGTAACTGCTTTACAAAGCAAATGGGTCGTCCTCTTTGGATCCTTCTCCCCTTTGCGATTTATGGTGGCAGTTTCAGGAGCTGTAGGAAGAGGTCCAGGCCCACTCAGGCTACTTTGAAAAAGAAATCCTTTTTGAACGTCTTTCACAGGGATGATGGTTAAAATTTGTTATGCGGGTGTAGTATCACATAATTTCAGTAATTTTATGTTATGCTTGTTACTCAAAATTCCCGAAATTATGCTATTACTCCACGGTAAGTAATTATATGCAGTTTGCGAGAAACAATTAGTGCGAGCACATGGGAACTACGAGAGCAACAGGAATGTGAGTTAGTGCTGTTTGCAGCACTTGCATTTTTTGCACTATTTTTAGCACCAAATATGTCCTTTTGCCAAAAATGGAAATGAAGACACATTTCATACTAAAATATAGCTCTAAATGCCAGTTTTGCATTTTGAGTAATCTTTCCTAAATTTCTCGTAATTACACATATGCAAATGAAGTAAATTTCGCACACCTCTAAGGGTCTGCTTTCCTACGCAGGCCACCATCACTGTGAAGGTAGCCAAACCGAGGGAATCATAATTTGCAATCTGCCCCATGAATAATAATTAGGCGTGTCATTCTGTTACCCCCCCCTCTGATTCCTTGTTTTGCAAATAGATATATTAGTACGTAGGTCGGATCACAAAATAAGCATCACACTTAGGAGAAGGTTGTTTGAGGAGGGAGAGTTTCCCTGCCTCTGTCTAGTAGTAATTCTGTACTGCTAACAAGAGGGGTTGATTTCCATGCCTTAGAAGCACCATGTCAGTCTGGACGTCACCCATGCAGCAGTAACGGACTCCACTGACTGGATACCTAAAGTTGACCAGCAAACAGGTGATAAAAGGGACTGGCTTCAGGTAAAATAAATAAAACACTATGCACATCCAGTGCTGCTTCGTAGTCCTTAACCACAGACGCGAGTAGAATGGATTAAATCTGTGCAGTGAGGCACATTTCAGCGCCTTGGCGAGCTAAAACTGGCCCTGAAATAGCCTATTATTTTACCTTCGAAACTGTGGCTGGCCAATTACTTAAGTCTACACAAGTAAGTCACCAAACATTGCACAATAAACATGTGTTTTTTACATGTTTGAAAAGTGGCAGGGGTCTGTGGTTTCCCAGAAGTAAAACCGGGCCGCAGTACGGAGGCATACGTGCCCATGATCCATCAAAGCAGCCACATCTCCTTAAGTCCAAAAAGGCAGGTGTGCTCTGCAAAGACAAAACAGTCCTTCACATCGGCCTTTCTTTCTAGGCTGCAATTCAAGCCCAGCAAGGACAGGTCTGAATTTGTACATCCAGACATTTACTGGCTCCTTGTGCCACAAACAACACCAAATCCATTTTGCTTCCACATAGCTGCCAAGGTTTCAGATTGCTAATGTGTGACATTTTCATAATTTCAGTGTAATTATGAGTGACATTCAACGACTATGAGTGACACTTTCTCGCAAGCAAAATCCAGCAATGAAAAAGAGGGAAACATATAAATGTCAGAAATTACGACCGCTTAAGCAACGAGAAACTAAGATCATCTTAAAACTACTGCAAAGCACCAGCAATAGAAATGCAATGGGACCCGGCTATACCAGACAGGATGTGAAAGACCATAATGCCTGCAAATGAGTCTTCGTGTTCCATAACGCCCCCCCCCCAAAAAAAAACAGGATAGATCTTTCATGGGTGGACTTAAACAGAACTATGTGCCTCCCTCAGCATGAACTGATCATACTGTGCTGAGAAGCCCCTTCACAAACCGAGGGAAACCACAAAAACAAATGCTGGGCTGGAGCTCTGCTGTCTCACGCAGGTCTCAGTCAGACCCGGAATGCATTGCTTTTCACAAGCTTCCTCAATAAAGTTTTTGAGGTGGGGGTGGCGAAGCTTTGAGCACAACTTATCCCACTATAAGAGAGACTGCTCACACATCATGCAAACATGGCATGAACATGAGGCCCAACCTCTTTCCTGTAATGCTTGTCTTAGACAGATCGATTTGTTAACGTTATGGAAATGTGCCACATAAATTGTTGGAAAAGTCTTTCTAGCAGAAATACCAATGTGCAAATGTGTGCAATTCTTGCGAAGATGTAAGGTTTTCAAGAGACCTACACAAAGGCTCCAAAAAATCCCTTTATAACTTCGCGCAAACCTGCTTGGGACATTATTATCACGCATCACTGCCTGAAAGCGTGCCTGCTTGAAACAGGGCAGCTGATCATCATGCCCGTGCGCTACTAGCCTTAATTTAAAGGATTAGAGACAGAAGTTTACCTCCTGCACATAAATTCTGCCCCCACCACCCACACATCCAATATATTAATGGGCCTGAATTCCAGGTCAAGCGCTAGTTAAACCCACAAGACGCTCTGCAATGTCCTCATGCTGAGGAAGTGGTTGTGTTCCATGTGGAACAAAAAGAGCCACCCTATTATTCAAAATAGGGACAGGGTAATTACAGTCAACAAACAACAAGTCCCTCGTAGAAATATGTGGATCAAATGCTGTAATCTAAATGTGCAAAACCTCAAGGCAAGACTATCCACTGTGAATATAATGCTCAATAACAAGCCCAATCGTACTCTTTTCAAATTATTACAATGACACTTGAGAATCAACCAAACAATAATCCCAACACAATATTTTAAAATATACAAAATCGATTTTATTCGTAAATTCTTTTAAAAAACATAATTGGCAAATCTTAAAAAGTCATTTAAAAATAGTTTTCACCTGATACATACAACAAATTTCATAAACAATAGTTAGACACCAGAAAACTACATAAAAGTCGACGCAGCGTTTCGGTGAAATGCTGATTGATCACCTTCTTCAGGACAGAGTTTTCTACGAATTAATTACACAAAGATATGTCAGGTTAACTTTTCTATTATCCTCTATGCTCATATTGCCACATTTATCCATTTATTACCATATCATACAATTATTAAACAATTAGATTGCCATTCTCAAGTCACGTACATTGTAATAAACCACCTACACGTGGTTTTCAACATTTACAGATTAACAATGAACCTCTCAATATCATATTTACAACATTTAGAAACAGCATATGAGCCTGCATATTACGATAATAACCTACCTATTATAGATATAAAAGTGGTGGATCCCTTATTCGCTATAGATGGGAAACACTCTTCTTGATTAAAAACAAGGAATGACCTAAAGTAATACAAACAGTGTTAAGCAATAGCAAAAATGTTAACGAACTTTCTCTTATTATTAGAAAAAGAGACAAACAGGGCCAAGACTACGCCCTATGTTTGTTAACAAATTTATTTCTATATATAAAAGATATGAGGTAGCGTACCTTTTCATGTAGTACTATTCCTTTTTTTTGTTACGCGTTTCATAGGAGCCACCGATAAGTATTATCATCAATTTCCCTTAAAACCAAACAATTGAAAAATAAAAGTTTCAGCTCTCTAGAAATCTGTTATCATAAAGCTGTTATCATAAAGCTGTGACTTTCTAGACATTAAAATCAAAAACTCTAATAACCAACTTCAAGTGGAGTTATTCACGAAGGCCACAGATAAAAACACGATTTTGCATTATAATAGTAATCACCCAACATGCCAAAAAGATAACATCCCATTCGGGCAATTTCTTAGGATCAGACGTAACTGTAGTGACATCAAGGACTACAACATTCATGCTGACAGACTATCAAGAAAATTGGCTGAAAGAGGATACCCTAGGAGGATCATCAAACAGGCATACAAGCGTGCCAAATATTATAATAGGGACTCCTTTTTTGAAAACACAATGACAAAACAAGAGGTTCGCCAATTACCCATGATCTTTGTGACGAATTTCAGTGACATAAGCAATAAAGTGAAAAACATCATTAATAGAAATTGGCACCTATTAAATAGACAGGGAAAACCAAAACTGAAAAAACCTATGTTCTCATTTCGCAGGAATAGAACAATTAGAAACAGTCTTGTACATACATATAACAATGTCATCACAAAAAAACAACTTAGTATAACCAACGCCCCGTTACCGGTAGGCACATTTCCATGTAGTACCTGTAACAACTGTAGTAATATCATGAGAGGCACCAGTGTGGAACATAATAAGGTAATTCATAGATTTAAAAACATGACAAACTGTCGGTCTAAGAACCTTATTTACTTGATCCTATGCCCATGTAATCTGGGCTACATAGGAGAAACATCAAGAGAAATTAGGATTAGGATCAATGAACATAAATCTGCCATCCGCACCTGCAAGAAAAATGCCCCCCTCGTAGAACATTGGATAGAGGAAGGACATATGATCGACCACCTTAGGTGGTGTGTGATAGAGACAATACAAACAAACATACGGGGTGGTGACGTAACAATTAAACGTAGAAAACGGGAACAATTCTACATGTCGAAATTTCAGACATTTAGACTGGGCCTAAACAGCAAAGAAGAGTGGGAGAAATTGATTTAAAAAGAGATCATCTGAATTGGACTCTTTGTTAGATCCCCAGTAGTAATATCTCCTATAGCACGTTTCCCTAACTAAATGATTAATGATTTAAAAACCTTATGAAATTGAATCTGACAACGGTTGTTGTATATACAATAAAAAGATCGAAAACTGTGTACGCATAAAGATCGTAAATTGCACATATAGTACTTTTTAGAAGTTTTGGCGTCTACATTATATATTACAAGATGGCCACCATTATTTGACGGTTAAATATCTATCTAGATTTTATAGATTTATTAACTTCGGGAGTGTTTTAACACGATATGAAAAAATAGGAGGTAAAATATGATGTACCCCAATAATTCAAAACACCCCTATTTTATTATAAGAAGACCGCGGTATTCGAATTGCGAGATAAACGTAGAGCTTAGGACTAAACCACTTCTAGGACCCCGTTATGGAGAGACTCGTGGTAGAAGTAACTTTGATCCGCCTGTAAACATCGCTATCGAATTAGTTCTACATGACTCCAATAATAAAATAGACATAAGATAGGGTACAGTTGGCCATTGTAAGATGGCCGCTGCAATAGGGAGAAAGGTTTCCGTCCACAAATCCTAGTTAATTGTACCACATGACTATGGTAACAGTATTTAAATGCACAACCCGGAAGGAGCGGACCATTGTATCCTGACCCGGAAAGCGTTTACATAGGAGCAGGGAGGCCGGTTCATCGGTTCCAAGTAAGTTCAGGAATAATGCGATAGTCTAAACTGCTTTGAAAGGTCCGTAAGGGTTTAAAAGGGTGCAATGACTGAGGGTGGGTAAGACGGCGAAATGTATACACATTCGAGTCTTGCTCCGATAATTTACAGTTACGTCCGCATAAAGAGGGAGAGTTGTTTTAATAACTTTAGACAATACTTAGACGTAGGGCCCCCATATTAATCAGTATAATGGATAGTACCTCGCAAAGAAGACATACCCACAAGAGATTCTTAAACCTAAATAAATTGATTATTATAATGAGGGAATACACGGAGAACATCCTGTTATGTCCATAGAGGTTTGAGTAATCTGTTCTTTTTTATAAAAAAAATTTAAAAAATGTTTTAAGCATAAAGTAATTTCCCAAAAAATATTGAGGAATACACATTAACTGAGTCTTTATGTATTTTAACCCCTACAGAATGTTTTACTGAAGTTGCACAATCAAGGGAAGCAACATAACCAGGTAACATGGGTTAACTACTGATAGAGTCTATGATGTCGATTTAATATATAACGCGATTGAATAATGATCACGATTTATTCGTCCGTACAGCACTCCCTCCTGCATAAACAACGAGGATTAAATCATTAGAAGAGTCCAATCACGGCTCATCCTTCTTTGCAGAGGATACTGCTGCTGGCTTTTAATAGGTATAGAGATAGTTACGAGTAATTTGTTGTGACACTAGATAGGTGTTTTATGATAACAGATTTCTAGAGAGCTGAAACTTTTATTTTTCAATTGTTTGGTTTTAAGGGAAATTGATGATAATACTTATCGGTGGCTCCTATGAAACGCGTAACAAAAAAAAGGAATAGTACTACATGAAAAGGTACGCTACCTCATATCTTTTATATATAGAAATAAATTTGTTAACAAACATAGGGCGTAGTCTTGGCCCTGTTTGTCTCTTTTTTCTAATAATAAGAGAAAGTTCGTTAACATTTTTGCTATTGCTTAACACTGTTTGTATTACTTTAGGTCATTCCTTGTTTTTAATCAAGAAGAGTGTTTCCCATCTATAGCGAATAAGGGATCCACCACTTTTTATATCTATAATAGGTAGGTTATTATCGTAATATGCAGGCTCATATGCTGTTTCTAAATGTTGTAAATATGATATTGAGAGGTTCATTGTTAATCTGTAAATGTTGAAAACCACGTGTAGGTGGTTTATTACAATGTACATGACTTGAGAATGGCAATCTAATTGTTTAATAATTGTATGATATGGTAATAAATGGATAAATGTGGCAATATGAGCATAGAGGATAATAGAAAAGTTAACCTGACATATCTTTGTGTATTTAATTCGTAGAAAACTCTGTCCTGAAGAAGGTGATCAATCAGCATTTCACCGAAACGCTGCGTCGACTTTTATGTAGTTTTCTGGTGTCTAACTATTGTTTATGAAATTTGTTGTATGTATCAGGTGAAAACTATTTTTAAATGACTTTTTAAGATTTGCCAATTATGTTTTTTAAAAGAATTTACGAATAAAATCGATTTTGTATATTTTAAAATATTGTGTTGGGATTATTGTTTGGTTGATTCTCAAGTGTCATTGTAATAATTTGAAAAGAGTACGATTGGGCTTGTTATTGAGCATTATATTCACAGTGGATAGTCTTGCCTTGAGGTTTTGCACATTTAGATTACAGCATTTGATCCACATATTTCTACGAGGGACTTGTTGTTTGTTGACTGTGTTCCATGTGGGACACAGAATTAAGTTATAGAAAGACATCCTCGCACCAACCTTGTTTCGATTTGGGTTGTTGAATTTATAGCTTTGTTCCTCTTCGTTCCAACCATTTCTGCCCAGCAGCAGTGTTAATTAGAAATAAGTGCAGGTGTCCCGTTTTTTTTTCTTCGTAGGAATCCAGTATTTCAGAATGCTACAGTGAGCGAATTTCGGAGTTGTTATATTGCGCATATTAATTATTTTGTCAGGACGGCAAGCAGTTCAACGGGCCGCATCCACTAGTGAAGGGCTGCGTTCAACAAACACAGACTGTAGACTCCCGAGGGCTGCAGCACAGGAACCACACAGACAGCTGCTTTGGTCCTCATGCTGTCTGATCCCTGTGCTCGTTCATCAGGTAGGTGTCGGGTGGCACTGTAAGGTACTGTGCTGAGGGGGCCCCCTGGAGCTAGGGGCCCCACCCCCGCACCGCGGGGGCTGCGGGGGCCTACGTTACGCCCGTGGCTTCCACTGGCTATAGTCCCTGCCCCCTGTGGGAGCTGCTTTCCCTCTTCATGCCTCCCTGAGGCTGCTTCAGCATTTAATTCCAAGTTGCAGGGGTGCAGCTCTTTTAGAACACCATAAAGAGGATGGTTTGTGCTTGAGCCTTCTGAGTTCCATGGATGTCGGTCTAATGCTGGAGTCCTTTCCACTGGCTCTGTAGTGCATGTGTTCTGAATGAGGATTCTGCAAGGTTTGTGTTACGCTATGAGCTACTTCGGCATTCCACCTTCATGTTCAGTATCAACAGTTTGGTGTGTGTCTGCCTTAAGCGCTGTTGAATTACGGGGCTGCCAGGTTTCCATAGAGTTGGGTTTTTATTCTGCATTCTTTGACTTATAATCCTGAGTTCAAGGAGCTGGGAGACTTCAGACTTCTGCAATCACAAAGTGTATCAAACATCCCATTAATAAGAGAGAGAGAGAAGTCTGTAATTCAAACTGATAATCAGCTAGAAGTAGTTGCTCATGGTGCTGTTTTTTTAAGCCTGTAACCCTCATATTAATGCTTTTTAACATTGTGTGTAAGACCAGTTACAATATTTTTGTAGTGCATTGCTTCCAGGGGTTACTTCCAAGGATGTCCCGGCTGTTTCTCCTAAATCTGTGCCTTCAACCGTATTGTGACACAAATGTTCACTTGCCCTTGATTATGCTTTCTGGACACACTTTAGACTTATTTCTGCTCCTATTTTTCAACCGGGTTTCAAATCTTGTTTTTAGAAACATATTTTTCCTCTTCATAAACTCTATTGTGAGTAGTTCCTTTCCTGACACGGCAGGTGCTTTCTCTTTGAATCCTGGTGGTTAAGGACTCTGTCTCTCAAAATGAAGGCTCTAGTTTCACCTTCCACTGTGTCACTGTTATGTGACTACTCAAAGGTATGTTCTGTCACAAGGCTTTTCTTTTAGAAAGTAAAAAACCATCACTATTTCACAGTTATTTCATTATTGCATTGTCATATTTTTCCACTTCGATGACTGCCTTGCAGGCTCTCATCCTTCACTCCAGAAGGTTGCTCCAGTTCATGTTTTAGGTCTCACCTAGGCTGCGCTTGCACTGTCTCTTCAAGAAATGCTGTATCTAGTATATGGGCTTGAAAAAATGCCCATCTTTTTCATTGGTTCCTGTCCTTCAGTAAAACTGGCTTTTCATTGGTGAATACACTTAGTAGTTCCTCATTTTGGAATTCTGTATCCTCCCATGAGGACTGCCCCTCTTACATGTGTTCTTACTGTTCAGGTTATTTATACTTAGAGAGAACTCTTTTTTTAGTTGGCCTGCCTCTTTGCTCATTAACTGTTCTGTTTACTTGCGCAGTGAAACTTCTGTGCATCATTTGCTCACTTGCCGTCATTTTATCTCCCATACCTCCCCCTCACCCCACCCGCAACACTGCTTTGGTTACTTCATATCCCTTGATCTTCTGGTGCCTCCCCCTGACCCCTCCCACAACACTACTCACAGGCCCCCACCACACCTCCAAGGCCACTGCTGTTTGGCTCTTTTTTTGTTACTTTACAAATGCTTTTAATAATATAGCCCACCTAGCCACCGTGCGCTCAGGGAAATTAAACAATCAGCCCATTATTGCAGGATGTTGTGCCTGACAGCAGACTCGAACCCGAATCCCCAGCTCATCAGTCATCAGCTCTCACCGCTGTGCCATATCCTTTGCATAGTCGTGTTGTAGGGTGCACGGGCGTAACATAGGCCCCCGCAGCCCCCGCGGTGCGGGGGGGCCCCTAGCTCCAGGGGGCCCCCTCAGCACAGTACCTTACAATGCCACCCGACACCTACCTGATGAACGAGCACAGGGATCAGACAGCATGAGGACCAAAGCAGCTGTCTGTGTGGTTCCTGTGCTGCAGCCCTCGGGAGTCTACAGTCTGTGTTTGTTGAACGCAGCCCTTCACTAGTGGATGCGGCCCGTTAAACTGCTTGCTGTCCTGACAAAATAATTAATATGCGCAATATAACAACTCCGAAATTCGCTCACCGTAGCATTCTGAAATACTGGATTCCTACGAAGAAAAAAAAACGGGACACCTGCACTTATTTCTAATTAACACTGCTGCTGGGCAGAAATGGTTGGAACGAAGAGGAACAAAGCTATAAATTCAACAACCCAAATCGAAACAAGGTTGGTGCGAAGATGTCTTTCTATAACTTAATTCTGTGTCCCACATGGAACACAACCACTTCCTCAGCAAGAGGACATTGCAGAGCGTCTTGTGGGTTTAACTAGCGCTTGACCAGGAATTCAGGCCCATTAATATATTGGATGTGTGGGTGGTGGGGGCAGAATTTATGTGCAGGAGGTAAACTTCTGTCTCTAATCCTTTAAATTAAGGCTAGTAGCGCACGGGCATGATGATCAGCTGCCCTGTTTCAAGCAGGCACGCTTTCAGGCAGTGATGCGTGATAATAATGTTCCAAGCAGGTTTGCGCGAAGTTATAAAGGGATTTTTCGGAGCCTTTGTGTAGGTCTCTTGAAAACCTTACATCTTCGCAAGAATTGCAAACATTTGCACATTGGTATTTCTACTAGAAAGACTTTTCCAACAATGTATGTGGCACATTTCCATAACGTTAACAAATCGATCTGTCTAAGACAAGCATTACAGGAAAGAGGTTGGGCCTCATGTTCATGCCATGTTTGCATGATGTGTGAGCAGTCTCTCTTATAGTGGGATAAGTTGTGCTCAAAGCTTCGCCACCCCCCACCTCAAAAACTTTATTGAGGAAGCTTGTGAAAAGCAATGCATTCCGGGTCTGACTGAGACCTGCGTGAGACATCAGAGCTCCAGCCCAGCATTTGTTTTTGTGGTTTCTCTCGGTTTGTGAAGGGGCTTCTCAGCACAGTATGATCAGTTCATGCTGAGGGAGGCACATAGTTCTGTTTAAGTCCACCCATGAAAGATCTATCCCGTTTTTTTGGGGGTAGGGGGCGTTATGGAACATGAAGACTCATTTGCAGGCATTATGGTCTTTTGCATCCTGTTTGGTATAGCCGGGTCCCAGTGCATTTCTATTGCTGGTGCTTTGCAGTAGTTTTAAGATGATCTTAGTTTCTCGTTGCTTAAGCGGTCGTAATTTCTGACATTTATATGTTTCCCTCTTTTTCATTGCTGGATTTTGCTTGCGAGAAAGTGTCACTCAGTCGTTGAATGTCACTCATAATTACACTGAAATTATGAAAATGTCACACATTAGCAATCTGAAACCTTGGCAGCTATGTGGAAGCAAAATGGATTTGGTGTTGTTTGTGGCACAGGGAGCCAGTAAATGTCTGGATGTACAAATTCAGACCTGTCCTTGCTGGGCTTGAATTGCAGCCTAGAAAGAAAGGCCGATGTGAAGGACTGTTTTGTCTTTGCAGAGCACACCTGCCTTTTGGACTTAAGGAGATGTGGCTGCTTTGATGGATCATGGGCATGTATGCCTCCGTACTGCGGCCCGGTTTTACTTCTGGGAAACCACAGACCCCTGTCACTTTTCAAACATGTAAAAAAACACATGTTTATTGTGCAATGTTTGGTGACTTACTTGTGTAGACTTAAATAATTGGCCAGCCACAGTTTCGAAGGTAAAATAATAGGCTATTTCAGGGCCAGTTTTAGCTCGCCAAGGTGCTGAAATGTGCCTCACTGCACAGATTTAATCCATTCTACTCGCGTCTGTGGTTAAGGACTACGAAGCAGCACTGGATGTGCATAGTGTTTTATTTATTTTACCTGAAGCCAGTCCCTTTTATCACCTGTTTACTTGTCAACTTTAGGTATCCAGTCAGTGGAGTCCGTTACTGCTGCATGGGTGACCTCCAGATTGACATGGTGCTTCTAAGGCATGGAAATCAACCCCTCTTGTTAGCAGTACAGAATCACTACTAGACAGAGGCAGGGAAATTCTCCCTCCTCAAATAACCTTCTCCTAAGTTTGATGCTTATTTTGTGATCCGACCAACGTACTAATATATCTATTTGCAAAATAAGGAATCAGAGGGGGTAACAGAATGACACGCCTAATTATTATTCATGGGGCAGATTGCAAATTATGATTCCCTCGGTTTGGCTACCTTCACAGTGATGGTGGCCTGCGTAGGAAAGCAGACCCTTAGAGGTGTGCGAAATTTACTTCATTTGCATATGTGTAATTACGAGAAACTTAGGAAAGATTACTCAAAATGCAAAACTGGCATTTAGAGCTATATTTTAGTATGAAATGTGTCTTCATTTCCATTTTTGGCAAAAGGACATATTTGGTGCTAAAATTGTGCAACAAATGCAAGTGCTGCAAACAGCACTGACTCACATTCCTGTTGCTCTCACAGTTCCCATGTGCTCGCACTAATTGTTTCTCGCAAACTGTATATAATTACTTTCCGTGGAGTAATAGCATAATTTCGGGAATTTTGAGTAACAAGCATAACATAAAATTACTGAAATTATGTGATACTACACCCGCATAACAAATTTTAACCATCATCCCTGTGAAAGACGTTCAAAAAGGATTTCTTTTTTCAAAGTAGCCTGAGTGGGCCTGGACCTCTTCCTACAGCTCCTGAAACTGCCACCATGAATCGCAAAGGGGAGAAGGATCCAAAGAGGACGACCCATTTGCTTTGCAAAGCAGTTACTATGACTTGGAAGTTAGTAACTTGTCAGTGGTTTGTGACCAGAATTAGTGTTGCAAACTATTGATACCTTTGTTACTGATTCGCAGTTAGGAATGGATGCCTCAGACCCACCCCTTCAAAATCACAAATCTGTAATCCTTCCTAAAAACATTTCTGAACCGCTAAATGGGTTTAGCAAATTAGAAACATGTTTTTAGCAGTTGCAAGCCCTCTGATTTAGTGAAATAGGGGTTTTCAACCAGTAAAACCCTTTATATATCTGGCCCAAAAATATGGATACCAATTTTAAAAGCTTGTGAGAAGCTTCTAGTCCCCATATCGGACATTGATTCTACCAACCCTTTTCTATTTGACATCTATAGTGTTATTGATGTTGTCTATAAAATGTGAATCATATATTTTAAATATTGTGGTTGTTACTGCCATCTTTCGCTTTCAAACATTTTTTTCCAACTAACCGATCTGAGGTATAGGGAGAATGCTGGTTTAAGGGATTTGTCCGGAATCACTGAAATTCGTCCATACTCCGCTTTCCTTAATAGACACGTAGACATCAGGCATCATCTTGTTGCAAATCATCTTCGCTTATTTTAGCATGGATAATATCTGATCTCAATTTCCAGTTGTATGTAATATTGGCCACATATTTTCTGAATCCCGTCCTAGTATTCTTACCACACAAATCTGGGGCTTCTGGGCACCCTCACTTCTCCATTCCAAATCCCTGCTCTTGTAAGCTTGTTAGCTCTTACAACACTATAAATAATCCCACTACACTTGTCATGATGTGCCCACACAATACAACATGGCTGTTAATGGGGAGCGCCTCATTTTTAGAACATCTGCACTTAAGCGGCTAGCTGTTGTACTAAACACATGTCATTTCATAGGGTTTTCACATTACTATTCTCCAAGCAGGGTGAGTTAAGAGCTATTTTTGCAGTGAAATAAAAAATTCAGTGAAGCCATATCATTACAGTTTTATTTTCATTGTTTTGTAAGGCTCCCCTAAGATGAGTTTCAGGTATTTTGGAGAGTTCTGTGACCCTGGTGATTGGGTTCTGTGAGTCAAGGGGTGATAGGTCCCGATCCCTTACTAGCCGTTAAGTAGTAGAGCAAATCAAGCTGTGATGCTTGCCCTGACAGGGGGTTACCCCTAACCCCCTAAATATGAGCAAATTCCAAGGTGGGTGTCGGAGCAAGTCCATGTAATGGTATTATTCCATAAAAAATTCCAATAAGCCGGATTCTTTGTGT
The DNA here is from genome assembly GCA_963921515.1 of Calotriton arnoldi. NCBI lineage: Eukaryota > Metazoa > Chordata > Amphibia > Caudata > Salamandridae > Calotriton > Calotriton arnoldi. The sequence continues at coordinate 2,634,385 of CAWUFW010001273.1, forward strand.
TAGAAATTTATATATCTTGTATTGTCACTCATAAAAGGACATCTGAGTGAGTGTGCGAAGAAGTGACAGACAGCCAACACGTGTTTCGCCCCATTACATGGCCATCCACCCTGGGGCTTCCTCAGGGCGTATAAGTGGCTCGAAAGGACTTGGGTCGTCTTAGTTTATAAATGGTCCTGATAACATCTGCGAATAGTCTCGGCGTAATGCCTCCCGGTCTGGGGAATGTCCCGACTGTGTGCTACCCTGGTGATTGGTAGCAACTCAACCAGGTTCAGATATACATCTTTTCAATTGCTAGTTGTGTTTTACTTAATGATTAAGATTGTGTAAAAAGTGCTATGTAACAGTGTAATTTCAGTGTGGATAACAAAATCCAGCATTCCCCTGATAGCACAGGTCCGGAAGTAGAGTGTAGCTGGCTTGCCAGTAAATAGATAAATATGTATACCCTTTAAATTAAACTTTCATCTTCCTAATCTGTTTAGGTGTTCTTCACCCACTTGTGAGTCAAAATTAGTGATTTAAAATAAGCCTGTAGATATTTTTGTTATCTCAGTGCAGTTGATGTTGACGTAGTACAGTGCAGCTAGGTATTTTTGAATAAAAATATGTCTAATCTTAGTAGCACTTTTGCTACACTAGGCTTTTCCAATCAGTGTAGACATTGGTCCTGTGAATTATGTTGGCATGGAAGGAGACAACTGAAGTCCCTGACCTGCCCTTTTCCTGCCATGAGATGTAGAACCTAAATCTTGGCCAGAAAAGCGGAAAACTAGCCATCAGACTAAATATGAATATTTTCCCAATGAACAAAAGACCCAACTGTAGGGGAAAAGCATTCTAGTACATTACACTGCCATCAAGATGATGGTAACTTGTGGGTGAAAAAAAAGGGAAAGGGCGGCTAGGGGTTCAGTTAGTGACAGAAACACTCCTCTCTAACTTCTCAGACACTCTCTCATCCCCAGTTCACACCTCCAGGCTGAATCACCTGTAACAACTGGTGTTAGGCACTGCCAGTTTATGTACTTTCTCCGGGTCGGTGTGTGACCTTGAAGGGTGCTACTTTTGTAAAGCAGTCTTACCCCTCTTTAAAAAACTTGAAGTTCACATTAAAAAATGTTAACCCATGGTCTTTTCAGAAGCTTTGCATTACTGTTTTTTCATCATAACCAACTGATGCTGATAGAATGATGCTACAAAACCCTACAAAACCCTACAAACCCTTCCCCTCCACAGACACATTAAGTGTTGCTCTTCAGAGGGATCATTGTGCTATGTAGAAGGATTCTTTTAGAATAGTGCTTTTAAAATAGTGCTGCCTCGAGGCATTACAGCACCTGATCTCACCTCATACTACACAGTGGCACAATTCATGATAATAAATAAGTGATGGTATGTTACCGGAGAACCCAACTTATGCATCAGAAAATGGGCCTGGCAGGGAACACTGCTGCAGCATCTCCTATATGGAGGGATTTCTGCTCCTTCTCCTCCACCTACTACTAGAGTGGTCTTCAGACATGGTACAGTACAACCAAAGCCCTGTGGTGTAAACATAAACTTACCAAAGAAGCACCTTTATGGACCGGAGATTGTTCCGACAAGTGGCGGAACTTTGGGTGTTCTGACGATGGGACACCACAGGGATCTCCAAACTGGCGATGCCATGGCCAGGACAGTAATAAAGTCCTTTGCAATACTACAGTAAGAATTTGAAGAACATCGCTCCCAATCTTTCAAATATTTACATTTGTAACATGCCCTGTTGCTCTAGATTAGGAGCATGGACTTGATTTAGGGATCACCAGGGGTTGCTGCTCCGACCACTGGCTTCCCCCTTGCAACCCCTGGCCCAGCCTTTGTGCACCCCAGACCGCAGAGGTTGCGAAATCAGTGCCAGGAACGCTGGGACAGCTCGCCTTTATGGATGTCGGTTGTGTCTCCACTCTCCTTGTTTTCTATCTATAGAAAATGGAGTATAAATAGCAGTTATATGACAGCTGAGGTAAGTAAAAAAAACATTCTTTTAAATGTATGCTGTGTGCGTGCTTACGGGTGAGTGTGTGTTTATGTCTGAGAGTGTATTATTGAATATGTATGTGTAAGCAGTGTGTTTATTTATGAATGTGTGTGTATGTGTAAGCATGTGTGTGAGTGAAAGTGAAGGCCAAAGGGCATGTGATGTCACTTCCGCTACCCCTAGCATGTTGGTGAATTGGCGTCCATGATCAGGGGCGACATGAGGATCTCCATGACTTTGACCCTTTAGAAGATAAACTCCTGACGGAAGAGTTCCAGATGCATACATTCTTGAAAATCTATTGAACATTAGTGAATAACTTTCTTGACACTTTTCCCCACCTCCATGAGGGGAGGGGGAGATCTAGGTTCGCTCTTCGAAGGCGATTGGAGGGAGACACGTGCTTCCCTGGGAATCTGTCTTCGCATCACATTTTAGGATCATCCAACTAAATTACTTTCATTGTACATACCTTACCCAACAGAAATTGTGTGAAATGGGTCTGATGAGTTCCTGCATAGCCACACATGGGGATTTTAAACATAGGGTCTGGGCTTGTGGGGTGGTTGCTGCTTTTGGAAAGGGCTCCTGCTGATGCTTGAAGAGGTGTTGGGCTGGTCGCATCCCAAGCACCCTAATTTCTGTTGATCAAGATAGAAACCGTTACAAACTCAGACTGTTACTGATTGGTCTCTTGGTTGCAAATGAAGAACCTTGCTCGAAACTGGACAGATGCTTGCCCTCCTTCATTGGAGCACTGGAAGAGGGGTATTAATTATTCCATGAATCTGGAAAGGCCAGTCTAAGTGGCCATGGGGTGACATCAAAATCTGGAATGAATGGGCTCCTTATAGAGGAAGTGGACTGGGATCCCTGCCCACAACACGTGGATGTTGAAACGCAGTGGCGTAATAATAGCCCCTACAGCCCCCAACGTGCGGGCGGGGGGAGGGGGGACTCTGAACTCCAGGGAGGCCCCTCCATTACTGTGTGACACTGAGAGCTCCAGACTGGATCTGGAGCATGGGGGCCCCCACCAGAAACTTTGCAGGGGGGCCCCCTTAAGTTTCGTTACGCCACTGGTAGGGTGCAGTACCATATGTGGCCAAAAGAGGTCCTGCACCCTCACAACACTGCTTATTTTAAAGTGGAGTCGGAACTGCCATTTTCACTCCCAGCGCCACAGCACTATTGCAGGTGTACTACATAAAAAAACACAATGGAGTTCTTTATTTTATTAAGCTGGGGAGGGCCTATCTATTGCATAGGAAAAAAACATTGCCATTTATAATGCCAATAGCTCCAACTCCAACAAATGCAAGACCTATTGCATTTTCAATGCTTGTTTCTCTTCCCTTCCTTCCTTTTTCATTTTTTTAATAAAATATGTAAAATGCTAAGGTTATATTTCGCAAAATGTACTTCTTTATTCTTATCTTATGTGACATGTTTTATCTGTTCTTACATAAATTACTCTATTGTTTAATTCATATGGGTTTTTTTCATAATGTTACTGGAAATATCTTTCCCGCATGTCTTATTACTATGTTCAATTAACATTTTGCTGTATTTTCATGCAGCTAATTTTTCAATAAAGCATTTTTAAACTTTAAAAAAGGACTGGATATAGAGGAGGTGGCACGGAGGTGTTATGTTGTGTTTATCCTGCCTGTATTGCCCCCCGATATGCATTTTTGGGAGAGCCCATGTAAAGGAGGGGCCGGATGCAGGTTACAGAATAAAAGGGGAACCGGAACCGGATGAGCTCATTCGTAACCACCCCCAATGTACTACTGGTGTTGGTGTCTTTTGCCTACCACATCTGTGTGCCCTTTTTCATGCCTGCCGATACCAGCACACAACAACTGGCGACGAGGGAGTGTTTGTCGTGACCCCCGCTCGTACCTGCGGTGCCTTGTCCTGTTCCCGACGCCCTCAGTCCGTTCCCGGGTGGCCCCCGGGCTTTGGGTAGTGCCGTTCTTTGCCCCGTGCTGCCCTGGTTGGTGCCGTTGTCAACGCCTGGTGGTGGGAAGCCACCATTCAAGGATCATCGAAGTCCATCTGCCCGGCCCGGCTGTGGTGGTAAGTTTCCCCTGAAATTAGCTCCTGCGCAGGGGCGCGTGCTCGCGCGTGAAGCCTATCGCTGAAGCCACGCCAGCATTCCGGTGCACAGAGCGGCTGCTGCCGAATGCCCTGAGCTGGTGCGCTGGTGACATCGAGAGGAGGCATTTTGCAGGCACAGTCCAGCACCTGCTGACTACTTAATGGGACGGTGCTACTGCAGCTGGTGACCGTGTGTTCCCTGTCCACGCTCAGGGGAGTTTATATTTTTATCTTTCTTTCTGCCACCACCACAGACAGCCCGCAAGGAAGCTTCCGGGGGCAGTTTTTCTCAGCAACTTCCACTAGCTGGAGGGATATACAACCCATACAGCCTGCAGGGAAGATTCAGAGGGTGATTTTTCTGCTGTAATCGGCCCCCCCCAGCCACCATCTTCTATGTGCTGCCGAGCATTTCTTCTTCATAGACCCCTAAACCTCCAAGGCACTCACACCATGACCACCATACAGCCCATTGAGCCGTTCCTGATGGAAGGTCCGCCGTCCGCGCAAGCAGCCAAGTGGAAAGATTGGGTAGATCGGCTGGAGACTTATTTTGCGGCGGTGGGCCTGAAAGCTGAGCGACAGCGCCCCATGCTACTGCATCTTGGTGGTGCGGCCATCCACAAACTGGGGAAGTTGGTGACGGAGGCCGGTCCTCCTCATACCTACGACATGCTGAAGGCAGCCCTGATGGCGCATTTTGAGCCACTTGCTAACCTCGACTATGAACGTTTCCTACTGAGGCAAGCGAGACAGCTTCCGGAAGAGTCCGTCAACACTTTTTACGCCAGACTCAGAGAACTGGCAAGCACATGCACGCTGCCAGATGCTGATGATGAGATACGGGCGCAATTTATACAGGGTTGCGCGTCTGTAAAATTGAGAGAACAGATACTCCAGGTCCCTGGGATGCCCATGGCGGATATATTAACGATGGGAGGTCCAAGGAGTTATCAAAGGTGCGAGTGGCGCACATGGAGACGGCGCTACAATGCCAAGTGAAAACGGAACCCGTCTGCGCTGTGGCATCGGGCAGCCCTGCCAAGAAGGTCGAGAAAACCAGGCCACCGTCTACTGCCAGGACCTGCTATAGTTGTGGAGGACCGTTTCCCCACCAGGGGCCATGCCCAGCCCAAGGAAAGAGGTGCTCAGCGTGCAACAAACTCCATCATTTTTCGAAAGTCTGCCGTTCTACGTTACGGAGGAGACCGCGGACCAGGCAGGTGAATGTCATGGACACTTCCCAAATAGCGGAAGGCGAGGAGGACATGGATGACGACGATGTGGAGGGGGCGGTACACGTCATCCACGTGATGCAACCTGATGGGGGTCCAAAGCGGCGGATCCCGGGGTGCAGCGTTCTGGTGGCGGGACACCCAATCCAGGCGCTTATCGATACAGGGGCATCTATCAACATCATGGCAAGCTCCCTACTACAGACTCTCCCTGTCACACCGTCTTTGAGGCCGACGTCGACCCAAGTGTTCACTTATGGGTCAGTCAACCCTCTTCCTTTAGCGGGAGTCTTCACCACAAACATTTCTCATGACTCTTGTTCCATTCGAACCAAGGTGTATGTAACCCAGTAAGGCTCGGAGATGCTGTTAAGCTGCCGAACGGCCGAATATTTACAGCTGGTGGCGTTCGCTTTCGCAATTCACCTAGAAAGTGTGGAGACGTTGGTGGATGAATTCAAGCTCCTGTTCGAGGGGATCGGATGCCTAAAAGATCATATGGTCCGGCTACATGTGGACACCACCATTCAACCCATGGCCCTTAAGCACAGACAAGTCGCATTTCACCTACAGCCAAAAGTCGAACAAGAGCTGAAGAATCTGGAAGAAGCGGACATCATTGAGCGAGTCGAAGGACCGACTCCCTGGGTATCACCCATTGTCGTGGCCAGGAAGCCTAAACAACCCGGCGCGGTGAGGATCTGCGTTGACATGAGGTTACCTAATCATGCGATAAAGAGAGAGCGTCATCTGACCCCCACCGTTGATGATATCGTGGCCGAGGTGAGCGGGTCTCGTTGGTTCTCCAAAATGGACCTACGAGCCGGGTACCACCAACTTCTGCTGGATCCAGAGTCGAGGGCCATAACCACTTTTTCAACACACGTGGGACTTCGAAGATATAAGCGACTCAGCTTTGGGGTCTCCAGCGCTGCCGAAATCTTTCAAGATACTATTCGAGGTGTTCTGGCTGGCTTGAAGGGAGTTTTCAATGTCCGCGATGATATTCTTGTGCATGCCCTCACCCTGGAAGAGCATTTGGACCGGTTAAGGGTTGTTTTCCAGCGCCTGCGAGACAGTGGTCTCACCCTTCATCTGGAAAAATGTGCTTTTCTCCAGAAGGAAATAACCTTTTCGGATATCGCTTCTCCCAACACGGGGTGTCCCCAGACCCAGCGAAGGTTCATGATATACAGACGGCACCAGCCCCCACGTCCGTAACCGGAGTGAGGAGTCTCCTCGGTATGGTGACCTACTGTGTGCGATTTATCAGAAACCTGACCGAGCTCACTGCTCCGCTGAGGGAACTCACGAAGTCCTCCACCACCTGAGAATGGGGCCCCTGCCAAGAGAAGGCCTTCCACGACACGAAGAACGCTTTGTCGGCTGACACTACATTAGTGTACTTTGACCCAGCCAAGCAGTCTCGGTGCAGTACTATCGCAAAAGCAAGAAGATGGGGAGTGGGCGCCAGTAGCCTATGTGAGCAAAGGTATTCACATATAGAAAAGTAAGCGATTGCTGTCCACTGGGGATGCCGGCATTTCCACTTATATCTGTATGGACAACCGTTCATAGTACAAAAGGATCATAAACCATTGATACCATTATTCATGGGAGCCTCCTCAAAACCTCCACTAAGGATCGAAAAATGGATCCTCCAGTTACAGGAGTACCACTTCCAGATGGTGTATCGCCCTGGTGCACAGAACCTCGCTGATTTTTTGTCAAGACATGCAAGACCAGCCACAGAGGAAGAGGAATCAGCGGCGGAGGAAGTGAAAGAGTATGTGAGGCTGGTAGTGGAACGATCCCGGCCCCGGCCTATCTTCCTTGAGGAGATCGTGAACGCTACAAGAGAAGACGAGTGGTTTCAGATGGCCATCGCTGCGGTGGCATTGGGGAGGTGGCATCTGCTACTCGACAAGCTATCCAGCAGAACGGAGGAAGCTCGCACCACGTTGAGTGTGCTACATAAAGTCAGAAGAGACCTAGCCGTATCTGCTGAAAACTGCCTGATGAGAGGATCCCGTTTGGTGATCCCCAGGATGCTGTAGCAACGAGTGGTTGATTTGGCACACATAGCGCACCAAGGAATTGTGAAGACGAAGTCCCGTCTGTGCTGTAAAGTATGGTTTCCCTGCCTCGGAGGGCGCTAGGTGGCGCACATCTAAGATGGCCGCACATCGGTGAAGCTCGGGAAGCTCGGCGACATAATCCGGCATTAATCCTCACTTCTACTGCAGGGGCGAAGAATTCGTTGCTGTCTACCTGGCCACTGTGACATCCGATACCTTCAGGGACAAAAAACTGAGGCTCCCGCGGCTTTCCCGCTCCAGTTGCGAAAAGGTGCGTGCTGAGCGCGTTGGGGCGGACGTTTCCGCCGGAGGTCTGGACGGCTGCTGCGGCTACTCGGGCCCCGTGGCGCACCACAGCGCGTTAGGCCGCCGCACATAAACTCTCCCCCCTCCTATCTTCGCTCCTGACGCTGCCGCCACTCGCACCACTTACGGGAGCCTGTACCCATCTCCTGTGACGAAGCGGTGTGCTGTGCCGAGCCTCCGGTACGCTTATCCCCGGAGGGAGACGCGCCATTACAGCGACAGGTGCGTGATTGCCGGCGCTTCCCGCAGTCCCTGCTCATCACCAAAGGGACACACTGCGCTGCACAACGCCCCGGCGGCCAATCTGCTAATTACCTGCCCGCTCTTGGCTCTCCGATTTCTCCCGTTCACCCAGGGCCTCCGCGACCTGATCTGGGCCTAGTCACCTCACTAAACCTCCATCCTTACTGTTTTTCACCTGACTGCCCACTGTTTCTTCCACCTTCGGGGGCCTGTGCTCCTCCCCGGCACTGAGGCGGCGTGGTGGGTGGCGGCTGGGAGACCAATTCACCTGGGTGAGAGACGCGCCATTCCTGTGGACCCCTGTGGCAGCAACGGAAGCGTGAATACTGGCACACACGGTGCCCTTCCATCTCCTCACCTCCTTGCTCTCTGCCGGCAGGGCATCCTACACGGCACACCACCTAGAGAGACACTCCAACAATTGACTATATGCCATTCATCTGCCTCCGCTTTACCCTGGTCCGCTGAGATCCGCCCTGCATCGACATTCAGCGCGCCGACAGTGCTATAGCTCATCGCATCTCCTGGTCTTCGGCGCTGCGGGAGACTGACAGCGCTACTGCCCGCGCGCCTGCTCCTGACCTCAGGGGGGAACGTCAATCGGCTGCCTCTGGGTGCTGCCGTATCACAGCCCACCGATTATTGTTTTCTGCAATGCGTGGGAACCTGCGTCATCTCCTCTATAGGAGTAGCCCCAAGATACACCTCACTCTGGGGAGAGATAACTTGGCGGAGGGACACACGCATTGGGCTGCCGGTGGCCTTTCCTGCCCCGACTCCGCGCCTTCGGACCCTGCCTCCATCTACTACGTCGCCCCAAACCAGCTGCCTGCTCCTGTGGCTTCTGACGCTCCCACCCTACGCTTCACCTATAACTGACTATCACCTGCTGAGCTGCCTGGGTGGGTGGTAGGGTGCGATGGGGAAACCTGATGGCCGTCAGCCCCGCTTGACCTTCGATACAAAAAAAGCTGCGACGAGGTCCACCTCTGCTGACCCTGCCTCTGTAAACATGGATCATGCACAGCCTCCCTCGCAAACTCCTGAGGACGAGGTGAAGACGCTGCTACTAGCCGTACAACACAGTTTATCGGATCTGTCTGGGAAAATGGACACCATGAATAACCGCCTGGATTTTCTGGTACAAAAAGTGGATAAGCATGATGGACAATTGAAAGAGGCGGAACGACGTATATCTGAAAACGAAGACACCACTACCCAGATACAAACTCAGGTAGCGCAAATGGACAAACTACTGAGAGTTATTGCGGCCAAAAATGAGGATCTTGAAGCCAGGAGTCGCCGCAACAACGTTCGCATACTAGGTATACCTGAGAGCACGAACACAGGGCGTATGGAGGTCTATATTGAGCATCTCCTAAAAAGCTCCTTTGGTGAGGATTCGTTCTCCCCTCACTTGATTGTAGAACGCGCCCATCGCTCCCTCGGCCCACGCCCCCCCCCCGGGAGAGGCCCCAAGACCCATCATTGCTCGACTTCTCAATTACCGAGATCGCGATGTCGCACTTCAGAAGGCTCGCAAACTCAAACCTCTGCAATTTGAGGGAAATGCATTCACCATCTATCCAGACTTTACGTTGGTGGTGCAGGAGGCGCGTCGAAAATTCCTCGCCGTTAAACAGAAACTTCGGAAGGCTCAGATAGAATATGCTCTTTTATATCCTGCGAAGCTCCGGATCACGCATAATGGCAAACACGTCTTCTGCACAAATCCACAACAAGTAGACGACTTCCTAAAAACCATCTTGAAACGCTCCCCGCGCCGAGACTGCGCCTCCAGATCGCCCTCACCTTCCTGTGGCTGACTGGGAGCGGAATGGATATCTGCCATAAACTGCTCTTGTCCTTACTATTCTACCATCACCACGTGATAGGTCACTATCAGCATATTAGCTACTACCTTGCTGTGGTTCGACCTATCAGCGACGTTCTTCAGCTGATCCGGCACTCCTGTACAGACTCATGGACAGATAAGTGCCCTGGGGGCTTCTTTCATTGACTGTGTTCAACACTGTATATTTGTAATGCCTGTTGCACTGTGAGTAGTTGTGCATGCTACATCGCCGAGCACCCTTCCCCCTATTTGCCACTCGTTTCCCACTATGGGTTGACACCCAGGGACTGCGTTGCAGTTAGAGTTAGGCTGCGGGAAGGGATTTCTGCCCCCCTGGCGCCCCCCCCCCCGATGGGAGCTCCCCTATGTTCTTGGGTATTTCTTGTTTTTCACTGTTATGATCTTCTCTTGATCTGCTGGCCGGTGCTAACAGGAATAGACTGGCTGTCTTTTTTGGACTCTGTGGGCGGGCAACATAATGCCGGCACAATTGGGGTGTCGTAGTGGGTGGGGGTGGCGCGGGGACTATTAGGTTGCTATGGGGATCATTTGTTGAACTGTTCTGCTTTGTGGGGGAGGGAACGGGATGGGGACTTCTTTTATTGTTCTAGTGCATGTTGGACAATTACAGCTGGACAGAGCCGTCATTGTGTGAACGGACGCACTACTATTCGACATCATCATTTTCATCGTGCAGCATTGCTACTACTACAATGCCGACACAAACTAATCTCCCTTGCATTAAACTGATCACATGGAACGTCAGGGGACTTCGAGACCCACGCAAAAGACGACAGGTATTAGCATACCTAGACAGACACCACATACAAATAGCTATGCTCCAGGAAACACACATGGACCCTCGGCGCCCTACCTACTTGGGCACTAAATGGGCTTCTACCCGTGTTTTCTCTTCCTATTCCACATAATCACGTGGCACACTCATACTGGTAAAGAAAAACACACCGTTCGTATTGGGAGGCACATATAGTGACCCCTCTGGCCGCAGCTGTATACTCTGGGGTACATTAGCCACACAATCTGTCACCCTTGCTTGCAGTTATGGACCTAACACAGATGACCCCGACTATTTTACGACCCTCTGGGGACGCATACTGGAAATAGGCTCTACACATGTCATATGGGGTGGGGATTTCAATATCGCACTCTGCCCCTCCATGGACCGCTCCAATCCTCTTCCTCACCACTACACTAACGCTCGGGAGACCCTATCTGGTCTATTTGAGGAACATGGCCTAGTTGATGCGTGGAGATACGTGCACCCCGCAAGTAAAGAGGGCACTTTTTACACGGCAGGACACTCAACTTGGTCTAGATTAGATTACTGGCTTTGCTCCCGGGGAGTGACCCCCTTGATCCACACTGCTAACCATTTAGCTAGCACACATTCAGATCACGCACCAGTGTACCTCGAATTGCTGGCCCCCAACTCTATCGCCACCCCGCGTTGCTGGCGACTAATACCTGAGGCGCTGCTAGACACTGTATTTCAGGCGGAATTAGGGGAAGAGATCGCAGCTTTTTTTACTAGAAACAAGGGTACTGTCGAGGATTTGGGTATACTTTGGGAGGCTTTTAAGGTTACGATCAGGGGCATCTGCATATCTAAAAGTTCCGGAGTGCTCCGGGATATCCGGAATAGCCTTCGGTGCCTCGAACTTGAAATAAAGCAACTTGAGACGGTCATGTGGGCTGCTAACTCTGGTGACAAACGAGCCACACTTCGTGAAAAGCTCATGGAGTATACTGACACTGCTACTCGGGAGGTGCGGTTTAGAGGTAAATATTTCACTGCCCGCAGATATGGGGAAGGAGAGAGACCTGGCCGTGTATTGGCGAACACTATCAAGAAGCCTCAGTTTTCTAGCTATGTTATTGATGTGGTGGACGAAGACTGGGAAAGGCATAGAGACAGTCTTAACATACTAAACACTTTTGTTGCATATTATAAGGAATTGTACAGCTCGCACCGCACCTCCCCAACCGACTTCGCTCCTTATCAAACGGATATAACTCTTGGCTGGCTGGGGGATTCTTAGCGGGAATTCCTAGCAGCACCATTTGAGGACGATGAGCTACGTGAAGCTATAATGCAAATGGCGTCGGGTAAGGCACCTGGCTCCGATGGCCTCCCCATCGATTTTTACAAGACATATACAGATCAGCTGCTCCCCATACTAAAGGAGGTCTTCTTGGAAGCCCAAGAAGCACGGATTTTACCCACATCAATGAGGGAGGCGCTGATTACGTCACTACTGAAACCGGGCAAACCTGCAGACAGGTGTGAGTCTTATCGGCCACTATCTCTTATAAATACGGATACGAAAATCCTTGCTAAAATATTGGCAAACCGTCTTCGTTTGCTGATGGAAAAGCTGGTACTCCCGGACCAGGCTGGGTTTATTCCGGGGAGAGCCACCTCCCATAACCTCAGGACATTATTCTCCATCCTACAGACCGTAGATCCTAGGCTGAAATTGGTGGCGGTCTTTCTCGATGCCTCTAAGGCCTTTGATTCAGTCGAATAGGACTATCTCTTCACCATTTTGCAATATATGGGGCTTCCTGTAGGCTTTATATCATGGATCCGGCTCCTTTACACCTCGCCTACGGCGAAGGTCTTGATCAACGGGCATTCCTCTTCCTCAATCTCTCTTTCTCGCGGCACACGCCAGGAATGTCCACTCTCTCCCCTTCTTTTTGCCTTAATTATGGAACCCCTGGCAGCAAAAATCAGGCAACATTATAACCACATAGGCCTTCAGTGCCTCCTGCGACCTATACTCATCTCACTCTACGCGGACGATGTTACCCTATATATTAAAGACCCGTACCAAAATCTCAACCCATTGTTACGTGAATTTGTTAAATTTGGTGGCCACTCTGGTATCCATATTTACTGGTCCAAATCACAGATATTCCCTCTGACCAGTTCTGCCTCTCCCTTTGACACAGATTTTCCACTCGGGTGGTGCGATGCCGATGTCAAATACTTAGGCATCCACGTAACAGCAGATCGGGATGAGTTAATGCGAATCAACTATGGATGTGCAATGGAACACATCTCAAGCTGCATTGCTCGGTGGATTGCCCTTCCCCTAACTATGGCTGGACGCATATCCCTCATCAAAATGGTGATCCTCCCCAAGTTTCTGTATCTGTTTCTTAACATCCCCTATGACCCGGGACGACATTTTTTTGCCTCCCTACGTTCGGAGCTGATTCGTTTGGTCTGGGGCGGCAAACAACCACGCATACAGTGGGACACATTAATGCGGCCCTATTCACACGGCGGTTTTGATATACCCAACTTTGAACTATATTATATATGCGCCCAGGCACACTACGCACATTTTTGGTTCCACCCACCTTGTTACACACCCCATGTCGCCACTGAACACTGGCTTGCAGACCCTATCCCACTTGACGGGGTACTCCTTTCTACCATCGCACCCCGGGAACGCTGTCCATCTTCCGTAGACTGCACGATTACAGCTTGGTCCCGTATTCGAGATCGTATGCAGGCGCCCTGTTTATACTCCCCCCTACTGCCGCTTACTTATCACCCAGATATATCTCTACTGCAAGAAGGTCTTTTCAAAAGAGTTGCACGCACGCGGAACATCAAATGCTGGGGAGACCTCTACACTAATGGTAAATTTCGCACCCTCCAACAGTTGTGCCCTGACCCCCCGCCGTCCACTATGGAAACATTTTTATATGCTCGCCTTCGCCATGGCATCCAAGCTTGTACCACTACTTATCCTTCAGAGCCTGCAACAGTTGCCCCACTCCACCACGTCTTACGTGCTCCCACTGCCTCACACTTAGTATCCACACTTTACCGCACTCTATATACTGACGTTGAATATCCTTCATGCGCGGCTCGTATCAAGTGGGCGACGGAACTAGGTCAGGACCTTACTGATGCACAATGGCTTTTCTGCTGTAAACAGACAGAACAGATCTCCTCCAATAGCCGACTTCGCATCATTCATTATAGATTTCTACACCGCAGCTACTACACTCCAGTCAAACTCCACAATTTTGGTTTAAGGGACTCAAGTCAATGTGACAGATGTAAAATGGAGCATGCTTGGGAGTGCTCAGACATACACACTTACTGGAACCACGTCCTCACATCCCTTGATGCCATGATCTCTGTGCCTTTCCAGAGATCCCCTATTGTGGCCCTACTGGGATATACTGAACATATCCCAGTACTGCACCGAAAATTTGTCTCTTTCAGCCTTGCCCTGGCCAAGCGACGCATAGCCTGCAGATGGGGAAGGGGACGGGCGCCCAAATTTAAAGATTGGCTGTCAGATATGATACTTTGGCAAGATCAACTCTGCACTTACGCTGAATTACTCCCACGCTCCTCCCGCCCGCGTGACATATGGGGCCCACTGCAGACGTACTTATTGGAACACCCTGGCAACGATGCAAACACACCCTAGAGACTAATTCTGCTTCCCATTGTATATATTTATCAGCACATAATATATCCCGCCCTTCTGATGGCCCTGCTGGGCCATGGTTGTTTTCTTACATAGCTATGCCCCCCCTGACGTTCCCAGACTACTATAATTTGTGATGATGCATATATGATGTTCTGCTTGCTCTTTGAATCGTGTATATCCTGCTGTAATGTATAATTGTCCGCACTGTCTACTTATTTTCAAGCTTGCTGGCCCTTATGTACTGTATTCTATGTATGCCACATGAGTTCCTATGTTCTAGTTGTATGCCCACCACGCATACTGATTTATGATTTGTATACTTTTGTTGAAAAATTCAATAAATAAATAAATAAATTTTAAAAAATGGTTTCCCTGCCTCGGCGACCTCGTGGAGCAAACGGTTCGTGACTGTGCCTTCTGTCAAGCTACTGGCCCAGCTGAACCCCCAGTGCCAATTGTCACTGAATATATACCACCACATCCGTGGCACCGGGTGAGCGCAGATTTTGGAACTCTCCCAGACGGGAGACACATGCTGGTGGTAATCAACGACTTCTCGAAATATCCAGAGGTGGAGATCTTAGAGTCCACCACGGCGAACAAGAACATACCATTGTTGGAAAAAATCATGGCCACTCATGGACTCCTAAAGGAGCTACGGACAGATAATGGTCCCCTTTTTCTAGTCATGAAGTGGCGGAATATCTGCAATCAAGAGGAGTGCGGCATCGGAAAATCACACCAAGATGGCCTCAAGCCAATGGGGAAGCTGAGTGCTTCATGCGTACTCTTAACAAAGTGCTTCGCATTGCCGTGGCTCGTGCTCAAAACTTACTTGGAGGGTGCCCTGTACACTTTCCTACGAGAATACCGGCTCACTCCTCATTCTACTACTCAAGTCAGCCCTGGATCGCTCTGCATATGAAGAGCAGTTGGAGATATGTTTCCTCAGGTGGCTCAACCGACTGACCTACAGGTGCAAGTATCGGAAAGACTGGACCAGCGACGAAACCAGAATGATCGGATGTCCAGAGCTCGCTGAGCCAAAGAAAGACAACTAGCGGTGGGAGACCTTGTGTTGGTAAGGAACCGTAACCCAAGAGGGAAGTTCACACTTCCATTTGAGCTAGATGTTTGGACTGTTCAGGGAGTAAAGGGGACGATGGTAACTGCTGGAACAGCTGGAGAGACCATCACGAGAAATATCTCGTGGTTCAAGAGGTGTCGACCTCCTGTGAACTTGGACATGAGAGCACCATCTGAGAGAGAAGACTTTGACACTGACTCAGGTGATGGGGCTCTGTGCTCTCCTGCCAGAGAAGGCCTGGTAACGGCTGGGGTTCCCAGCGCTGTGCAAAATCCCTTGATGGAGTCGGAAACCCCGTGTGGTTCTGTAGACCGTCAGCAATCCCGAGGGAGCTGTGGAGCAGGTGGTCCGGACCCTTAAGGCCGTCGAGGGAGTGGGAGGTACCACCTCAGACCGAGGCCAACAGTTTCTTCTCGTCTGAGAAATTATGTATTGATTTGATGATGGTTTACCGTGAAGACATCTCTCTCTCTCTCTCTCTCTCTCTCTCTCTCCCTCTCTCTCTCTCTTCCCCTCGCTCTCTGTGCTCCTGCTGTCTTTACATCAGTATTTTCCAAAGTGATCCAACTGGAATTTGTTGACGTTGTTTTACTTCCAATGTTGTGTTTTTTTTTTTTTATTCTGAACAAAGGAGGAATGTTATGTTGTGTTTATCCTGCCTGTATTGCCCTCAGATATGCATCTTTGGGAGAGCCCATGTAAAGGAGGGGCCGGATGCAGATTACAGAATAAAAGGGGAACCGGATGAGCCCATTCGGAACCACCCCCAATGTACTACTGGTGTTGGTGTCTTTTGCCTACCACGTCTGTGTGCCGAGGTACGAGGAGGCAAGATGGAAGAGGCCGAGATCCACAACTCGGGGACCTAGGGAGGTGAATGATTGAGGACACAAGCCTGATGATTTGGAGTTTCCAAGGACAGAAGAAGAGCCTGGGGAGGCCTCCAAGCCCCGCCACCGTCCCTCCCCGACGTCAGTGGTACCGGAGAGGTGGGGAGCGTGGTTTCACCAGGTTAGTGCATGTATACGGGGTTGAAGCCAGCAGTGAGGACCGACGGGTGGTGGTAGGAGTGAGTATTGACGGGAGAGGGAGGGGTGGGAGCAAAGATGAAAGTGGGTGAGGGTTTTGTTCTGTTTTTCTCGCCCTCTTTTTTCTTCAGTATTCTGAGGATTTGTTTTTTTCCTACCTTGTATACGGGAGAGAGATTTCTAGAACAAAAACGTGCACTTTCAGGTAACTGAAGAGAGGGTTAAGTTCACAGAGAGGACGCATGTTGCTTTTTGGGGGGTGAATTAAACAATGGATAACAAGAGAATCGTATCCAAAGGAAGCTGAAGAGAGTAGCAAGCTCTAAAGTGACAGCTAGCATAAGGAAAACAAAAGAGAAAAGAAGAGGAAATAGTAAAAGGAAATAGGAAGAAATGTATTATACTTAAGAAAAACAGACATACTTACCCATAATTTTTGTGTGTTTCTGCCCTAGGCATCCGGTCCCATGGAAAGAAGCCCCTAGAAGGAAGCACGAAGAACAGGATCAGAGGGAAGAGGACAAACGCGGGATAGAGTAAAAGCATAAGAGGTGAAGAACTAAGCCTTATTACAATACCACAGCATTCTATGTAAATAAAGGCCCACAGTGTCAAATTCATATGAAGTTGTATCTCTTCTGTACATTCCCCTGCCCTTCGACACAGGTATACAGGCTGCGAATGTGAGTTCACTTAGGAGATTTGTTATGAATAATTTGGGAACTACCCTACTAAATATTGATTGAGATTCAATTAAGGCAATACATGTGGCAATGCTTAGTTTCCCTTCATATAAAGGTAACAAACTTATTCAGGCAAGACTCAGAGAATCTTTCTCCCAGCTGATGAAGATAGAAATCTCACAAGCCTTTTTGGATTGCATTGTGGCACTCCCTGATGCATCATCTGTGGCATATAAATGCCTGGCTGTGTAAGCTCACTCCTTTACAGGCTAATTAGGGATAACATTGTAACAGACAGTAATTAGGAAGCATAAAAAGAGCATATTAGATTGCAAAGAAAATATAGGCAGGGTTTTTTCTCTTTAACTGAAAGAAAGCGAATCACAAAGCCACATTGCATGAATTTATGCAAAGGAAGGTATTGAGGTTGAGGAACTGGAAGAGATTGCGGTGGTCGTTAGTGAATGTCATTCTCATTTGTACTGTCACTCACAGGAAAGCCCTAAACTATTGTCTGAAGCTGTCAGCTCTTTACATCTTCCCTTCTCACCACGCAAGACCCAGATAGGGGTTGAGGGCGTGCCAAATGGGAAGGCTGTAGGTGGTCATTCTATTCCCCTAGAATTGTACTTGATTTGTTTTGTGGAGCTTTTGCTGGTCATTTTGGATCTTTTTAAATAGTATTAGTGGAGATGGTAATTTAATACTATTTTGGGGTTCATTTACATCCTTTTGAAGAAAGACAATGATCCCAGGCAATGTGGGTTGTATAGACCCATATCACTCATAAATGCTGATGCCGAAACATTCACCAAAATAATTGCTCTACATATTGCTAGGATGATGCTCTCCCTCAACTCACTTATCCAGCATGTTCTCATATCTGACAGGGACCGTTCATATTAGTACTGTTACAATCACCTTCAACATTGTAGCTACTGAAGGGCTTAGGATAACCCTATTGATTGCTTTGGACGTGGATAATGCTTTTAACAGTGTATCCTGGAACTTCATCTGGTGTGTTATGGAAGAGTTCGGCTTTGGCCCAAATGTATCAGACGGATATGCTCCCTATATTAGGAGTCAATTGGTTGTCTAATATGCATGTGCCATTTCCTGGTTACCCAGAGCATAAGGCAGGGGGGTCTATTGGCACCTTGTCATGCGTTGTTTTTTTGTTGTATTTTTGTATTTTTCCTGATTTTGCGCCCTTTATCATTCACTCATGTATCCATTATAGATACATTATTTACTTTTTAGAATTCATTACTTGCTTTGACATAGGTTGAAAGTGCTTCAAAAGCTAATATGGTATGTATTCAACAGGATGATTCATAAAGCACAGTACACTTTTTTTTTTAACTTACATCAAGGACTACAAAGCCAGCTTTTCTCATAATAATATTGGAGATTGTATATAAGTTGGATACACAGGCCTTTTAGGGGAGAGAGAAACTTCAGACTTCAGAGGGAGCATCAAAGTTGCTGGTGTTGTCAGTTTCTCACTTTTCAGCCAACCCACAACAAAACAATGTCTGAAAATGACCTAACTTCTGGAAGCACAGCTGCAGACTGAAAAACATTGTGGTGTGTTAATGGTATAAGAGGCCATTGGGAAACTTGTTTCAGACACTTTTTGTGCTAATTTAGACATTAGCCAGTGGTTAGGAAGGGAGAGATTCTGATAAAGATGAATTCCATCAATGATGTGATCTAATGATGATCATCTGATGTTGCCATTTTGCTCTTATTTACCTTTATTGTATATTTTGTTCTCACATTTATTTTTATTACACTCATTTATATGAACTACCCTAGAACCTTTTTAAAATATATATATTGTGGATGTATTGTGTTTGTCCATCTTTTGGGGAACAGGATCCCAGAACTCAGTAACTACTAAATGCAATCCTAGCAGTCTGTGTGTTATATTCCATATAGGTATCATAACATGGGCCCCGTTAATCTAATTTCCCGCCACCTATATTCTCTCCCTACATTACACTTGTCACGGTTTACAGAGACTGACCTTTTACCTAGATATTAAAAGCTCAAGACACAAAAGGAGGACAGGGCAAAAAGATCCTGCACCGGTCAATGTACCTTATCTAGGCTCCGTTTTGATTATTTAGAAATTGGTGCAAAGGGCCTAGGGCATGGCCTCCATGTGCCCTTAAAAAATGACATACAAGTCACTTGAACAGAATAAACAAAGGTTGGCCCAGCACTCAAATAAGTAACATATAAATGATGATTTATAATGAATCTTATTAACAAAAAAGACAGTCCAACAAGGTCTTCCCAATCAAAGAAAAAGTACTGGAAGAATTTGATTGTAGATGCAAAAATTATTTTATTCTTTATTGATATGCAAATTCATGAATTTTATGAATTTGCATTTTTTCATTAATAAGATTCATTATAAATCATCATTTATATATTACTTATTTGAGTGCTGGGCCAACCTTTGTTTACCTAGATATTACACTGCAGTCAGAACGCGGGTTTTCCCTAGTTCGAAATCTCATACATTATGCATGAGGATTCTTGGAAGCACAGCAGGACTACCAGCTCCTGTATAAAATCTATGTACAAAGTTCAGGCCCAACGTCATCCTTAGGCCGACACAGTAATACAGCAAGGTAGGACCCCTGGGGAGACATATAGGTATATATACATTACATCTTGCTAAGACAGTTGGAGGAGACCGAGACTTCCCGGCCGACACACTGACCAGAGACGCTGAGGTTCCTGCATGCAGACACTCCAGCTCGCAGTGGTCTAACATCGCTTGCGGGGTGTCTAGCTCGAGACCAGGACGGGGTCCCACAGTCTCACTTAAGGTAACAGGGTTGACTAGATCCTAGAGGAATACTTGGCTTAACACCTACATACATGCTAGGTACACTTAGGTACATCTAGTTAGGGAGGCATCGTAGGTGTGCGCATCTTTTATCAGGTGTTTTATATACTCTAATGTATTCATGATTATTGTAAGATGGTAGAACTATACCATCCATTTACTTTTATAGTACTGTTCATCATTTATATCCTATACTGTCTAATGGTTGTTGCAGCACATCTATTCTACACCAGAATAACAACTGTTTAATAAATGCTTATTGAAAACGCCCAGTTTGTTTATTCTGTGTATCTCTCTGAGACAAACTAAGTAAGCATGAGTGACTGAGCGAAAAGTAGTATATTGTTTCCACGATCCTGGGGCGATCAGGGTTGTCATGTTCTGAGGTTGCCAGAATCTATTCTCTCCCTGGTAAAAGGAGATTATAGTGGCACTGTGAGCTAGCTGATACAGACAGGCTAACATACCCGGTGGGGGTGCACAGAATCAGTCTGCCACCAGTCCCACAGTTTATGTTATCCAAACACGCAGATCCTGTATAGGTCATATAGGATCTACACGACAGTGACAGGAGTGATTGTTATTCAATACGCGTTATCTCCAGATGAGTTGTGGGAGGTACGTGGACTACATCTGCTGTGTTGGTAAATTGGTTTATTATACCTGTACTTGCCAGAGGGCTGTGAAAGTGTAATTAGCACATATTTACAAGGGGACTTGTAAAAATGTATCAACCTCTGCATTTTGCCTTGTATTTAGAAGCTTTTCTGCTTTTTTCTGTATATGCAACACTCACATAGAAATAAGGGCATTGTAAATATTGTACTGCATGGACAACAAAGAAAATGTGCTACCTCTGCTGAAATCAATATCTTAATATTTTCTCCTTTAATGGCAGTCCATAATATTGCAAAAGAAGCTGTCCATTTTGGCTCAGTCTCTGACTCCTCAATTAGTTGTAAAACGCAAACCCTAACAATTGACCTCGGGTGCGGATTGTTACCAGGGTTGTAGATAGGCAAAGCATCTGGGTGTTGTCATATCCGCAACCATGGAATAAATAAGTGATTTGAACTATGGGCAACTATTTAAACCAACGTAAGCATCAATGAGCAGATGGGACAGTCTCCTCATTGGCTTCATGGGGCACTGCAATATCATGAAAATAGCACTATTGCCAAGATTTCTTCATCTCTTTTGAGAAATCCCAGTATTGCTTAGAGCCAGCCTTTTAAAAGCAGTTTTGAATGTGCACTTAAGAAACCTTGGCGTGCCATACGCAATTTAAAAGTACCCATTGATCATGGAGGCAGGGCAGTTTTTGCCTGTTTTATTTTGATGTACTGACTAGCGGATATATTTTTACACTTTTCGCAGGTTTGCAACTTCAGGGTGCTGTAACCCACTTCTTAGAACTGTCTTATTCCAAGAATGTTCCCTTAAAGACACTTGCTGCTCTTTTAAAAACATGAAAATCTTGGTCTAGTTATTTTAGTTTCTCTAATAATAACTGGTATTTGCCTTTGTGTATAATCCATTCTTATCGAGGATCATCATTGTTGAAAGTTGCGTAACAAGGGTCAATGATGCACAATATATGTTTGCTGAATCAAAGATGGCATCCAAAGGCATAGTGTTTATAAATATGTTCAAAGACACAGATTTATTTAACCCAATGCCATTGGCAACAATTTCAACTCCACACAGTTCTGTCAGTGGTGAAATGGATTTGTGGACTTTTGTGCCTTAAAAGTTACTATATTGGAAAGTAGGGAAAAGAAGCTTAACTTGGACAGGTCTGTGGCCCTGTCTGTCATTTGTTAAACGGAATTGAATATAATCAAATGGGAATAAGGCTGATTTTATTGTTTCTCTTTTTTGTTATTTTTCTCTTCTTTCTCTCTCTGATGCTCTTTAATAAATGTAATGGTATTTATTTGAATGGAATTGAAAGATAATACTATTATTTATTAAGATATATGTTGCACTGTTCTTTCCAAAAAAAGTTGATGAGCGCTTCCAAAGGTAACAAGTGGAGGTATTTTTGTAATGGAATGATGCGATTGTATTTTTATGCTTCATGTCAAGATTTGCTTCAACATGTAGGAGTGGATTTGAGAGGCCCTATGGTTATCATGGGAAGGCAAACTAATAGAGGGCTACCAAGATCGAGGTTTGCAAAAAAGCTTTTACTGCTAACTCAGTTTGATTCTATGACGGGGACATTCATTTCAAGAAGGTTTTAATGAAGCATTAATGGAAGTTGGCGACCTCAAATATGCTTTTGACCTCTTGTATCTATTTCAGAGTCAACTAGGATATTACAGTTTGGTCAAAGCCAGTATTTTACAACATTATTCCCTCACCCCCAAAATCCTTTCCATTCAGTAGGCAGGCCCATGGAACTGAGTTTATTGGCCTCTATACAGTTTGGAAAAAAGACTCCTAGCACATTACACTGTGGATCATCTTCTTGGAGTTCACTTACATTCAGCAGTATCCTGAGGCTCGAGGCCGCATAGAAGGGCAATTTCCAAACTGAAAATTGTTCCTCGTTCGCTCTGGTTAAACAGCTTGACCAGCATGTATACCAATGGGTTACAATGACTGAGGTATGATGGAGCTCATTGTTCAAGAACAGGGCAGCATCATGCTGATCAAAATTCTCCCAAACGCTGCCATGACGTTATTGTTGGGAAACAGAGGACGATCACCTTTTTTGCACCAATAGAATGTCCCACAAACCCATTCAAATTAGGAAAAAAGGGAACTTTATTCTGGTCATCCAGAGGTGAGGATGGCCTACATGGAATGCATGGATACACCCTGGCTACTAAAATGGAGTATTTTGGGAATCCCCATGGTGCTTCTCTGGATCAGACACTAAAGTGGGTAGCCCTGCCATTGATTGATGTGGCGCCCCTGGGGGCCAGGATTTAACATAGCTACTCCTGCCCATTTTATATCATCAGGAATGTGGTTGTATTCTATATAGTGACTAGACAAAGGATCACCGCTGTATGACATCTGATACGTCAGGTATTGTGACTAATCCACTACAGGTCATACCAAACTGAGGATGTCAGTCCTACCAGGCTTGCTACCAAATGGATTGTTGACAGTTTGTCTCTAATCTTTGACATTCCCGGGGGGCGGAACTTGCCTAGCTCGAAGATGGCCGTTTTCTGAGTGAGCTCCTTCAGCTGCTAACATAATCCTACAATATCCTGCGCCACAACACTGATTTCTGCATTCCTGAATCACCAGCCCGGTGCTACCAAGAAGCGCCGCCCAGAACCGGGGCACAAAGCTGCAAACGGAGCCCACCAGCGGTGACAATCAACTACTGCGGGTGCGCAGCCCAGAGCGAAACAGAGCCACAGACCGCGACGGGGGCCCGCCGGACTTCGTGAGACAGTGGCTGCTGGGGAGGCCGCCTGACACTCCTCGATCACGGCTTGCAACGGAGCGATCGCTGCCCCGAGGATCAAATGCAAGCCGAACAGGGAAAAACCTACCCAAGGCCAGTGGAGCTGTTCTGCGGATGCGGGGGGCCTACAGCAGAGTGTCGGTGAGTGTTGGCATGGCCTACATGCGGGGCGCAGCGTGGGGCCCTGAAGAAGGAAGCCACCACGAACAGAGACCATACAGCAGGGAAGGTTAATCCGCTCGCCGTCTGAATGCGAGACCACCTGGGCTAACGCAGCGCCCCTGCTATGTGCGCCGGCGTACTGGCTGAGGCCTACGGGCGGCGCCAGTCCATGCCACACTCACCAACAAGACCCAAATTGCAACCCCAACAGCAGAATCCAGAACAATGCCCACTAAGCTGTGTGACACAGTGGAATTAGGCAGGATTGAACATTTATAGATCTACAGGGCACATTAAACAGCCTGGCTGCCGTCCACAGATCTGATAGGGCGAAGAGAAAGTGACAATCTGGCCCCAGCCTGTGACAGTATACTGAGGTAGAAGTCGGGAGCGCCCTGAGCTGATCCCACCCCCAATCCGCATTATCCTACTACCTGAAGCCCCATGGCTATAAAAGAGGTGCCACCAATTGACTCACTGATAGCTGTGCAATTGTGCGGTAAGAAGCCACCATCTTCATCTCATCCCTCGCAATACAAATGCAATACAGACATAGGGAAAGCGTATAAGGTACAGTCAAAGATACAGTTCGAACACCGCAAGCCCCAGGGTCAATGCAGCGAGGACCAGGAGATGTCGGGAGCAGAAGCGCTGTCTCACTCCCGTTTCCAATGTAATAGGTCTCGCGTAAATGCGAGTCCTATTGCATTGCAAATGCTTGTTTTTAAAGTAGTTCGTGCTGGTTTTTTACATCGTCCGGCCGCTCTGAGGAGGAGTAGAGAGCTGGCACAGGATTGTAGAGTGTCTGTGCAGAAGCATGCGCAGTCATTTAAATTTTACATGCGCGCGATGCCCGGTCGCTAGTTACATCGTACAGAAGGTCGGAACTCTAACGCTGTGATGAACGTGAGAACACCATAACCATGGCACTTGCGTTCTGTTGCTATGGTGAAGTTGATCACCGGAAGTGATGTTGATACATGAGCGAGTGCTGCCCGGGCTCTTTGAAAAAGTATGTGCTGGGAAGACTGATGGTCCCCGAGCGCTGCTTCACCATCCAGGGGTCGCAGGGAGACATCCTTAATTGCCTTGCATGCAAAAGGTATTTTTAACCTATAATTTTAGTAAACGTTACGTTATTAACAAGCGCCGAACGTCTTTAGGGGTGGCTGGCTGGCTTTCCCCTCCTGAATTGGTGGTTATGACTGGCACTGCTCCGAAATCGGGTGCATGGGACTGGTGATCAACGCCCAGCAAGCGTCACTGCTACAACTAATGTCACCCGCTCGAGAAGTTAGAGGGATGGCATGGCAGAAGACATACATACATTATTACCAGTGCTTTAAATGGACCGGTACTGAGTGACACTTCTTTTTACTTTGAGAAGGGAGAGTACCAGCACTTCTAGGAAACAAGCAGGTACTCTGCACTTCTGTTTTTCCATTTCAAGCACTGATTATTACAGGTACATCCACGCACGCCTAACATTCCATCCAGTGATGTTACTTTACATCGACCACCCCCCACGCCCCCTGTGACATTACAGAAAGGCGTATGGATACGTACCCCCGTACTACATACTAATATCACGTACACACATTCCAAACCCTCCCCACCAGTTTTGTTTATCCAGACATTCGCATTCTGGTACATCTGATTCTAAGACTTTGTACTTTTTGCACATTAAATGCTGGATTACAGGTACCTGGGTGAAAGGTGTGTAAAGGACTGGTTGAGCGAGATGGCATGTACAACAGCAAATCGCTGCTTGCAGATTATGAACCCTCCCAAACACCATTGCATAATTAGCATTTTTATGACTATTGCAGCTTTGCCGTAAAATATTTTTTATATTTCTTGGTTTCCTGATTACATTATACTGTCTATTAACTGAAGACTTTAGGCACCATGGCATTCTATTTATGGCCTCAAGGCTGCCAAGGACAGACTCCCTGCTTTACCGTCAGCAGATGGGAAGGTTGGAGTGCATGGACCACTGGCTCTTAGTCTCAGCTTGTGAGTATACTACTGGCATTATGCAACAAGGGAGGACCAAATTATGCAGTAGGGTTGACTAAATTCACCAAGAAAAGGCAAGTTGTGCAGCACATTTTGTGATAATGTTACTTCGTTATTTTGTCATTTGTACCCATGTTAACATGGCCCACTCTCGGCCCATATTTTTCATTGGCTTGTCTCATTATCCTTTGTAAATGCTGGCTTCTGATTTGTTAATAGGTTTGTTAGTCCCTCCTTAGTACCGACCTTGTCTTCATTTGTAACCTCCCATGAGGACTGGCCCTTTTACTTCTGTTACACTATATGTCTTATTTAGTCTGTAAGCACTATTTTCTTTAATGAGTTTCTCGTACTGCAGGCACGACATGCTTTCCTGCAACATTCATTGCGCCATGCGTGCTTTCACTTTCCAAGCAGCCCGGGACAATTGCGGCCGCTTTTTTGAAATGAAATAGGTCTCGCATTTACAAGAGTTTGAGCTATTGGCATTGTAAATGGCAATGCCATTTATTTATGTGTCAATTATCAAAACAGATAAATAAAAGGCATTGTCATTTACAATATCAATAGCTTAAACTCTTGCAAATACGAGACCTATTGCATTGCAAATGCTTGTTTTGTCACTGGCTCTCATAACTCCGCTGTTCCTCCAGCCCTGATATGGATACGCATTGACAAGCAGTCAGAGTTCTCAGTGTTTACATGGAAGGCTGTCCTCCCAGAGTGGTAGCATTCGAGATACTTACTGCCAGGCCCGGTTCTAGCAGGGGGGCCAGGTGGGCCAGGTGGGCCAGGCCCACCCAAACATGACCTTTGGCCCACCCAGTCACAGCAGAAGAGGCCACGGAGAAGGCACCTCTTAAGTAATTCCTCAATTTCAACGTCCAAACGTCGAAATGTTTTTTCCACTGTCTTTAAAACTGAAATTGAGTGGTGTGTTTTGGGGGGTAGAGGTGGGTGAGAAAACAAATTAACAAGGTATAGGTGGGTGAGAAAGCAAATTAACAGGGAGAGCCGAACTAAGGCTCTAGCTTGGCCCTTCCACAAGCTGAGCCCTGAAAATGTTTGCTATGTGAAACATGCAACAAACATCATGTCAAATATGATACAGTCTCTTTGACATTAATCTAACAATATAGCGCTGCACTGAGAAGTACTTATTAAAAGTGATAGTTTTTAAACATGAGCTTACAGTCATTCCTACCCCGTCCTGACACTGGTAACAGTGCCATTAGTGAGCCAAGAGGCAAGACAGTTGTCATGCGGACCTTGTATGTGGCCCAGATTAATATGGAGCAACATTAGTCTATTAAATCAAACACAATAGGTTTTTGTATAGTTGGTTTTCTGATTCATGTATTTGAATGTGCTTTCATGCGCAAATATGAAGGAAAATGAGTTTTGGTGAAATAAAATATTTGCCCAAGCTCACACAATTTAAGTGGGGAAGCTACAATTTATTTATCCAGGTTTTATTTTTTCACTTTGTACAAATTAGCCACTAAATGGCTATCTATTTGTCTCTCATTTTTTATGTTATGCTTTGTTTTTACTACTTTGTGCAGTTTTCTGCTGTTTTTATATAGTGTGAACTCGACCAGGAGATATTGAAGCGCTTTACATGAACACTAGTTACATTATGCAGGGTCACATTTTTCTCTTTTTGGCACTGGAGATTTTGCCCAGAATCACAGGATGTTGAGCCATAGCTGAGACTCAAACCTAGCTTGTTCAGTTCCAAAGTTGGAAGCTCTCGCAGTAAGCCACATCCTGGGTAGATTGAGGGTGGCAGGCAGAAGGTACATGAAAGCTTGGCTCATTATGGGCTTGAAGTTCCAACAGGACCTAAAGCTGAGCCAGAGCCAGGCTTCAGGCTCAAGCCCAAATCAAGCTTTCAGTGGCAGTCTTCCTAGAGCAAAATGTCAAGGCTTCGATGTGGTAACAGGGACCTCCTTAACCTTGAACCACTATTACACTCTGCTTAGAATCCTGGTCCTGGTGCTAAAGCCTAGCCTGCTGGAAAATATAAGAGTTGGGCTGTTGAGTATAGACATCAGTTCTTACTCTCAAATAACTCTCTAGACGCACTGTATGCCTGTTTGGAAGAAGATATAATGAAAATCTTGGGTTTGTAGGCTGCCAACAGAATTGACAAAAATTGGGCCCGCATTGGCCCACCCAAACAAACCCTTGGCCCATCCAGATGAAAATTCCTAGAACCGGGCCTGCTTACTGCTAGGGTACATGGGAGTTGTAGTCTTTACTCCTTATGTTGACTGTTAGAGCAAATTAGTATAATAATAACGCCACCTTAATAATGATTACTGTGACTTTTAAGGTTTACACATCTCCACTCGTTATAATATTGCACTGCAGGTTAGAAGTAGCGTAATATACATAAACACATTTGGCTGTTGTTGTAGCCAACCAGATAATAAGATATGCCTTTTGCGCAAGAGCATGCTATCATTAGCTGATCAATCTATCATCTAGAAAAGGCTTTCCACACTGCACGACACCATGTACCATGTAACTTAACTCAAATCTCCTGTTCCTTCTTACAACGCAGTTTTTGTTTTATGTCAAGCTTAATCTGATAAGAACCACATATCTATAAGAAAGTAGCACCTCTCTATGCCATGTATATTTATACCTATTTTGTTTATGTGTCATATAATCCACACGATAACAGCCAAGTCATCTAAAGTTGTCATGTAGTTCCTATAAATCTTTATAGGATCTGCGCATTTAGACAACATAAACTGTGGGATTGGTGTCCAGACTGATTCCAGACACCCCCACCGGGTATGTTCGCCTGTATACCAGCTAGCTCACAGTGCCACTGTAAACGCCTCTTACCAAGGAGAGAATAGTTCCCTGGCAACTATCGAACATGACAACCCTGTCCCATCAGGGATCGTGGAAACAGTACAGTACTTTTCGCTCAGTCACTCGTGCTCACTTTGTCTCAGAGAGAGATACACAGAATAAACGGTGGGGACGTTTTCAGTAAGCATTTATTGAACCAGATTCGTTCTAGTGTAAAATAGGTGTGCTGAAACAACCATAAGACAGAAACAGATATAAATGATTATAAGCATCAATAGGGTAAATGGATGGTAGATTCCTACCATAGTGCTAAAACAATGAATACAGGCAGGTATTGCAAAGATGCTGATTCCGTAATAAACACGAAATACAATGAGGCGCTTGGTATGGAGCAAGGTTTATTCCATGTGAACAGGTCCGAGAAAATCTTCGAATGCCCCAACGGCATCACCGTCCTCACTTCCCCAAACCACCATACATTTGAAAAATGCCACAAGGCAAGGAACGCAATGACACACGGCACGGAGCGAGACAATCACGAGCTGTGACGAGAATCACACTCGTGACAGCCACGCTCCGAGCACCCAACACATATATAAATACATGACAATAATAATGCGTACTCCTACGATGCAACCCTAACTAGATGTGCCTACGTGTACCTAGCATTTATGTAGGTGTAGAGCCAAGAATCCCCCTAGGCTGAAGCCAACCTCATTACCTGGTGTGAGAGAATGAAGGACCCCGTCTTGGTCTCGAGATGGACACCCAGCGAGGGATGTCAGACCACTGCGTGCTGGAGTGTCTGTGTGCAGGAACCTCAGAGTCTCGTGTCAGTGTGTCAGCATGGAAGTCTTTCTCCTCTGCCTGCCTCAGCAAAGATGTGGTGTATATATACCCAAAAGGTACCCTCAGGGGTTCTACCTTGCTTTGTCATGTCGGCTGAGGATGACGGAAGGGATGACCCTTATACATAGTTCTTATGCAGAAGATGGTAATCCTGCTGTGATTCATCCTCATGCATAATAAATGAGGCTAGTTTTCTGGGAACACCACACGACATTTATGCAGCACCTTAACTAGGTAAAAGGTCAATACCAAAAACCGTTATGTAGTACAATGGCAGGGAAAATGTAGGTGAAAGGTTAGGTGACTATCCAGGCCTATATTGGGGTACATTACAAAACATAACAAAGTGTTTAAGTTGAAGGTACTGGACAGAGAGTACCAGAACTGCTTGAAGTGTTCAGAGACTGCTAGATACTGTGCAAGCTTTTGGGAGAGACTTCTGTGAAGAGCTGTCAAAGCCCCACGTGAAAGGGTTGTGCGCCTGTCTTTTTTCATTTGCCAGGATGCTGGAGAGACGTGACTCAGCCTGGAGACTTAGCTGGAAGGGCAAAAGGAAGCAGAACAGAGAGAGACGTCAAAGTGGCATGGTGGAGACCAGGCAAGGGGGCTGCGAAGGAGCAGGAGCGGCGCCGGGCAAGGGAGGTGTAGAAGAGAGGATGCTAACTCGGGGAAGGACGCTGAGCCATCAGTATGCTAGGAGAACGGGAAATGGAACCGCACAAATGCAAAGGAAGAAAACTGGGCGGCCAACATCAGGGAGAAGAGCGAGAGACACCGTTGGTTTCCCCTGAGTACTATGGTTTCCTCTGACCCACCAGCAGAAGACTCAGAAGGGCTCAAAGAGGGCAGGCAAGTGGCAGGCTCAAGCTGAAAGAAGGGAGAAAGGAAGAGGAGACTTGAGAAATGGAAGTGGGAGGGATAAAAAATAAGCTTTTTTCGTGAAGACAGCAAGCACAGTGAAAGGCAACATTTTGTGCTTTCTATTTTATTTTATCTTTTCTTTTCAACTGAGCATGCCATTAGCAAAGAGAGAGAAGCCATTAGGCAGTAATTTTATGTAACTGCTTACCTCACAAGAAGAAGAGCGATATATTAAGAGAATTCAATATACTATGTAATACGTCTTCAGCCCTATCGAATACTTGTCTGTTATTTTTCAAGGTGCTGGAGTTCAAGGTGAGCTATGGAGAGATCCTGAATGTAGAGTAATCTAACTTCACACACTCCACAACCCAAATCAAGAAACCCCTTGCAGATAGAGTGGCAGTCAATCCACAAAGCAGATCACTGCAGACTTGGAATGTCACCGTTCACAGACCCTTTTTCACCAATGTGTTGCAGTGCATTATAGTTACATATCCTAAAGGGCTTTAGCAGAAGGATAGCAAACTACACCGAACGGTGTGCTTGCTCAGAAGGGTTCTGAATTGTAGTGTGGCCTATGTAGGAGGTGTTTTGGTGTCAAGAGTGATGAGTGATGAGAAGAGTGGTGCTCTTATCCTGTCAATTCTTGCTGTCCTTGAGTGTGTAGTGGAGCGAAGGTTAAAAAGATATTCCTTATGAGTATGGCCTGTGTATGAAATGTTTTTGTGATGTACCCGGGGAGCAGTGGATTGATTCAGAACCCTGACAGCAGGCACACTATCCTCAAGGTTCTATGTCTGCCCAAGGTGAATTCCAGAATTCAAATCCTAGCCACCGAATCCTCATCTTCTCTACCTCTGTGTTTGATGACCTTCATCTTCCTTAACTGAATGTTTCAGTTAATCTCCCATAAAGCACCATGAATTCTGGGTGATCGACTAGTGCTGCCCCTTGGAGTCGCAGAATGTGCATACTCTGGGGAAGTCGCAGTTTAGAGAAAGCACTAATTTACCATGGAGCAGTGCCTGACCTGTCGACCGGTCACAGCTCCTCTGCCGTACCTCTCCCAACCTGCCTCTTGCTTTAGCAGTTGCCTAGCAATGGCCCTCATTCTCTTGCGTCTCCTGATGCCTCTTTCCCACCACTGCCATTCCTGCCTCCCGACAACACACCCACTTCCACCTCCCAGGGCTTTTAATGGAGGCTGTATTGCGGTCTCGGTGAGCAGGGCCTGACCTCTCGGCCGGTCACAGCACTCCAGCTTTACCTCTGCTGGCCTGCCTCTTGCTTTAGCAGTTGCCCAGCAGCCTCCCGCATTCTCATGCGTCTCCTGGTGCCACTTTCCCGCCACTGCTGCTCCCGCCCCCGCTAGACCTCCCACTTCTCAGGACTTTTATTGGAAGCCAGAGCACAGGGCACAGCGGATGCACCACAGGCACGCCAAAGGCGCGCGAAAGGCAAGCCTGTCTGCACCAGTCCGTACCTGGACCGCACCCAGCTTTAGGATCCCTGGTCCTCCCACCTTCTGCCGATACACCACTGAGGAGCTTTTGGCCCTGGACACCAGACACTGCAACAATAGCTGCTTCACGTCCTCCCCACGATCAACGAAAGGGTCCTTCACATGCCACCACTGCTGCTTCTCCTGCGACATAGGACCTCCTGTCTGCACTGACACCGTGCCGCCTTTACACAGAAGACTACGAACAACCCCAAACCACTCCAATGCATCCTGCTCAACGTCCACTCCCTCTGCTACCACACCACGTAAATCTGAGACACCATCACCACCTTCTCCCTGGACGTTGCCTTCATTACCGAAATGTGGCTCAACCCCTCCTGGGAACGCCGGCATTGCGAGATAATACACTGAGACTGCACCAACAAACACGGCGGGGGCATCGCCATCTTCTTCAAGCAAACCATCTGATGCACTATCATCAGTGACGATCCAACGTCTTTCATGGAATACCTCAACTTCCAACTACAGACCGACGCTAAGACCACGATACAAGGTACCCTCGCTTACAGGCCCCGAGGACCCCGACCGGCCTTTTGCAATGCCATCTCCAGGCTCATCGCCCTCTTGCCATTGACTCCCTACACTACGTCGTACTCACCGATCTTAATTTCTAAGTTGACAACCCCAACAAAGCCAACTCCACCTCCTTCCTGGAGAACCTCAACAACATTGGCCTCAGCCAACTGGTCATCGAACCCACACATGAAGCCATACACACACTTGACGCCATCTTCACCTCCAGCCACAGAATCAACTTCACCCATGCCATAGAACTCACCTGGACCAACCACACCATTATTATCTCTATCATCTCGGACGCCCAGCACACCACCTCCTTGCCCCACTAAAGCTGGGGCAAGGTTACCGAGACTCAATGGTCGCAGGCCCTCCGCACCACACAGCCCAATCCCATGGCAGACTCAACTAGGCCATCAATAAGTTCACCACCTGGATCACCAAATGCACCCACAGAAACAAAACCAACAACACCTCCAAACAAGCCAGATGATACACTCCAGAGCTCAGAACTACCAAAAGCAACTGCTACAGACTCGAGAAGCACTGCCGCATGACTAAGGACCCCTTCGTCAGAGCTGCACTCAAAGCAGCCCTTTAAAACTACCACCTCCACATCAAGGAAGCCAAGCGAGCAGCAATCACTGTCCGCATCGACACCACAGCCAACCGCATGAAAGAACTCTTCATTATGGTCAAGAGATTATCCAATCCAACAGCCACAGAGACCACCATCCACCCCTATCAAGAACTCGGCGGCACCCTCTCAGACTACTTCCACAGCAAGATCACCATCATCTACAACATCTTCAACCCCCAACCCACCACTATCAGCCTCAACACCCTCTCTCAACCAGCAAACACCAGCCGAGCATAAAGCGCCTGCTCCACAATCACCACTCAACCATTATGTCGTCCATCCACTCCGGGGCACCCACTGATCCCTGCCCCCACCATCTCTTCAACCTCGGAACCAACTCTATCAGCACAGAGTTCACCAGCATTCTCATTACTTCCATCTCCACTGGAACCTTCCCAGATGGATGAAAACACTGGGAGGCTAGACCCCTCCTAAAGAATCCCTCTGCCAAACCCAGTGACCTCAAAAATTACAGACCGATTTTCCTGCTCCCCTGCCCAGCCAAAGTGCTCGAGAAAGCCATCAACCAACAGCTTACCTAATACCAGGAACTAAACCACCTCCTTGACGCCTCACAATCCAGATTTCATGGCAACCACAACATGGAGACTGCACTGATTGATGCCACAGATGACATCAGGACCGTCCTTGACCACGGAGAAACGGTAGCCCTGATCCTCCTCAACCTCTCTGCTATGTTCGATACAGTCTTCCACCACACCCTCCTCTACAGCCTCCACAACATCAGCATTCAGCAAAATGCCCTCAAATTGATCGCCTCTCTCCTCTCAGGATGCACACAGAGCATCCATCTGCCTCCCTTCACCTCCGCACTCAAGGACATCACATGCGGCGTACCTCAAGGGTCATCTCGCAGCCCCGCCCTGTTCTACATCTACATGGCACCGCTCGCATACGTTATCAGATCCCACAGACTAAACATAATCTCCTACGCTGACGACACTCAACTGATCCTCTCGCTCACTGAGGACCCCCACAACGCCAAAACCAACTTCTGCAACACCATGACCGACGTAGCCAAATGGATGAGAGGCAGATGCCTCTAACTAAACTCCGACAAGACAGAAGCACTCACCTTCGGGAAGAACTCCTCCACATGGGACCACAGCTAGTGGCCAGAAGAACTCGGACCAACAACCACTTCGACAGACCACACATGCAACCTCAGTATCACCCTTGACAGCGAACTGACCATGAAACGACAAGTCAACTCAGTCGCCTCCTCCTGCTTCCACAGCCTCCACATCCTTCACAAAATCTTCAGATGGATCCCAACCAATGCCAGAAAGACCGTCAAGCACCCCCTCATCACCAGCTGCCTCAACTATGGTAACTCTCACTATGCCGGAATTTCCACCCAGCTCCTCAAAAGACTCCAGACCATCCAGAACACCACAGCCAGACCAATCCTGAACCTCCCCAAATGGACCAGCATCACCCGTCACTTCAGAATCTTCCACTGGCTACCCTTCCAGAAGATGCCAGTTCAAGATCCTTACACTCGCATACAAAGCTCTACACACCCAAGGACAGAGACGTTTTTGAAGTGGGCAATTTCCCAGGGCCCCCACCTTCCAATGTGCCCCTGAGAGAGGGAAGTTTCTTCACCGTTGTCTGTAACTCTACTTCCACCTCTCCATTTCTCTCTGCCTAACTCTACCTCTTTCTCTTTCTTCCAGGTATAATCTTAAGGATTTTTTGGGGCGGTAGCCAAGACTCATTTCAGTTGTTTTGTTGACCCAGTTTGTTGACCCAGTTTGAACATACATTTCAATATTATCTGGCATTATGCCATCCTTGAAATAGCAGAAAAAGGGCAACAAAATGCAAACTTGTTTTGAGCTTAAATGTGTATGATTGGAGTTATATGAATAAAGTTCGGTTTTCTAACGTCAGAGCCTGTGACTTTTGTTCTGGACGCAATTAACTCTACCTTAAAAAAGATGTAGCGTGTTGATAAGTTTAAAAAATATGTACAGTTAGCATAAAAAGATCCGGAAAAGGCTGCAATACACCCCACTTCCTAGTTAAATGAATGGCATTTTTTGAAAATCCGTAATACCTTTCTTTATTTTGAATTCATTGGTGTTCAAGTCTGTCTTATGTGTTTAAAGAACTGTGGTTGTAGTTCTTGTAAGTGAATAGCCTTGGGTAAATTGTAGGTTTTCTTAGCTACCCGGGTATATGTATAGGGAAATGCATTTTCAAGATTTTTGGAGTTCCACGAGCAGCGGAGTGGGTTACCTCGCGCCGTTCGC
The DNA here is from genome assembly GCA_963921515.1 of Calotriton arnoldi. Lineage (NCBI taxonomy): Eukaryota > Metazoa > Chordata > Amphibia > Caudata > Salamandridae > Calotriton > Calotriton arnoldi. Next base: position 2,669,486 of record CAWUFW010001273.1, read on the forward strand.
ACTGATTTTCAGTCCCGGGTGTTTGTTCTGTGCTATAAACTCAGCGTGACCGGCATCTCGCACAGTGCAAGAGGGCGCTGCTTCTTTCTGCCGCTCGAATAGAAGTTCTACTCAAGCAGCACTTTCCTCAACGCGAACAGAAGGTTTCTCAATGCGAAAGATGGCGACCATCCCAGACCGCCCGCGTTGAGAAATCTCGCAGGGAAGTGGTCTAGCACTGGATTTTCCTCGCTCGCGCACACCAACTTACCATTGGCAAGCTCGAGTGAGGAAGAAACTCCGCTCCACGTAGTTTTTCAGAACTCTGCGAGCTCCGAGGAGCACGGAGTGAGAAAAACTCTGAAAACTCAGCGAACGGAGCGGAGTTCACAGCACAGGCTTACCAAGGACCATTCTACATCAACCATCGACTAAGCTTCCACCTGCCTACAAGACACCTGTGCTCCACTTTGCTCGCCCTCGCACACACCCCCTGCATCCATCTCAGCCACAGCGGGGGTAACTCCTTCTCCTACATCGCCACCAAGACCTGGAACAACCTGCCCCTCCACCTCCAAACAGGACCCTCCCTGGCAGACTTAAGAAAGAAACTCAAGACCTGGCTTTTCAACTGAGACATGGCAACCCCAGCGCCCAGATACCCTTAGGAATGACAGTGCTGCATGATACAAATACTGTTTGATGATTGATTGATGTAAGGATTCTGCACATACATAATAATATACTTTCCAAATGAATATTGAGTACATCTGTGTTCCAAATTGGGTAGTTGGTTGAGGGGGGTGTGAGCCCCTTCGTAGGCAACAGCCACAATCCATTTTAGGGTGAACCACAAAAGTCACTAAATTAATCTGTGCTTAACCCCGTGGTAGCTTGGCACAAAAGCAGTCAGGCTTAACTTAAAGGCAATGTGTAAAGTATTTATGCAGCCCTGAAACAGTAATAAAGTGATAACACAACACAAGAAAAATCCCACACTAATTTAGAAAAATAGGGTAACATTTTGGTATTGAATTACATTATTCAATACCAAAACAACAACAATCCAATCAGTAGAACAGGAGCTATGAATTTTCAAAGTTTTTAGTACAATCTAGTGCCTAAAAGATCAAAGGGTCAACAGCGGACATCTAGTCATGCGACTCCGGGGCAAAGTCGAAAGTTATGGCCGACCATGAAAGAGCATGGTTCGGATAGCAAGGTGGATTGGGCCCAGTCTCCACTTACCTTCGGACTTAAAAGACATTTCTCTTCAAAATGTCTAGGAGGTCAAAATACAGCAGGGCAAAGCAGCCAGCAGTTTCCGAGGAAATGGGTCACCACTGGACGAAGTTGCAGTGAAGATTTCTATGTTCAAACTTAGGGCCTGATTTAGATCTTGGCGAACAGGTTACTCCGTCACAACGGTGACAGAGATACCCCCCACCAAAATATAAATCCCATAGGATATAATGGGATTATATATTTCAGTGGGCGAGATATCCATCACCGATGTGACAGAGCAACCCATCCACCTAGATCTAAATCAGGGCCTTCGTCTCTTTTTTGGAAGTCGAAAATTTCCAGCAGGACGAAGTTGCGAGCTGTACGCACCAAGAGGTCCAGGAGGCTGGACACACTTCCAGAGAGGAGCTGCTGAACAGGATTTAATGCTACAGAGAAGAACGTAGTGGGAGCTACTGCAAAGTCAGGCTGTCTAGCAATGTATCTTGGGTGGATCAGTGAGCCAGCAGGTCCCGGTCTCAGTTCGCAAAGAACGTTTAGGCAGGACATTTTAGTTGGGCACCTTTAGCACCACTCCTAGGGGGCCAGGACTGGGGAGCACCAATTGGAGTGTCAGGACTCACTTCAGGCTGGATCAAGGTGCACATTGAAAGTTATTGGAGCTTTTTGTGTACCTGTAGCGCTGGAAAAAAGGTCAGCAAACTAGCCCTTGGAGTCACTCTGGTGGTCCTGGGTTCAAGCAGAAAAGAAGATATCAAGCAGCAGGGCAGTCCTCTGAGGAAACAGGGCAGGCTTCATGCAGCAGAGAAGTCCTGTTGGAGCAGCTGGGCAGTCCTCTGAAGTAAACAGCAGGCCTCAGGCAGCATGGCAGTCCTCTGAGAGTCTAAACTGAACTAAAGAGTGGGTCTGAGGGTCTTGTTTTATACCTGGCGCCTGCTTTGCAGTAAAAGAAACGTCCCCACAAGGTTGGTTCTGAAATTTCCTGCCTCCCTGCCCAGGCACCAAAGGGTCACAAAAGGCTAGTATGAAGTTCTTTGTATGTGTGCTGAAGCAACTCCTTTGAAACTTAAGTATGACTGTGCACAGCTCAGCCCCTCCCATCCAGTCAGGATGGGCCATCCCGCCAACATCCAGCACCCATTTGTGTCACTGTGTGTAACAGCTGCCGTCTTCCTCGGTATCTGCACAGTGAGATTTTGGCCCACTTCCAGGCAGCTCCAACTCAGTATGCTGGTATAGCACTGATGCTTATAGAGGCCACTGGGGGGGGAAGCATGTGGGAAGAGAACTGCGGGGAAGGAGTTCTGAGAAAGGAAGTTAGTCAACAACATAAATCAACAATAGACTCGATAGCCTTCATAATTAGTCTCCATCTCAAATATCACTTTGGTATTCTATGATCTGATATGATCCTTCTCATGTATATAAGTATAAATGTATTCTGACAATGCTGCTTGCAGAATTATAGGAGACTCAATGTCCTCTGCAATGACTACTTGCAGATCGTGTTAAAACAAAAACACTGTGCCCCTATTGAATATTCAAGCGCACTGTTCAATTAGTCACAGGCACTGTTTATCATTTAACAAATAGTCAGTCTCGAGTCCGAGACTACACACGTACTCTTACACCACAAGTCAAGACACTCTCCGTGAATGCTACGATGCTGCAAGAACAAGAAAGGGCATAGCCCGTAACAATACTACTGAAGCATGCAAGTGAGCGTGTTCCGCACTGGGGCTTACCATTCAAAGCACGGCCTGCTCTAAGTATGGCCTCCCGAGCGCGGCCGAAATTAACCTGAGGCAGGCAGAGGAATTGCGAGGCCTATTACGGTGATCATGCACTAGTGCGAAGGCTGGAGCCCGGTGGGAGAGAAAATGCTTGCTATGCACAAATATGACATCAGGGGCTGGATATGACAGGAAATGCTGTCACGCACCAGCACGATGACAGGGCCGCACAACAGAGCTGGAACCAAGAGCACAAAGCCAGAATGTCCCGGGGCCGGTCACTGGAACCGAAAGAAAAACTCGAAGCTTCTGCTCCCGCTGAAATCAAGGAATAGTGAGCAGCACCCCAAGGGAGCGGCTGCTTAGGTAGACCTGGACTACACCCAATATGGCTGCCACAGACAGCTGGGAATTGTAGTGCCTGAAAAAGAAAGACAAGCTTGAGCACAGGAGCAACACCCTAAACAAGCACTGGAACCTGTAACACATGGAGAACAGTAAAGGTTACATCAAAGCAGGACATTGTAACCACCAACGTGCTGAGTGGGACTCATGCCTTTTCCCACAGCATGCAACCCTTCTATGAGTGCAGGGGGCGACCCACAACACTGTGCGCAATGTGAGTGGGGCGGGCCCTAGAACGCGCCCTGCTGCTGCACTGACACTGTGTGGGAGGACTACACAAAGGCCAACTGCGAACTTCACCTAGTCATGCGACCCAGGATACTGGCACCAAATGGTTAGGCAAGAAAATGCCAACTTTCTAATAGTGGCTTTTTCAGAACGTGATTAAAAATCGAACTTTACCATTAAAAAAGATTTTAAATAACAATTCTTTATACACCAAGCATGGCATCTCTGCCTGGTCCCAAGCAAATGTTATTACTTATTAAATGTGTAGCGCCTTTCCCAGCCCTGGAGCATGCAATATAGATTATGCCACACATGGGAGCTGCAGTTGAGCATATCTTTATTCTCCAACATTCATCCATACTCTGATGATTACGTCATACATCCTCGACCACACCCTAACACGTCCCCCACATTTTTCGTAGTTTCTGTCCCAGATTCCACCCAGAACCACCTGGGTCCTAATGCGCTTCACATCAATATGCTACACCTCCCCTCCACAGTTAAACAAAAAGTGGCAGGCATCAGTTAAATCATATCTCCTCAATCAGTCTGTGAGGAGCTTGCACTTGTCTGCCGGCCCGAGTGATCGTGAGTGGCTGAGGTCCACCCTTATTGGGCAACAGGGGCACAGGCTCAGGCTCGGGAGCCGAACATGAAGGCATGTTCACTTCTGAGGTAGCTTTATGAGCTGCTGAGTGATGAGGTAGGTGTCTAACGTGTGATGCGTCCCAAGTGATGGATTTCCCTGGACGATGTGCTGTGACATGTGTCCCTTGCGAGCCACCACCTGTAAAGTACTGGTAGTGTCTTTCGTTTTTGTCTCTGCTTTACCAGTACCCAGTCCCCTTTGTCAAAGCCTGTTTCCTGCGCATGTCGGCGCTGATCAGCATACACATTCCTTTTACTCTTATGAGCAGCATCCTTGTCATGAAGTTTTTCAGTGTTCACTGACTGATCTGAGGTCCATTGGGGTAGTTTTGTTCTGATTGCTTTTCCAAACAACAATGTAGCTGGACTCTCACCTGTTGTGGAGTGAGGGGTTGATCGATACGACCTGAGGGCCTGGCACAGTGCTTGGCTTAAGTCGATCCCTTCCATTGAGGCACACTGAATTGCCCTTTTAAGCGTGCCCATAAATCTTTCGACTACACTATTGGCTTGATGCCAGTGGTGTACTCTTTTGGTGTTTGATACTGAATTTTGTAAAGAACTCTTTAAATTCTTTGCTATTGAATGGTGGACCATTGTCTAATTTGAGGATCTTTGGGATACCCCAGGCTGCAAAGATGTCATCAGGCCTCCCTATGACTTTGTCATGAGTTGTTGAAGAAAGCGTCTCTACCAAGGGCAAACGCGAATATTCGTCGATGACTACCATGAGATGCTGTCCATTTCCTAATGGTCCAAAGAAGCAGACAACGACTCTCTCCCAAGCATGGGCAGGGAGATTAGACACTGTCACCAGATGTTGACACCAATGTTCCCTCTAATTTGTTTCCCCTGTGTGCGGCAGTGCAAGATCTCTGTGCGCTGCAGTCAAGGCTATGTGCACCAAGGAACTGAATATGCTTGGGAGCGCTGCGCTTAGCAATATACATCTGTGGCAATTACCACTACAACTTTTGTTTACAAGAAGAGCGAAAACAAATGCATTTCACACATAGAGCTCTGTTTAATAGGATCTTGACACAGTTTTTCAATGTAGATAAAAAAACATCATGACATGAGTTGTTTACTCTTATGGCACCTAAATCCCAGATTAAAAAAAGAACAGGACTCAGAAGGTTGTACAATTATAAACTGTTATTGGGCAGCAACGTTGATCTAAGCAGTCAGATGAATGAGACGGCTATTATTAAGCCAGAACTGGAATTCTGGCTGGACCCAGTGAAATATGCTGAAATGTTTTCCAATGTAATTTGCCGACACTGGGACACGAGGAGCAGCTTCCGCAGGTTGTCTGCTTTCCTTTCCGAGTAGGAATCTTCAGACCGTGAAGGGCGCTTTCTCATCTACAATTCCAGTTAGGCCCAAAACAAAAGCCTCTTTTAAAGGGCCATCTGCCCTCCTTTTGTTCAAGAATGATCCTGGCTGGGAGGCACCTGCAGCCTAATTCCTAGATGCTAATTCAATGGTGGGGAAACATAGGCACACAGCTTATCACTTTACAAGCCAAGCACTTAAGAAAAACATTTGAGGCAGATTTTGACTTTGTTTACCCCTTGTATATAATCTATATGCATGTACTGTAAGAACGTAGGCAATGTGTATTAAGAATGCATAGCTGAGAGAAACAAAGTCAGGATTTAAAATGTAACACAGTGCTTCGGGTTGTCTGTAGTTCTAAGACTTTATTACTAGGCAAAGAAACCATTTTCAGCACCCTTATATGAAAAATTGATAAAGAAAACAATAAGGTTCTAAACCCTTGACTTGCAGTTTGCAAGCAGCTTGTTGATGCTGGTTCATAGCTCACTGTGCTATATTAGAAATATTGCAATATGTGAACTGCAAATAATAAAAGCATCTTTGTCTAAAGCAAAAACCAAAATACCGATCTACATAAAATAAAAATCTCTGATCGAAATGCTACCCAATGTGCTTTGCACTAACAATCTATGCAATATTCTGAGTCAAAACTGTAATTAGACAACAATCAGATCCCTCCAGCAACTGCATTAACCCCCAGAGTTATCTTACCGTTATTATTATGCCTGAGATTTGCTAGGCACCTAAACATCTCTGCAGAAGTAGCCTGAAACCATAAGATATTTTATAATGCAGCCTTTGTGAACCTATTAAGCTCAACACATTTACTGTCACATTTGTTCTTGTTGCCAATTTCTTTACAGCAGCGTTTAAAAAAAGTAAATGTATAAGTTGACAACAAGACTCTGGTTTTTATGACTCTGTTCCTATTGACTGCACCTCCTTTCTGTTGACAGGCCTTGGCTTCCAATTTATGTGTTCTCTGCATAAATGTTTTCTAATTCCAGCACTGAATGTCATACATCAATTATGTTTTTGTAGTGGTTTCTTGGTGAAATCGCAAAAAAGTGTATGATGTTCTAAGATGAGCTCCTACAGGATAGCAGCCTAACAATGTAAACAGTATGACTTAGAATGGGGGCTCTCTTATTAGTGTTTCTGCACTGTTTTCAGTTTCCATACATGTATAAATGAATATAGCAACGTAGCAGAAGGAGCACCAGGGGATAAAGTGGATGTGACAAGACATTAACTGAGAGACAAGTCAAGTTCACTCTGACTCTAATAGCTTGTGCACAAGCTTTGAGCATATTTTGAATGTAAATCATTCAGCAAACATTTGCTAGAATATGATAAGCTTGCCATCAAAGTTCAAGAAAGTGTATTTGTTTAACATCCAGATACATTTCCCCTTAGTTCATCAGATTATTTGGAACGTATTTATAAAAAGTTAGTGGTTTTAAACGTGAAGTGAGAAACAGTCACTCACATTACTTGCACAGCTCCTCATACTGTGGCTGAAATGCAGGCCACTTCCACCACAATAAATAAATGCTACGGACAATACATTAATGCCTACGTTGTGCCTGCCCCCAAGAAGAATCGTTTTTCTTCAGTTTTATATAACACAAACTTGGCCCAAAGACCCTGGAGCACTTTAAATGAGCACCACAAGGACTAATTCACTAATCACAGGCACTCGGAGATTACGTGATTTGGCCTAAGTGTCAGGATGTTGAAAATGCTCAGCTTCCCAACATTTTTCTTCAAATTTTATGTGGGCTGCCTCTCTCCACTACGTGTCACAGGGAAAGGAGGGAAAGTTGCTCATGCACATTGCAGTTTGGGTTACCTATTCATAAATCCCCACTGCCTCTGAGTTTACTGTTCTGGCTGAACTGAAATTACAGCGTGATCACAGCGCCACTCCTAGCGCCATCACATTGAATAGAGACTCGCTGGTTCGGCAAGTTTCTCAATTACAAAATGCAAACCTGTGGCTATTATGAAGCCTTTCAGATTTTTTTTATGGGAACCGAACACAAAATACAAAATGTACACTGACTGCTCCGTGGCTTCATAGTCAGTAGCTCACACCATAACGCTAAAGGCTCCCTGCATGATCCTGGCAGGACCTCAAAACTCCCGGAGCAAGCGGCAGGTGTAGAAGCGGCAAGCTCTCGGATGTTCCATTTGCAATGTGCCCATAGCAGAAACACCTACTCTTCCGACCCCGCCACCGCTTCTCGCACTTTGCCAACAAAGCAACAGTTTTTTAGGACGCTCGTCTTATCTAAGTATATGGCTGGCAGGTTGTCTCTTGTTGACATGGGCGCTTTGGGACAGTCTGTGCGCGCTGGAGAAAGGACATGTGTGCGCAAGCGCGCATGTTAGAGGGAACTATGGTTGACACACCTTGGGGGAAAAGCAATCACAGATGTGGCAGGCCTTCAACTCTTTTTCTACTCGCTCATCTAGTCGAGGCAGCCACACCCTTTCCCGCAGTGCTCTTTTTGTGGCTACAATGCCACGATGTCCTTCATGGGCCAATTCTATGACCCGTTGTCTCAGGCTTTCAAGTATGAAGTTTCTCGAGCCTCTCATTATTATTCCTTCTTGGGTGACTGCTAACTCATCCTGTACGTTTTTTAACTTTTGGAATTCAGTATTGTCAGCCAAAGGCCGTATACTTGGTCTCCATGATTGTGCCTCCGTGAATTCTTTGACTATGGCCATGTGTTTGTCCTCATTGGTGGCAGCAATGATTTGGTCCACAGCCACAGCCATGCTTGACCTTACAATTAAATTGAGATATTCTTTAGCCATCCTTGATGTTGATCCTGTAAGATGTAGAGGTGCTCGTCAAAAGTAATCTGCTGGGTTTTGATCCTTCCCAGGTTTGTGTACTATCTCATAGTCTTACTCCTGCAACCTAAACCCCCACCTTTCAATGAAAGGAGGCATCTAGGTGCTAGGGTTTCCAAATATGTTGAGCAACACCTGCTGGTCCGTGATTATAGTAACTCATTTCCCATAGAGAAATACATGAAAATGTTCACAGGCCCACACCACAGCCGGACTCTCCTCAGGCTGAGAGTAGACACATTCTGTTTCAGATAGGCTTCGACTGGCATAGGCCACAATATGTCCCTGAGCATTGGGATGGCCGCCATATTGAGCAAGGCTCGCATCTACTGTGACTTTGGTGCGGAGCCTGGGGTTGCAGTAGGTCATTTTAGTCGCATTCTCAATTTCAAGTTTTATCTCTTTAAAACTTCAATAACATTCAGGGGACCACTGAAAGGGAACATTTAGCTTTATTATGTCTCTCAATGGGGCACTCACAGTAGCAAAATTGCAAATGTGTCATGAGCAATAACTGGCCATGCCTAGAAAAGGACCACAGCGTGGCAACATCTTGAGGAGGGCAAGTGGATGACAGTGCCTGCACCTTGTCTGGATCTGGGGACATGCTCCCATCAGAGAATATGTGCCCAAAGAACTTGAGTTTGGTTTTATGAAATTCACATTTCGCTGCATTTAAGTTGAGGCCATCATCGGATAATAATTGGGACACTCCGGTAAAAGCTTTGTCGTGTTCTCTTTGTGTGCTTCCAAATACCAGTATGTTGTCACTGTAGTTGAGAGCATGTGAAACAGGTTGAATTACTCTGCGAATAACGTCTTGAAATATCTCATCAGCCAAAGATACTCCAAAGCTCAGTCTCTTGCACCTGAATAAACTAACATTAGTGGAAACAGTGGTAATGTATCTGCAGTTCTCTTCTAACTCAAGCGTGTGTTACCCTTTGTTTAGGTCAAGGCAAGAAAAGACTTTAGCTCCGTTCAGTTGCATGATCATGTCCGCTATATGAAGACCAGGGTGTCTTTCCCTCTCTATGGGCTTGTTTGACTGGCACATGTTGACACAAATGCGCACCGCTCCACTACTGTCCTTCTTTGGTACTACTACTATGGGCGAGACCTGTGGCGTGGGGCCTTTGGATCATTCAATTATGTTGTGCTTTTGAAGTGTTGCCAGTTCTTTTTCCACAGCTTCTTGCAAATGAAAAGCGACTCTGGGGTGCCGCTGGGCAACAGAATGAATGTCCTTGTTGATGTGAAGCTGTACTCTCATCTTCTTGAGTTTCTTCATGCCATAAAACAGCGATGGAAATTGCCTCATGATGTCAGGGTGAGTACATACATTGTAGTTGAGGGATATCAACCCCATGTAGGCTGCTGTGGTGAAACTAAGTAGACATGCACTAGGCGGGGTTCCTTGTAGAATGTGCATGGTGGCTTGTGCTGACATTGTTTTGTGTTGCATTGTTGCCGTGAATGACCCTTGGGTTAGTAACGGTTAATAGGCTGGCCAGGTATATACTTTCATGTCAGAATGAGTGAGGCAAGGCACAAGCAAGAGGCTGTTGAACTTATCCACTGGCATGATATTAATTGACGCCCCACTGTCAGTGATGAGCATTATGGGGTGGCCATTTACCATCAGCTTAATTCTGGACAGTGTCGGAGTGAGGTTCTGCATTTTGTTTGGTGAGCTTTTTCTACTCACTGGCAGCTAACCCCACATGTACATATCGTCCTTTGGTGGGCATCATCCACAAGCATCTATCCTCTTCACTAGTATTTGATAGTGACGTTGAAGAACCATTACGTGACGAACTTGACGATGATTGACTTTGCCTGTTCTCTACCTGGCATAGTTCATGGTACTTTTTAGTCTTGTGAGTGTGACGAGATTGCTTTCGGCTAACTCTAGTGTCTATCTTTTCTTTTTGTCCTGACGCACTTGACTTCTCTCTGGCTCGGCACACAGTTATGAAGGGATTCTCTTTCTTGCAACGTTTACATATTTTCTCTAGGGATCGACAGTTGCCCATGTGGGGAAAGAAAATCCACATCAGAGACATAGTTTTGTCCTCTTTGAGGACGCTGACTTATGTGTGTCCACTCTGTGCTTATGCCTACTTCTCACCGTCAATGCTGACTCATTGTGTGCTATTCCTGATTCCATTTGAGCAGCTTGTTTTTCTGCTCATTTTTCTGCTCTTGAAGCCATCAGCATTTTCTCTATACTGAGCATCTCTCTCAACATGCACCTTCTGAGCAAATCTGAAAGGCAGCTGTCGTTGATTCTGAGGCACATGGCTTCTTCATCAGTGAAGACACAGAATTTCCAATGTTCGATAAACAAGTCAAATCTCTCAACAAACTCATCCATTGTTTTGCAAGTCTGTTATCATGCATTGTTGAAAATGTAACCTTCATAATCAACCTTTGGCATTGGAATGAATTTGGCTTCTAATGTTTTTTTAACTTTTCGATACGATGTTGCATCAGTACATGGAACTTTCTTTAACAAAACTTTCACTCCATCCCCTGCCAGATTTTTAAATACTTGATGATTTTATTATCATCCTCCTCCTCAAGTGCATCTACAAAGTCATTGAATGTTTCAATACATGCAGCCCACCTGGCACCAATGTTTTGTGAAATGGCGGCGGTGGTTTTAAGAACGCTGCTGCATTGTACTTCACTCTCCCTTCCTGCGCCATAGTGTCAGCACGTGACTCCCAACTTGTTGCACTGCGCAATGTGACTCATCAAGCTCTGGAACCGTCAGCCACGTGCAGGTGCATGTGGTACAGTACACTCAATCGTTTATGAATGTGAGTGTGCTTTTTTCTGCTTTCTGTCTCCTTTGCTATATTAACACTATTGTTACTTTCCTTATGTTGTCTGAATACTTGCTCCCTTGGTCTGTGCTGGTGCGTCAGCAAAGGATTGGTTGTCGTACTTCTCATTCGTGTGTTGCACAATCTTCAATCAATTCCGTTTCTCAGGATGCACACGCACGTGTCACCATGCAAAGTTTAGGCCGCTTCTGTGATTTAGTTGCATTCAGAGCAATGCGCTGCTTCAGGCCGCTCTCACTGGTGATGTTAGTGGGCATTTTGAACATGCTTCTCTGCAGGGCCTCTGACTGCTTCCACGGCTGTGTATGGGCTGGAGAAGGGCTTTTACTCCATGTGTGCCGGTCGCAAACTATTTGCATCAATTCTGGCATGCACGAGCAGCTTGCCGTACCGTTGCAAGCTCTCAGCAAGAGCAGTCTAGTTTTTCACAGGCACGTATCTCCTACTCATCACCAGATATAGCGTCTTCCCCAGCCCTGGAGCATGCAAGCAAAATTGATTACACCACACACAGGAGCTTCAGTTGAGCATATCTTTATTCTCCAACATTCAGTCACACTGTAATGATTACATCATAATTCCTAGACCACACCCTAACATCTCCCCCACATCGTACGTAGGTCCTGTCTCAGAGTCTGCTTAGAACCACCAGGGTCCTAGTGCACTTTGCATCGATATCCTACCAAAAGTAATACGGTAGCCCAATGTTATCCTATCGGAGGAGTAGGCCTCACAGTAGTGAAAAACGAATTTGTGAATGTTTCATGTAAAACTTAAAAGTGCATGAAGAACTTCATAAATACAATGTATCCTGCCCATGGGTTGTCTAGGGCCTACCCTAGGGGTGACATTGGTATTAAAGAGGGAGTTTTAGGCTTGGCAAAAGGTTTATTATGCCAAGTCAAATTGGCAGTTTAAAGGTGTAAACAGGCTGCTATGACAGGCCTGATGCATGTTTTAAAGGACTACTTAAGTGGGTGGCACAGTAAGTGATGAAGGCCCACTATTAGAATTTAATTTACCGGCATTGGGTATATGGCATACCACTTTACTAGGGACTTATAAGTAAATTTATTATGCCAATCAGATGTAAGCCAATGTTACCATATTTTAGAGAGTGAGCTCAAACACTTTAGCAGTGGGGAAGTACACAGAGTCCTAAGGCCAACAAAAACAAATTCAGCAAAACAGGAGGGGAAAAGGCAAAACGTTTGGGGGAAGACCACCCTAAGACTGAAAGGTCTAACAATCTGGTTATTGATGATGTAATACTACAGGATATTTGCCCTTCTTGCTGGGTCACCTGAGATTTATTTCACATTTTTATTGAACCCAATTTTTGTTGGCTATAGAACTCTGTGCTCTTTACCCCTTCTACCCAGAGGTGAAGTGCTTGGGCTCTCCTTTTTGAGCAAGGTAAAATTGGCATACACCTAAGTGGCACATTTAATTTACTTATGAGTCCCTAATATACAGTACTACCTGTACCCAGGGACGTTAAATTAAATGCTACTAGTAGGCCAGAGCACTCACTGTGACACCCACTGCATTAGCCCAGTAAAAACAATTTCCAGGCCTCACTCTGCAGTCTGGGTATGCAGTTTTAAACTGCTGATTCACCTGGCAAAATAAACCTTTTGCCAGGCTTAATCTTCTTTTTTATTACTTATAATACTTCTATGTAACCCCTAAGGAATGCCCTAAAAGCCCGTAGGGCAGGGTACATGGTTGTTAAAAGTAGGACATGTATATTTATTGTATTTCATGTCCTGGCAGTGAAAACCCTCGAGTCATTTTTCACTGTGGCAAGGATGGCTCACCTATAGGTTAATCCTGTTTTACACTATTGCTTTTAATAAGTGCTAAATTCAATTTGGGAATAACTAGAAAATGATTTCAAGGGCTCATTTTTATTACTAATTTAAAATCCAACTGATTGGTCCAATCAGATTTTAGATTGCTATTTTGGAAATTACACTTTTAGAACTTTGTTATTTTCCTGCCTAAAACCAAAAGGTTTTCCTGTCAGTGTCCAGCTGACATCTGTCTCCCGATGTTTACCTGTGGTATAGGTGAACAAAAGGCTCTGGGTTTGGGTCTCCTTCTTTGACAGGATGGCCTGGGGACTGTGCCCAGTCCCTCAGGACCTATCCTGTCACCGGCAGATGAAGATCACACCTGGGGGCTGCCTCCATCTTGTCTCTCCAGTCAGGCTGGCTCCAAACCCAGTGGGAGGGAAATAACTGATGAGAACTGGTTTAGAGGATGGATAAAGGATTTCCCTCTACCCACATACGGGCACTGGGCATAATTGTGGACCCCACAGACTTCTCCTCAGAACATTCCTGGACCTGAGAAGAATAAGAATAAAGACTTCCCTGCTATCTGAAGAACTTGCAAGAAGAATAGGCCTGCTTGTCTTGAACCCAGGGCCACAGGAGTGACTCCAAGGGTCAGTTGGCTGACCTTCTGTTTGAACTACAGAGACAGAACAAGCTTCCAGAGACCTCTCTCTGGAACTGCCATTCTGACCACTTCCATTTGGACCTTTCCTCGACCCTGCTGCTGGTCTCTGTTGGAGTGAGTCCTATCTCAAGTGGTGCCCCAAAGTCCTGGATCCTTGGCTGGTGTTAGAATGTATTCCTCCTGCTCCGAAATTGTAAGAAGTGGGATTTAGAAACTTTCTGCGTGGAGAAAATACAGAGACCGGGGTCACTGTCGAAGCTGCAGCTGTCGATGTTGAACTGCCAGTCAGCTTCAACTTGCAGGTTTACCTAGCAGAAGAGGATCCAATTTCCAGAAAAGTTACTAAGTCCAAACTCCAAGCATGAAATGTTAGGGGTGTGGTAAGTTCTAACGTTTTTCTCATGAGAACTTCACATAAATGTAGTAAATCTAAATCTACTACCCTTTACTTGCAATGTTTCCTACATCTGGGTTTTCGTTCAAATCAGATCTTTCACACTCTTTTATGTTGATAGGAGAAAAAAAGATTGAAATACATTTAGTCAATTTAAATTGTTGGAGATAACTCGTGAGAACGTGGCACATCCATTTTCAGCTCAAACTAGCACGCACAAAGAAATATTGCCAGTTTGTGAGGAACAGCTGCATGACTGCCCAGTGCATACAGAAAGGAAAAGTGGGAAACTACGAAACATTATTAGGCCAATTATCGGGAAATATGATAGACTACATTTGTGAATCTGACCTTGTAAGTGTGACTGGAATTGGATTTCTGTACAGCTTTTAAAAATAGACAAACTCCTCCTTCACATAGAACAAAGAGAACACTTTCATTGGGAGCTGAGCTATCTAGGTATACTGCTTACATTTAGGATACCGCATATAATTTAATTAAATTAGAGAATAAAATAGAAAAGGAGTCTGCATTGTCTATGGCAAAATGACTTTGACACTAGATTAGGAACAAAAGCAAGTGACTTTAGTTCAACTATTTACAAGTCTGTGTGGGAGCTGCGGATTCCAGGAGCACTGCTCATTTGAGTGTTGCTCGAGTGATCCATAGCGCAGTCAGTCCAACTCTGGTGAGCCTCTGTCCCAACACTTTCATCCCTTACTCCTCCAAGTGCAGGCAGCGGAACCCAAGTGTAAGCCAGATCACTGCAAATGTGGGCAGCGGAACCCAAGCATTAGCCTTATTACACATCACATCATGCATCAATAGCATGACACAACAGAAGATATTTTATTCCTGGGGACTTATTACACAAAGTGGCCTGGGGATGCAACGGGCATGTGCACCTACTTTTTTCACCCCTTCTGCACTTTAATATTATAGAAGGGGCCGCAGAGTGCAGTCACTTGTGTTATATGAATCACGTTGCTGATCAATGTGCACCAGCAGAGTCTCGTAGCGGGGTTCTGTCATTTGCATGGGGCTTGGACCCTTACAATTAAGGAGCCCCATGACTTTTTGTTCACTCTATTTCACAGAGGCAAGGGCAGAGACAAATAGGTCAATAGCAGGCACACTGTCCATTCACCACAAAGAGGTAGTGCACCCCAAGGGAAGGGGTTCCCAGGGACTCCCAGGCATCACCCTGTAGGTGGGTGCAGTCACTCGCTGCATTTGCCTGCCTCGAGATCCAAAAGTGAATCCGGGTCACCAACAGCAGTGAAAGACAGACCGGCAACTTCAAAAAGTTGTTCTGCCTTTCACTAATGCACTGTTCACGATGCAGGTGAGAGTTTGAACCTGCACTCAGGGGCGCAGCTTGGTCAATAAGATTGGGGGGGGTGAGAGCTTCTGATTTTCCCAACAATCACGCGGACATATGATGTTATAATACATTGAAGGACAAGCAGGGTGCATGAGAGGGATCTAAGGGGCAGTGGAAAGGGAGAGGAATGCAGATTGGTAGAAGTACTAAGTTAGAGAAAACATAATATTTTGTAAAATAACCAATATTTTCGAGGACTTTTAAAACAGGGAGAGAGAGAGTGTATTGTGCATTTTTGTAAGTGTGAATGAAAAATTCCTGGTCAAATCTCTTCATACCCGACTGAAAGCACCTATACCCAACTGTTTATCAGATCAGACATTTATTGGGGGGCATAACACCCCTAAACACCCCTCCCCCTCTGAAGCTACACCCCTGCCTTCACTGTGCACAGTGCATGTTCTGTCATAAGGTGCACTGCCCAGGTATGCGACTGACACACACCCATAAGGGCCATGTGTTTGTAATGTGGCCCCAGGTCTCTGTCAATTTTCAAAGTTTGTCTTCAATATTTACCCGCAAGCGTAGTTTTTATTTAGGAAGTGAGTCGTGCTTTTAAGGGAACGAAGAAGTAATTTATTTTGTGAAAAATAAGATGTTCTCCCAAATTGTATGATGGTAAAGCTAAAACAATTGAATGGGTTTCTAGAGCTGTGGCTCTGCAGCACAATGCAAAGTAAGTCCTCGTATTCCCCTTGAGTGTTTATCTGTAAACATCTTTTTTTCGAATGCCTATTTTGAAAAATGGAAATAACATTAGGTTTCCAATTTACGACACATATCTCCCAAAAAGTTGATTTGTTTCTGTTTTGCATTAGAAGGCGCTCCATTAGCAGCCTCACGGTGCGTTGGTTAAGATGGCTCATTAAGAGTTTCCATATTTTGTTGGCAAGGCAGTGCTGTCGGTGTTGCTATAGCAACTTCTTTTTATTGCATAGCAGCGAGGGAAATTGATGAGCTGAGGAGAGATCAAACACAAATGTAATGCCTTCCCATCAATACCTGCGGATCAAGCACCACATTATACAGCCTTAAAAATGAAAATCGAGCAAATGTAGAAGGCAGCTACAGACACTGCACAGAGAGCAATCCCTAGGAAACTGAAGCCTTGCTTTAAATGGGCTCTACTAACACAACTTTAGCCACGATGACAACTTTGGCTTGAGTGACCTTTTGAATGTAAGGAAGGGGACTGGGAGTGCGGAAATGAATGAAGCCCCCTTTCAATCCTGATGTAATAAAGTCTGCATAAAGCAAAAAGAAAAAAAAACAGCATGTTTTAAAGGAAAAACATCACACGTGTAAACCTATGCAACCAAGTTTTATTTCCTAATAATGAGTGAAATGTATTATTCTTAAAATAACTTAAAATTAACAATAAGTTGAAGCTTTATATTGGCTAGACTGTAAAACTACTACAAACATTTCTAGATCGCATAACAATTTCAGCCAGCGCCAAATATATGTCTCCAGCAGAAGGTATTAAGAAATGACTGGCGGTATCAGAGGTTACACTGGTTATTCCCCAGTTCCTTCGGGCATCTTGTAAAGTGGACATTCATTCTGGTAATGTTAATCCTGGCCAAAATAGCGTCATAATTAAAAGGATACTTTATGCTATTAAAAGTAATCTAAAATCACCAGTTCATATATTCGGAATTTCTTCAATAATTGCATATATTGCATATCTTGTTAAGATACGGTATGAACCATTAAAGAGCAGAGGTACTTGTTAGCTGTGAGGTACGTTAGCTGTTCTTGTTACTTGCCATTACACAGCAAAATGTGTCTAGTTATATGTGGTAAGTAAGGTTGTAAACTTGACCAGCAACCAATCCTTTCTTTGTTTACCACGATGCCTTTGGTCTGTGCGTTGAGGCGTAGCGGTTGATGTGGTTCCATTCTAAAGGTATGCAGGGCACATTTGTAGACTGCAGCCTGTCTCCAGTCTTAACCTACCTAGAGGGGCTTGGAAGACTACAACCTCACCTCATTCAGGGTTCGATGTACAAAAGGGGTTTTCCCATTCTGTGTCTATGGAGAAATGCGTTGATACATATGGTCCCAAGTCACCTAGTCAAGGATGATCTTGCTTGCCTAGAGCTTTAAGATAGCTGCACTTTACGATTAAAATCTCCACAGCATGTCCTCTGATTGCCTTCAGGTAGGAGACCACACCGCCACTTACGAATGTCTTCAAGTTCACAAGATGGCCATTGCTGCACCAGGGTATTGTATAATGTACTGCATTGTATCATTTTAATCATGGCTTATGCCCTTGAGGAGGCCACAAAGGAGAATAGGTGCCTTTCCAAGGATCTATTGAACCTTGCCCAGCTCACTCAATGGGTCAAGCTACCCACTCACCAGGGCGGTCATATTCTGGACCCCATTTGCTCCAACTTTCCCATCTCGGTTGAAGATCCTTTGGCGGTGCCTTGGTCCGACCACTTCCTGTCCTACTTCTCCTGGTTGTCGGATGGCAATATTTTACCAAGTTGGGCGGTTCAAGGACCGGCCTTTGCCAAAATTGACCCCCTTACTTTTAGCCGCGTTCTCGCTGAGTCAAGACCCGCGTGTGCTAATGACCTAGAGGAAGCGCTTGCCAGCTTCTCTAGGTGGATCACCCAAGCGATGGCTCTCCTCTCTCCCTCGCCACTTCATAGGCATTTGAGGGTCTCTCCTTCTAAACCATGGTTTACGCTGGGTTTGAAAGAACTGAAGCAGCAATGCAAAAAAACTAGAGCGCTGTTGGCGGAAGGACTTCTGTCCTTTGGCGAAGCTGACGCTTAGGAAAGCCCAGAAAGTCTATTACACTGCGATCGCCCATGCCAAAAGTCTTTA
Organism: Calotriton arnoldi; assembly: GCA_963921515.1. Taxonomy (NCBI): domain Eukaryota; kingdom Metazoa; phylum Chordata; class Amphibia; order Caudata; family Salamandridae; genus Calotriton; species Calotriton arnoldi. The sequence goes on from CAWUFW010001273.1 coordinate 2,687,870, forward strand.
CTACACAGCTCGTATTGATCATGCCAGAAACAACTCCAAGGAGATTTTCTCCATTGTTCAGAGCTTTCTGGCCCCTAAAGCTGAATCGTCCATGCTGCTTTCCTTGAACGCTTGGTGTGAGAAGCTCTCGAGATTTTTTATGGATAAGATTAGTTCTATTCAGGCGTCGTTCACCATATGCAATCAGGCCTCGGGCAGGATCCCACCTTCGGTGGATCCGCCTGATCCACCTCTTTCTCTGGTGGCCTTTGCATCTATTAATCTGAATGACTCACTCAAGGTCCTCAAGGCCCTGAAATCAGGCTCCCCTTCTGACCCTTGCGCTGCCCGACTTCTGGCTTCGGTCGCTGAGACAATTAACCCAGAAGTTAACAGGCTCATCAATCTGTCCCTTCAAGAAGCCCTTGTCCCGGCTGTGTGGAAACAGGCTAAGATCCTACCACTGCTAAAAAAGTCGCTGTTAGACCCATTGAACCCGGCGAGCTACCGCCCCATCTCCCTCTTACCTAGCATGGCGAAAGTCTGTGAAAAAGTTGTCAATAAACAACTCACTGACTTCATTGAATGTTCAGGCTTACTTCACCGAGCCCAATCTGGCTTTCGAGCCTCCTATAGCACCAAGTCAGCCCTTGTGGAAGTCTCGGAGGCCATTCGGGAGTGTCTGGATGCTGGCGGAAGGGCAGCGTTGATCTTGCTAGACCTTTCGGCAGCATTCGATACTGTTCCCCACTCCCTGCTGCTTGCTCGACTTGCAGATATAGGAATAACGGGCACTTGCTGGCTGAAATCATTTTTGGAGGATCGCTCGCAACAGATATGGCTCCCCCCGTTCGCCTCTTCACCATAGAGGGTGGCCACCGGGGTGCTTCAGGGGTCCTCATTGAGTCCCCTCCTTTTTAACATTTATGTGACTCCTCTAATTCAGCTTGCGGAAGACCTCGGTGCCAAAATTATTGCCTATGCTGACGACACGCAGCTTTTGTTTACCTGGAAAAAAAGCTGAGTGTTCCACCTCATCTTCAAAAAACTGTCTGTCAGCTGTCTTTCATTGGCTTTCCGCTGCTCAACTCAAATGTAATGAGGACAAATCAGAAATCCTCCTTTATGGTAGCTTCCCACCTCAGTTTAGGGAAGCACTTTGGCCTGATGACTATCCTCTACCAGCCTCAACAGGGCAACCCACTAAGAATCTTGGTGTCTGGTTTGAAGAGAATTTGTCCTTCTCTACCCAGATTAAGAGACTTGCTAGGAGCTGTTTTGGGGTCCTTAAATCCCTCAGGAAATTTCTCCCACTCCTCCCTAGGGCCGCCAAGGAAACGGTTACTCGAGCCTTGATACTTTCACGTATCGATTATGCCAATGCTCTGTACGTTGGCCTACCAGGCTACTTGCTTAACAGACTACAGGTAGTCCAGAATGCGGCAGCCAGGCTTCTTCTCAACGTCCCTATCAGAAACAGTGTTAGGCAGCATTTGCGCACTCTTCACTGGCTGCCTGTGGCCGAACGAGTAAAGTTCAAAGCCCTAGTCTTGGTGCATCGTGCTTTGCTAGATGCCGGCCCAAGGTATTTAAGAAATCGCTTTATGTTCTACACGCCAGCTAGACAGCTTCGTTCAGCTTCCCAGCTTCTAGCACACATTCCTCGCTTTTGTCTACAGAGGATGGGTGGCAGCTCTCTTGCTTTTAGGGCTGCATCCGCATGGAATTTGCTCCCATTTGCTCTGCACAGCATCCAGGACCCCAATCTCTTCAAAAAAAGATTGAAAACACTCCTCTTTACTTAATTATTCCCTTTCACTCCTCAAGGTTCGCGCCGGGACACTCCTTGGAGTATCCGTGCGCACTATGGGCCCGATTCACAGAACTAACTTAAGACAAAATCCTAAACTTACTACCATTTTGGTATTCACAGAAGGCACTTACTCATTTTGGTATTCACAGAAGGCACTTACTTACTCATTTTGAGTAACTTACTCATTTTGTGTAACTTACTCATTTTGGTATTCACAGAAGGCACTTACTCATAAATGAGTAAGGGCCTTCTGTGAATACTAAATGAGTAACTTACTCATTTTGTGTAACTTACTCATTTTGTATAACTTACTCATTTTGGTATTCACAGAAGGCACTTACTCATTTATGAGTAAGTGCCTTCTGTGAATACCAAAATGAGTAAGTTACACAAAATGAGTAAGTTACTCAAAATGAGTAAGTAAGTGCCTTCTGTGAATACCAAAATGAGTAAGTGCCTTCTGTGAATACCAAAATGGTAGTAAGTTTAGGATTTTGTCTTAAGTTAGTTCTGTGAATCGGGACCTATAAGCTTGAATAACATAACATAACAAACGTGGGAAGGCAGGAGAACTTCCTGTAAGAAAATGAAGGATGCAAATGCACCTTTGCACATCGTGTACTGAATGCTGAATTTAATCCCTGGTGGAACTTCCATGTGAGGAACCTTTGCACGCTGAATTATTTCCAGAAATTTATGTCCCAGGCTATGCGTGTATGTGTGAAGTTTAGATAGCGCAGGTCTAGCTACAAAGCAGCACACAGTTATAGCCTAGTGGAGGGATGCATGGGTGGTCAGAGAAGGGAGGGTAGATTAAATGGGAAGTATTAAGAGGAGTTTGGGAAGATAGTGGGAGGGAGAGGAGGACACGTGACAGTGTAAAGCATCATAGAGATAGGGGTGGCAGTATTGGGCAGAATTTAGGTGAGCAGCAAAAGCTGGCAGCGAGAAGCTGTGGGAAGGATGAAAATTGGAGGATGCCATATTGTAGGCGGAACAGAAGAAGAAGGTAGGAAAGAGTTTTCATGAGAGAAGGAATTCAGCATTGGCAGGGTAGCTGGGTGCATGTCGAGGGAGTGGGTTACAGGGTAGGCAGCAGGGGAGAGTGTCTGAGATAATAAATAAGAAAGTAGGAAAGGAGGAAGGTGCTACAGTAGTGGGAAGTTGAATGGTCACTGTAATTGGCTATAGGCAGACTGATCCTGGGAAGATACGCATCAGAAAAGAAAGGTAACTAAGACTTTACTGTGAGAATAGGTGTGGCTTGAAGTGTAGGATCTTTAGTTTTTTTCAGAATTCCACACAATCAGAACATAACAAGAGAAGATCTGGCATTTGGTCTTCTTTTTCCTGAGAGTCTCTTTGCTGCAGTTTCTGGATTCTAGTCTGGTGATGATGCTACAGCATATTTGTTGTGACCTTCTGTACATCTCGCCTGTGGACACCAGATAGAGTGAGGTGCCATTGGCTCATAAGACTTTGTGGCCACGCCAGTTGCATTCCTCAGGCAAGTCTGTCTACACCTGTCCATGCACCAGCCTATCGTACAGCCTTTTCGTTCAGCCAGCTAGCTTTTCCTCGCATAATGTATTGCCATAACCTCTCCCCCTTCTGAACACCGTTAGCACAGTGCTTCCAGCATCATTCATTCTCAGAGTGGTCTCTCAAACTCACGCCCTTATTGTTGACAGAGCCTCTGAGCTTAAATCCACAGGTGAGTTAATTTGAATTCTAAATGACAATCTCTCACTGCCCAAACATAAACTTCAAACTGTAAAACTTTTCTCCGATTCACATTCATCAATTTTGTTAGTAACCGGAAACATCTGTGAATTTTTCCTCCCAGGCATTGATTGCCTTTGCAGTTCTGGCTAAATATAAAATATTTCTCTTCAAAGTCCCCAGATAACCGGGAGAAAGCTTGAAGTAATGTATAAAGACCAAATGATCATCCGTTGAGTTGCTCTTGCACCCTCACCTTGAATGGAGTTTTATTTTTTAATATCTCACTCTATCCCACTGCTTCACTAACCTGCCCACTCTTCCGTCAGCCTCCATGACCTTCGGTCAGCTTCAGCCTCCACCTTGCAAAGAATGTATCTTTGTTATCAAAGAATGTTGCTAACCTTGACTACAGGGTGACTCTAACATCTAGGCAGAATTTCTTGAGCACACAGACAAGGTGCCTGAGTGATTGCTTCTTCTCATGCAGCCTTATACAAAGATCATTGAGCAAACTCACTCAGCTGGTTCCAAATTCGACCTTATATTCGTTTCACTCTGTGCTAAGTCTTAACCTCTCATTTGAACAGACGACAGGGGCGTGATTTTCAATGTCTGCTTCCCGCCCACTGGGATTCTTAAGTTTAAATGCAAGCCAGCCTTAAAAAGAGCTTGGTCAATAACCAGCCAGATTAAGGTGAGCTGACTCACCCTCTGAAAAAACCCTCTTTGCCCCTATGTGAAGGATCTGTTTTCTCAAATCCATGTCAATGACATTGGATTGCAACTGCCTGGGATAGTGTTGCCCCTCTTAACTCTTTTGCATTGTATCGCTCTCTTCCATCTTCTCCTAGGTTCACAAAGGCATCTTTCTCAAATAAACATCTTTGTAAAAGGTTTGAGTGGGCCTGGGGTATGGACTACATCACTTTCCAGAAAGAAATCTTTTCAAGGCTAAAGCAATTATTCACATCATCTCACATTACCTCATTCTTGTTATTATGCTCCCCCCTTCACCAGTCCAAATACCTCTACTCAAGGAATCGTTAATATAGTCAAAACCCTTCTTCCTGCTCTGGTGGTTCAAACTTCTGAAGATCTATGTAAATCTGCCTTTCCTTCACTGATACCTCGTTTGTATCTAGTGTTCACCTATTGCTCTTCCAAATTATGAGTTAAAGTCCCTCCTTCAGGATTTTTCCTCCACTCTTTGGAAACAGTTAAGATCCCTGAAATTGGAGTTGACAATAAAAGTAAGGACTCCTAGCCAATCTTGGGAGATGCTCTTCACGATGTGTCTCAGAATTCCGTTAATGAAAAAACATCTCTGTCGAAAATTGTGGGGCATATCTAACAAAAGGTCACACAGCGCAGCCAGCCAACTTGCATCGCTGCACTGTGTGACAGGGAAAGGCAGGAATGCACCACAATTAACAAAATACAGCGCATTCCTCTCTTTTCCCAGTGCTGGCACACAATGTGCTGCCAAGCACCAATGCAGGCACCTTTGCACCATGGTGCAAGGGTGCCTGCGTTGTAAGTAGGATTGTTTATGTGCAGGAAGGGACACTTTCCTGCCAAAAACAAACCCCTGTGGCACTGTCTTCTTTCTATGTGTGCTTCAGAATGCTAAATATGGCCCTGTATATCCCTGAGCACAAGAAACAAAAAATGCAACTCAGGCAAACAAAATGCTTGATCATGTTAGCAAAAAAGCTCTATTCTCAAAAAATAGCAACTATTATTCAAACATTACTATTCAAACTAATTATTCAAAAAATTAACAAATCTTGCTGCTATCAATAATTCCATTGCCACACCTTCACATTTTAGTACATCCATTACCAAATTAGAGAAGAGTCGCCTTCTGAATATGCCTTCTCTGGCACTGAGACTGAGCCTCTGCCCATGGCCGAATTCATCAGTTTTACTCCAATAACTATAATTGAGAGTATAGACCTCATCAGTCACAGTAAGGGATCACCTTTAGCAATTTAGAAATTTTGCTCTCATAACAGGATAATGCCTTTTACAGAGCGCTGAACATGCTCTACGGGATGACCTAATGCAGGCTGGATGAAGAAGGTGTAGCTGCCTTAAACCTTTCGCAACACTCAGCAGCCCTCAACACTGTGGCCTACTGATCCTGCTTTGGCAACTATATCAGTATGAATTTGTGCAATTGCCATTAATTGGCTGGGATCCTACCTCCATAAGCGGTGCATCTGCTGCAGTTCTGCTCATCCGTTAAAACTTTGTCTCATGGAGTACAGGGCTCTTCACCAAGCATGGTATTATTTAATGTCTGTGTGGCTCCCCTGACACACTTTCTACCCTTCCTTAATCCCTGTCTTATGACCTGCGCCAATAACATTCAGATCTCTATGGGGCTCAATTACAAGCATGGGCAAACCAAGGCCAGTTTTAGCAACTGACTTACTTCACTAGCCATTTGGATGAACAAAAACTACTTAAAATTCAGCACTGACAAGAATGAGGTTCTTCTAGTGGTAGGAATTAATTACATGTGGGTATCCAACTGGTGGCCTGAGGAACTTTGTTACTCTTCTACACCTGTTCCCTTAGTGCATACTCTGGATTCCTTTCCGATTAATCCTTATCCTTGAGTCCACAAATCAGCAAAATGATATTGAACAGTTGTACTTATCAAAATGCTTCAAAAAAATCATTTAGCTTCTCCCACCATATTTACCGCAAAAACAATGGTTCGAGCCTGGATGGTGGTTAACTCTATTTCAACTTCTGTCTCTAAGTCACTTCTAGAATGCAGGTGGTACAGAATGCAGTTGCACGCCTCATTACTAGACTTCATAGCCACTCTTATTTCCCCCATAGTGCTGCCTAGCATTAGCTCCCTAGTCATAAGACACACGCCTTTAAGAACCTCTGCATGTGTGTGTCCCAGAATCCTTTGTCACAATGGTCCTATATATCTTCGCAGCAGATTTACCAAGTACCATTCTTCATGGTCACTTACACGTTCCAATGGTGTGGATCTCAGTCTTCCCTCCATAATAAATTTCTGATACCCTGGAATACTCTTTCTATTACTCATTCACAAAAAACAGTCACCTTCCTTTCCACAATTTCTGAAGACCTGGCTGTACAGTGCTTCCATCTTATGTAGCCCATTGAACACCACTTGAGGTATTTGCAATCAATCGATTGCTGGCAGCTTTGTGCATGATGCAACAGTTTTTCAAAATGATGAGAGCAAGGAAAGGAATTCACTGTTCTCTGAAAGGTAGTTGCCTGATTGAACTTCAAAGGCCTTTGCTAAGACTTATATCATGAAGAATACTCTTCAGGAGGGGTGTAATTTGGGCCTCTTGGATGCCCACTAATATGGTACTGTCTCCATTAAGATTAGACAGCACAAGTGCCTGATGGTCAGTAACTCATTCGTCACCTGGAAGAAATAGCTTCTCTCTGCTGAGAAGAGATAGTAAATGCCAAGAGCTCTTGGTCTTGTGTGCGATGCACATAGCAAAAGAGTTTGGTATACCTAGTCAAGGAGTCAAGATGTCCAGATTCATGTCATCTATTCTTGCACTTAGCGTTACTTGATGGCATTAGCAATAGAAATGCCATCTTGGCCCAGTAAAGGCTTAGATAGGAATCTGCCATCCAGGCTTAGAAGATAGCGAGATTCTTCTGTTGCACAATGTCACTACTCCATTTGGCCTTGTGGGTATCATCAACTTGTTGGTGCTGGAATACTTGCAGGCCAGTAGCAAGTTAGGGGCACCATGTACACTTTGAAAATCATTGGTGAGAGTATGGAGTGTTAGCAACATAGCACGTTAAGGGTGGCATGGAGCTTAGGTAAAAAGAGAAGAATTAAACTTTAAAAAAAATAAACAAATTAAGCAAAACATGAAGAAAATTAAAATCAGGCTTTACATTAAAATATATTGCAAGTCAATGAAAAGCTTGAAAAATCCCCACAATTTTCAAGTGACCTCTGATGGTATGAGTGGAACCAAGACACCTAAAGGCACGAACCCACGAGTGCCTTTGGACAGATTGATGTTGATAGTTAGCTGAAGTCAAGTTTTCCACCTTTGTAGTTAGAGATATTTTTAGGCCAAGAAAATGTCAAGTAGGACCTGGATCCTACATCTAGACAAGGCTCCAGAAAAGTGCTTAACTTGAGCCGTTGTTTGCCGGTGGGGGTCACTGGCACTTATTTTTGGGGCCTGACACGCAAAAGGTCAAAACGCGCGTTCTACAACATTGTAGCAGAATACGTTGTGGGGTACAAGGTGCCCCCTTGGTAGAGCACTTTACCACTTTTGGGCACTCGGCTGAGAGCCTGAAGTGGTGGGTAATCGAAAAAATCCACATGAACCCAAGGGGTGGCAATTTCTCTCACACCCTTAACTACCGTGAGTGCAAATGGATTCATACATTTGATGCTGCATTGAGGGGGTTGAACGAATATGAGGAGATAGCTAGGCAGGCTTCAACCCTGAACAATGGTTGAGTTTTCCCTCCCAGGTTTTGGGTCACATGAGGCCTCATCGGACCCACATACCCGGTCACTGCACATAGGTTCTCCCTCTGTTTGTAAATAGGCAGGATTGCAGCAGCATCAATTATCATTATATACTTATGCTATGATGTCACTGCACACACGATCGTCGCACATTGCTGCTTGTCATTTGTTTTAATTTGTTCATCTGGGTTCCCCTGTTATTAATTCTACGGGCCAGAGCAATGGTAACAACCCGGTTACTGCAATATCCTTCTGCAATAGAATGTGAATAGACATGTCTGTACCACTGTGGATTATTGTACATAGATGCAGCATTTTTCACTGTATATACACTATGTTTCACGTCTTAAACATCCATGTATGTAATTCCTTTCTCTATTAGAATGTTAATAGACATGGCTGCACCACTGTATATTATTGTATATAGATGCAGCATTTCTCACTGTATATACACATTGTTTCACGACGTAATTCACAGCATTTTGACTTATGCAATTATCTACATGTCTGCACCACTGTGTATTATTGTTTATAGATGCAGCAATTCTCACTGTATATACACCTTGTTTCACGACGTAATTCAGCATCTTGGCTTATGTAATTGTCTACAAATTATCTACTCTTAATGGCTTGCAACAGCAAACAATACCTAGCAACTTTGTTAAGTGATCCAGCACGGACATCCAGGATCCTGATAGTTATGCCCCTTTTACATGAGATAGACAAAGGCAGCCTCTTACGCGGTAGCTTGCAGGCATCGATTACCTCTGGAGGCTTGCTCTGGGTTCTCCAGACGTCTGAATGACGCTCAGCCGTCATCCCCTGACTCACGCGCAACGTGCACGCCGGCCCGGCTGAGACCGGCTTTCTCCATTAAAAACCGCGCTCGTCTGTCAGATCGTCCTTTATCTTGACAGAGCAACTCCCTCGAGGCGTGCGGCACCCGTTTTCTTGCAGGTATGTGTTTTTATGACTGCTGACACTGCCCAACTTTAGTACTTCACCAGGGGCAATCAGATTGTAATAGTTTCCGCTCCTTGTCTTTATACTTGGGTATTATGGATATCATGGAATTAATCCGATGCCTTTGACTAGGATTCTACGGTAATGGATTCATTCACATTCCCGTTAATTCACGGTTTTCAATACCGGTGAGGACTTCACAAGGCCTTGATCCTCGGCAGCGTGTTGGACCTCAATCATGGGGGTGAGTTTTAAATTATGCATACCTCATACCCTTCTTATATTATTGAGGCTTCTTGCGTTAATTCAGTTTTCGCCTTTCCCTAGACCATTTACCGACCGGAAATAGCTTCTTGGATCCCCTCACTGCTACCAGGAATTAATCTATTGGTCACCTGGGATGCCCTCTTGGCACCAGGAATAGGTCAGTACCTTAATTTTCTCTTACTTAACTCCTCCATGGTTGTAGTTTGCGCCATTAACACATAGTTGATATTTGACTTCTAGGTTGCTCCTTTCCGTCCTGAAGAAGACTCGCAAGCGGAGGTTTTAAGTTACCCTCTACGCATTAGTCTACGCTCCCCACCCACCAAGGGCCTGTACCGCGTTTCATCCCTACCATCTGATGTTGAATTTATGCACCCACAACATACTGAAAAATATGTTGTAAATAATTTGTTTTGGACAGGCCGCTCTTTACTGGTCTACTTAACCAGTTTTCTGTTGAAACAATGAACAATTTGTAAATACTGAACCCAGTGACTTTCACTTCTCTTTATCCATCGAGCACACCACCACTTCTTGAGCAACCCTTTAATTGCTTTGATGACAAAGGATTCACGTTTGTATTTAACCTTGAGTAAACTTATATATATAAAATGAATATACTGAACTAAAGTGTTGGCGCATTTTTTGTTTTCATTTGCATATATTGTATGTTCTGAGTTATTTCCCTTCCCTTCCAGGGTATGAAGTTGCATTCAAATTGTATTGATTACTAGTGTGTGACTGGTATGGCGACACATATATATGACAAATTCTACTTTGGTTTTCTAAAGTCAGTCACGGACCACATTTCTGCATATCGTACTGTACCCAGGTCTTGTGGCGATTATTGGGTTACCCCATTATTTTGTAAGAGCGATATAAATGGGCAGGGAATGTCTGGAAGTGGATTACAAAGGCATGATGAGTATTTAGGACTGTGCAGCCTTGGTATTCTTTGTGCGGAAATGCAATTGCAACGGCTGTGCATTTCTTAGCAGAACTTTGGGCACCAGCACTCATTCTTTTACAAGTTAAGCTCTGCTCCAGAGTTGTTCGATAGAAGTTTGCAAAGCAGGTACAAGTAGATAGTTTGTGGCAGTTTGCTTCAGTGAAGACCTTGGAATCAGACACTCTTCCTTCTATCTGTAACATGATGATTCCTGTTCTACTATTTTATTATTTTATTTTTATTTAGAAATGTGTAGAGCGCACAGCTACCCCCAACGGAGGTGTCCCGGCGCTGAGGCAGTCGACTGACACAGGTACAAGGGATCTAGGAGCTGGTGAAGAACCTCCTAAATCTCTATAAATTACCCGGCATTCCAGGATTTACACCAGCCAGTTTTTCAGAAATTAGACGAGTTTTTCACTAAAGTTGACGGATCTGGAAGTAGGTGGAATTTGTCTCCTCACTGGCACCATAGGCCTTGTACAGAAAGAGCCTTATTATTAGCTCTTCAAGGAGAAATTCAAGTATATTTGAATAAAGAAAAGCTTGTAAATTGATTGTGACTGAGAAAAGAGTGTTGGAAAGGAAGAAATGGACTGACTTCTTATTTGCAATAAGTATTAAGGATGTCTGACTTTTCTGACCATTCTGACCTTGCCTCGCATAGGAGCAGTAGCGGCCGGCAACAATAACATCTGGTGATGCAAAATGCCCAAAAACTCACCAGAAGTATGTTGCTGGCCACGGGGTCGGATCGCTGTCTCTCTCTTCTTCTGGTGTTCCCAGGTGGAAAGGGAGGGACTTCCTCCCTTGTACCACGCAAATCCAACCAATCCTGGAACTGCAGCACAGCTCCAGGATTGGTTGGAACACGCTAACTCAGCGCTCATTTTGAGGCTAGGTGCCTGCAGCTGCAATCCCTCGGCTGTTTCTCAGCCTTGGGATTGCAGGCTTTGAAAAGCGCAGGTCAGATTGGTCGGCTGTAGACAGCTGGCCAATCTTTCATGCGCACTGGCGGAGGGCAGACATTATAGTGCAATTGCACTAATCAGCCCCACCCACTGCCCTCGCACTGTAGCAGCGCAAGCCTGCCACACATTCGTACCATTTTATGAATGTGTGTGCCTGCTGCACTGGCAGCAGGCAGGGTGATGCTCCTCCGCCATAACGGAGGATCCGCCGCTGCATGAGAGCCTTTCCATCACTAGATCTACAGGCCCATATTGGGCCATATATATGATTTGAGCATTTGCCCCTACTGAATGATGGTTGTATTTAAGGTCTGATGCCTACTGAGAATGACGATCTCAAGGCCAAAACTGAGCCTGCCCTTGGTAGTGAAACGGTTAAGCTTTTTCTTGATAATAGAACCTGTCCTCTCTCAAAAATCTGGCAAAACCCCAGGCTTCATAAATCATACCTGAAGTATTGGATGCCACATATACATGCAGTATTGAATAGTAGCTTGTGGGGGGGATCAAATTCCAGGCGTTGTTGGGTGCAGAAAGTATACCCAAGTATAACGAGCATTGGCATAGCCAATAGGTCTCGCCTTTGGGACCTTATAAGTGTTTAGCCATGCAACAGTTGATGTTGTTGAACCAAGGATATTGTGCTGCATAACTAAATACTTATAAGATCCCAAAAGCGAGACCTATTGGCTATGCCAATGCTTGTTCCTTTAGAAGCAGCTGCCATCTGGCTCGGGGCTCAGCTGAAATTATAACAAACACTTCGTCTGAACCAGGTTATTTCCTTTTCATGTTACAATGAGTCAAAAACAGCATTTATTGCTCTGTCGGTCCAAGTAAACAATCGATTTGCTGCGGATGGTGATGACAAAGTAATAACTATACACAAAGTGCGCCTCTTTCACAAACAGGAGCGACGGATGTGCGGCCGCACCTACCAGGATGTGAGCGAGGCTACTTTAAGTCGTATATTTGAATAAATGCTGCCCGTGACTGCCGACGTGGGAGATACCTTGTTACCATTCGCGTGGGGGGAAGGGAGGTGGGCTGTTCTGTGTGACTGTTCCCAAACAACCCATCTGCCCTGAAACTTGAATGGCGACACCTACAGGTGGCACCTGAAAAGTGCAACATTCGTTTTAATTTGGTTGAAATTAGTGGCCCAAATTAGGCAGCACTGTTGATTAAATTATGCGGAGGCAAAGTATTTAGCATTATGCAACACATTGCGTGGCAAAATTATCGTACTGTTTTGACACTTAAACACATTGATATAGAAGAAATCAAAACCTTACAGAAAATGCAAAGGTTTATTAAGAGACAAGTATACACATCCAGCACCCGACATTCAAAATGCTGCTCACCAAGAAATAATGCCTTGGTCTTTGAGAGGAGCACAGACATACAGTTTATTGACACACTATCCACTCTAACTCCCAGGGTAAACAGTATGTCCAAAACACAATGCTCCATTCAACACAGAACAAACCCACCTGTTCACACTTCGTGTAATAAAAGGTGTGTTTCTTCGCACGTGCTTAGTTCCAGCATGCTTATTGTTAGCTGAAAACCAAACTTAATGAAAGATTTCACCCTCTTGAGATGGGGCCAGTGGGGAGCTTTGCGACCAGTTTGTTGATAGCTGTACTTGCCTTATACAAGTGGCTGGACTTTCGCGTGGTTTTAAAAGCAAGTTTTATTGTGAGCGCCAGGGCTCAATTTTCATATTTTAAAAACGATTTACATATTTAGTCGAATGTGGCAGATCACACACCTAAATGGCCACATCAGAGTGTGGTCCTAGATGTTCTGCAGGCAGGTCGATGCTTTCATGTCCTTTGCTTCAGAGGCTACAGAAAAGCAGCATGGGTCTGGTTTGAGTGTGTTACCCCAGAGAAGGAGGTGACTTAATGGTTACCATTGAATTCCAGTGCTTAATTGAGCTTGTGGTTTCCTGTGCTCAGCACCAGCACTTAATTGTCAACACCCCCACTTATGACAGTCCACCACATGGTGGCGCTATCTAATTTTGAAATGAGCACAACAATAGTTGTTTATTAAGTCAATATACATTAAAACGGACTAATACCTGCCACCCAAGCCATTCTTATAGTGTTGCATGCCTTGAATAGTCTGAATTGTCACACAGGTAGACGTGTGATGGTTAGTAGTTGTGTTGGTACTGTCATTGGCAGCGCTGGCAGTGCAATGGGTGGTGCAAGTGGCAGTGGCCTCCTGACCAAGGCCCTGGCACTTATTGTTTTGCAAAGTAAGCACTGGTTATTTCTATCTCCTCCCATCTTTGGTCAAGTACCCATGCTTATATCCATATACCTCTGTGCTTTCATTCACTGCTTAATTTGTAAAAGAATGTCGCTGCCCAAAGCTCTGCTCAGAACCCCATGGCCAGCGCTATTAAATGTCGGTGCACCGCACACAGAGGCTGAGTCCTCCTCATGCTGCTTTAATCCACCACCAGACACTCCCTTCCCCTTTTTCTCCCTCTTGTAGGTTTCTTCTTTCTCTCTTTGCGACGGTTTTTCCGTGTTTCTCTTTCTCCTTTGTTTTTTCCATTTCTTGCTCTCGGAAAATGTCTGATGAGGAAAAATATGTGGTTTCCAAAAAATGAGTGCTGTGGGCCCCGTCGACAACCACATGCTCAAATTAAGCACTGCATTTCCTTGACAATACCCAGTCTGACCAAGTGTTTTCAAGTAACCACATTATGTTTTAGCCAGGGCCTGACAACAGGAGGGCAGCCAGGGTTCATTGGAGCAGGAACCAGTCTTTTGGGGCCTTGCCTTCCAGCTACAACACACATTTAAGTAATAGATAGCAGACCTGACCTGTTCCTTTGTGGTACAGAATCACTAGAAGGCAACAAGAAGCATGTTTTGTCTTTACCCCATTGTACATCTTGCCTTAAGTGCAAGTTGCTCCTTGGATCAGAAAACAAATAGGGGCCCTGCAAAGGTTTTTCACCCCCAGCTCCACGAAGCTTCTGGTAGGCCTGAATTCAGCTGAAATATCTAAAAAGGATGATAGACTTTATCTCTCAACAACAATGGTGAACCATGACATTGACTACTGAAATGGGGTTTACAAGCAATAGCCAAACGCAGGATACCTCAAGAAGGAAGGAGTCCATCTTGGTCAGCAGCTTAGCAAATTGAATTATGTCTCAGGAGCCAGAAGGGAAATAAGGACCTTGTAGATGCTAACATTTGGCTTAATGGTACTTCCATTTCTTTTCCAGATGGCCCAATGGTTGCCCCTTTAAAAGATTTCTGCTTCTAGCCCTGGATAATTGCTTTGGTTAGCCAGTCATACTTTTCTCAGTAGCACCCCCTTTAGACTCTCATACACGTGGCTCTGTTGTCTGCCAGTTTAGAGGTGTCGCCTCTGGAACAATCTTCCTGATTTGGAATCTCAAATCTTTTCTTTTCCAGCTTCGATGGGTCTTGTCGAATGCTATTGCCTTGAAACATATATAAATGTGCACTACAAATAATCAAATTTGATGTTTCCAGCCCTGGATTTTTATTTACCACAGTTGTGCATTCTGGTACTTGTAGTATTGGTTATGTTCAATTGGACTACTCCACCTACCAACAATACTTTGTAAACAGGAAGTTCAGAACTGCTGGAGTTGGTTCTTCGTGACATGGAGTTGTAGGGCTAGTTATCTTACTGGGCATTTGTGTAGTGTGCAGAGAGGTCTGAGTTTGTGACACCCCGAGGAGCGTCACCACTGGGAATTTTCTCCAGTGGGTGATTTAAATTGACACCTCTCACTGAAATGAGGCAGAAGTCGCTAGTAAATATTCAAATGTAATGTTGAGAGGTTTCAGTTTTGGTTAGTAAACAAAACAGGATCTGATTTGTAGCCTGGAATCGGTGTAATGACAGGTATATGACCATAGGTGGATAGACATGTCAGATGTTTGTGACTGTGTGAAAGTTTATATTTTTTATTGTAGTGTGCTTTGCTCCCAGCTGAGGTGTTACTTGCTCCTGAATTCAGGGAAGTACATCACGCTTACAGTAAAAAAAAAAAAACGTTGTGAATTGGTGGCGATTTCCTGTTCTGGCAGTGCGGTGAAGAAGGTGCTGGAGAGAGGGGAAGGTGCAGGGCAGGGCGGAGTGAGAAAGGTGCAAGGGGGGAGAAGAGCCCTGCAGTGGGAGGGGAATATTTTAGGGTGATAAGGGTGGACGAGACAGCAGGTGTGGGAGATTAAACCCCCACGGGGAAGAGTGCAGGAGTGGACGGAGTCAGGAAAGGTGCAGGAGAGGGAGGAGAGAACTGACGTGGGAGTGAAAAGGACGCAGGAGACAGCGGGAGAGGGAGGTGAAGTCCCCACATGGGAGGGAGAACCCTGAGGTGGGATGGGAATATTCCACGGTGAGAAGGACGCAGGAGACAGTGGGAGGTGAATCCTCCACATGGGAGGAGAGTGGTGGACGGAGTGAGGAAGGTGCAGGAGAGGGATTAGTGGGAAAGGTGCAGGGGAGGGAGAGCTCCCCTGCGGGAATATTCCACGTGAGCGGCAGTGGGAGGTGAATCCTCCACAGGGGCGGAGAGCAGGAGTGGACGGAGTGAGGAAGGTGCAGGAGAAGTGAGTAAGAGGGAGGAGTGGGAAAGGTGCAGGGGAGGGAGGAGTGAGGGACATGAAGGAGAGGGAGGAGTGGGAAAGGTGCAGGGGAGGGAGCGCTCTGAGCTGGGACGGGAATATTCCACGTGTGAAGAGTGCAGGCGGCAGTGGAGGTGAATCCTCCACCGGGGCGGAGAGCGCAGGAGTGGGCGGCGAGGCTGATCTGGGGGAGGAGCCAGCGCCTGGGTGGCAGGGCAGGTACCGGCGCAGCCCATAGTACAGGTGGGGCAGGCAGCTGCAGCAGGAAGGTTTCGAGGACAGTATCCAGGGTGTCAGGTGTGGGGGTGGAGCCAGGCAGAAGAGCCGCAGCTGACCGAGAGGCTCTGAACTCAAGCCCTCAGCCCCAGCCAGGGCTCTGCAGGGGTGCCAGCCAGGACTGGGGCTGGGGCAGAACACGTCACCCTGCGCCGAGCCACGGGCGGAAACACACGAATTTGCCTGCTAGGCAGAGGATCAAGATCTGTTTACAGCACCTGCGCGCCGCACGGAGCGCGCCTGTGTGTAGTAACCGGGAGCTGCCTCCCTGTCTGGGTAAAGCTGTCTGGACTCATTCTGCACACGTGTGCCGGCGCATGGATCTCCCCGCGTCTCTGGCTCGTGCCGTGGAGCCGCAGTGCCAGGTCTGATCAGAGGTAAGTCGCTGTCTACCCAACACACTTCTTTTTGGGACACCCCTTCTCGTCCTGTCTGCTTCCGCCTTGCTCCTGTCCGCGCGCCATAGAGTTCTGACAGGATTCCACTTTCGTGTGCGTATTACCCTGCACAAACTTGACTGAGACATGTAATGGAAACTCAACAAAAACAAGCGCGCGCCTCGCGCGGCAGCATGGGGAGAGAGGAGGGGGCCTGCGCCTGTTTCCCTTGCGGGAGCGAGCAGGAACCATCTGTTAATTACTAACAGATGGTTTCCAAGCTCGCTCCCGCAAGGGAATCGCCAAACGTGCACGCGTTGCCATTGAAAGCAATGCAACGCGTGCACGTTTTTGGCAGAAAAAGGGAATCGATAACTCTACTCAGCGCATGCGCGCTGCATAGGCGAGACCTAAAAAAGGAAATCATAGTGATCCAAACATTTTAGGCCTATTAGCTTGATTGATACATTTTAAAATATATTTTCCAAAATGGTGCTGACAAAACTAAAAGACTGGATTAATGCAGAAAATGTGCTTTTAAGTTATTAGGCAGGTTTTAAAGAGAATGTGAGCTCACCCAACCAGGCAATTAGGTTTCTATTACTAACATGGAAATGCATGGCTCCAAAAACACATATATGTGTTTATGGCCTTTGTTGATTTAAAATTTGCATTTGACACAGTCCCCCGTCTTATTTTGTTGCAAGTCCGTTATGCTGGTGAGACGGATTATCCTTCTCCCTGACAACAATTTTGCTAATGTTACATGCAATTCTAATGGTGAAACCATGGCTGCTACTCCTATTAGACTGTCAAGGGTACATGCTGTCACCGGCTTTGTTTACCCTCTTTGTTTATGGCGACATTATCCACCTTAAAATATGCGATCATGATGCCCTGGTCTTAGCAAGGAAGAAAGTATGCACCATATTATTTGCAGATTTGTTAATTTCCATGACTGCAATGAGACTCTAAAGTCTAATGAATAGTTTTCAGCCATCAATAGGAACAGAGGTCGACCGGACACCTATTGAACACGATTTTCTCCTCAATCAGCAACATCACAGTTGACAATACAGCAACTATGATGTGGACAGACCATATCTTCATTAGTTTCAGCATCCCCATCCCACTCCACCATAGACCTGCCACCCCCGAGCTCACCCGCTGTCACTGGAAAAGTATCCCAGTAGAGGACTGGACTTCCACCCTCTCTGCACACTGACCTGAGCACACCAGCAACATGCCAAAAGCCATAAAGAACCACCAACAGCTGGATCACTGCATGCACGAACAGCCTGGCTCTCCTCAAGGGCAACCCAGTGACAAGAGCCCAACCTCAGGCCAGCTGGTAGGTACACAGAGAAACTGGAGCACAAATGGAAAACAAGTCAAAACACCACAATAAATCCTCCTTAATACACTACCACCAGCAGATACGGAACACCAGTCACACAGGTATTGCAGATCGCATTGATAACAGCACAAACAGTAGCAAGGAAATCTTTGCCATCATGAAAGAATTCAAATGCCCGCCTTCAGCAACATCACCCCCTCGCAAGATCTTACAAAAAGCTCCTGGAATTCTTCTTTAAGAAACTCACCTGCATATTAGGCAACTTTGACCCTCAACAGGACCCCATCACCATCACGACTGAAGAACAAACCCTGATCTCGTGTTCCCCCATCACCGTTGTCTAAAATGCCACTAGCATGAATAACAACCACTCGGGGGTCCTGTCTGACGCTTGCCCCCACCACACCTTCACCCAAGGGCTCCTACCGATCTGCAAAGCACTAACACCCATCTTCAATGCCTCCATCGACTTAGTCACATTCCCGGACAGGTGGAAAGATGCCACCATCATACCCCTGCTCAAAAAACCATCCAGCAACTCACCCACACTCTCAAACTACAGACCCTCCTACCATACCCTGTCAAGGTCTTATAGAATCTAATCAACAGATGCCTCACCGAACACCTCAACAACCAGCAGCTCTTCAACACCACACAGTCCAAATTCAGGCCCAACCACATTTCAGAAAAAGCACTCATCATCGCCACAAATTACATCTGCTTGGTCCTTGACCAGGGAGAGACGGCAGCACACAGTCTCACACCCCATTCGCATCAGGCATCTACACGAGATTTGCATCCATGGACCCACGCTCCACTGGATCTGTTCTTTCTTAACAGATAGAAAACAAGCTGTCAGCATGGCACCTTACTCCTCGGAAGCCTGCAAACTCATCTGTCGAGGGCCTCAAGGTTCATTGCTGAGCCCCACCATAATCAACGCATATATGATTCCTCTGGCCAGCATCATCTGTGCACACAACATCACCATCCTTTCCTACACTGAAGAGAAGCAACTCAAACTCTCTCTCGCAGACAAGACAAGAAACACAAGAAACAAGATCACCGCCTGCATGATCAAGCTGTTCGCTGGAGGAAAGCCAATGGACTCAAGCTCGACATCAACAAGACAGAAGCAGTGATCTTCGACAGTAACTGGTGGCTGGCTGAACTCGGACCCACACCCAGCACCCATGTCAGGAATCTCGGAATCATCATAGACAACAATCTGGACATGACTGCACAAGTCAACGCTGTCACTGCATCACGTTTCCACATCTTGAAGAAGCTGGGGAAGTATTTCAAATGGCTCCCAAGCAATGCCAGAAAAATCATCTGTTAGTTGCCAGTAATATGCAGCCTGTCCACGTAGGGACCACAATCCTAGTTAGGGTAAGCTAGATACACACTACAGGACCCACTGAAAAATTACATTGGATGGAGAAAGCGTCAGCGTAAAAGACTCGATGCGTGGGTTCCGATTCACGCAGTCGGGTCGAAGCTTCGCCGTCGAGCCTTGAAGTCGGGCCCGTGTCCACATCGAACCCCTTACAATGCAGGTGCTGCATCATTGTCGAACCTGGCAGTCGAGTCCCTCTTCGTAATAGAGCCGCGCAGGGATGTCCTCGGATCGGCACTGCATCGGCGTTGAAGGGGACTGCATCGGTTCCGATCAGCACAAAGTTGCCACTGCGTCGATTTTGAAGCAAAACAGCTGCAGAATCCACTTCTGAGGCACAGGACTGGATTGGCACTTCAGGCAAGGGAGAACTCACAGATGGCAGAGTCCAGCAGCAGCAGGGTTTCAGGAAGTCTTTGATGGCCCTGAGATTTCAGAACAGGGGGCAAGCCAGCAAGCCCTTGGAATCACTCTGGGTTCAAGTGAGATAGGTCCAGTCCTTGTCCTCAGCAGGGAAGAGATCAGCAGGCAGTAGGGCAGCTCAGCAAAGCAGAGAAGCAGTTCCTGCAGTAAAGTCAGTCAAGCAGAGTGGCAATCCTTGTAGCACAGCAGCCTTTAAGCCTGGCAGAGTTCTTCACAGGTCCAGTAGTATACTGTCTTGGTAGGGTCAGAGCCACATGACTTATACCCAAATGTGCCTTTGAAGTGGGGGTGACTTCAAAGCAGGCCCTTGAAGTGCACAGGTCCCCTTTCATCCCAGCCCTGTCTGCTAGGCTATCAGTGGGGGTAATCAGCTCTTTGTGTGGGGCACAGGACACTGCCTATTCCAGTATAAGTGTCAGCTCCCCCTCCCTCTTCCTGCTCAGGAAGAGCTATTAGAATGTACATGAATTCAGATGAGTTTCGGGTCACATCCACCCTTTCTGTGTTTGTGGCTGCCTAGAGGGAATGAACAAAGTGTAGTCGTCACCCATCCCAGAGGTGTATTGGAGACAGGCTCCCAGCACACATAGCTAAGATGAGAGCAGAGAAATGTCCACTTTCTAAACATGGCATTTCTAAAACAGTAATGTTAAATCCAACTTTACCATTAGGAGGATTTATTATCATTCCAAAGATATGAAACATGATGCAGCTCCTTCTTTCTAATCAGGAATTACAGCTTAAAATTGTTTTAAGGAATTTCCAAAGCTAGCCTATCTAGTGCTAGAGGCACTCCTATGGTTTGAAACCACATGATGACCTTTGACTACCATCATTTTAATTGACTTTTGGTGTTTTACTTTACCCTAGTCTGAATGTACCTCCTGCATATGCCTTTCTTCCCTTGAAGATTTCTTTCGTGTCTCTCGCAGTTTTAAAGTGGGAGCTGTCACAGAGTAGAACAGCTTGCCAAGAACAGAACGTGTGGGATGAGAAGTGTGGAATGTACTTTTTGGTCCCGAAGTGCAGTGTTATGAGCAGTGGTGCACAAATGTGCATTGTGTTGTACATTAAGAGATGAAGTATGTGATGCTATAGGCAGTGGTGTACAAATGTGCATTGTGTTGTACATTGAGAGATGAAGCATGTGATGCTCCAGGCAGTCGTGCACAAATGTGCATTGTGTTGTACATTGGGAAGAATTATGAAGTTCTTACTATTGGCTTTGACATGATCTCATGTCATCTTGAATTCTGACTCTGTCTTGCTTGAGCATTTGCGCGCACAGGCAGGCCCCCAGAGTACTCAAGTTGTTTGGGTTAATCACGTTCAAGGTTGCTTTGTTTTTGAAGAGGAGATTGTTTAATGTACGGTCGGAGACTTTTGTAAGCTTCATTAAGATTAAGGCTGGAACATGTGAAAATGCAGAATGAACGTGGTAACCCCTTTGCCCAGGAATGCTTGCATGGAAGGTGGCCAATTCTAGAAAGTTTCCTTGGCGCAGAGGGAAAGGTCTCTCGAACCTTCTAGTGTGTTTTGAGACTATAAATCTGAGGGTTGTTGACTTAGAGACCGGGATTGTTTTGGAGTCCGAATGGGGATGGACACATCTACTTCGGTACAGCAGCACCCAGTTTGCTGAGGCTCTTAACCCCGGCTGTGAATCCCCCAGGCTGGAATGGGCTAAGATGCAGTGTTTGCAACTGGTGAGGTGATTTGTTTCTGATTGTTGCAATTGTGATGTGTGGCTGTTTGTGTGCATATTCAGTTTCCAGTGGCTATAACAGTCATTATGATGCGTAACTGTCAGTGTGCACCTTCAGTTTCCAGTGGCTATAATCATCTGAGGTGTTTTCTTCGAGAATTGACTTTGTGATGTGTGAGTGAGTCTGGGTGCACATCCAAAGTAATCATCTGATGTATTTAGTGTATATATCTTTCTGATTTCTTGCAGGTCGTCCAGTATTATTTGGTGCTTATGTTTATTATTATCTATGCATTTAACTGTTGCATTTGCCAAGTGTGTTATTATCGAAACGCGTCAGGGCCTCCTTGTGGAATAAATTCGAGTGTCATATCTCCACGGTGTCAGCGCCTGTTCTTTGATCTGCAGAAACAGGATTGGCTTTATATATTAAAGATTTCCCGGAATCTTCATGCTGACCCTCCTCGTTTTAGAGCACCGTGCACCCGGATCCCTATGGTACATGATCAATGAAGATAATGCGGAGCCCCCCGCAGCTGCAATTTCCACTTACGTGCCGAAGCGTGACGGACGGGAGTATTGCTGATCTTGTGGGTGGCCGGAGGGCGATCGGAACATCAGGTAAGCTCCCGATTGTCTGGGCTAAGGCTTAAACAAGTATAGTGAGGTGGCTGATGGGAGAGGTAGTCCCGTAAAGGTAATACGGGCTGTGGCTGACACCGGCATTTCAAATCAACGATGGCCGAAGAGTGGGTAAGAGAGAGGGAAAGAGCAGCGGTCGACATCTTTAATGATGATACCAGCGGCTTAACTGAAGAGCCGAGCAGTGAAGCGAGACCACAGACACAGACTAATGATCTAAATAGACATATGCAGCAGCTAGAGAAGTTGCGTAAATTGGAAATCTCAAAATGGTGGGAATGCAAGTCACTCCAATGCTACCTGGATGTTGGTCGCATCCCTAGGGGACTCGGGATCCTTGTAGCTCCCACCTATGAAAACTCGGATCCCAATATGCTCCGAGAATGGGCTGATAACAGCGCGGAGCCTTCACAGTGCATGTTAAGGATCCTAATCAAGTATGCCACCAGTGACCGGGAAAGTATTCTTGGGAAAATAGACTCTATGCTCAAAGAACTAGAGCGTTTTTGAAAACAAAGAGGACGTCAGTAAAATACAAGCGGAAATGACAAACAGATTGCAAAAATATGAACAATCAATTAAGGAAAGAAAGGCTACTAAGTTTCAAAGAGACAAAATAGGCTATCAGAAAGGGAGAATATATAAATTCTCAAAAAAAAAAAGATTTGACAATATTCGTCATTAGCAGTTGTCTGCAGCAGGAGAAATGTCCGTGACAGCTAGTGGGCCCAGCAGTTCTGAAATGAGCTCCGAAATAGATACAGATTTGGAGGATAATCCAGCAGGCACTGCGAGCAGAGAAGCACCTTCAGTAGTCCAGGAGCTGCGTTTTTTACGGCTAGAGCACACAATGCACCTTCGACCCCGGCCACAACGCAAGGAGCCGAGAGGCAGAGGCAGGGGAAGAGGGCGAGGATCAGAAAAAGAAAAAACAGACGCTGGGGTGGAAAATACAAATACAAAGGCAAAACAAACAGCCAGACAAACACGGAGGAAGTAATTACAGACCCAGATATGGACAACACAGTTATCAACCTCACCAATATGGATTTAGACTAACATGAACAGGGTATTTTATCTTTGGGCCTTACGTACTGCACTAAAACAAACTTTTAGTATGTTCAGACTCCCATAGACCTTTTTCAATTTTCAATTAGAAAACTTAAGCTGCAGAAATATTTCTACAACATTAAGATGCACACCAAGGACAGTGCAGAGAATGTACATACTACGGAAGGACTATCAGTAGAGGATATGACACTCCTTCAAGACATGAATGAATTGCAATACGGAGAGCAATTGAACAGAACTTCACCAGAGGATTTGGCATCAGCCATGGGCATAGACATCTATGGCAGTATCCGTACCCCATATAAGCCTAAATCCGTGTTTCTGCCTATCATGCCAAGGGATGGCTTAGACATCTTTGCAGAAAATGTGACGAAAGAACTCAAACAAGTAGCATCCCAATTCAGCAAAGAATTCATGCGTACTGACCAGAACCGCAGATTACAATACATGACGGTGATCAATAAAATAAAGGAAAGGCAAGATATTGTAGTCAGATGGTCAGACAAAGGAGGGAATGTGGTGCTCTGGCCCCTTGATATGTACAACAAGGGAGCGCAAAGACAATTACAAGACAAAACATGTTATTGCAGAATAAGCCCCATGAACATCCAAGGCATTAAGGAGAAATTCCACACTGAGTTATACAAATGGAGAGGTTCGGGACTGATCTCCAAACAAGAATTTGACTTTTTGAAAACTGACTATCCGATCACATCGCAATTGTATCTTATACCGAAAATACACAAGCATGCCAGCAATCCTCCTGGGAGACCTATAATCTCCGCCATAGGGGGCTTGTTAGAGAATACTTCTAGATACATAGATTTCTTTTTACAAGAACATGTTTGTAAGCTTCCCTCTTACATCAGGGACACGGGGGATTTCCTTAAAAAGATCTACAATATTGCATGGGAAGATGAATATGTACTTATGACCCTAGATGTCAATGCTTTATATACAAGCATCAAACATACTGATGGCTTAAGAGCCCTGGTATACTACCTAGGCAGCAGACCAATGCATTTGTATCAGCACACACAAATGCTCCATAAAATGGCAGAATGGTGCTTAAATAAAAACATCTTTATTTACGACCAACTTACTTACAAGCAAATACAAGGCACTGCCATGGGTACCTGCTTTGCCCCCAGCTATGCGAATTTGCATATGGGCTGGTGGGAGGAGCAGGTACTCCAAGCCAAATTTTACCGTGAAATGACAGAGAACGTCATTCTTTGGGTCAGATATATTGACAACCTCTTTATTCTCTGGCATGGATCCCAAGAGTCAGCACAGAAATTTGCATCTGAGTTAAACGTGAATGATTTAAATCTTTCATTCACTTGTAACATCAATACACAATCTATAGACTTTCTTGACTTAGAAGTATTTGTGGAGAATAAGGTATTGCACTCCAAAACTTACAGAAAGCCCACTTCTGGCAATTCAATTTTACATGCCAGCAGTTTCCACCCTACTAAACTCAAAGAGAGTATTCCATATGCGGAATACCTCCGCATGAAACGTAACTGTAGCACCGAAGAGAGTCTAGGGGGAGCCACTGAAGACCTCTTCAAGAGGCTCAAGTCACGTGGGTACAGTCAGGAAATACTTACTACTGCTCAAGTCAAGACCACATCAATCAAGAGAGAAGTTATGCTTTTTAGCCAAAGTAGGAATAAGAGGAAAACCTTAAACCCGGGTATACCGCGTCTTATCACTGGCTACTCAGCATACCATGCCAATCTTTGCAATATTCTCTACAAAAATTGGCATATTGTCAAAAGTGATCCTGTCATTGGCCGTAACACCACCAGAGTTCCTCCCATATCATTTAGGAGAGCCAAATCAATGTGAAATGAGTTAGTACGCAATTCACAGCAGGTTAAGAAAGGTACAGACTGGTTGAGAGTACACAGGGGTTTCCAAAAGAGTTTTAAATGTAAAGCTTGTCGACACGGCTCCAACATGAAGCAAATACAAACACCCTTCAGACAGACACCTTTTGAAATAAGAGGGAGTTATAACTGAAAAAGTGATTTTGCAGTCTATGTTTTGGAATGTACTTGCAAAAAAAGGTACATGGGGAGTACCATACACCCAGTACACGTCAGGATCCTGCAACATGTTTGGGCCATTGCCAACGACGACCCAAGTTACCCTGTTGCCAGACACATTAACCAACGCCATGGGGGCAACGCAAAGGATTTATCCAATTTTGTTATCGATACTGTCCCTAAAAACCCTAGGGGTGGGAATGGGCAGTTGGCATTGAGGAGGCTCGAATCTAGATATATCCTTCTTCTGAACTCTAAAATTCCATTTGGGATGAACTCAGATGAAGCGTTATCTGTTCATTTATAGCTCTATCCCTCTCTCTAAATACCCCGGGCATTCGGGTATTACTGAATTTAGAATTTCTTACATCTTCTGATTTGTAATTATTAAGGTTCATTTTTCACATTTTTAATATTTGGTGGGCCTCGCTGTTTCCATTTTTGTTATTCATACACACAGGCGTTAGTTGGTATGACCAATTTTTTCAGTGCATGATTTGTGTTTTTTCTTAATCTACAAAATACCTGCAGGCCCACTAGGGCAGCATTCTGTACACCATTCACGCACTAACAAATAATAGACATGAGTGGGTACCGTCTCTTATTCAGCGCTGCGTCTTTACACAAGCCCACTAGGGCAGGACCTAATGCACCGACCACGCGCAGATAGTTGACACTCAACAAGTGGCACCGTTCCTTTAATCTGCCTTTAGCGCTGCCATCATATCTATCTTTAATTTCAATTTTTTTAAAACTTAATTGCAGATTCACATTATTATAGCAACTGCTCCTAATCAGCACTGATCAATATATGTACAAATGAGACCGTAATTTGGCATAATGTGTCCAGTCCAACACACTGTCTCGTCATTTTTACTTTGATAGTCTGTCTCCTGTGTTGTCTGTTATACACAACACTATATGGTCAACAGCACTACTTAGCCCACACTAGGTTCTAATTCACTTTTTGCGAATACAAACTAGTAGACTGAATCAAAGTCTTTTTTAATTTCAAGTCACGCATTTTTTCACGATATTCTGCTGATATCTGCATGTATTTGTTTTATTATTATTTGAACAATGCACTTTTCGGCTTTTTAAACATCTGTCTATTGTGACTTCACGGTTGCTGTGACAACCATGCAGAGTGGGAATGTATTTAAAGATTCACCCTAATGGCGCCCGATGTTGTGAGCAAGGCGGTTTACCGTCGAAACGCGTCAGGGCCTTCTTGTGGAATAAATTCCAGTGTCATATCTCCACGGTCTCAGCGCCTGTTCTTTGATCTGCAGAAACAGGATTGGCTTTATATATATATATATATTCTTAATCCTGTCAGCTCCTCCTGGGAGATTCGCCCATAGTTCAGTGGCGCGTAAATGCCGGTAGAGCCAAAGCCAGCAGAAAGTCTCACAAAACCATACAATGAATCGCGCTCTCGGGTTCCGTGAATGACAAGTTATTTTATTGCTCAAAGTAACGCGTTTCGATAGACTATCTTGATCACACAATGAGCCTCAGTGCATCGGTGCTATACATAAACATGTGACTTGTATCATAGACATCGAAAACCGACTATGGTTTCACATTGGAGCACTTTCAAATGATGGCGTCGGCCATCATGTAATGGCAAACACGTATAAACATGTAAGTACAATAGAACGTAGAAAGAAGTGTTAATTGGCTCAAGGGATTTAAAATGTGGTTTGTATTACCGCAGTGAGTCCAATTGTGCACATATGTACAAATATATACAGACAATAACCGGCTAAAAGTATTGTTATAATCATGTCTATGCATCCAATTTGATTGGCATAGCGTGACACGTGCAAGTGCACATACTAGAGCCCTACAGGTCGGGTGCATAAGGTGAGAAGGTGATATTAAAGTTACTAGTAAACAAATGTCCGTTTTCCATGTCTATGATACAAGTCACATGTTTATGTATAGCACCGATGCACTGAGGCTCATTGTGTGATCAAGATAGTCTTCTATCGAAACGCGTTACTTTGAGCAATAAAATAACTTGTCATTCACGGAACCCGAGAGCGCGATTCATTGTATGGTTTTGTGATATATATATATACACACACACACATTTGAATGTTGTTCATTTGACATCTGGGAAAGCCTTTCTGTTAGAGAGCATTTAATAAATAAACCCCACGCCTTATTCTGAGAACAGGTTTTGATGAGCTTCATTTTATAAAGTGAAATCCCTCTACAGGGGTTGTGGTGTTGTCTATTGCTTTGTCATGTTTGAGCCACTGTGTGGTATTCTGTATTATCTGGAAGTGCGAAGCAAGACATTTTGGCGTCACTTGCAGGATTTACAACAAAAAAAATCAATTTTAAAAGGGAAGAATGCTTTCTAAAATATCAATGTTTTCAGTTGCAGATTCCCAAATGCCAACGGAGGTATTGGGGTGGGAAGTTGCCTCTAATGCATGATTAACATATGAGGGGCAAGCACAGATATTTGAATGTTTAGAAACTTTTTCTTTAGAAAAAGGAAAACAACTTGGTATTTCAGAGAGAAAAAGTGGTGTCATTTTCAATGCATTGCGCAGCATGTATCAAAAAATTTTACAGTTAGAAAGAGAACGTAATGAAATGCAAAGGGAGTTAGTTAAAGCTAAAAAAAAAAAGCCAGACCTTTTAACATGTGAAAATAAATCATTGAAAAGAGAGTTGGAACTATACCAAGCACCAAAACAGTTTATTTTGCCAGGCTGTTTAGATAGCCAGAGTGAGTCGCTCGTGAAGAATGTGCAGGTTAATTTACAAAGCTCACAGGAGGTTTTAATTAATTCTTTGGCGGACTTTCCTCGGCCAGAAATTAATGGTATTTTGGCCAGATTCCAGCAGAGACCATGCCTTGCACGTTTGGTTGAATTAGAAGCTTCCGAAGTAATGTTGACTCAAACAAATGTAGAAGATAAACAAACCAGCCTGTCAGAACTGGCGATTGTTGGTTGCAGTTACAAAACAGATTGGTCAGTGAGTGACAAACCTTGCTTTACATGGAGAGACATTATTCTGGAAAAAGAAATGATGAAAAATTTTATTTTTAAACTTGACTCTGACTCTGAATGGGGAGAAAAGCGCAATATGCTTTCAAATCTGCAAAAGAGGTTATGCAATTTGTTTCAGACTTGTGGCCAATACAGAAAGGAGACATTGAGTTACATGTGACAGATCATGGGCAGTGTGCCACTTGGAGTATGTGGAAAAAACAAGGAAAGAAGAGGGTGCTCTTAGATTTTTGGACTGAAACATTTTCAGAAGTGGGAGAATGCTTTACTCCCTTTGAAAAACAGTTGCTAGTGTTTCAATGCTTTCTGATAGACAGAAGGCAGACACAGTTGCTTTTGATTTGAGCTCTGATAGACACAGGTCAGACACAGTTGCTTTTGATTTGAGCTCTGATAGACACAGGGCAGACACAGTTGCTTTTGATTTGAGCTCTGATAGACACAGGTCAGTGAAGTGGAACAAGGAGTTGTGGCAAGAAATATTACTGCAAAGCGCAGCTACTGTGCATCATGTAGATGCTCATTGTCCCATACATTTACCAGATAGACTCTTTGATTCCCTCACAGATGAAAAGGGTAAAATCTTGGAGGCAGAGGTGGCGACACACGATTCTGATTTGGTGTGCTTAACTAAGTGCGAGCACCTAGGAGAGAAAGACACTACTAACAGGTGGGCGGAGAATGAAGGGATGCATATTCCCTTAGACTTACTTAGAACTGTGATTACTGTTTGTCAGTATGCACAGCGCAGATCAGTCCCACAGGAGGTGAGGGGCCAGTTGGAGAAAGGAAATTACCAGAGCAGATAGGGCAGATGGATTGCCTTGAGCTCATACCAAATGATCAAGTGTGCACTTATTCAGCAGTGTATGGAAAGATAGTCAGGAAGTGGACTGCCCAGCCCTTCTTTCCGATCAAGGATAAGGAGAGTTTGACTTTATTACCAAGAATTCAAAGGCCATAGTGTGGGTAGAATTTTCAGATAATTCCCCAGAGCCAGCAGAGAACTGTGCAGACAGAAAAGATACAGCTGTGCTAACCGACCCAAAGCAGAACAAGCATTTGCAATGCAATAGGTCTCGCATTTGCGAGAGTTTAAGCTATTGGCACTGTAAATGACAATGTCTTTTATTTATATGTTTTGATAATTAAATCATAAATAAAAGGCGTTGTCATGTACAATACCAATAGCTCAAACTCTTATAAATGGGAGACCTATTGAAAGAAGCGGCCGCTATTGTCCCGGGCTGCTTAGAAAGTGAAAGGGCGCATGACGCACTGAATGTTGCAGGAAAACATGTTGTGCCTGCAGTAGGAGAAACTATTTAAATAAAATAGTGCTTATAGACTAAAAAAGACTCACTGTGTAACCACCAAAGTAAAAGGATGAGGCGGGAGCCCACCCCGCGTTTCGCCGCCGCAGCCCGAGCTGTTCTGGAAGCCTTCTCCGGGCTGCTCTCAGCGCGACCCGGAAGTCAGGCAACCTTGCCTGGGACATGGGCGGGGCATGGAGCGCGCGGCCGGAAGTGTCCAGGGCTCCCATGAGCTGAGGGAGCCCCGCGTGTTGCAGCCCGCGTGTCGGAGAAGTGAGGCGGGAGCCCACCCCGCACTGGCAAGCAGTAGAGGAAGTCCGGCGGGAGCCCACCCCACCTTCATGAATGCCGCATGATGCGGCTGGAGCAGGATTTCAGGCGGGGCTCCTGTGAGCAAGACAGAGCCCCGCGTGTTGATGCGCCACAAAGAGTGACCGGGTGAAGAGGCGAGTCCCCCCTGCTATTGAGGAGACCAGCCGGGGAGCAGCGCAGAGTCCCCACAAGAGCCGGTGAGTGGGGTTGAGCGGGAGCCTGCAGGTGGTTAAATACCGGCTGATAATGCATGCAAGCGCGCCGCGCCTGGATAGGAGATGTGCACGCGTATGGTGCGAGCAGGAGTTGTGATAACGCCGCGAGCCGTACGCGTGCACATCTCCTGTCTGTTAAGCTTCGGCACAGACAGTTGATGTGCACGCATACGGCTTGCGGCGTTATTACAACTCCTGCTCGCACCATACGCGTGCACATCTCCTGTCCATGCCTTGCCATACGCGTGCACATGTCCTGTCCCCCTTCCGACCCAAGTCGACAACAATAGATCTCGCATAGCGAGCAGCGCTTTGCGCTGCATCGCTAGGCGAGACCTAAAAAGGAGAACGTGTGCTTCTTGAAAAATGTTTTTTGCAAGAAAAGTGATGCTTGTTTCTTTTCCAGATCATACTGCGACGTGTTGGTGTACCTGATGTCCCTCTCCTGCGTGTGGGTGCCTTTGTCTGAGTAGGCCTGTGAGGGTGTGGGACCCCCCCCCCCGCAACCCTGGAGTGAACACTGGACAGCGCAGACTGACATTGTTGCTGACATCCTTTGGCTGAATCAACCAGATGAACTTACCTAGCAAAGACTGTTTTTGCATACATTGAAAATGAAGAGAAATGTTAAATACAATTTCAAAGCAAGAAGGCTGTGTAAATCCAGAGTTTTATTTTAAGCAAAATATATAAGTTTGGCTGCTTCAATAGTAGAAGTTCCAGAATTAGCAATTTATAACATTAGGAGCATCAATGAGTAAACATGTTTGATTCTATTTGTGCATTCATTTTGTGTATTCATCATACATTTATTCCTGAAGCGGAGTTATTATCAGATATGCATGAGCTATTTTAAATGAAGTATTATGTTACATTTATTCCTGAAGCCAAGTTATTATCAGATATGCATGAGCTATTTTAAATGAAGCATTATGTTACATGCTTTGATAATGTCACTGTTTTAATGTGTGCTTCATTTTGTATTCGTGCATTCACTTAAAAAGTTGATCTTTTGATTTATATATGTTATGATAGTCAAAGGTCATGGGGTGGAATGTAGTGCTAGAGGCACTCCTATGGTTTGAAACCACATGATGACCTTTGACTACCATCATTTTAATTGACTTTTGGTATTTTACTTTACCCTAGTCTGAATGTACGTCCTGCATATGCCTTTCTTCCCTTGAAGATTTCTTTTGTGTAATCTCGCAGTTTTAAAGTGGGAGCTGTCACAGAGTAGAACAGCTTGCCAAGAACAGAACATGTGGGATGTCCATTTGAAAGCATGAGAGAGAGAGGTGTGGAATGTACTTTTTGGTCCTGAAGTGCAGTGTTATGAGCAGTGGTGCACAAATGTGCATTGTGTTGTACATTGAGAGATAAAGTATGTGATGCTATAGGCAGTGGTGCAAAAATGTGCATTGTGTTGTACATTGAGAGATGAAGTATGTGATGCTCCAGGCAGTAGTGCACAAATGTGCATTGTATTGTACATAGGGAAGTATTATGAAGTTCTTACTATTGGCTTTGACATGCCCTCTTGTCATCTTAAATTCTGACTGTCTTGCTTGAGCTTTTTGCGTGCACAGGCAGGCCCCCAGAGTACTCAAGTTGTTTGGGTTAATCACGTTCAAGGTTGCTTTGTTTTTGGAGAGGAGATTGTTGAATTTAACGTCGGAGACTTTCGTAAGCTTCGTTAAGATAAAGGCTGGAACATATGAGAATGCAGAAGGAATGTGGGAACCCCTTTGCCCTGGAATGCTTGCATGGAAGGTGGCCAATTCCAGTAAGTTTCCTTGGTGCAGAGGGAAAGGTCTCTCAAACCTTCCAGTGTGTTTTGAGACTATAAAGCGGAGTGTTGTTGACTTGGAGACCGGAATAGTTTTGGAGTCCGAATGGGGATGGACGCATCTACTTCGGTACAGCAGAACCCTGGTTTGCTGAGACTCTTAACCCCGGCTGTGAATTCCCCAGTCTGGAGTGTTCTAAGATGCAGTGTTTGCAACCGGTAAGTTGATTTGTTTCTGATTGGTGCCATTGTGATGTGTGGCTGTTTGCGTGCTTATTCAGTTTCCAGTGGCTATAACAGTCATTGTGATGCGTGACTGTCAGTGTGTACATTCAGTTTCCAGTGGCAATAACCATCTGAGGTGTTTTCTTTGAGTATTGACTTTGTGATGTGTGAGTGAGTCTGGGTACACATCCAAAGTAATCATCTGATGTTTTTAGTGTATATATCTTTCTGATTTCTTGCAGGACGTCCAGTATTATTTGGTGCTTTTGTTTATTATTATCTATGCATTTAACTGTTGCATTTGCCAAGTGTTATTATTGTTTGCATATATATATATATATATATATATATATATATATATATATACACACATTTGAATGTTGTTCATTTGACATCTGGGAAAGCCTTTCTGTTAGAAAGCATTGCATGAATAAATCCCTAAACCTTATTCTGAGAACAGTTTCTGATGTGCTTCATTTTATAAAGTGAAATCCCTCTCCAGGGGGTGTGGTGTGTTTATTGCTTCGTCATGTTTGAGCCACCGTGTGGTATTCTGTATTATCTGGAAGCGCGAAGCAAGACAGCCTATGAGAGGAGTAGGCCTCACAGTGGTGAAAAACGAATGTGGCTGTTTGTCACTACCAGGTCATGTAAAACGTAACCGCATATGCCCTGCTTTTTAGTTGCACAGCACTCTGCCCATAGCGCTACCTAGGGCCTACCCTAGGGGTGACTTATGTGTAATAAAATTGGAGGTTAAGGCTTGGCAAGTGGTTTCAAATGCCAAGTCAAAGTGTCAGTAAACTGCACACACGGGCCTTGTAGTGGCAGGCCTGAGACAGGTTTGAAAGGCTACTTGTGTGGGTGGCACAACCAGTGCTGCAGGCTCACTAGTAGCATTTAGATTAGAGGCCCTGGGTATATGGTATACCACCTTACAAGGGACTTATAGGTAAACTAAGTATGCCAATCAGGTATATACCAATGTCACTGTGTTTAGGGGAGAATCACATGCACTTTAGCACTGATTAGCAGTGGTAAAGTGTCCAGGGTCCTAAGGCCAACAAAACGATTCAGCAGAAAGTGAAAGTAAGCCGGCAAAATGTTGGGGGAAGACCACCCTAAGGATGACAGGTCTAACACCATCACTCACACTCTACTATCCTTCATGTTAAAATACGGGAACCTCCCCCCCCCCCCCCAATATGCCAAGCACCTCACCACAAGATTACAAACCATCCAGGAATCAGCAGCCAGACTCATCCTCAACCTCCCACTCAGAACTCACATCACACCTCAGGGAGCTCCACTGGCTCCCAATATCCAAACACGCTAATTTCTAACTCCTCACACACACATTCAAGGCACTACACAACTTAGGACCTACCTACCTGAACAGTTGCATCTCTTTTCACTAACCACCCAGACATCTCCACTCAGCAGGACCCCTACTCGTACACATCCCAAGCACACACATGCTTGTAAAGCATAGAACAAACTCCCACCCCAAATGAGAGCCTTCTCCTCTCTTCATTAATTCCGCAAGAAGCTAAAGACCTGATTTTTCAGTTAACTAACTTACTCTAGGCAGGGCTAGGCACACACACCTGTTCAGCGCCAGGATACCCTCGGGCCGGCAGTGCACTTTACAAATACACATAACATGTGTGCTGCACAATGCAGTACACATAGAAATAGCAAAAACGAGGAGAAATAAAGCATTTCTCCTCGTTTCACCATGTTAAGACCAGGTTTTCCCTGGTCGTAATTTTAACGCTGCCTCCTATTTACGCGACCCTTGTAAATAGGAGGCAGCGTCAAAATCAATGGGTGTTGCTGTGGGCGTTCTGCCGCAACACCCATTGCCCACCCCTTTCATGCTAAGTGAAGCATGAAAGGGGGGCCTTATTTTCAAGGCAGTGTTAAACCGCGTTAAGTGGCTTGATGCCACCTTGTAAATAAGGTGAAGCCCCTATCGCCACAGGAATGTCATAAAAAGTGACGTTCCTGTGGCGATAGGG
Organism: Calotriton arnoldi; assembly: GCA_963921515.1. Taxonomy (NCBI): domain Eukaryota; kingdom Metazoa; phylum Chordata; class Amphibia; order Caudata; family Salamandridae; genus Calotriton; species Calotriton arnoldi. The sequence goes on from CAWUFW010001273.1 coordinate 2,721,901, forward strand.
GCTTGTAAATATGCCCCCCAGGTTCAGGTAGTTGTTTTGTCTTGACCACTGATCGTGCACAGTCTGCCTTGCTTTTTGAATGTGTGTTCATATTGTGAGAAGCCAGGCCTCTCACCCTTGGCTCGAGCTATTAAAAAATGATTGGGATATGATGGACAAAAGAAGATTGCAGAAAAATACCTTGAAAACCTAGAGTGGACTTAAAGAGAATTTTCTTACACACATTTTCCTCAAACATCAAGCCCCAAGTGTTATTCTTGATCATTAGATGGAGCATTCTGTGACTTGCAACTTTCACTGTTAAAACGGTCTAGAAATGAGCCATTATAAACCGACTGTGAAATGTTTTTCGAGACTGACGTACACTTTTTGTTTTTCTGCCAGCTGTGGTCCATGCAGGTAACAGCGGTGGGGCGGTGGAGCCGCGTGTGGGGGGGGGGGATTTCGAGGGACAATGCTGAGGGAAAATTAAATAAATAATTAATTTTCCCCTCGGCATCGTCCCTCAAAATTCCCGCGGCCCCACCGCTGTTACCTGCATGGACTGCAGCTGTTTTCTTCTCTCTATACCTCAATCCTAGGATGGAATGGATTTTCCTTTTTTGTGCCAATGGCATGTGAAGTCAGATGACCTCTTTTCGCATAGCTGAAACGGACACATTTGCACCTTTGGTTTTATTATTCTGGCCGTTTACCTGCAATCCTCTTGGGTAATCAGATCGAAACATATAGCTCCTGTGCCGTGAATTGATCTTACACGTGTATTTTAAGGCACATGAAACTGCTCACAGCCTGTTTAACTAGTACCCTTCCCTCTCAAATGGCTTTTGACGAATAGCAATCATTCAGCACTTTACTAGACATTCTCATTTACAATTCATACGATTAACAGCAATCAGACAGCATTTTGTTTTCACTTCATGGTGAGCTTGTCAGTATGATGTCAGTCTATTGTCACAGATTGATCTGTAGTCCCTTAGGAGCATGGAGTGGAGATTCAGCAAGAAAAGAATACAGTACTCTGTAGGGGCTGCTTATCCTATGCTTGTGTTCCCTCACAGAAATACAATGCAGTAATAAATGGACCTTGGAGCTACTAGGCATAACCAGATTCTGGGGCTTCCTCCACTTCAACGCAGTTACCATATTCATTATTATAAACATCAACACAGCAATCTACAATGATACAAACATTCACCGTTGCACCTAATAGAATATGTGACACATTAACTACTAGCCACATGGATTAGGGACCGCTTGTGAATTCATCTTCATGCACTTGCTCCATGCATCTCTATCCCTGTTGGCTATAAAAAATGTCTTTCATGCATTAGATTCATGCATTTTCTTCCAGAGGTTTGTTATCATGAATTCGAGCAATGGACCTTGTTCATATACTCTAAATGCTTCTATCTTTCTTTTTTTTGCAGGTTATATTTCAAGTTACAGGTTAAAGACCCTGGTGACCACCTGAACTTGTCCAGTTGGTAAGTACAACTTGTTACGCACAAGCACAGTGTGGTAATTATAAATAAGTCCATGTAGCCGAGGTGTAGATCAATGAAGCAGGTTTATTGAAGTAGATCATAGGGTGATATTGAAGATAGAAATAGATCATAAAGTGAGCCCCACCAGGAGCAGCTCCCTTGCTGCTCAGCCCATACACCCAACTGACACTCCATCCACCAGGCATCCCCAACATTCCATTACCTCACATGCACCAGCATTCCACAGCACATCCACTCTGGCTGAGCAGCAAGGCAGATAAGCCGGAAAGATGCATAGCACTGAGAACCAGATACCACACATCTTCCCTCTTTACACAACAACAACAAGGAGAATATGCTGCCACCAAAATAATATAAAATAGACAGCACATAGCATTTCATGGAAAAGCAATCAATAAATGCATAGACACACACCTAATCCCATTTACAGGGCACAAAGGAAAATAAATGGAACACACATCTTCCCCTTTTTAAAGGCACAATGAAAATAAGTAGAAAGGATGTAAGGTGAAGACACAAGAAGAACGAACAGCAGAATAAAGCATTCAGAGACACCACCACACCAGTTGGTAAGACTAGTATGAAGATATGCTGCCACCAAAATAATATAAAATAGACAGCACATAGCATTTTATGGACTAGTATGAAGATAAGCTGAGAGCAAAAATATTAAAAGGTGGGAAAAACAATCCGAAAAACAAGAGATACTCCCAACAATATAAAACAAACAAGATCTCCAGAGGAGAAAGGTGAGAAGAACACCCGCTAGGAGTACAGAGAAAGAAATTTGAGGGAAACCTCAAATGTCAGACCCACATTAGACTTTCGCACAAAATTGAAAACTGTGGCTGACAAAATTCATATAGTACATTCAATAAAGATCCTAAATAAAGGAATCATGCAATCTAATCATGTAAAGTAGAAGTAACGTGCACTAAACATGTAAGTAACAGCTCCAGGAATCCTGCAAACAAATTCATGTAAAGAAAAATTACCTGCACTAAAAATATAGATCAAATACAGAACTTGTAAAAAGTACAGTAATGTATAGCAAAGAATGTAAATGACGAGTCCACACAAAGTAACATGTTAAAATGGCAAGTCACATAGCCAATAGGCCATTACATAAAACAAACCTCAAAGCGAGAAAGGATCCCTTAATGAAACTTTAAAGCAAAGCAACTATATGCTATGTAATGTAAAAACAGTAAATGTAGGTGACAATTAGAGTCACATAGTCACAGGACTATTAAAACTCATATGACTGGAACATGAAGCATCGCATAAAAGCACACAAAGTTGAATCTTAATGAATGACACATTTAAAGTAATTGAATATTAAACACATCATGTAAGATAAAACTCTCTAGGAGTTTAAGATATAAGAGTATGCATAGAAAACAGATGGGGAAATACACTGGCAAAAACATAAACATCATGTCACCACAATTAGTAGAAAAATAGCAAGGATCCCACATACTGAGACCATGCCACCCAAAAAATGTAAAGTAGAAAAATGAACGAAAAACGTAGTTTACAAACGTAGTTGACAAATAAACGCACAAAGCAAAATGCGCAAAGGTCACATAGCTACAACGCTATCGCAAAGCATACCCCAACCAGAGGAAAATTCCCAACAATGGAAACTTGTAAGAAACAAACTTTAAAGGTAATGATCATGCAGGAAATGTGGGTGACTAATACACACCCAATAAATTGCACAGGTGCAAAGTCACATAGCCAAGGGCTATCTAATCACAAACCTCAAACAGAGAAGAGAACCCCTTTACGTAAAACTTTCAAGCAAAAACCGTAATGTAAAATTTAAAACAAGAAGCATGTAGGTGACAAGTCCACGCAAGTATTATATAAAAGTGTCAAGTCACATAGCGAAAAGCTATAAAAAGGCATATCTCAAACAGGAACAATTCCCTTACTAAAACTTGTAACAAAGTACAGTAATGTAAATATCATGTAGCTAACCGTAAGTGACAAAGAAAGTCACAAAGCTAAAAGACTATCATCACAAAACCTCAAGGAGAAGAATTCCCACACAGAACTTTATAAATAAATTACTGAAACTTAAATTATCATGCAGTAGGTGACAAATCCACGCACAAATATCTGCGCAGAAGGTGGAAAGTCACATAATGGCTAAGCATTATGAAACTAATAAAGTAGATTGACCAATAAAAGTGAAAATCAACAGTACAGTAAGGCATTGTACAGTAAAGATAAGGCGCAGAAAGTAAAAATGAGTAGGAGGAGGAACTCCGAATGAGAAACATAGAAGCAATATACATGGTAAATGAGGATAGGAGGGTTATCCTCTTACAACAATTATAAATTCAAGTACAGCATGGTATTAATGTGCAGGGTTGGGAGAAAAGTGGACACCCAGAAGATGTAAAACCCAAACTACTCACCCATTGCTACACACCACGCACTAATGAGGGAATTGTGCAGGACTGGGAGAAAGGAGGACCCCTGCGAAGTGTAAATTCCAAGCCATTCACACCGTTCTGCACGCCTCAATTTTGTAAGGTACATTAGGGAACCCTTAGTACACATCAAAATTGTGCGCACATCAATATCAAGTATAGGGTACACTGCCCATTGCGCACTAAACATTTTAAGAATAGGGTAAACTACCAATTGCGCACTAAGAATTATGTGAATAGGGTACACTGCCCATTTCGCACTAAAAATTTATGTAAAGGGTACACTGCCCATTGCACACTAAAAAGTAGATACATAGATAAGTAAATACGTGTAAGGGTAAATAAAAATACTATAAAATCATGTAGGAGAAGTAGGTCCCTAATGTAGAACCAAAAATTTGCACAGGTGCAAAGTCACATAGCAAAAGCTATCTAATCACAAACCTACAACCCCTTAAGTAAAACTTGCTAGCAAAACCAAAGTTAAAATTTAAAACAAGAATCATGTAGGTAACATAGGTGACGAGTCCACGCAGAAAAGTTGCACAGGTGGAAAGTCACATAGCCAAACAGACTATATAAATCGTACCTCAAACAGAGAAGAATTCCATACTGAACTTTGTAAATAAATTGTTGAAGAATAACTTATCATGCAAGAAAATGTAAATTTAAAATCATCATGCAGCATCATACAGAAAGTGATGAATCCACGTGCAAAGATATGCACCGAAAGGTGGAAAGACACATAAAGGCAATCAAAAATGAAGAAAGTAGATTGACCGGTCAACATTAGAATAAACAGAAAATGCTTAAAGAGAAGAAATAGAAAATGAGTCTGAAAATCAAGGCTTAGTACAGTAGAGTAAAGCATAGCACATTAGCAATAAACAGTTTTAAAGAGAAGATACTTCTCTCCGGTGAGCGACTCCTCACCCGAAGTCCGTGTCAAATCCAGGAACCATAAAATGTTTTGCAGAGTCTAGTCAGGAAGAATGTAGAAATCTGGAAGTCCGGAACCAAAACAGATTACATAACGCTGGCTCCAACATGAATCCTATTGTGGAAACAGCAAAACGTCCCAGCAAGAAAACGATACCAACTGCAACAACTGAGTGCCAAGTCATCAGAACCCTCAATGAAAGATGCGTCGAGAAATTGAGCAGCTGTGCAGGAATAATAAACTTTGCTCAAAGAATCACCAGGAAGCAGCCAAAACGGAGACAAATGGAAAGCGCACTGCAAGTGAGGATTGGCACTTGTAGAATTCAACCATCCCAAACTTTATTGCGGCATCAGGCTACAAACATGGTTGGCAAGACGCAGTGAAAAGTAATCCAACAGGAAACAGACTGCCTCCAAACGTAAGATGGCGGCACATAATGTGACGACGCGCCGGATGACTCCAGGCACGTTGAAGCATGCAGGCGTCCATAGGAAGCAATGCAGGAGACGTCACAAGGAAATGAAGGGAGGGCTTGCAAAGCAGCAGAAAGACGGTAAGCGCGTGCGTGGCATTTGTGTGCGCTCGAGGAAATATTTAAAGCAAGACAGTGGCGGTTCAACTGCCGTAGGAAAGCGCACCAAGGAGACAATGTAGAAATTGAAAATAACTAAAGTACTCACTACCAATGTCTCAAACCCACGTAAATAAATGCTGGATGACTGCAAAAGCCGATGAGTAGATACAAGGATCTCCTTCACCTTTAAAAGCTGTAGAAGTTGTTGAAATGCACAGCGAAGTCAGTAAAACACAGCAGATAAAGTAGGTGACGCTCTTCTGTAGTGATAAAGTAGGTGACGCTCTTCTGTAGTGGCAATTAAAATACACGGGCAGTCTCTGTAGATGAAGCACTCACTGTCAGTCACTGTCTAAAACACTTTACGTACTGCTTGTCTCCGGTTGCTGTACAGTAGTGGCAGGTCACGCTGGCTCAAAGGAAATACAAAGCTGAAGGCAGGAAGCAAGGCAGGTTCGACAGAAAAACGGGTCTTTACTGATAAGAAGGTCCTTGAGTAAAGCAGCACAGGACAGTGTCACTTCAACAACCCGGTCAGCAGGATACAGCAGGGACTGGCACACTTGTGAAGAGGGCGACCGATGGAGAGGTCACTGGTGGGGCTCATGGGTGCCAGTATGCTTTAAATATATGTATCAGGTAATTTTAAAATGTTCTTTACCTTGTCTTAAAGTTCAGAGGATGTAGTTTCAAAGGATTCTTGTAGTTGCCTTGTGGTTTCTTCAGAATTTAAAATTTGTAATCCATCAGGTACACGTAGATTTTCCAGCTTGTAGCCGAGGTGTAGATCAATGAAGCAGGTTTATTGAAGTAGATCATAGGGTGATATTGAAGATAGAAATAGATCATAAAGTGAGCCCCACCAGGAGCAGCTCCCTTGCTGCTCAGCCCATACACCCAACTGACACTCCATCCACCAGGCATCCCCAACATTCCATTACCTCACATGCACCAGCATTCCACAGCACATCCACTCTGGCTGAGCAGCAAGGCAGAGAAGCAGGAAAGATGCATAGCACTGAGAACCAGATACCACACACAGTTACTGTTACTTATCTCCCCGAGTCTAGAAGTGGATATATGCAGGTTAACAGTCCAGAAGTGATGGTGAATGGCAAGGACAACCAGGAGGAAAACCAAACCATAAGCCAGGCAGATATGAAAACACATCAGCGCCTGAAAGGCAAGAGGGTACAAAGAAGGGGTGAAGCTTAAAAGGAAGATTCTCCCAACATTTCTGCCAGTCTCAGGAGACTTAATGATCTCACAGCACTAAATTCATGGGATTTGCCGTATCCAATCTGAGCACGATCCTGGGGACCATGTCCACCAAGCATGAGGCACCATAGGGGCTGGTTGTAGAGGAAGATGCCTGGGCACAAAAGGTGGTCAGGGCTTCAGGCAACAGTGTCACAACAGGTAGTGGGCAGCAGGGGAGAATGGAATGAGGTTAAGCTGGGCTGTGACGGTACAAAGGGTCTGGCCTGCCTTCGATGCTGGAGTCAGACTGTGGAAGCCATTTTACTAGTGAAGTGATGACCGGGATGTGGAAGACACTAGGTATGAAGTATCATACTGTCTATGAACTCGCTCATAGTGGGGAATTGGAAAGATCCAAACTGTCAATTGTGTGTATCTTGAAAAAGTCAGTCCATTTTACTAGTGCCATTTGGGACCTGTAGCCTCCCTTGATGCTAACGGCTCTCGCAGTACTTTACTAACACCCCTAGAATATCACCCTTTGAGTTAATAGAGAGAAGGAAGATGGTAATATTGCAGTATTTGTTTCCTAAAGCCAAGAAGAAATTCTGATTAATACTTCCACAACCCATCCCCCCAGTGCCTTGAGACCCTCGCGGGTGAGTAGCTGCACTTTACCAACCTCGGATGGATAGGTATGTGGAATTCTTACAACATGTGTTTGCACATGTTTGAAAAAAATGTGGAAGGATCTTCATATAGTGCCAACACCTACTATGACCTTAAAAATAACTAGACAGAGTACCAGATAGATAATAAAAGGAACAGAATAAAGTAGAAGCTTCTTCTCAATTTAGAAAAGATCATTTTCAATAATTGATAACATTTTCCCTATTGTTTATAAAATTCCCATAAAGATAGATGATAATTCAGAGAAGAAATAGGTTCACATCAGTTTAGAATTTCAATTTCACATCAACTTAGAGCTTGAGGGATCTCAAAATAAAGATTCTGATTCAGAATAAGTACTTAGGTCACACCTTTATGTTTTGTATTTTTTTTAAACATCGTTCAAGGTGAGTAAAGAATGTTTTATTCCTTGAACTGTTAAGCACGTTAAAAACTTGTCAACAAAAATGTGAAGGAAGAGTACTCAATTTATTGCTACTTACCTCTAGAAAGTTGGGTATACAGGGTGAACTTGACAAACCCTTTCCTCTCACCTCTCCAGCACCAAGTACAATGCCAGGAACATCTCCTAGAGGACAAACATTGGATGAAAGCTGCTCAGGAATAAAGTCTATGTCAAAAGACCACACAAGATTATACGTGAAACCTAACATCTCAAGACAACCATGGAAGATCATTCATCCAGATCAATAAAAAGCGACATTTCTTTTCGTAATATCTCTTTTTTTGCCAGAAAATAAAGAGCCTAATTGAACATGGACCTTTATCTGGAGTAGTCATACAGGAATTTCCAGATTTTCAAATTGTTCATAGCCATATTAAACATCAAGCAACGTACTTGAGTGTAGATCCCCAGCTCATAATTGAGAAATTTCTATCATTATTTGATTTATCAAGAGTCTCAAAGTTCACAGACAGTATTTTGAATGCTTGACATTATCAAAAGTCTCTGCCTGCGATATTTTATCTCAGAGTAAGTCAACCTTACTAGAAAAATCAATAGTACTTCAGGAGTTTGCTGGTGAAGGTCACTGTCCTTACTGTTATCGGAGCTGTAGAAGGGTCTATTATCTCTATTGCAACCTCTGTGTCTGTCAGAGTATTAGAACAAAAGATTGTGGAATGGAGGCATTCAAGCTAGCATATTCAATGAGAATTACAAATACACAAAGAGACCAAAGCATAATTATTTTTAATAATAAATCATCCTTTGCCTCTGTTAACTTACACTCACAGTTGCTCATCCATTCGATTAATCTCCACAAGAAACATTCTGAAGTAAAGTCTGAGGGCCTGATTCACACAGGTAAACATACACTTGTGTGTTTACTATTTTTTGGTATTCCCAAACTAATTGTTTAATTTTACTAATAGTAACTTTATGACTGCAAAGAGTCTGCAGTCAGGGTGGAGAACTCCGCACATAAGAAGATAGGAAAGGCCTACCTTTTTATGTGCAGAGTCTCTGGCATCATCAAATTACAATTAGTAAAATTAAACTCGTAGTTTGGGACTGCCCAAAAAATTGTACATTTACACAGGAGTGTAAGTTTACCTTTGTGAACCAGGCCCGAAATGTGTACCATCCACGTTACCGTCCTGTATCTCACCGCAGCTATTTAAAAGAGGTGCAGGATGGTGTTAATAATTTGATTCGTGCTCAGATAGCATTGTAGTCTTTTCCTGTTGATATTATCGGAAATATTATTTCCAAATCACAATGTCATTAAGTAAAAGAGATCAAAATTAGAAGTGAATTGAAGATGGGAAGCCGCTTCCCCTTAGTCTCCAATAAGATGGAGATTGGTTTTATCTTGAATCTGACTTTTATTAAGTCAGAAAATAAATATCAAGGTAAGATTTTTTTAAATGAGGAATCATGCAAGGAGGCATGCATATCAAAGCAAAATCCCTTCAATAGCGACATAGCATACTTGGTCCATACTGCCTTATTTAATTCTAATGTTAGAAATATGCATTATTTAAAGACATGACCAGCTTATGTCCATGGCATCCTTTTGTTCTTGATACCTGTTACAATTCAAACTGTGGGTAGCATTGGTTATATAGAGCCTAATTGGGAAATCAAGCCTGCAGTTCTCTCCACTGATGTTTTAGTGAAGGAAAGATAGTTTGTTAGTTCTAGTCACACAGTGCATAGGACTTGCACCCTATTGTCCATATATTGGTACTAGTTACATTTGTAATCATCGATAAGCATACAGTGAGTCAGGGACTGTCTGGGACACAGTAAGGGACTTGGGCAAGGACTGGGAACTGGGTAGAAAACGTACGCAGAAAGAGGAGTACAGCGCTGCCCAGGATCATACAGGAAGTCAGAGGAGAAAAGGGATCCAAAGGGGAAGCCTGCACGAAGGAACAAGATGGCTAAGACTCAGAAAGGACAGGCACTCATGAAGTGATTTAGCATTCAGAATAACTACACCCAGGACAAATGTGCAAGACATATATATGAAACAACATTAACAATAAAGGGGAGTGTGGGGTAAAGCACTCAGGAGCTCCACACGGTAAGACTGAAGCTCAGTAAGTTCCTCACCCACAATTGCTGTTACAGATACTGACTGCAAATACCCACATATAGGATATGCATGCAAAGGCAGGGTCTGTGGTGGTTATACCTATGGTGATGTTATAAATGTAACTCAAAGACAATACTCACAGTGAACAAGAAACACCACCTAGGTAGTCAGCTGTGCCCACGGATCCTGGCGATCAAACAGGAACACGCAAGGCAGTAACAGCAAGGGGGTAGAACTAAACACAAGCACAATAGACAAGGAGCTAGCAAGGAGGAGTGCTTAACAGGAAAGGAAGGAAATCACAGGGCACACTTGGCAGAAAGCAGGTAACAAACATACACAGTAACAGGAGCAAGACAGCAGAATAGAAAGACAGCAAACTAGGAACTGGAACCAAGGAAATGGGAAGAAAGGCAGGGACTGGAAAAGGATATACCGAAAGGGAGGCTACAAGGGTATACTAGAATTGTGCTGGATCAGGAGTCAAGAAAACAAAGTAGCACTGAAGGCTGTGCTGGAGCAAGACAAGAATTTAGCAAAAGCTCAAAAGTCAAGGTAGCACTGCAGGCAGTGCTCGTTCAGGACCAAGGAAAACAGCAGCAGCTCAGGAACAAGTAATAACTAAAGCTCAGAAAACACTGGAATCAAGGATAGCAAAAGCTCAGGGAGCACTGGAAACAAGGGTCGGTCTCACCGGTACACAGCTACAATGACCAACCTTGGCCTGAAAGGAGCTGGGGGTTAAAAGAGCTCACAATAATCACATGCATCAGGTGTGAGCAGGCTATCAGCAGCCAGCCACAGGTGAGCTGAATACGAAGCAGTGAGCAGGGAATTCTAGGTAACAGAGTGTCAAACATTAGCAGGCTGGCTTCAAGCATGAGCAGGCTGGCTTTCACAAAAGCCGGCATGGATTGGGAATGGATGTCTATTCCCAAATAGTGACCAAATGGATGGAAGTCAGGATATGCATGCAGGGGAGTATCTGGAAGCTTATTAGAACACAGGAAAGTCACACTATGCACCCCTCTGGTGGTGGGCACGAGAGTGCAGGGAGCGAATCGTGACACAGTGACTACAATAGATAATGTCTCCGTCTTCTGCAAGGAATCTAGAGTGAAAAAGAGGAAACCAGAGATAGTTAATACCTTTCAGAATCCATAGATTTTAATAGAAAATGATCTGGATTCTTTGTTAAAGCATTAGTTTCATCAACTTTAACCAATGACTATTAAAATTATGATTCTCTATTAAAAACTTTGTATACTCAGCCTGCGATGCTGAAGCCATCAATGATAAAAAGTGGTTATCTCATTTAGTTTTGATTCGATCCATTTTAGTCGATCATTTTAATTCTCTTTGTATTGGAGTCTCTACAGTATATATGCATTAAATCTATCAATCAGACAAGTGTACCTCTATCTCTGTCCATGGTTTTGCCTTACATGACACCCTTTTATAGTTATGTTCTGGTACATACTACTAACCTAGTGTTTTAAAAGGCTGGGATGGTTGCGTACGCACAGTACACATGGCAATGAAAATTTAATTTAAATATCAAAGCCCAAAAGTGTTACATTTTTGTTGGAGGAGTGTGTATTTCTTTCACCCAGAGGAGCACGTGGGAGACTGCTGAATGTGTTTTAGGGGTTGATGAATGGAAGCCAGACCCTGGAATTTGCTGACCTCTTGTGTATAAGTTGGAATTTGTCCAGTTTAACACATGGCAGTGAAATATATGTTTAGATACACAAAAAGTTGCGGATGAATAATTTCATTTTATTAAACTTAGGGGTGGTAAATATTTAGTTTCATAAGCGTGACACACCACACTGAAAATGGCCAGTTTTGTGTTCCATTTTAAATTGTGTGGACCATAAGTGCTGGAACATCCAGGCAATGGAAAATTTGTATGAAGGTCATCATATAAGTTAGCTTACATTCGGACAGCGCATTTTATCCTTAACATTTAAATGACCCTCATAGTTCCATTAAGCAAAAAAAGCAAACACATTCTAGTCCCGTGTGCAGTGGTCACCAGAGCCAGAGGCACTTGGTCGAAAGCAGAAAAAGCTTCTTTCACTGTGTTCACCTTACCGGCTAATTGAAAACACTTTCCACTACACAACAAAGTAGTAGAATAACAATCATGATCGATGCTTACAAGCATATTAGATACACAGTTCAAGACTTCATGAGGACTGAACGTTTTATTGTTAATTCATAACTTTTAAAAACATTAAACCTAAACATAGGAGGATGATAGATCATATTTTCAATTCACCTACCCTTTATCAATAAATTCGACGGGTTTTTGCTTGAGATGTGTTAGACTTTACATTTCATTGAGTTCATGTTTAGGTGTATTGTAGTTAAAAAGTTTCCTCGTGTAAATCAATCATGAATATGAGATTGTTTTTGCTAAATTTGGTTGCGGAAACACCCGACCACCCCATACAGCTGGTTTTGAAAACAATTCTGACCTTACTTTCTTTTCTCTGAAGTCAAAATCTGTCTCTTCATTTGTTATCTTACAGTCCCTACAGGAAAAAATAAGCTTGTAACCTGTGGTTGGTAACATGAATTATTCTCTGCCTCTTGTACTAATTCTGGTGAAAGGGTTGAGGATTACCATCCCATTTTCGATCGGATGCTGAGCTAGTCAGCACAAGAGTACCTGTGCTATTGAAATCATGCAGTGAGCTTTTCACTGGAAACGCCATGTCTGGGTGTCATTTGTCATTCCATTCATTTTATTTTTAGCCCTAGACACTAATAATCAGACCCGTCAGTTTTTTACGCCTAGCTGCCTTTTCAAAAATATCCTTTGCTTGCAACATATTTTCTCCAGCAAACGTTGCCATGTCAACAGTAATAATGTATGACTAGTGGGTGGATCGGCAATCATATTCCACAAGACAGAAATCTACTTATGTCTGGTGTCTTAATAAGATTTCTGACTTTTTGAGATTTTTCAAGCACCCCGAAATACGTATGGAATTCTATACAATACATAGCTTTTCATGCACACTCCTATGGCCATGCACATTGCAGGCAGGTGCAAAACTGCACTGCTAACCCGTAAACCTTGTGCCAGGATATTTGATTACCAACTCACACCTGGAATGGGGAATAATTGGGGAGTAGGTGTTTGCTCACCAATTTTTTTTTCTTCAAACTTTTTTTTGATTCGTTTGCCACAATAAGGAAAAGCAATTCAGTGAAGATAATAATCATGTGATGAGAGACATATCCACAAAATGGTCCAGCTCAATCACATGACTAATTATAATCGTAATCAACCATATTGCAAAAGCTAAAATGAAGCAAGATGGCGGCCGAGTAGGACGTGCCTACTCGCAGCTCCATTCTACCGCCTAGGCCCTGCCGTATTAGCAGCGTATAGCTAACCAGGAGTGGCGTAGAATCGCCACCCCCTCCCCCGTGCAATAACTGAGAGCTAATCTGGGTGGAGAAGGGTCGCGGAGGCACTGTACGGCCCGCACCCGAGAGCGATCGGCTTCCTCGGGAGCGGCGGAGACAGTTGCCGCAGCAGCCTGCGGTGTGTGACCCGGCGGCCTGGGGATCCACCCCCAGGTCATCCTGCCTGGCCAAGTGTCGATTCTTCAAAGGCGGCAGTGGAGATCTGTTTGCCTGGCGATCGAGGGGCACCCCGGCGCTGTGGATTCTACCCTGGAGGAGGCTAAGATTGATCGGCTTGCAAGGGGCGCGCCACACCTTGCCTAAGACGAGCGCTCTGGAGACGGAGGGGCGAGCGCTGCAGGGAGTCCCGATCGGCTGCGGCTGCTCGGATGGTCCAGCTGCTTATGGCGTGAGCACTGTGGGGGACGCCGCAAGAGACAGCGTGCGATCGCGCACAGATTCAGACGGAGGTGAGCGGCGTCTCCCTCCCCCCGCTCCCCTGAGAAGGAGGCGGTGTCTCACACTGAGAAGCCTGCGCAGACTGGAAGGCCTCGTCACCAACCTCGGTCAAGGCCCAATGCGGTAATCCCGAGCCAGGCGGCCGCCTGACTGGAGGAAGAGACCCCTATTGCCAGCGCTTGGCCCTGGGGGAAAAGCAACACGACCAGGGAGCCGAGGAAGGCTCGGTGCGACACAAGAGCGAGGAGCAATTCAGAGAGCAACCCCCCCCTGAGTGCCCCTGGAAGAGAAGGTTAGTGGAATCGGGGGAGGGGGACGCCGGGTCCCGAGCGAGAACTTTCCCTTGTTCACGTGGCACCAACGCCTGCAGGGCCTCTGGGACTGTTTCCTTGGTCCAGTTCCAGGTGGACATTTTGCCCTCTTCCGACTGAGTGTTTGGAACCTGTGCTGCAAAGCGTTCCCCCCCCCCCCCCTGGAGGCCAGACTTTGAGCGGCAACACAAATAGCCTTGGATGGGGAGATTGAGACGCTACCTGACCTAGGGCCAGAGCCAGTAGGATAGAGATTGCTGTACCGATAACGGCTAGAACCTGACGGCGCGACTACAGAGGCTGAGTTTTTGCTGCGCCGGGCCACGGAGTACATTCCAGAAATGGCGTCCAATAAAACCAAGAAAGAACGCTCGGTTAAGGATCTCCTCCTCAAGACACGTGCTGGGAGCTCGGGGACGGCCCCTTCCCCGACTGGCGGTTCCGCAGACACAGAGCCGGGAGACGCGGAAGGCCCAGTCACACGCACCTTCTTAGAGACCTTATTCGCCTCCCTGAAGGATGACCTCCACACCATGAAAAAAGAGATAACCCAAAAACTGTGTGAAGTGCGGAGGGACCTGGACGCAATGGGTGACAGGGTCGACACGTTGGAGACGCAGGCTACAACGCGGGACGAGGAGATAGACCAGCTCCAACAGGAGATCATCCGCCTGCAAGACCAGCAACTGGACCTCCAGGCGCACGCGGAGGACCTTGAAAACCGTACCCGGCGGAACAACATCCGGATCCGGGTGGTCCTGCAGGGGGCTCAGGGGCAAAACATCGAAGCTTATGTGGAGGAACTCTTTCGCTTCATTTTGGGATCCCCGCCGGAACAACGGATCAAGCTGGACAGGACTCATCGAGAGGGCCCGAAGAGAGCAGTAACAGCCCCTCTGCCAGATATCCTCACATGCGTCCATGACTTTCAGCTTAAAGAGAGGATCCTCCGAGAAGCCAGAGATAAACACCCTGTCGAATTTCGTTCCAACAGGCCCCTCCTGTACCTACACTTAGCAGGATCTACTCTGCAAAAGAGAAGGGAGTTCAGACCGATTACTGCTCACCTGCGCTCAAAAGAAATTTCATACTCCTGGGGACAACAAAGAACAAACAAAAATATCATGAGGGGGAGTGAAGAGGAAAAAGGTAGAATTGTCCTCCTCTCAGTATCGCAATTCAACAAAGAGATCCTACTACAAAAACATATAAACGCACGTAAGTGTGTGCTTAATCTTACTTGCGTTTTTTTTAAAAACGGTGGTGATTAGAAAAAGGAATACCTTCTCATGTTTGTAGGAAGGACAGTGTTCAAAAAGTTGTAAAATACCCCTCACACACAGAAACCTGATTCAGTGTCATGCTTCATCATTGGGGTCTTCCCGCCCCTCTACGGGACGGGGCGTGCTACTACCTACGTGGACGGGGGAGCACTTACTTTAGTGATTAGTGTATATGTGTAGTGCGTGGGATCGTGAAATATAAATATATGTGATGGTTTAAAAATTCCCTGGCTAGTGGAAAAGAATACACTTTATTAGCTTCCCTAGCTGAGAATGGTAAAAAAAGGGGGAGGAAAAAGTAGATGGTGTACTATAATGGGTCACTTTCTACAAGGTCGACATGTTTCAGAAGCCATCCCCTAGGCTTTCTTCTTCAGGACCGAAACGATCCCTATAACGCCTCACTGGGCTGTATAAATGTACATAGGCCTACTGATCCCAAGTACTCTTCTCTGCGCCCCAATTGCGCATTTGAAAATTATATCATTAGTATATCATTCGTATATTAATGTGTCCTCTCCATGAGATGTCACGAGGGGTAAGGGGCGCCTTCATACAGACAATGCTGCCGGCTGCTAGAACACCTGGGAATACCTTCTCGTGGCTGTTCCCGGATACAGTTGATGCTCCCCGGTTACCACTTTCTGGGGTTTGGGCGGGACGGAGAGGCAAAATGGGTCCTGCTGACATCTCACGCCTTTCCATGGGGTTGATCCCCCAGGACTATTATGATGTTCGTAATTTCATGTTTATTGTTGAATGTACTGTTTTGGGGTTAATTGGGTCCCCTCCTCCCTCAAACATAAGCTTTCCAGCCCGAGGCAGCCTAGCTGGGATTAGGCCCCAGACGCATAACACCTGCACATTTACAAACGAGGCCGGTCCTTGTGGATATTATGGCCCTATAGGCACATATAGTGCTCTAAAGAACTTATCCTTATGGCAGCGGCCCTTAAGATAATATCGCTTAATGTAAAAGGCCTCAATAGCCCAATTAAGAGATGGGCCGTCCTGTCATTCTTGTAAAATTCAGATGCGCATATATGTCTTCTCCAAGAGACACACTTGCTGTCCAAGGATACCCACAGATTGCGCGCCAGGGCATTCCCTCACCAACTATTCTCATCCCAACGCTGTAAAACAGCAGGAGTTGCCATTTTAGTTTCTGTTAAGTTCCAGGGTAAAGTGGGCCCCAAGCGAGCCGAAATCAGGGGAAGGCAGCTGGCGCACACGTTCACCTTAGGTCAGCATACGCTCACCATCGCCACAGTCTACGCACCGGATGCCGGGCAGGAAGAGTTTCTCCAGGCGGGGGTAAAAGGAATATCCGAATCCCCGGACAGATCACTGATCATAGGGGGGGATCTCATTCTCGTCCTTGATAACGAACTGGACAGATCTAGCCAGCGCTACGGACAGACCGGGCCCTTACTAGAAAGGGGAGGCAGCTTCTGACGGAGGCAGGGCTGACGGATATATGGAGGTCCCATAACCCAACATCTAGAGAGTATACGTTTTACTCGCACCCCCACAAGACATATGCTGGAATTGATTACATACTGACCACCAACACATTGTCCCAGCAGACACAGCAGATCGAGATACTTCCCTGCACCCTGTCGGACCACTCGGCAGTGCATATATCTCTAGCCCTATCTTGCCCACGCCCAGCCCGTCGGCTCTGGAGGCTAGGGGAGACGATGCTACAACGCCCCACAGTGGTTCAGCGGGTCAGAAAGGCTATAGTTGACTACCTTGCCACCAAAGACACACCGGACACCCCTATTGCCATACTATGGGATGCCCTGAAGGCGGTAATCAGGGGAGAGTTCCTAGCTATATCCGCGTATGATAATAAAGTTCCAAGAGAAAAGAGGGAACAAATCTCCAGTGAAGTGACAGAGTTAGAGCGCATACACCAAAGAACTGGTGCTCCCAGGGTATGGAAGCAACTTACAGCAGCAAGAGTTCAGCTGGCAGGCCTAGATATCGATAGAGCCGAGCATGCTGCCCTGCGGCTTCAGCACGCATTCTACTCTAAGGGTGATAGAAGTGGGAGACTCCTGGCTAATAGATTACAGACCCAGCGGCAGTCCTCTAACATTTCCATGGTAATTGATCACACTGGGCAAGAGCAGACCACTGACCAGGGTATTGCAGACACCTTCAGGCAGTACTATGCATCCCTGTACGGAGCGCAGAAACTCCCTGATGACGCCCCCACCCAATACCTACAAGGAGTGAGGACTTCCAGGCTGGTTCCAAGCCAAGTGGAAGACTTTGAATCTCCGATTCAGCTGGAGGAAGTTATCTCTGCCATATCTAAGCAAAAACCGCTTAAATCTCCGGGCCCGGACGGATTTTCCTCCATTTTTTATAAAACCTTCTGCGCCACGCTGGCCCCACTGTTGGTGAGGGCATTCAACTCGATCGGGTTGTCCTCTCCCATACCACCCACGATGCTGGAAGCACTAGTTACAGTTATACCCAAACCAGGGAAGGACATACGATATTGTGCGTCGTACCGTCCTATCTCCCTCCTCAACGTGGACCTAAAAATATTCACTGGGATCTTGGCGCAGTCTTCCCGGGCTGATTGACCCGGACCAATCAGGCTTTGTACCGGGCCACCAGTTCTCCGACATCACTAAACGCCTTTTACACATAATAGATAAATCTGAATGCTTTGAAGTCGAGCGCATGATACTCTCTGTGGATGCCGAGAAGGCGTTTGACAGGGTGCACTGGCCCTATCTCAAAGCAACCTTGTGTCACTTTGGGCTGCCAGAGCGTTTTATAAACTGGGTGCTCGGTAGCTACACCAACCCCTCCGCCTCAGTCCGGTGAATGGTCTGGTCTCGCACCCCTTCCCTATTCAACAAGGGACAAGGCAGGGATGCCCGCTCTCGTCACTCTTGTTCGCCCTGTACATGGAGCCCATGGCCCAAAGAGTGCGCGACGACCCCTTAATATCCGGGGTAAAGTTTGGGGGGCGAAGATCATAAAATCAGCCTCTACGCGGATGATGTGGTGGCCACCCTGGAGCGGCCTGAGGAGTCTTTACCTGCCCTTCTGGCGGAGTTAGATCGCTTTGCACTAGCATCGGGATTTAAGGTTAATGTTAACAAATCGCAGGCCCTTAGTTTGACCCTCAGTCCGGCCACACTAGAGACGCTCAAGCGGACACATCACCTCCAATGGGCACAAGATACCATTCCCTACCTAGGCCTACAACTCACAGCCAGTATACAAAACACCACTTCCCTGAATTACACGACGCTGTTGCGACACATACGCGATTGCCACCGCAGATGGAGACCGCACTCACTGTCTTTGCTGGGCCATATAGCAGCGATAAAAATGACAGTACTACCTAAGATAATATATTTGTTTTAGGCCCTTACTGTGGCCCCCCTTCGGGTGTGTTGCACTCACTACAGAGGGATCTGGAGCGCTTTGTCTGGCGGGATCAACGTCCCAGAATGCAGAGAGAAATAGGCTACAGGGCCCCAACTGAAGGGGGGTTAGCGATCCCAAACTTGCAAGAATACTACTGGGTGGTGCAGCTGCGGGCCCTAGTTGAGTGGTCCCGACCGGAATCTGAGAAACACTGGCTGTTCATGGATATGGCCCTAGCTAGGCAACCACTATGGGGAGTCCCCTTTCTCACGAAAGCAGCTAGACCTCACAACCTGTACCTCTCAAAAGTAACGCATTCTACTTTATCAGCTTGGGACAGGGTCGCCACCTCACGAGGACTCACAACATTCCCATCCCCAATCACACCTATAGTTTACAACCCTGACTTTACTCCAGGGCTTGACGCGACATCGTTTGCACAATGGTGAAAAGAAGGCTGCCGCTCAGTAGGACATTTCTTTGACGTGGAGGGGCCCCTGTCTTTCAATGACTTTCATGCGCAGCATAACATCCCGGAGAAGGAGCGCTACCGATACCAGCAGATCCGACACTGGGTAATGCAGCCAGGGGTACGAGGAGGGGCGGAAAGATCACTTACATCATCACGAGACACACTGACACAAGCTTGACGACATATCTCTATAAGTTTCTCAGGTGCAATGCTGGGACAGAGAAAACCCCTGGACAGTTGAGGTGGGAGGGGGAGCTGGGCAGGACGCTATCGCAGAAGGAATGGACGGATATTTACTATAGGGCCCGACATACGGCACGTAGCGTTGCCAATATTGAAACCGCAACGAAAATAGCAACTTATTGGTATTTGACACCTCAGCGTCGCCACAGAGGCAACCCGACACGTAGATCCCTATGCTGGAGAGCCTGCGGTTCACTGGGTACTCTGACTCACCTACTGTGGGAATGCCCCCTACTATCAATCTATTGGGAACAGGTACTAGACGACATTGACACACATTTTAGAACCCAAATACCTCGCTTCCCAGGCTACATACTCCTGGGCCTGCCTAATCCTCTCACCTTCCAACTTAGATCACGGAGGGGCAGGCAGATGGCACCAGCACTGTTGGCGGCCGTACAAAATATCCTTTCCCACTGGGGGAAAGCAACCCCACCCACCTATGTTGTGTGGCTCCACAGACTGTGGGGGATCCTTGGGATAGAAAAAATCTCCCTTTCACATTCCAATCCCGGGGCCTCCTTCCAGGACCTTTGGGAGCCCCTTCCTTCGGCTGCTAACTTCGGAGTTCAAAGAACTCACCTGTCCGAAATATTTAAGATTGCTACGATTGGCAGACCCACCACAAATGACCCCACCAGAAGACGGGACGCCCCAGGCTACACAGGGATAGGCAGCCTGGGCTAAAGGGTGCGTCCAAGAACACCTACTGTACACGCCTTAGGTCTTTAGAGGGAGGGAGTGGGAGGGACTGGGTGGAGGAGTTGTTCTTGTGTTCTTGGATCTTTGTTTCCTTACTTATCTCAGCCACCCCTAGGTGGGATGCACAGCAATGATTATAGAATACCTTTCAATTCTAGCAATCCGTGGCCCTTTATAGGACCAGATGAAGGAACTGATCTGACTATGAATTTTTACAAACCACTTTTTATGAAAGGGGAGTGGGATGGACTCAAAAAGGAAAGTGAACTTTGGGAGAATTACCATCTTTATAAGATTAACCTGACCAAACAGGGTTAAGAGGAGGTGTGTCCAGTTCTTCAGCATGGCACTCACCTCTTTCTTAACTATCTCAAAATTTTCTTTTGTGAGGCTTGCAATATCATGTGTGATCTTCACCCCTAGGTACCTCATATCCTTTTTACATCTTATCTCGCCTACCTCCAAGTTCCAGGCCATGACCTCCGTTTTTTGTTTGTTAATATCGTACCCTGAAATTTTTCCAAAGTCAGCAGTGACTGTCAAAACACACTTCAACGCTCTCTGTATATCCGCAGTGAAGATAAGCACCTGCTTTTGAGTATGCCAGTCACAGTGGCCAAAGATCCGCATTAGATTTATTTCGGATATAATATCATGCAAACATGCTGCCTTTGGATGCCATAAGGAGCTTTGAGAAACTTGAAGCTTTGAGAAATTAAAAAAATAACAGTATTCCAAAACTTCAGACAAAGGCAGGATGCATGTTTATAGACAACAGGGTCTGCCTAGGTATCAGTGTTCATTTAGTCATCTAAGGACGCTCTGTACTGCATCATCACCAACTCTCTCTGTCCTATATGAGCCATAGATAATTGACAAACGAATACACACAGAACAATCAAGGTTCATGACCAACAGGTCGACCAGACACAACCTCCCACATCTACACAGGGTTATGGCATGGGCGGCTACATTTCGAGAGTCAGTGGTTGTATTGGATCTCAACGCAGAAAAGGCATTCAACTCTTTGGAGTGGCCCTTTCTCCTGGCAGCACTGGAAAGATGGGGATTGTCCCAGATTTTCTAACATAGGTCCAACTGTTGAATACGTATCCAAGAGTGAGAGTCCGGGTAAATGGTGTAGTTTCAGAGGAATTTAATGCGGTGCGTTGAACCAAACAGTGCTGCCCACTCTGCCTTCTGTTGTATTCTCTGGGGGCAGAATCACTGGCCAACTGGGTGCGGCACCCAATATGAGGTATTAAATGGGAAACAGACTGGGAAGATGCCCTACTCCTATGCGTGACAGAGCCAGAACGCTCCATTCCCAGGCTGTTGGGGATACTTAACATATTTGGAGATTACACAGGAATCCGCATGAACTGGAATTGGTCCAAAGCATTCCCGCTCACCCCCTGGTGCCCCGTGCATCCTGTAGAGGTCACCTACAGTGGCAGATAGAGGAATTCAAGTATTTTGGGTGTACGTCCCTGCTGACTGTACAGCGTTCATGTGTACAACTTAGAGAAGATGCTTGAAGATTGCAAGGCAGATGTTGTCCACTGGAGAACGTTGCCACTGATGGTTTGGGCAGCACTTTACAAAATGATCTTTCTGCCAAATTTTTTGTATAGGTTACAAAATACGCCCTACAAAGTCCCTCACTCCTTTTTCCAGAAAGTTAAAGCTGCAACATGGCTTTGCTGTGTGATAGATACATGCTGCGCACACTAACGAGGTCCCCATATAATGGGGACATAGCTTTACCTGACCTAAAACTCTACTACTGCGCTTTACAGCTCCTAATGATCAGCAATTGGGCATTTGCTGACCTGCAAGAGCTATCGATGCAGGCCGAAGAGAGAGCAATGACCCTAAGGGGATACCCCAGTGAACTGTATGGGGGAGTAGGAGTTGGAGACCGGCCCAACCGCCGCGGTCATCAACATCTGGCAGGAGGGCACTGGGGTGCTGGACTAGCAAGAACAGCTCACGTTACAAACACCCCTATGGTATTCAGCCCTACTCCTGGACCTGACCAAATTACAAAGTTTTTGCATGCGGGACCTACTGGCAATTTTCAATCTAGGGGACGTATTGAACCCTACAGGCGTCTTATTTTTTTAAGAACTCCAACAACACTTTGAGCTTGCTGACACTCAGTGCTATTGCTTCTTACAACTTAAACAATCACTGACCAAATATGAACCCCTCATAGAGTCCCTGAGGACGAGTCTCCTCTGAAGTTTAGACTCTTGGGGGTGATGGAGCAGGGTAAATAAAAATAATTTGTACCCCCCCTCTTTGAAAAATTAATGAGTTTTAACGAATTAACGATACTAATTGTGTGGTGGAGCATGAGTTAATCAACAAATGCACCTTTAGTAAACACTACATACAGGGTAACTGCAGTTTGTGCAAAATCTAATTTATTTACAATTGTAAAGTTGATTGACAAATAACATTGTGATTTGCATACTAATTAGAGTAAAATCGTATGATTTATGCTATATAGTAGAATTGTATTGTGGCAAAGAATGCGGTTGGTAAGTAAAATGGCTTTAAATGTCGCTTCTGCTAGGTAACACCTAACATGGATCTTTAGAATGGCGGGTGGTAAACAGAAAGGCTTATTTTCTTTGTTTTAATTTTGATTGTGTTTGTTCTTATGATAGTTCGTTCAGGCCTGTTAGGCCATGTTGTGAAAATGGCTGCCGAGACAGAAGAGGTCAAGCCAAAAGAGGTTTTGATAAGCCAAAAGATGGCCTCTAAGCGGAAGAAATAAAGGAGCTGAACCACGTGGGTACGGCCCGTGCACGGAGTGAGAGATGTCAAGGTCGCAGTGACCTGCCATAAGGAGGGTACCAAGAAAAACTCAGCGTGTATTCGTGGGAATAAGTGAGAAATGTACATGAGCAACAAAGGACTAACCAAATTGTGACCATCGGGATTGCAACAAAATGAATGGACAAATTGGACTGCTTTTACCCAAAGGTCATGAGAAACCGTTGTATTCTTAACTATCCCCGAAACCAGTTTGAACAAGGAAGGCGATGAGGTGATTATCACCACCCCTCAAATGGACCAATTAGCGTGATTCCTGTCCGTAAGGATTGCAACTTTTTGGGTAGTAAGCTAGAAGTAGGGTATAAAAGGGACTGCTCTTATGTGGGAGGGGCTGCTTCTATAGGTTACTTCTTTGGGTTGCCTTTTTGCTGCTGCTGTGGCCACTGCTATGGATGCTACTGCCGCCGTTGGTATTTCTTGCCATACCATTTTTCCTATTTTCCATTTTTCCACCACAATATAACTAAAGGACTTTGTCATTTTTTGGACTTTGAACTTGATTGGGGAAGGAACGAGACCGTTGCGGGAAATCTGTACGGGAGGTCCGGTCGAGGAGGCCATTAGCGGGACAGTCAGTCAGTTTGGGAGTCTGTTCTGTGATCTACGGTTTATCTTCTTTTTGGTGAACCATTCCTATCTGCATCTAAATGGGTAATGCATACGTTTTAAATTCTTCCATATAAATGTTATTAATGTATTAAAGTGATTAATAAATTAAGAATCTCACTCGTGCAAATGAAAATTTAGATAAAATTTCATTCTAATTAACAATGAGTCTGTGGTTCTTTAGTTCATTAATAAGTTTAAAGTTTAACAGGTTTTACAGTGATTGAGCTGGTCTTAATCACCATCAACTTATTCTACTAGTTGGTCCATCGACCAAAGAGCGGAATACCTTGATGTTTGGAACCGACAGGATCAAAGGCTAAATGTATATTGATGTCTGAAGCTTTATTCTGTCTAATTTAACAAGGTATCCCGTTCCTCCAGCAGGGGCACCACTCTTTAAAAATGCTATCTCACAAATCTACAGGACACTGATCACTAACAGCCATGGCCTGCTTGAGGCTCTAAGGCATAAATGGGAAGTGGAATTAGGAGCGTGGGATCACGGAGACTGGGAGGAGGCCTGTAGATACCAGAGAGAAGCTGCAATCAGGTCAGGCTTTCGACTTATCCAACTGACGATCCTACACAGGGCATAATTTACCAAAACCTATCCAGAGGATGAAACGATGGGCCGAAATATGGACTGGTGAATGCACTCGGAAAAAACTATATACCAAGCCCATGGATGCCCCCCCAAAATTCCCCAAAGTGTGGGGACAATCAGGCAAATACAGAGACACTGTTTGACCCTAAAACAGTAACTATGGATGTTGGACAAGCATGGGACTGGTGACTCTGAACACATACGGTTCCAGACATGAACAATACTGGCTGGAGACGGGTGCTGACCCTGATTTACAGAACTGTATGGTCCCCAATATTATGTATGATGATGCAGTGTACCTGAAGAATGCCACATGTTGGTTTTGCTCTACCTTTAGAGGTTTGCTAAATACAATTATTTAAAAAAAATAAGGATTTGTCTCACTCTGCCCTATGACAGCTGGCAACCCTATTTAAAGTAGCATATATACAATGTAAAGACCCATGCGAAAACAGGAGGTTGTTTCACCTTCAGATGAGGACTAAAATAGCTGTAGCACAAGACGAGCAGATGGATCTGTTAGTTTTAACTCCAAAACCACTTATGACCAGAATGTGTCAAATTTACCCTATTTTTTCAGCCTTCTAGAACTGCTGGATTGTCCTACACCACACATTGGCCTGCAGACTGACATTTTGGTACATTTATGGTAAAATCGTACAATGGAATACTATGGAAAGGGTGACCAAATGATTATGGCAAATGACAAATCTATGAGTACTTGCCTACATAAATAGCATATATCTGACCATCACGAGCCGAGGATATCATTCAACCTGTTCTATGATTTTGGGGACTCTAATGGAGAATAGTTAACTTTGATGATCAGACTT
The DNA here is from genome assembly GCA_963921515.1 of Calotriton arnoldi. Lineage (NCBI taxonomy): Eukaryota > Metazoa > Chordata > Amphibia > Caudata > Salamandridae > Calotriton > Calotriton arnoldi. The sequence goes on from CAWUFW010001273.1 coordinate 2,746,985, forward strand.
ATTTATGTAGGTTTTTGGTCATGATGTCCAAGAGTGGTCCACACTGCCTGTTGGCTGGTTGGATGATAGAATGTTTACAAGTAATGCTATTAGCTCTTGGTGGGGAGACTCTTTGTGGACTTGCAGGCAGCTGTTAATTCAATCAGTATGCTATTTGAGCTCATAGAGATGATCAAATCCACTAATGTTCTGGTACATTGATCAGTTTGTCCTGCATGTAAGATGCCATTTGTCCTCTTGGAGAATTACTGTTTCAAGACGGGAAAAACAATATGGTAAGGTGGTTAAAGGGAGAATTAAAACAAACACTGGCAAAGAAAATAGGTCTGGGATTGGCTTCCAGCCTTTTGACTTTGTCAATACTTGATTCGTAAAACTTTGTTTTTAAGGAGCTGTTGTCCCTTCATCATTATAAAAAAATTAACATTGGTCAAAAGCAAAAATAATTTTTGGGTCTCACAATCTCACAAGCACATTTTGCTGTGGTACTCTCTGCTACTGAAGGGAACTACTTTGTGTGGATGTGCTGTTTGCCAAATAACAGAATGTCATCACTCACAGTGAAGTTATGTTTGACAATTAAAAGAATGTCATCGCTCACAGTGAAGTTAGCCATTAGCTAAAATGGGCTGACCCATTCCCCTATGCTGTATTGGGCGGAAGATAAATGTGAATGGCACAACAGACCATAGGATGAAGAGGACTGGTTTTAAGCCCTTATAAGTAAGAATATTATTCATATAATTTCAGTAATATCAAAATGCCCTGCTAACGGCAGACTCAAAGATGATCAGAAATAATTGAAGAGAATGATCTTGATAATTGCTTTTATGCTCTTGAGATTGTAAATAAAAACTCAGCAGTGATCTCTTCAAGACAGAAATCGTCATGCCACAGGCTTGTTGGGGAAATACCAAGGTCCCAAGTGGGGATTTCCAATAGCAAACTGAGGGGTCAGTGTGCAGTGGGGCGGTTTGTTAGCTAAGTAGCGCAGCACCTGAATGTGATGAGGAATACTGATTTATCAACTCACCATTTGTGGTTCAGGGAAATGCTCTGCTCTTTAATCAAAAGAAAAGATGAGCCCTTCAATAACATACGAACATGTCAACGGACTAAAGTGTCCCTTCCCTGTTTAAAATGCATCCTATATAAATTCATACCCTGTACTAATATAAGAGAATAAATAAACGGTGGATTCAATAACAACAGATCCAATTGCTGCAATTGAGCAATAAGAAAATAACCCCTGTGCTAAAATCTATAGTAGAACTGCTAAAGTTCAAGGTTGGAACAGATGTAAGTACAAGCAAGTCCAATTGTGTGCCATAATAAAACATCCTTCATTGGATTAGAAAGATTTGCAAAAATAATCTGCTTGACTATTTGCAATCTTAACTGAGCTGAAAGGTGACAACCTATTGAAAAAATAGTCATTTTTTGTTTTTATTGAAACAATACTTAAAATGAAAACCTAGGTCAATCACAAAAAACTGCAAATTGCCTGAGAAACATCAAGTAACATGCTATTAATAATCAAACAGAACAAGAAACGAAAACATTATAGTGAAATTGTAAAAATCATTTGTAAACATTTGCAAAATCTCTAGTGCTATTGGGGTCCTGCTGGCTGGGCAAATAACTATTTTAAAAAGGTTACCACAATAGTGGGTTAGCTTTGGCTCCAGTTTTCCAAGATGTATTAAATGCAAGTATTTTCCAAAGGCTTTTAACAGGGTACTAATACAGACTCACCTGTTGCGTCTCTGATTCTGCTTTATTGCCCTTTTCTAAAACCATTTTTGTAGGGGTGTGTCCAAGCTGTCTATGGGGTGGGACCAATATAATGTGGGCTACTCTATGGCCTTCAATATTATCAACAGAACCAAATTTGTGGAGAGGCTACCTCAAATGTTGCCCATTTCACCTAATTGTTATCATGAGTGCCTATATTTCAATACCTGGGATCAGGCTAAACATACAAATCAAACAAGCATTTGCAATGCAATAGGTCTCGCATTTACGCAGGTTTAAGCTATTGGCATTGTAAATGACAATGCCTATAGCTTCAACTCGTGTAAATGCGAGACCTATTGCATTGCACAAGTTTCTTTAAGTTTAAAACTGAGCACGGCGCCACTTCAAGGACACCACGCTCAGTTTCTTTTTTTTTTACTTTAACACTGATCGCGGTGTCCTTGAAGCGGGCGCTGCGCTCAGTGTTAAAGTAAGAAAGAAACCGAGCGTGGTGTCCTTGAAGCGGCGCGGCGCTCAGTTTTAAAGTTTTTAAAAAAAATAAACAAACAGATCGCAGTGTCCTTGAAGCAGGCGCCGCGCTCAGTGTTAAAGTAAAAAAAAAGAAAGAAACCGAGCGCGGTGTCCTTAAAGCGGCGCCGCGCTCAGTTTTAAAGTTAAAAAAAAATAAACAGACAGAGCGCAAAGTCCCAAAAGTGGACGCCGCGCTCAACATGAAAGTTATATAAAATTAAAATTTAAAATGATCGTGGTGTCCCAAAAGCGTGCGCCGCGATCATTATGCAAATACCCAAAAAAGCAGCCGCCATTGTCCCCATCAGTGACAATAACAACAAAAATAGTGCTCACTTACTAGATAAAGCAGTCCGTGTAACGTGCCAAGTAAAAGGTCCAGTCCTTATGGGCGGTAACAAATGGCGACAAGGCGGTAACAAGGAGGGACTAAGAAGCCTCATAATGAATCGGAAGCCAGCATTTACCAAGGACAATGACACCAGCCAATGAAAAATATGGGAGGAGAGTGGGCGAGGCTTCAACAGCATACTCTACTACAGCATGCCTCGCAGAGCGATCAGCGCATGCGCGCTGCCGCTTGTCTCGACCTAAAAATGGGGACAGGTTTACGCGGAATAATTAATACACCAGAAGGGGTGGCAGTGGTAAAATGTGTTACGTGGTGGCACGTGCTGTATATGCTAATACTGCCCTCACTCACACAGATGTGTGACATGCTTCATCATAGGGCTGCTTACAAAAACACCCCAGTGTAATAATGACATGACACATTGGGTGTTGGATCGCACTCCCTTGGGAGATAGTGAACTCTAAATATCGTATAATCGTACTCGTCCCATTTTGGAAATACCAGTAAGAAACAATTTTCAGGATTTATATTATGTGCACGGCCGCCCTGGTCGTGGGAAGATGCACCAGTTTCTTCTAGGACTGCAAAGTCGGATGGGAAACGGCCTCGGAGAGGAACCATTCCTTTCCGTGAAGCACGCTGTCTCAAAGGTGATGAATGCTTGCAGACTGGACTCCTTATCCTACTCAAGGAAAATAAAATTTTAGCTCAAAGGATCACAGGGGGACTGAGCCTACTCAAGGCAATAATGTTACTCATCGCTTCTTGGACTTCAATTACCAGCATGCTTATGTTCGTCCTGAATGTGCCACGCCCACTATGGGTGGTTTCATTCTATTAATAAAGAGCGAACGAAGCGCTGAGTTGTCAATCCCTCTGTGAAGCTATCCATGAATACGGGGCGTTCCAGCCTCGAAATGCGTCGGATTTGGTATAATGCAAATAGGATGTCAGGAAGCAAGCTACAGCGAGGCATGTATGCTGGAAGGTGTGAGACAGCGTCGAGTGCTCTTTCGAAGCTCAAGGGCCTTTGTTGATTTATATTATGTGCACGGCCGCCCTGGTCGTGGGAAGATGCACCAGTTTCTTCTAGGACTGCAAAGTCGGATGGGAAACGGCCTCGGAGAGGAACCATTCCTTTCCGTGAAGCACGCTGTCTCAAAGGTGATGAATGCTTGCAGACTGGACTCCTTATCCTACTCTAGGAAAATAAAATTTTAGCTCAAAGGATCACAGGTGGACTGAGCCTACTCAAGGCAATAATGTTACTCATCGCTTCTTGGACTTCAATTACCAGCATGCTTATGTTCGTCCTGAATGTGCCACGCCCACTATGGGTGGTTTCATTCTATTAATAAAGAGTGAACGAAGCGCTGAGTTGTCAATCCCTCTGTGAAGCTATCCATGAATACGGGGCGTTCCAGCCTCGAAACGCGTCGGATTTGGTATAATGCAAATAGGATGTCAGGAAGCAAGCTACAGCGAGGCATGTATGCTGGAAGGTGTGAGACAGCGTCGAGTGCTCTTTCGAAGCTCAAGGGCCTTTGTTGATTTATATTATGTGCACGGCCGCCCTGGTCGTGGGAAGATGCACCAGTTTCTTCTAGGACTGCAAAGTCGGATGGGAAACGGCCTCGGAGAGGAACCATTCCTTTCCGTGAAGCACGCTGTCTCAAAGGTGATGAATGCTTGCAGACTGGACTCCTTATCCTACTCAAGGAAAATAAAATTTTAGCTCAAAGGATCACAGGGGGACTGAGCCTACTCAAGGCAATAATGTTACTCATCGCTTCTTGGACTTCAATTACCAGCATGCTTATGTTCGTCCTGAATGAGCCACGCCCACTATGGGTGGTTTCATTCTATTAATAAAGAGTGAACGAAGCGCTGAGTTGTCAATCCCTCTGTGAAGCTATCCATGAATACGGGGCGTTCCAGCCTCAAAACGCGTCGGATTTGGTATAATGCAAATAGGATGTCAGGAAGCAAGCTACAGCGAGGCATGTATGCTGGAAGGTGTGAGACAGCGTCGAGTGCTCTTTCGAAGCTCAAGGGCCTTTGTTGATATATAGAGAAAATTGGTGTTAGATATAATGTGCCTCATTATGATATGGTTTTACCCTGGATGAATTTTATACACATTGTATACTATTAATGCATTTATGCTATGACTTACTTCCCAGTGTAGTATGTTTACTATGTCTACAGCTGCTATCACATGACACTTGCACTTTAAAAGAAGTAATCCCGCCCTAGGTGCTGACATGTGATCAAGGCCGTTTTACCGGCCGAAACGCGTCATGGCGACATGGTGATTGCTGATTAAATCACTGCAACGAATTCTTGGGTCTACTCTTGCCTTTTTTCGTGTGGATGAAGTGGTGGGAAAGCCTGTAACCATATATATATATATATATATATATAAGTTACATTTTTAGGAGTTTTAGCACTATGCTTCAACTGACCATTTTCCAGCGAGACCCCTGGTCAGTTGAAATGACAATTGTAATATATCTTTTACATTGCTGCTTTCGATTTAGCATAAACAGTAGTTGGACTTTAGGCTTCCTGACGTGTTGTGTTTTATTTTTAACAGATGGTGCATGTGGTGAGGGGAAATTCCTCAATGGAAAGAAGGCTGGGGAGCAATGGACCGACCTCCACATTAAGATGCTCAGGCACCAGCGGTAGGGTAAATTTCTCAAGGGGAACTGCCTGGGGTGGAGAACTGCCCAGTGCCAGACCCGGGAAATTGGCTGAAAGCATGAGAGCGAATCAAACCACATTTTAGATAAAGTCAAACAGTGTTTACTATCAGCTTACTCGCACAGCTTATATTGTTTGACGAAAAGGGTGCATACAATTATCAACTGGGTAGGAAACAACAGGAAAATAAAAAGGAAAATGATTGGATGGGTAATACTTGGAGGAGTCCAGAGAAAAAATTAAAATGTGTATGAGTGTGAAACCAAGATATAGAGTCTGTCGCCTTTAGAAGTAGTACAGAAGCTGGGACGATAGGCAGAAGTGCCAAGCCCTAGAGCACAGCTCCTTGAAGGTTGAAGATGGGAGGGAAAGAGGCCCTCTGCTTTATCTGCCCACCTCTTTACATGCCCCTCTGGGTGTTGACTGAAGGTTCATCAAATGCAAAGGGATCTTTGGATGTGAGTGCTCGGTACCTTCCCTCACTCAGTCCACGACATCAGTTAGACACAATGTAACTGAAGGAAACCCTATCCCACGTTACGTTTCTTCCCTACCTCCCTACACGGGATGAGCTGTGGGCCCTTTTTCCCTTGTACCTGCGTGTGAATGAATTGTAGGAGATGGCTGTGGGCGGGAAAGGTAGGGGAGTTGAACAGTATAACTTTGGCAAGCCCCTCCCATAAGGGACTTCTGCCCACATTATGATAAACGTGTGTGTAAATATTTATGAGATTGGGTGAGAATCACTAATGAGGATGTGAAGAAGTCCTTTCCAGAACATGGGACCTTTGAAAGAGAGCGATTAGCTAATTTACTGAAGAGGCTGAGAGACCCTAAGAAAAGAATAGATGCCGAACAGTGACTGCTCTTTATTCAATGGCATGAGGATGTACACAAAAAAAACACAAATCCCACGTCTGGAGTATAAAAGTTACTCAGGAGAAACTGGAACATCAAATTAGCCACCTTAGGGACAGGGTGAACCTGCGCTACAACTGGTCCACCTCCTCCCTATCTATTTCCCTAGATCACAGAAGAGCAAGAGAAATAGAAGGACAGTGAAAACACAAGGGAAGAGGATTTGTTAGACATGTTCCCCATGCTGGCCGATGGGGCTGGTGGTGCACCTGTTGATGCACCCGGAAATGGAGCAGCACTTGCAGTACTGGTGGCTGTTGGTGCACAATGATGTAATGCTCAAATGAGTGCTGCAATGCAATTGGCTGGGATCAAAGCAACCAGGTAAGAGGCTGATTCCACTACTGTGGACTGGAATAGAGCAAGCTCCCGTTATGACCCAGAGCATAGAGATTCTCTCTGCCTTTCTGTGAGAGCGAAGCCTCACAACCACTCTTGAAAGCTTTAGACAAACTGCAGGGTGGCTGTCCAGACAACCTATCCCTTATCCCCGTCCAAATGACACTGATAATGCTAGTCCATCGTCTTCCACCTTTCTCCCTCCGAGGGACTACCCAGCACCCATGGGCAGAGTTATGTTTCATGTTCCTTGGACCACCTAAGATCTAATGAGCATAAAGGAGAAAATCCTTAACATTCTAGAAAATCCAACTCAGTTTCAAAAAGAATTGCAGAGTATGTTTGAGATGTACAAACCTTATTGGGCAGATGTGATTCAGTTATTATCATTGATAGTGCCAAGTGAAGTTAGAGAAAGACTAGTGGAGAAGGCCCATGGCCAAGGGTAGCCCCTGGGAAATGACAGAAAATTGAATACTGTGAAGGATGCACTGTTGAATGCAATCCCAGAGATATGCCCAGCAAAAACAGATAGACTTAAGGACATATTTGAATGGTATTTGGGTGTAGCCCATCAGACCTAGATAGCTTAGGAAGCTGTGGGTGCTGCTTTTGTGTAGGGATTGTTGCCGAATTTTAGGAATCTGTTGATCAATGTTGTACTTGGCACTTTATGTAGGGTCACCCCAGACTTTGCCTTCCTTTGCTGAACCTGTGTGTGTGTGTGTGTATATATATATATATATATATATATATATATATGTGTATATATATATATATATATATATATATATTGTTGGAAAACGAGGCAGCATCTGTGAGGCCTGCACAAATAACATGTCTACATTTATCCTTCACTGGGAACCAAACACCCAATTGTAGCGCCTGACTCTCAGAGGGTAGCGTTGCAGAGCAGTCTGAGGCTTACTCAAGGGAGGTGGTGTGGGCTAGTAATCGCCATTTGCAGGTGCGCAGAAATAACACTCAATAATTGATTGTCCAGCCTGTACTTTGCTTTATAAAAGTAAGAGTACATTTATTAAACACACACACTACTCAATACTATGCACCAATTTACAAATATACATAAGCTGTTGGAATTACTTTGTGACATTGCGTAACATCTCCACCCCTCCCAAAAGGGGGTGGGGTCTAGTACCACCACTCCCATGTATGCACATCATCTTGCCCCCTAATGCAGTGTGTTGAGCATAACCTGGAGCGAGGGCCCTGCGCACTGGCACCATCCCAGTGGCGACCCACCCCATTACCTCAACACGCATTAAAAATAGGTTCACCTGCCCTAGTGACACATAACCCTGACTGAGCATCTTATATTGACCATACAGTATGCACCCCTGCATATTCAGGGCTATCAGTCTGGGTTGTTCCGCCTAGACAACAACGCACACAACAGCAAAGAGCTCTTCAACATCGTGAAGGAACTCTCCAACCCCAGCTCCAACACCAACGACATCCAGCCGTCGCAAGACCTGTGCGACTCACTGGCCACCTCCTTCCACCGCAAAATCGCCGACATCCACGACAGCTTCAACACCACGACCGCCCCGGCAACCACCGAGACCACTGCCCCCACAACCACCAACCGCCTGCTCTCCTGGACCAACATCAACGACGAGGACACCAGCGAGATCATGAACACCATCCACTCCGGTTCACCGCTAGACCCGTGCCCTCACCACATCTTCAACAAAGCCAGTACAGCCATCGCGCCCCATCTCCGGAAAATAATCAACATCTCCTTCGAGACAGCAACCTTCCCGGAAAGCTGGAAGCACGCCGAGATCACCGCCTTACTCAAGAAACCCAAGGCAGACCCCAAGGACCTCAAGAACTTCCGACCCATCTCTCTGCTCCCGTTCCCCGCGAAGGTCACCGAGAAAATCATCAACAAACAACTGACCCGCTACCTCGAGGAGAACAACATCCTGGACCCTTCCCAGTCCGGCTTCCGCAGCAACCACAGCACCGAAACCGCCCTCATCGCCGCCACCGATGACATCAGGACCCTGCTAGACAACGGAGAAACAGCAGCCCTCATCCTCCTGGACCTATCAGCCGCCTTCGACACGGTCTGCCACCACACACTACGAACACGCCTTCACGACGCCGGGATCCAAGAGAAGGCCCTGGACTGGACCACATACTTCCTTTCCGGCAGAACACAAAGCGTCCGCCTCGCCCCCTTCCGATCCAAGGCCACCAAGATCATCTGCGGCGTACCCCAAGGCTCCTCCCTCAGCCCAACGCTGTTCAACATCTACATGGCACCCCTCGCCCACGTCGCCCGACAGCACAACCTCAACATCATCTCCTACGCCGACGACACCCAGCTGATCCTCTCCCTCACCAAAGACCCTCACACCGCCAAAGCCCACCTCCACGAAGGAATGAAGGCCGTCGCCGAATGGATGAGGACCAGCCGCCTGAAGCTGAACTCGGACAAGACGGAGGTCCTCATCCTTGGTTCCAACCCTTCAGCCTGGGACGACTCCTGGTGGCCAACATCACTGGGAACAGCCCCGCCACCCACCGACCACGTACGCAAGCTAGGGGTCATCCTCGACCCCACCCTCTCCATGACTAAGCAGGTCAACGCCGTTTCCTCATCCTGCTTCAACATCCTCCGAATGCTCCGCAGGATCTTCAAGCAGATCCCCACCGAAACAAGAAAAACAGTCACCCAGGCCCTCGTCACCAGCAGGCTGGACTACGGAAACGCCCTCTACGCAGGAACGACGGCTAAGCTCCTGAGACGGCTGCAACGCATCCAGAACGCCTCTGCACGTCTTATCCTCGACATCCCCCGACGCAGCCACATCACACCCCACCTGAGAGACCTGCACTGGCTCCCTGTCAACAAGAGGATAACCTTCAAGCTCCTCACCCACGCACACAAAGCACTCCACAACTCCGGACCAGCCTACCTCAACAGACGACTCAGCTTCTACACCCCCACCCGCCAGCTCCGCTCGACCAGCCTCGCCCTCGCCCTCGCCACAGTCCCCCGCATCCGGAAAACGACCGCCGGCGGCAGATCCTTCTCCCACCTCGCCGCCAAGACCTGGAACACCCTCCCCACCCACATCCGACACACCCAAGACCTACTGGCCTTCAGAAGACTCCTCAAGACCTGGCTCTTCGATCAGTAGCAGCACCACCCCTCTCTTCCCCCAGCGCCTTGAGACCCTCGCGGGTATGTAGTGCGCTTTATAAGTGACATGATTGATTGATTGATTGATTGATTGATTAAGCGCAGCAGCAAAAATACATGTTTACGCACACTTTAGAATGACAGTACTCAGCACATTTGTTGGACATTAAAATGCGTTGCAATTACAGCCCCTAAAGGCATCACAGATGAAATCACAGGATTACACATATCCAGCCAGACACCCTAGCAGGAGTGTCTGGCAACATAACCCACTTTGCTTACGACATCACCTTACACAGGTACTTCACATTACATATGTGACCTTCAGTCCCTCTAAAAAGGAATAACCGTTAGAAATGCAGTTCTGGTGCAATTACACCTCTTCACCTCCAGGGGATGCCCTTCTCCAGACATCCCCAACTCAGCCCTTCACTCCATGAAGCACTTTGCAAAACACCCTCAGCTGTAGAACAAAAGTTCCAGCCCATAAGGTGTAATAAAGCAGGCTGAGCCCTTGAGGGGTTATCCTGTTCAAATCCCTAGGAAACTTAGGGTGGGACTTAACTTCGTGCTGGGGGGAGACTGCGCTTCTCCAGCAGCTCCCCCAGCACCCTTGCAGCAAGTTGGTGGTGACCCCGTCCTCCTGGGGCCACCACAAGCACCAAAATAGCAGGTTTCCAAATGCCTGGCAAGGCATTATGGGGCGCTTCATGCTCCCTTTCATGCATATTTGATGAGCGGCTCTCCCGCTGTGCCGGGGAGAGCCGCGATCGAGATGGCGCTTCGCGCCGCGTCTTCTGGCCTCGGTGGGGGGCCCGGTCCCACCCGGACCCCCAGGTAAGTAAGACGGCTCGGGGAGCCCACCCCCGGCCGCTTCTGCCACTTCCTCTTTCGGCGGGTCCCGGTCCCACCCAGGACCCACGACGGCCTGATGGGTAGGAGGGCAGCCTGGGGAGCCCACCCCCGGCTGCCCCTGCCGGCTCCCCGCGCGGCCAGCACCCTCGTGTGCTGCCGCTGGAGCCAGCCGATCAGTTCTGGTCTGCCGCGTCCTCCTGTTCTGGTCCGGGGGGAGTGCGGCGGCGCTCCCCCGGCCTCTTCCCAGTCTTCGGGGCTTGGGGATGGGGTCCCGGGCCCTTCCTCTTCACGGGGGGCGCGATGGCGCCCCCCCGTCTTCGCGTCGGGGCCCGGGGATGGGGTCCCGGGCCCCTCCTCCTCCGCCTCTTCCCGGGGAGCGCGCCGGCGCTCCCCGTCTGGATTTTGCTTGCGGGGCCAGGGTGGGCTCCTGGCTCCCCCGCCTTCCTCCGCTTCACGGGGGCGCGACGGCGTCCCCCGGCTTTACTTCGGGGATCTCCTCGCGGGGGGCGCGACGGCGTTCCCCGCCTTCCTCCGCTTTACGGGGGCGCGACGGCGTCCCCCGGCTTTACTTCGGGGCCCGGGGATGGGGTCCCGGGCCCCCTGGGGATATCCTCGCGGGGGCGCGACGGCGCTCCCCCGCCTCCATTTTCGGTGGGGGCCAGGGTGGGCTCCTGGCCCCCAGGCAGGGCACTTTCGCGGGGAGCGCTACGGCGCTCCCCGGCTTCCCTTCTTCTCCAGGGGTCAAAGGTCGCTCACCTTCCGGGGGCCATATCTCAGCCCCTGGGGGTCCGATCTGCCCCATTTTCGCGTCCTCTTGCTCCTGGCGGCGGCCCCCAGCCACGGGGAGCACTCTCCTTCGCCCTCTGGGTCTCCCAGAGGGGGCATTCTGCAGGGAGCGGTCTTCACTGGCTCCCTGCGCCAGACTTTCGCCTGGCTCTCCTCCTGGGCCTCTCTTCTCCCTGCGCAGAGGCCCCTGCTTCTGCGCACCGGTCCTGGGCTCTTCTTCTGGCGCTGTTAGGGGCCTGGGGGGCAGTCAGGGGGTACCTCCTTCCAACTGCCCATTGCCAGGCTCCAGCACCTTCCGCCTCAGCCGACAACACCCCAGAGAGAGCTCTCTTCCTCTTCCAGTGGTTTTTAAAAGTTGAGTAGGGGGCTGGCAGGAAGTCTCTGTTTGTCCTATCAAACAGCGACACATCACTTCCCTGCCCCTGCTCCCTCCTCCTTGTCCAGCCTCTGGGTTTGTTCAAAATGGCGTCGTCCAGGGTCTCTGGCCACATGGTCTCTGAAACACGAGCCCTTCCTTTCTGGCTGCCTTCCCCTCTTGGTGCAGCCTGGTGCCTGGCACCCAGTGATAGCTGCTAATGGATGAGCCTGTAGCCCCACCCATCTTCTCTTCGTGGAGAGGCCTTAGCTTGTGGAAGAAAAGGTTATCAATCCGTCCAGCTGAGGTCAGCCCTCAGCCTGGCCCTGGTTATGACTGACTCAGAGAGATGTGACATTTCTGGACGACCCAAAAGCAGTACAAATATGACTTGGGACTCTGCAGAATACTCCTTTTCACATCCGCTACAGTGGACTTTAGTGCGTGTCTGGAATCTGTAGGCCTTAGAGAAGTTAATCTAGCACATGGACTCCACATCCCCATAGGGGAATAATGAAGTGAAAAACACAGTAAAGCACACTGACTTTCCCTGGCATGTTCCTTCCTAGCGTATAAGGCCTATTCCGTGTCACCACCCAATTCTGCATAAGTCCTGCCACACCCTTCACTTTGTAGCTGCTCCTGGACTGCGCACGCCAAGAATCTCCCCTGCGCAGCCCCTACACGTGTGCACACGCATGTACACAGGTGTCTGCATGTAACCAGCCCGGTGCCCCTTACTCCAGCTGCTGCGCAGTGGCCTAGTCAAGCTAGGGGGACACCAGTAAAATCCACATGCAGTCTCTTTCATCATGAGTTCACTGTGGATGAGGCCCAATTTATGAGGCTCTCCCCCAGTAAAACCTCAACACCTAGGTGCTCAAAAAGCGAAAAATCCGGGCGGCCCATAGTGTCAGAACCACCTTCTAACACACGCCGCGCCCAGCTGATTCCTACAGGGAAGAAGTAGCCACCCTACATGGGTATTCTTCCCGTAGTCAGCGATAACTAGTTATAAGGGGTTCTGACCAGACCCCCCTTACTCACCAGGTATCCGCTCAGACCACCTACTCCTCCCATCCATGAAATCTCCACCCATGACAGGGATCCCAGACTACCCTAAGAACCCTCCGGGCTCTAGGTTAGATACCTCTAGGTCACTCATGGTCTACATGGACTTGGCCTCACTAGGCCCACCTTTGCCCTGGGGCATGCAACACTATGCCTACCCCTTCTCTGGACAAGGGTCCAGTGCCTCAGCACTGTTGCGGTCTTCCGGGACAGGTCTACATCCCATCCCCGGGGTCACTAGCTGGTCTCCCTTCCGGAGTTTGTTCCAACCAATACCCTCTCTCCATTAGGTCCGTGCACCCCAAAGATGCAACCTCTCTGGACCCTTCCCCTCAGCCTGCCGCTGAGGTCATTCTGCTGCCACCACCCTTTCGGGACGACTGGCTTCCCTAAAGAAAGCACAGCCACTCATGCTTTCCCCACACAGAAAAGCACCCTTTGGCCACTGGCCTGGCTCCCTGATAGGACCTCAGACCGGCCTCACTACCACACTGGCAGTGCCAGGGAGGAACACTGAGGGTGCCTCGTCAGACATCCTACAGCTCATTCCCCCGTCAGTAGCTCCACACGGAAACTACCCCGGGAACCTAGACCCCTTCCTTGTTCTCCGCTGCAAGAACAGGGCCTATGCACCCTTCCCTCCGAGAGGCGCGCTCTCCTCCCAGAGTACCCTTAGAGAGCCTGTGGGCCCCGAGTTAGCTAGACCCAGGCCCACCTCTCATGGCCCTCCCCGGTCTCCCAGCAGCGCCTTGGGAGACCGCCCAGGGACCTACATGGTCCCTGGATGGCCTGCACCACCCCTTATGAAGAGCAGGGTCCCCTCCCTAAGATAGGCCCCACCTGCCTTCAGGGTAGTACGACCACACCAAGCCAGGGACCCTAAAGATCCCGGCTAGGCCTGCACCACCCCTTTGCGAACCACAGGGTCCCGTCACTTAAGATAGGCCCCACCTGTGTTCAGGGTGGTACTACCTTGCAGAAGTCCACCTCCTGCATCGAGCTGGGGAACACCCTCATGCTTCCGGTCCTGGGATACAAGTCCCCTAGGACCTACCTGACTGGTCACCTGGCCAGGCATCACCCCAGCCACCACCTCAGGCTCACCACACAAGCTCCAGGGTGACATCCTAGCTCGAGCACTACCCCACCTTTGGGGCCACCCATCACCATGGGCCACCCCGGGGTAACCACTCACCGACCCTGACACCTCAGGGTCTGCCACCAACCCTTCACCTGGAAACCAGGGAGTACATCACCCCCACTCAGATCTCCACTGGGTCAGTTACCTAGCCCACCTAGGGTACCTAGGGGCTACCACTACACACCATCACTCAAGAACTACCCTCCTCTGGGGCCACCCCCTACCAGGGGCCACCCCTGGGTCGCTCACCTCCCCACCAGTTAACCTGGGGGCCTGCCGGACACCCAACTCTACCACACCCTCCTCCCACCAGGGGAAAGTTCTTGGGGGTCCCCTACCATGGGAACCCCGGGGGCGTTACTACCCGGGGTAAAGAAACCTCCTGCCCCACCCTTCCAGTGGTTTTGGCCTGCGCCAATGGCAAGTAAACTCTCAGCGGGGGAAGAATACCTGGGGCCCCTTCTGTGGAAACCCTCCCTGCCCTTAAAAAGCGCGGGAATCTCCCAGGACCCCCTCTCTCTCCTGTCCCCCACAAAGGTCAATCCACCCCTACACCCCCACCTGTGATGTAGGTATCAGTTGCTGTCCCTCTCTCTTGAGGAGACACCCTCCTCATGCAGGTGTAGTGTATGTAGTGTTAGGGTTCAAAGGTGTACAATATGGCTCAGAACATTTGTATGCAATCATTTCCTGGAAAGCACCATCCCGCTAGCACATGATAATCAACATAGCGCGGTCATATCAATACAGTTTACATTTCAACCATAATATCTTCACATGACCCGTATGTGCGCGGGGCTTTCCTTTCCCATACTTTTAGTTCACCTAACCAAAACTTTGAACCCTTCTCAGAGCCTTGCGCTCTTCCATTTGCTCATTGCTGCATAGGTAATGTGTGGCAAAACTGGACTTATCAAATGCTATAAATGCGCACCAGAATGGGATACTATGTATCCCGCCGTTAGACACCAATGTTGGAAAACGAGGCAGCATCTGTGAGGCCTGCACAAATAACATGACTACATTTATCCTTCACTGGGAACCAAACACCCAATTGTAGCGCCTGACTCTCAGAGGGTAGCGTTGCAGAGCAGTCTGAGGCTTACTCAAGGGAGGTGGTGTGGGCTAGTAATCGCCATTTGCAGGTGCGCAGAAATAACACTCAATAATTGATTGTCCAGCCTGTACTTTGCTTTATAAAAGTAAGAGTACATTTATTAAACACACACACTACTCAATACTATGCACCAATTTACAAATATACATAAGCTGTTGGAATTACTTTGTGACATTGCGTAACATCTCCACCCCTCCCAAAAGGGGGTGGGGTCTAGTACCACCACTCCCATGTATGCACATCATCTTGCCCCCTAATGCAGTGTGTTGAGCATAACCTGGAGCGAGGGCCCTGCGCACTGGCACCATCCCAGTGGCGACCCACCCCATTACTTCAACACGCATTAAAAATAGGTTCACCTGCCGTAGTGACACATAACCCTGACTGAGCATCTTATATTGACCATACAGTATGCACCCCTGCATATTCAGGGCTATCAGTCTGGGTTGTTCCTCACTTAAGCGCAGCAGCAAAAATACATGTTTACGCACACTTTAGAATGACAGTACTCAGCACATTTGTTGGACATTAAAATGCGTTGCAATTACAGCCCCTAAAGGCATCACAGATGAAATCACAGGATTACACATATCCAGCCAGACACCCTAGCAGGAGTGTCTGGCAACATAACCCACTTTGCTTACGACATCACCTTACACAGGTACTTCACATTACATATGTGACCTTCAGTCCCTCTAAAAAGGAATAACCGTTAGTAAATGCAGTTCTGGTGCAATTACACTTCTTCATCTCCAGGGGATGCCCTTCTCCAGACATCCCCAACTCAGCCCTTCACTCCATGAAGCACTTTGCAAAACACCCTCAGCTGTAGAACAAAAGTTCCAGCCCAGAAAGTGTATTAAAGCAGGTTGAGCCCTTGAGGGGTTATCCTGTTCAAATCCCTAGGAAACTTAGGGTGGGACTTAACTTCGTGCTGGGGGGAGACTGCGCTTCTCCAGCAGCTCCCCCAGCACCCTTGCAGCAAGTTGGTGGTGACCCCGTCCTCCTGGGGCCACCACAAGCACCAAAATAGCAGGTTTCCAAATGCCTGGCAAGGCATTATGGGGCGCTTCATGCTCCCGTTCATGCATATTTGATGAGCGGCTCTCCCGCTGTGCCGGGGAGAGCCGCGATCGAGATGGCGCTTTGCGCCGCGTCTTCTGGCCTCGGTGGGGGGCCCGGTCCCACCCAGACCCCCAGGTAAGTAAGACGGCTCGGGGAACCCACCCCCGGCCGCTTCTGCCAATTTTCGGGGGCCCGGTCCAACCCGGGCCCCTGGCGCCACTTCCTCTTTCGGCGGGTCCCGGTCCCACCCGGGACCCGCGACGGCCTGATGGGTAGGAGGGCAGCCTGGGGAGCCCACCCCCAGCTGCCCCCGCCGGCTCCCCGCGCGGCCAGCACCCTCGTGTGCTGCCGCGGGAGCCGGCCGATCAGTTCTGGTCTGCCCGCTCCAGCGGGCAGACGCGTCCTCCTGTTCTGGTCCGGGGGGAGTGCGACTCTTCCTAGTCTTCGGGGCCCGGGGATGGGGTCCCGGGCCCTTCCTCTTCACGGGGGGCGCGACGGCACCCCCCGTCTTCGCGTCGGGGCCCGGGGATGGGGTCCCGGGCCCCTCCTCCTCCGCCTCTTCCCGGGGAGCGCGCCGGCGCTCCCCGTCTGGATTTTGCTTGCGGGGCCAGGGTGGGCTCCTGGCTCCCCCGCCTTCCTTCGCTTCACGGGGGCGCGACGGCGTCCCCCGGCTTTACTTCGGGGATCTCCTTGCGGGGGGCGCGACAGCGCTCCCCCGCCTTCCTCCGCTTCACGGGGGCGCAACGGCATCCCCCGGCTTTACTTCGGGGCCCGGGGATGGGGTCCCTGGCCCCCTGGGGATCTCGCGGGGGTGCGACGGCGCTCCCCCGCCTCCATTTTCGGAGGGGGCCAGGGTGGGCTCCTGGCCTCCAGGCAGGGCACTTTCGCGGGGAGCGCGACGGCGCTCCCCGGCTTCCCTTCTTCTCCAGGGGTCAAAGGTCGCTCACCTTCCGGGGGCCATATCTCACCCCCTGGGGGTCCGATCTGCCCCATTTTCGCGTCCTCTTGCTCCTGGCGGCGGCCCCCAGCCACGGGGAGCACTCTCCTTCGCCCTCTGGGTCTCCCAGAGGGGGCATTCTGCAGGGAGCGGTCTTCACTGGCTCCCTGCGCCAGACTTTCGCCTGGCTCTCCTCCTGGGCCTCTCTTCTCCCTGCGCAGAGGCCCCTGCTTCTGCGCACCGGTCCTGGGCTCTTCTTCTGACGCTGTTAGGGGCCTGGGGGGCAGTCAGGGGGTACCTCCTTCCAACTGCCCATTGCCAGGCTCCAGCACCTTCCGCCTCAGCCGACCACACCCCAGAGAGAGCTCTCTTCCTCTTCCAGTGGTTTTTAAAAGTTGAGTAGGGGCTGGCAGGAAGTCTCTGTTTGTCCTATCAAACAGCGACACATCACTTCCCTGCCCCTGCTCCCTCCTCCTTGTCCAGCCTCTGGGTTTGTTCAAAATGGCGTCGTCCAGGGTCTCTGGCCACATGGTCTCTGAAACACGAGCCCTTCCTTTCTGGCTGCCTTCCCCCTTGGTGCAGCCTGGTGCCTGGCACCCAGTGATAGCTGCTGATGGATGAGCCTGTAGCCCCACCCATCTTCTCTTCGTGGAGAGGCCTTAGCTTGTGGAAGAAAAGGTTATCAATCCGTCCAGCTGAGGTCAGCCCTCAGCCTGGCCCTGGTTATGACTGACTCAGAGAGATGTGACATTTCTGGACGACCCAAAAGCAGTACAAATATGACTTGGGACTCTGCAGAATACTCCTTTTCACATCCGCTACAGTGGACTTTAGTGCGTGTCTGGAATCTGTAGGCCTTAGGGAAGTTAATCTAGCACATGGGCTCCACATCCCCATAGGGGAATAATGAAGTGAAAAACACAGTAAAGCACACTGACTTTCCCTGGCATGTTCCTTCCTAGCGTATAAGGCCTATTCCGTGTCACCACCCAATTCTGCATAAGTCCTGCCACACCCTTCACTTTGTAGCTGCTCCTGGACTGCGCACGCCAAGAATCTCCCCTGCGCAGCCCCTACACGTGTGCACACGCATGTACACAGGTGTCTGCATGTAACCAGCCCGGTGCCCCTTACTCCAGCTGCTGCGCAGCGGCCTAGTCAAGCTAGGGGGACACCAGTAAAATCCACATGCAGTCTCTTTCATCATGAGTTCACTGTGGATGAGTCCCAATTTATGAGGCTCTCCCCCAGTAAAACCTCAACACCTAGGTGCTCAAAAAGCGAAAAATCCAGGCGGCCCATAGTGTCAGAACCACCTTCTAACATATATATATATATATATATATTCACTGAAAAAACCATAGGTTTCAGGCACGTTATAGTTAGAAATTAGCATTTAAAAAACCTTAGAAATTCACTGAAAAAAACATAGGTTTCAGGGGCGTTATAGTTAGTTGGACATTTCACTCGTACAAAACCATAGAAATTCCCCCGTTATAGTTAGTTCAGCTAACTATAACTCGCGCGCCCGCAATGCACTGCTGATGACGTCACATATTACATCACTCATGACATGGTCAGTGACATCACTCATGACATCACTGATGACATCTCAAATGACATCACTGATGACATCATCCTTGTGATAGAGTGGCAGACCTCCTCTCACCCTAATATAACCTTTGATACACACACTCAAAAATACAAACTAACATTTTCAAAACAATGGATATACCAATACCAGTTACAACACAACTATTCAGTAATTCCAAGATCTACACACACATCCACTCATTCACCAACAGTCCCTATACAGTCACTCATACATGTACTCACTCATCATATGTACTCATACACCTATACATCCTGTTACACACCGCCACTCATCCATAGAGTTACTCACACACATAGTCACATATGCAAACAAAGTATCAAACATCCATTTACTTGCATATACAGTTCACACTACCACACTTACTTCTACAGAAACTTACACATACTTACTCTCTTAAACAATCACTTATAGAAACACCTACTTATTTGTACAGGAACTCTTCCAATCTCTCACTCTCACATATACTCACTTATATACACCAATACTCACATATACTAGTTTAAAACATATGTAGTTACTCATAAAGACACTATTGAGACAGTCATTCACTCACTAACACACCCATACACATACTCATCCACCTATACAGTCCTGCACACATGCTGTCTTCAACACATACAAACAGTGAGTCACTCATTCATGCATCTATGCACTAAGTAATACCCCCCACCGAACCATACAGACACTCAGACACTCATACTGATACTCAAAAAACCAACTAATAACCCATATAGACACTCATGTAGCTACTCACCAACCCATGCAGCCACTTATACACAGAGTGAGAGACTGATACAGATATTTTCATATTTAAACATTACTCACTAACCCATGTATTCACTAAGATACACTTAGTCAGTTATACAATCAATTTTACAAAAACAAATCATCCATTTAGACACTTATATACCCATTTATTCTTCCATCGACCTTGAGATATACATATATAAAACATATTTAATTTTCAGAAAAACACACATTCACTGGATGATGTCATCAGTGATGTCATCAGTGATGTCATTTGAGATGTCATCAGTGATGTCAAGAGTGATGTCACTGACCATGTCATGAGTGATGTAATATGTGACGTCATCAGCAGTGCATTGCGGAGCGCACGAGTTATAGTTAGCTGAACTAACTATAACGGGGAATTTCTATGGTTTTGTACGAGTGAAATGTCCAACTAACTATAACGCCCCTGAAACCTATGGTTTTTTCAGTGAATTTCTAAGGTTTTTTAAATGCTAATTTCTAACTATAACGTGCCTGAAACCTATGGTTTTTTCAGTGAATTTCTAAGGTTTTTTAAATGCTAATTTCTAACTATAACGTGCCTGAAACCTATGGTTTTTTCAGTGAATATATATATATTTATTATACTATGTATACATGTGAAAATGTCTCGGTCCCCTGTTTGCCTCGATGGCACGGAAAAAATGGGTGGAACTGACGTCAGCACGCCGACGAGGTCCTCTTATGGCTCCGATGACGTCATACGGTGTCGCGAGCGGAACCGTGCTCGTTGACGTGGGAGAGCTAGGAAAGAATTTCCGTGGAATGCTGTTGCAGGGGATATTCACCTAAGTGTTCAGGCTAGTCCTTTGGGAGCAACTGTTTATGTTGCCACTCCAGAAACCGAAACCAGTGATCCGAGGGCAGAGGCCCTGCAGATGGCACACGAGGTGGGGTGCCCAGTCGTGTGCACCGGCGGGGCAGCGAAGTGACAAGCACCACAACCCACAAAAAAGGTAACGAGGGCACTGAATAACACAGGATCTTCTCTTTGTATCTGGCAGGAACAACGAAGTTAAAATGCCCTAGTACCAAAATGTAGAATTAGTGCTACAACGGTCTTCAAGAGGACCTGCGATGTCGCTTCTGCCTCCCGTACCCTGGAGGCGGCACATGGGTCACGCGGTACGGTCATACTGCGGTGGGACGCACACTCGTTGACCTCTCATGGCACTGCTCCACACTTCAGGGAGGACGCTTTCCATTAGCTATGTTTTCTGATGACATGTCGCGCCGGCCCCGTCCAACAACAGAACTCCTTTAGATCCAAACAGACTCTTCCACTCTCTCACCGGATGTGAAACCAGGCCACGCGGACACTTTCACAATACAACAGCCGGGAATGCACTTTTCGGTAAAAAAAACACATTCCTTCCTCCTAATTAATCAAATAAACGTCTCACTGAAGAACAGGGGCCAGCTTCGATCGGTAAACATCCGTTACAACAACTTTTTTACTTTGCGATACCATTACAACGCATGCATTACCACGCATGCGTTGTACATCACGAAGTAATTACTACGCATTTTTTTAGAACTCATAGTCATTTACCACGCATGCCTTTACAACGAATTTTGTTGTAAAGGTATGTATGGTAAATGACCATGCGTTCTAAAAAACATGTAGACGATCCATGTCATTGTAAGGAAACAGAGGCTGTTCCGTTTCCTCACAACGACGTGCACCGCCCCTCAGAGATGACGTGAAGCAGGAACCACGAGGAGAGAGGAACCATGAGGAGTGAGAGGTAAGGGGGATTGGGCATGGGGTGGGGGTTTCTTTTCTAGGGTTTAGGGTAGTGCAGTGGTGTTTGGGTGGTGTAGGGGGTCGTGCTGGGGGTAGTGTTTTAGGGTTTAGGGTAGTGCAGTGGTTTTTGGGTAGTGTAGGGGGTCATGCTGGGGGTAGTGTTTTAGGGTTTAGGGTAGTGCAGTAGTGTAGGGGGTCGTGCTGGGGGTAGTGTTTTAGGGTTTAGGGTAGTGCAGTGGTGTATGGGTAGTGTAGGGGGTCGTGCTGGGGTAGTGTTTTAGGGTTTAGGGTAGTGCAGTGGTGTTTGAGTAGTGTAGGGGGTCATGCTGGTGGTAGTGTTTTAGGGTTTAGGGTAGTGCAGTGGTGTTTGTGTAGTGTAGGGGTCATGCTGGGGGTAGTGTTTTATGGTTTAGGGTAGTGCAGTGGTGTTTGGGTAGTGTAGGGGGTCATGCTGGGGGTAGATTTAGGGTTTAGGGTAGTGCAGTGGTGTTTGGGTAGTGTAGGGAGTCGTGCTGGGGGTAGTGTTTTAGGGTTTAGAGTAGTGCAGTGGTGTTTGTGTAGTGTAGGGGGTTGTGCTGGGGGTAGTGTTTTAGGGTTTATGTTAGTGCAGTGGTGTTTGGGTAGTGGAGGGGTAGTGCTGGGGTAGGGTTTTAGGGTTTAGGGCAGTGCGGTGGTGTTTGTGTAGTGAAGGGGTCATGCTGTGGGTAGTGTTTTAGGGTTTAGGGTAGTGCAGTCGTGTTTGTGTAGTGTAGGGGGTCGTGTTTTAGGGTATAGGGTAGTGCAGTGGTGTTTGGGTAGTGTAGGGGTCATGCTGGGGTTAGTGTTTTAGGGTTTAGGGTAGTGCAGTGGTGTTTGGGTAGTGTAGGGGTCATGCTGGGGGTAGTGTTTTATGGTTTAGGGTAGTGCAGTGGTGTTTGGGTAGTGTAGGGGGTCATGCTGGGGGTAGATTTAGGGTTTAGGGTAGTGCAGTGGTGTTTGGGTAGTGTAGGGAGTCGTGCTGGGGGTAGTGTTTTAGGGTTTAGGGTAGTGCAGTGGTGTTTGTGTAGTGTAGGGGGTTGTGCTGGGGGTAGTGTTTTAGGGTTTATGTTAGTGCAGTGGTGTTTGGGTAGTGTAGGGGGTAGTGCTGGGGTAGGGTTTTAGGTTTAGGGCAGTGCGGTGGTGTTTGTGTAGTGAAGGGGGTCATGCTGTGGGTAGTGTTTTAGGGTTTAGGGTAGTGCAGTCGTGTTTGTGTAGTTTAGGGGGTCGTGTTTTAGGGTATAGGGTAGTGCAGTGGTGTTTGGGTAGTGTAGGGGGTCATGCTGGGGTTAGTGTTTTAGGGTTTAGGGTAGTGCAGTGGTGTTTGGGTAGTGTAGGGGTCGTGCTGGGGGTAGTGTTTTAGGGTTTAGGGTAGTGCAGTGGTCTTTGTGTAGTGTGGGAGGTCATGCTGGGGGTATATTTAGGGTTTAGTGTAGTGCAGTGGTGTTTGGGTAGTGTAGGGAGTCGTGCTGGGGGTAGTGTTTTAGGGTTTAGGGTAGTGCAGTGGTGTTTGGGTAGTGTAGGGAGTCGTGCTGGTGGTAGTGTTTTAGGGTTTAGGGTAGTGCAGTTATGTTTGGGTAGTGTAGGGTCAATTCCTTTCTTGGGATCCCTCATATACTTGGAGAAAAAGGTACATAGTTTCTCATCAATTTCAGGCGTGTGTGCCACCTTCCCCTTCAGTGAGGGCCTGGGGCATTCTCCCTCATCCTATTCCTGACCTCCCTTTCAAGGGGTTGATGGATTTTCCCCACCACATACTCTGCCACT
Source organism: Calotriton arnoldi (assembly GCA_963921515.1). Taxonomy (NCBI): domain Eukaryota; kingdom Metazoa; phylum Chordata; class Amphibia; order Caudata; family Salamandridae; genus Calotriton; species Calotriton arnoldi. The sequence goes on from CAWUFW010001273.1 coordinate 2,770,006, forward strand.
TTGGCGTCAGGTGTCCACTCTGCCGACCTAGGATGGTAAATTTGGGTAGGCTCGAACATGTCCGAATGGACCCCGTCCCCAACCGGGGACTGAGAGGAGTGGGACTCTGGACGCCAGGGACGCCCTGAGTCCTCATCCTCATCGGAGGAGAAATCGTCCTCCGATACACCCTCTCCCTCTAAGGGAAACCCGACGTCGGGGTCTACAATAGTGGTGACAGTGTTGCAATTTTTTCCGGGCCCCTCCTCCTCCCGGCAGGGTGCATGTTTTAGCGTTCGCGCACTCTTGAGGAAGGTCTCCGTAAGTTTATCAAATCCCTCCAAGTGCCCCGTGTTATGCTTAACGGCCCTTTTATTCCCCATCTGGGAGCTACTTGGACCCGCCACCACCAGATCTGGGTCACTGAACACCCCAGGGATGCTTTTCGCCAGCTTATCAACCTGATCCCTAAGAGGAGCCAGCGCCCTAGAAATAGCCAGAGAGAGGGCTTGGTCCACTGCTGGAGGGAGAAGTTGGGGGGCCATTCCTCCTCCACTTCCTGGTAGGAGGAGGAGTAAAAATGGTCTTCTGGAGAAGACATGATAGCAGAGGGTGTGAGCACAGAACAAATGCCCTTAAAATCCTTAAGACAGCCCCCTCGCCGGTGCTCCAACAGCTGGGCTTTCCCCGAAGCTGTTATAAGAATAGACTGAGGCGCAATACCAATTACCACCACCAGGCGGCGCTGGTCACTAACGTGGCCGTGTGGGGAAATCACGGGAATCAAGCGGACACTAAAGGAGTGACTGGATTTCCCAAACGCGCGTAAAGACCAGCGGGAGCGCTCGACGGAGCTGCCTCGCTCGGACCAGACGCGCCTGACAGGATCTCACCGCGCGCAGAGCACACAGCGGGAGAAACTGCAAGGGGGAGAACGCGCTCGGACAAGAGCCTGCTGCGCAGGGAATATGAAACAATACCAAGGCAATAATGCTAATAACGTGCACAAGAAACCGCTATACAAACAGCAACAACGTCAGATTAAGCCAAGAATGTAAGGAATGCACTTAACTGACGAGCAGTGAAGAAAGAGGAAGCGGAAGGGACGTCATGATATTATATACGATGGACTGTGATATGATTGGACTATAGTTGCCTTGGAGACTACCCCCCTAATGGTTCATGGGTTGTGTAGTCTTTTGTTTAATGATTGTTGTGTTACGTTTTCTTTGAACTGCTATGCAAATAAAGTGAGGAAAGATATGCATAATCCTCGCCTCGGTCCTGCCATAGAATTCATTAAACTTTATTTGATCTGATTTAGAAACATAGATCATAAAAGTGTACATAAAAACAGTAAATCCTCTTTCCTAATACAATACAGTGAGAATTAATTAAAACCAGTAGCCCGGTTCAGAGCAACTTCAGGTTAACAGAATCGTAAAGTTCAATGTTTCGCAAGATCAATCTCATGTACCTCGTGCAAAATACGCAATAAGGGGTCCAAGTAAGATGTAACGCTCCAATACCTGACCAGTTTGCACTATATAAAACTGCAGAAAAACTAAAAATAAAAAGTGTTTTGCACACTTCTGTCACTGGGCTATATGTGGGCTACATCTGGGTGATATTTGTGCTACATTTGGGCTCTTTTTTCTCTGGTGGCCATCTTGGGAGACTTATTTGTTATGAAGTGTCCTAATTTCGTCATTTACTGCAGTCTCCTCAGTAGGAAATGCTTTCAGTTTTTTACTTTGATTCCATCAAGAAGGCATTCAGATGTGTCACACATTTGCCATAAATTCAGAATGTTAGCACTCTAGTTGTTCATTAGATCACTGTAGTAAAGCTACTGCTCACCAGGGAGTTAACTGGAAGTCTACTGCTGGTATTGAAAGTGATTGTTTCAGTCTGCATGTCAGAATTTTCTAATGAAATAGAAGAGGATTTGAGATCTCACTTAAAACATGCCCTAAATTTTCTTTCTGCAGCACTAACCATAATTTCTATGGCAAAATGAACCCCCTCATTTTGTTCCTTTTTAAATTAAATGTTTTAAGTGTTACCAGTTTATTCCAATCAAGATGGCTTCAGGTGTGCCATACTTTTGTCATAAGTAAGACTGTTAGCGCTCTAGTTGTTCTTTAGAACACTCTGGGAAGCTGCAGTAGAACACAAAGGCATCAACTGACAGGCTGCTCCTGTTGAAATATAACAGGAAGATATTTGAGATCTCACTTAAAACATGTCCTAATTTTTCTTTCTACAGCACTAACCATAATTTCTATGACAAAATGAACCCCTCATTTTGTTCCTTTTTAAATTAAATGTTTTAAGAGTTACCAGTTTATTCCAATCAAGATGGCTTCAGGTGTGCCATAATTTTGTCACAAGTAAGACTGTTAGCGCTCTAGTTGTTCTTTAGAACACTCTGGGAAGCTGCAGTAGAACACAAAGGCATCAACTGACAGGCTGCTCCTGTTGAAATATAACAGGAAGATATTTGAGATCACACTTGAAACATGTCCTAATTTTTCTTTCTACAGCACTAACCATAATTTCTATGACAAAATGAACCCCATCATTTTGTTCCTTTTTAAATTAAATGTTTTAAGTGTTACCAGTTTATTCCAATCAAGATGGCTTCAGGTGTGCCATACTTTTGTCATAGGTAAGGCTGTTAGCACTCTAGTTGTTCTTTAGAACACTCTGGGAAGCTGCAGTAGAACACAAAGGCATCAACTGACAGTCTCTGCCCTTGTTGGATGTACATGTTTTACTGAGAATGTCAGACTTCATTCTCACATGACTGAGAAAGATAATGTGAATTTACAGAAAATATGCTCTCATTTTAGCTTCTGGAGCACCTTCCAAAACTGTATGGGACAAGCATGTGAAAATAGTTTTCTCTCAAACATGATTCATGATATCCCAGCAGAAGGTTTTTCACAGGGTAAAATCACCTTAGAACACACCACAATTCCTGAAATTAGTATGGTACCATCAAGAAACGAATTCTAATGTAACTAAAGTCTGTTATCACCCTTTATAGTTCTCCTTTTGGTGACCCTTAAAATCTTCGATTCACTACAATGCATTTCAATGGGGTACTATCATTTATATTGGTCCCAAGATGGCTGCCAGCAATTCCAGGATGAAGTGCTGACAGCCAATCAGATCTCACGATGACATGTGTGGTTAGGCTACGCCCAGATATATATGTGTTTTCTTTTTCAAATGTCTCAGGAACTACTGAACGGATTTACACCATTTAACCAAAAGGCACGACTCTGAACCAAGGGCTACCTTTTTGCCAAATTTGGTGTAATTCCGTTCAGCAGTTCGGGCTGTAGCTGCGATGAAAGGTTCCTATGGAAAATTGCATGGGGAAAACACGTTTTGGGACCCCCCTTTTCTCTCGGCCCCCGCATGCCGAATCACCCCGAAACTTTCAGGATAGGAGCGGACCGGAGCGGGCCATAAGTTTTGAAAATTTCGCGAAGATTCGTCAACCGGCGCCAAAGTTATTTCAAATAGAATGTTGTGGATTTCCTATGGAAAATAGGTCCTAACTATAACTATCTACTGGCGACCGCCAGTAGATAATATATATATCCGAAAGCCAGGAAGTCTTACTTTCAAAACGCGTAATTAACTGAGGAATAAACTCTGTAATTTATTCCACAACCTCTGAGAGCGCGCAATTATTTCTTTTTGTGTGGATATATATATATATATATGTACTGGTTAGATTTTTATGAATTTTAGTGCTATGCTCTAACAGTTAGAGCATAGTCAGTTAGAGTGTGACTGTTTTCTATTCTAGCGACAGTCCTGGTCAGTTGAAATGGCAATTGTCTTTGATCTTTTGCTGTGCTGCTTGCTCTTTTGGATCAAACGTTAGCTGCTCTTTAGACTGCCAGATGAGTTGTGTTTTATTTTTGAAAGAGCCAACTTTCTTAAGATGGTTTATATGCTAACCATGATCTAATTAGTAGACCAATTTTAGTTTCAAATTTTCTCACACCTGGACAAGGTGCATTTTGCTAGTTTTACTTTTAATCTGTTCTTTCAAAGCTTCCAGATAAAGGAAGGTGGTCTTTGGAGTGTAATCTGTCAAGAACTATGGAACACCATAAATAAAGATTTGACTTTCAAGCATCCTTTTCTCTCTACTGCCCTGCAATGATGCAAGCAGATGAAATATAGCTATTTGAAAAAAAAGAACACAGAAAATTAAAAGCACCATTAAATCCGATCTGTGGGGAGCGTGGCCTGACCGGCCATGATGTGAGATGCACTTCGCTGAGCAGCAGATGGGGGCCCCAGAGTCAAATATCCTGCACCGCGCCCAGGTCTGACACTCAGATGGTGAGGGGGTGACCAAGAGGTGCCGAGAGAGGCAATAGTGGCATCGGGTGGCCCAGAGCCGGTCCCTAAGATCGATCCCGCATTGAAAAAACAGAGTGGGCAAGCAATTAAGATAGCGGCCGGCGGGCACTGGGGTGGCATTGGTGGCCGCGTAGGACGATCTGAGGCAAATTGAGGGCCCGAAACTAGACTGAGAGGCACAGTGACAATGGACAGTGCAGGCCCGGGACCTGGGCGGAACACCACAGGACCTGGAACAAGCAGGTGCTGCCGCTCCAGGAATGCAATCTGGGGCCACAGTGCGGAACACAGGTAGAGGCCAGGCCGCGGGGCAGCCACAGAAGAGGAGCTATAATACGTGGACCCTGCTGGAAAGAGATAGCGCCTCCTCTGCCTAAAATACCAGCAAAGGTGGCGAGGACCGGCGCATGACTGCCCACAACTTGGGGGGCCCTCCTCTTCCCCTGCCAGAGACATGGGGCATCTAACAAGGCGGCTGAGACTGATATAGCAGATAAAGGGGGCATAGGAGAAGATACTGTGGAGAGGAGTCCGGACTTGGTTGGCACTTTGGAGCACGGACTGCGAGTGACAGGGACCTTTGTTGCAGCTCGGTGCAGAGTGGGCTGATCTGAGGGCACACCGCACTTACTCTGATTTGGCCACTGCAGAGAACATTGGACTGACTCGCTTCTCCTCCCACCCTGCCAGTTGAGGGCAGCTGGGGATATGGCCCTGGAATGATGGGAAAGACTTGTATGGCAAAGAGTGACCCCAGGGCGTGATGGCGGAGGGAGTGCAGACAACCCTGGCCATGCGCACGGCGACAATTCTGGACGTCATCAGGGACACTAAGGTGACATTGGAAGCCCAAATTGTTGCAATGGCAAATGAGTTGGGTCTCCTACATGAGGATCAAAAATGCTGGCAGAACAAATGAAGGAGACTGAAGCACAGCTGGGCACTGTCCAACCGAATGTCAAGAAACTCACATTAAAATACTCTGCCATGGAGAGGGAGATGAAGACGCTGGGGGGTCACCTGGAGGATGCAAAGATAGGTCCCACCGCCAAAATGTGAGACTGGTGGGGGTCCCTGAAATGCCAGAGAGCCCCAATACAGAACTGTTTTTAAAAGAGTGGCTGGCAGAGACTGTTTTACAGGGATGCCCTTTGCGGTTTTTCCTGAGCGAGAGAGCCCGCAGAATGCTGGTGGTCCCCACAGCGCTGAGGGGAAGGCACACGGCTGATCATAGCCCCATTGATGAACTTTAGGGACATAATATTGCAGGTGTTGCAAAAGCATGGCCCTTGATTAATGAATGGGCATGAGGTTAACTTATACCCAGACTATACCAACCTGATCCAGAGGCAGAGAGGAGCGTTCGTGCCGGTCAAAAAAGTGCTACATCAGTTGGACTTGAAATAAGCGCTAATTTTACCGGCAAAACTGCGGATTGTGTATAGGGACAAGGCCCGCTTACTACTAACGGTGCAAGAGGCATGGAACTGGCTGGAACAACAGGGTCTGTGGTCAGGCTCACTGCCCACCCACAGAGCGACTGTGAGTGGCGGTCAGCACCCTCCACACGCTGGAAAGACAAGAGAACGAAGGCCTCACCGACAAAAGCATGAATGAAAGTGGACAAGCGAAAACAGTGCTGGAGGTCAAACACTGCAGCAATACTATTGACAGCAACAAATGGAGAGCACTGGTCTCGGAGGAGGAGGGCAGTGGATCTGAACGTACGGAGACAGAGCCAGACACTGAGGAAAAGAGACTGCCGAAAATTACACCGATGTCTGCCGAGGACCTTGGGTAGAGGGTACCCCACGGGCGGTAAGATGCTTCCCTCCTGGAGTGCTACTCTGAGTGGATTTCTTAAGAGACTACCTTTCTGCACGCAGGCGCCTGCTACTATGGTAAGACCTGACACACCCTCTGGAGCTCCGGATGGCGTGGAGGGTGAAGGAGTCAGTACAGAACCAAGAGACTGAGGCGTTGAGAACACAGAGATATTATCTATAGTTCCTGCAAAGCCTAAAAGTTGTGCTCCAGCTCAGGATAGGCAAAACATTGTAATGTTGATACTGGTTGGGTCTTATACATACCGTGAATTGAGGGGGTGGTCAGTTTTAGGATCACTGCACGGTAAGGTAGGGTGGGGTAGCTGAAGCGGTAGTTTGCAACACACCAGAACTTCAAGATGCTAGGGTAGCAATTAGACAGGTACACAATGGCAAGGGCGAGAGTGGGGGGAAAAGGTATGTGGCCAAGCTGACACAGAATCAGAACCTGAAGTTGCTAACATGGAAAATTAATGGGCTGGGGTGAAGGGAGGCCTGGTTACCAAGGCACTCAGTAGACACACAAAGCCAATATAATGTTTCTGCAGGAAACCCACTTACTAGACGGCCACCATTAGTCTAAGGAAAGGCAAATATAGAACAGCATTCTATGCACACTACACCTCTGAATCTAGCGGAGTGGTGATTCTTCTCAAGAAATCCCTACCCTTTCATGTATCCCGCACATGGATGGATACCAATGGGTGCTATGTTGCATTGCTGGGTGAATGCTCAATGTGTATGCCCCATCCGGACTCCAGTCCACAACACTTCAAAAGCTGGTAAGTAATTTAACTGATACGCCTTCAGTGCTCACAATACTTGGTGGTGATTTTAACCTAATGAAGGATACACAGTTAGACAGGATGAGCACTGGCACGAAAGTAAGGTGACACTGGGGAAGCTAGAGGGGTTTGTGCAGACATTGAGGCTGAGTGACATCTGGAGGGCTCTCAATGGACTAGAGAGGGTTTACTCGTACAACTTGAACACACACGTCATGCAATCCAGATTTGACTATTTCCTCACTCATTGGGGTACACTACCCAGATTTTCTGAGGCCAAATATTTGTCACGGGGGATCAGTGACCACTCCCTCCTCCTTGTTGCATTAACTACTGATACACAGAGGGAACCCGGAGAATGGAGGATGGACACCTGGCGTCTAACGCACAGACAAGAGGTTCAGAGACTGGACAAGGCCACGAAACTCCACTTTCAGGAGAACAAGGGGACAGTGCAGCACTCAATCACATTATGGGAAGCGTATAAAGCTATGATCAGGGGAATCACCATTTTGTGGGAGGTAACAGACAGGAGGGAACGACTTCAGCGATTGACCACCTTAGAATGGGCCTTGACACAACTGGAGAGCGATTACACTACATCCCCTACTCCCCAGCTGAAAAGCAGTAAAGATTTGAAACACGAAGAGTATCAAACGGTAGTTCGGCATGAGGTAATAACTGCTTATCTCGCCAGGCAGAAGCGTATCTATGAGGCTGGGGATAAGGCAGGGAAGCTGCTGGCATGGATAGACTGTATGGACAGGGAGGGAATGCATTACGAGAACTCACTATAGTATAGGGGGAGAAGGTAAGAGGAAGTGAGCAAATAGCAGAGGCGTTCGTGGGATACACGGAAACCTTCTACAGTGCAAAGCTGCAAACCACGGATGTAAATGATTGCCCGGTACAACGCCTAAGGCCAGACCAGGGAAGGGAGTTGGAGGCTGATTTCTAAGTGAAAGAAGTGGCGTTGGCTGTGGGACAAATGCAAACTGGGAAGGCTCTGGGGCCCGAACGGGCTTCCCATCGAGTTCTTTCATGGACTGACTAGAAGCCCCCTACATGCAGCATATGTAGAAGCGCTTAAAACCGGAGATTTGCCAGTAGAAAGACAGTCATTCTTATCCCTTAAGCCGGGAAACCCCAAGACAAATGTGACCGGTATAAACCGAAATCTCTGCTTAACGCAGATACTAAAATCCTGGCAAAAGAGACTGCCGAAAACTAACTGCATGCAGTGGTGATGGATTTAATGCACCTTGATCAAAACAGGTTTTGCTGGGTTGCTCGACGAGACTGAACTTGAGGTGGCTCCATAGCAACATAACCATGGTAGAGGCACTGAAAGAGCCATGAGTCATTGTATCTTTGGATGCCAACAAGGCCTTTAACTCGGTGGAGTGGCCCTATCTGTTTGGATTCCTGACTAAGATGGGGTTTGGGGCTAGGTACACTAGGTGGATAAAACCGTTCTACGATAGACAAAGATCCAGAGTGAAACTTAATGGTCGCATCTCATGAGATTTCAGATTGGCGAGAGGTACCAAACAGGGTTGTCCACTGTCTCTGATGCTGTTTGCATTGGGGATAGAGGCATTGGCGAAGTGGGTGCGCATGGGTGCCCAGATATGGGGATGGCTGGGTGGTGCAAGATGGGAGGAGCGTAGTTTACTATACGCAGATGACATTCTGCTGTACCTGACGAACTCAGAGCAGACACTCGTTCGACTGCACAAGAACGTCAGATCCTCAGCAGGTACTCTGGCTTTGCCATACACTGGGAGAAGTCCCTATTGTGTCCGGTGGGGCGATGGGTGCTGGATGGGGGTCTTCCTCTGCCACTGCGGGTAGAGCCTCAAAGTTTCAAGTACTTGGGATATGGCTATCTAGAGACGCTGCCTCTCATCATGAGGCAAACTTGTTGCCCATGATTAAGGGGCTTGAGAGAGATGTGAGACACTGGCATACACTGCTGATTTCTATTATGGGCAAAGCGGCAATGTTTAAAATGATAGCTCTGCCCTGGCTACTCTACATCCTCCAGAACAATCCGTACGGGGTCCCTGATGCTATATATGCCAAGGTAGAAGCGCTTGTGAGAACGCTTCTGTAGATGGGGGGCAAACTCTTATCACCATGAAGGCCCTCCAGCGATCTAAATATGATGGGGGGCTAGCTCTTACGAATATTAGGAAATATTACGAGGCAGCGCAGGTCAGTGTGGTCAATGACTGGGCCTACACACACTGCAATGATCAGGCGTTTCCCCTAGACAGGCTGGGTATGGACACACGGAGTTACCTCCATGTGCTTTATGGGGGGAAGCTGGATCCCCAGGCGGGGCTGGCGACAAGGGTAGTAACAGAAATCTGGAGCATGCTGCATAGAGAGATGCGGTGGGACAGGAGGCTGACCCCCCAAACACCCTTATGGGAAGGGGCCAGATGGCGACCGGTGGCAGCACTGTGGGGCTTTCGTGGCTGGGACAACATTGGTCTCTCCATGCTGGTGGATGTCTGGGACGCAAATGACATTGTCCTGTTTGCCTTTCTAAGCAAGGAATATCAGATGCCTGAGACACAGTGATTACGCTACAGCCAGTTGAGGCATGCTCTCCCCAGAGATGTGTATCCCAGGATGACGAAACTCAGGAGGACTCCCCCTTGGAAGGGAGACTGCTGAATGTCATGTCAGCAGGAAACTTATTTCATTGACTTACGGCACACTAATGAGAAAACACAGGGACCTCTCACATGACGTCAAGGTAGGTGGAAGCAGGACTTGTTGGAGTTGGAAGAGGTGGTCTGGCAGACAGCACTCGGTTTCCCTGTGGAAGTCGCAATGAAGGCGAGTAATCGCCTGATCCAACTACAAATTGTCCACAGGACATACTACAAGAGAGTGTTAATTCCCAAAATTGGGAGGGCGGAGAACGCGCTCTGCCTGTGAGGCTGTGGGATGGAAGGTATGCTGCTGCATACACTGTGCAGCTGCCCCAAATTGCGTTCCTTTTGGGACGGGTTAGCAAATCACTAGAGGAAGCCAGGGGGCACCCCTGGATATGCTGCCTAAACTCATGTTGCTTGGGATATGGTGTCCTTCAGACTTGTTGAGATATCAGAAGATCCTGGTGAACATAGGATCCATGGTGACTAAGCAGGATATTGCCCAAAAGTGGGGTAATGGGTCCTCCCCCTTTATCGGGACTGGGAAACAGGCATTGAGCACTGCAAACTGGTGGAAAGAGAGATCTACAAGGGGAGAGGCTGTCAGCGGAAGTTTGAGAAAGTCTGGGGCAGCTAGGGCTCAGCATATATGTAATGGACTAGGTGGGCACAGGGTCATGGGACACTCCAGCGAGGAACGCAGTGGAGAGTAGGCTTAACTGCCCAAGATATAGGGTCCATCAGGGACACATTCCAGTAAGCGGGGGAGGGGAAAGACATGCCTTACGCCTGGGAAGCACAGTATGGATTGCTGGGTGGGCTCAGCTGAGTTTTGCAACTGGGGGGTCAGGCGTTGCTGTGGGATTGGACTGGAGTGTTGTTTTGATTTGTACAGTTCAGAGATAAAACAATAAAAAGATTTATTTATTTTTTAACGCAACGGGCGCAGATCGAATTTATGCTCTTGGCAAAGAATTTACCATAGAAGTGATGGTGATTCTTGTTGTTTCTGGGAAATTCATTAAAACAATTAAAAGGATTTTTTTTTAAATCTGATCTATACCATATGTAAAAGATTAGCAGATTAGTGTGCAATTTAAATGAAAAGAACATATGTGTTCAATTCCACTTTGATTATTCCAAAAAGAACACCAGCCTATGTGATTATTTCTTTGTTGGGGGTATGTGATCACTTTTAGACAAACAGGAGCTGGTCAGTATTTCCAAGGTTGGCAGATTCTGACCAAGTTGAAAATCTAAGTCATATATTATTTGCTTACATCTATATTAAGAAGGATTGTGATGTATTTATTGATGGTGTCAAGGACTGGACATTATGAAGATCTCTCCTGTTTCCTCCTTAATTGCCCTAGGAAAAGCGACACCTCACAGTAGCCACGGTACCACCCTGCATTTAGTAAGCATATAAAACATTTTAAATGTCTTCTTAAGAGCATCCCAGTCAGAAGGAAAACGCGCATAAATGTTATTTAGCATTTCATTTATTTGTTATTTATTTTTTGAGTTTTATATAGAGTGAACTTGACCTGAGGGAATCAGAGCACTTTACAGAATATGGATATCAACATTTACAGACAGTATATAAGGACTATAATAAAAACAATGGGCATACATGATAATAGTTGTAAACGAGGTGGAGTAGAAGGGTTATCAGCAGCATTTATAGATAATATACAAGGAAAATAGTCAAAACAATGGGCATACATGTATATGTAAACGTTGATGGAGCAGACAGGTTATATAGATCAGACGTAGCGTTGGTAGGTTATTTCAAAAGTTAGGGGAATGCACTGCTAAATTCAGAGGTAGAATTGTTCAGGCTCTATGCTGGCTGGAGGGAGAAGATCGTCAGTGAAGTCAGTTATTTTAGGAGTGTGGGTTCAAGTATTTGGAGAGAAGAAGTAATTTAACGTTTTTTCTGAAGTGCAGGAATGAATGATTGTCACGTAAATCCTGTGGCAGGGCATTCCAAATTCTAGGCGCATTGCAAAAGAAGGAACGAGTGAGTAATTTTTCTTTTTTAAATTTGGGCGGAATCAGAAGTAGAGTTTTTGAGCCTCGCAGAGGGCTCTTTAGTCCAGCTTTTGAGTTTGTTTGCAAGGTAGACTGGTTTTTCAGTATAAAGAGTTTTGTGGGTTATGCAGGCCGTTTTGAATATACTTCTCCCTTCAATTGGTAGCCAGATGAGTTTCTTGAGTGTGGGAGTGATGTGATCATAACGGCACTTTCTCGAGAGAAGTCTTGCCACTGCGGATTTCATAGTAATAAGGTGTTTTTAATGGGATACCAGTGATCGATGTGTTACCATAGTCTAATTTAGAGAGGACTAAGGATTGTACTACTGTCTTTAGGACTTCAGGGGGATGAAGGGTTTGATTTTTTAAGGTGTTTCAGCGCATACAAGGCACTTTTTGCTGAATCATTGATGTGGTCTTTCATGCTCAGGTTCTTTTTAGTGTAATCCCTAGAGATTGGACAGAATTGGAGGTGGAAAGTTTGCAGTTTAGTGCAGTTAGGTTGTCAAGTCAGTTGTGTATAGAATAGGACTTTCCTTTAGGTTGGATGAAGAGAAGTTCAGTTTTGTTAGGGTTGAACTTTAGGTGGTTGTTGCTCAGCCAAGAGTGTACTGTGATAAGACTGTTGTTTAGGTGCTGAATGTCTTTGGGTGACGAGATTTTAATGTATAGTTGGGTGTCATCTGCATAGAGATGGTAGGGAATATTGGCTTGTTTCAGGATGACTGCAAGTGGTTTACTATAGAAGTTGAACAAGGCAGGGGACAGAATTGATCCCTGGGGAACTCCTTGTGGGACTGATACTGCTGGTGAGGTGAATTTGTTCAGTTTGATTAGTTGAGATCGTTGGTTCAGGTATGAGGTAAACCACTGAAGAACTGTACTGTTGATGCCTACACGCTTTGAGAGGGTGTTTGGGAGAATTTTGTGGTTAACAGTATCGAAGGTAGCTGAGAGGTCAAGGAGGATTAGGAGGCAGATCATCGAAAGATCTGCGTAAGTCATCAATGATGTTCAGGATTGCAACTTCCATACTGCAGCCTTCCTTTCCTAAACCCAGGTTGGAAGGTGTTGTGTAGGTCGAATTTTTCAATGTGGCTGTTGAGTTGAGAGCACACATTTCTCAATAGTTTTTGCAAGGAGGGGGAGGTTAGTAATGGGTCTCCAGTTATTAAAGTCAATCTGGTCAGCTTCAGGCTTTTTGATGAGGGGTGTGACTTGGCCGAGTTTAAGTGAGGTCAGCATCGGGCCACTGGATAGGGAGGAGTTAATGATTTTAGTCCATGTTGGGGAGATGCGTGTCTAAGGTTTTTGACTAGGGATTAGGGATGGGGGTCAATTATATGTGATGTCGGCTTCATGGATGCAAGTACTTTAGTGACTTCTTCTTCAGAGATATTTTCAAACTTGGTCCATGTTGCATTGTTTTTGAGTTGTATGGAAATATGGTTGGTGTTCTGGCACAGTGAGGAGCTGGGTTTGGGGGGTGTCGTCATTGGTTGGAGGTGTAGCAGTGGTGGGACTGTCATTGGTAGAGGGGGCATCATTGGTAAGGTGTGAGGAGATTGGAGTATCCAACAAGAGTTTGATGTTTGTTATTTTTTCAGAGAAGAATCTGGCAAATTCTTCATAGCGCTTGACAGAGTCATTAGAAGAGTGTAGATGGAAGGAGGAGGTTTGCTGTTTGATGTTGAAGAGGACTTTACATCTGTTTCCAGAGTGGTCAAGTTGGGCTCGGATGAAGGAGGACTTATCTCTGTAGATTTTTTTTGTATTTCAAGCGTTCCACTCAGAGGAGAGAGAGATGGGTAGAGAGGGTTGCTGTCTCCAATTTTTTTTTGCCAGCCTAAGTTCACATCTTTCTTTATTCAGGTCTTTATTGAACCAGGATCTGGAAGGCATGGTTCTTAATTTCTTACATTTTAGGGCGGCAGCAGTGTCAAGAAGTTCTGCCCTTTTAGTGGGAGGTGAAGTCCTCAGTGGAAGTAAGGTCAGGTGGAGGAAGAATATGGGAACTAATGAAGGATTCTAACTCAGATTGGGGGATTTCGTGCGTATTTCTGATCCAGTGCTTAGGGCGTTTCATTTGGGTGTGGGGCTTGCGTTGGTTGACACTGAGATCAAATAGAATTAAGTGGTGGTCAGTCCAGTCGGTGGGTAGGATGGACTAGAGGGATATGGTACTATTTGGCGATGATTGCATTGAGGGTAGAGCCATTGTTGTGGGTTTGCTTTTTGCAGTGTTGAGTGAGATTTTTTGATTCAAGGAGGTTGGTTAAGGCTTGTACTGTTGTATCTTCATCATCATTTAGGTGCAGGTTAAGGTCTCCTAATATAATATCTGTGGAGTCCTTCAGGGAGCTTTGGGTTATTAGGTCTGTTAGATCTCCAAAGAATTGTGGTTTTTCACCTGGAGGTTGGTAGATGAGGTGAGATTTGATGGGTTTGGCGCCATTGGAGGAGAGATCAGCTCCTAGGTATTTTTTTTTTTTTTAGTTTAAAGAGCTTTATTGAAGCAATAAAAACAGAGGTACAATATATAAAACGCTTATATAGCTGGAAACAAAAAGGGTTACGAATTAAATATCGACTGTAGTGGAACTCAAAACATAGGAGATGTATTAATAATATCAAATTGTCCAATAGAGAAGAGCACTAATACAAAGATGTACCATGTAACTAGAAAGCTTTTACAATTTTCAATTTGCTAAAAAAAAAAAGAAGAAAAAACAGAAAAGACAGAAGAGAGGAAAAAGCAAGAAAAAGAAAGGGGAAAAGGAAAAAGAAACTGAAGAAGAAGGAAAGAAGGAAGAAAAGAAAGAAAAGAAAGCAAAATAACATCCTTATCCAATAGTATATTATAACACTATTTCAAAAAGAGCAATCAGTTAGGATCTGAAAACCATGGAAAAACTATGCAATGACACATTGAAATCGTATAAAGAAGTGAAAAAAGTCAAATACTCATGGTGGTTGGTAAACAAAGGTGTTGTCCTTAATACGTAGTGCAGATGAGGATAAATGGTTGGTGAGAGGAGACCAGAAGACTTCCTTCCGAATAAGTTGCTGCGAGGTAGTGACAGAAGCTCTATCCAGTCTGTGATGGTAGCAAAGAAGGTTCCACCAGGCAGAGAAAGAGACTTTAGTAGCATCTTTCCAGTTAGAGGTAATTACCTGAAAGGCAATAGCAATTAACAGGTCCACAAAAATACCCACCTTGCGCGACCCAAACCATTTTATAGAGTTGCTTCCCAAGAATATGGAGTGAATGTCAAAAGGAAAATTAACAGAGCAAATGGAGGAGATTGATTCACATACTTTGGTCCAAAATCGAGCAACATTAGGACATTGAAAAAAGGAATGCATTAATGTGCCCTGAGTATTGGGACATGACCAGCAATTCGGAGATATATCTGAACTAAATTTGGAGAGAGTGAGTGGAGTCAAAAATAATCTTTGATAAAAATAATATAGAGTCTGAGTGGTACTAGCAGTGCATGAGGTGCGGTGTATGCGTGTCCAAAGGGAGTTCCAAGTGTGTATAGAGAGGGTATGCTGTAAATCTGATTCCCACAAGAGCTCAACCTTGCTTTTAGGGCGGCTATGAGAGGAAAAATGAAGATATTTGTAGATATGAGAAGCCCGAATGGAGGAAGTAATGAGCAGAGGTTCTATCGGGGGGTCCGGAGAAGTGGGGGAAGATCCAGAAAGGAGGGACAGTTGATTTGTCAATAGCAGCCTTAAGGAATCATACTTGGAAAGTGAGGAATCAGGTACGTCGAATTTAGATTTGACCTCTTGTGAAGAGAGAAAGACAGAATCCTGTATTAAGTGCTTAACGAGAAGGATCCCTTTATCAGCCCATTTTTTCCAGTAGATAGTTCGATTTGACAGCTTGATGGACTTATTAAACCATAGAGGTGAGTCTAAAAATATTTGTATCGGACTGGAAGATTTACACTTAACAGGATGAAAGGAGGAAATAAATTTTGAAATCGTTGGATAGTTGAAAGAGCGAGGGGATGAGTAAAATTGACTAACATGGAGAGAGGGAATGGGAAAATGAGAGATTCTTCCAATCTATGCCAAACAGAAGTGGGATCTCCTTCTGAAGCAAATGAATACGATAGCACTTGGCGGAGAAGAAAGGAGGAGTGATATTGCCGGAAGTTGGGAAAAAGAACACCCCCTTGATCTTTAGGAAGAGACAAAAATGCTAATGAAATACGGGCTTTCCGACCATTCCAGAGAAATTTACTCAAAGCACCATTGAGGGTTTTAAAAAACTTGAGGGGAAGTTTTACTGGTAGCATGGACAGGTAGAAATTAATAATGGGGAGCAACATCATTTTGATTGTGTCTAATCTACCCCACCATGACAGAAAAAGCGGGGACCAGCTGTTTGTCAAGTGATTTACTTTTGAAAGAGCTTCTTCCAGGTTAAGCTGAATCGTTTTTGCAATGGAAGATGAGTATCTAATCCCCAAGCAGGTAATGTTATCAGTATTCCATTTAAAATCAACATCATCAAACATACTCCTCAAACAACATTTATTTAATGGGAGCACCTCAGACTTGGAGAAATTTAATTTATAACCAGAGAGGGCAGAGTAAGAAGAAAGAAGATCCGTGAAAGCGGGTAAAGAGGTAGAAGGGTCTGAAACACATAACATAATATCATCAGCGTAAGCAGTAAATTTAATTTCCACGGCTTTGTGAGTAAAGCCTCGGAAGGAGGAAGAGTGTCTCAGAGAATGAAGAAAGGGCTCAAGAGAGAGGATAAACAATAAAGGGGAAAGAGGACAACCCTGACGCGTGCCCCTTTGTAAAGGGAAATAAGAGGACTGAGAACCATTGACAAAAACAGAAGTAGATGGGGAAGAATATAGTAAGTTAATAAGAGACAGAATAGGGGGACCAAAACCGTGCCATTTAAGGGCACGCATCATGAAAGACCAATGGACGCGATCAAAGGCCTTCTCCGCATCAAGAGTTATGGCAGCCATAGGAGAGAGACTTTTAGATGCGAGATGAATAATATTAAGAAAAGTTCTAGAGTTATCCGCAATCGTCCTACCCTTAACAAACCCCGTCTGCTCAGAGGCGATCAAATCTGGAAGCACCTGATTAATGCGAAGGGCTAATATCTTTGCAAAAATTTTATAATCAAGGTTGATCAAAGAGATGGGGCGATAATTAGCACACAAGGAAGGATCTTTACCTTTTTTGGGAATTAAACAAATCATGGCTTCCAAAAAGGATCCTCGGGGCTCACCATTGGAAATAAAATGTTTAAAGAGAGACAAAAGATGAGGCAGAAGGACATGGGAGAAACAGGAATAAAATTCGGCAGAAAAACCATCCGGGCCAGGAGCCTTATCCTTAGGTAGCAAAGACAAGGCAGAAGTAACCTCAGATATAGATATATTTTGATTCAGAATGGAACAATCCGGAGGAGGAGAGGAGCGGGGAGGTAATGAGTCGAAATAAGAGTCCAAGTCCGCATCCGAGGGAGAGGACTCAGGGGTATATAGGGTCTTATAAAAATCTGTAAAACAATTCAATATCTCTTCATTTTTAAAGCGAGGAGTACCATGATCATCAATAATTTTGACTATTCTGGATCTTTGAGATTTAATCTTCAGGTAATTTGCCAGCATTCTACCGGCTCGATTGCAACCACCATAGAATTTGGAATTAATTTTTAATAAGGTCCCTGAAGCCTCTTCCGTGGATTTCTTATTGAAGTCAAGTTTTGCCTGAACTAAATTCTTAAGGGTATCAGGTTTATTAGAGGAAAAGTATTCATGTTCCAATTTCTTAATGGAGGATAGTATATCAGCAGATTCCTTGCGGAGTTGTTTCCTTTTACTTGCTACATAATTAATAATGAAACCTCGCGCAGTAGCTTTAAATGCATCCCATACCGTATGCATGGGCATGTCTGGGCTGCCATTGAGAAGAAAAAATTCCGACGCAAATTCTTTAAAGCGTGCAAGGAAGGAAGGATCTTTAAGAAGATAATTATTAAAACGCCATCGACGGGATTTAGACGGAGGGGAAGGGAGATCCAAAGTAATTAAAACGGGGCGTGATCAGAGATAAGAATGGAGCCAATCTCTGCATGAAGTAGACTGGAAATAAGATGAGGACTCAAGAAAATATAATTGATTCTAGAGGAAGAGTTGTGAGTAGGAGAATAGAAAGTATATTCCAAGCTAACAGGGTTATATATTCTCCAGGCATCTGTCAGACCCCTCGAAAGAATAGTATTAGCAAAAGTTTTTTGCATTTTGGTGGGGGTATATCTGGAGGAGGACTTCCTGTCTATAAAGGGATCCATGATCTGGTTACAGTCGCCACCCACAATTATATTGGAGTCAGAACACGAGTGGAGAGTGTGGGACATGGATTGCCAAAACTGTGAATCAATGCCTGTGGGTCCGTAAATGTTAAGCAGGGAGATACGGGATCCATTGATAATAGTATGAAGGAGAAGCCACCGACCATCCTTATCTTTCTCCTCTCTCTCCACAGTAAGGGACAATGACTTGTGAAAGAGTATTACCACTCCATTCCTCCTGTCTTGAGATGGGGAGCTATACACGTGTCCCACCCATTGCTTTTTGAGTAAATTAACATTATTGTCATTAAGATGTGTTTCTTGTAGCATTGCAATTTTACACTGTAATTTGGAAAGATGGGTAAGTACATGTTGTTTTTTGATAGGGTTACGTAGTCCTTTTACATTCCATGAAATAATTCGAATATTATCAGTCATTGCAGAAAAGAAGAGCATTATTCAACACCATGAGCATTCCAAAATTCGGTAGAATTATACATTCAATGCGCCAATGACCAAAGAAGATAATACTGATGCATGGAGACAAAGATAAATATGCATAAAGGAGAGGAAAAAAGGAGTAAAAAATCAGGATTATAAAAAGGAGAAGGAGAGTATGAGATACAAGAAGGACGTATGAGAAAAGAAGAAAAAGAAAAAGACACATTCAAGAGAAATAGCAGGAGGAAGATAGGACAACACAGGAGAACTAAATAAAGAAAAGAGGGGGAAAACCGGAAGATAAAGAATAGGAAAAAATAGAAAAAGAAAGAGAAAGTCATTGATAAACATCAAAAAGCTGACACAGAGTCGAAGGACTTCGGTCAGAAAGGACGGAATACAGATCCAAGGAAAGGGAAAAGAAAGCATGTGGAGGCGGGGAGCAGCAAAGAAGGACAGATGGCACAGTCCACCAAGACAACCGGAGCCATCGGAACCCGATACATATACAAAAAGCAAATACATAGCAGGGAGCTAAGTAATTGAGAAAATAGAAAAAGAAATAGAGAAAGAGCGTCGCACAGGAGGAACATACATTGAATAAAGAGAAACAAACCGACCACTGAACAGGGTGACTCATGAAAAGACTGACACTTACCAAACATCAGGATAAACTGTAAACATAAGGAGCAGGATGGAAGGGCACAGGGCGCGGACACATCAGGAAAGGAGCTGGACATTGGGAGGAAGACATCTGTCGAAGGAGATAAACATTAACAACATTCTGAAATGGCTTCCAGAGAGCATCGAACAAAATCAAGCGATCTAACAATGAATACAACAAAACTATATTAACTCCTAGGAAGTAAGAGCAAATATCTTTCAAACACTAAAATGAATACAGAGTAATTGTAGAAGAACTGTAGTAGGACATTCTTCAGGAGCCCCCAACGTCCATCGTATCCTTCTTATGGCGAGAGATAAATTCGCGCAGATCTTCAGGACGATCAAAGGAATAGGAGCGTTCTTTATAGGTTACCTTGAAGAAGCAAGGATGTACGAGGCCATATCTAGCGTTCATTGATCTGAGATCAGGGCGAAGAGAAAGGAACTCTTTGCGGCGAGCTGCAGTTGCCCGCGCCACATCCTGAGAGAAGAAGACTTTTTGGCCGGACCACAACATCTGCTTTCTGAGCTTCGCAGCTGAAAGGACCATCAGGAGCTCAGTGTATTCCAAAAATAGAACAATTATTCCTCTAGGACGAGCAACGACTGAAGCCACGGATTGGTCCCTAGAGCTAGGGCCAATGCGGTGTGCACGCTGTAAATTAAGAGGAGTGCCATCCTTAAGGCCAACAATTTTCGGAATGTGAGTCTTCAGAAAGGTAATCATGTCCGCACCCTCCTCTCCCTCCGGGATACCATAAATTCTGAGGTTGTTTCTCCTATTGCGATTTTCCAAATCTTCTGTCTGCGTTTTAAGAAGAGCAATTTCCTTTGACATGGCCGCCACCTGAGGAACTACATCTTGAGTGTCGCTGATTCTCTGCTCCGCCTCAGACATCCGAGCCTCTAGACTGGACCACTTCTCCTCCAGCCGCTGAATTGTAGCATTAGTGTCAATCACGAAGGGTTTTATATGCTTGAGCTCTTCCATGAGGTCTTCCATGGTAATGGGTAGAGGAGACTTGGAGGGAGAATTCGGTTCCTTTTTTGACGTTTGGAAGATGCAGCAGCAGTCGAATCTTTGCGGATAGTAGCCATTTTTACTGACGTATCTCTCGAAGCAGGGGAGGAAGATTGCTCCATGTAAGAAAAGGATAAAAGATATCCAGAGTGACCCTGAAATTACGGTAAGGCACCTCAAATGTAGTCCATAGCAACGTAACACAGTTAATGACACAACAATAGAGGCGTAGGTTATGCAGCATCAACCCTTAGAAATGACCAACTCCTCTCCGAGGCATAACCGACCAGGTTGAGGGTCACTTATGACGGAAAAACGCTCTGGCATGCGTCCAACCAGCGCCTAGGAGGAAAGGCGGAGACAAGCAGTAGTATCAGGTGACAAAAATTCCCTTAGCACCAAAATTTGTGTATAAATACACCGCTCCAGTAGCACTCCAGAGGCCAAAACATTTCTCCTCGTCCTGAAACCTCCAGGTGAACAGCGTGGCCGTGAGGGGATTCCACACATCACCCTCCCTCCAGAAAGCAGCAGGCAGAGGCTTACTTTATTGCCAACGCAGTTGAGCAAGAGAGGAGGAAAGCAGAAAAGGCATCGGCGCCCGGACCCCAGCGCCGTTCTCATCCAAGACACGGGAGTAATTCCCGGAATATCGGCGGCGCAAACAAAATGGCGGGCGCCGCCCGCATCACTGACAGGAGCGGGACGCGAGGGAAACAGGGCAAAGGCGGCAAAAAATGAAGAATAAAAATATGCTACCTGTGCCCCTGCTCCCGCTCCGTGTAGATATTTACTCCATTTTGTGTATATTTCGGCAGGTCCGCTCCTTAGAATGAGAAGGGTTCCGCTCGGACGCGGAGCCTCAGCGGAATGCGGCCATCTTGTGGCTGCTCAAGCCACGCCCCCCGCTCCTAGGTATTCAAAGGTAGGATATTCGGTTGTGTGGAAGGATTACAGGCAGGGATCGTTTTTGTGAATGACAGCTAATCCACCACCGACACCATGGGATACTCTTGCACAATTGCATTGAATGTACAACTTCAACACATTATTTAAAAAGCCCCTTTTTGGGGTGTTGAGCTCATTCTCCCTTAACTTTTAGGAGGCAGCACCACGTCAGTCTGACCTCTGATTTATAACCCTGATTTATTTACTAGAACTGAATGATACCTGGTTCTATTTAATTATTTCATGCATTTTTATCTAAGCTTCATGCTGCGTCTTGATTTAATGACTAATCAACTGATTTTACCCATTTATTTTATCATCTGTAATGATTTAAATCTTTAATAAAGATTCATGTTTTTTCATAATATGTGTCCCGTCTTCATTGTAAATCCTAATGTGTTTTACTGTTTGCACTGTAATTTTGTTGACCAGATCCAGTTGAGGAGCAAAAAAATCCTTGAGTAATTACACCGCTCAGGTTTCATCAGAAGCTCTTTATTTGAAAATGAATAAAGAAAAAGCCCCATCAATGTTATGGGTCACCATGCCCCTCTCTGACACCTGTCTTCTTCGTTCCTGGGAAGGACAAAAAAAGAAAGAGAGGATCCACCCACCGGAAGTCTGGCCATGCGGACAAACAGAAGGGAAGTCCAGGAAGCCCAAAGAGGAGAGGAAGGGCAGGGACTTCAAAATGAAAAGAGGGCTAAAATGCTTATGAAATTGGATGCGGAGGAGAACACAGACAAGACAGAAGAGGAATCAGACTGGAGCTACGGAGAATGCCCCACTCGAGAGGAGAAGCCCACAGAGAGACCTACGGAGAGGACAGATTTGACACAGACTGTGTGAAAAGAAGGCCCCTGAGAGAGGCCTAACAGACACAGCCACCAAGGAAAGCCAAGCACTGTCTATTCAGACATCATTGAAGGTATCCTTTTGTAAATTCAGATTTTTGTGAGTTTAGTGAGAGGAAGTTGGTATTCATTGCTGTATTATCTTGAGTCACAACTTCAGGGTGATAATGTTTTTCAGGCACAGTCTATGTGGCATATTGGGGTATGTCACAGAAATATTGTGACATAAACATAGTGTTTTAGATATTGTTTAGAAAAATACTGTCTTGTTTTCTATTATACATTTCAAAGGGTCAATATTTTTGTTAATTATATTTAGGAGACAATGTTTATGTCCGACAATATTCTCACTACAATATTCTGGTACCAAACCGTATGGCACCAGTCCTTTTTAATGGTTCATAGAGACGTTCTAGCTAGAGTTTTCACACAACATGAGAGGCAACAATAGCTGAAGTTTGAGAACAAAGAGTTACAGAGAACAGCGAAAACAAGACTAGTTGGGCATTGCTTGCATTTTTTCTTTTTTATTCTCTTCTTCTTCAGAAAATACATACAAGCACAGCCAACATGTTTCACCTGACCATAGGCTTCCTCAGAACAGTATTATATAAAACTGTGCTTGTCTCAGTGCGACACTGTGTTTTTTCCAAATATGTGATCAAAGCACAGTTTCGAGGGTGATCTTCTCCCCTTCAGATCCTGGAATGGGAGTTACTCTGTCCCTTGGCTAGAGTAACTTTCGGAAACTTTCTAGGATGGGAAGAGTTGGTTGTTCAGTTTGTGAATACCCACAAACATACGTTTGTGGGTAATCACAAACTTACAAGGTGTGATGTCCTGCCCACTTCCCATCCTTTGCATGGGATTTACTATTGTGGATTTCTCTGCTCTTGTGGTAATCCATTTATGGCAGCTACAATTCTTTGTGTGAATTCTTGGCAGGCTTAAATGGAGATACATTTGACCAGATTTGCTGGGGTGAGGGGGGAGGGCTTTCTCCACACACAGAAAAAGATAAAGTTGTGGTTTTGCACATTAGACCGCCCTGGTGGGAGCTGGACACAGTCAACGACAGATCACTGAGAACATATGTTGAGTCCACATCTTGATTGCCTGAGGAAACAGTGACACTCTCCAATAACCACGGTAACACCCTACAATGAATAGAACTCATGAAAGGCGTCAGGTGTCTCCTTAAGATGGTCCCAGTTAGGAGGAAAAAACACAATCTTGTAGCACTTGATTAAAGATGAAGATAAACACAGACGTTTCTAGCATGGCACCAACTCCCCCTAACATCCAGAAAGAAGAGGCAAGCAAACATAACAAGAATTAGATCCAGTAGAAATTCCAACTGCAAAAAGCAAAAACTAGGGTTGAAAATAGTAGCAAAAGGGCAAAGGATAAGACAAAAAATAAAGGCACAAATGTATTGCAACTCGTCCATCGCTTGTAAATGCCACTGTGTATATGATTCAAACAGGAACTAACATCACAGGAAAAGCCTATACTTGGTCTTGGAGTGATAACCTCAGATTGAGTTCTCTAGACGGACCACCATTGTGTTGTCCGACCCTCTTTCCTGAAACTCATTAAGTCACAGAGAAGCCGACTTTGATCTTCTTTGCCTAGCACTGAATTCGGTACCCCAGCCCCAGCCCCTTTCGCTTGATGCTCCTTGTGGCTTGCTGGTACGACCATGAAAAGTACAATATCACACGCTTGAAGTAACTGTCCACACGTACTATTATAACTGTTTTGTGAATGGCAAAAAACTGTAAGAGCACGTTCAGATGGAGCTGTAGTACTCCGTCCATACATTTACACTTTTCTTTACATTAATTCGGCCCACTATATTGTAGAGGGAGAGATTAGAACTGGAATTAGTGTGCCCTATCAGCATGGAGTCGTCTGGTACCCTTTGCCACATAGGATCGTGGATAATCCTATTGAAAGGTTATGGATGGGTGACTTTAATGCACATCATTGCCCCTTTGCCCTAAATTCAATATGCGGCCTCGCGGATGAGGACGGTGGGGGAAGTATGCATTTTAGCCATAATCAGTATGGTAATACATTAAACAAACTATTAATTACAAAAGATTTAGAGATAATGAACCCGACGCTTGAAACCACTGGCCAGCTACACAGGAACTTTCGTTCTAATTTAAATAGCTCTACTATTTATTGTATAATAGCTTCTGTACTTCTGAGTTAGTAATGTTACAATTAATTTCTCAGGCTTCAGTGACCATGCGGGCATATCTGGTCTATTGCACTGGGTGGGGATTCGGGGCTCGAATATCTCACACATAAAACCATATGTTGCAAGGAAGAATGAGATCACACTTAAGTGGGAGAAAATTGACAGGGCAGATTTTATTCCTTGTGTTGTAACCAGCAGGTTTAATGAAATAGTAACTTGCACTAATCTAAGCTCTGATCCTTCTAGTATTATAGCGGCCTTTGAATCAATTCTGTTGGAGGTAAAAAATAATTTACCGAAGAGTGGTGAGGCCGCTAAACTAAAGGGCCAGAAATGGTTTGACAAAAACTGCACTAAGGCACTTTCTAACCTACATCAAACTTTCAAGTATGACCCAAGAAATATAGCTCTGGTTAAACATGCCCACCAAACATATAATATTGCCAGGAAAACTAGATTTAAAAAAACTGAAGGAGGAAGCCTTGGAACAATTGTACCAAGCATCCGCCACAAACAACTCAAGGGATTTTTGAGCAGTCATTAACGCACCCTTCTTAAAATCTCAGTTAGACCCTAATCTTGACAATTATGTGGATGAAGACACCTGGGTGGCATACTTTAGTGAAATCTTTAATAGCAAATTGGAGGGAACTTTAATTCCTTATGAAGATCCGGTCCCGCCATCTAATATTGCCCTCTCCTTTCATCATCTGGGGATAGGAGACGCCTTAGCCCAGTGCACTAGCAACAAGGCCCCGGGTTTAGATGGTACACCAATAGACTTTTTTTACTTAGTCTCCTGAACTCTGCGGCCCTGTGCTTACTAATGTTTTTAATGTAATAGCCAAAGTGGGTCTGCCAGAGTCATGGTATAAAGCGATTTTAATACCCATCTATAAGAAAGGAGACAAGGCTGATCCTAAAGGTTGTGTCCGTTCTGGACGACAGGGGGAATGTACTAGATGGTTCCCAATCACTAGATGGGTCCGTCAAGGGTGCGTCCTCGCCCCTTTTTGGTTCTTCTTATACACTAATGGAGTAGAATCCCAATTGCTAGATTCCACCCAGGACGTCCCCACAATTTTTTTTTTTTTTTTTAAATTTTACGGAGTTTTATATAGCACTAACTTGACCCGAAGGTATCGGGTATCAGAGCGCTTTACACAGCACCAGTTGCGTTACATGAGGACACATTCATTTTTTTGTTTTTTTGTTAGGCACGGGGAGATTAAGTGATTTGCCCAGAATCACAGGATGTTCAGCGTCATTGCCGGGACTCAATCCCAGTTCCCCAGATTCGAGGTCGACTGCCCTAGCCGTTAGGCCAACTCCTCTCCCACAATGAACAAGACGCGTATTACAATATTACTCTACACTGATGATGCAGTCTTGATTGCTCGTACGTGAAGGGCCATCCAGAAGCAGTTAGATACCTATGTAAATTTTATGGGAAATTTGGGTCTACAAACAAATGAGGCTAAATCTTTTATATTAGTTGCTGGCCGTAAACTCAAGACCCTCCATCCTTTTTTATTTCGGGTCGTAAAGTGGTGCAGGTGGAGATGTTTTCGTATTTAGGGGTGACCCTTGACCACAAGTTAACATGGACTCACATGGCGGCCAATAGCGGGACTATGGTAGAAAAAAGCATCAATGTAATCCATTCATTAAGAAGTTGGGTTCGAAGCAGATTGATATGGTCAAAAAAGTATATGTGACAAAATCCAGCTTAGTAGCATCTTATGGAGTGGGAGTATGGGGTTATATTAACCCAATTGCAATACAATCAATTGAAGAAACCTTCTGGAAAAAACTGATGTGTCTTCCCAAAAGTTGTTCCAATTTTAATTTACATTGCGAGTTGAACATCCCCTATATAACTGATCTGATAAATATAGCACCTATTCTCCTATGGCGCTCCGTATGGAGAAGAGATACAGTTAACCTCACCCAACAGGTTATTAGGGACTGCCTTGCATTGGAACACGTCCAGAGGATCCCATGGATTATGTACATTAAAAATACCCTAAACACACTGGACTTGGGGCCTTTGTTTGAAACCCCAGAAAAATGTTTGACCATCTCTAAAAAGCTTTAAAAACGCGTTTTTTTAAAACATACGGCTGTAACTAGGTCCATCACTCAAACTAATAAAGCCACGGTCCATGCGTACCTTGAGGGCCCAATGCCTGGTGAAGGGGAATTATTATATTTGTCATTTGTAACAAACCCACGTCATAGATCTATTTTAATTAGGTTTCGCTTAAATTTTATCCCGTTTATGTTGAGCTTCCCTACCGGTATCTTCTCTATGAAAGATCTGCCTTGTTGCCCATGTGATGGTACCTCGCACCAATCTGATTTGCACATTATCTTTTTCTGTAAGTTTTATATTGCTCATCGCAAAAGAATTTTAATCCCAATAATGGGTAAGTTTAATTTCAGGCAATGCCGTCCAGCTCTGTATTTTTTACGTTTGTTGCCTGATCCTTTGATTTGCTTATGCGTTGCCTTCTTTTTATGTCTCTCGCTGAAAACCAGGAAATTGCACAATTGTGGATAGGAACTGTATTTTTAAAAGTTTTGAGTGATTTTATTGGCGCTGTATTGCACATATTTATGATGTATATATGTGCTTTTATGATTAAATAGCATTAATCAAATAAAGTGTTTTTGACTTTGACTCCTATTAAAAGAGAAGTGGATGCGTGAGTCTGCTTATTCCACTTGCCAGCTCAGGAGCATTGGAAGGCTTTATCTGAATGTCACTTTTGTTGTCAGATCCTTCCATCCTAGTAAAACCTTACATTTTATAGACTCGGTGATTGGGAGGTTGCCAATAGGGACGCCGCTATCAGTTGTGCAGCTGGTGCAGTGGCACTGGGACCAGAGGGTTAAGGTACCCTGTGTGCTCTGTACCACTTGCAGCCAACATAAAAGGCCGAATGCCATGATAATTTCTGCAAGTGCTTTCCTGGGGCCTGGCTCTGTGTTTAGTCTATGGGGGATGGGTTGAATGAAAGGGGGTACAAAGTCAAATGGGTAAGGAAAGAGAAAATGGAGAGATAAATAGGAAAAAAACAGAGAGGCCAGAATAAAGAGATCATTTAAAGAATGGAAAGCTAGAGGTGGAGGGAACAGAAAACGAGACAGTGAATAGATGTAGGCAATAAGGAAACGGGGTGGGGAGACAGAAGGAAAGATGGAGAGGTTCACATGTGACTATAGAGAAACAGGGCAGAATATGGAGATGGAGGGGAGACTGGAGAGATCCAAGAGAAAGCATAGATAAAATAAAAGGGCGGAGAGAAATAGCAAAGAGATGAAAGAATGGAGAGCCGAAGTAGAGAGCAAATGAAAGGGTGGAGAGAAGCTGGCAATGGCAGGTCAGAGAGAAAGATGAGAGAATGAAAGGTACACGAGAGAGATGAAGAAGAGAAATTGAGGGTGAAGTGAGGAGATGGAGAAGAAAACAGAGAGGAAGGAGACACAATAGGATAGGAATGTATGAGACAGATTGGTAAGAGAGAAAATGCAGAGATGAAGGGAATGGGACATGAGGATAAAAGCAGTGCTTAATTTGAGCCGGTGGTTTCCAGAGGGAGCCAGCTGCACTTATTTTAGGGGACCCGCACTTGTTTGTCATCAGCTAATTGCCAAGAGCAAAGGGGGTATAGAAAATAAATCAGAAAGACAGTGGAAGAGAAAGACGGCAAACCCATCATGAAGGGAGAAAGCAGGAACCTGCGAGAGTGAGATAAAGGGAGGAAAGTATCTGGTAGTGGATTAAAGAGGTGGTTTAAGATTATCAGCCTTCGTATTCGGTCACCAGCGTTTAATTACACGGCCGTGGACCTCTGAGCAGATCTTCGGGCACCGGTACTCTTTCTTTTACAAATTAAGCACTGGATAAAAGGGGATAGTAGTGAGATACAGAAGAAGAGAGAGGTGTGGCTATACAAGCAGTGTAGCAATATTGGGAGAATGGTATCAAGGGAACAAGAGCATAGAGATACTGCAGTGGAGTAACGAAAATTGAGGGGGGGCCTGCAAAGTACATGGAGGGCCCCCCCCTTCGGACTCACTTAGGAGCTCTCAGGCCAGAGCACAGTGCTGAGGGCCTCCCCCCAACCCCTTCCCCCGCACTGCGGGGGCCTTTGTTACGCCACTGAGATACACGGGAGAGTTAATGGTATAAAGTGTCTCGATACAGATATGTGCAAAGGTAAGGGGGGAAAGAAGGAAAGTGCGACAGAGTGAAGAGAAGGGAGCGTAAGGTAGACGAATGAAAGGGGCTTCAGTGATGAAGGATTGCGCGCGCTGCATCGCCGATTTGGCGTTGCAGCGCGCAATGTAATTCGTTTTATTTATTTATTTACTTAACTCCGTTCGGCTGTATGCCGGAGTTTACTACCCCCCACCCTGCCCCTCCTCAGCCCCACCTCACCGCCCGCAGCACTCCCTCGAGGAGCCGCCACTGTGAAGGAAGAAGAGAAGGGAAGTAGTAGGTTGGTTTATCTGCATAGAATGGAGAGAGCGGAGGGGAAGTGAAAAGATACAGGTGGGAATGAGGAGATCGAGTGAAAGTTGGAAAGTGCTGAGAAAGAGAGGAAGCGAGAGGAGGGGAGGAGTGAAGATATACACGGATAAATATAGAGATTTTGATACAGGAGACAGAGGAGGGAGAGTGAAAGGGACACGAGAGATGGAAGAGAAAAGGGAGAGAGGGAAAGGGAGACAGTCACTGGAGAATAGAGATGGGAGGGAAAAGTAGAGCGATACAAGGGGACTGTCGGAGGATGAAAGTTGAATGATTAGCGTGGTACGGAGGAAAATGCAGAAATGAAGTGGTTGGAGATATTAAGGGAATGGTGCAGGGACACCTGGGAGTGAAGCGCCTCAAGGGAGCAGAGGCATAGCTGCCACTAGTGCACTGGGGCCCAGGGCTGTGAGGGGTCTACTGCCCTCCAGGTATGGCTGCTTCTTACCACTTAACCAGTGTGCTGGTGGTCCCTTTACTATATGTGCACTAGGTCCCATGGCATCCTTACTACACCACTGCCTGTTGTGTTTTGGAATAATTGTTTCAATGGTGCTTGGAAGAGTTGCACTGAAAATGATGCCACAAACTTTGAGGTGTTTGTAATGTGTTTCAATTCGACTATGTCCAAAAGCAGAGGTCATTAGTGAATATGATTAGGAAAAGCATCACAGAAACATTGTTTGGAGTAGATTCTGTTCATGAAAAATCGTCTAAATCTGCTTCTAATTGCAGAGGCCCGGGCATAATTTGTGTCTCTTCAATCACTCTGCCAGAGGTAACAAGTTAAATCATTAATGCTCATTTTCGCTCTCCTGTGGTTACCTGACCTGTACTTGGCTGCAGTCCAGGGCTCCTGGAAATCTATTCCCTTCAGCCAGAGAGAGTGGCTTTGAAATAACAATTACGTGGAAAGTCGAGCATCCAATATATTATTTTAGAAGTGGCTTAACCTAGAATATGATAATTGTGGCGCGATCAATATCAGTCACTTTGCCAACTACTTATTAGACGATAATGCTTCACACATGGGGAAATACAAGAAATTGTAACTTTTGTCGCTGTTAGCCTGCCTTAAAAAATGCTATCGCTATTCTTCATTTTTTGCATAATTTTGGGAGGAAATGTGGCCTTGTGGCTAACTTGCTGAAATTAGGAAACTGTACTTCTAATCCCTGTTTCTGTAACTGTCCAAAATCACGTGATATGAGCTAATCATTTTATCTCCTTGTAGCACAAATTGTGATGTCTGGTGCTGTCCCAATCACGTGCTCCCTACACGACTCTGCCTGAAATTGTGATTTCTTCTATCTGGTGTCAACCAGGCCCCACCAATGACCCTGCTGTATACAGCACATCATGTGTAGGAACGCCCTGATGCAATACAGAGTCCTTTGTAGAACACATAGCTGCTGGTTGCAGATGTTTACCCTACATTAAATACCTGAGCAAAAGTGTACTTTTTCTATTTGCAAGTTGGCTTTAGTTTTTTTTTTTTTTACAACACATTTTTATTGATTTTAAGAAAATAAATATCGCTGCAGGAAAACAGAGCAATAGTGGTAACAAGAACAATGGTGCATTCGTCTTCCCCAGCCTCCCCATTGCTCCTTCCGGGGGTTCCCTCCCTCCTGAGCTCCCACAGCAGGCTATCCGACCTGAGATGGCATCCATCAGCCCTTGAATGTTTCTACTTTCCATTCTATGGTGGTGGTGGAAGAAGTCCTTCGACTTGTGGAGATCCCACTATATTCTGCCCATCTCCTGCAGATCTTAGCGTGCTTCTGGGGGCATCCCCTAGCCCGGGACATGGAGAGTTCTCTACTCACGCACCAGTCAAGACTCTTGCACCACTCCTCCACAGAGGGAGGGTCGCTAGCTTTCCACATATACACAATGTCTCGCTTTGAACACGCTACTGGTTGCAGAAGGGTGTACAACTTTATTGGTGGTAGTGGATTATTTCACTAAGAGGGAACATTTCAATTCTTTCAAGAAATTATCCACAGCAGTTAAGTGAGCAGCAATTTTCCTATTACACATCTTTCGGTTACTTGGTATTCCAGATACTATTATCACTCACTGAAGAAACAGTTCACAGCTCTCTTTTGGAAAGAACTTATGAAAAGAATGGGTACCAAAATCTCTAAATCCATCAGTTAGGGGGCGTGGCCAGCAGCCAACGGAAATGGCCGCACGCTAGCGAGGCTCCGAAGCCCTCGCCTATCATCTGTCATAAATCCTGCTCAGAAACTTGACTCTGAACTCTGATTCCGGTGGACTTTATGCCCTGGCTGTGGCTTGTGCCTGCTGCCCGCAAATCTAACGCCTGAAGGTGCAAAAACTATACAAAAATGTGGTGAGTCTGCCGAGGTGAAGAAGCAACAAAATGGCGGCGCGGCGACCGCGCTGAGTCTGCCGTAGGATACCAGAGCCCGGAGCCAGCGGCGCTTTGCATCTGCCTTCGCTGCCTGCCGCGAGGCTTGTGGGTGCGTGGCGGCCGGAGGCAGCCCACAGGAGGAACTCCTCAACCCGAGGTGAGGGAGCGGAGCTGGGGTGCTTTGCTCTCCGCCGGCGATTGACGGCAACGCGCCGGTCCCTGATAGGACGGTGCAGCAGTGAAGCTTTCCCGGGGCCCTGCGGTCGGGCGGCGTCCCGGTACTGCGGCGGTGCTCGATAGCGGCCTGATTTGTGCCCGCACGGGCGGGAGGGGCCCCCCACCAACACTGAGGTGAAGCCCTGCGGTGAGGACACCAGAGAAAGTAACAGAGGACACCCGCAGCAGCACCCGCGAACGGCCGGTAAACAGCGGGGGTGCCGCGATCGGAGAGAAGGCGAGACAGCTAGCGAGGCGGGGATTGAGACCGCAGTGCAGACCCAAAGTGTGAGAGATGCGGTGTGAGCTCGTGTACTGGTTCCCAGGTCGGTGACTGTGTAAGACACTATGTTGGCCTAACATTTTAGGAGGTCCTTAAATTGCAACTCCTGCTGCCTGCGTGGCGGCCCCCCGCCCCGAGACACCGTTGGGGGAGAGCGGTGCGTAGGTATACCTGCCCACAAAACAAGGTGCCTTCATAGCGGATGCGAAAAGAGGACCCCTCGGCGCACCGCGCTCCCGGGAGATTCGTTATTTCTCCTGCCACGACAGTCAGTGAGGTGAGAGAAGGGGCACCAACGTCTGTCGTTTTACACCGCCTACGGGTCCCCGGACCGGAAACCTGACAGGCCGCCTCTTATCGCCTGCCAAGCATAGAAGGACCATGGCAGGGGGGAGAGGTACAAAGACTTCGATGCAGACCAAACTCGACAAGTTTACATGGTCTAAATCCGGTGAAGATCAGGGGGTCCCGCGGTAGGAGGTCCGCGACGAAGCGGGATCCTCACCCGCTCCACAAGACCTAACGCTTCAAGACATCATGACCGCCATTAATGGAGTGCGTACCTCCCTGGAGACCCGAATCGACATAGTGAATGTTGAGGTCTCACTCATAAGAGCAGACCTCCGGAAGATGGACGCTAGAGTCAAGGAGGTTGAAGAGGTCACAACGGAACTCACAAAGGAAACCTCCCAACTTAAACAAGAAGTACAGCGGCTCCGGGATACCCAAGCCAAGATGGAGGTGCAACTGGATGACTACAAAGGACGGGCGCGGCGAAACAACGTGCGCATCCTAGGGGTCCCGGAGCGGGCCGAGGACCCGGCTACTGATCTCTTTGTCGAGGACCTCATTTCCAATCGCCTAAAACCAAAGGGACTATCCAACTACTTCTCTATTGAACGGGCTCATCGAATCCCGGGGGGGGGGGAGACCTAAGCCTGGAGCTCCCCCTCGACCAATAATAGCGAGAGTCTTTAACTTGCGAGATCGTGATGCTATCCTTCAAGCCGCGCGCTCCTGCCTGCCACTCACTTTAGAGAACAGTGCCGTCACCAACTTTCCGGACTTCACCACGAAAGTCCAAAATCAGAGGCGCAGCTTTTTAACGGTTAAAAAGGCGCTGAGAGAACGGGACATTAAGTATGCAATGCTTTTCCTGGCGAAGCTACGTGTTGTGGCAGAGGGGAAAACTTGGTTCTTCTCCTCCCCCGAAGACACATGGGATTGGCTTGAAGGGTGGCGCCGAGTGGGGAGACCCACCACCAAGAAACAATCTGGTCTATGACACAATAAGATGAAGCCCGCCACTGGGTCCCGGACTGAATCCGCTGCTAAAGACAATGAGCCACCCCCTGGAAGCTGAGGAACCCTCGGACTTTGACCCACCATTAAGTCGAACACTACAGATAAGTGACTCTGGATGCGCCTGTGACGTATCCATGTGCGAATGTCTGGGGTCATTAGTTGGGAGGTCTCGTTAGGACACTGCTGAACCGTGAAATAGGACGCAATGCGTTTACCTACTGACTTTCTGGGAGGGGGGGCTGACACCTTTTCTAATGTGCTTGCCATGTAGCCTACTCTGGGAGGAGGTCCACGCCTGCTATGACGCTTGTTTATTGAACGATGTTCAGATTTGGGCGGGGGTGGCTGCTCACCAGGCACCTCTGTTATTGTGGGGGTGGCGACAGGCACTCTGCCTTGTTGGGGAGTGGGTAGTTTTAGATCCACTGGCAGGGGGCAGGGAAGGGGGTGGTGGTTGGGGTAGGGGAGGGTTGTTATGTTTTTTGTCTTCAAAGTCCGTTGTTTGCAGCACTGCACCCAGTCACAGACATTATCGTCACTCAGGTTCACTATGGTTTCCAGCCGCTACCTAAACTCTGTTTGCCTACATACTGCCCCCTTTCTGACAGCCGGAGGGGGAGGCAAGCTTCTGTCCGGGCTGCCTGTGAGGTTCGCTCCTGGGCACACATATACTTACCCTTTCCTGTGACATGGCTAATAACTCTATAGAGTCGTCACTTTCCGCTCTGACATGGAACGTCAATGGGTTAGGGGACAAACTGAAGAGAGGCCTGGTGCTGGAATACCTTAAACGCCACGCCCATGACCTAGTCCTGGTATAGGAAACTCATTTGGTGGGCAATAATTGCAAAGCTCTGTCCCGTTGGGGTTACAAACTTCTTGTCCATGCAGGGTATACTTCCGGATCCAGGGGTACAGGTATATTGGTGAAAAGAAATCTTGCACTCACGCCGACACGTACGTGGGCAGATCCCCAAGGTAGGTTTGCGGTGTTGGAGGCTAGCTGGGAAGGGAAACCCCTCAATGTTGTCTCAGCTGACATTCCGCCAACACTGGGGAGGGAGGCGTTGGCCGACCTGGGGAGACTCCTGCTAGATCTCCCGACGGGCCCGCTAATTCTGGGGGGAGATTTTAATATGACTCCAAATGACCTAGTAGATAGATACCCGGCACGCCCCCAGCACCGTTCTAGCACGCACATGTCAGCCATGGGCGTCATTGATATATGGCGCTATTTCCATCCAGACCTGACACACTATACCTACCACTCCGGTGCTCATGGCAGTCTCTCCCGGATTGATTTTTTCCTGTCTCAATTGGTCCATATCGATAACTTTCGGAAACCACGATGTCTACCCCGGGGCATCTCGGATCACTCCCCGGTATGGGTGGAGTTCACACATTACAATCGGCGACAGCGCAACACCATAGTTATTAATCCCTGGCTGCTCCGGATACCGGATATAAAAGAGAGCCTAATCTCACACTCCGAGAACTATTTCAGAGAAAATGTCGGATCGGTGGACTCGGCGCAGACAATATGGGAGGCCTTTAAAACAGTGGTGAAGGGTCAGGCGTTGGCTCTCAAGGTGGGGTATACTAAGAAACAAAATTCACAGCTAGAACAGCTTGAGGGAGAATTGCTGCAACTTGAGATGGCACACTCAGGTTCCCATAGTGAGCTCACGGAACATAGTCTAACCACAAAGCAACTTGATTATAAAACCCTAGCCCGGGAGCGGGCTGGTGCACGACTACTGGCCAGACGCCACAGGCTTTACGAACTTGGGGATCGAGCGGGCAAGCTGCTCGCGTGGTTGGAAAAAAGGGAACAGTCGGAGCTGTGGGTCCCTTGTCTTACAATTGATAACACACGGACGTTAACAGACCCCCAGGCAATCGCAGATGCCTTTGCGGATCACCTGGAACGGATATACACACCCTCAGCCGCGGCCACGGCGATGACTCTCGCCACTTAATGGCGAATATGCGTCTGCCTGTTCTATCCGCGGAGGAAAGGGACGAGTTGGAGGTCGATCTCACCGACGAGGAGATCGGCTCCGCAATTAACAGCATACAATGAGGGAAGGCTATGGGGCCCAACGGGGTCCCAATTGAACTTCTCAAGTCTACCGCCTCGCTTGTCGTGCCCCACCTGCAGGACATGTATAATGAGAGCTACGTAAAAGGGATCCTGACGCTGGATCAACGACTGGCATCTATCGTGGTTATCCGTAAGCCGGGGAAACCCGCTGATAGCTGCTACTCCTATAGACCGATTTCCCTGATTAACGCCTAGGCCAAAATTCTTGTGAAGCTCCTGGCTGCCCGTCTTACCCCTGTCCTCACGTCACTGGTCCATGCTGACCAGTCTGGCTTTATGCCAAACCGCAACACTGCCCTGAATATACGTCGCTTCCATAATGTCCTGGGCCGTAAACACGTCATAGCGGAAGACACTGTTTTGTTGCCTTTGGACGCTAAGATGGCGTTTGACTCCATCGAGTGGCCCTACCTCTCCTACCTGCGCCGTTTCGGCCCGAAATTCATGGGGTGGGTTAGGCTGCTCTACACAGACCTTATGGGTCAGGTAAGGGTCAATAACCGTCTCTCAAGAACGTGCTCACTGAGACGGGGCACGAGACAGGGTTGCCCCCTGTCCCCACTGATTTTCTCATTGATCTTGGAGCCACTGGCATCGTGGGTCAGGGGGGATCCAGTGTTACGAGGGCTGAAATGGGCAGAAGGGAGGGAGGACATTCTATCCCTCTATGCTGATGATATCCTACTGTATCTGGCGTCTCCAACAAGATCAGTGCATAGACTTTTAAATATCTTCACTAACTTTGGTAAATATTCGGGTTACTCCATTAATTGGTCCAAATCCGTGATTTTCGCCCTCCACGGCCCGATCCCTGCACTTCCACCCGACTGTGACATTGATAAGGCCACCGAGTGCTTTCGGTACTCAGGGATCTATGTCACCCCTGATCCTGTACTGTTCCATACTAAAAACTTAGCTGTGCCTCTGGACAGATTAGGCAGTGATGTCAAGCATTGGCGAACATTACCCCTTTCCTTATTGGGCCAAGCCGCGCTTTACAAGATGTTGGCTCTCCCCCGTTTCCTGTATGTACTCCAGAACTGCCCATACAGGATCCACGACTCATGTTTTAAAAATATAGAGAGTGAGGTTCGGACTCTGCTGTGGGACGGAAAGGCGCCCCGCATCGCCATGACTAAACTGACCAAGGGATGGTACGACGGTGGTATAGCGCTCCCAGATACACGTTTGTACTATTGGGCTTCGCAGCTGGTGGTGGTGAACCAATGGTTGTATCGCCCCCCCGACGGACCCCGCCTTTCTTCTAGATAGCTACCAAATGGGTCGAGAGGGCTACTTAGGGGCCCTCTATTCGAAAGCTGGGAGGGGCCGTTATCTGGGCCCTACGGCCCTCACCGTAGATGTCTGGCGTCGGGCCAATTGAAGACTTGGCTGGCTTGATGTGTTGACCAGGGCTACCCCATTGTGGTCAGCCCAAAAGCTGGGTACCCTCTGCAACCAGCTCGGCTTCGACAGATGGGATACTATTGGTATCTCGACGATAGGCCACCTGTGTAAAAAGGGTAAAATACTGCAATTTACAGAACTGAGAAAGGAGTATCAACTCGCACAAGGAAAGGTCTTTCGTTACCTCCAGATTCGTCATGCTCTCACAACAGCTCTCCAGGGTGCAGACGAACTGCCGGAATCATCTCCCCTCGAGGATCGTCTCCTTTCTGAACCACTGCCAAAAAAAGCAGTGTCGCTTACATACTGGAAGCTCTGTAATAATCTACCAGACCCGTTTCAATCCCTCAGAGATAAATGGCAAGCGGATATGCAGCGGCTTGAGGATGATGACTGGCAAACAGCGCTGATGTCCCCCAGGGAGGCGGCTATCCCTCTCAGGCTCCGCCTTGTTCAACTAAAGGTCCTACATAGAACATACCTCACAGGTATCACCTTTGCAAATATCGGGAGCCGACAAGACTCTTTGTGTTTCCGTTGTTGCAACGGGGAGGCAACCTTCTATCACATCATATGGGAGTGTTCACTATACAGGCCCTATGGGAGAGGGCTACACAGCACATGCAATGAGCACTACAGAAAGACATCACACTGGCTCCACAGTTGGGGCTCCTCAATGTTTGGGAGGCGACAGATCTTACCGAGGTGGAGCAACAGTGGGTCGCCCTGGGATACACGTTGGTAAAACGGAACATAGCTACAAAGTGGGGAGCAGCAGACACTCCATCTTCCAGAAACTGGGCAAGGGACCTAGATAAATGTATGGTCGCAGAAAAATAGGTTTTCAAATCTAGAGGGTGCCCCAAGAAGTGGGATAAAAAGTGGGGAAAGTGGAATGTTTAGAAGGGTGACATATGTGTCTCGCCGACCATGGAAATGGAAATGACGGAACGCCGATGGGACAGGAGGGATACAGATGGCTGAGTAAAGCCGAGATTTTGATTGGTAAAGTTTGTAGACAATATGTATCTGACTGCGTATTGATCACTGTTATGTATGTGACTGGTATTGCCTTATTTCCAATAAAAACAAATGTTAAAAACCATCCACAAACAGTTGGACAGAGCCTTTGAAGCAGTCAATTGAGCAAGATCTATGGCATGTTCTAATGAACCATCTGAATGCCTGGTGTAGATTGATTGCTCTCACATAGTTTGCAAACGATAATTAATTCCACCTTCAAAGGCTAGATCTCCTTCTATTATACCTGTAGTTTCCAACTTCAGATGCGGCCTGCCTGGATCACACTCTCTGCTTATGGATCTCTGCAACTGATCCAAACCATCCCCAAAGTTGTGTATCACAATTTCTTACAGGCTAAGCATGAGCATATTATAATTGTTTTAATGGACCATCATAGGAATAAAAACACCTTCACATCAGACGGGAAACAGCGTTTGGTTATGTGCAAAATATCTCACCGTACATGGATCCCATCCCTGGGTTCAGGTGCAGGTAAAAATCCCTCTGACTCAGGCAGGAGGTCAGCAGGGCAGCAATCCAGAAAGGCAGCAGTCCAGCAAGGCAATTGTCCAGCAGGGCAGCAGTTCAGGAGTGACAGTCTGTTCAGCAGCACAGCAGTCCTTCTTCCTGGCAGTCTCCACAGGCCCAGAAGTGTATTGAATAGTTCGTGTCAGAGGTCCAAAATGTATACCAGGTGCTTTGTTTGAAGTGGGAGAAGCTTCTATAAGTTTCCCTTGGAGGTCCACAGGTTTCCTGCCGCCCCTGCACTGCTTCCAGACTGACAAGAGGGGGTATTCAGCCCTTTGTATGGAGGCAGAACACAGCCTAGTCAACTGTGAGTAGGGCTGTACCCAGCTCCGCCTTTCCATCCTACCAGTGATGGCCCATCCAGGCACACCTAAGCTCTCTATTGCATGTGGCTGTCTAGGAGGAATACACAAAGCCCAACTGTCAGCTACACCCATTTATGTGACCCAGGGACAGCCTGCAGGCACTAAATGGCTGAGGCAGGAAAATGCCAACCTCAAAAGTATCCAAGCAGGCACGTCACTTGCGCGCCAATCTGTCGCACTGCTGAGCGTAGGAATATTTCCATGCCGTAAATCCTTTCTTCCTGGTAATCCAATCATTTAACCATAAATAAACCAACGATGTATCAACACCTTATACACGATTAATCCATGCTTATTAATCCACTGCGGAGACAGCGTCATATCACCATAATTCTTTATTCAGCATTTTCAAGTGCCTCCTGTGTGCCTATCCAGGCTTTCAACAGCGACACGTGCACTTGAATCATTCATATAGAGCGGCCTCACATAATTCACCCAATGCATTTCGAGCCGAAAGGCTCTTCGTCAGGGGTCACTGAAACAAGTAAGAAACATGTCTGAACCAACTGCTCGATGCAATCTTTGTGCACTATGCAAAAAAATCCAATCCCCTCCACTTCAACCCCCATCAGTGCAACCTCACTCCCGGTCCCTCCCACGTCTTAACCAAAACAGCCAAACATAACTAAATGCTATGCCCCTAGCCACTGTGCTAAAAACAAGTTCAGTGTTAAAAAATAACCCACAACGTGAATAAAGTCGTACTCATACGACAAACAGCAAAGTGCACCACCTTGTTCTAATACACTCCCCTAAAGCCTCTGGCATTATCCCTACGATTCCCTGTTCATTTAACTCCCCTGATTATTAATATCAACACTTCCCAAATGTCAAAAAGTGTGACCCTAAACAGTTACCTTGAAGACCACGATCGGCAAACTCCTCTCTTCATGTGCGTTCACCAGATACTAAAGAAAACGAATGTGATCTCAGTCTGACGAACCTTCTTAGAAAAAGGAGTACGACTTTATTCACGTTGGAATGGGCAAGTGTTGAGGGATTCAAAACATTTCCCCATTTAATGGAAATGTTTTCAGCCGCCAACATTACTTGTTAATGTTATGGATGTTTGTCAGATGCTTAGTTCAAGTAAGAGTCAGCAAAATCTCAACCGAGTGAGGAACCATCACAATAAGTGGATAACCCATCACAATCCCTTCCCCTTATTGGATTCCCACACAAACCAAACTGCTGCAACCTATTCTAGGCAATCTGTAAGTACCACGGCCAACAGCTCCAGTGTGGTCAAAAAGCAGGGCACTGGCTGTTTCACTTCTCTGTGAGTCTGTGACAACATAGACAATGCGCATCCTTCGCATTCATGTCAAAACAAAAAGAAATACTTCTCGCCATCTGGCATTCCTAGAGCATGTGTGCTATAGACTTTGCCTCAGAGTACTAGGAAGGCATGCATGCATTTGTTTCTCACGGATACTGGATCACTCACATCACAGAGAGTAAGCCTCTTCAAAGGCTTTACCACTAGGAAAAAGTTAGAATTCCACTGACGACAGTAGCTAACCATTCCCAGAAACATCCTCATTTATTTATATTGTTGGAGGTTTTGTTCTTAGGATTGCAGAGATATGCTCCTACAACACCTTTCTCACTCCCTTTGCAATGTGGTGTTGCAGATAGATTACTTCTTTCTGGAACCATTGCAGTTTGTTAAAAGATACCTTATGTCCATGTAAGGGAAGGTCTCTTTTTGCATGATCACCCCAATGTTTTGGACTTATGCTGCTGGTTTTCTGTGTCTGGGAATGCACTGAGGCCTGCTAACCACACTTCACCTCAGTGCCAGTGTTCTAACCTCTAACAAACATTGGTGGCTGGGACAACAGTAACTGGTGGGGAGAGCAAACAGGCACTGAGGACACCAGCAATGCCTTTAGGCTCAGTGTCAAAGCTCTCAATCGTGGCTTGTTATAAACAACGTTTATAATGAGACACAACTGAGAGCTTTGGCACTGAGCCTAAAGACATTGCTGGTGTCTCAGAGTGCCTTTCAGTGGGTCAAAGTGGTGCCACTGCCGATTCGAGCAAAATTAAATTAAATGCTCAGCGCGTAAGCTATGAACAGTCACTAAATCACTGTCATGCATTACATTAACATTTTATACATGAACTTTAAAGTTAACTTTAAAACGTTAATGTAATGCATGTTAGCAATTTAGTTACTGTTTATACTATTCAAATATATGGAATACAAATAAAATATTTACTTACCTACTGCTTGCATGTCCTCCGGTGATGGTGCTCTTCTCCAGTCATCCCAAGCCCTAGAGAAAGCCCCCTAACTAATCCAGCCTGTGTTCTCATGCTGTTAATCAGCATGAGAGAAGCACCAGGATTGGGTTGAGCGGGCTGGATCAGTGCTCTTTCAGGCACTGAGCGCCTGTGCCTTCTCTCCACCCAGTTGTCTAAGACAGCTTGGGTTGGAGAGGTTTAAAGTGTGCATGTCAGACTGGTCGACGCAAGACAGCCAGCCAAAGTGACATGCACACTTAAAACTACGTCACCACAGGGGGAGTGGCCAGGCCGAGCACCAAGATGGCTGCTTGACCGAGAAGCTCTGGAGCGGCCTCTCAATAAATGCAGCCATGCACCACTCTGTCGATGTATTAGCAGCACCTGGCCATACCTGCGGATGCCTGCCGGCCCCTGGAACGTCCCGGGCCCCTCGGCGGTGAAGATCATGTACTTCTAACCCACGCCCCTCGCTGGCTGCGGCCTGACACGGCCCTCGGAGGCCCCGCAACGACGAGGGGTCGCGGTGAGCCTGAGGGCAAGGCTGCTGCCAAGGTAGAGCTGCTGCTCGAAAATCAAGGCCGGAGCAGAGGGGACATCGGGCTGTGCAGAGGTGCGATAGACATCTTGTCGCCTCGCACGCCCAAATTATTCAACAACCTGTGGCGGTGAGTCTCTTCCCCCCTATTGCTGCCTCATTACGCCGACCCCCTGGCTCAGCTGATCGCCACGAATATCGGCCTGATTTAATAGCGTAGAGAGCCACTACCATTAGGCCCCGGGGCCGAGGGGCGCTGAAAGGCACCGTGCGAGGCACACCCTCCACCTGTGCCTCATTGATTGCTGCTCCCTGGGTCTGGCGCAGAGCCATACAGAGCGCTAAGTGAGTGGGAAGGGCTACAATAGAGGATTCCTATCCATGTTCACATTATGGGCAGATCTGTACATCGG
This sequence comes from Calotriton arnoldi, assembly GCA_963921515.1. Taxonomy (NCBI): domain Eukaryota; kingdom Metazoa; phylum Chordata; class Amphibia; order Caudata; family Salamandridae; genus Calotriton; species Calotriton arnoldi. The sequence continues at coordinate 2,811,527 of CAWUFW010001273.1, forward strand.
CCTGAAAATGACATTTGGAGCTGAAATCTGTGGTTCACGCCTGCGTTCTTCTCGCCCTGATGGCTACGTGGGGGGGTGTCACTCAACTCAACTCAAGTGCATGAATCTGTGTTGCTGGCCCTCATCTGTGACCGCTGTCTCCCACTCATCAACGGCACTACCACCGCTCCAATATTGCCGCACACCATGGGTCGCGGCGACCCCAAACAGCGAAAACTCACCTTCAATGCCGCGAAGACCCCTAGGCGCGAAGACAGTGAAGGTCCCCCACGTGGGGACCTCCCAGGTCCCACGGACCCTCCTTAGTCTGATCCTCCCTCCACAGATGGCGTTACAGCTATCATGGCTGAACTGCAAGCCAGATTCAAGGCCATAGATGCGCGGTTTGATACATTGGCCGCCTGCTTGGACGTTATGCATGGCCGCATTGAGCAGCATGAGGCCCGTATCGATGCTGCAGAACATCGCATTTCAGAGGTGGAGGATACACAGTCGACTGTGGTTAAGCGCCTAGAACGCACTGAACAGATTCTCAAGGCAACAGCAGCTAAGGCAGAGGATTTGGAGGCCAGATCTCTCCGCAACAATATTCGTATTGCTGGGGTGGCTGAGTCCACCAACACGAGCCCCATGGAAGCATACGTGGACCGACTTCTTATGGAACTCTTTGGTAGGGAAACTTTCTCCTCAACATTTGCATTTGAATGGGCACACGGAGCGCTTGCCCCTAGATCGTTCCCTGGCGCTCCGCCGCGACTCATTATAACCCGGCTCCTGAACTACCACGATCGAGACACTGCTTTGCGCTCAGAATAAGGGAGAAATTCAGTATCAGGGCATGTCGCTCTCCTTTTTTCCTGATTTCACTCCAATAGTTCAGGAGGCCAGTCGCAAATTTCAGGACATAAAGCGGGCCCTGCAGGGGGCGAACATTCGATACACCATGCTTTACCCAGCGCGCCTATGCTTTCAGCTCAACGGAAAGACCCACATTTTTGATTCGCCCGCAGAAGCTACAGATTTTAGGAAGCACAATAAGCCGAACTTGAACTCACCCTCTGGGAAATGATTTGCCGCCTTCCAGTCCCCCCCCTTGCAAACTGCTGAAGCCAGATGCTCAGTGAACTGCTACATTGGACTCGAACTCACTACTACCTGTCAGATGCACCGACAAGGTCTCTTTTGTCTGTAAAACTCTTCTTCTTTTCAATATTGGCTGTACATGTTTTGCTGTAATAGCTATATTCACATAAAGCGGCCTCCTTTGGGCGTTGCCTCCCCCCTAGGAGATCTCATACAGTTTGGTTGGGAAAAATGGGATTCACCGGATACAGGTTGGGTGGATATCCGATGTGGGTGGTGGGTGGAGAGTTGGGAGTTATTTCGCGTTATGCAACAAATGTTTGTTCTATGCAGGATGTAACATATCTCAAAGACTGGCCTTACGCAATTCTACATAATGATGCTTCCCCATACACCTTAACATGGCTGCAATGACACGGTCGGGTGGAAACGCCAGGGCGCTGGAGTTCAAATGCATGTCATGGAATGTGAGGGGTCTGTCTAACCCCCGCCAAGGGAGACAGGTATTAGCCTATCTCGCCAGACACACTTTGCATAGACACACTATGCTCCTACCTCAGACAACCGCTTTGCCTCTAACTGGGGCGACAATCGATTTTTTGCTAGTTACAGCACCTACTCCAGAGAGGTCTGCATCTTGATTCACAAGGCAGTCCCGTTCCAGATTCCTAAAGTAATTAAAGACCCCGAGGGACGATATTCATTGGTGGCAGGACGCCTTGGCATGAAGCAGATACCACTGATCAATGTGTATGCCTCCAATATAGATGCATATGACTTTTTCCCTGGCATCTCCACACACATCTCCAATTTTCCTATTGACTCCATTATATTGGGGGAAGACTTCAATCTCACGCTGCAACCTACACTCGGCGATACCGGATTGGGTCATGTCACCAAACCACAATCCGCAAAAGCACTTATGGCCCTGTTGAAGACCCACTTATTGACAGACGCCTGGCGACACGAACACCCCACTGATAGAGGCTTTTCTTTCTACTCAGCACCACACGGTACATGGTCCCACATAGAACAATGATGCCTGTCCCCCGATCTCTTAATCCACGCGCTCTCAGTGGATTATCTAGCCCGGCACCTTATCAGACCATTCACCAGTGCTATCGTCTCTTATGGTTCCCAATATTGCACGACCATACAGGCCCTGGCACTTCCCAGCGGAAACCCTCCTTGATGTCGTATTTAAGAGTGAAGTCAACAAAGCCATAATTGAATACTTCCAACTCAATTCAGGCTCGGTGCCCTGCAACGCCACTCTATGGGAAGCTTTTAAAGTTTATATACACTGCATCTGTATGACTAAGCTGGCTGGAGTACTTTGCACTATTCGTCGTGATCTCGATGCGACCGAAGGGGCATTGAGAGAGCTTGACGCATGCGCCCTGGTGGGCGACCCCTCCTCCTCCCTACATCAGAGGGCAAAACTCCTTGCAGAATTTCAGGAACTTGCAGCCTGTTGAGCTAATTACTTGGGCAAATACGCGCGAGCCAGAGTGTACGGGGGAGGAGCGAGACCGGTACGGACCTTGGCCAGACTGATTAGTCCCCAACATCAATCCTCCTATGTCACCCAGTTGCAATTGGATGACAGCACATCTAACACCCAGAGCACAGATAGCTCATCAACCTTCCTCTCCTACTACTCTCACTTATATACCACTTGTTCTCCACCAACTGATGCCGCCCTCACCGACTATCTGGCTGAGGTGGCAATGGTCTGAATAGAGGAAGGCCAGCACCAATTCTTGGCCTCACCTATAACCGCCGATGAGATCTCACAGGCCATAAATGGCCTTGATGGAGCTCGTGCCGCAGGCACGGGTGGCCTCATGGGCATATTTTACTAGACATACAAGACATTATTAGTTCACCATCTTTTGGAGGTCTACACGGAAGCACTCAAATCTGGGGCACTCCCCCCTACGATGCGAGAAGCCATCATTTCCTTACTTCTTAAGCCGGGTAAACCATCCAATAGGTGTGCCTCTCAAATGCCCTTATCTTTACTTAACCAAGACTATAAAATTCTGCCTAAGGTGCTTGCGACACGCATCTCACTCTTAATAGATCAAATTATTTATCCTTTTCAAACTGGTTTTGTCCCGAACCGATCAATGTCTGTTAATTTACGTACAGTATTCGTAGTAATCAATCAAATTGAACCAGACCTCCCCGCTGCTGAGATTCTATTAGATGCCGAAAAGGCGTTTGATTCCCTAGAGTGGCCTTTTCTATAGGCCGCGCTCCATAAATTGGGCTTCCCTAGTGGCTTTTGTGATCTCGTCCGCCTCCTATATACAAACCCAGTGGCCTGGCTTAGGGTAAACGGAGAACTCACAGACCAATTCACTTTATCGCGAGGCACCAGACAGGGCTGTCCGCTTTCGCCCCTACTGTTTATTATTGCTATGGACCCCCTCGTACGACATCTCCAAGAACGACATCTGCAGCGGGGCCTCAGATTCCATCGAGGCCCACTCTTGGCCTCACTTTATGCAGACGATGTTCTATTGTGTGTCCGTGAGCCTGAATTTAACCTTCCTCCACTCCTTCGGAAGGTGGTGCGATTTGGAGTCTTTTCTGGCCTGGTTATAAATTAGTCCAAGTCCAAAATATTTCCGCTGACGGATGCCACACTTCCCTTCACTTTGGACTTTCCCCTATGCTAGTGAAACGACCCCCCTTGTTACCTTGACATTATGCTGCATCGCACTGCATCAGAAGTCATCCGCCTAAATTATGGTCCCGCTATCGACCGATTGTCAACTCAAATAGATTGGTGGATAAAATTCCCACTAACAATTGCCGGCAGGATTGCCATTATAAAGATGGTCGTACTAACCCGCTTTTCATATCTTTTTCTAAATATCCCCATTCCACTCACGTCTAGATTCTTCGAGTCGCTTCGGAGCATGCTATGAGATTGGTCTAGGCCGGCGGACAGGCCCGTATTGGCTGGCAGACACTCACGATGCATTTCGCACGTGGTGGATTTGGAGTCCCGGACTTTTTTGATTTTATTTAGTGGCACAAGCACACTATGCATACTTTTGGTATCACCCGGACGTGAGGCTGCATTACCTGAAGCCTGAATGGTCGCAGGCTCGCCCTTGCTCTCTTTCCCCCATTCTCCCCCTCGGACTTACGAGATCAGTCACAGAGATACAAATCCTACACACCACATACTGGGCCTGGGAAACTCTTTGCTGATATTTAACAAGCTGAGCGCCTTTACTCCCCGCACTAACTGCTACTAAACAACCTATGGCTTTCCCCGACCACCGAAATGTTGACTAGACAGACCTTATCTTGGTGTGGGCTTCACACTATAGGGGATCTATTTCAGGAGGCCCAATTACGCTCCTTGTCTGACCTCGCAGAAGGACATAATGTATCCTCACTGGACAGATTCCTTCTGCATAGAACGCGGGCCTCCACATTTTCCACACTACAATCCTCAGTAGTGGGACCGAAGGATTTCCCCCTGCTCTCCACTGTCATTACATCGCCCGACAATGCTCATCTGGTTTCCTGTTTATATCAGTTAGCTCAGACGCTTCGACCAGCGGTGGGGGAGAAGACGCGTGCAGCGTGGGAGAAAGACTTGGGCCAACCCCTGTCAGATAAAATATGGGCGTATTGTTGTGAACAGACCAAAACTTCTAGCCAAAATGGACCCCTCCAAATCCCATAGTTGCCCTAGATGTGCAGCCGAATATGCCAACTTCATACTCTTGGCGTAGAACTGCTCACCGGTCTTGTACTGGGAGACAGTCTTCAGACATCTCGCACTAGTGATTGATTCTGAACTAACCACCTCCCCATTACTGGCACTGTTGGGATACGTCAAAACATTAGGTGCAGGAATTCGATGCTTCCCTGCCATTGCTTTATTACTCAACAAGAGACACATCTCCATACATTGGGGCAGCCCTGCAGCACCAACAGTCAAAGCTTGGATGAGGGGCCTAATATACTGTGACACTACCAGCGATATTTATGCCATGTTATTGCCCCCTCCTCCAGGCCCAAAGATATTTGGCAACCTCTTCGTTCCTACCTACTGCTCCATCCTGAGGAGACAAATTGAAACTGGGCACTCCGGACCCGATCTGAGTCCTTATGGTTGGGGATGGGGTGGGATTACAGGGAATATTATGCAAAGACATGTTGCAACTCTAACCTATGCTGTAACAACGCCATGTTGGCTCCTCTTCTGACACGAACCTCAATCACCTGACATTGCTCTTGTCAACCATACATACTGTCATTCCATATTTTGAAATGCTAATGTACCAAGATACCATTTCAATTCCGGAAGATGTCGTTGTCGCCAGCTAATCATGAATGATTCTTCATCTCCTTTTTCATTCTTTGATGTACATCCCTGCACTATTAATTGGTTTTGTCAAAATTGGATGCTGCTACTTTGATCTTCACCACTACTTGTCTCACATGACTCTGTATGTATGTATTATGGCAGCTGTTTGTGAACAAAATGCAATAAAAACTGTTTAAAAAATAAACTGCATCACCACTCCTCTCTGCTGCCAGTCTGCAGCAATGACCCTGCCCTGCCCTAGTAGCTTGGGCTGTCAGAGAAAAAGAATTTGTAATAAACGCAGTTTATTACCATTTTATTAATCACTTTTGCTGCACCTGCAGCGGGGGCGGGGTGACCCTCTTTAGCCCAAATGGAGCAGCCTCCGCTGCTTACAAAGTGTATGTTAAATTGGCATAAGCTGGCTTACTTATAAGTCCCTAGTATATGGTACCAAGGGTACACATGACATGTAAGACAGAGAGTCCCTTCCAGGTCTGCAGCACTGGTTGTGCCACCCTGGGTGGGACAAAGTACAAAATGGCTCCCAGCCTGCCACTTCAGCCTGGAAGAGCAGTTTTAAACTGCTAGTTTGACTTTGCCATTTAAACTAATGGCAAAGCAAACACTTCCATTAACAATATATGTAAGTCTCCCCCAAGAAAAGCCAATGGAGCCCTGAGACAGGGAGGTATATATCATTAACATATACTTTTAATCTGTCCTGACAGCAACACTTCCAAATTGTTGTTTTACTGTGGAAAAGTTAGTAGCCCCATTAGCTAACACTGAGTTACCAGCTGACCCCTCAGCCCGGATAATCTCTGAATGGCACTAAAATGGGTACTTCAAGGTATCAAATTAATCGTGGCATTAAACCCGACTTGATGCCCAAGTCAAATTTAATGTCACTTTTAAGGAAAGGCAACTTTTAAAAGTTGCCATTCTGTAGCCCAGTTTGTCCAGTGGCCTCACAAGGTTTCTGGCCACAAGCCAGCTTTCTTCCCCCCTGGGGAGTAGTGTGAGTGACTCCCTGGCTTAGGAACAATAGTTGCCTGCTACAAAGGAAAGTGTTACCTCCCCCTTTCAGGAAGCCACTCGGAGTGTTGGCTCAAGAAGTGAGCTTCAGAGGCGAAGCTGCCTTTGGTGGGCAAATGGCGATCACACTCCTAGGGGTTGTCCTTTTGTTCAGGTACACAGGCTGGCTGCTGGCGGCTGGCAGCTGGCAGGTGGAACAGAGAGGGGAGACCACTGTCCCAACCGGTTTTCCCTTGGGTGTGTAGCTCACAGGGAGCCACACTGTCAAACTCCTAACATCCAAGGAGGGGTTCAGACATCTTGGGATTGGGCAGAATAGGGCTCCCTTGGATTGCTATATGCCACACATTGCCAGAACTCATCACAGGACAGGAGGTATCCTGGTAGCCCATTGACTAGTGATGGCATCATCCCCCAGGGCACTTTCTGGGCATAAATATGACACCTCTGGCACCCTGAACCTCAGATCACTACAGACCTGTAGAAAGGACAGAAGAAGGACTGCCCTGCTGACCACTGGACCTGGCAAAGAGAGGCTGCACATTCTGCTAGGCTGCACTTGCTGCAGCGTGGGCTAGTGAAGAGAGGACTGTGCCTCTGACTCCTGGCTTGAGGAAAAGTCACACAAAAGAAGTGACTTTCAGGATTAGTCCGCTGAACCCCTGGAGCCAGCACCAGGGCCATCTAAGCTGAAGTAGCCCAACTCGGCAAGTCAGTTGCCACTTCTGGAAAATCGCCACTGACCACCCCAAGAGACCGATCCTTGACTGCCAAACATTGCACCAGAGTCTGCTGGACCTAGGAGTGTTGTCTGAGTCCAGATTCGTCGCCCAAGAGGAACACAAGCCTCCACCAAAGGATATCACTGGACTCTCTGTGGCCGGAGACCAGTAGCAAGGTAGTAGCTGGCTTTCTACTGGCTCAAAGAGGACTTTGAGGGACCCCAAACTCTGTGGCCAAAGTCACCTCGCCTGACCCGTGGACTGAGCAGTAACCGTAAGGACACCTCCATCGATGGCACAGCACCCAGAGCATCCTCCATCTCCTGCATTCTCAGAATCAGGACCACTCAATTAAAGTCTATCGTGGTTGTGGTGTAAAGCTCAGAGCTGGACTGGAGAACACATTGGTGGCCAGTTAACTGTCCAAATACTCCTTAGTGGCACACCTGACTATTCCCTGCCAGATTTAGTCACCCTAGTCAGGTTGAAGTAGCCGAACACAACTCTTTCAAACTTTGCAAAAGTTTCCAAACTTTACGGTTACCATTGCTTGTTTTCTGTTTTGACTAAAAGAACTGAGATTTCCGTTCTCTTTAAAAATCTTTATCTACTGAACCCTCTGGTGGATTTTGCTCATCTTAGTCTCTAAAAATTTATAAAAATATAATCTATTTTTATAAATTGGTGTTGGATTTCTTTCATGTTGTGTGCCCTTCTTATTTCGTTGTTTGGTGCTTCTAAATGCCTTACACTAGTTCTTTTGCTTGACCCTTGCTGCTCGAGGCCACAGTTACGCAGGATTGAGCTAAAGGTATTGCAAACGAGCCTAACTGAACCCAAGAATGTTTCTCCAACTGTATTTCACAGTAATGTCACACAACCATACCACATAGTACACCCAAATCTTCACATCGGTGCCTAGCGGTGGGATCCAGACCTTGTGTTTAGCTGTACCAGAAAAATAATAAGGCAGTAACCACTGAAAAATCGTCCAAGTCAATCTGTATATCCGAGGCACTATTTTTCAGGAGTTTACCAAGTAGCAGTAAGAGGTCACAAAGTCGACAAGAAATTTCTCAAAAGTTGGTAAAGGTTTTTGAAAAGTCTCCATAGATGGAAAACATGAGCATTGGCTTGACCATCCTGCCCACAGTGAGGATAAACAATTTGAGGGTGCTTTGCAGGGATAGGAAAATCAGCCCAGGGATCACTGCCAAGAAGGAGGACCTGGAGAAGGCCCTCAGAGGCTTGGAGGAAGCCAGGAGAGCCCAAGCCCAGCTGGCAGAGGAGATCACCCATGACAGTGGGGATGAGGAGGATGGCAGAGGTCTGTTCATCATGGAGGGGGACAATGAGAGTGTGACACCCACAGTTCGTTCAAGGCATGCATCCACATTAGGAAGTGAGAAAAGCTCCACTTCAGTGAGGGGGCCCAAGGACTTAGAAGCTCTTTTTAGTCTCTTAGATCCAAGGGAGGAAGCTGGATCTAGCAGAAAGGAAACTGGCCCTAGAAGAGAAAATGGTAAAACTGGGGATAAAGCTCCAAGAACATGGCGGCAGCAACAAATGCAGGGGGTGCCTATGAGCCCAGGTTGCCCAAGGGTATTGTCCCTAAATATGTAGAGGAGGATGATATAGACAAATTGCAGGCATCCTATGAGAGGGCTCTCAGGATGAGAAGGGAGGGTACCCAACATTAGGGGTCCTTGTTGTGGGAACTAGTTCCATTAGTAGGGAGAGATAGGCTGCTGACACTGGAAGATGAGGTGGCAGAGTCATACACTCACATAAAAGGGACACTCATCGAGCTATTTGGTTTAACCCCAGAGGAGTACAAACAAAAGTTCAGGAACACACATTAGGGATCACTTCAGACATGGGTGGACTTTGTAGATGTCTCTGTGAAGTCACTTGAAGGATGGATAAAGGGTAACAAATGGAATCATATGAGGGGTTCTACAATTTGATGGTTAAGTAACACATACTTACAAATTGTGCCTCAGAGAAGTTACACCAGCATCTAGTGGATTCAAAGCTATCTAGCCCTAGATAGCTGGGGAAGATAGCTAATGAATGGGTACGCACTAAGGTGCCCAAAAAGTTCCAAGATGGTGATCACAAGAAAGGAGGACACGCCCCTCTTCAGGGGAAAGATGGGGCCAAACATAAAAAGTCAGAAACTTCCACAAGGGGGGAGCCCAGAGCCGCAACTCATTTCAAAGGGGAGGGGATACCTGGGAAATAATTTTGACCCTACACAGGCTGGGGTGTGCTATGACTCTAATCAGCCAGGGCACAAGAGGGGGGGTCCTGTGTGAACCAACAAGTCACACACTGGTGACCTTCCCAAAGGCATGGCATATATAACTCGCAAGTAGTTTACTGCTTATCCACATTCGTGGAGGAGGGCAAGCTGGGTACTTTTTATGTTATCATGTGAGCTGGGTTTGGAATACGGGTTGCGTGTAGCAACTCGCCATTAGATAATTGCCTTTGATTACCCCGCACGGAGGGGTGTGGGCAGGTTCTTCTGTCATGGGTTCCCATCAGCCATATTTTCACTGGCTTGTCTATACGTCAAGGGACATGCCATTGGGGCAATTGGATTGACATTGTTTCCAGCATTATTATGGGCCAGCGTTGGTTTATGCTTATAGATTGACTGCCCATGAAACACTCTGGATGAGGCCAGTCGATTAGAATATCTATGGACTATTTTTCTTTCACATTAACCCTGATAGCCACAGAGTTATAATTACAACTATGAGTGGACATAGGGTGTCGAGCATGGATTCCTGATGGGACGCTCTAATTAATTTTCTATATATGTACGTGACTGCGTGTTACAGGCGTGCAATTCTATATCATATCTATGTGGGCACCTTGTAGAGTTAAGTCTCGTTAAACCAGGATCGTCGTTATAATTGGCTTCTCTACAGGATTGTCACTGTTATTAGAGTATGGTTGGCACTCTTTTTTCTGCTTTTTCCTAATTTTTATGAAGTGGGTGGATGGTTAAGATCTAGGACTTTGATCTCCCATGACATGACATGAGACAGTTTTGTCATGGTTCAACTTTGTCTTTAGTAATGTTACTATACATTGATGTTGACCTAGATTTTTATACACAACATATCTTCGCTTTCAGGCATGACTTAGCCCTGGGAATTCCCTTTTGCATCCAGCGCAATACACGGGAGCAATCACATTGGACTTTCCTACATGATTGTTTTGAGCTTTCGCTTCGCTTTAGTTAAGGTGAGGGCGCAGTCCCAACGGACATTTCTCCCCCTTTTCTTTCCTCTAGGCCACGAGCAGGGATTTTACTTTTCTATCTGCTTTTTCTATTTCTCTGGTTTTACATTCTGTGTTTGTCTGTCTCACGGCTTATGTGATCTCAGAGCTTTTTTCTTGCAAGAATCTTTTTAAGAGTTTTTGATGTAATTGTGAGGGGTTTGTTTTAAAATAGGGTATTTTTTTCCTGTGATTTCGTTGGCACAATGTTTTAAACTTATCACACAAGCAAGTCTTTATGGCTTTTGTTAGGATTTCTAATCTATTTTTACACGTTTGACAATTGGTATATGTTTCTCTCGCCTTTTGAAATGTGGTGTTGTCTATTGAAGGATGTTTTTTTCGTTCTGTTACATATCTTATTACAAGTGTCCATGAGTGTTTTAGATTTTTTATTAACAGTTTAATTTTGGTTCTTTGTTCAAGTCCTGTGCCGTTTTTGTACTGTATTTTACTTGTGATTTTGTTGTTTGTGTTTTGATTTGGTGTCTTTTTACGTCATTTTCAGCCCTGATGAAGTTCTCCTTGAGAGAACGAAACGCGTTGGCTGAGCTGAATGTGCTATTAATATATGGAAAATATTAAATTGAAATAAAGACGTTTGATACAACAAGAGTGTCTTGGACTTCTTTGCCTGGCGCACACCCACTTGTAGCTGCATTTTCAGGATCTGGGACACAGAGGCATAACGTAACGGCTGGTGCCGGGGTATCAGTGCGCAGGACTTTTGAATTGAGGAAACTTGCGTGAGGTGCAGAACCAAAAGTCTGCAGTTGAAGCTTCGTTCCTTGAAAGGCATGACAAGTGTAAGGGTCGGGTTGAGTTGTCCCTGGGGATTGCATGGGATACGCTGAAGCTACTTTAGTTTCCACGGGTGGGGAGGAAGGTAAACCCTTGGCCCACTGGTCTGCAAGTATGGTGAAGTATAGGCAGTGGCCAAAAATCAATGGGGTTGAAGTTCAGGCCCTGAGGGATACAGGTGCCAGTATCACCATGGTCGTGGCCAAGCTGGTTTCCTCAGGGCAGATTATACCTGATGAGGTGCACCAGATAGTTAACTCTAACAATGTTACAAAGTCTCATCCTATACTTATGGTAGACTTTGAGTGAGGAGGGGTTACTGGCCCTGAGAAAGTAGCTGTGTCCCCTGCCATCTGAGTGAAGTGTCTGCTGGAGAATGACCTTGAAACTTCTGCCTAGGCAGAGGTGAAGAGAAGGACTCATGCAGCAAAGTTGGGTCTCCCTGTGTAGGTATGTGTCTCTACTAGAGCACAAAATGCCTTAAGGGAATGTGAAGGAACTTGGGAGCCTAGAAAAAAGGCCCATGGTCCGAATTCCAAGACCACTTCCCAAAGTCCACAGGCTCAGGAGGAGCCCAACCCTTGAGAAATTTGCCTGACCTGGCAGAGCTCCCAAGGAGCAAGTGGACCCTCCAGAGAGGTCTTGAGCCAGGGACAAAAGACTTCTTGAGAGCGTAAGACAACTGGCTGTCAAACAGGAGGAAGGTGATGTCACTGGAACCCATAAGTTATACTGAGAGGGAAGAATCCTGTACAGTGAGACCAAAGACCTCAAACCAGGGGAAACCAGGAGAGTGGTGGTCCGCCAACAGTACAGAGAGTTCCTCCTTAACCTGTCCCATGACATTCCCTTAGCTGGTCATCTGGGGCAGACCAAGAACTGGGAAAGGCTGGTCAACCACTTTAACGGGCCCCAGATGTCAGAAAAGGCTTCTCTGTCACCTTTCAACCTAGTGGCAAGGCAGGTGGCAAGCCAAAGGCTCCCCTTATACTACTTCCTGTGGTGTGGTCCCCCTTTGAGGGGGTGGGGATTGATATTGTTGGTCTCCTAGACCCACTTACTGCCTCTGGCAATCGGTTTATCTAGGTGGTAGTGGACCATGCCACCAGATACCCGGAAGCTATTCCCCTTAGAACAGTTACTGCTTCTGCAGTAGCTAGAGCCCTACTTGGCATCTTCACCAGAGTTTGGTTCCCTAAGGAGGTCATTTTTAGATAAGGGCACAAATTTCATTTCTGCCTATCTGAAAGCCATGTGAATATGTGTGGAGTGACCTATAAGTTCGCTAACCCTTCCATTCCAAGGAAATGGTGTTGTGTAGAGGTTCCCTAACCCCTACCACTCCCAAGAAAATGGTCTTCTGGAAAAGTTTGACAGCACCATGAAAGGCATGATTATGAGTTTGCCTGAGAAACTCAGGAGAGGGGATGTTCTCCTACCATGCGTACTGTTTGCATACAGGGACGTTCCTCAGAAAGGAGTAGGTTTCAGTCCGTTTGAACTACTCTTTGGACACCCTGTAAGAGGTCCCTTCAGTTTGGTGGGAGAAGGTTGGGAGAGACCTCTGAAAGAGCCCAAAGCAGACATCTTGGCCTATGTGCCAGGCCTTTGCTCCACCATGGCTGAGTACGTGAAGAAGGCAAACAGAAATGCGGAGGCCAGTCAGGAGCTTGTAAAGCACTGGTATGACCAGAATTCCTTCATGGTGGAATTCCAACCTGGACAACTGGTGTGGGTCTTGGAGCCGATGGCCCCCAGGGCCCTCCAAGATGAATGGACTGGACCATACCCTATCTTGAAAAAGAAGGGGGAAGTCACATATCTGGTGGACTTAGGGACCCCCAGAAACCCTCACCGCACGATACATGTGAATAAGCTCATGCTCCATCATGAAAGAGCAGATATCACAAAGCTCATGGTGACAGATGGAGAGAAGAGGAGGAAAGTGAACTTCTCCCTGACTTCCTGTCCACCAATGTCAAAGATGGCTCAGTGGAGGGAGTAGTTCTCTCTTCCACCTTGGCAGAAGAACATCAAAAGGACTGCTATAAACAGCTCAGTCAGTTTGACAGTCTTTTCTCATTGACCCCAGGTCTGACACATGATGTGGACGCCGGTGATAGCTTGCCTGTCAAAATATTTAAATTTACAGATTATCAGACCAGGTCAAAGCTAGCATCAAAGCTGAGGTTGCAAAAATGTTAGAGTAGTCCATGGGCTAGCCCAGTAGTTCTGGTCCCTATCTATACTCCAATGAAGGAAAACCAAAAATTAGGTTTTTGTGTGGATTACAGAGGCTTCAATGCTGACACCAAAATTGATGCTCCCCCCATACCAAGAGCTGATGAGCTCATTGACCGGTTGGGTACTGCAAAATATCTGAGCACCTTTGACCTGACTTCAGGTTATTGGCAGATAGCCCTTCCACTAGGAGCCAAGGAGAGGTCTACTTTTTCAACCCATAAAAGGCCACTTTCAATTCAAAGTGATGGCCTTTGGACTGAAAAATGCACCTGCCACCTTCCAGAGGTTGGTGACTAGAGTGCTCTGAGGTTTCGAAGACTTTAGTGCATCTTATCTGGGTGATATTGCTTTGTTTAGTTCCACCTGGTCCACCTCAGGGAAGTGCTTCAAGTCCTACAACAGGCAGGGCTGACTATTAAGGCAAGCAAATGCCAGATAGGGCAAGGTTATGTTGTGCACTTGGGCCACCAAGTGCATGGAGGCCATGTACAACCTCTCCAGCCTAGGATCCAGACAATTCTGGCCTGGGAAGCTCCTAAGACTCAGACCCAAGTCAGAGCCTTTCAAGGCCTGACTTGGTACTGGAGAAGATTTGTCAAAGGTTATGGTACCATAGCTGTACCTTTGGCAGAGATAAACTCCAAGGAACAGCCCAGAAAAGTTATGTGGCCTAACCAATGTCAAAAGGCCTTTGACACCCTTAAGGAAGCTTTGTGCTCAGGACCTGTCCTAAAGAGACCTGATTTTAGCATAGAATTTGTTGTCCAAACTGATGCTTCAGAGCATGGGGTAGAGGCAATACTGTGACAGCTGAATGACCAGGGTCAGTATCGACCAGTTGCCTTCATCAGCAGGCCACTCATCCCCAGAGAGCAGTGTGGGAGTGTCATTGAGAGTGAAGCCTGTGTTGTGGTTTGGTCCCTGATGAAGCTGAAACCCTACCTGTATGGGACTCACTTCAGAGTTCAAACTGACCATAGACCTCTTAGATGGTTGATGTAGATGAAAGAAGAGAACCTCAAACTGTTGAGGTGATCCATCTCCATATAGGGTATGGACTTTGCAGTGGAACACAGACATGCCAATGCAGATGGCCTTTCCAGGTTCTTCCACTTAGATGATGGGAACTACCAGGACAAGGGTTAGTTGATCATCACATTTCATCTGGAGGGGGGCCATGTAAGGAAAAGTCTCTTTTTGCATGATCATCGCCAACATTTTGGACAGATGTTTCCGGTTTACCGACTCTGAGAGTGCACTGAGGCCTGTTTACCAGACCTCAGTGCCAGCTTCTAGCCCCTTACAAAACAGCAACAGCTGCTTCACCGCTACACCACGATCAACTAAAGGACCCTTCACCTGCCGACACTGCCACTTCTCCTGCAGCACAACCTACGAAGGTCCGCACACCACTCCCACCCAGAGGACCACGAACAACCTGGAACAGCTCCAATGCATTCTGCTCAACACCCACTCACTCCACGAGCATGCCAAGGAAATCTGGGACACCATCACTACCCTCTCCACTGACATTCCCTTCATCACCGAAACATGGCTCAACCCCTCCTCTAACCCCGCCATCGCCACCCCTGACAGCTACAAGTTGATATACCGTGACTGCACCAACAAACAAGGGGGAGGCATAGCCATCATCGTGAAAGGAAACCATTGAATGCACCATCACCAATGACGTTCCCACACCTCTCATGAAGCACATAAACTTCCAACTTCAGAGAGACGCGAAGACCACGATTATGGGCACCCTCGCCTACAGACCCCGGGACCCCACCCAGCCTTCTGCGAGGCCATCTCCAACCTCATCGCCCCCCCTGGCCATCCACTCCCACTGCACATCTTGCTCGGTGACCTCAATTTCCACATCGAAGACCCCAACAACGCCAACTCCGTCGCCTTCCTAGAGAGCTTGAACAACATTGGCCTCACCCAACTGGTCACGGGACCCACACACAAGGACGGACACACATTCGGCCCCATCTTCACCTCCAGCGATCGAATCAAATTCAGCCACACCACTGAACTCACCTGGACTGACCACGCTATTGTGCACTTCAATATTGCAGATGCCTCACACACCATCATTAAACGTCATACATTCTCCCACCGCACCTGGAGCAGGGTCACTGAAACCCTGTGGGCTCAGGTCCTCACCACCACCCAACCTGAAGATTCAGCAGACTTCGACCAAGCTGGCCAGAACTTCGCCACCTGGATCACCAACTGCGCTGACAGAGTCACCCCACTGAAACCATAAAAACCCAATAAAACCTCAAAACATGACAACTAGTACACCCTAGAGCTCAGGACCACCAAGCGCAACTGCCACCAACTGGAGAAGCAATGGCGTGCCACAAAGAACCCAGCTGGCAGAGCCGCCCACATAATAGCCCTCCGCAACTCCCACCAGCACATCAAGGAAGCCAAGAAAGCAGCCGTCACCGCTTGAATCGACACCATGGACAACCACACCAAGGAACTCTTCAAAATAATCAAAGAATTCTCCAATTCGACAGTCACAGAGAACACCATCCACCCATCTCAAAAACTCTGCGGCACCCTCTCAGACTACTTCCACAGCAAAACTGCCACCATCTACAACACCTCCGACCCCCAACCCACCACCCCAACCAACCATCGAACTCTAGCCATATACTCAACGCCTGGTCTCCACCCACAACCCAGAGCACCACAGCTGTGATGTCTTCTATCTACTCTGGAGCACCCACAGACCCCTACCCCCACCACCCCTTCAACCTCGGGCAAACCCCATCAGCACAGAACTCACCAACATCCTCAACACTTCCATCTACAGAGAAACCTTCCCGGACAGATGGAAACATGCAGAAGTCCAACCCCTCTTTAAAAAAAAAATCTCTTCTGATCCCAACAACCTCAAAAATTACCGGCGGCCACAGACGACATCACAACTCTCCTCGACCGAAGCTAAACTGTTGCCCTGATTCTCCTCGACCTCTCTGCTGCATTTGACACCTCCTCCCACAACACCCTCATCAACAGACTTCACAACATGGGCATACAGCATGACGCCCACAAGTGGATCACCTCCTTCCTTACAGGATGCACACAGAGCATCTGGCTGCCTCCCTTCACCTCTGCACCCAAGAACATCATCTGCAGCGTACCACAAGGACTCAGCTCCACCTTATTCAACACCTACATGACCCCTCTCGAAGACATCGCCAGAGCCCACTGCCTCAACATAATCTCCCATGCAGACGACACTCAACTTGTCCTCTCACTCACAAGGGACCCTCCCCAATGCTAAACGCAATTTCTCCAGTGCCATGAGCAACATAGCCAACTGGATGAAAGACAACTGCCTCAAACTAAACTTGGACAAGCCAGGAGTACTGATTTTCAGGAACAGCACCTCAGCCTGGGACCACAGCTGGTGGCCAGCTGAACTTGAACCAACCCCCACACCAACAGACCATGCGCACAACCTGGGGATCATCCTCTACAGCCAACACACCATGAAATGACAGATCAACACAGTCGCCTCCTCTTAGCTGCAATGTAGGAGAATGATCTGCCTCCCGTTCTGGCTCTGTGGATGCGGGGGATTTTAGCCAAGGCTAGGTCGGCGGAGCAGAGTTTTCTCTTCGGGGCATAGAAGGAGATTCTATCACGGAGTATGCGGAGGGTGTTGAAGCACGTGGAGGATACGGCGTTGCTCTATCGGTTCATGGTGAGGGAAGAGTCAAGTCTGATGCTGAGGTTGCGGGTGTGGTCCGTGGGTGTGGGAGGGTTATCGAGGGCGGGGGGCCACCAGATGTCGTCCCATAAGGAGGGGGTGGATCAGAGGATGAGGACTTCCGTTTTCCACGAGTTGAGCTTCAGGCAGCTTCTGCTCATCCAGAATGCGATGCCCTTCATTCCTTCCTGGAAACTGTGTCTGGTGATGTTGGGTTCCTTGCTGAGGGAGAGGATGAGCTGGGTATCGTCAGCGTAGGATGCTATGCTGAGTCCGTGATTTCTGACGATGGTTGCGAGGGGGGCCATGTAGATGTTGAAGAGCGTGGGGCTGAGGGAGGATCCTTGGGGTCCTTCGCATCTGATCTCTGTGGGTTCGGAGAGGAAGGGCAGGAGTCTTGAGCACACTCTCAGCCAAAGTTGCACCAGATGCCAGGCAAAACGTGTGTGGGGGTACTGAAACAAAAACCCAGTTTTCTACACCTTCATTCCGCCTCCCTCGCCCTCTCGCATCCACTGCAGCCGTAGCGGGGCCACTCCTTCTCCCACATCGCCGCCAAGACCTGGAACAACCTGCCTCTCCACCTCCGAACAGAACCCTTTCTTCAGAAAGAGAATCAAGACCTGGCTTTTCGACAGAGACAGGGCATCCTCAGCGGTCAGATACCCCTAGGGGTGACAGTGCTGTACTTTACAAATGATTGATTGATTTATTAATTGATTGATTGACTTTCTTATTTCCCTGTTTGGTGCTTCTAAATGCTTTACACTAGTTCCTTTGTTTAAGGCTTGTTGCTCAAGCCACAGCTACCCATGGTTGAGCAAAAGGTTTTGCAAACGAGCCTGACTGGATCCAAGACAGTTTTGGCAACTGTAAGGTCACACACCCATGCCATATAATATGCCCAGATCCTCACAGCCCACTTTCTGGGAGATGATTCAACAAGGCAATTGTGTCTAATATGCAGCCCACCATGTCTTGGACACAAATAACAGATTGTCTATGTAGTAAACCAGCACTGACTTAGAGGGCAACTATAAATTCTTCAGAGTCTTCTTCAATATTTGAATAAAAATCAAAGGACTTTCTGCATTCTCTTGAGGAAACCTGCACAAAATTAAATTTGTATTAAAAAATATAAATGCGAAAATGATTTGGATGTCCTCATTTAGGATAATGAAGAAGAATGCTTGGCACAATTCTATGATTGTGAACCATTCTGCATCTGATAAATTTGAATAAGAATTACGTCAGGATCCAGTCACACAGGACAATTATAATTTTGTTAATTTTTCTAACCTCCTGCACTATTCTCTAATTTTTATTTGCCTTTTATAGGCCCATGATTGAGGAATTGCATTGACTGCCCAACACATCTTTTTTTAATGGCCTGGTCTATCATTTGTTCAATCGATGGTGTCATTCTTGACACTGCCTTTGGAGGATGATTTTATTGGGGCGTCAGGGATAAACTGCATCTGGTTTAACTTTTATCATCACTGGCTCTACACGTTTTATCAGTCCAATTTCTTTCCCTGTGAAATCCCAAACTTTTGCCCTTACTGTACATTTTAAATCAGGAGGTAAGTCTTTCTCTGTCAAGCCAGGGAACAAACCCACATCTGACTCTTATGATTTTATTTTAAAGTAAGCATCTTGGTCTTGGGTCTGAATCACCACTCCATCTGATGTACAAGAAATTGTGTAATTCATCTTACAAAAAAAGTCTCATCCCAATGAAATTAACAGGACTTGCGTCACATATTATGAATTATGGGTGTCTTCAATAGGGCCAATCTTTACTGGCACATTTGCAGAAACTTGATTATCTGCCCATTTTAAATGCCTACAACCTTGATTTCTTTTCACAAGTGGAGCAGGTTTGGAACCTCCATCGGATGAACCATGCAGCGAGTAGCACCTCTATCGATCAAAAATGACACTGAGTTGAAATCCACTTCACCTTCGACATATGGGCCACTCTGGTCTACCTCTAAGACTGCGCCAAGCATGCTATCCTCCTCCCCTTTTGGCACCGCCATTGTGATTGGTTAGGGCCAAGTCAGTGTGACTTCCAGAAGCTGTCAAAAACATTGAAGAACCATCATTGAATGATTTTACAAGCCACCATTTTGTATTGTCTTACCCTGTAAATATTTCACTGCCTTTGTTTTTTGTGTATTGTTTGTATACATTGTGAGGTTATTTACTCTCTGTGTGATTATTCAGACTTCTACATGTTAAGTATTTTTAGGGTATATGCAGTTGTGCCGGCTGTATGCGACATTGTAAACCTACATTCCAGATCTGAAATTGATTTTATTTTGTCTTTTGTGTTGTTACTGTATTTAATGTGTCTATTTAAACAGAACCCTAGAAACTATGTGCTTTGCAGTTATTTTAAAAATTGTTTTGTATTAATAAAATGAATTTTTTATAGTCACCAGTGGTACATTGAGTCTATTGCTATCACCTTAGATTTATG
Organism: Calotriton arnoldi; assembly: GCA_963921515.1. Classification (NCBI taxonomy): domain Eukaryota; kingdom Metazoa; phylum Chordata; class Amphibia; order Caudata; family Salamandridae; genus Calotriton; species Calotriton arnoldi. The sequence goes on from CAWUFW010001273.1 coordinate 2,831,266, forward strand.
ATCTGATATTCTCTTGAGACCAACTAGTTGCCTAGGGATTGTTTTCATGAAAGAAAAACTTGGGGAACTATCATCGATTATTAAAGGATTCTATTGAAATCCGGGACATAGTTGAAAATGATTTTTTTAAATTTGAATATTTTGCTGCATTGCTAGGGCTTTTGGCATTTTTGCATTATATGGTCTCTGTTTCTGCATGTTTTGCACAGAGACTAGTTGGGCTGGGGCTGCTTGCTGCATTACCACATCCCCAGACATCCCATTCAGGTTCTGAAACTGAGAATTCATCTGAGCATCATTCAGGGCTCTGTTAGGATTCAGTGGAACTCCCTCCCTCTCAATCTCCGACATGAAACTGCCCACCTCTCTTTCCGGAAGGGTCTTAAAACATGGCTATTCCAGAAGAGTAATTGCTAGATTTCCCTTATCAGCCTTAACTGCCGCTAGCACTGGAATGCCTCAGGGTAGCCATGCACTTTATAAATGCTAATTAATAATAATAATTCCTATTTCCAATGTCTTATCCTATTACAATAATGGCATGGCGTGCTCCTTTTCAGGGTGCTACTTCTCGCATTTACATTAGAATTGTCAATAAAACCTCTACCTCCTTGAGGACAACATTCCCTGTTGACAAATATTAAACACCACCTTGAACACTAACTCCTTGCACACCCATATTCATACTCGAAACAGAATCAAAAACCGAGTCTGGCATGGAGGAACTCCTCTGTACGCTCCTCTGAGCCAGTTTTGTTCATGCCAACATGCACTATTCCTTATATATCCCTTTGGTGCACATCATAAGTGTTGCTACAATATGTTACGTATTTTAGTATCTTGTCCAGGAATTCTGTTTGCCAACACATCACATTCTGCTGTATCTCAGAACCAAGTTCCGGGTGCAAACCAAGCACAAATGCTGAAACTAATCCGCTAAGGTTTTTGCAATCTGTGACTTTTACTCCATTGTACTGTCTATGGATAATAAGCTTAATAGGCATGTACTGACTCCTTGGGGCTCTTGCATTGCCCTCGTGATTTTAGACTAATTTACCTCTCTTTGCAGAACCTTCAATTTCAAATGCTCAATTACTGCTCTGAATTTGTTCATCACTCCCAGGGACAAACTAATATTTTGAGCAACTATCACTGATTCTTCTGTTGGTCAATTCACAACCCCATTACATTCCATCCACAGGTCTTTGGGAACCACACTCTCAAACAACGCATTCAAACTGCACAAGGTACTTTTGAAACAGTTATATATCTTTCTACTTCTGTGTGCCACTTATGGGGCTCTTCCCTGAGCTTTGGGAATATTTTTGAAAATGAATGAAGGTCAGATCGACTCCAGGGTACATATGTATTCTTCCATGCAATTCTCTCACGGGAATTTTGTAATCAAACCAATCTCAGGCTCATTTGCATTTGTTTCCATCCCAACTTCTCTCACTGTCTTTTTCTTTTTCACTGTAGCCTCTTCTTTCTTTGCCTACCTATTTCTAAATGTCTTCAGTTATCCCCAATTTCTAGTGCAATTCGTTAATTCTTTAATATACACTCTCAAGCTTAGCAACCTTATCTATTTAATTTCTTCTTCACCCATTACCCTTCTGAAACGTGTTGCAAATGTTCTATCTTTAAATGTGATATGTTCCTTTCTTTGGACCCTGCTCCTCATACAGGTAACTGTGATTCAGCGACTACAATAGTAGTAACTGTAGCTGTGCCAGGTAAAGGTACCTTGTATAACAGGGGGTATACCCTCTTCTGGTGCACTTGGCACAATGGATGCACTTGTACTCTCAGTTGCACTGGTTCTCAGTCCTCCCACCCCATGCTCTTTGGTGTTGAACCTACAGGAGTGGGTACAACTCGATTTGGAGGGAGTCTTGAATTCAATAAATCATCTAAAACCATCTTCATCATTATGGGACCCAGTGTCTCTTTCATTCTGCTGATCTTTAGTCTCACTGTCCTTTTTAGGTCTCGCCTTGGCAGCGCATGCGCTGCATGCGCTGTCTCAGCGAGACATAAAGTAATCTGTATGTTGGGTGAAACTCCGTGTAATTTGTCATACCGCTTGCGATTGGTTTAACTGTGGCATTGCTGTTCTTATCTTGCTTTCTGTTGGCTGTTGATCCCATAGTAACTTCCGTGTAGTCCGGAAGCAGCGGCGCCTAACTACAGTTTTCGTCCGCTCGCACTTGTTTTAAATAGCAGCGGAGCATCGATCTTCTGGAAGGCAGGCTCTTTGTATCTGCGCAGTGCCCTTTCATAAGCGCTGCGCTGGTTTTGCTTTCCCTCTTGTTTTTTAATGCACTTTGAGCACTGTCTGTACTCATAGTGCTGGGGTTATATTGCCAATGACGTCTGCATTCTGTGTGGACATTGCCGCGGTTGGTGAGCCTGCGTTGGAATAACAGGGGTCAGGCGGGTGTCAGGAGGTCAGGCAGGGGGCAGCGGAGGGGAAGCGTTCACCTGCACAAGCCCAGCCACCCGGCTTTCCGCACCACCAGGTGGGCTGGTGGCCTGCGGGCTCTGTCCTCCTCATTACCTTCATAGACACAGCAAGACACACATCCTGCGAGGTCTCCGCACCTGGGGGCCCTCGGGCTCCATTTTCTCGTTACCTTTGCCAAATTCGCTTTCCCCGGATGACCTTCTCTGACCCTATTCACTGTAACAAAAGGCTGCCCCGTCCCCCGCTGCGGAGAGCACAGCCTGCAGGTGTGATCCGAGCTCGGGCCGCCTCACAGGGCACAGACTGAAGCCATTCATAGCGCACAGAGGCAGGCAAGAGGTAACCCTTTAGCACTACACGGGGGACGGACGATTAGATCTGTAAAATAGAACGATGCCTGAGGCTTGGTACTGTTCCACAACTGTGCGCTCAACACAGAGTCACTACGAATTCAAATGTTGTTCCCACACAGCCCCCAAAGCTCTGACCAGGCTGTGCTGCCATTGGAGCAGGGCACGTCTTTGGCCTCGTCAGTTTCATTGTACAGATAGGTGGCCCACTTCTGCACTCCTGCCCTCACACACTGCCTGTCTCCCCGCTGCTCCCTCGGGTCTATGCCCCACTTCTGCACTCCTGCCCTCACACACTGCCTGTCTCCCCGCTGCTCACGCGGGTCTATGCCCCACTTCTGCACTCCTGCCCTCACACACTGCCTGTCTCCCTGCTGCTCCCATGGGTCTATGCCCCACTCCTGCACAACTGCCCTCACACACTGCCTGTCTCCCCGCTGCTCCCGCAGGTCTATGCCCCACTTCTGCACTCCTGCCCTCACACACTGCCTTTCTCCCCGTTGCTCCCGCGGGTCTATGCCCCACTTCTGCACTCCTGCCCTCACACACTGCCTGTCTCCCCGCTGCTCACGCGGGTCTATGCCCCACTTCTGCACTCCTGCCCTCACACACTGCCTGTCTCCCTGCTGCTCCCATGGGTCTATGCCCCACTCCTGCACAACTGCCCTCACACACTGCCTGTCTCCCCGCTGCTCCCGCAGGTCTATGCCCCACTTCTGCACTCCTGCCCTCCCACACTACCTGCCTCCCCACTGCTGCCGCAGAGCTGTGCCCAGTGCCCCCACAACGCCTTGGACACAAGTTCCTTCACACGCATCTTTGGGTCACGCTGACAGATGACTGGAATACAAAGCCAGCAATCACCCTGATGCAGCGGTAATTTCACGGTAATTTCTCAATGCAAAACCTCATTTACCTTCTAATTTACCGCTGCAAAGGTACTGGACCCTTGCCACTGTATATTACCATCAGGAGATTTACATAAACATGAAAAATCAAAATACAAATAATATTTAAGCCAATAAAGAGAGTTGGTGAGTATTTTAAAGGGTTTTATTTTCTAGTTAAAAGTTAAAGTTCTCTGACCCTTTATTCATTAGTCAAATATCAATCAGGTTACAGAATTTGGAAAACAGGAAACATAGAATTAATACAGAACATATTATAGGTTGTATACAAAACATTCCATAAAGGAAGGGAATGAGGCAATCAAATGTCAATCAGAATTCTCCAAAGAAAGTCAGGAAAATATGATTCAAGAGTGAATTATGCAAGGCTAATCAATAATTAATAATTGGCAAAAATCTCCCATAAAGAGAAATAAATGCATAAGACAAATAAATCTTTTCAAAACTAATTAATTAGTCAAAGCATGAACTTAAAAGTTTTAGCATCAAAATCTAACCCTGTTCTATCCAGCTCCACTCTCTGCCCTGGTCTGCTCAATCTGACCTCTCTGTGTTCACAGAGAGATGCTGCTCCTGAAAAGGCCCCTCCTTCACAGACCACAGAGGAATGTGATCTGCCTTGCCAAAAATATGACGTGCAAGGCTAGCCTATGCCCCCCACCTCCCTCTATCTCTCCTCGGACGCAATCTGCTCTCAGACTGCACCCGCGACGTTCACGTACCTAACCCATATGTCTGATCTCATCTGCTTCTTCTCCTCTCCTCCCTCTCAGACTAAGGCCCTAAAGCTTAAGGCTTAAAAAGTGAGCCCCCACGCCCCCTAAGAGGTCATTATTTATACTCTAATTCTTGGCTGACTATTCTAATAATGTTGCAAATTTTCAGTAAAGCTTGTACCCTGATTGGATAGCTTAGATGACGAGGGTCTCACCATCCTGTTCTCATTGGCAAATCCAACCCACACCAGTTTTAATAAAAAAAGCGTTAATGATTAATACAATTATATGTTTTAGCAACATTTACTAGGAAAAATGTTTCAGTCTATTTCCTCCTTCCTGTCACATCGCACGCAGGAAGGACACATTCCACAAACACTGATACATTGGCAGGGTAACAAGAATGTAGAGTTCATGGTGGCTTTGAACCAGGTCTTCACTTGAGGCACTTGGCAGTATGTAGCTGGTATAATCTGCGCATGCGTCTCTCAGCACGATTCTCAGCCATGCTGGATTCTTAGGCAGCCATTTAATGGTGGGCCCATAATCAAAACAAACACAAAAAGTATTAATTTATGAAATAAATCCCATTATGTTTTTCCTCACCCATACTAATACCCTGTATAAATGATAACCTAGCAAAAGCTATAAGTTTAAAGCAGCTTTTCTTATTATTTGTGCACAACATGCAAAAATGTGCAATGTACAACATAGCATAAAACATGCACTAATGTAAATTTTGATAGCGCACACAGTTAATACATACTCATAGCAACATGCTCTAATGTTTTAGATAGCTTTTCATGCAAAATGCTTTGCCCCGTGTAGTGATGGTGCATGGTTAATTAATACACATTATAAAAAGATGTGTTATGAACTGAATATGTATTGTCTAAATATGCAACAAAGCCAAAGTCTCTTGAGACAGGAACAGGGAGTGTAGATTATAAGGGAAAGGAAACTGGGAAGAGAGAACACATTCCATGATTCAAAGCTAAAGAGGCCACTGAAAGCACGAGTTTTCTCTACACTGCAAAAACACATGTTAATTCAGCACAAGCATTTCAGACTGAAAGCATTTATGACCAAACCTGGGGGCATATTAGCAAGACCGGCGATAAAATTATCGCCGTTTTGCTAATATGCGTTATAGAATTCCAATAATGGGCCGAAGCCCAGGTTAGATGTCCTGCACATCTAACCTGGGCTTCTATTGGAATTCCATAACGCATATTAGCAAGCCCATTATCGCCGTTTTAGCGGCAGTTTCCTGCCGCTAAAACGGCGATAATTTTATCGCCGGTCTTGCTAATATGCCCCCTCATTTTATGTTTTTCACTTTGGAAAAAAACTTTTGACTAGGCATGTGCCATGTTTTTTCACTTGCACCAAAATTTGTGTGCCATTTTAAATGCAGTCTGTCTGAAACATAAAAATAAAGCAATGCTTAATTTGAGAAATCTAGCTCTATCAACCCCAACAACACCCTTCACTCCACTTCTAAGCCACATCAGTCAACACCCTTTCCATGAATTCACCTGCATGCTGCTGAGGGTTTCACTGGTAGTGACACTGTGCTATTTAAATGACACTGGACCCAGAGACGTTTTAAGGCATGGGCAAAGTGGGCTCTGGCCCAGGGCCCCAGCCTTTCAGCCCCATCCCCCAGAGAGGCAGCTATGTTCAGCAGAGAGTTGCCCATATCACCTTGAATAAGTCTTAAACAGATTGTTTTTAAATACCATTTTCTTTAATTGATTTTGAATGTGGGGGTTGTGTGAGAGTCTATTACAGACAGTTTGCAGAGAAATGTTGTGCTTATGTTTTATGCAACATCCATAAAAAAGTTTCTTTTAGATCAAAACAGGACCTCACATATGAGAAATGGGAGGGTGTCACAGAGATTATTTGCAGTAATATTAGTGAGCTGCTGCTGCTTTACTATATTGATAACAAATGTCACTATCCCTGAATATTAGATGTAAATACATTTAGAATGTGGATGTTCCTGTGCACTGTCAGTGACCTGGCCAAAGTGGGTATTAAAGAGCTGAAATTGGGTTATAAATTCAAAGCTGTTTCGAGCACAGGTCCCCCCCCAAATACGTGTGCCCCAGGCTCCAAAAAACCTTAAGATGTCCCTGACTTGGACCTAAGCCTCTTCCATCAGTACCACCACGACAGTGCAATATGGTCTTCACAGCAACAATGACTTCTACAATATCTGCAGTATTCACCTCATCACGTTCATGCACTCCCATCTCCGCACTGCCACCTCATTTACACTCACATGTGGTAGCTTCAGAACTGTAGAGCTACAGAGGAGTGCATGGTCTTCACATTAATATTTATTTTCTACTTACATTAGGGCATTTATTTACATCTCTAACTTTTGCAGATATGGGCACTGAGCTCATTTCTCTTATTTCGAAATGAATAAGCTTGGTCTTGAACTTCTGCCTTAGGTGTAGAGCTCCCAAATCTCTTAATTAAAGGTCAAGTGGCAATAAAATGCGATCACATCAGGCAGTAACTATATTATGATCAGTATGATGTCCTAGAGGACCTATTGGAAGCATCTAAGTACAAGTGGCTGGCCTTAATGGGACGAGGGTAGGGGTCTTTAAAGCTGTTTATAAAGCAATAGTATGATGGGGCTTTGGAAGTACGTCGACGCATTGCCGTGGACCATGAGGGACAGTGCAAGCCTCCATTACAGGCAGCAGTGCCCTATTGCTTAACTGAATAGAATTTGTCATGGGCCTCGTGGGTACAAGATAAGTGCCCTGCTAAGGCCCGAGAAATCTATCGGGTCAGTGCAAGGAGTGCTTCCTTATCAGTTGTCCTGGGGATCAAGCATCAGCATAATCTTGGCCTGTGAGGCCGCAAGCCTAAGTGAAATATTAGGGGCTGCTCAAGAAATTTTGCATGGGACCCCATCATTTTGTATTATGACACTGGTGATTGGGAACAAGTTCTTAAAGGGCCTTACACTAACACACTACTTACTAGCAAGTCACAGTTTTGAATCTATGTCTGACTTTAGGAAGAAGGATCACAGAAGCAGGAACATTGGTATTCAGCATTGGATCTCTAAAGGATTCACATGCTTGAATCATTCTCAGTTGTAGTTGTGGAAGCCTCCGGTCCAATGAACAAGAGGGCATAAGATTAATAAATTATAGAAATAAGTTAAAACCACTATATTCGTGGGCTGTATTCTTCATTGGATATGACCCAAACTCCAGTTAATGAGGTGAAGGCGAAGTGAACTCCACTTTCCTCAGAGTTATAGCACCAATTTCTACTGCATGTGGTGCGTGCATAAAGTCTCCGCAGAGCTCTGTTCTTTCTCACAACTAATCCGAAATCCTATTATTTCTTTGGCTTTCTGGATTACTTCAACCATATTGGCAGCCTTTCTGATGGAGTTGTTGCCCCTGGGAATATTTTGAGCCAGGACTTTCTTGAATCATCATGTCTGAAACACCTAAACAGACTCATCAGGCAATGTGGGCTTTGTGGGAAACAGCACATACATTCAGATGATCTGCATGATAATTGCAACGTAAGCCTCTGGACTGCAAAATTTGCTGGAACTTCTCTGCACAGACCCTCCAGTACTGAGGAAGCAGGTTCCTGTACAAGCTTAAACATGAGAAGGCCCAGTTTACCACCTAACTCTAACAAGCATTTGCAATGCAATAGGTCTCGCATTTGCAAAATTTTAAGCTTTTGTCATTGTAAATGACAATGCCTTTTATTTATATGTTTTCAAAAACCAACACATAGATAAAAGGTTTGTCATTTACAATGCCAGTAGCTCAAAGTCTCGCAAATGCGAGACCTATTGCATTGCAAATGCTTGTTGTCTGTCGTCTCCTACTCATTCTCTCTTACAATTGCAGGCTAAACACCTACACCTTCAATTACATCTTCACGCCAGGCCTGCTGTCACAAATTCCATCTCGCATTCAACCAATTATTAACAGTATGTCTAGTCTGTGTATATATTCTTTTGCGTTCCTTCTCGTGTACACCATGCTCCCATGCATTTAAGGCTTTGAATTGGGCAGGTCTGAGTTGGGATTTAATTTCATACATTACTCGTCTCAAGTTCTAAATATTCCTCATTTTATTTTTTGATTAACAACTTTTATTAATTTTACCACGAAAAGGTACATTGAAGGCATTGCAGATATCAGAGAAATTTAGGAGAAACAGTTTTTCCACATTACTCACACTTTCCGTCTCTGTGACACTACTCCCACACTTCAGCTCCCACATTGCAGTCAACCATACACTGTGCATCATACTTTTAGACAGCTAATCCAAAGTATTCCCACCATTTCCCCCAAATTTTCCGAATTTCTTAGGGCAGCCACGGGCTTTATAAATTTGTTCTTCTTGTCTGGCGGATCAAACCATCCCAGCACGTCACTGGGCCATCCCGGTGGGTCTGGAGTTAGGGTTCCTCATTTTAAAGGTACCATTGAGGGGAAATTGCATGTGCTCGACATCAGGAGTGATCATGTTCCAATCTTTATTCCATAAACAAATGTGCATGTTCTTTTAAGAGCCATGTCGTAGGCAGGTGTACCTTCAGGTGACATTTTCTCTCCCATACAAAGGGGAAGGGAAGGCTTTTGAAACTTGCTCTACCAAACCACATGTATTAAAAAAACAGCAATTCACCAATCTTCAACAGCACTGAGCGCTAAGTTACCAATCCTAGAGCAGTCTCAAACCATTCTCTACTATCAAATTTGACGGCGCTTTTTCTTTACTAATGTCAATTAAATGGCTTCAGATGGACCACGAGCGTTCTTGATCCCCCATGGATTTCGTTGCTCCTCAACTGGATCTGGTCAACAGAATTACAATGCTGTAAAAACACATTAAGCTTTACAATGAAGACATGAAACATTTTATAGAAAAACCATGAAGGTTTAGTAAAAGTTTAAATCATCACAGAAAGCAGCATAAATGAGTACAATCAGTCAGTTTGTCATTTAAGCAAGAAACAGCATGAAGCTTAGAATAAAATGTAGACCGACATGGTGCTGCCTCCTAAAAGTCAAGGGAGAATGAGCCCAACACCACAAAGATTAGGCTTCTTTTATAATGCATTGTATAATGGAAGTCATACATTCAATACATTTGTGCAAAAGTCACAGGGTTTGAACCAATCCCATTAAAGAAAGAACAATACAGTTACTGAGGTCATGTTCGCAACACTATCCCACAGACTCACAGTTCCCATCCCCGGAGCTCTTCAGACACCTCAGCAAGTAGTACAAATGTTACATAATACACAATGACAGGTTCTCATGAGAATCACACCATGGTCCCACCAGGTAAGATCTTGAAAAAAATCACTCTCAAGGGAACAACATGCTACAGGGCTCTAGAGAAAGAAACAACATTCTGTACCTGGGAATGTGGCATTACATGTCAAAATATTGTTTACAAAGTTTGTTATGTATAAAAAGTCTGCATGCTTAGTGAAAAAGAAATGAAAAAATGACGGTGTGCTGGAGGATGCCTGCAGATAGAGTCAGCTATATTGAAATCGAGTCTAACACTGATCAGTGTTAGAATAAATGCACTCAGCTTCACATACTTGTTTTTTATTATCATGTTAATATATTATACATAAAAACCCTTTAAGACAATGCTTTACTGTAGCCACAGCCAGCATGTAGAACTCCCTCCCACTTTCTCTCACAACTTACTATCGTCTTGCCTTCAGGAAAATGATAAAAACTCACCTTTTCTGTCTTTATCTTAACTAACTCAATCCAAGATCCTCCATGCCCTGCTGACTAAACCCTCGCTATAGTTCTTCAGTTTTCATTTTTTCTCCACAGCTTTCTCCATTATTTATATTGTATGTTTTCTGGTTACTTGTAAAGCACATTTATGCCTCCTAGGGTGTAGCAGTGTAATAGAATGGTGGGCAATGTAGATATTTTTGAAAGAGATTCTTCTTGCACCCTGTAGCCAGTACTGGGCCTCGATGGCAGGGGTAATATGGGTATAAGAACTTGTCTGGTGGATTTTGTTGTTTAGGTGCTTTATAAGCCCAATGTGGAGACTGTTAGCATGGTATAGGTGTCACAGAACCTAGGGCATTCCTCAAGTGTCCTAGTATCCTCACACTACTCTGTCGGAGTAACCCAGCTATGGGAGAACAATCATACTGTTCCTATAACGATGAAGGTGCTTTTGTCACATTGTTGACTTAACTTTTGAGTCAGAGCTTGGAGTCCATAACCACACCTAAGTTATTAACTTGTCAATGTGTTGAGGGGAGATCCGGTCTCCTTAGGGCAAGCTGCGGGCGCGTTCTGGGGTTTCAACATTCCACAGATTAAAAGCTCAGTTTTTGAGGCACTTGGCTTCAGATGATTCAGAAGGCAGGGTGCAGTGTATTTAGGAAGTGGGACATGTACTTTTTAGTTGACATGTCCTGGCAGTGAAAAACTCTTAAATTCGTTTTACACTACTACAAGGCCTACCTCTCCCATAGGTAACACAGGAGTTATCTTGTTACATTTAAGAGGTGATAATTTCCAAATGGGAGCAGGGAACTAGTTCATGCTTGGTGTCTTTAGAATTGTAATGGAAAATCCTTTCTCTTGGTAAAGTCAGAATTTAAATTATAATTTTGAAAATAGTACTTTTAGAACAATGGCATGTTCCTGCCTTAGCTATTTGGTGCCTACAGCCTGGCTCTGGGTCACATGACTTGGTATAGTTGGCAGTTGGGCTTTGTGTGTTCCTCCTAAACAGTCACACACAATAGGGAGCTTAGGTGTGCTTGGAAGGGCCATCACAGGCAGGATAGGCGGGCAGTGCTGGGCACTGCCCAACTTATACTTATATAGGCTCTGCCCTGCCTCCACACAAAGGGCTGCATACCCCCTGCAGTCTGTCTGGAGCCAGGACAGGAAAGGCAGGATGCCTAGGGACTTCACAGGGAAACACCTAGAAGCTTCCCCCCACTTCAAAGGAAGGCCCAGGTATAAATATTGGACCTCAGACACCAACAATTCAGTACACTTCTGGACATGTGGATACTCTGCCATGAAGAAGGACTTCTGTGCTGCTAACAGGACTGTCACTCTGCAAGACTGCTGCCCTGCTCTGCTGTCCTGCTGCCTGCTACCCTCCTGCCTGGGTGAGAAGGACTGGACCTGTATCTGTTGAACCCTGGACACCAGGGTGATTACAAGGGCTAATTGTCCAGTGTCCTGAATTGAGCCTCAGGGACAGTAGGCTCCAACAATCTTGACTCCAGTGTACAGGGCTCAATGTAAAACCCAAAGTGCTCTATTAGTGGTAGTGTGGGCGAGCAGCCTTAGGCCTAACACAGAGGAATGTAAGACATTTATTGACAACAGTTATCAATAATGGACACAAGACTCAAGAAGGAGATCCAGACCACTTTTCGAAAATTATACTTGTTTGTACTTTATTTTAAGACCAAGATCTTCGTAATAAGGTAAGCACATTTTTAATTAAAAATACTTTGCACTTTGAAAAATCGACAGAATGTTTTCAGAACAGTTCAATGTTGTCCTATGGGGAAAACAGTTTTGCAGTTAATCAGGTAAGTATGCCACTTACAGTTCCAGTCTTCAGGACCAAAGGTCAGCAGTGGACAAGGAGTAGGTAAGTACCAACACTGCACCACCCGTGGCACAGGGGCGGCTGTGTGCAGAGGTCAAAATCGAAGAACAGTCCAATGAGCTTCAATGGAGACTGGGGGTCCTTGGAGCCACACTGCTTGCAGGTAAGTGGATCGGTTGCAAGGGCTAAGCTTTGGATGTTAGGACCAGCTCGTGGGGGTGGGGGGACACAAAGTAGGACCAAACATACACCACCAGTGGCACAGGGGCAGCGTGGTGCAAACACAGCATCGGGCGCCTAATGCAATCCTATGGTGTTTCTTCTTTTTGGAAACAGGCTGCAGGCGTCAAACTGAAGTGACAGCACAGGTAAGTTGAGGTGTTGGGGCTCACAGGGGCACCACTGATCGAGCTCACCAAAGCCCGGGGGCTGCCAGTGCAGGGGTGCTTTTAGACATCAGAAATCTTTTTAGAGGGACAGTCGCAGTGGGGGGGACCCTTCAGATTCACTCTGCAGGCACCATTGTTGGGGTCAGGAGAAGTCGACCAATACTGGATTTGGAGTTCTGGTCTCTGGGAAGACTTTACTGGGCAGTTGGGCCACTCAGACTCGGGCCGTGGGTGTCGGGTGCAGAGTGGGCACGAGTCGCGAATCCACTGGGATCCAAAGTCTTTGTTGTTGGTTTCTTCTGGACAGGTCCGCTGTCCACAGGAGATTGGAGTCTTTGTTAAAGGCAGCTGTCCTCCCAGGGGTTTCAGAGGTCACTGGCGGCAAGACAGGTCGCAGGTTCATCGAAGCTGGAGACAGGCTGGTAGGGCTGGGGCCAAGGCAGTTGTAGTCTTCAGTCTTCTCTGCAGGGTTGTCTTCTTTCTTCATAGGTCGTTGCATATCTGGTTTCTAGGTCTGGGGGAGACACCTAAATACTAGATTTAGGGGCATTTTAGGTGAATATCAGGTAGGGCCAACAGGACCCTTACCTGGGGTGACTACAACCTCTATTATGCCACTCTCCTGTGGAAGGAGGGCATAGACTTATCCCAGATTAGTAGGGTCACCCCATCTTCAAGATGGCGGGGACTGAAAGATGTGCTTCACCTCGCCTTCCCCACCTTAGGGCTGGAGTTGGCAGAGGTAGGCACACCTCCTATTCTTCTTAAGTTTTCCCGCTGGTTTTCCCACTCAAGGTGGGGGTGTAAACCGGGGACTGCCATCTGCTGTTAGCAGCGGAGGCTGGGGGTCGCATTACAAAGGCAGCAGGCCTTTGAAGCTCCCCTCCGCGAGTACTGACCCATCCGGGGGGAGGAGGTGTGACACCTCTGCCCAGGTTGTGCATTGTTTCTGGTCCCAGAGAGCAGGGACTCTCTACCAAGGGGTCCAGAAAAATGTCCGATGGTGGCTGGCTGCCTACAGCTGGTCAGAGTCCACACCAGGGTCGGCAGGTTTTCAGGGGGCACCTCTGAGGTGCCCTCCTGGTACATGGTACAATAAATCCCCACTGGCATCAGTGTGGATTTATTGAAAGGTTTAGTATGGTACCAAACATTCCTGTGTTCAGTGAAGCCATCTTGGTGCTGTGGAACTCGAGTTGTCGAGCTTCCAGCCCATGTACTCTCTATGGTTTCACTGGCACTTACACAATATTATTAAATGGACCCCAATATTGTAGGGGCATATCTGCTCATGCAGATATGCCCTCACCTGTTTTATAGTGCACACTGCCTTAGGACTTTGAGGCCTACCAGAGGGATGACTTACCTATGCCTTCAGGCAGTGTTAGCTGGTATGGCACCCAGGCAGGGTGCAAGGTCGACTTTGTCGTTTTCTCCCTCAAGGGCAGTGGCATGGTTCAAGTGAGGGGGTCCCAAGGACCAGGCTCCCAGGCCCTAGGTACCTAGGGTACCATTTACTAGGGACTTATAGGGGGTAGACGTACCAATTGGGGGTTTGTTTTTAGGGAAGAAGCACAGACATAGGCGACCACATCAAAACCAGGCAAAAAGTGGGGGGCATAACCATGTTAAAGAGGCACTTTCTCACACTTTGCCATCTGGGAGTCTACCCTACCAAGTGGTGCCACCCCAGTCTTGGACCCTTGGAAATGGGCCTAAGGTGTTCTTCCAGTCTCTGTGGAACCTACCGAACCAACGCATCCTCTCTGCTGCACGGCACAGCATAATCTCAAGCAGAACCAAACATCGTCTCCGCTGTGTGGATACTTCCCTTCACAAAGACTCGCCACGCATTATCCCTTGTCGATGACGGCCTCAACGGCGAAGCCGTGCTCCGCATTGCAGCCTCACAGCTCCATGGAACTGACGCATTGCCCTGACTGCACGACGCATCCTAGATGCCAGACTTCGCATTACAAACCCTCGTCAACTGGATCCTTGTCGACAATGAAGGACCTTGCATCGCAGCCCCACTTCATCTCAGAACCAACACATCGCTTCGGCTGCGCAAAGCATGTGGAAGTGGATCCTTGCAATGCTCCGCAAACCAGGATTTAAAGTACTTTATTCAGCGGGCCTAACTGGGTGCCTGTGCTCCATCGTGGTCAGCCTAAACTTGTATTTTTAACCAGGTCCAGCACAACTAAATATCCAAAGCTGGTGCTTTGTACTTTAAGGCACTATTTTCACTGAAATCTTTAACCTTGCATATCTCGGGTTCTACCGATTGGAATTGTGCCATTTTGGTCATGTTTAATGTATTAAAGTTTACTCAAGGTTTCTAAACTGGTGTGGGCTCCTTTTTGTGTGGTGTTGTTCACTTTATTACTGTCTGAAATATTGCCTAAGTACTTTACACATCGCCTCTGAATTAAGCCTGACTGCTCTGTGCCAAGCTACTGGAGGGTTGAGCACAGGTTAATGTAGGGTTGGCTTATGCCTCATGCTGACAAGATTTGTGTTTGCAGCTTGACCAGGGTTCACGCCCCGGCCAACAAACAACCCAATTTCTTACATTGGTGATCAGCAGTGAGGATTAGAACTTGTGCTAGTGTAGTGCCATACAGTGATTTTGTGTTACGCTATCATCCCATACCTGAGACCAATTTGAGATTGGCCTTTTTGTTTTTCAAAACTCTCTCTGTGACTAAGGCACCTGGAACCACTACTGCAAGGATGGAGTTTGAACTGCAATGTGGCCCAGCTCAAGCAGTTCTGCAAGGAGAGGGGACTTCCAGCAATTGAGCACCACCAGGAAGATGGAGCTCCAAAAGGCGCTGAGGGCATAGGCGGAAGTCCACCGGTTTTTAGTTGCAGCCACAGAAGGGGAAGATGAGCCCGAAAGGCAAGGAGAGGACCTGTCTGAGGTACAGCCTTCAGCTAAGGAGGATGACGTGACCCCCAGGGCAGGAAGCAGTGTGTCTTCGTTTCTTCTCGAAACCTGTTCCCAAAGGAACTGGCAGACAGGAAGGTGGAGAGGGAGTTTAGGCTACAGATGGCCCGGTTGAAAATAGAGGAGAAGAAACTGGCCATGATGGCAGAGCAGAAGAAACTGGCCATCAGGCAGAGGATAGGAAAATGGCTCACAAGAGGAGCCTCAGCGAGCTATGCATAAAGGGCTAGGCAAGCAGTGCCTAGCAATATTGGTGTCAGCATACATGCAGTGTCTTCTGGAGACAATAGGGTCCATATTCTAAAAGGTCTGGTGTCTGACTTTGTAGTGGGGGACAACATTGACAAGTGGTTGGAAGCTTATGAGGTGGTTTTACAGATGCATAGGATCCCTGAGTAGGACTGGGGGCTAACCCCTGGAAGCACATCCCTAGTGAGGAGAGGGATGCTCTACTGGCCCTAGATAATCGAGACAGGATGGGGTATCCCCCCATGAAGGACACCCTTGTCAGAAAATATGTCCTTACCCCACAGAAGTACAGGCAGAAGTTTAGGGACAACCGTAAGCTGGACCAACAGTCCTAGGTGGATTGTGTGGATTTCTCTTGCAAGGCACTTGGTGGGTGAAGGGCAGTGAAGTGAAGCATTATCAGGGGCTGTACAATAGGATTGCAGGAGAGCACATGTTCAATCTTTGTTTTGCAGATCTGCACTAACAAGCCTGGGGACTTCAAAGGGAAACCTCTAGAAGCTTCTCCCCACTTCAAAGGAAGGATCATGTATAAATATTGGACTTCAGACACCAACTCTTCAGTACACTTCTGGACCTGTGGATACTCTGCCAGGAAGAAGTACTGCTGTGCTGCTGAAAGGACTGTCACTCTGCTGGACTGCTGCTCTGAGGACTGCTGTCCTTCTGCCTGGGTGAGAAGGACTGTACCTGAATCTATTGAACCCATGGCCCCAAAGTGACTCCAAGGGCTGACTTGAGCCTGAGGGACAGAAGGCTCCAACAACCTCAATCCTAGCATCTGGGCTCTACCATATGTGAGTCTACCCTGCCAAGTGGTGCCACTCTAGTCCTGGACCCGTGGAAATGGACCTAAGGTGTTCTGCCAGCCTCTGTAGATCCTGCGGAACTAAGACATCCTCTCTGCTGTGCGGCACTACCCCGAGCAGAACCAACACAACGTCACCGATGTGTGGATCGTCCCCATCGCAAAGACTCAAAATGCATCGCAGCCTGTATCAGAACTGCCTCCTGTGTGAAACTTCACCGACGCAGACCCTTGCATTGCTCGTCGATGGCCGCCTCAACAACGACATCGGACTCCGCATTACAGTCTCACAACTTTTCAGAATCGATGCATCACCCCGACTGCATGACGCATCCTCGACTCTGGACTTCGCATCGCAAACACTCATCGACGGGATCCTTGACGACAACGCAGGACCTTGTATAGCAGTCTCGCCACATCTTAGAACCGACGCATCGATTCGGCTGCACAACGCATCATCGACCTCTACCTTCGCAACACTCCGCAAATCAGGAATTAAGGTACTTTGTTCAGCGGGCCAAACTAGATCCCTGTAGTTGGCCCGCGCTCCATCCTGGTTGGCCTAAACTTGTGACTTTGTCCTGGTCCAGCATGACCAATAACCACAGTTGGTGCATTGTGCGTTTTGGTGCTATTTTCACTGACATCTTTAAACTTGCATATCTCTGGTTCTACTGATTGGATTTGTCTTGTTTTGGTCTTGTTTAATTTATTACAAATTATTCTATTTTCTAAACTGGTGTGGGATCCTTTTTGTATGGCGTTTTTCACTTTATTACTGTTTGAAGTGTTGCTCAAGTACTTTACACATCGCCTCTGAATTAAGCCTGACTGCTCTGTGCCAAGCTACCAGAGGGTTGAGCACAGGTTAATATAGGGTTGACTTGTGCCTCACCCTGACAAGGATTGTGTTTGCCTCTTGACCAGAGCTCACACCCCAGTCAACCAACAACCCAATTAATTATGAGACCTAACTAGCAAAACAGAACACATTGGGAGAGAGAGAAAGTCAGTGCATAATCACTATGGTACCTAGAGGTGGGCAAGCCAGGCTCTGGCTCAGCTCGGGTCCTAGGGGATCGTTGATTCCAACATGATCGTAACCCTATCCCTCGCTCTTAGCAAAGAACTGTGGCTGTGAAAACACAAACACAAATGCATTGTCTATTGACATCTCTGACCAATAAACAATGGGCACATGTTGATGTTTCTTAGAGTTTTAACATAATGTTGGTTTTTACAGGCTGTGAAAACCAGCATTGTGTTCAACCTCTAAAAATGCCAACATAAACGCAGTTACTTTTGGCATGTCTGACCATTAAAAGATGCATCCGTGTTTCTTAGAGTTTTAGCAAAATGTTGGTTTTTACAGGCTGTGAAAAATACCAACACAGAGTGGGAAGGGCTGTGGGGTCATGGCCAGAGCTGCCGTCTTTGGAACTGAGAAACCAGGTTCAAGTCTCAGCGTTGGCTCAATATCCTGTGATTCTGGGCAAATCACTAAATCTCACCCATGCCAAAATACATTGTGTAATGTAACTCATGTAAAGCGCTCTTATACCTTCGGGTTGAGTTTATGCTATATAACACTTAAAAAAACAGAGGTAGATTAGAAGGGACAGAGTAGCAAAGAGTGTGAAAGCTGGTATTTCCCCCCTTAGTATGAAAACACTCTCAAACGTGATCTAGAGCTGCCATAATGATCCCTAACTGATAAGTAAGGTAAACCAAAAGAGAAAGCTCATGTTTCAAATTAATACAGATGACTTTATATGAAGTTCTCTCTATGCATACAACCGGGCCTTTGCAGACTCTTAAAACATAGACAAATAGCCAGATTATTTCTTTTGAAAAGATGGCAACCTGTGGAAGCCAGTGCAAATGGAGGGGCCTTTGAATTTTCAATTAACCCCTCAGTTCCCACCCTCTCAGGTCTGGACCTGGTGAAAATTGTCAGTGATGGGCCTCAACAGGGGAATTAGATTTTCCCTAAAGGATCTCACAGATAAAAGAAATGCTGGCTTTTGCAGAGCACTTGGCTCAGCAGGAAACTTAAAGAGCGTGTAATATGCTAGCCCCTCCCTTGGTTCCCCACCATCATCAGCACATTCACAGTTGCTGGAAGTATGCATTCGACAACCCTCCCAATGGTGCATCTGAAATGGGAAGGAGGGGATGGAGGCTGTGGCGGAGTGGACAAGGACTTGGATAAAGCTGCACTGAGCTCTGCATCACTGTCCATTCATCCTTATCCAGAGGGAGAAGAGAGCTACAGCATCACACACCAGCAAGGTAAGTGGACCCTGCCCTACTCCATCTTTCTCCAGGTTGCTCTCCATGTTATGTCTTGTTGTTGGTGCCGATGATGATATTTGTTTTGTGGGCTCAGCTCATACTTGGGCTCTTAGAGCCAAGTCGGACCCCTGGTGTGGCTGTTCCCGTGAATTGTCTGGCTCGCCCACCTCTAATGGTACCCCAATCATTCTGAATACACAGAAAACAAGGGGCAGGACCTGGCAGGAAACATGTGGGGAATATGTCTCCCATCCTTTGCAACGCATGTACAAGCATACAAATTTACAACATGTGATGTGAAAGGTTGTACCTCTCTCACAGGAGCAGTGACAGGACACCAGTATTACTGCATTAAGCAGCCCTGCCAAGTACCACGCATCAGGGCAGACTGACACATTTTAGTGCTGGTGTCCGCCTCACTGCACTAAAATGCTAATATCACACATTTAAGCTCCTATATGCGAGATGGTGCACTTCAGGCATCTCTGTGGTGAATGGCAGGTAATACAAAAAGCAGCCAACACACTTAGTGCAGGACTGCTACCCCAAGCAAGTTAATAAAATTAGCTCTGCTAAACACGTCAGGTCCAGCTAAGTAGTTGTTTACTTTGTGTTATCTCTTTCACAATTAAACAGCGTCCTTCAAGCCCCATCCATCCCTGGCTCGTGATGTGGATCTGTACCCGAACATAAACACATTTACCAGTTTTTGTGGGCATAATATTTGAATCAAGTCAAGATAAGGACAGTAACTGAATGTGGACTGCATGCTTTTAAAGGGCCGCACTGGCAGCAGTATTTTTCAATTGCATGCACTCACTTGAACGCGACCTGCAAGGTACACGTTGCCTCTGCACTGAAGCTATTTAATAACACTTTTGAAAATCTTAAGTATCGGCCTACAGCCTAAAGCAGAGTCATTCTGCTCACGCCTGACATGGACACAGTTGTCATTTGTTTGGCAATCATTTAAAAAGGTTTCAAACCTCTCCAAAGTAAGGTATCATGATCCGCAGAAGTATCATACCAGCGATTATCCCTTTAATGGAGCAAAGGTAATGCAATTGTGAATGCAAAGGTGAATGCAATTCAAGTAACTGACACAAGCCTACAAAGCCCTCCACAACCAGGGACCAGCATACATAAACCACCACCTGAACTTCCACCAACCACACAGAAACCTTTGCTACGCCTCCCTCACCCTCGCACACCTTCCACGCATCCGCTGTAGACACAGCAGAGGCCACTCCGTCTCCTACCTCGCCACCAAGTACTGGAACGCCTTCCCCCTCCACCTCAGAACATCACCCTCGATGACAGACTTCAGGAAGAGACTCAAGACTTGGCTTTTTGACTAATTCAAGCAACTCAGCGCCTGTATACACTCACGGGTGATTAGCCGTGCTTTACAAATATTGATTGACATTGAATGCTGCGGTAAAGTTAAAAAAAAGTATATTTAAACTTATATTTGAAAAACAAATATCTGTTACGAGGTTAGCTGTTTTTTATTTAAAAAATAACACGCAGCATTATTTTAAAGATTTCAAGAAAATTCGATATATCTGTGCATTACTGTGAATGTAGGCAGGTTTGTCAAATCTCTTTAGGCAAGCAATGGAAACCAACTCAGTAAGCAATGGCAAAGCAAACAGGTCTCGCATTTTTTGACCTATTGGCTTTGCTAATGCTTTTTGCCGATGCTCGGCCTCATTGGCAGCAAAAAAAAGCAAACAAGAAAAGAAAGGCACAATGACACCAACCCAGGTATGAGCCATATGCATAATGAGACATCAGTCAGCTATGTATTTCTGTAGATGCATGCAACAGTGATGATGTACTGACATTCATGTGCCACCATGTATGGACGGATATAATGTAGGCACCATTTTAATCTTAATTTTTATTTACCAAATCAAAATTGTGGACCCCACTTTGAGTTGTAAATAAAACAAGCATTGGCAAAGCCAATAAATCTCGCCTATGCAAGAGCTATTGGCTTCTCAGTGTATTCAGCGATTTTGTACAGCAGCCCACCTGCTTTAGAGCATGGCTGAAAGTATAAAAAAAAATACTATGACAGTCATTGGTGGCTGCGTTATCATAATTATTTTATTTTACTTTCAACCATGCTGCACAGCGGGAGGCGGAACTTGCCTAAACCGAAAATGGCCGCTTAGCCCGATCGCTCCGTGATGCCATCTAACTATCCGCCAGTTATCCGGCAGTTGTGCTGACTATTTGCCTTAAATTTAATGCCCTCCTGCCCCGGAGTGTCCCGTGACTGCAGAGAGCCGAGTTGTACCCTACCCGACTTCCGACGTGTGCCGCGGCTGGAGTCGAGCGCGGCGATCCCGCCCTGGGCCGCGATCCCTGGACTGCCGTAGTGTGGAGCTGGCGGGCTGGGAGCGAGCGGCGGCGAAACCCGCAGTACTCTCCCGGGCCATTGGCGGTCCCAGTGTCAGCAAAGCGGCTTTTCCTCCCCCTCTGAAGTACCGCAGAGTGCTGTGGGCTGCAGAGCGGTGCGGTCGACTGACGGCTGGAGGTAACGGCTGACGGAGCCGTTGCGACCCGGTGCTGGATATCGCGCTCTGCGTGGCTGCGGTCCCCGTGCTGGCGGTGAGGGGCCGCCGCCGCCATTGGTTGATTGCCGGGTCGCGCTAGGTGTGCGGCACTGCCTGGCTGTTCGTGAGACTCCCCCAGACTGCGGGCTGGACTGTGGTGTTGTGGAGGCCGGAGGAGGCGCAACTCTGCCGATCACGGCCATTTTGGGACCTCTGGCAGCGGAAGACACGGGGAATCCCACTACATATTGCTGTGCCACAATTAATCCTGCGGGGGTGCCTGGCGGTATTGCTTCTCCCGGCTGCCGGCGCAGATGGCGCACCCTCTCCCATCTGCTCCCACACGTCATTGTGGCACTCAATCTGGCGGCCGGGGTCACTGGTCAGACCCGAGCTGAGGACACATCTTGCAACCAGCGCGACGTTGCGGTGTGCTGTGGAAGTGTTTGCTTCACTTCGCAAGTCTCTGCAGTGACCAGGTGAGGGGTGAACTGCTGATTTTTGTGCCGGGGGGAACTGGCCCAGGAACCTAGACTGCGGAGGCGCGGCTACCTAGCCCCCATCAAAACCCACAGAGTTCACGCTTCGAAGTGCGGCCTGCTTCTGCGACGATTGCGGAGGGGCTGGGACGCTTCATTCGCCTGTTGATGCAGCTGGTGCGCAGCGAGGGTATGTGCGTGCAGCGGCGGTGCTAATCTGCCACGAGGCCCGCCTTTAACGATTCCCGGCTGGCGCATTGTCTACTGGGGCTATCAGGCACGAGGGGGAGTCCATAGCGCCTCTTACCGGTCAAACGAGCTCCGCGGACTCGACGGAGGGCGCAAGTTTGCCATAGTCATCGGCAGCCCAGCCACAATGGGGAGAGTGGATAAATCGCAGCCCAAACTCAACTTTGAGCAGCGTAAATCTAGAGTGAGGGAGGATACCCCTGAAGAGGGAGACAACGCGCAGGAAGCGTCGCAAGACACGGCAGAAGGAGGTATTCGCGGCTTGCTTGAGGCCATGGAAAAAAGTTTGCAGAACAGTCTATCGGCCCTTGGCAACAAACTGGACTCCCTATCATATCGAATGGACAGAATGTCTGAACAAATGGATAAACAGGTAGAGAGACTGGACATGGCCGAACGTAGCATCACGGAGGTGGAAGAGGCTCAGACAGAGCTGGACTCGGAGCACAAACAAATGGGTAAGGTGCTACAAGTTCTGCAAGACAAGGTTGAGGACCTTGAAGCGAGGTCCCAACGAAACAACATCCGCATCACGGGCCTGCCGGAGACAACTCAGGTCGGGAACATGGAGCTCTTCGTTGAAAATCTCTTGGTGACGCTGCTAGGAAGTGAGGCGTTCTCCCCCATGTTTGTGGTGGAGAGAGCGCACTGCTCGCTGGGCCCGCGCACTGCCCGTGGGGCGCCCCTGAGGCCCATCATCGCAAAACTGTTGAATTACAATGACAGGGATGCAGCGTTGTGAGTAGCGCGGGAGAAACAGTCTTTGCAGTACGAGGGCTCTGTTATCTCCTTATACCCGGATTTTATGATTCGAGTGCAGGAGGCCCGCCGGCAGTTTGCTCCGCTGAAGCGCCAGCTGCGGGACCAAAATCTGGATTATGCCATGCTGTACCCGGCGAGACTCCGTGTTAATCGACAGGGCAAATTGCGGATTTTCACGGATCCTAAGATGTTGCAGAAGGCCCTGAAGGAGTGGTCCAAAGAAAAGCAGCGGTGCTCTGTGCAGACCTCCTCGGATGGTGCTGCTGGAGGCAGCCTGGACGACCAGGACTAAATGGCTGCACCGATTGATATGCAGATAAGATGGTTGCTGGCGTGGGTGGTTAGGAGGGCCAAGCGACTGATACTGCGGATCCAGTAGTGGCGGCTGGTAAGAAGTTGCTGGGTGCTACTAGTTACTAAGGTACGGAGTTGGAGGCTCCGGGAACAAACACAGAGAGTTCCAGCTCATAGCGTATATGAGGTTATGTTTTAGGATAGCAATGTATGGGGCAGGGAGGGCACAGTTGTGATATTTCATGTTGCACCGATTTTCCAAGATGGCGGACGGTAGCGGGGCTTATTAGTCTAGGTAGGTTCAGCTAACCGATCGGGCTGGCAACATCCGCCTACGTGCGTAGCACGCTTTTGGGTAACTGTTTTGACTATTGCTTTATGGTTTATTTCTTTGGCTGAATATTTAGATGTTAAACGGGATAAGTTCTGCGGTATTCCGCCATGGCACGGGTACCTAGAAATGTTGTTTCTCTAATGTTGTGGAGGGTGGAGGGGAAGCTACTTCGTGCGTGCACAGTTGGGGAAGGCACGCCGTGGGTGGGGGGGGAGACGCAGAGACCACAGTCCTTTGTTTCTAAATATGTTGAAATGGTTGACTTGATACAACGCAACTTGGTGTTAGGACACGAAGTTTCACATGGTCGCACAGTGGCAGCTACGCACTATGCACCTCGATCTTTACTCACTTCCTAGATGCATTCTCAGACTCGTAAGCTAAAAATTTTAACTTGGAACGTCCGAGGCCTCAATGACTATAGGAAATTGCGGAAAGTCTTGGCTTCTCTTACTAGGCGTGGTGTCGACATTGCTCTCCTGCAGTAGTCACACTTGCCTATTCACAGTGCTTTGTTGCAACACAGGGGTTTGCGGGGTTACACACATGCTGCGGGGTTCACCTCTCATGCCCGTGGAGTATTAACGTGGGTGAATCCCAGATCGGATCTTCACTTGGAAGCACTGGAGACTGACCCCGAGGGTCGCTTCGCTGTTTCACGATGCAGTGGGAGAGGGTTTGGACTGGTTATAGTCAACACCTATGGCCCCAACTTTGATAACCCCACCTTCTTTGGAAACTTAGTAGATAGAATGAGTCGCTACGACACGCGTTCCCTTCTCTGGGGAGGTGATTTTAACTGTGTATTAGATCCCAATTTAGACAGGTCAGGGTGTCCGCCTAGACGCCTGACTGCCACCGCTAGGTCCATTATGACGGCTGCCACCCAACTAGATTTATGCGATGTGTGGCGTACACGCTCACAGAGCCCGGGTGGCTTCACACACTACTTGGCATATCATAACCTCCACACTAGGATTGACTACCTGTTTATTTCCAGAGATCTGTTTAACCTGATCCGTGACTGTGTGGTTCTGCCTCGCATGCTCTCGGACCACGCTCCTGTCCAGTTAGATATGGACACCCCACAAAAAGTTATTCCTCCCTTTACTTGGCGGTTCCCTCCGTACTCCTTACTTGACCCCGCCTTTAAAGCGGAACTGGCTGAGGCCACTGAGACATTTTTTTAGATTAATATCGGGTCGGTCGACTCTTTTACCACAG
Source organism: Calotriton arnoldi (assembly GCA_963921515.1). NCBI lineage: Eukaryota > Metazoa > Chordata > Amphibia > Caudata > Salamandridae > Calotriton > Calotriton arnoldi. Next base: position 2,855,942 of record CAWUFW010001273.1, read on the forward strand.
AGTGGGACTCCTTTAAGGTGTACATCCGTGGGATTGCCATGGCTAAGCACTCCGGTGTCCTCCGTACCCTTCGTAGGCGTCTCACGGATTTAGAGGCCACTCTAGCAACCCTAGAGCAGCAACTACTAGCGGGCGCGGGCGACGATATCACACAAGAACTGCACCAGACATTGGAAGAGTATCACACTACAGCAGACGCTGAACTAAAGCACTTGGGCAAATATGCGACAGCTCGCATATATGGGGAAGGGGACCATCCGGGGTCGGTCCTGTCTTCCCTGCTTAAAAACCGGAGGAAGAAGTCTAATGTAGCAGTCCTTCATGATGTGGAGGGGGAGCCCTTAACTGATCCACTCGACATAGCCAACAGATTTAAGCAATATTACTCATCACTATACAATTCGGAGGGTGGGAGTGATGACGATGCTATTTTGGACTACCTCATTCATATTAAACTACCTTGGCTGCTGAATGGCCACAGGGAATACCTGATGCGTCCACTAGAAATAGAGGAGATTACTTCAGCCCTAGCCGGGATGAAATCCAATAGCGCAACCGGAGTGGACGGTCTCACTGTCTCTTTTTACAAGGAGTTCAGGGACCTACTGGTTCCGCACCTACAGTCACTGTTTGAGGAAATCATTGAGGCAGGCGAAATGCCTCATTCAATGCGGGAAGCGCTAATTGTTACCATACTCAAACCGGAAAAGCCTCCGACCGCCTGTGCCTCTTATCGTCGGCTGTCACTCCTCAATGTGGACACCAAAATTTATGCAAAGGTTTTGGTGACTAGACTGTCTCCCCTGGTGCCGCTGTTGGTATCGCCGGAACAAGCCGGGTTTGTCCCGAGTAGAAACCTTACTTATAATTTACGAACTGAATTTGGGGCTATACAACATACCCGACGAGACACGCAGGCGGTGGCGGTCTTCCTCGACATGGAGAAGGCGTTTGACTCTGTGGAGTGGCGTTTCATGACCCATGTGCTGACGAGAATGGGTCTCGGTAGTGTCTTTCTGCAAATGGTGGGAGTACTTTACAAATCCCCTACAGCCAGGATAAAAATTGGGGACTTGGTTACAGACCCTATCCGCATCACTAGAGGCACACGCCAAGGGTGTCCACTCTCCCCACTGCTATACGCTCTGGTTGCCGAACCTCTCGCCTGTGCGATGCGTGAATATCATAGTCATAGGGGTATAAGATTTCCGACATATAACTTGATTATATCTACATACGCAGATGACACATTACTATATGTTAGAGACCCTGACCAGAATCTTTCGACGGTACTGCGTGAGGTGGGCCTTTTTGGGGCCCGATCCGGCCTCAAGGTGAACTGGAATAAATCGCTTATCTTCCCGCTGACGGCGGAAATGGCCCAGTTCACGCCGGACTATCCCCTATGCTGGACGACCGAGCCAGTTAGGTATTTAGGCATTAGAGTGCATACTGATTCAGAAGCGGTCTTCAAAGATAATTATGGGACAGCGGTGTCCAAACTGGAAGACGATGTGGACAGATGGATACGATTGCCCCTATCATTAGTGGGTAGAATATCGATTATGAAAATGGTAGTCCTCCCATGGTTCTTCTTCTTATTCACTAATATTCCTATTGTGCTCCAGAGGTCCTTTTTTCGGGTACTGACGACCCTGATGGTGCGGTTGGCCTGGGCTGGGAAACACGCTCGAGTTAAGTGGGAGATACTCACGCTCCCATACAGCTTGGGGGGGCTTGGTGCTCCGGATCTAGAGCTGTACTATAGGGCGGCGCAGGGTGCCCATGCGCACCACTGGATGCACGGTCCCACCGATGCTCCGCATTTTCGTATAGAGAATGTGATAGCGGCCCCAACCCCATTGCCAGCGCTTCTGTTTAAACCTCCTGATAGTAGGACTGGTATCCTTGACTCTATTAACGCGACAACGCATGCCTGGCTTCACCTTTTGAAATTACAAGCCGGCGCCATTCTTTACTCTCCTAAGACACAGCTGGAGTGGTGCCACTGGTTGCCCCCGTGCAGGGAAAAAGGGGTGATTAAGGCCTTGAACACTATAAATATTAGCACAATAGGAGAGATGTTTGTGGAGGGTAAAACGATAGCATGGGAAGACGCTGTACAGGAAGATCAGACAGCTACTCCATTGACTCAATTCAATTTCCACAGGGTGAGACATGCACTGAGGGAGCTCCTGGGTAGCGGGATGGATGAGCCACCAGAGGTTGCCCCGCTCACATATGTTATTAAGGCTGAATCGCCAGTGCGAATTGTCTCAAGGATTTATAACATAGCACAAGGTTACAGAGCCAACCACTACACCAAGGCTAGGTTAGCGTGGCAGGCAGACCTGGGTCGACTGATTGATGACGCAATGTGGAAGTACTGTTCTGAGAGTATGAAACGCATTTCACTAAATGGGCGTCATAGACTGATACATTTCAAATTTTTAAATAGGGTATATTATACACCAGAGAGGCTCTGCAGATACGGTTTGCGCGACTCGGCAGCGTGCGAACGCTGTGGTGCGGACCCTGCAGATTTTTATCATCTGGCCTGGCTATGTCCTGGGATGGCGGCCTTTTGGGCGTTGATATTTAAGACACTGGGGTAATCACGGACACTACACTTGAACCGGACTCTATGCTCGCACTACTGGGGTATTCCAAACAGCTGCCTAAGGGAATCAGACGTCTGGTAGATATGGGGCTTCTGGTGGCAAGACGTAGAGTTGCGATCTGCTGGTCTCGGGGCCCGTTCCCTACGGTTACGAACTGGACACACGACATGATGTATAGCAGCACTCAAACAGAATATTATAGTGAGCTACTACCTCCACGCAATCGGCCTAAAACTTTCTGGGGTCCGTATCAGGCCTACCTGGCTGCCAAGGCAAGCGGCTCAAATCACGTTGATTCACTTGAAATATAGCGCTGGAGAGCAGTTTGCATAACATGTTCTGATTCCCGGGCTGAGAAACATGCCTTGAATAGTAGTTGCCCTGAAGTGCCTCAGGATTTGTACAGTGTACTAGGCAAATACAACATTGAACTGATCTGTGAATGTTATTGTTGCGAATTGAAAGGTGATTATATTGATGCTGTATGTTATAAGATACTAGTACTGCTCCACAGTGTTGGACTTTGTGTACTGTGTATATTGTTGCAAATAAGCTATGTCTCTGCTTTTGTTACCAATAAAACCTAATTTAAAAAGAAACCATGCTGCACAGCATCTACGCAGCTGTACAATATGGCTTAAAACATTGAAAAGCCAAATTGTATAGCTATTTGACATCATCAATGGTTTCTTTGCCATGTTGTACAGCTGCATGTCTGCTGTGCAGCATAACTGAAAGCTAAAAAAGGCGCTATCAAGCGGCCAGTGTTGACTGTGTCATAACATCATCGCCTCTTTTTTTTAGCAATGCCAATAGATCTCGTATATGAGAGACTTATTGGTTTTGACAATGCTTTTTTTTCCAGAAAACAGTGCTTTCTAATCAAGCCTCACTTACTAGGCCATTAATACTGAGACCATGGCATAATGTGAAAGAAGGGCTGGAGAGGCAGCAGCGCTGACCAAAGGAAGGGTCCTTAAAGCCAAGGCGCTGGCTCCTCAGTTCTGTGTAGAGAAGTGCTGCCTGGGGTCATAAGGATGATGCCAGCTCCGAGGCAGAGGCTGTTGTGTGCAGCTCCTTGTAGCAAGGAAGTGAGCAAGTGAACGGCAGAGCACTCCATTTTTGAAAGTGTGTTGGAGGGAGAAGAGTCTTGGCGTCGACTTATCATCCTGTGATTTTGGACAAGTCATTTAAAATTAAATGAATGTGAACTTATTTACTGTGCGCCTTGGCAAATCACATTACATTAAAATTAGTTCCATCAATCTAAAGTTGTGCAATGGAACTGGTGCTTATTGGGAGCAAGGAGATGAGTAAACAGCAGAGTACTCCCCCATTTTGCATGCATTCTAGGCAGGTGCAGTGGCATCGGAAAGCGGCAAAGCAGCTGATACAACGGAAAACTAAATAAAGTTTCTGCACAATACATGACTTCTATTATCTTCCTCTTTGTTCAATCTGTTTCCTCTCTGGGCCCATAACCAATTCCTTACATACAATTCATAGATCCTCCGATGAATCTTTTACGTGAGCTAAAAGGGACTTGGATATCAAGAGTACATGTGGCAAACCCTTATGGGGATCTGGAATAAGAAAATGCCAAATACATGCATACCCTAAAATATCTCAATAACCTTAATAAACAATTTATCTACAAAGATTTCACATTAAGAATGTCTCGAAATGATGAAATTGCTCATATATTCATTTATCTAAGCCTCAATTTGAATGTTCAAGAAACACAAATTTAATTTGAGCTTTTTGTATTTTAGAATCCATTTAGTACAATTAGACACACAATGTCATACAGATCCATTAAAATAAACATATGCTGAATTACCTAGGGGATAAAAAGAGAGAGAGAATACATAGGTGAATCAAGATAGGTATTTAGGTTATACAAACCTATTGTGCAGAGGTGAAACGTAAGGAGTCACAAAACTGAGTCCATAACTCTTCAGCAGAAGAGTTATACCTGCACACTTTACCAGCCGGCAAAGTACAGGTTGAGTCAGTTCAGAAGTTCAGTTCAAAAATAGGATTGGCATAGGTAATCACAGTTCAGTCCGAGAGCATGCCAGGCAGGGAAATTGAAAATGATAGCCAGGGGGCAATTATACTTCCAAAGTTCTCAGTTTATGCCCACAAAGTATCAGTTCAATCATAAGTTATGATTTCCATTGGTTGTTCACAGTGGGCTGGTCATGGTGTGATCAATACCTCACTAAGAAATCCGGAAACATTAAGTAATCCTTTTGTCGAATCATCAATTTTACCCACATTATTAAATTTGCATCCTTTCCTCGGAAGTTAGGTAACGCATTTGTTCTCTGTCTGTTCGTTCCCAGACGCTCCCTCTGGGTTTGCAATTGCATTGATACATTTTCTGTCAAAAGTGTTGCTGAATCAGAAAAGACCCATTGTTCATAAGCATGAAAAGATACACACGGAAAGTTCTCATAGCATCTGAAATGACGACTTCAGCTAGTTTCTGCATCTCGAACAAAGGAAAAGAAAGCATTTTAAGGCGTACACGAGAACTTGTGAAGACCATTTACCATGTTAGGATTAATATAAAACAACATTCACATATATAATTCAGTTTTCTTTGTATATCCACTCATTATTCTTAGTTTCAAAGATTACATGTCAATATTTGGCACTACTATACAAAACACTTCACACGTTTTAATTTTTAAACAGATTAATATGGGTCACTTCTGCTCTATAAATTTATAGTTTACGTAATTAAATGCAATTGTGGCAAAACTCTTACTATTAATCATGTTTAATCTACACATTATAATCGCATTTATTTTGATTCACTATTATAAGCATTCTTTTCCCTATGTAACGTTAGGCAAACAGCATTACATTTCTAAGTTAACCACATTTTATTTCTTAAACACATGTCTACGTTTCATGAACATTCAACTATTCCTCTGCTCTCTTTCTCTATATTTGTCAAATTTTTCATTTCAGAACATTCCTGCATGCTTTTACGATGCAGTTAAGGATTTCATGTTTTCATCATCATCCCACTTTACACACTTTGTTAAAATTAGTACTTTAAATCTCATCTAATAGTGAGAGAATTGATAGAGGCAAACGTCTTTAAACTTTCACGCTCCATCACAGCCAAATGCAGAAGGAGAGGGTGAGATGGGGAAGAAGGGTGTAGCTCTACGGGAAACATCTATTACAATGCAGACATTACATCGTAGTGCCTTTACAACGTAGTCAGTACCACGATTGCGATGTTACCACGAGTTCCATTACAACGCAAGTCATTACAACGATTTGCTTTAGGGAAAGTGGTGTTGGACTGGTGTTGGATTTTAACTCCAACACCTTACCTACTGATACACCGACTGGAGTTGGAATAGTAATTTAAACTATTCCATAGTCCAGCGCTTCCCTAAAGCAAGTCGTTGTAATGACTGCGATTTTAAGCCACGCATAGTTTTGGCATGCGTGGTAACAGATGCTATTTGCAGCGCTACAGCCAGACGAGATGACTTCAAACCTGGAGTACCAGGTTTGAGTCTCGGTGTTGGCTCAACAGCCTGTAATCCTGGACAAATCACTTAAAATAAAAATAAAAAATACATTGATGTGAACTTGTGTAATGTAACTGGTGCTCATGTAAAGCACTTCAATACTTTCGGTCTGGTCATGGTTACCCTATAAAATAAAAATGACAATCCTAAAAAAATTGTAGCCAAAATATATTTCTCTGAAGCACAGCGTCAGAATAGGAAAACTGTGTAAAAAAATGGTGACACAAATAGCAGAGAAATGTGGAAACATAAAAAATGCCAATGCAATGTGATATGAAAAACATGTCGATCAGAAACAACAAAAAAGCTGTAATGAAAAAAAAGTGTTGCATAAAAAAAGTTCTCATTAGCACAGCGCCGTTAGTGGAAAAACACAAATAAAACAAAATTAATTAGTACTTCATCCATACTCCAAAACAGTGAAAGTAAAATAAAGTGATGTCATATGTATGATAGCCAATTACGAGCAAGCTACAATGATTGATAATCATAATCAAGTCTGCAAATGGCAAGTGATGACGGGCTGCAAGCCCTTTACTGCATACAATACCCCTCACAGCAACAGCGCATGTGCGCTGTTCGACGAAACCTAAGAATGATTTTATACTAGTGAAAGTGATTTTGTGAAAGCGGAGCTGCACAGCAGCAAATGGCAACTGCCGGACCCTCCAAATAAAAAAATTTTGGGTTTTTTCATAGACTGCGAGGGGCGGGGGAGCAACGGATGAGCAGATGGGGAAACTGGTTGGGGAAGCAGAGTGCAGGGGGAGCAACAGAGGAAGAGTTTTATGATGGGGAAATGAATAAAAAAATGATGGGATAATAAGGATGGGACCATAATAGATGGGGCTGAGGGAGCAACACGGAGTGAGTCGAGTGGCTAGGGAACAATAAAGTCAGCACATGAGAAAGAGCAAGAGGGGAGGTGAGAGCAACCCGAAGAGCACATGGTCAGGTATCTGTGGGGAGGAGGGCAGCATACTGGTGAGCAAGAAAACACATGCACTCACATGGAGTGATTTAAAAAAACAAAACTAGGTCGTTTTCTAAATTTGAGCAGTGGAAGGATACAAGTCATCCAATCAAAAGGATGGTAAAGAAACTATGCCTCAGAGAAAGGACAAACACAAGAAGAGGAAGGAAAGCTGTTGAATAAGAAGCCAGCAAATGAAAATGACAAGAAAGCCAACCAATCACAAGCAATGAGGGGGCTCTAAGTCCACTGTATGATTTTGGTATAGCCCACATGAGGTCTTTTACAAAAAGCTGTCTGTAGGCAAGACCTAAAAACGAATTTCATTGAGGGAAGCTCTTTTTCTGTTCATGATAATGTTTTACCCATTGAAATGTCACATATTTGTCCAATGAAAGCACTTAAATGTCACACAACTAAGCTAACTGGAAACTTGGCAGCCATGGTTAAGGAGGACTTTCATCATGGATAAAATTGTTAATAACATAGCTGAAGTGGAAACCAGCCTGCTGCTCTGTCAGTGTATATTGTAACAATACAGAGGATTGGAAAATTAAGCCCCAGTTGACATTAGGGCATCTAGTACACATTTCTAAAAAGAAAATCTTAGCTCAAAACTCCATTAAGCATCCCTTGCAGTCGGATCTTGAAACATGGAATGAAATGTGGTATTTTCTTTTAAACTATATTTTTAAAAGGAAGTGTCTATTTACCCGGCCACAGGTAAAATAGTACAACATTTCTGCTATTTACCCAGCATCTGGCAAAACAGTACCTTATCCCTGCTGTTTAGCCTGCCATAGATGGAATAATAGAGATGAGGTACAATTTGAATAAATAGTGTGAAGGAGGTCTTTATGTAGACGGCAATTAAATAAAAGCACTCCGGGCAATGGTAGTGTGGTGTCCATCATGTAATAGGGTTGCAACATGTGTGAAGCATTTGAAAGTAATTGCATAGACAAATGTACAATAGTTTGCAAAAAGTGAAGTGCATGAATTAAGCTAAACTGTTTACAGATTAAAAAATGTAAAATCAATTTTGACTACAAATATTTATGTTATTTTAATATTCAAATAAAACATGTAGAAATGATACAGAAGCTTCAGGATATGGCACACAGATTTTTTGTGCTTCAGTCAGGGAGTATTTGACTGTCAACAAAGAGTACCCAGTATGGTTTTAAAGTATGTTACATGAATGTTGAATTCACTCATGAGAATGCATTTGTTTTTTTAGTGTTCATGATGATCCTTATGATACTTTTTTAGGGCTGGGCTCTGTTTGGACTTCTTATGGAAGGCCTTATGTTAGCTTTAGGCTTCTGTTTAATGAGGATTATGCTTACTTAGTATTTCAAATCAGGCAACACAGCAGCAGTCAAGAAGCAGCAGCAAACAGGAAATGCAGACAGATACATGGTATCTGCGCCTCAGAGGGAAGGGCACGTACAGTAGGCAATTTGTATTTGGGGGCACAGTGCTTTGGAGCACTTGCAGGATGTAAATTGAGTGAGACACTGTAATGGGGCTTCTGTGGAAAGGGGAAGAGAAAGCAGGAGACAGGTAAGTAATGCATCTTGGTAATTCACTGGAGGAGTTCACTCTGCTGTTTGTGAATAAACACACTTTTTCATACTATTCACCCGGCAGAGTAGGTTTAGGGCATTGATGCTTATTGGTCCCATGCCATGAGTGGCCCCTTCAGCCACACTGACATATTAGTCACCTGCAAAATGCACCTTAGGAATGCTAAATTAGATTTTTCACATGTTAAGCGTATAAGGGCCTGTCTCTACTGGGCCCTAATGTCTGCACTTGGCAGCTCTATCTCAGCAAAAGAAGTCTGGAAGCCCAAAAATAATCTCTGTGTGACAGGCTTGGAGGCTGCACCTGACTAAAGTTATTGTGGAGGAGCGCTGCGAAAAGAAGCAACAGGAGGAGGATGGAAAATAGGAGAAAAAGGGTTAAGAGGTGAACCACTAGGAGGGCTTGGATGACCAGAGCTACGAGGAACAGGACAAGAAGAACCAGGCCTAGGGAGACCTAATCTATGAGGACCAGGGTTACCAATGCCAGAGGGGATCAGAAACAAATAGATGATGAGTAACAGGACAATGAATAACAGCACTAGAGGTACCGGGGCCAGGGTTTGAAGGATCATAAGGGTCAGGAGGATGTGGAACAGCGGGATCTGAACCCAGAGGACAGGGGCCCGAAGGAATAGTATGACCAGAGGTAGAAGGAACAGAATGACCTGGACCATAATAACAGGGAGGGTAATGAGGGACTGTGTGCACCAACCAGGACCAGAGGGAAGAGGACAACCAGGGCCATGAGTAGCAGACCCAACCCAAGTTCATGGACCAAAGAGGACCAGCACCAGGAAATCAATGGAGAGAAGGATCAGTGGCAGGAGGGCCAAGACCATAGACATCATATCAAGAATGAGGATCATGTTTCCCGTTATAAGAACTTCAAAGACTGCAGACCGTTCTTGTTTTAACCTGTTGATTATAATCTTATACACAATCTGAAATTTTTCTTTTTTTTCTTCTTCTTGGCTCCGATAGTATGTCATTATGTCCCATTTATCCCAAATTGTATCCTATCTCTCTATGATCCGATAGTATGTCGTCATTCCCCATTACAACTGCATTGTATGTTGGTGCATGATCTGCTTTACTCCCCCTCCCTCACTGTTGCTACCCCCCGATTTTGTGGTTGTTGTTGTCATGAGGTTTACCTCCTACTCCTGTATTGTATCTACCCTCTGCTCCCTCCTATCCCTATCCTTGGCCGTGCATGTAATGACCGCAAAACGCGTCTCAGTCATTCTGCCATAGGGCCCTCTGACCTCGTCAATTAGACCGTAAATCAACCACAGTAAATTATCTCCCCAACCTTATCAGCTTTGGCATACGCTCCAGCTCGCTCGAACATCCCCCTTTAAAGGCCCCTTCCTATGCTCCAGCTCGCTTGGACACACCCCTTTCAACACCCCTTCCTGCACTCCCCATAGTTCCCCTGTTCTCACCCCCATTATGAACCCAGTAGATGTCAGAATGTTGAACACCATGCTATTCCCCTCAGCAAAGGACTTGTTTGCAATCAATTACCCCCTCAACCTATCCAAAAACGTCAAGAGAAATCTCAAACATAACAAAAGAAACCCTTTTCACCGAGCCCCTACTTTTGCCACATCAAGGGCACCTTACAGAACCACCTCATTGTCTCAACGAATCGGCGTGCCAAATGAGGAATGTTCTCTCTTCCTCACTCTACATACCATAACCAAGAAAATCCCACATGGCCATAAACTTACTATTGCACCCTCCACACTTTACCATGGCAACGCCAAATTTCCATCTACAACAACGGCACTGTACTCATTTAATCTTCAGATCACAACCTGGAACTCTTCAGCAATCTCTTCTCCTACCTCAAAAACAAACTGGACATGGCCACTTTCCTCTCTATCCCTTCGCCTATCCTCTCCGACTACCCCACTTAGATACCCCCCTTACTACTCTACCAGTCCAGCATTTCCCCCATTCCCTCCCCTCCCCTCAGGCGATCACCCACCTATCCATGGGCACCACTGTTGCCCATCGCTCCCCCCACCACTGACAACACTCACTCCACCCCTCATCTACTCCTGTCTGACTTCCCTACTCCCCACTCCCTTAGAGCCCTCTGCATCCACATCTCATTAACAGGTTCCACCCACTCACTACCTCCTCTCAACCAACCACTACTGAGGCTCTGATGGTGAATCTTACCAACGCCAGCTCCCCCAATCGCTTGGATACTCCCCTTCACTAAAATGCTTCCCCCAACCTGGAACCTCATGAAAACCTGTCCTATGACTTAATGTTCGACAATATAAACTCCCAACTGCAACCGTTCTGAGCAGACATTCTCAAACTATTTCGCATCACCTCGAACACAGGTGGTCCCCACTCCTCCTTTCTAACGACGCCCGAGAATTTCCAACCGCTTCTCTGACCGTATCCCTGCCTACATAGGGAGCACTCAGCCTAGCTATAGGACCATACCCAGCCTAAATTACTCCTCCTGACCCAATAGACTAGTCTCACGGCTATCAAATGATGATCTACTTGAGCTCCTAGACACCTATAACCCTACCCAGACCAATCTCACCTGGCCCGCCACGAAAATCAAGACTATCATCTCTCTCTTCTTCAGGTCATCCCACCTCAATTCTAGGTCTATCAAAAATCAAACCTCACTCAAGTTCCCATCTTTCATACGCCCTCTAATACGACTTCCCCTAATACACCCTTTAAATGCTCATTACTAAACTGCCGCTCATCCGTGAAACACGTGGCTGACATAGCTGCTCTTATCATGGACCAGGACCTTGACATCCTCATGCTCACAGAATCCTGGTTAAATGATTCCTCTGATCCCACTTTGGACACTCTGGTCCCCCCCAGGTATGCTATCATTAGATTAGACTGCCCAGGATACTCAGGTGGTAGCCTAACCTGTATATACAGATCCTCACTCTCTGTGAAACAATCTCACACTACATCTTTGTCCTCTTGTGAATACCTCAGGATCGACATCTCCACCACTAACAACTCAAAGTGCTCCTTCCAGACGTTTTATCATCCACCCGGGGGTAATCACATGTTCATTGAACAGGTCATGGAGATTATCTCCTCCAACATTGATGACGATACCAACCAGGTCTTCCTTGGTGAGTTCAACATTCACTTGAACAATACCAATGACCTGCTCGTGAACTGTTTCAAATCCTTCCTCAGGACCTCATGCAAGCCTGCAACAGTCCAACCCCTAAGAAAGGAGCCACTCTTGACCTTATCATTGCTAAAGAGAGCACTTTACAGGTTGATTCTAGTCTTCCGTGCGATTGGACTGACCACCACTGTGTAGCCTTCTCCCTAAATATTAAAGCAATCATCTCCAAGGGCCAACCAAAGAAAGGCAAGCACTGGATCCATGACACCCAACACATTAACTCACACACTATATAAACTATTAGTTATGAATACCTGTTCCTGCCTCCCACTATGACTGATGCCCAGGACCTCACTGATCACTATTTCAATTCCATGTCTGAAATAATGGACACCATAGCCCCTAAACAACTATAAAGAATCCTGTCCAAACGATCCAACACCTGGTTCAAGGGTTACCTTAACGAAGAACGGCGACACGTCAGACTTGCTGAAAGAGCATGGAGACACACCCTATCATTGGCCAACCTCAAACTCCTATGTCAAAGACACAGCGTCTACAATAGGCACTTTAGGAACACCAAAGCAGTCTTCTTTCAAAATCAACTAGACACTGCTACTAACAGACCTAAGAAACAGTTTGAAATAATCAGAAACCAATCTACCTGCAGAAGCGATCTTGCTTCCACAAACAACAAAGCACCCCCTAACTGTGAAACCTTTGCCTCTTTTTCCGCTGAGAAAACATCGTAAATCATTAACGACATTGAGACCGTTCTCAAACTACTTCCGCACCAACCCCTCCTACACCCCTCCACAATGGATAATGAAGCATGCCCGTATAATTGCCTCATCTCACCCAAAAATAACGCCTCCTGGTTTAGCTTCATAACCCTTGATGAGATTGGCACTCTAAATGTACTGACCTCCTAGAAATATTCTAACCACTTAATTGACGTCCTCTCCTCCAAACTCCTAAATGAGTCCATTCACCTCCTAATTCCACTTTGGACTAGGATAATAAATGCCTCTCTCACCCAAAGCTCCCTACCCAACTTTCTAAAAATTGGCCAGGTTACCCCTATTTAAAAAAAACAACTCCAACCAGTCCGATCCCAACAACTACTGCCCCATCTCCAACACCCCTACCCTGGGCAAACTCCTAGAAAAATGTGTGCACTTGCAGCTCCCCAATCACATTGAACAATTCCAACTCCTAGACCACTATCAATCTGGCTTCCAGTTGTGTCATAGCACCAAAACTTCCACGGTCCACATGTTGATGATGTCCTTTGCTTACTCGACCAGAATGAATCTTGACTCCTGACCCTACTGGATCTGTCAGCAGCCTTTGACACCATCAACCATGCTACCCTGCTTGACCTTCTAGAACATAGGATCGGCCTCTCCGACACCGTGCTAAAATGGTTCTCCTCTTTTCTACACAAAAGGTTGCAGCACTTCCTAATCAATTACACTCTTTCCGAGCAGTCTCCACTATCACTAGGCATCCCCCAAGTTTCTATCGTCTCCCCGACATTGTTAAACCTCTACATGGAGCCCCTACTGAAATCCTCAAATTCTCCCAAATCTCCTACCATATGTATGCTGATGACACCCAACTCTACATGAGAATAACCTCCCTTGGGGACATATACACCCTCAACAACACCCTAACAATAATGCAACAATGACTGACTTGTAACCACCTCAAACTCAATGCCCTTTAAACTAAATTCTTACTAATCGCACCACCCGCTACCACCCCTAATGTCAAAGACTGACTCCCTCTTCTCTTTGACTTGAATTGCACCCCACACATTGTCGACTCCGCCTGATCTCTAGGTATAACTTTTAACAAAGACCTCTCTACGTAAAAGCACATCAGCGCCATCACTAGAGGAGCTAACCATCAGTTGCATATCCTTAGGAAACTAAAACTTTTCTACCCCACAACTGACCTCACAACTGCGATTCATGCACTTGTGCTTTCAAAACTAGACTACGGTAGCACTACCCTTGTGGGCCTCCCGAAAACTTCACTTGAACCTTTGAAGGCTACACTTAATGCAGCAGCTAGACTCATCACAGGATCAAAGAAAATGTTCACATCACCCCTGACCTTAGAGCACTGAATTGGCTACCCTTCGAGGCCAGGATGAATTTCAAAATTGCTTGTATGACCCACAAAGCGCTGCACAACAAGACCCTCTCCTACCTGTTCCAGAAACTGATCCTATTGCGTGGAAATAGATCCTCCAGAAGCATGAGCTCCTTACTTCTTAAGGCATAAAAATTCAGGATAAATAAAACCACCAGCCGATCCTTTTTCGGAATGGCCCCAAATATTTGGAACTCTCTCCGTAGTGAGATTAGATGCAACCCATTCACATCCTTCTTCAGGAAAGAAGTCGAAATCTTTCTATCCAACAAATTCCTCTCTCACTGAGGACTAGGCCTAGCCCCAGTCCCCCTGTTTAGACCACGCCTTCCATTTGTCCGCTGTCTCTTCTCGCACCAAAACATGTCTTAGTCTTGGACCTATGCTACTCCAGGTGCCTTTTTTCCTTATGCTTACCACATTCACATGTACTATGCTTGAATATTGTAACTCTTATCTCTCTGCTTTCCCTTCTCTCACGCACTAAATTTTGTACTTTTATCTTCTGTTGCCTTATTTCTTCATGTCCTCCCTCTTGTCTCCTTTGCTCAGTTTCTGTTGTCATCCATAAGGGTCTTATTCACGACATACCAAATTCTGAATAAGTAAATAAATATCTACTCATTCCCTCATTTCTTGAAGAATCTTAAACTTCAGTCTCTCAATAAATACTTGACCCCACCCCACACTAAACATTCTGTTTGGCCTGTTGTTCCTACCCCACACCCCTCACATAAATTTGAGCACTAGGAAAACTAGACCTCTACTCTCCCCACCTTCGTAACTCCCTACCACAACTACCTCAGAACTTTAGCATTCACTTATCCCACTATCTATCATATATCTCTTTTATATATTCGGTAACCATGTATTTTTACTTGCGCTTATGTAACCAGGGTAATTTCTGCTATTTTGTTTACATATTCCACTGTACATTTTGTTTACATATCCCACTGTATATGGTTTATTCTTTTCATACTGTTACAATGTTTTTTATTTACTATTTATGTCCCTCGTGTTATTGTGGTTGTGCTTACTGTGTGAAGCGCTCGGATACCTTCGGGTCAAGTTTGCGCTTTAGAAAACTCATTAAATAAAATAATAAAATAAATAAAAATAAAATAAGAAGGGCCAAAAGGAACAGGACCAGGAAGACCACAACCAGAACTACCAAGGCTAGCAGGATCTGGAGACCATACATTAGAATTATCAGAGGTTATAAAGGACAAGGATCAGAAGGTCCTGGAGTCTCAGACTCAGGGGGATTCTACACCAGGGCGACAAGAACTACATGAACCAGGGTGACCCACAATGTAGGTACTAGGAGAATCAGTGCTAAAGGGATGAGGAGGACCGGACCAAATAGGACCATTACTATTACCATGTTAGAGTGGTCAATGGTCAGATGGACCAGAACAAGGTAGAATAGGCAAACCAGGAGAACTAGTAGGAGTAGGAAGGGGTAGGAGGACTGGGGACGAGGAGGGCTTGGGAAACCAAGGCCAGTGGATCTAGCACCAGAAGAACCGATACATGAGGGCCAGACAAAGAAGTATCAGAAGTGAGACCAGGACTACATCGACTAAGATGACCAGGAACAGAAGGATTAAGAACAGGCAAACCAGGGGACTAGATACACCAGGGGAGCAGGGCCAAGAGGACTAATGGACAAGAATTAGGGTGAGGAGGATGAAAAGGTCAAGGACTGGGAGCCTGTGAAAGAGAGACCCAGGATCCAAAATACTAGGGGCAGGAGTACATGGGAATGATGACCAGTCAAGCCAGGACCAGAAAGTACAGGGCCAGAAAGTTCTTAGGCTAGCCTGAACCAGAGGTCAAGGACTATCATAACTATGAAAGGCTAGGATGATCTGTGACAGGACAAGTTATCGCAGAGCCATGAGGGCAAGTGGCAGGAGGACGAGGGCCTAGAGGATCAGGAACAGATTGAAGAATACTATGAAGATCATGACCTGAAGGGCAATGGGCAGTATGTCCATGATAAAATTATAAGCAGGACAGGGATTAGGAAGACTGAAGGAGGCAGTACCAAGGGCACCCATAAGACCAGAGCAAGAGGTCTAGGTGAACTTAAAGGATCATGACCAGGAGGACCGGAAGCAGGACTAAGAGGGTCATGAAAATCAGGAACTAGGGGACCACAGCTCGGTTTACCAATTGGGACATAGCAATCATTACAAGTAGCAGGACCAGGGTGAGGAGGATCTGAGATAAGAAGGTCAACCAGTATTTGGAAGACCAAGTGGAATGGACAGTGGTGGGTAGGAGAACCAGGGCAAGTGACCAGGCTCAGGAGGACCCGAACAAGGAGAACCTGGCTCAAGAGGACCAGGATCGATGGCTGAAGTGCCAGTCAAACTAAATAGACAAGGAACAGATACAGGAGAACAAAGACTATCAAAACTAGTGGGACAAAGTCTAAGAGTACCAGGACAGGAGAAGCAAGATGGACAGGATATGCGGTACCAGGGCTAGGAGATTGACGGTGAGGAGAACCATGGATAAGGTGACTAGGACCAAGAGGACCATTAACAAACAGGGCAAGATTGGCCAAGACTGGGGGAACCAGGAAGGGCCATGATGGCTAAAAGGCAAAGTTTATGATAACAAGCACACTCGGATAAGAAGGACCAGGATGACCAGGGCCAAGACTAAGATAGCAGGAGGGTCAGGTCCAGGAGAAATAGGTCCAGGAGAACCTTACCTGTAAGGAATAGGTCCATGAGGATCAGGGACATTGGGCACAGAATCCTGAGAAGGAAAAGGACTATGAAAAACAAGAATAGCATGACCTTGACCGGGCGTGATAAGTAGCTAAGACCAGGGACCCAGGCAGCCAGAGTCAGAAGGAAAGGTTTTAAGAGGACAAGGAAACAAAGGACTAAGGGGACCAGGAAGATCCGGGCATAGGGGATCAGGAACTTGAGTATCAGGACCAGGAGGACCATGGTGAGGAGGAACAGGAGGTTCAGGATGATCAGGACATGGGACTTCAGGACCAGTATGAATACTGCCTTGAGGTCCAAGTCACTGAGCTAGGAACAGGATGGCCAGAAAGATGAGCAACAGGATGGCCAGGCCCAGGAGGACCAGATAAAGGAGAAGCATGATGAGTTTTTGTAGCAGCATGAGGACAAGCAGCAAGAAGATCAGGGCCAAGAGGATCAGGACCAGATCCAGGAAGACAAGATCCAGGTCAATAGGGCCGGGGGTCAGAATAAGCAAGGAAGACAAGGAGGGGCAGTGACAAGAATACCAGGAGGACCACGACCAGAACAAGGAGGATTAGAAGGATCAGCACCATTAGGACCAGGACCAGACTTGGGTGTGCCAGGGGGGCCATTGTCATAGGACTAGTGCCCAGAGTACCAAATGGAGTTGAAAGACCAGGACCTGGGGGTAGCAGGACCAGAGTGAGGAAGATTAGAAGGACCACAACAGCCAGAGCCAGGAAAAGTAAGGAGACCTGACCTGCATGTCCAGGGGGACCAGGACCAAAGTGACGAGGCTCAGAAGGACCCAAACAAGGAGAGCCAGGATCAAGAGGTCCCAGACCATTGGGTGCAGTGCCAGAAGGACCATGAGGACAAGGCACAGGGCCAGGAGGACAAGGATGATCCAAGGCAGGGAGACAAGAGCTAAGAGGGCAAGGCCTAAGTGGACAAGGTCATAAGAGGCCAGGTAGGCAGAGGGGACCAGCAGGACCTGGAACTGATGTACTGGCAATCAAATGAGCAGGGTGAGAAGGATCAGAAGGACCAGGTGAAATGGACGAGGGTTAAGAGGATCAGGAAAGAAAAGAAAGAGTTAGGAGAAGGAGGCCTTAAAGGACCAAGATGGCCAGAAGGAGCAGAACCAAGAGAATTAGTCTTACAAGGACGCAAACACGGAGGACCAGAAACAAAAGGCTCAAGTCTAGTGGGCACAAAACCGGGAAGAGTACACGGATTGTGAGGACAAGACAAAGGAAGACCACAGCTAGGAAAACCAGAATGAGAATGAGAAAAACTATGAGAATAAAACCTGAAGACTAAAGAGGAGATGCCCAGGCACCCAGAGCCAACAGGACAAGAGCTAAGAGGACCAGTGGAGCCACAACCAAAAGGGAAAGGAAGCTCAATTCACAGAGGCCCAGAGTATCAGGACCTGGCATACAGGACAAGCAGGACTAAGATGAGGAGGAAAAGGATGGCAGGAGCCATGATGACCAAGCTGGGTGGCTAAGAACAGGATGACCTATAGAAGGAAGATCAAGATAAAGCGGACAAGTTAGTCTAAGATGACAATGAGCAGGACGACCATGGCCAAATTTATCATGATGGAGGACCTGGAGAACTAGTCAGATCAGGAGTAGGTGCCCTAGGGCCATTAAGACCAGGTACTAGATGGGGAGAATTAGGTGAGCTAGATGGATAGGAATATGCCAGACCAGCAACAGGGCTAGAAGGACCAGAGAGGTCAGAACCAAGGGATCAGGAACTGAAGTTCCAAGTAGAGCAGGAGGACTAGGAACTGGGGTATTAGGACCAGGCTGGCACAGAACAGGGGAACCCGGACAACCAGAGCCATGAGGACCAATGAGACCAGACCAGGACCAAAATGGCCAGGTCAGGCACAAGAGGACCTAATAATGAGGACCAGGGCCAGTGGAGGGAGTACCAGGTGGCCCACAGGGACAAGCACCAGGACAAGGAGAATCAGGATGTCCCAAACCAGGAAGACTTGGAGTACCAGCCCTGGGAGAACCAGGACAGCATGGCTAGGTAGATAAAAACCCAGCAGTCCAGCAGGATCGGGATACGTATCAGCAGTACCAGGATCATGAAATCCAGGAAGGGCTAAGGCAAGGATGAGCAAGGAGCAGGGCCAGGAACACCAGTGCCAGGAAGAACTATAAACACCCCCCCAAGATTCAGGGACTCAGGGTGAACAGAACCAGTTAGGCCAGGGCCATGAAGATCAGACAAACCAAAACAACCCAGAAAAGTAGGACTTGGAATTCAACTAGGGGGAGGACCAATGCCTAAAGACGCAGAAGGACTAAGAAGGGAAGGAAGAAGACCAGGAGCAGGAGGATACCTTTTTGAGTCTAGGTCACATGTATTAAGATATCCCTTTTGTAAATGGTTCTTATTCATGCTTCTTATATTGCTGACCCCTAGAAACTCCCCTCTTCAGCCCACGTATAGAACTGGTAGGTATTTGCTAAAATTTCAGAGCATGCAAGTAACTAAAAAGCCAGGGCTGTTACACTCTGAACTCTGAGTGTTGAAGATATATTCTGAAGCTGGCACAGTAGTCTGAGGGTGGTTCTGAGGCCATATGGACTGAAACTTTGTAGAGGAGTTTAAAGGTTAAAGGGTGAAATGAGTATGGTCTATGAAGTATGGCAGAAAAGATTTGAGAAACTCAGCTGGCTGAAGTAAGGAAAAATGGTTAATGGATAGCAAAGAGGTCAAAGGGATATGGCAATCAGCAAAGGGAAGCAGCTCAGGATCCTAAGAAGGTACAGATGAGCACAAGGGGGTAGGTGGAGGCATCAGATAGATCTTCCCATGTGGCCCAAAGAGGGATTCTGTGTACCCCCACATCTTTGCGCTGACATTTCATGTGTATGTATGTGAGGAGAATATGTAGCAAGTGGCAGATTTACTAAGAAGTCACGCAACACAAGGCAGGAAGAACATTTATAGCATTGTGTTGAGTGACAGGGAGAGAGCAGAATTGCGCCATATCTACTAAGATATGATGCATTTCTGCTCTCTCCATGTGATGGCGCACTGTGTGCTCCCTAGAGCCAAAAAAGGCACCAGGGTGCCTGCATTATGAGTAGAATTGTTTTGTGCAGGGAGGAGAGCCTTCCTGCATAAAAACAATCCTTTGAGGCATTTTTCTCTTCTGTGTGTGCTGAAGAATGCAGCACACATAGAAAGAGGAAGTAACAAGGAGCAATACAGATATTTCTCCTCATTGTGCCTCACTTGGGAAGGCGTACCATTTTGATGCAATCCCAGCTTTACTCACCTTAGTAAATTTGGGATTGAGTCTAAATCCATGGTTGGAGGCATAGGAATGCCCATGCGCCATCCATTGAATGCCTTCTCCACACAAGTTAAACAGGCCTTGAAAAATCTGTAAAATGTTACCCGACCTGCTGGTCCAGTGACTTGAATAATCTACTCAAACTAAGTATAATGTGCCAGACCCATCAAATTGAGTGATGCTAGGCAAATATATTATTTCACTAAGTCACCTTTTTTTTCATTACCACATATGAGACCACCTTTGAATATGTGAGTTCAGCATGTCTGCTGAACAACAAACTATTTTCTTTGATTTAATAGGTTAAACATTTGCTCCACGTTTAATAAAACTCTAGCCCACATATAAGGTACATATGACCCCAAACATGCCTTTCAGTTCTCTAATCGAATTGTCATCAGGGTGGGGGGCAGGAATATTTCTCGGTTCATATTTAAAAACTCTTGCTTTTAATAAATATATCACTAAAGAATTATGTGGTAATGCACTGCCATTCACAGACAGACATTTTTCATTGAAATGGCCACAAACTTTCCCACTGACATGCAGTTTTACTGATAAAAATATATAGGTACAAACAATATTGTCTGGAATTCTGGAATCCGCAAATATTTATTATTTGCACAGCACTAAGTACAGTATTCTGATTTATTTTGATCATATTAACTATTTGTTTCCATCCCACTTCCGAGTTACAAAAAAGTGCTTTCCTAACTATGAAATATATTTTAAAACATTTGAACAGTTCATTTAAAAGCTATTTAGGTGTTGTGTACCCAAAACTATTGTCAAACAGTTCACTTTACAAAATCCTCTAACTTTTCATTCAGAGAAAGAAAAGTAAACACCGATCTCCAGAGTAAAATAAGCAGCGATTTGTCAGAAGACATAGCCTAACATTTGACCTCTGTCTTTCAACATACAGCAAACATGGCAAGATAAAAACAAGATTTAAAGGCATCTTTATTGCTCATTCACATTCTGAATGAACAGAACGTCTGTTTTTGCAGCTCGCCAGATGGGACAAGTAGGCCCTAAAAATAGCTTGACTGTATAAAATCTGACTTGCCATAGCAAGTGGATTTTTCGAGGCCTCTTAAAGCAAGACAGCGATTTGTGTGACACAAGTACAATGCAAGCCCATAGTTAATTGCTACTCATTGCATAATAGTAAGATTCCTTGTATGATGAAAGTCTTAGAGCATGGACCACTGAGATGCATTTTCCATGACGTGATCTGAGAGTGGGTACAGCTTCCCTACACAGAGGGTGCATATTGACTGCATCCATGTGGATAGAGAGTGAAGATTCAGAACTGAAGTAAGGGAGAATGGAGAAAAGAGTACCCAAAACAATTCTGTGAGGTCCTTTTTAGCAAAGGGCTGGTGATTAGTTCTTCCTGATTGTCTACATAGGGTAGATGGTAGAAGTAAGGGATAGATCATAGGTTTATCTTGTTAAAGGTACCAAACTTTCTAAGCAGGGCTGCTCTTTTCCTTGTTTTGGATACTTCTGCGTGGAGCCAGCACTATTGCTACTGCTGTGCTGTGAGAGCCATCACCTAGCACAATGGCTGTGTCTGAGCAATAGCCAGAAAATGATGTTTGAAAAAGAAACATCCCAAATCAGTTCTGAAACCTCAATAGTGCATCCACATCCCCTACCTGGGAAATGAGTATTAAAGTGGAACTGTGAAATGATGGATCAGCAGGTCACAAGAATGGAGGTAACAAAATGTCTCTCTTTATTAAGTGTCTTATTTCTTAGCATATTTGTAATAAAGTAAATGATTAAAAAGCTCTTTATTTTCTTCTGTGCCGATGCCTATATGTCCTTCTCTGATTTCCTGGGAAAATTCATTCATATTTCACTGACATTCAGTTCAATTAATTATAGTCCCATTCCTTTGCTTATGGCTTCTTGACAGAATACTTCCTCTGATGGCCTGGCAAAGTACAGGCCATCAAAGGAAATACTTTATACCATATTTCCTCTTCCGAGTAAAACCTGACTGTAAGGGACAGGAAAAACGATAATAATCCCCCATTACCATGGGAGACAACTCCCAGTGTATGGGACCAATAGGTTTAAAATAAAATACATATATATCTCCTGCTCTGGGAGTTTATTTTTGAAAAACAAAAATGTCTTTAAAAGTTTGCTAGCCGACCATCATGTCTGATTGTACTGACCTTCAAATGTTTCGTGCATAGTCAGAAACCGCCATGACAGCAGTATAGAGAGATGTCCACAGGGCTTGCAGACAACTTTAAATTTGGTAGGTGGATTTTCCTTGGGATGTCAGAGATCTTGTCCCCCACTACCCAGACGGAGTTAACTCCATCCTCAAAACTCTTAAACAGGCCCATAGTTTTTATTACTTTTGTCATGAAATTTGAATGAAGCCTCTCAATTATACTGTGTTGATCACTTCAGAAGGGGTCCTATGTAATTGTTTCTATTTTGATAAAATCACCGCAAATATTAGATGACGCTGTGTTACTGGGGAAGAATATTTCCATTTCGGATTTTTGCTTTTGCAAATCATTGTTTTGAGGTGTTTGATTTGTTTAATTGAACTGAACTAGAATTGATAATTCCAGAACGCACTGATCTGCTGCGGAAAAAGAGGTATTCTCATAACATAGAGCTTTTTTGGTAATCCTACATCTGGCCCTTGTACATTCTCATGGTTTTGCGAGTAAGAGCAAGGAGCTTTAGAAGAGTAACCAGCTTCAGTCTTGCAATGGTTCTAATAATCTTTATCATTAGTCATATCTTCAGGTAAATGTAAAGAAGTAGGAGCATTTGTGGAGCACGAGACAGCTCCATAAAGAGCTTCCTAGGTCCACTATGTCTTAGCCAATGGTGTAATGGAGTGGCAGTCTGTGCCATGTCGGTCAAAATAACTTTAAAAAAATTGGGACCGTTAGATGTATAAGTTAGTGCCTGCATCTAAACCAGCTTTAGCACTAAGAGCCTCATGTCGCAAAATCACAAGGTTTGTGATCACAAAAGTATGTTTCATTATGTACAAAATCTTTTTTTATGAGTTGGAAATTTGTTTAAACTATTAAAAGGACTTGTTTCTGAAATGTAAATAGGAGGGTTCATGAAAGGTGTTTCTTCCCTCCCCTTTCCAATTTGGAAATGAATTTATCAATAGTTTGTGACTGCAATTGCTGTTGCAAACCATGGGTGAGCTAATGACCCCTGAGTCGGGTGGTAACTAATTTGCAAAGGGCAATGGGTCCCCTTAGGAGAGGATGTTGGCAGTGGCGGCTGGTTTTAATGGGCAAAAGGGGCGTTGCCCTACTAGCATCCGGGAGAAGAGAGAGAATGTACACCATGGGGCAGCTTTAAATGAAGCGCGCACTGCTTCGTGCTAATTCCAATACAATTTCTAGTTTTGTTTTTTTAAACGAAGGGGTGAGGTCAGAGACGAGTCCTCCTGCGCATGTGCTGGCCAGGGGCGAGGGCTATTGCTCGCACTCGAGGCACACACGAGGAGAGTGATGTCAGCATGATGGGACTGGCCGGAGGAAGTGGCAATGGTTAACTTTTAAATGGGGCGCTTATGCTGTAGCCCAGGCGTTTTCAGAAGAGCGCCATTGAACTAAATGGTAGGGAGCAGGGCTGGCCTACATCGACAAAGTGAAGTGGGTGGCAACAACCGAAGCACTCCCTTCAAGCTTGCACTACTGTTTAAGCCTCCTGATTGGCAAATGGAAGCTGGGGGAGTGGGCTGTGGAAGAGTTCATCTATGCAGCTCCGATTTCATTTCTGGGATAATCAGCACGCAGCAGGTGTTCGTGTTGCCCGTTTATCGTTCTGGAGGGAACCAGCACTGGCGCAAAGATATACTGCAGTCACAGCGGATTGTCGCCAGACTGGGGTGAGAACACTTCTGTTTTAATATACAACTACGTGCACCTGTGCACCTGTGCTTCGTCAAAGAAATGGTGTGCCTTGACCTATGTTGATTTATGTGTAACATGAATAATCCGGCTAGCATGTGTTCTATTTCACAGTAATGTCATGAAAGGTGGTGAGGCAATTACGTCTTTTTAGACTTTAATACATTGAAATTTGTTAAATAAGTTTAAACGCGTTGCCAATTTTGACAGCTTTGTGAGAAGTGGAGTGCACAGGATCACTCAATTGGTCGAGTGGGAAACCTTGATTAAAACTACAGGCTCATTGTCCCACCTTCATTAATTTTGCCACCAGTCCCAGTGCTTATATTGTGCTTAATTTATCTGTGTAGTGTGACAACCGGCAGGTACAATGAATCGAGGAATCAGGAGAGCCCTGCATGTGAGCCCCTAGTTGTTATGTAAGACTCTGGATGAATGCCGTGCATTGTAAACTATGATACCGGTTGTCAGCCCGTGTATCAAAGTCAAAATTTGGCTCTTGAAACCCTCCACTGCTTAGTCACAGCGCAAAGAAGGCTACATTACATTTTTTCCTTTTCAGGCATAAAGGGAAAGCGATTTGCCCGAAATTACAGGATTATGATTTATGAGCCAAGGCCACGATTTGAACTTGGTACATTCAAAAGTAGGTAGTACTGTGGGTTGTGGCGCTTATATGATGTGAAGAGAAAGCCCTTGGCAGCGACCTCATACTCAATTACTGTTTAAAAAGCTGATTTAGTGAGCTTTCGAAAGCCTAAGAGATGTCATAGTTGTCCGAGGTTGTGCATGTGTTTTCCTCACAATGCACTGTCTGCATGTCATGGCTATGGGTTGCGGCTCTATGGGCACTGCATCATCTGGTAGATTTGGTAGCAGCCCTGGTAGTTGCGCTCTCACGCACAGACTTTGTGGCAAGATGCACTGCGCCACCTTTACAGCGCGTTACTGGTGGACTTGTCATCGTCATGTAAAACGGCATCAGTGGAAGACATTAAAGACATCAACGCTGCATTATTGTTAGGTGTCCACAGGTGCTGCAAAGCGCAAACCTTCATGTGTATTATGCCTCTGCTGTATTATTATTATTAGGTGTCCATAGGTGCTGCGATGCGCAAACTTTCATGTGAATTATGCCTCTGTGTACACACATTATGCTCTATGTGTGCTAATATTATGCCCAGGTCTCTTTCACAGGTTCGTCCGTATGTCCGTATGGCCACGCCCCCAAGAACGTCCTCAAACGTGGCAGGCATCTTGGGCGGGTCTCTTCTATAAAAAGAGACCACACCCTTGTTTGGGTGCTCGTTATTCTCGCATCGTCCGAGAAGTCGAATGCGGCTGGTATTCCGGTTGCCCCTGCAGCTTCAAGATCGTAGTGAAGATCCTCCAAGCGGTGGCCAAGTACAAAGAGAATAGCGCGGTGCAGGAAGAGACACGTACGCTCAGCAGACATGGGGTAAGAGCGTTCATTCCTTTTCATTCATCTTGAGGATCCGATCGAGCGTTTAGTCAAAGAACGTTCCTTGGATAATTTTTGGACAGTTTGTGCGATGGTGGTTTTTTTAACATTGTGAACATTTCCGGATTGCAGTACAAGTATCCCTAGTGACTCATTTAGATTTCGAAAAGGCCATTGATGTCATAAACATTTTGTAAAACAAACTATAATTGTACAAAGTTGCGTGGCAGGTCCCGCTTTACATATTTGTGTTGACAGGTCAGGAAAAGGAAATCGTAACGAGCTGTTTCTTGTTCCACAGAACTACAGGGAAACTGTACGATTAAAAGAACCAAGAGATTAAGCTATGGTAGGTGTAGTGCTTTGTCAATTCCTACTATAAAACTGGTTAAAAGACCTGGAGGATGCTTTATGTTGGAACTGTAAACAAGAAGTGGGTGACCTTGCTCATCTTATCCTGCACTGTTCGGTAGTGAAACCTTTCTGGGATAAGGTTTATGTATTTTTGTATAAACTGTTTAACTGTAAGCTGTCTAGGGATTTGCCCACCTTAGTTACTGCTTTCTTGATGGTGGACCTGAAGTCGGATGGCGATAAGGCTCTCCTCGACCTTTTGTTAATCTCCGCAGTGAAAATGGTTCTCACCAACTGGAAGGATACCAGTAAGTCTTCTTATGAAGGTTGGATAAATTGGGTTACCCATCTTAGGGAGCAGACAACATTGCCTTACAGAACTCGCCTTGGAAAACTTCAACTAGAAGGATGTGGACTACTCTGGACAATTATTTTGACTCTCATAAACCCCTGTGAGGTCAACTATAACGCTATAATATATATAAGCGCTTCCTTCTGTATAAGTGTATTGTATTGTGTGTCATCAACTAACATAGGAGATATATGTTACTGATGGGGTACTCTTGCACCACGAAATCCATTGAAACCTGCTGAGTATGAGGGCTCTGGCTTCTTTTTTCCTCTTATCTTCTGATATTCAATCTTTTTCTTCCTTCATCTTTCTCTTTTCTTCCCTTTTTTCTTATTCATGTGTATTGGAGGTTAGTTCTTCTGGACCATTATTGCATCATACATATCACTGTTTGCCTCTACATTGTTATTCTTTTATGGTATGTACATGATGCTCTAACCTCTATATGTTATTCACTATTGTGGATGTTTTTCTTCTCCTTTACGAAAATCAATAAAAACATTTTGAAATCAAAAAGACCTAGAACAAGATGCAATAATTAATATTCCTACATATTTTGTTTTATAGCTTTCTCTCTCTCAAGTTCTTCATGCTAAACATTAGGCACGCTACAGGTGACTATGTCTTTCTTATGAGAAAGTATTGTTAGACATCCGCAGGAATCATTCCAATTTAATACGTACTGTGATTTCTATTTCAGATCTCCTTCCCTGCTGTTCCCTTCCCAACACCCTTTCCCCCACCTGGCCACTCTAACAATGTGTCATTACGATAATCAGATTTGGAGCTGCCTGGAGGTGGACCCTTCTAGCATCGTGCAAGCCCTGAGGAAACGTGCCCTTGACACTGCATTTCGAAATTGGCGCTTTTATTGAATAGATCTGAGTGTAGTAGCTGTTGGACTCCTCTTTCCATTGCAGTCGCTCTGCTTACGATGCCAATGCAATTGTGCACCACGTGTCAACCAGGAATGGAAGGGGTAAACAAACACAGGAGGTCGGACTATTTAAAAAATATATATAATTATTTTTGCAGTTTTATATAGCGTAAATTCGACTCAAAAGTATTGGAGCACTTTACATGAGCAAGTTACATTACACAAGGATACATTCACCTATTTATATGATATTACATTCTAGTCTAGAGCAATGTATCGGAACCTTTCCACTGGACTGGAGCATTACTGTAGCGCTTAAACGTCACAGAGTCAATGCAAGGACAGATGTAAAACCAGCTTAGTGCAGACGTGGCGTGGACGTGCATGTTCATTCTGTTACCTCCTGAGCCTCACTTCACAGGACTCACTTGTTCATTACAGCTAATAAAGCGGATTTGCACACCACAGTAACTTAACTGTTGAACATATTTAATGCAGAAGGATATGGGGTATTTTGTTATGTGTTTAACTATTTCAAGTCTACAGATTCACAATTGCTTTATAAACCTTCTTGCTCTCTCAATTTTGCCTTAAATGCTACATTTGCCCATTCTTTTTTTCAAAAATGTATCGCGACGTAGCACATCCACGACTTTTACGCCTCACCACTTTCAAATATCACCAGCCGCCACTGGATGTTGGCAGCCTTGGGGGGGAGACTGAGGTGGAGTTTGAAGGCTTCCAAAACTGCCAGCCAAACAAAGCAGAATCTCTACTATTTAGACAGCAACTGGGTAAATAGTGATGTTTTTCTGCTATTTGCATGGCTGCCGGCCAAACGGTACAGAATCTCTTCTGTTTAGTCAGAGGCTGGGAAACTAGTGACGTTTTTCTGCTATTTTCAGAGCCGCCAGCTGAACAGTTCCGAATCTCTACTGTTTAGCCAGTGGGCCGGTATATAGTGAAGTTTTTTTGCTATTTGCAAAGCTGTTGGCCAAACAGTGCAAAATCTCTATTATTTAGCCAACGGACTGGTAAATACTGAACTTTTTCTGCTATTTTCAAGGCCGCTGACCAAATAATAAATCATTTCTACTATTTAGCCAGCAGCCTAGTAAATATCAGAAAAAATTCACTGTTTAACCGGGGGCCGGGTAAATAGATGCTCCTTTTTAGGTCGAGCCTAGGCAGTGCACATGCACTGTCTGGAAGACCTGCTGTAATCAGAATCGGGAATGTAATCCCACCTGCTGGTTGCCATTGGTTAGCTCCTCCGTTCCTCTTGCTTCCTGGCTCCAAATTGGTTCCTGCAGCCTATATGTCAGTTACGTTGAAGGCTGAAGAGCACCGGCCAAGTACAGTTTCCCTAAGCTTTCAGGGCTTATCTGTTATTTGGCAGAACTCTTTTTCTTCTGCTGCCCTTCCCTACACTACAAGCCCAGCTCCTGTCTTCGGTGCCCCTGCTCTAGCTAGGTAATCTTCCCATGCGGTGCCCTCCCCCCGCCACCACCTCCTGTGGCACGCCACTCTTTATATTTAACTATGGCGACCCGTGCGGTGCCCTTCCTTCGCCACCACCTCCCGAGGCACACCACTCTTTATCTTTAACTTTGGTGGCCCGCGCGGAGCCCTTGCCCCACCACCTTCTCCTACGGCACGCCACTCTTTACCTTTTAGTATAGCGGCCCGTGCGGTGCCCTTCCCCCACCACCACCTCCCACGGCACGCCACTCTTTATCTTTTACTATGGCAGCACGTGCAATGCCCTTCTCAGCAACTGAATTAAATCACTCAAATCAAACACGCCTCTAAAAACTGTTGTTAACCACAACGACAGGCATCAAAATATCATGAATGGTCTGAGACTGGTGAGCAGCAGTCGACTTCAAAGGACGTGTTTGCTGAAAGATGAATACGTGGAAAGTGGGCGCGTTGAACTTACGGCTCTTTGTCCATGAATGTTATGGACTGTGATGGAGAAGTCTGCAAACAGCCCAGATGACAAATAAAAACTGCATTAACAAACAGTGCATCTTCTCTCGGCGAGGTAAAAAGCCACCTTTCCCTTTTTCTGTGGAGCGTTAACTACTTTGTGCTGACGGGATTAAGAGGCCCTGCTGGAAACTTTCCAGACATGCACAGTTTGAGGACAACTCTGAGGTGAAGAAACCAGGTATAATCACTGCTCACTGTCCACTCATCTGCAGGACAGCTATAGTATAAGAATGGGAAAATGCTCCAAAAAGCTACAATTGGTATTTTGCAACCTAACAGCGAAGTAGCACTACAACCCTAAAGGCAACTCGGATAGTTAATAATAATAGGACACACGCTCATCCCATGACAAGGGAGCAACAGAGACTAACTACACGGGGGCCGATTCCGATCTCGGCCGGTAGGGCTCCGAATAGGATTCGGCTTTACCGGATCCGATTCGGAGCCCTTGTTCCCGACCGAATCGTACGCGGGTCCGGCCGAGCGAGTACGATGCGAATTCGCCGACCGACTCGTCCGGGCGACCCGACCGCTCCGACCGACTCGTACCCGGATCGTACCGCTCCGACCGACTCGCTCGGACCCGATTCGCACCGCGCAATGGAGACGTTTTCCGGCCGGGTAAGTACGATGCGCACCTCGACCGCTCCGACCGACTCGCGCCGTCCGACTCGAACTCGCTGTCGGAGCCGTACTTTGGGGGTCCGTGTCGGACCCCCCTGTACACGTACCCGTGCGAGGCGCACACAGGGGGGACCCATGGGTCCCCCCTACCTGTGCGTGTACGGCGCGAATCGCTTCGCCGCGTACCCGCTGTAGGGGGCGCCCTTGTCCGACTCGCACCCATTGAGTCAATGGGAGCCCGCGTACGCGTTGTACGACCGGCTCCCATTGAGTTCAATGGGAGTCCGACCGACTCGTGTCCGGTGGCATACGAATGCATCGGACTCGTTCGGTCGGACTGCACGGGTCCGATTCGGTCGGAAATCTCTCCGGGTCCGGCTCGGTCGGAGAGATTTCCGGCCCGAATCGGAATCGACCCCACAGTGTTTAGAATTAAATGCTAGCATGCTGTTTAAAATGCACGTTTCATTGTGTCTAATAATATTTTAGCTACATGACTTGATGTAATTCGATTTTATACTTTTACAGGAATAGCCATGTTCTATTTCCATCAACTAGGTTACGAGGTTCAGCTTCAGCCAGGTCTTTTATTTTAGCCAATAACACTTGGCATGCTGGGAAATATAGTCTATTTATATTGGAAAAATCTAAGTTTTAAATTAGATCCAATAGTGTTCTTGCTTTGGGTTTACTGCGCCGCGCAACTTTGCAAACCATCTGTTGAGCCACCCATGAGAGGCAACAGGGCACTAATGGCAACGGGAGGTTACATAGTAGCCCTATATGGTAAAACAAGCATTTGCGATGCAATAGGTCTCGCATTTGCAAGAGTTTAAACTATTATTGTAAATGTCAATGCTTTTTATTTGTGTTTTGAAAACCTGCAAGCCATGAACTATGTACTATAAGTACAAAGACCGTGTTTACGCACCGCTTGCAGGTTTCAAAACACATAAATAAAAGGCAATAGCTCAAACTCTCGCAAATGCGAGACCTATTGCATTGCAAATCATGCTTGTTTACAAATGTCGCCTTGCTCCCAAGTCAAAAAGGAAGATCATCCTGGAGTCATTCTGAAGCCATCAGATGACTTCAGCAGCTATTGTGCGTTAAATTGGAGTACTGTTTCAGAGTTTCTACCAAAAGACACAACATTCAGGTTAAGTCATGCTCTCATGCAAATTTCACCGACACTCTCATTTGACATCTAGATTCATATTCAGCTTCTTGTGTTTTAAATCACACGGGGCTCTTGAGATAATTGCAGACAGCCTACATTTCAAAATACAGGAAGCGCGAAAGTACAGGGTCTTCAAATATCGACCAAAGAACCAGCCATTCCTAAGGGGATATACCTGTTATATTGTTGTTCATTTCGAGAGGAGATATGCGGATATATACCTTCAGGATACCAATTATGTCTTTGAGTGCACCGAAAGGAACCCCATATAAAACGGAGTGTGGAAAAAATAAAAAAAATATTTTTTTATATAAGCATTATTTAGAAGATGTTAGTATTATTGAAAATGTTAGTATTTTCAATTTATTAGGTCATCTAGGGGAGAAATTGCATTTCTTTTTTACAAAAGGGTCATGTGTGTTTTGAACGAAGTGAAGATTTTCTCTTCAAATATGGCCGCCCGAATTGTATATGTCTGATCGTGTTCCGTACGATATTCCCTTTTCTGTTTTTACTGCCTAGGTTCCGGGTATGCTCTGGTGTTTACAGTCCGGCAGAGCAGGCTGGATTAGGAACGTCTGGCTGTTAGGGCTGCCCTGTTGTAAGTGCCATAACGCCACCGGGCCCCACGGGGTAGAGCCCGCGCAGCTTAGAGAGGTGTGTCAGGCGCTGCAAGTGTATGTCTCTTCCTGTGCTATTGCTGCTTTATTGATGGCATCCTCTCAATCTAACGCTGCTCTGTTTTCACATTTTAGCTGATTTATCTCTGTGCCAAACAGGAGCTAGGATTCAACTGAGGCATGCCTGCTGGTAAGTTTCAAGACTGCTCATTCAACATGCCAAATGCCCTTTAGCTCATGTGTTTTGAAGTGGCCTCTGGCATCCAGCGAGAATTTCGTATCTTCTGTGTAGCAATCCCCGTGTATCCTCATTTAATCCGGCTTTACTTGCATCATCCCTATCACTCCTACCTAGTCCTTCCAGCCCCGTGTTCACCACCTGCACTAGTCTCACGTGTGTGCAGAAAACTCAGGTTTGGTAAATTAACTCGAAGTAGACCGTCCCAAAAAGTATCCATGCAGGTGGAAAGTTCAATAGAAAAGCAGTTAAGTTGCTCGAATGTCAAACACGTATGTCAATGTAAGGATTCTTTTGAGTTATATCAGTTTGATGGCGTTCATTGGTATTCATTTTTTTGTGCCAGAAGTTTGTCAATAAGTCAGACTTCTTCGAGATCAGGGAATCTTGAATGTGTTAGATACTGATTAGCACGTGGGTGCTGTAATACTAGCACCTTTCATACTATTTCTCTAAGCCCAGAAATTGTCACTCTCCAATGTCCAACCATCGCGTAAACTGCAGGCTAGAGGTTCCATCATATGCATAAATATTTAAAGTCTAAGAAAAATTGTTACATTACGTGGTACGACCTCATCTAATTTTATTGGGCCATTGATGATGCATGCAGGCCTTTTGGAAGGTTTTGTGGAGCTTGGTTCAAAAGCTACTTGCGGGGCTACACACTTACTCTCAAATAATGTTTTTGATGTTTGGTGAGTTTATGACTACGTGCACACACCTGTCACTTTGTGAAATAAAAAAAAAAGTAAATCTCTGCAATTCTTAGGCATCGGCCTTTGCATAATTCAGCTTATCATTTGTTTGTGAATCAGTCCCATTATGCCTTGGATTGGTTAGCTACCCCTTAATCTGTGCTAGGACTAATGATGACTGAGTTGGTACTTCTATCACCACCTGGCAGGTCTTGGATTATGAACAGTGTGGCAAACAAAACACTTTTTGTCTATAAATGTAGTAGAGGTTGCTGATTTTGTCTGCAGAGTAAATCACATTTCAAACATGCTTGACATGTGACCCACTGGTGCTCAAACAATGGACTGACCATAGTTACCAAATCCGTGACCATGCAAGACTCGCATAGTGCCTGGTTTGGTCAGTTCCGGTTATGCTCACTAGTCTCAGCCACGAAAGTGGGGTTGCATTTTTATTGGAAGAAGTGTGGTAGGAATTTTGTGGATCCTCGCAGATACTGGATGTTTCAGTCACAGAAATGTGAGGAAAAAATGTAAATTTAGGTACAGTTTGAGGTCTGCAAGTCAATGTGGTTAAGAAAATGTTGTGAGATCCATACTGTGCACATCACCTTGCACTCCCACTGTCAATCAATCGGGGGGCTTATAAAGCGCGCTACTCACCTGGGAGGGTCTCAAGACGCTGCGCTACTCACCCGAGAGGGTCTCAAGGCACTGTGTGTCAAGTTTCCAAAAATGTCTGGGTTTGGTAGGTTTCACTGGGCCTGGGCCCAAGTACCACAGTGACCCACAGAGGCCATTTTTGACTGGAGATGCTGATCTCTCCAGGTTGCATTTCAGGCCTTTTGTGTCATGAGTGCTAGACCCAGCCACACAAGTTGGGTAGCTTTCTTATAGGACGAAGTTTGGGAACTCAGAGTAGTATAACATTTGATATTCTGAATCAAATTTCTCTCCATTATTGTCACCAGATGTAAGCCAGTGTGTAAGGAAGATCACAGTTGGCAAATTTCCCTCTGAATTCCATGACTCCAAATTCAGAGGTGTACAAAAATACCCACTATTCATAAACTCAGCATCTTCTGCACCTTCCAAAAATACAAAGGTTTACTTCATACTCATTTTTCATTCATACCATATGAATTGCTGCCTGGTCAGTACACAATAATAAATCATTACAAGCTGCAGCTCAGTTTTTGGCTCTGGGGATTGCGTGTTTTAGACAACCAACAAACACAATATATACATGTGACTAGAAGTGTCTGATGGACAGAACAGTATGTTACTTTTAAAAATCGACTATCCTGGCAAAAAATTACAGATGGAAAACACAGTCACCAATTGCTATTTTTTCCTACTTATTGTTATAATTTATTTTTATGTGAACAATTGCTTTCTTTTGGAAAACAACGAGCATTCTTCACAAATTACCCTTTTCTTAATTTTGGCTTATTTTCTAAATTATAGCTTTCTGAGTTCACCCACGGATTTCACACCACACACAGCATACAGGTCGAAAGCTTAAGAAATGGGAAAAATAGACTACCAGTTAGAAAAATGCAAAAACTGTGATCAAAAATTGTTATTCTTTTTATAACTCTGCTTATTTCTGAAAGATGAGAAGATGGTGATCTTAGCACAGCAAACCATTATTTGATGCATTTTTAGAAAAAAACATTCTTGCACAGCTGTTTTTCCCAATTTTTTCAAGCAAAAAACACATTTTTGCTATAACTTGTTTTTTTTTTCCTTGGTTCAATGTAGGGGGATCCACAAACCCTGCCTACCTTTAGAATCCCCAAGATGTGGGATAAAAGTATACATATTTAGCCTGGATCGTTTTTTTATTGAAAAAAAAGTTTATAAAGGCCTAATTGTGAAGTGCTTAAAAGGGCTCAGCACTGGGGGTGGAAAACCCTCAGCACCTATGAGGTTAAAGGCACAACTGTAGTGCTGTTATCAGTGCAATTGGTAATATAGAAACATTGTGTACAAAGCTATAAAGTGAATACCCTAAACTAGAAAGTCATGTTTTGGATCTTTGGACAGTCATTTCCGTGGGATGGAGTTTCAGACTTTATGGCTATTTGTGACCAGAATATTCCTTCCAATGGACCGTAAGTTGCATCTGTAAATAGTCGATTTGCAGACAAGTGTTAAAAGTAGTCATATGTTTTGCCAATCACTTTCATTTGAACAGTGGGAGAGATGTAGTATAGGCTGTAATACAGTCAAGCAAACTATGAAGTACCTTCTTGTCCAACTAGGAAGCTACTGTAAATTAATTGAAATTGGGGTGGCAAAAAACCATCTGTGTGTCTATGTAATATCCTTATTAAACAAAAACAATTGGTTCTGTCGGGATGAGTACAATTGCTTAGGGTACTGTTTGTAAATACAGAGAGCAATTACTTTTTCCACACAACATAGAGCAATAATTCAAAAAAAGGGGGGGGGAAAATAATTCAGAAAGGAAAATAATTCAAAAAGGAAAAACACACAAAATAAGAATCAATAATGTATTATCAATCAGTATCAAATACTAATGGCTGTCCCAATTACAAATTCAATTGCATCAAAAAACAATAAGTGTCCGTGGTGAGTAAAGTGACATGTAGTGATTAAGTGATATAAACAGTACACTATATACAAGACAAATACATATAGAATAAAAACGCGGGAGAAGAGTTTTGTCCTGTTTCTTTTTGCACATACGCTGCAAGATCCAATATTAAATTAAATCGTGATCCTGAGGGCTGTGCGGACATATATGGCATGTCGACGTTTCGACCCTGAAAGTAGCGCAAATGTGAGGTGCGTCAGAGCGGGTCTTCTTCAGGACTATGGAGGGATGAATGGACAGCCAATTAAGCAGAAATCTCAGCAGATGAAATCAAAACGCAGTAATTAAGTTGTAGCGATCAATGACTCTTGGCAATGAGTCAGGACTGACACAAAAGGTCTCCACCAGCCGGTTGGAGCCTCATTTATATTTTCTCGGACCTTCACCAGCCGGTTAGGGTCTTGTTACAAAGCCTATCGATTTAGGCTGCTTAGTGAAAAAGGCACGTCCGTCCGGCAGCAGCTCGGATCAATTACCTATTGTATATAGTGTACTGTTTATATCACTTAATCACTACATGTCACTTTACTCACCACGGTCACTTATTGTTTTTTGATGCAATTGAATTTGTAATTGGGACAGCCATTAGTATTTGATACTGATTGATAATACATTATTGATTCTTATTTTGTGTGTTTTTCCTTTTTGAATTATTTTCCTTTCTGAATTATTTCCCCCCCCCCTTTTTTTGAATTATTGCTCTGTTTTGTGGAAAAAGTAATTGCTCTCTGTCTTTACAAACAGTACCCTAAGCAATTGTACTCATCCCGACAGAACCAATTGTTTTTGTTTAATATTAATACCCAGGTTCTGAGGGACACCGGGTCGCCCCATTATTGTTAATATATGTAATATCCTTGGCAATGGTATTTGGTCGCCTTAATAATGTAATTATTTTCTAAGAGCTCCAGTTAAACTATTTCAGTAACTAAGGGCATCATTACGATGGCGGGCGGACTTTCAAAGTCCGCCCGCCACCGCAGCGGAATGCGGGACAGTTTGCAAGGGGTGCGGCGGTCCCGCCATGGATATTAGGATCCCACCGCCACGGTGGCGGTGGCATCCCGTATTCTTCGCATTGCGGCGGGCGGTGCTGTCAGCAGCACCCGCCGCAATGCGAGAAACGCATGTTGTGCATTTGAATACACAACGTGACAGGCACCGCGCGGTGCCTGCCACCATGTGCGTTCAAATGTAGGGGGGTACGATAGG
Source organism: Calotriton arnoldi (assembly GCA_963921515.1). Lineage (NCBI taxonomy): Eukaryota > Metazoa > Chordata > Amphibia > Caudata > Salamandridae > Calotriton > Calotriton arnoldi. Next base: position 2,892,196 of record CAWUFW010001273.1, read on the forward strand.
TACCCCCCATGTGCACCCCCCACCCTCCCGGGGGCCCGCAACGGGCCCCCAGAAGCAAAGTCCACATGCCTTTCCATGGCGGCAACACCGCCATGGAAAGGCAGTTTTCCGCCAACATCCTAATATGGACGGCGGTGTCTTGCAGACACCGCCACCATATTAGGGTCCTTTACCGCCGGTCCCCTGTGGGACCGGCGGAAAACCGGCGGACGGTCTTTCCGTCCGCCGGGCTCATTCCCGCCATCGTAATATGGTGGGGGAAAATGGCAAGCGGACGGTGGGAAATGGCGGGCGGATCGCCAGCGCCATACGGGCGGTGGCGATCCGCCCGTCATTGTAATGACCCCCTAAGTTTGGCATTCATATTCTAATTGTTATACAAAGTGGAATATGCTTCTGGCTTGACATTTAAATATCTGTGGATCGAGAATGCAGCCTAACGTTTAAGACTTTAGCTGCCTGGGTACGCAATAACAACTAATAGTGTAATGAATGGGATGGGGGGACTTGTACTGATAAGTTCAGTATTTATGCTGTTCAGTCCTCCAATATAGAGATGATGAGTTTACTTGGTCACTGACGGATTGCAAGTCACTAGAAAGTTGCATGAAGAGCGGTGTATCATTGGGGTAGCACTGAACACTTGATTGTTTTTCAAGAGGTCAGAAGAGATTTTGTGTAAAACATTATTTAGTTAGGGGTAAATGTGAATGTTTTAAAATAAAGTTACTAACCCCCTAGTATGGCATTTTGAGACGCCTTGGCTGCTGACACCAGTGGATTGTGTTGTGATACGAGATTTCAATAGCAGTGAAGTCGAACATAAACCATTAGCAAACTTTTTTTTTCCTGAAAACCAGACTGCCATTGTCAATGAAGGGTGTTGGATGCATCATGAGCCTATAACTTGCTTACCACTATTCCGTAATTTTTACCAAGAAAAAAGGTTGCAGTGGAACAGTAATTTAAAGGTCGTCGGGACCAAGGTCTGTCTATTTTTCTTTTCTCAAGAAAACTGGCACCCAGTCTTGTCTTAGGTGGCCTAACAGGACATATTCACTGCGGGTGTAATGGATAAACGGCGCAGTGAATGAACAATGATACACAATGAATTTCTTGATTTAAAAACAGTAACAAGGGTAACTCCCTGGACCACTCACCTGCCGCTCTTTGTCATTTGCAAAGGCTTGCTGCTTCACTATTACCACTTCACACCTCAAGTAATGTACTTCCTGTTTGTGTTGTAATACTGCACTCTTGTCACTTCAGGTCATGTCTTGTACAGGTGTGCTGTATATCCACTCCATCTGTCACTCGTAAATATCTCGTCTAGTATGGGTATGCTGTGTAATACATGCCACATCCCATAAAGGGATGTGTTATCATTGGTACCGCTCTAAGACATCCAGGTTATGTTCGGCATAGGTGTCCCTTAGCAGAAGTGCCCCTGGTACCATCTCAGATTGTTTCTTGTTAGGGTGTAAGGTGGCACCAGTGCCTATGCAACTCCTTCAGATGTTGTACCGTGCAGCTATTGCACCTGGCATTCTTCCCAGATCATTTTTTTTTGTTTTAATAATTGTGCTGTTTCGCCAGTGTCTCTATCACTTCTCCATGCTTTGCACTTTGTATGGTTTCTGTTGCACTAGCACTTTTTTATTCATTTAGGTTATACTCTGAAAAGGAGTAGTGACTGTGTATCTCTGCTGTGTTTTATCCTGTTTATTAAATTAGGTGTTTCGCCATTCCCTCTGCCACTCCTTAATTCCTTAGCCTGTGTATGTGACATAGCACCATTACCTCCAGTACACAAAAGGTGATGGGTGGAGTGCTTGCAAATATTCTAAACCATCAATCAGTACTGACCCTACTCCTCATGGGGACACTCTCTCTTGAACTTCCAGGACATGGCCCATCCAGAATGGACAAGAAGCAACCCCACCCAAGTTTCTGCTTTGTTATTCTTTTTCAGTGAAGTATAGCTTGGGACCTGTGGCACAAAGAGCAAGGGATCCATGTCTAGGCATACCTTTGACCACATAGGGCATTACATCAAACACAAAGAAGGTGATGCCGGTCACTTTTTTACAATTTCTGTTTGTGTGCTGTAATACCTATGCCTCCATCACTCCTTCACAAAACCTGATTTAACCATGTGTCTCTTCGCTCTTTGATCTTAAATTATAAGGTTGGCTGTGGCACCTGTATTATTGTCACTCCTCCAGGTCATATCCTGCACAGCAGTACTGAGGGCCTGTGTCACTGCTCCAATTTATACCCTGTGCAAGATGTACCTTAGCACTAGTGCCTCTGTCACTCTTACAGGGCGTGTCCTGTGTGTATTGTTGCACTGGTCCCGCTATACTTCCCCATCTTCTCTTGAAAAGACGTTCTTTAAGGCTGTTGCCATTTACCCTTTGTTTAACCTGCATGGTTGTGCAGTGCCATCACTGGTCATTACGTTTTTGCACGTGATTTTTGTATTCTAGAATTTGATTTGCTTACAATTTCCTTTGGCGTAGCATTTTAGTGGTCTCATTATCTGGAGTGGTTACAAGTGGACCTGTATGTGTTGCAGTTAGACCTGAGGGAGTTTATGGTTTGTGCTTCTACCATGTAGCCTGCTGACTTGTACCTAGGGTGGACTGTGAAGACAGACATCTCCCTTGGGTGACTGGGGTCATCGTGCATTCGGAACTGCCAATTCTCACTTGCAGAGCCTGCTTGGTGCAACAAAAGCAACATAATGATTCCACTGACAAGACGCAAGAGTATTCTGTTGTTCTATTGCCTTGTACAACTGTTATCACAAGTTCTTTTCTCCAAACCAAATCATGTTCTTTTCTAGTCAGTCTCATGCACTCATGCCCGTGCTTTGGGATATTCTCGTGAAAATATGTGGCACACACCATCTGGGGGCATAGCTATTTTGATTGTGTGCCATATGCTTTGCAGGGACAAGTCTGATCGTTTGTGTGTAATATCGAAGTGGTAATCAGTATATCAAACCCGTTTTCAGTTATTTATCAGAGTTTACACCCATACGTTTATGATAAGAGTGACGTAAAATGCAAATTTTAGCACTTACCTGATCAAAGTGGTTTTCAGAATTAAGGTGTTTACTGGATTATTTTAAGGACGGAAGGATAAAGGATTAAGAAGCGAGTGAATATAAGCTGAAGCAGATAAGGACAAAAGAAAGGCACAGCTGGCATGAAAGCTAATCCATCCCTTCCATAGCACACATCTCTAAATTATCCTTTTTGTATGCCGTTCCTTAAAATGTATTTTTTGTGAATGTTGTGTCATTTACTTTCCTAGAGGACTGGGGTTTCCAGTGTGTACAACACACGCAATGCTTACCCAGCCATGTGCTTGTGGGTAACTGATTAGCAGACTGGCACACATGCTATTTTGGTTGCAGCTCAGTCGCTCAGTGCGCCCGCAGATGAGGTGAATAAAAATACCTAACTCAAAGAGAATATTTGTATTCTTGGTTCACTGTATGATGATGGTAGTAATGAGCGAATATTACATGAACAATGTTAGCCAATTGAACTCCTGTTTTCAATCCAGAATCCCAGTCTCATTCTTGGCAAAAACTACATTACCACTTCAATATTCGCTTCCTCCTATAAGATGTTATTATTGCTGAAGACTATGAGGACTTTTTAATACTCGTTCAACAAAGGTTCTGTACATTATTATCAATGGAAATAGTTTGCTGGACAAAATCCATTCACTGTGAACACATTCTGCTTTGTCCACCATGAGAAGAATTTACACAAATAGTCCACAATAGAAATGTTGGTTTGTTGTATCACGGAACTAACCTTTATGCCCAAAGCGGCACCAGGGTAAATTCTTAGAAAATAATACAAAGATTCTGTGGGATTTTTTTTGCATAGGTACAGCACATATATCAAACGTGTGAGAATTAGTCAACCAAATGGAACATATTCCAACAAATGTACACAATAGTTTCTCTATGCAAACCTAAAATTCAGTATTCCTATATCAAAGTGCATCAACATTGAGTAGACCGTGCAAATGGCGCAGTGCTCAAAGTAGTTAATTTGTGGATCCTATAATCTAAGTAGACCTCGGGTTGTCAAACACTAAAAAACAAAACAAGTCCAGCTTGAGTTTTCAGCTCTCTATTTTTGAATAATCAGTAAACAACCCAAGGTAAATTGTCCATATTTCGACCCAAATATATCAATTTGCAAGTCTCATAGGGACATAAAGCTGCTGTCTGTCAACCTCGTTCAAGATCAGAAATTCATGGGGGGCGGGAGGGCCGCTAGAGTGCCCATGGCAGAATGGCCGCACTCTAGTGCTGCTCTGCCGGCTGAGTGTAATTATCCGTCCAGAATTCTGGGATGGCAGCGCCATCCACCCATGCAAATGGGAGAACAGCCTTAAGAGAGCAGCAGGACTGAGCTGTGCTTTTTAAAAGTCAGATCGGGTGGCGCTGAGAGCAGATTCAAGACACGATATGGATGCAGAGGTGGATATGTCGCGACAAAATGGCGGCTGCCCGATACGCTGTCGGCGACTGAATAACAGAGGAGAGATTGCTGGTGGATCTGCAAAAATGGCGTGAGTGTTGCCGTAGCTTGCGGCGTGGCCATCATATGGGGAACTGTGCAAGAGCCTGGCTGGGTCGGGATGACTTTGCGGCGAACCCTGGTGCGGTCGAACTGAGGAGAGCATGGTAGGGAAAGGGTGTCTGCTTGATGTGCTGCCCGAGCTCCGTCCGCCGTGCGAACATCCTGAAGACCCTCGCAAGAATTGTGGAGGTGCTGCCGTGACCCACGAAGCGAGATCGGAGCAGCAGGTGATTAAAGGCTGCCTGTGGCGGGCTAGGTGGACCGGGACTTCCCTCTAGATGGGCCCGAGATGAGTGCTGTGCTGATGTGCCGCACTGTAGGCAGCAGACGGTGACTGTATCTGGACCTACCCCAGGGATGAAGTCCACACGGTGAGTGCAGCGGACACAGAGCGAGCTGGGGTAATGGCCTCTGTGGGCCGAAAGCTGAGCCGTTGCCGCTGAGGGGAAGGTGCAGGGCGGCTCGATCACCGGTGCTGCTGCAAGGCTGAAGAGACGGGCCCTGTCTGCAGCGCGGGGGGGCCCAAGGCGTGATTGCAAGACTAATCCAGTGGAGGAGGCGGGGGCGGACCCTGCACCTGGAATAAGATATGCACATAAGACCGTGACTAAAAAATACCCTGCCACATCTAAGACATCTGGACTACAAGAGCCAGGGCACTGAGACCTTGGGAGAGGCATGTCGTGAAAGCACTGGAGGCCTGGCTTAGTCAGTGACTGCGGACAGAGTGGGCACTGTGCTACTTGGGGCCACAAGGGCTAGTTGGAAAGAACAGTGCAAGATCTAGTTGCGGGAGACTGCGCTGCATCGCCGCAATGGGGAAAATGGATAAACAACACACGCATGCCTTAACTTTGAAGCGCGCAGGCCTGCCAGAACACAGCAGCATGCACACTCGGACTCGGAGCAGGAGCCCTCTGGGAAGGGTGCCACAAGGCTGGAGGCAACACTCCTGACAATGCAGACCAGCCTGCAATCTATAGATGGTAAGATAGATGCGCTTAATCTACGGATGGATTATATGGCAGATAAATTAGATATTCAAGGCGCCAGGCTAGGCGAGGCAGAGCAGCGTATATCCACGGTGTATGATGGCATACAAAATGTCTCTTCTAAATGTCTCAATATGGAGAAGGTGCTGGCAGTGATGCAAGCTAAGAACGAGGATTTGGAGGCGAGATCTCGTCTCAATATTCTCCACATTACTGGGCTGCCAGAATTTACGAATACAGGGAGATTAGAACTGTACATTGAGACAATGTTAAAGTCAATCTTCGGGCCTGAAAACCTATCTGCTGTTCTGATAGTGAAGAGAGCGCATAGATCTCTGGCGGCGCGGCCCGTCCCGGGGTCTTCGCCGTGACCGATCATTGCAAAATTACTTAACTATTGAGACCGAGATGCTGTGCTGCGACTTGCCAGGGAGAAACAAACAACCAGTTATCATGGGAATAATATTGCTTTCTACCCTGAATTTGCGGCTTCGGTCCAGGCAGCGCGCAGAGAATTCCTGGCAGTCAAGAAAAAGCTGCAGGCTGAACATATACAATACGCTATGCTGTACCCTGCCAGGCTGCGCATTGAGACTGGGGACCAGATTAAGATTTTCAACTCGCCAAAGGCGGCTATGGAATACATCAAGTCATTACAGAGAAGTCGGAAAGACCTAGCTGGCGGGTCAGAGGACGGTTCAACTGGTTGGGTCTAACCAGGCTCCAAACGTGCGGAGATGGAAGTTAGTGTATGCTGTCGTTCGAAAGTGGTAAGACTGTGGTAGGTGGGATTCCCCTACCATCAGTGATATTGATTAACTACCTACTGAACGGATTGTGTGTACGGGAAGGGCTGGACTGCACTGCTACTAGACGCCCGGCAAGAAGAGCCCCCTCCGAAGGCACATTTAGTTAATTGCGCAGTTCTCTGGGCTTGGGGTCTCTGCAGCCTTGAACATTTGATTCCCATGTAAACTGATTGCAACAGCTGGAATTTCCAGGTTGTCACTCGGCCACCCTCTGGAGTATTGGGTGCGAGAACGGGTGCTAGAGACCCCCGAAGGGTACACCCCTATGCGTTTGTAATTGTTTTTCTTTTGCTGGAGTTTGTTTCCACAGGATGACTTTAGCAAGATGGGAATGCTGAAGTGGGGGTGGGGGGGTTAATGTTTGTCACCATTTGCAGACGCAGTGCAAGACAGGTAGGTTGTTGAGCATACTGCGGCCCACTAGATGTTGGACCCCATCCCTCTGGATATGCAAGATACACATGAGTGATGCAGAGACAGGAGGGGGTCTAATTAAATTTTTAACATGAAATGTGCGGGGTCTAAATAACCCCAAAAAATTCAGGCAGGTCTTTGCGTACCTGGATAGACTTGGGATCCAAGAAGTGCTGCTGCAGGAAACACACCACACGAAAGTCACAGGGCATACTGTTGTGAAGAGATGGGTGGTGGTGAAAGGGGCCTCGCCCTACTCGTATTCCAGAGGATTGTTGCTACTAGTGAAGAAGGGTACACCATTTAATCGCCTCCACACCGATACAGATGAGCAAGGACGCTTTCTGCTGGTACAGGGATGCTTGGGAGGCACGAGAGTAACACTAGTCACCATGTACGGATCCAATGTGGATGAACTTGCATTTTATAATGATATGGAGACACCTGGAGTCCATGCCGGAATCAGTGGTTATATGGGGGAGGGTGGAATTAAATGTATACTTGGATCCCTTTCTTGACCGTTCGGGCACTTGGGACTGGCATGGGAAGCAAGCGACTAAGACCGTAAAGGTAATTATGGAGGCCGAAGGGCTGGTAGATATATGGAGATCTAGGAACCCCACCTCCGAGGAGGGAACTTATGTCTCATCAGTACACAGCTCATGGTCCCGGCTGGACTATTGGCTGGTATCTGCAGATGTCTGTAGCTGGACCGTGGGTGTAACCCATCTGGCCAGGACTCTATCCGATCACTCCCCTGTTTTGCTAGAACTTGAGCAACCTGCGTATGCGAGACCCCCGTTTCAATGGAGACTGCAGCCCACGTCATTGCTTGGCCCCATTTTTAAAAGCAGTATAGGCACAGCCATCATAATCTTTTTTGAAGAAAATGAGGGATCGGTGGAGGGGGCTGGGACGATGTGGGAAGCCTTCAAGGCAACTATCCGTGGGGAATGCATAGGGGTACAGGCGGGGGTATTGAAGGCGCTCCGTAATAAACTGCAGAACATTGAGCGAGAATTATATACCCTGAAAAGGAGATACGAGCAGTGTCCCACCCTGGATAAATTAGCTAAATTAAGGGATCTAACCACAGAATACACAGACACAGTTTAGCAAGAGGTGTGGCATAGATCCAGAAGGTGGAAGGCGAGGGCATATGGGGAGGGGGAAGATCGGGTTGCACGCTAGCCTCCAAACTAGCTGAACCAAAGACACAGACACGTAGTAGAAGTTGTGGACCAAAACTCTGTGACACACCGCATGGCATCCGATATCCTTACAGCATTTTCTGAATTTTACGCTGAACTGTATAGACCGCAGCGGTCCGCCTCTGAAATGGCTGGTTATCTAGATGATGTGGCCCTGGGCTGGCTGTCCATGGAACAGAGAGAATACTTGCTGCAGCCAATGACAGTTGAGGATGTGGAAGGGGCCGTTATGGCCTTACCAAGGGGTAAAGCAGCTGGGATGGACGGGCTCCCTAGTGAATTCTATAAAACCTATGCAGGTAGCCTAGCTCCGTACATACTGGCGGTATATGCAGAAGTATATGAACGTGGTAAGCTGCCCGCAACCCTACGGGAAGCCCTCATAGTCACGCTATTAAAGCTGGGTAAGGACCCAAGTAAATGTGAATCATATAGGCCGATATGCCTTATTAATATAGACACTAAAATCTTTGCAAAGATGATTGCAACCAGACTACAGCCCCTTGTGCCTAATCTGGTTCTGCCGTACCAATCGGGGATCGTGGCTGAGCGCTCTACAGCGCATAATCTAAGGACCCTGTTTGCGGTGCTGCACCAATTAAATCCGGAGACGAAGGCTGCGGCGGTGTTACTAGACGATGCCAAAGCATTCGACTCCATAAATTGGGAGTATATGTTTATGATATTATACAGCATGGGGATGCCGTTAGCATTCCTCAGGTGGATTCGCCTACTGTACACCAACCCTGTAGCAAGGATACGAATCAATAAGTGCGTCTCGGGTCCGATTGGAATCTGTAAGGGCACTTGGCAAGGTTACCCGTTATCACCGATGTTATTCTCTCTTGCACTGGAGCCTTTGGCTTGTACAATAAAGCACAGATATTTGCAGGCTGCGTTACAATTTCGACAGCGCCCACTCGCTATTTCCCTTTATGCAGACAACATGCTGGTAAATGTGAGGGACTCTGAAGTGTATTTGTCACTGCTGATACAGGAGTATGTGAGGTTCGAGAGATTTTCGGGCCTAAGCATAAACTGGGATAAGTCTATAGTGTTCCCCCTCACACAAGGTACCACCCCCTACGACCTGGAGTTCCTACTCACATGGACTACGGACCCGGTCAAGTACATGGGCATAGAGATCCTTAAGCCGTAGTCCGTATGAACTATTGGTGTGCAATTGCAAACATGACGGAATAAGTGGCCTAATGGATATGGTTGCCATTATCTCTGGCGGACCGCACAGCGGTAAAAAATATGGCGGTCCTGCCCAAATTCTTATATATGTTCGTAAATATACCCATAGTTTTGAACGACGCGATTTTTAAAACCCTCAAAAATGCATGCTAAGCTTGGCTTGGACGGGCAAGCAACCAAGATGCAGCTGGGATGTATTGACACAGCCGTATGAGCGGGGAGGCTTTGGCGAGCCGAACATGTAACTATATTATCTATGCGCGCAAGCTCAATACGCACATTATTGGCATTTCTGACAGCGGTACCACCCGCACTTGGCGGTGGAGGCTAATGATGCTTAACCTACCCAGCTCGCTGCCATGGTGTTACAGGTAAGGCCTGACATCACTTCAAAGTCATGGTTGGGTGATAGAGCGGGCAGGGCCTATATTTTTGCTCCAGCTATGCCCCTCGCTGCGCATGCAAGTATTTCTGTCACTCGTGAGGCTAGGGCAATGTCGATGTGGCAGAAGGCCGGGGTGAACACGCTAGGTGACCTATGGGCATTTCTTGACACTGGAGACACTTACTGCTAAACAGCCTTATACGGTGATGTTAGGATTTATATATGCCAGGCTTTGAGCGGCGGTCAGGTCCCTATACCCCGAGTTCCCAAATGAGCCGCAGATGCTGAAAGCGTTACAGAATCTGCTGACGAATGGGTCACAAAAAGGGTTATTAACCAGGTTATACAACACATCCCTTAGAGAGAACCCAGGGAGCGGAACAATGGCTCTAGACAGGTGGAATGGGGTGCTGGAGGAGCAACTAACTCAGGAGGATTGGGAGGCATGCTGTGCTCTGAGTGGGCTCTTAACAGCTAGTGGGAACCTTAGGATCATCCACTTCAAATACCTTCAACAAACTTATTATACTCCTGCTTTGTTTCGTAGGTGGGGGCTTCGAGAGGATTCCAGGTGTGAGCGCTGTGGGAGCGCAGATGCTGACTTACTGCATCTTGCCTGGGGCTGCAGATCTGTGTTTAGGTTTTGGACCCAGGTCACACAAATACTGTTGATAATGGTAATGGAACGGGTGAGTTGCACCCTGCAAATATGCCTGCTTGGATTGGTCACACTGCTTAAGCTGTGTAACTGCAAACTGGTGGCCATCACCACATTGCTAGCTAAGAAACTAGTCGCAAAAAACTGGGGTAAGAAAATGGCTCCCGCAGTGGCGCAATGGCTAAGGGATGTAGTATACTGCAGAGAACAATTGGATATATATGCGGGAGAACTACCAGACTCATCCAAACCAAACGATATATGGGGCCCTGTGACAATTTATCTCTTAGAACACCCTGTGATGCCTAAATGGTCATAATGTGCCAGCTGACCAGTGTTGATGTGCGTGAGGGGCAAGGGGTAGTGGGGTGGGGGGCGACGGTGGGCAGCTCTTGTTTCACTCAATGGCTGATATATCAATGAGATATGCACTGCATTGTACTGCACGGTTTGTTGAATTTTATATGTTTGGATGCTGTCAAGTTCTGTAAGCATGCAATAACTTAAATAAAGTTTATTTAAAAAAAAGATCAGAAATTCATACTCATCAAGTGGAATAAAGCGTCTGTCTCCAGGGCAGACTGTTGTCATCAGCAACGTGTTACATTAAAGGATACAAAGAATGCTCATTCAAATATCTTCATGTCTCATTTAAATTGCTTAACGTCCGAGGCCTACTGATCACTGTGCCCAACAGTGATCCATGTGCCTCGGGCGTGTAGAAATTGAATGATCCATCTGTATTTATGAATGTCATGCATCATAGAATGGCATTCCAAAATGTATATACCATGATCAGAGGTACAGGTGATGAATTTGGAAATCTTTTTGGCTTCACCCATGAGTAAGGTGCATTGGTCCCGGTTAGTGCTAGAATTGCATGCAGGCCTTGTGTGAGCCACATTTATGGAATCCTACTAGAGAGCCCAGACAGGTTGATGGTGTGCTGGCGGAACTATAGTGATTGTGCGCTACACAGTCTATGATGGATCTAAGTTTCCTGTGTGTAATAGTGCCCAATCTCATTGCCTATTACTGGATCCGCAAGTAGTTAATTTCAGTGTTGCTTCATGAGTTCCCTCACCTTGTGTGACCTATTTTTGTAGGTGGTTATGAATCTAGGTGATTCCATAGTTTGAATGTTAGATTGTTTTTTCTGTCTTGTACTTTTTTCATTATCTCCACTGAAAGGCACTTGATTTTGTTTTACCTTACTGATTTTGTTTAGTGCTTGAGTAAGGATTTTTTAAGGTTATCCTCTTGATTTGAATCTCTCTATTATTTTGGTTTTCTCTTTGGTAAAGTCATTATCATCACTGCAATTACATCGAGCCCTATGGAATTCCCTGTAGGGCTTACTTGATTTCAGTTAGTCAGTGTGACAGCACCTTGCATGGAGCACAATGTTGCCTGCCGTTTCTTTCCCATGTAGGCATGAGATCATTTTCTAATTCTCTATTCTGATGGCAATATCAAGATATTCGCTGTACGTGTTTCTCACACTTGAATGTCCGGCTGAGGTTATTTTGCCTTAGTAGTTGGATGAATTCTAGTGCTAAGGTGGTGTCACCATCCCATATTAGAAACAGATCGTCAATATATCTGATCCAAATTGGTATGTGTTGGATGTATTATTCGTAGTTCTCCACCCAGAGTCTGTGGCAGCCCCACTGCCTTGAAGCAGCAAAAAAAAGGAAAAAAAATGATAATAACGTAATGTTGTTATTTTATTTTGCCCTCCTGTTGTGGCAGCTTGCATGAGGGGGCGGGGCTGACAGAGCAGCTGAGGAGTGGTTGTGCAATTATCATCTGTTCAAGCATTGCAGTATGCTTTAGAAGGGAGATAGGGCGGCTGCAGAAATAATATATACAGGCTTCTACCCCCATTACCTGCTCTATGTAGGTGTGTAAGGAACATACATCTTATGTATTCATGGTATAGGTGTCCTCCCATGAAATGTCATGTATCCCACACAAGAAGTTAGCGCTGTCCCTTCAGTACGATCGCAGCCCCAGGACACATGAAGAGAGAAAATGATCTAGGAAGATGGGCATATTTTCTAGTAGACTCCCGTTGGAGGAAACTATCGGCCTGCCTGGGGGCTTAGTGGAGTTCTTATGGATTTTGGGTAAGAAATATAAGCATGGTATTTTGGGATGATCTTCCTTGAGAAATTTGTACTCACTGAGGTCAAAAGTTCTTCTTGGTGCATTTAGCCAGCATGTTGTGATAAGTTGTGTATGGATGATCTATACATGTCCCACAATATGGGTACATAACAGTATCTGTCTTTTAGTTGGCATTAGGTTTCAGCTCTGTAATCGGCAACATTCATCACCACAATATTACCCCTTTATCAGAGGGGTTTATGATGATGGATGGCTCATTCATGAGATTCTGTAGTGCCATTCGTTGTGATTTGGTTATGTTTTCATGAATGTATATGTCATCATAACTGTTTTGTAGTTTCATTAATTCATAGATCATGACACCGTGGATAGCTTCTAAATTGTAATATGTAGTGTTTGGATTATACCTAGACTTAAGCCACTGCTACAAGATGCATCGGATACAAATCCCAAACTCCCAAGGGTTTCCATCACATCAGTTTCAGATGGTTCATCATTGTCACAGTCAAGACTGTATATAGCAAGAATAGATTCAATGTCTTGTATCTCAAAGTTCAATGTCATAGAGTTATGTGTAGTGCAGGATCTTATGGATCTGGTGTCGAAATTCATTTTAAACTATTTTTCTACTTCAGGTTTCTCCCAAACAAAAATAAATTGATCCTGGTACTGGTGTAGTCACATCTGGCCTTAGAGCAGACTGATAGGCCCAGTTTAAGTACAGTTACTTTGTCCAAAGTGAGGGGTCTTTTGAATAGATTGAGCACCGATCTATCGTCACTGGGTGAGAACCCAGCGATATCAGTGGTGGTGGAGCAAGTCCCTTTTAGTTGCTTGTTCCTACCCCCTTGCCCCCCCCCCCTCCTTGTTGGCCTCATCCTCTTCCTCCGGTGTGACCTTGTCCCATTCCCCTCTTTTTGTACGGCAGAGGAATATCCTGTTTTTGTTTTTAACAGTTGAAACTCTTGGTAGAAGGTTAGGGGCCAAACTTTTAAAGTGCACATCATGCCAAATACTTTGTTATAGAGTTATGCATCTGAAAGCTATGATGTGGAAAGAAGGTGAGTTCAATAGTCTGACAATGGGAAAAAGTTATTACATGGCTGGATTGGGTGGTTCTTATTGAAAATGTCAAGTGTGTTAGATCCACATGGGTATTGTGGTTTTATAGCTGCATTTACATTAAGAGCACCCATGAAAGGCAGAACAGTCTGTTGAAAGGGAGTTGGGAGGTGTGTCAGGGAACGTGGTGGTCTAGATTTGTTAACAGAGAATGTTAGTTATTGTCTGTATTTGTGTCCATTTGTACTCTGTTACAGTTTAGATGGTGTACCTGCTTTGGGAAGGATTGTTAACTACTGACATTATTTTTTGAGGGTACCCAGTTCTTTAGAATATGTGCTGCACACATATTGTCTCTGATAGATAGTTTTCTGTGAGTCGATAATACGTTTTTGTGTGGTCCTTGACATTTGGTCACATATCAAGAGTAATGGACAACGTTTCAAGCCAAGTTACTGGCAGCCTTCCAAAACCTTTGCTACTATAGCACTTTTGAGTGTCTAATTAAAAAGCAAAACCCAATGTGTCTAATTAAAAAGCAAACACTATGGCACATGATGATGTTAATTAACAGATACTGACATTATTCAGCAGGCCCACAATCAGTGGAACCGTTAGCACAGGATTTAATTGATTGACCGCAATGAATCAAACCACACTGTGATGTTCCTCTCACAGATGCTGTCAAATCTGAGTAATTATTGACCACATTACAAGGAATCTATTGAATCGAGAAGCAAAATATTTGGAGGTACCCTGGACCATAACTTTTATCTGAGAAGTGGCGGATAGGTCTGCGTGAAAGGCTACCTCCAGTCTTCTGCTGATTTCTGTTGAGCACAAGGTTGTTCATTATGAGTAAAACCACGTAAATGTGATTGTTTTATCTTTTGTGCCAACCACAAGCAGAATCTATATTTTGGGACTATTGTTGCACAAGACACTCCCTATCATCTAGTGATACATATGGATTGCACATTTTGATGTTAGTTTGTCTTGTTGTTTTCATCTGCTAGTCGCAGATAGAACTTGTAAATGCCAATTATCTGAAATGGTTTTTGCATTATTTCGGCAAGTGGCTTACATGTAGATGTTGAATCGGTAGAGATTATGGGAGTATACTGCATGAGCTACTTTTGCTAGTGGCTTTGACAGATCTAAAGCTAATAACATAATTGCAATTAAAGAAAACATTATTTGGATCAATCCCAGGTAGTGCTTAACATTGTAATTCACTAACTGTGCTTTCATTTCAGCTTTCTGGCCTGCAATCTCATGTTGTACAGGCAGTTCAAGCAGGATGGGGGTATGCTTCTTGTTCTTTAAGGTGAAGAGGATATTCTCTACTGAAGTTTCAGACTGTCTCATAGCAATGTATTGATTGGTGATTGTGAAGTAGATTTCATTGTTCCATATGTTCCTGCAGTTGTTTTGTTATTTCAGTTTCAAGTATTTTCCTTGTATAGAAGCAGGGTTAAAATTAGTCTATATTTAGTTTGGATATCAGAAAAACCTACATGTTTCTTCAGTAATTGAGAGAAAATTACCCATTTCATGTGGGCAAGGTCTATTTCTGGGTAATTGGATGCACTCCTTTCTTGGCCTGTGTCTGGGAGAATTGTTGAATGCATGAAACTAGGCACATCTCTGCTGAAAAGTTGGATGGTTCCATCTTATTTCTCACCTTCCCCAACTCATCTTTTTTGGTCTTGAAGTTGAACAGATAGTTTCTGTGGTGGGAGGATATGTGTAGATAGTCTTTGTGTTTTGTAGTTATTTTTCCTTTATTTTCATTGTATTTGCTTGAGATATGACAGAAGATCCTCAGAGCTGTTCCGGTATGAAGGATGTGTTTCTCATAAGCTCTGGAATAGTTAGCCCATGCAAGAAATTGACTATAATATACAATAAAATATATGTACTTGCTTTGTTGTTGTGGTCTTGTCCAGTTCACATCTCAGTGGCCTCTCCTGTGGATCTTGCATTGGGTTTTTCCCACTATTTATGCAGATACTATGCCATTGTGGTTCCAGGTTTTGTTCCCTCTGTTGACTGAGTTGAGTGGTGTGTTGTATGTTGCATAGAAGTCTCTTGTATATAATGGTATTCTATGTAGTACACTGTCATTTATTTTGAAGTCTGCTTCATCTTTTTTTTTTTTTTAAAGCCTTTAGAGAATAGGGGAGGAATTGAGTTGTATGTTTTTTTAAAAGGTAATTTCAATGTTCTCGTGGGATATCCACTTTTATGCCAATGGCCGGACCAAATGATTTATTTGGCCTAGTGTATGTAGGATCTTATCCAAGAAGGATACTCCATGTGTGAATAAACTGCATTAATTTGACTGAAATCCGAGATTTTAAACTAGAATACAGAGGAAGTTGGCGATTGTGTGTTACTTCTTGCAGTACTTGATGGGGTGACAGCCCATTAGTGTTAGTTCTTTGTTAGGGTTCTTTTCTGTGTACTAGAGCTGGGGGATGATCACCTTTAGGTACTGTCAATCCATATGTTTTTCTAGGTGGTCAGGGAGGCTCCACGAAACTCTCCTCCTTATCTGGGCAAATTCCCTTTTTGATTGATAGTTGTGGAAGGATTAAGGTCTGTCTCACTGGGGTGTTTTCTATTTACCATGGAGTTAGTTGTGTTATGATGCTAGGTCGCTGATTGTGTATCATAGAGAGTTTTTGTTAAGTAGCTGCAATTGGCGTTTTAGAAACTTACTACAGTACATGTTAAGCTTTTCAGATGTTTGGGTGGCTCCGTTTTGCACCAGTATGTTCCAAATGGTTTTGCAAGACAAATGTATCTGTGCATTACTTGTAGCCTGGTGTGGGTGTTTGCTGTTGTCGGCTTGTTGTGAGTTATGGGTGTAGCTGGTGGTGTCATTTTTGTGTTGGTTTGGATTGCTATGCTTGTTGTTGTTTATGTTGTGTCTTTGGGTCTTGATTTATTATTGGATATTGTGATTTGTTTAGTACAATATATTCAGTAGCATTTAAATATCTGGATTTAAAGTACCATGTATAGTATCTTATTTCCTTGAAATCCTTGTTGCTCTTCATCTTAGAAAAGCTATTTTTATTAGTCACTTAATAAAATTGTTGTATACTTGGCCTGATATTGTGATTGTAAGCCTGTGATTTTTTGTTTGTTTGTAAGATTGCTCCAAAACATTGAGCTATAAACATTTTCACTGTAACTTAATTGTAGTATAACGTGCTATTGATGTTGGGTTCTCGCTTAGACATACGAGACTGAGGTATTCTGATGTTGTATTAAACGTGCATGTCGTAAGGAACTTGCTGGTGTCTTGCTTGCATTATTTCTTTTAACCATTGTGATTTTCTCTATGTGATTACACATGAACATGTAATGAAGTAGATTACGGACTTTATTCCTGGTCTGACAAAATAATCAATTTTGTCATTTATTTATGCAATTTCTCTCGTTTGTTGGATGACATGTTTTGCAGTGAATTTCTGATGTTCTGGGCAAAAATGAGATTTCTTTGTCATTCTGTCCCACAGAGGCACAACCTTATTTATTTATTTATTAATAAAGGTTTGTGTAATAGGGTTAGAAATGTGTGGACTGTTTTCTTTTCTACATGTTTGTAAAATAGTTATATAAATGGAATAGGTTTGACTTTTGTGTCTGAAAGAGGATGTCGCACGCTGTGTAAATAGGGAAGTCTTTGGAACAAATACCGTATTTTATTAGAGCAGTTTCTTTCATTCATCACATCTTATTTGGAGAACTATGGTTTACTGGATGCTTCTCATTCAGGCTTCAGACCTTCCCACAGTACTGTAACTGCCCTACTTGCAGTAGTAGATACCATCAGGTTATCCCTGTATGCCAGAAATCCCACCTTGTTGGTTCTGCTTGACCTGTCGGTGGCGTTTGATAAAATCTATCATTCCATCCTGATACAGAATCTTTACCAGATAGGAATCCAGGACTCCACCCTTGACTGGCTCAAGGATTTCCTCAAGGACAGGGCCCAATCAGTTGCTATAAGCACCTACCATTCCAACACCATCACCTTGGACAAAAAGGTCCCGCAGGGTTCTTCTTGAGCCCTACGCTCTTCAACATTTATGTAGACCCCCTAGCCCAGTTAGCTAAGTCCTGCAGGTTTGAAATTCTTTCTTATGCCGACGACATCCAGCTGGACATCTCACTTGGGCAGTACATTGAAAATGTCAAATAGCAGTTTGGCGCCTGCATGAGAAAAATTGCCACCTGGATGTCCTTCAACTGTCTCAAACTGAATGGGAAGCAAAACAGAGATCCTTCTGTTTGGCAAAGCTCAGCTCTTCTGGTACGACGACTGGTGGCGGCGGAACTTGGCTCTGTTCTGGTGCCCAGTAGTACTACCAGGAATCTGGGCATACTTTTAGACGTCAAACTATCCATGAGAGACCAGATTACCTCTGCCTACAGTACCTGCTTTGGCACACTGGGCCTCCTTAAGAAAATCTTCCGGTGGCTTCCTCCGAGCTCCCGGAAGAACTCACCCAGGCATTACTCATCAGCCGCCTGGATTATGGGAATGCCCTAATCCTTGCTTCAAATAAGTTCATTCTATCCAAAATGCAGGTAGTCCAAAACACCGGGCCCGTGTGGTCAACAACTTGCCTCCACGGACATAGTCAGCTCCCATGATCAGAGCCCTTCATGGCTCCCCATCAGAAGGAGAGTGTTTTATAAAAACTTGTGTGGAGTCTATTTGTGGTGACATCATTGGGTTGCTGTGAGTGTGGTTGCACATACTGTACACTTGTGCCTTGGAGATAAGCCCGGCTGCTCGTGCCAAGCTACTAAGGGGGTGAGCAGGGCTATCTCAGACGGTGTCCTTACTTAGCCTAACGTTGAAACGAGGGGTCCGGATCTCGCACCTGGCAATAGCGGTGTGGGAGAGGGACTCCTGCCTCCAGCATTTGGTGGCGGCGGTGAGGGATAAGGACCCCCACTTCCAACATTTGGCGGTAGAGCGGTGGGATTCGATCCTAATGTAAATTAAACGTGTATGTGCAAAATCACTCACAGGAATTGGTGTTCATCATACATTGATCGCAGACCACGACGCAACCACATATTGTGTTTCTGGAATTGTTGGTTCTATTGTTGAGTAACCTTTAAACCACACATCATGTCTCAGGGAGAGAGCCAGATAGCCGGTGAGGCGGAGGCTGCAGAATTAGAGTTTAACATTGAGGAACTGTTTTCCTACAAGGTTGATCAGTTGAGGAAATTCTGCAGAGCTTTGGGATGTCCCATGAAGGGTAGCGCCAAGAAGGAGGAGCTGCAAATGGCCTTGAGGGCCTGGTGGGAAGCCAAAGAGGCTCAGGAGACGGGGGATGTTGAGGCGAATGGGGATGACCCAGGGAATGGATTTGGTCCACAGGATTTGCCAGTGGAGAGACCAGCCGCAGGGGCTGGTAGTAGCCATTCAGGGAGGAGTTTTTCACCAGAGGAGTTGGAGGAAAACCAAAGGGTCAGACTGCATGAGTTGGAGGTGTTAAAACTTAAAACTCAAGCAGAAGAGAGCAGGAACGCTCTCGCGTTGGAAGAGAAACGGATTCTCTTCGCTCATGAGTTAAGCATGAGGGAACTGGACATTTAGGGTAAACCGACAGAGTCCAGTGTGATTGGTGGCAGCGCACAGCCAGTGCCAAGTGTGGATGATTACAAGAGTGCACTGGAGGATTGGGTAGTGGTTAGCATGGTAAATGATTTGGCGAGGTTGACCAATTTGGCCCCAAGGGAGCCTAGGCTCACAAATTATTTTCCAGGATTGCGCCACCCCGGGTTAAGGTGTGGGCTCCTTGATTCCCGGGAGTCTGCATGAGAACCAGACCCCTGGTCATGGGTCCAGGGGCTTGAAAAGGCCCCAGAGAGGATAAGGCGGGCCAAGTGGCGCAAGGAGATCCCAGAGTAGTGAGGAGGGGTTGCTGGCTAGCCTCTTGTCTCAAAAGAGGGGGAGGAAGAGTAAGCAGCACCCCCAGGGATCAGCAACACCACCCAGGAAACATGGGGGGGTCGTAGGAGAGCCCCCAGGTGGAGGTCTAGTACCTACTTGCCAGAGGTGTGAGGAAGAACACCTAGCGTCAGGAGGGCGTGGGGAGTCTGTAGCCAGAGCTCCTGCCGTCCTGATGTTTGTGGGTGCCATTCCTAAGTGGCAGGCCCAGAAAAATAAATGGAAGGTTAAAAGAGGGTTGTGTACCCCACTGGGAACACCGGTGGGACAGTGTCCAGCCAGTGGGGCTGGGTCCCCTAGAAGTGACCAGAGTAAACCCACTTTTAACCTGGAGGGCAGGATGACTGGAGGTAGTATCCTGACCAATGGGCCTTCCCAGGGTACCACTCCAGGGTGGGGTTGGCATGGGTCCAGCACCCCTGGAGGGGTTACCCTGGCCGGGAGGGATCCATGGAACAGCATTGTTGGCTCAGGGGGTAGTGATCAGGAAGAAACCCTGGGGTCAGGAAGGCGAGGAACAGGAGGGTGTCCATGTGGTAGAGGGCCTGCGTCCTGGTTCTATCGCCCGAAGCAGGGAAGTCCATCAAGGTAATGATTGGTCTACCCTGGCTTTTGGCTGGGAGGGGGTTGTGTAGGACTTGGCCTTTTTGGCTAAAGTTCCCTAAACTTTTTGCTTTCCCCCTAGACCATTTTCCTGACATAGTTGCCAATTTAGATGCTTTGGGTACCTTGCCACTGCTGATCAGTGTCAAAGTACAAGGGTTCCCTATGTAAAGTACAATGGTAATTGGTTGGCCATGATTGGTATGTTTGCCTTACTAGTAAAAGTCCCTAGTGATGTGCACTGTGTGTGCAAGGGCTAGTAATGCAAAGGCGCGCAGAGAAGGGAACTCAGGCCTTCAGTGTAGGGCCTGTGCGCAATTTGCTAAGTTAGCATGTTGTCCTGACAAGTGCAACCACTTGTCAGGCCTTACTTTCCCTTTTGCGTACACTGTGGGCACCGCTGTGGTACGTCCCGGGTAACCCCTGGGCAGGGTGCAGTGTAGGTAAAAGGCAGGACATATACTGAGGTGTGTGCTATGTCCTGATAGTGAAAAAACACTCCATTTCGTTTTCACTGGTGAAAGGCCATTCTGCCCATAGGACAGAATGGGGGAGGCTGGGTATGGTGTTTTGTTAGCCTAGTTTCCTATAAGTTTATAATGGAGAGGTGAAGTTTAGTATGTATGAACTCACAGTGTCATAACACATCTTTCTATGAAAGTGGTTTTGTCACTGTGTGTTCAGAAACCACTCTTTTAGAAAGTGGCTGAGTTTTGTGCTTTAAGCATTTGTGTGTCTCTGCTGAATGTGGATTGACTGTCTGGATCTGAGATGGGAGAGGGTGAGATGGCACCTGGCTGACCTGCATCTGGAGAGTATGCGAGGAGAAACCCCGGGAGGTGAAGAGGCCTGGGTTGCAGATATAAAACAATTGACCCATCTCCTGCTGAGTGATTAAGGGTCCAGACCCCCAGTATCAAAGGGAGAAAGGTGAAACTGGGAGGGAGACACCCAGAACTGATTTAGGCAGGGGTCAGGGACCCCTGAGCACAACGAACTTCAAAGACATGAAGGGGTATAACTAAGAGAACTGAAACCCCTAGAATTTGGTGTAATTTTGAATGGCGAAATGGACAGGTCGAGTCTGCAAAGGCTTTCACCTCTTTCGTGGTCAAGAAGAACCTCTGCCAAGGAAGAAGTTGCTGAAGAGACTGCTGGATAGGACTGACCCTTGCTTCGTGATCTGGGGCTGGCCTGCAATTTGTAGCTTTTACTAAGGAAGAGACTGAAGGGACATTGCAGTGGGCGGTGTCCCCCCCCCCTTCTTGAACAGGACTGTGCTTTGTGCTGTGTCCTGAACCCCAAGGGCCCGAGGTGAGCTGGCTCCCTGTTTGGAAACACAGGAACATAAATGTTTCCGGAGAAGTCCCCAGCAACGCGGTGTGCACGTGCTTTTGCAGCTTGAGACCCTCAGAAGTTGTGCCTTGTGATCGTGGGCACGCAGGAGTAAACTGAGTCTCGGACGCGCAGGGTGCGTGTCGTGGTGCAAGCCGAAGCATTGGTGAGGAGCGCCTGGTCGTTGTGTGCACCAGGAGACAAGGTGAGACTCGGACTCGCAGGGTGCGTGTCGTGGTGCAAGCCGAGGCGTTGGTGAGGAGCGCCTGGTCGTTGTGTGCACCGGCAAAAGAAGTGAGTCTCGGACGCGCAGGGTGCGTGTCGTGGTGCAAGGCACGGCGTTGGTGAAGAGCGCCTGGTCGTTGTGTGCACTGAGAGAAAAGGTGAGACTCGGACGCGCAGGGTGCGTGTCGCGGTGCAAGCCGAGGCGTTGGTGAAGAGCGCCTGGTCGTTGTGTGCACCAGGAGAAGAGGTGAGACTCGGATGCGCAGGGTGCGTGTCGAGGTGCAAGCCGAGGAGTGGTGACGATCGCCTGGTCATCGTGTGCACCAGAGAAGAGGCGAGTCTCGGACGCGTAGAGTGCGTGTCGCGGTGCAACCTGAGGCGCTGGTGAGGAGTACCTGGGAAGCGTGTGCACCGAAATCGAAGTAAGTCTGCACAAGTGCTGAGGGCAGGTCTCGGTGTCCACCGAGACCGCCGGAAGGAGGGCCAGGTCATTGGGCCCTCGGAGTGCAACAGTAGCGGCCCGGACCGGCAGTCCCGGAGGAGCGGAGTCGCCGACCCGAGCTCGCCGTGCCCATTGACGGAGTTCTGGATCAAGGCCCAAGTCGCTGAAGGAGGGGAGGAGAGTGGGGTCGCGCCCCCCCAGGTAACGTGGATCACCATCTGGGGTGGGGTGCGGGCTCGGAGGGACATTCTCTCGGCCTCTCGCTCCTGGCAGCTGTGTGAGCCTGTTGCTTCGGCTCGGATCGAGGCCCGTGCTGGCCCAAGGAGGGGCAGTACTGGGGCCGGAGTGAGAAGCGGTACTTTTGTGTCATCATTGATCCATGTCGGGGGCAACTGTTAACGGAGCACCTAGACTGTCGCATTACACTTTGCCTTATTGCTGCTAACGAACTATCGAACTGTCGTATGACGCCTGACTCTATTTGTGCCTGACGAACTACATGCTGGGTGCGCTACGCACTGCGTTATTTTCCCTTGCAGAGTACATGATTGTAAGCGTGGCGCAGTGCATTATTTCTTCATTGCACAGTACCTGATTATAACGTGGCGCATTGCATTATTTCTTCAGTGCACAGTACATGATTGTAGCGTGACGCATTGCTTTGTTTCTTCCTTGCACAGGGCATGCTGGTGGTGATACGCATTGCATTATTCCTTCTATTGCAAAGTACACGACTGTGGCGCTACGTATGGCATTGTTTCTCTATTGCACAGTTCAGGAGTATATTGTTACGCATTGCAGTATTTCGTTTCTTGGCAAAATGTATAAAGCTAGAATATCACGTCATTATCGTCCAATTTACCCTGAATTGAGCCCTCCTGGAATATTTGTTGATCAAGTAGAGTCCCTAAGTATGAGTAGTCCGTCAGAAACCTGGCACACAAGCATCCTGGCAAATTAAGAGCTCCTGAAAGTTTAACCCATTTTAACTAGTTTCCTGCTTCAACAATACATATTTTGTTTTTAAACAACTTTATACATTTTGCAGTGTTACAAAAGCTAAGAGCCACATAAAGGAAAATAAAACCAAACCCATCAAGCCGCTTGTGATACATGTCCCCAGCACCATCCATTTAAAGTAATGAAATCAGTACAGATGCGAAAATTACAGCTGCATGAACCATGCCTGTAGTCCAATAGGTTCCGATCAATGCATTACAACTCCCAGAGTCCAAATCACTCTACAGTAGTACTGATCCAATCTCCCTCCTTCCCTCATCAATGCCTGTGTCTATGTCTGATCCATTGTCATTGTCTCCATAGCATTGAAAATTCTCTAGTACCAACACCCTGTTTCAATATCATCCTGGGCTTTCTCATTGTTGGAAGTGGGGGTCCTTATCCCTCACCGCCACCACCAAATGCTGGAGGCGGGAGTCCCCGTCCCACACCGCTGTTGCCAGGTGCGAGATCCGGACCCCTCGTTTCAACGTTAGGCTATGTAAGGACCCCGTCTGAGATAGCCCTGCTCACCCCCTTAGTAGCTTGGCACGAGCAGCCAGGCTCATCTCCAAGGCACGTGTGTACAGTATGTGCAACCACACTCACAGCAACCCAATGATGTCACCACGAATAGACTCCACACAAGTTTTTATAAAACGAGTATAATCTTTATACAAGAAGATATACGATATGACCACACAATACAAAACCAACATATAATAATGGGTAGTATTTCTTCCGGTGGATTGGTAGGTTCTAATCCCAACCACCGCTTCTAACCCTAACCACCGCTTCTAACCAACAGTTAAGCTGACTTATAACCGTTTCCAAAAGGTTAGGTAGGTCATATTGCTAGAATCACACACGTTGCAAAAGAAACGAAATACTGCAATGCGTAACGATATACTCCTGAACTGTGCAATAGAGAAACAATGCCATACGTAGCGCCACAGTCATGTACTTTGCAATAGAAGGAATAATGCAATGCGTATCACCACAAGCATGCCCTGTGCAAGGAAGAAACAAAGCAATGCGTCACGCTACAATGATGTACTGTGCACTGAAGAAATAATTGAATGCGCCACGTTATAATCAGGTACTGTGCGATGAAGAAATAATGCACTGCGCCACGCTTACAATCATGTACTCTGCAAGGGAAAATAACGCAGTGCGTAGTGCACCCAGCATGTAGTTCGTCAGGCACAAATAGAGTCAAGCGTCATACGACAGTTCGATAGTTCGTTAGCAGCAATAAGGCAAAGTGTATTACGACAGTCTAGGTGCTCCGTTAACAGTTGCCCCCGACATGGATCAATGATGACACAAAAGTACCGCTTCTCACTCCGGCCCCAGTACTGCCCAGGGGCCCGGGATCCCAACTCCGCGCCCCGATGATGGTGGCAGAGAGGAGGAGGGCGCGCCGTCGCGCAACCCCCCTCGCAAGAAAGTCAAAGAGTGCAGTCGCGCTCCCCGTGAAGATGGCTGCGGGACCCCATCTCCGGGCCCCGACGTGAGGAAAGAGGAGAGGGGAGTGCCTCCGCACTCCCCCCTCCCCCCCCCCCCCCACCGGTTGGAGGAAGGCGGGGGGGAGTGCCGTCACACTCCCCCGAAGACCCGCCGGTCAAGCTGCGGCCGCCGCGTCTGCCCGCCGGAGCGGGCAGACCAGAAGAGCAGCGCTGGCTCCCGCGGCCGCACCCGAGGGTGTGGGCCTGACCGGGAGTCAGCCGGAGCAGCCGGGGGTGGGCTCTCCGGGCTGCACTCACCTGCCCAGCGAAGAAGAGGTGCCAGTACGGGGTGCCTGGGTGGGACCGGGCCCCCGAGAGAAGAGGTGCAAGGGTCCCGGGTGGGACCAGGCCCCCGAAAATCAGCATGAGTAGCCGGGGGTGGGCTCCCTGAGCTGCATAACTCACCTGGGTGTCCGGGTGGGACCGGACCCTCCAACGGAGGAGAGACGCGGCCGGAGGCCCACAGCGCGGCTCTCCCAGCGCAGCAGGGGAGCCGCTGCTACCATATGCACGGGGCTGGAGGAAGCGCCCCATAATGCTTTGCAGGCCCAAGCCGGCCTGCAGGAAAACGCCAGTTTTTTCTGCGTGTGGTGGCCCCAGGAGGACGGGGTCACCACGAGAGGTGTGCTAAGGTGCTGGGGGAGCTGCAGGAGCAACGCAGTCTCCTCCAGCACGAAGGAAGAAAGTCCCTCCCCAAGTCTCTGGGGACTTGCAAAGAATAACCCCTCAAGGGCTCAGCACAGGCGTCAACACCATCCTATGACTGGAACTTTTGTTCTTCAGCTGGGGGTGCGTTAAGAATTGCGCCAAGGAGTGAAATGTGAATTGCAGAGTCTGGGGATGCCTGGAAGAGGGCATCCCCTGGAGGTGAAGAGGTGTAATTGCACCAGAAATGCTTTTACCCATGTTATTTCTTTTTAGAGGGACTGAAAGTCACATGTGTAATGTGAAGTACCTGTGTAAGGTGAGGTCATAAGCAAAGTGGGATTATGTTGCCAGACATTCCTGCTAGGGTGTCTGGCTGTATATGCTTAATCCTGTGACTCAACTGTGATGCCTTTTAGGGGCTTTAATTGCAATGCATTACAACGATTATCAGCTATGATAAGTACCTCATTTAAAGTGATGCCCCAAACATGTATTCTTGCTACTGCGTTAGGGGAGGAACAACCCTACTGTTAGCTACTAAGATGTAGAGGTGCATACTGTATGGTCAGTATACAATGTTCAGTGAGGGTTATGTGTCCCCAGGGCAGGTGTACCTATTTTTAATGCTTGTTGAGAATATGGGGGGGGGGAGGGGGGTTGTGTCAACCCACGGCATTAGGGGGCAAGATGATGTGCATACTTGGGAGTGGTGGTACTAGACCCCACCCCCCCCGCGGGAGGGGTGGAGATGTTATGCAATGTCACAAAGTAATTCCAACAGCTTATGTATATTTGTAATTCGGTGCATAGTATTGAGTAGTGTGTGTGTGTGTGTTTAATAAATGTACTCTTACTTTTATAAAGCAAAGTACAGACTGGACAATCAAATATTGAGTGTTATTTCTGCGCACCTGTAATGGAGATTACTAGCCCACACCACCTCCCTTGAGTAAGCCTTAGACTGCTCTGCAACGCTACCCTCTGAGAGTCAGGCGCTACGCTAGGGTGTTTGGTTCCCAGTGAAGGACAAATGTGACATGTTATTTGTGCAGGCCTCACAGATACTGCCTCGTTTTCCAACCGCGATTATACGGAACTCTATTCTAGACCAGACTACGCTACGCCACTGTACAACTCTACTACACTCTACGACATTCCATGCTACAACAGTTTATTCCACTCTACTCTTCTCCACTCTACTCTATGCCCCTCAGTTCTAACCTTTAGCCATGCTGAATAGCAGCCATTCTGGTGTACAGCATGGTTAAAACACATTGACAAAGCCAATAGTTCTTGCACAGGCATGACCTGTTGGCTTAGCCATTGCTTGTTCATCTGATATCACAAGAATATTTTTAAGGCCATTATAAACTGGCATCTCAATGAAGTCTACTTGAAGTCTTGTAAATGGGCCCTCTGATTTGCTAGTGTGACTCATAACAACCACAGTACTCTTTTCCTGATTATTTCTCTTCCAAATTACACATCTTTGACACAGATCATCTGCAACATTTCTGAATTTTGGATTGAACCAGTACTTTCTGAAAATTCTGGTCATCGAGTCCCTCCCTACATGAGTCTGGCCATGTAAATAGCAGGCCATTGAATATAGCATACTGTCAGGAAGTAAATACTTGTATTCAGGAGTCACCAAACCGCACTAGAATTTCTTTAGCAGCCTACTTGTTCCTACTTCTTTCTCTCATTCTCTTGTGTTTTCTCCTGAAGTTTCCTCAATGCACTCAGTGAAGTGTGTTTTGGGATTCAACAAGAAACAATCTAAGTGTTCTGCATTGGGTTTAACAAGAAACAATCTACATGTTCTGCACTTGTAACAAAACTTTCACTTGATTAATTTTGCTCTTGCATTACAATCTGCTCATTTAGACTCGTACAGTATCTCGCCACTTGGTCAGCAAATTTGTTTCTCAGCATGACCAAGTCCTTACCAGCCTTGTAGGCAACACATTTGAGTACTGCAATCTTTTAGTTGTTGTATTGCTTCCTACAAATCAAGAATATAGAAACCAGAATATAGAATCCAGCCCTGGTGGGAGTACCAAAGGATGTAATAAAACCCCTTTGTGACCACAACTGCCCAAAATCATGTACTACTTCAAATCCATACTCGCTGTTTGTATAAATTGTCACAGTCAAATTATCTGCAAGGCAGCAAGCTCTTGCCAGTGCAATCCAGTCTACCATTTGTGCTGAAGTTACGCTAAGCAGATGTGATGCTTCAACAATTTCAGAAATTGAACAGACTGCAGGGGCAGCTTTCAATGCTCCAAGATGGTCTCTCAGGCAGGAACCATCTACAAACAAAATTACATCAGCACTTCAAAGAGGAATTTCCTTGATGCCTTATCTTGGTTTGGTACATAATTCTGCAACTCTATCAGTTTGTGGTTTACCTTCATTATCATTTCTGTCTCTGTCTTCATTGCTGTGTGAAACAGGAAGAAGTGTTCCAGGATTCAGAAAAGCGCACCTTCTGATGTTTTCATTTGCCAGTATGATTTGCTCACACCTAGTAAGGCAGCTGTTTGTCATGTGCTGGTTCCTAATAGGGGTCAACAAAATCTCTACTGAATAAGTCCCATCAAGGTGCCTTCACTTTGTTCAATTGCAATGCAAACTGTTGCAACTGCTTTCAGACAACCAGGAAGAGTTATAACTACTGGATCCAACACAGTAGATAGAAATGCCACAGGCCTCACATTTCCCCCATGTTTTTAGGTCAAAACTGACATGGCACACCCACACTTTACATGAAAAAACAGGTAGAACTCCCTAATGTAATCTGGCATTCTGAGGGCAGGTGCATTTACATAATTATTCTCTTAAATCCCGGAAGACCTTCCTACATTTGTCATCAAATGGTACCAGATTCTTGCCATCACTGTGAATTAGCGTTATTGAAGGCTTTGCAGTCAGGGATATGCTTGGAGTCCACAGACGACCGTAGCCAACAATTCCCAGGAGCATTCTCCCCTCCCTCTGGGTGGTTGGAGGAATCCTCTTCAGAAACAGAGAAACACTTTCTTTGGAGACTTTCTATACTCCTTTTACAATATGATGACCAAGAAAAATCACTTATTTTTTACAGTACTGCTTTTTTGTGGGAGAAATGTTATGACCATTGTCAGCAAGATGATTCAGAAATGCAATCGCATCCTGCTTGTTAGAAATTGGGTTTCTGGTTGGCAGAGGGATACACCCTGTCCAAGCAGGAACCAAGATCGTGGTCCGGTTAAGTGAAGTACACATTAAAGGTTTACCTGTGCTTACCCTCTGGTAGCTTGGCACTGAGCAGTCAGGCTAAACTTAAGAGGCAATGTGTAAAGTATTTGTGCACGCACACACACACACACACACACACACACACACTCTCTCACACACACACACACACACACACTGTAGCACAGTGAAATTCACTGCAAAAGTACTACACACCAGATTAGAAAAATGTCTAATATTCATCTGAGTAAAACAAGACCAAAATGACAAAAATCCAACATACACAATTCAAGTTATGAATTTTGCAAGATTAAATCAAAATGTATTGTGTATAAGTCAATAGCTCCACCTGGGGCTATCCGGTCACGCTTGACCAGGGCAAATCCAAAAGTTCAGTCCGACAGCGATGGAGGGCGGGCCAGATACACGAGTCACGCAGACAGTACCTTGAATGTGTCAATGCTTGGGATCCATGCGTTGCAATACGGAGTTGATGTGTCGCTGTCGCGGACTATTCGTAGTTTCCGAAGTCGGGCAAAGTCGTTGATGTGTCCATTTTGGGAGCACTGTGCGTTGGTTCAGAGGCGTCGATGTCGAACCTCTGGGCCGAAGGTGATGCATCGGTTA
Source organism: Calotriton arnoldi (assembly GCA_963921515.1). Lineage (NCBI taxonomy): Eukaryota > Metazoa > Chordata > Amphibia > Caudata > Salamandridae > Calotriton > Calotriton arnoldi. Next base: position 2,921,283 of record CAWUFW010001273.1, read on the forward strand.
AAAGCTACGCCGGGCCGGTAATACGTCAGAGTAGGGACGGACACCGTAGAAGTCGGTGATGAGTTTACCGATACTCGTGCAGCAGTGGTGATTCGGAAGAGCTGCGTCAGCAAAGTCAGGGATGTGTTTTAAGTCGAGGTTGTTGCGTCGCACACTCGGTGAGCGGGGTCCACGGCTTCGGTGCAGGCAGTGGCAATGTGTTGGTTTCGCAGGAAATGCGCCGATTTCAAATGACGCTTTGGAGTTGATGCATTGGTTTATTGGGTTGCAGCACCAAACACTCACTTCCAACTGCCCAGGACTGTATTTGGCACCACTTGGCAGGGCAGGACTCGCAGCAGAGGAGCCCATATGCTGGTCGCAAGATGCCGCTGAAGTCTTTGATATCCCTGAGAGTTGAGTAACCGGAGGTAAGCACAAACAAGCTCTTGTAAAACCTTCAGAGATGTAGGATGTAAAGAGTGAAGTCCAGTCCTCTCATTCGCAGGCAAGAAGCAGCAGGCAAACACAGCAAAGCAAGCAGCAAAATGGCAGTCCCTCCTGGCAGCACAACAGCTCTTCTTCCTGGCAGAATGTCCTCAGTCCAGAAGTGTTCTGAGTATAGGGGGTCAGAGTTCCAGTACTTATACCCATTTTAGCCTTTGAAGTAAGGAGACTTCAAAGAAAGGTCTTTGTAGTGCACAAGACTCTGCCCTTCCTGGCCCTGGCTCCAGACACACTACAGGGGGGTATGCAGCTCTTTGTGTGGGGACAGGCACAGCCCTATTCAGATGCAAGTGTCAGCTTCTCCCTCTCATTCTTGTTCAGGAAAACCCATCAGCCTGGTGATGGGCCATCAGGATATGCAGGGCACACCTCCGCTCCCTTTGTGTGTGACTGTCTAGACAGAATGCACAAAGCCCAGCTGTCATCCTGATGCAGACATGTATTCTAGGTACAGGCAGAGGCACAGAATGGTCAAAGTAAGAAAACGCCAACTTTCTAAAAGTGGCATTTTCAGACCTGCAATTTAAAAACTAACTTCACTAAAAGATGTATTTTTAAATTGTGAGTCCAGAAGCACCAAATAATTTTCTATCTTCTCCCAATTGAAAGTTACTCTTGACACTCTGACACAACACTTCACTCACACTCTTCGACACTCCACTTTAAGACATTCCACTTGCCCACGCTCCACTCGCACACACTCCACCCTATGTCACTTCTTTCTAGGCCTCTCTATGCCACTCCACTCCGACACTTAACTCCACGCTACTCTACTCTTTGACACTTTATTCCACTCTGTGCTATGCCCCTCCACTCTATGCTCCTCTACTCAGACACTTTACTCCACTCACCGACAGTCTACGCTACTCGACTCTACGACTCTCAGACACTCTACTTCACTATGGGAGAGGTAGGCCTTACTGTAGTGAAAAACGAATATAGCAGCTTTTTACTACCAGGACATAAAAAAGTAAAAGCACATGCCCTACCTTTTAAATACACTGCACCCTGCCCACGGGGCTACCTGACGCCTACTTAGGGGTGACTTACATGTAATAAAAGAGAAGGTTTGGGCCTGGCAAGTAGGTGAACTTGCCAGGCCGTCATCGCAGTTTTAAAACTGCACACACAGGCTCTGCAGTGGCAGGCCTAAAACGGGTTTGAAGAGCTACTCATGTGGGTGGCACAATCAGTGTTGCAGGCCTACTAGTAGCATTTGAATTTCAGACCCTGGGCACCTGTAGTGCACTGTACTAGGGACTTATTAGTAAATCAAATATGCCAATCATGGAGAAACCTAATATTACATTTTAGACACAGAGCCAATGCACTTTAGCACTGGTCAGCAGTGAAAAGTGCCCAGAGTCCTAAAACCAGCAAAAACAAAGTCAGAAACAGATGCGGAGGTAATTCTGCAAAAAGGCCCATTTCCAAAACTGCTTTAAAATCTTCTCTTGTCTTTGATGCCACAAGCAGGTCATCAATATATTGCACCAGGACTGAATTATAGGGCAACTGCAGATTTTTCAAATCTTTCTTTAAGATCGGACTAAAAATTTGAAAACTTTCAGCAAACCCCTCTGGAATATGACACAATAACAATTTTATTTTGACACTGAAATGCGAAAAGAAATTGACTGTTCTCATGCACAGGAATTGAGAAGATTGCTTGGCAAATGTCAGTGACTGTATACCATTCTGAATCCGCAGGAATCTGGAACAATATTAGTGGAGGATTTTGTACCACCGGACAACATGGAATCGCTATCTAATTTATTTTCCTCAAGTCTTGCACTATTCTCCATTTACCACTCCTTTTTATACTGCCCATTATTGGAGCGTTGCAAGACTGTCAGGCACCTCTAGCAGAATGGCTTGTTCGATCATTTGTTCATTAACTAGCTTCATTCCTTCTGCTTCTTTTGAAAGTCTGTATTGCTTAATTCTAAGAAGAAATGCATTGGGTTTGACATTGATTGTGACAGGTTTTTCATTTTTTTAATCTTTCTTATCTTTTTACCTTTGAAAGTCCATACCTTTTCTTTGACAATTTGTCTTAAATCCAGTGGCAGGTCAACTTTTTTCAAGAGCTGGGAAATACTGAACTCTTGAATTCTGTGATTTAAAATCAACCATTGAATCTTCATCTTGAGTTTCAATTTCAACTCCATCTGGTGTGCAATAAATCACACAGTTCATCTTGGAAAGCAAGTGTTGCCCAATAGATTAACCCAATATGAACTGATGATTGTTCTCCATTAAATCTATTTTAGCTGGAACATCTGCCATAACCTGATTAACAATTTGTTTATTGGGGGGCGTTACCGGCAAGATGGCCGACCGGCAACATTAAAGCGTAGCTCCCAGCCCGCTGATACAATCCTGCATCATCCTCTTGTTCCACAATGCCCTCCATGGCCGCGACCCACAAACCAGCAGGCAACTTGAAGGTGCTCATCCCAGGAGGGTAGTGAGGCCCTTAACGGTGGTTCCGAGTGCTGGGACGCTGGTGTTTGGCGGGGTGTCCCTGCGAGAGACTTGCGGAGCCCCTAAAGCCTCCAGCTTTGCTGTGTGTCGGACTAGCCCGACTGTGGCCGGCGTTGCTCCTTGACAGATCGCTGCAGAAGTAAGGTGCAGCGTGATCCCCCTGGGCCGGCCCTGCTGAGTGAGAGATCACTGGTGGTAGCGGCGGAGTACGCCGAGAGGAGCGGCGTCACAGCAGACAAGCCTGGGTAGCCTCCAACATCAGACAGTGCGCGGGCCCAGTGGGACAGCGGATGTGAGTGCAGCGAACAAATGGACCGTGCGAGGAGCAGCCCACCACCTCATTCCCTCTGGGGCACTTGTTTTGGAGTCGCCCTGATCTAGGCAAAACCCCTGTGCAGCGTATCGGGCCCGGCCAGGGCCCTGAATGCAATTGGTATGCTGAATATGGTATCGAGAGGCCCCTGTGATTATCGGCCCCCACCACCCACACAAAGGCACTTATCAGTGGGATCGCCTGGAGACCGACACGGCTCTGCAGTACAAAACTGGCCTGTCCGGGTCCCAAGTGTCTATGGTGCTATGAGCTTGTAAGCGGGGGTGTTACAGTGATTACGACACAGAGGAGGGCTGCATGCGCTAGAGATTTTAACTCCAAGACAGTGCCTTATGTACCTTGGCCATCCCCTCCCTCGGTGGCTCACTGGATTGTACTCTGAAGGGGACTTGGATAGCTGGCTGCAACTGGGAGGTTTGAGCTCTCCCTCTACGTCCCATACCTCCTGACCTGGGGATTGAACAACGGAGCCTACAGGGGGGCAACACCTGCTGAGTGCAGCGAGCCCCCTGATGAGTGCAGAAGCAGGAAACCTGGGAGGGGCACAGGGCTAGCCTGCACAGTTTGACGGCAGGCTGCTCAGACCCCTTGGGTGAGCGGCCTCGGCCACGCAGACTCCTGGAGATCCCCACTGAACACACGCTGGGTGGCGTATACTTTGGGGGGGTGGGGGGAGGGGGAGGAGAGAGGAGACAGCACGCGGACTTCCTTGTTTCCCCCGCGTGCCGCGGGTTTTCCCCAACCGCAGTTCGACAATGGGCAAGGACAGGATTCTATGTGGTACCCAACAACAAAGATCAACCAGTTCACTGCCACCTGGTGGGGGGAGCCTGCCAAGTGAGGCTGGAGGGGGCTTGCAGGTGACACAGGACCCTACGGGGGCCCAGATCCTGATGGCAATCGAGGTCTCCAGCACAAATGTACAGGCAAACATTGACTTGCTCTCCCTTGATGTAAACCTGCTTAGGGCAGCCCTACGTAAAGTCATATAAAGATCCACGGCGACGGAGAAACAGGTCAACCAGTTGCAGGAGGAACTGTCCTCCCTTAAAACTTCGGTGGTCACCCTCACGGCGCAGATGCAAAGGCTGGAAATGGGCACTGAAGACACGGAAGGTAGATCCAGGAGATGTAATCTACGCTTTATGGCACTCCCCGAAAATGTGGAGGGCACTACACCTCAACTATCTCTGGAGGGATGGTTGTGAGGGATAATCCCTGAGGCTGCCCTGTCACCGGTCTTTGTGGTCGAAGGGCACATTGGTCCCTAGCACCTCTCTGCCGGGGGAGGGGGGGGTGGGATCACCACAGCCCGCCATGGACCATAATATCAAAGATCCTCAACTATAGGAACAGGGACAACATCCTCCAGACGATTTGAGGGCAAGGAGACCCAGCTTTTAACAACCATGTGATTCGAATATTTTCAGACTAAACACAGCGAGTCCAGCAACAGAGACAAACGTTTGCTTCCCATATATAGCTGTGTATGTAATACAGAGAGCCTTGAACATTATCTGTTTTTGAATAGGAAGCCAATGTAGACTCAATAAGGCCTGAGAGGCAGACTGGAATCTCTGAATTTTCATCAGCAGCCTATCTGCTGAATTCTGGAGAATCTGGAGTTTGTTCAAGGCAACTTTAGGCAAATTTTGATAAAGGCCATTACAATTGTCCATTCTGGACGTGAGCCAAAACCACTTTCTTCAGCGAGTTAGGTGGGAGAAACTGTGCTATCTTCCTAATAACATGCCACAAATAAAAAGAGATGGAAAACACCTTGTTTACTTGATCCTTGTAGGTGAGTCTGTCATCAATCAGTACTCCCAGATTTTTTACTTTTTTAACTGGCACAGGGAGTGGACCCATTTCATATGGCCACCAGGAAGAGTTCCAGAAAGAGAGATTATTTCCAAAGAGGATAACTTCTTTTTTTCGAGGAGTTCAACTTAAGACAGTTGTTATCCATCCAGATGCTGACTTTCCTCATACAATTACGTCTTGTTCAAGTCAGGGTCTTTACTGGAAAGTTACACCACGATCCGAGTTTTGTCGGCATATGATACCAACGACAGCCTGAAAGATTTTACAAGAACTGCCAGAGGGGTGACACAAATGTTGAACAGGGTTGGACTTAATGATGAACCCTGGGGAATACCCCATGGCAACGAGAAGGGTTGAGATGAAAATTTCTTCAGGCACGCCAACGTTTCTGCCTTTTGAGCATTTATTTAATTGTTAGATTCTTACCATGAGTGTTTGAAAAATTAATGGTATGCATTCTATCATTTCCATTATTAACTTTAATACTTCAGTCCTACAGGTAGTTTGCACCCTAAAAATTAAGTTAGACGAAACGGTACATGTTTTTGAAAAGCATTTGGACTATTCAGCATACATGCAAGAAGTATTATCGTAGATCTAGTTAATGATTCAATTTTTGTGGTCACATGGTATTTCAGCTGGTACTGTCTCACAACATTCTTGATGTTTAGCACTTTGTGTTCTAATTTTTTACACACATGGCAATTTTGCTAATGATTTAACAGACATTTGTATATTAATCATATAGGGAATGCTCAACTTTGTATAATTAGTCATCATTTTGGTCGTAATGTTGTTTTGGTAATTGTGCATGTGTGTGGTTTGATATTACCATCTAATTGTCACGTTTTAGTCACTTTTGTTTGTTGGTTTTGGAGCGTATGGCATGATGATATTTCGTTTATTTCCTTCACATTTATGGGGTAGTTCTGGGTCACGTGACACTCATTAACCTCATGGAATATAAAGGTATTTGGTACACCTGGCTTCATTTATGGAGTATTCGCTGGAGGGTCTACACGTTAGCGGCCTGACCATTCATCTCTTAGCGTTTTCATGAGATACACTGCCAGTTACACTGCTTTCCTGGCAGCCGGTTATGCTTTGTGTTTCATCTTATTAGGGAGTCGGCGCACGGTTTCCTCCAGGTGTCAGGAGATTTTGTTCATAGGACATGCACATTGTGAGTCTATTGCTTTAAACACATGACAACGCATTATTTTTTTATTGTGTTTTCCACTACAGAGCATTCTTTTCACATTATTATGCATGATTGTCAGGCACGTGTCACATTTTATACATTTTGCAACATGGGGTTCCTAAGGGAATCACTTTGTTCAAGCTCCTTCCTTCCGGGTTGTTTTGTAGTCAATCCTCAATCGGTGGTGGATTTATTATCCCGCGGCGGTGTCAGTTTTGGCTCACTGAATCATCATGTTTTTAAACCACAGGTGATCACATGCACGGTTTTCTCAGGCGGAGAATGGATGTATTGATAAACTTTGATAAATGTGATAATATTGTTGGAGTTACAGTGGCTCATGGGCCTGTTGGTTGTGCACCTTGGGTCTAGTGAACCATTCGGTCAACAGCTTTGACAATAGAAGTCTCACTCTGACCATATCCCCAAAGTTGCTATCTTGCCAACTCTGCATGTTTCCCTATTTCTTGTTTTATATTTTCATAAGAGAACAAACAGTACCTGATTAGGCCTCCAGTTGGACAATCCTTTCAGTAAAGGATATCGCCTATGTAGCTTGTCGTGCACCACTTAATCTCAATAGAACTATACAGATGCACAATGATAAATAACTGAAATTCTAACATATTGGTCAAAGTTTACAGCATTATCCAATCTCAACCTACTAACAAAATCCATGATATTCTCCATGGTCGCCAAATGTTATAAAGTTGCTTCGAGCAACTTGGATTTGTTAATGTAACTCATTCAGCCATAATGCACCAATGCGTGTTCTCACACCAACTGTTCCAGGTCTGAGCAGTTTGCCTACCCGTTAACATTATTATTGTTGGCTCGGAGTGAAACATGTATCCCTTCTATTCCGCACATAATGTACAGCAGAAATTCACGAAAAAGCTCTGTGTGACCTTAGAAAGTTTGTTGATGTGTTGTAATGAGCAGTTTCATACTCCACCCACTCCCAGATCCTGCTTGTGTTTACACCTCCATGTCCTATGCAGCGCTGGTGCTGCATTTCATCACAAAGTCTGCTTCAGGGACCCAATTCAAAACAACAGGATTTTTTGCTAGTAATGTATTGTATAAACTCACTGGAATAGATTTGCACATTTGATCTGATTCACCAAGGTTCCCATGGGTACTTCCACAAGAGTTGTACATTTCCAGGAGTACTCTACTCAAATTCTCACAATTTACTCATGTTGTATTACAGTAGATGTAATCTCAGCTTGACTAAATAATGCAGAGTTGTGCATTTGCACATTTTTTTTCTTGACAAACTCCTATTGCTACACAACTCTGCAAAGGCTTCCCTTCTATTTTCATGAATGTGTTTGCGTGCTTTTCACTACCGGGTACTGCCTGAACGAGATCTGTATGAATGCTTATTGCTTACAGGTTTGTGGGTGCTCGCCTGGTCTGCCTGGTATCCTCCCTCGAAGTGCTGCCTGTGCTCTCATTACCCTCAACACACTATGGAAAATCTGCACTAATAGTTAGTGGCTGTTAGCATCGCTTGTATACATTTATGATCCTAAAAATTCCACAAATCCTTACATTGCTAATCACGATATGAAATTCACAAACACAAATTGATTATTTTTGTTCACGTCAGTACCACTTTGGTGCAGAGACAAATGTGTGAATCTGGCATTAACCCGTCCTCGTGCAGGCACGGGAGCAGCAGAGAGGCCCTGAGGGACTCGCTGCTAAACAAGCACAGTTGGATCCTAAATATTCAGAGCAGGATCATTGGCCACTCCCTATGTCCACAGTATTTCGGACAATCGAGGGTCCCGGTTCCCTCCTTTGCATGCGCAGTTTGTATAGGAGGAACGAAAATGATGGGTAAGTGTTTCATATATATTGCACTGATCAACACTAAAATAAGTGTATAATTTCCTATCATTAATAATTGTCGTCGTGTTCTTTACAGTAGGCTATTTTAGTATTCTGGGCAAGCCAACATTTATCCTCGCCAGGTAAACTAATCCGTGGTCTACTTTTTTTTTTTTTTTTTTTTTTTTTAACTCCAAAAGAGTGTTTTTGATCTTTTCTTTCTTTTTGTTAAGGCAAGATAAACTTTGTCAAAGTTTTAAATCATAATTTCTAACCTAACACAATTTACGTTTTTTTGCTGACAGCTAACTGCTTCTGATGGGTAATTCGATAACGACTCTTAGTGAATAACCGGAGAAAAACATTCCAAGTGATATTTCGTTGAAATGAATAATAGTAAAGAGCTGATCATTGCTAGATGAGTCAGTGTAATTAACATATCGGTATTTGTGGTTATTTGAACAGTCAATACATCATTATTTCCTCTTAAAAGTGAAAATAGAAATGTACCTTTGTCTCTGAGGAGCCAGCAGGTTGGGTTGAAATCTCTCGTTGCAATCCAGGCGCTTTGTGACTTTACGCAGAGTTAAGTCCTTTCTGACTGACTGCGACCACACGGGTAAACTCGGCGTTGCAACCGTAGTCTGTAATTTGATAAGCATGTGTTGTTTGTCGTGCTTGAATACCCAAGGGCTTACCCACTTGAGAATTCTTTGGATAAACAGGGTGCGCTCTTTCTTGGTACGCTTTTTTATTTCTACATGTACGAGTTATCCTATGCTGACAGCGTATTTAGCCTGATGCTACTGATAACCGTGCCTGTGTGTTTCTTACAATGCCTTTGCATCTACAAATGAACACCGTCTGATCCCTTAAGTGGCAGGCGTTTACCCTCGAGTCGAGGGCTGAGCCCTTTTGTATCCCACAGACCACTAGAGCATGTTACCACACAAACCCATGCATACATACACACAAATAGTACAGATGAATGGCTGTTGGTCAGCCCCTTCTACCATTGGCATTTTTAGACAGTGCAGGTGGGCTATCCTTAAAGCCATGATACTTTGACTGTTGCATGGAGCTTTAATTCGTCACCTGTGGTAACCTCTCCACTGTTCTGCCGCCCACCTCCCTGTCCGTGCAGGACCCCAATGCTATCTGCTGGGGGTCATTTGTGTAGATTGCTCAAGTTTTTCTCTCAGAGTCGAATTGTTGACATAAAAAAATAGTGAAAGCAGGTTGAAATTAGAAATAGGGAACGAAGTTTTAATATGTACATTTCTGCAGTGAAAGCTTGTCTACGAAAGTAATAAACTGTTACATCCACCAGGCTTTTCTGGTCTCAGAAATGTATAGTGTTTGTTGTGCGTCTGAAAACCCTGTGATGCCCAGGGCCTTCAAAACAAACCATGACTCACAGTGATTTTTTTTATTGTATAAAGATTATGTATAACAACACCCCTAGTGAATAATAAGTAAAGGAAAGCTATGCATTTTTTAAATGTGCCCAATGTCGGGTTTAGAAATAGGGATATTCATACAACTCGGAATTTTGGATTGCTCGGAATGTGTATTTGTGCATTGACTTGCAATTGGAAGCAAACATAGAGAGAAGTTCTATAGATAATAACGTTGGTTCCAACATTCTTTGTTTTCAGACTAGACTTCTTTTGGTAAGTTTGGTAGTTTTCTCATAACCTTGGGTTGCATTCTACACTGAAAGATGTTGTCACTGCTCACGTAATCTATACATTTTCTCACTGATCTCTCAACCTACAGATTCATTCCTGCCCACCAGTAAACACCTCTTAGCTTTTCTTTTGTTTAAGATATTCCCAGATGACTCTCGTGCCCAAGGCCATCATTGGATGAAAGTTCATCTCTGATGCTCCAAAAATGTCAACAGTCTTAATTATATAAATCTCTACTCTTATACTCTTATAACATCTGCGGACCATTCTCGATTCCGGTCATACAGCGGCACTGATTCTACTTGATCTGAGTGCCGCATTTGACACGGTTTCGCATGAGATTCTGCTACAGCGTTTGGAGGATGCTGGGGTTGTGGGCCTAGCACTAGAATGGTTCAGATCATTCCTGAGAGAGAGATCTTTTCGAGTGTCGGCCCCCCCGTTTCTTTCCCAGGCTCATTCCATCGGTCAGGGGGTACCCCAGGGCTCTGCATTGAGCCCTGCACTGTTCAATCTATATGTTCAGCCTCTTGCAACGGTGGCTAGGAATATGGGCCTCACCATGGTCTCGTATGCAGATGATACACAGCTGGTGGTGGCCCTTTCCGATGGTTCCATTCAGGACGCTTCTAGGTTTAGGAGCGGCCTGGCCGCCGTTGCAGAGTGGATGACCTTAAACTGCCTCCAGTTGAACGCTACTAAAACCGAGGTACTGCTGGTGGGGATGGACAGGAGCCTCTGGAGTGAGCAATGGTGGCCGAACGTACTTGGCAGTACCCCCACCCCTAAGTTGGTGGTCAAGAACCTGGGGGTATGGATGGATTCTACCCTTAGCTTTCAAGAGCATACCAAAAAGGTTGCGGGTACTTGCTTTGGCCTCCTGCGGGGACTTAGGCCTCTGCTGAGGTTCTTTGATCCACCTACGCGTCAGTTGATTGTTCAATCAGCCATTCTATCCAGACTAGACTATGCTAGTTCGCTCCTTTTGGGGGCTAATCAGGCTGAGGTAATGCGACTGCAGCGTGTTCAAAACGCCGCCGCCAGAGCCCTGTTGGGGCTCCCACGTAACTGTCCCTCTACTGGTGCCATCCGGAGGTTACACTGGCTCCCAGTGGCCAAGCGGATTCAATTTAAGGCTCTCTGCTTATCTTTTAAGATCTTGAAACTTGCTTCGCCCAGCCTCCTGGCTAACTTATTAGCCCCGTACGCCCCCACTCGCCAGCTGCGCTCCCTAGGGCAGCATTTGGTAATTGTCCCCCGTGTGAAGCGCCTTCGGGCCGGGGGTCGATCTTTCCGTTACTTGGCTGCCAAGCTATGGAATTCTTTGCCTCCTCAGATCCGCAGCCTGGATCGCATGCTGGACTTTAGGAAAGTAATCAAAACTTTCCTCTTTCCCTCTGTTTAGCCCTTCTTGTCCTTCTGCATTTTCCTTACGCCTATCTGCTCTGTTCTTAGCCCTGTTCCTTCTGACGCTGGCAGCGCCGGGACACCTCTTTGCTGGGGCAGCTGTGCGCTATATAAACTCAGATAACATAACATAACATATTTTTCCTATGACCATTTGTAAAAGCTGGTTATACTCCACCTCCTTCCATTCCTCTTCTCTAAGCGTGAAGTACCCCAAAAAGCCAAAAAAAGTGCTCAGCACTGGGGTGAAAAAGCCTCCGCATTTATGGGGTTAATATTCCATACTCCGAATTCATTTTGTTTTATTTATTTATTAGCACTCGCTGATTGCCATCAGACACTTATTTAATAATACTAGTTAATGCTGTTGGATTAATTCACCTACTCATGATAGTGACTTTGTGTAAAAAGAATGTTGTTTACCACTTTTTTGAAGACGAGCATCAGTAAGAAGTCTGACATGGAAGGAAAGTACTTTCCAGAGCCTGTGGGCAATCTCTAGAAAATGTTCTATCGCCTGTCCACCAAGACTGAGGAGTTGAGCACCTGCAGGAGGGTTAAGAAACTGGAACTCAAACTATTCATAGAGCTTCATGAAAAATTACTCGTAAAATTGAGGGTACCAAATTTCTTTGCAAATGTGCGCATACATTTTCATGACATATATATGTTTTCTATTCAGAAAGGGCATTGTACGTAGAGTGACAGGTTAGTTTGGCTGGCAGTGTAAGTCCTGTGGTTCCTTTCTCTGGCCGACTCTCCATTACAATTAATGGTCTTTCATGACCCAGGTGGGTGCTAGTTCAAGAGCCTGCAGATGTCAGTACCCATTTCCCTCCACTGTTGAATCTCCTATTTGCTTTATCCAGTTTCATTGTGTTCTTTGTAAAGCAACTCTAGTAACTCAGCTAGTCCACTAGCATGATAGAAAACGGGCTTAGGGTTGGGTAGTGGTAAAGGGTGGTGGGGGTAATTTTAGGGTTTAGGGGTGGGTAGAGATAAAGGGTGGTCAGGGTAATAAAAAAAAAGAAGGGTTTGGGGGGATTCCCCCCCCCCCACAAAAAGATTAAAAAATAAAATGTTAAATTGATTCATAGACTATGAGTTGACGTTGGTTCCTTGGTATGCGGATCCGGATCTAGCTCCTAACTTTTGCTCATCAGTTTTGCAGTGTGCAATGAAACATGTCCCCTCCTAAAACTCTGTAGTTTAAACTTTGTAGGAACTGTTGTAAACAGGTGTCTGTGACAGATCTGCACGAGGCGTGCCTCTAGTGTTTGGGTTCAGGCAATGACTCTTGAGTCGTGTGAGAAGTGTGCTCCTATGAATCTGAAGGCGATCCGGGAATGCGAAGACAAGCTGTGCATTGTCGAACACTGAAATAATTCTCCGAAGCCATACTCTCACTTGAAGACAATGGCATGGACCTGTTCCCAAGCCAGCTCATCATCATGGTCTAAGTCATTAGGTAAGTCGAAGAGGAAGCAAAAGGAGAACAAGCAGGACTCTCCCCAGTCTTGCCACTCTCGCCCTGAGAAGTCGCAAGGATGTTGAAGTCCCTCCCAGTCTCGCAACCGCCCCACAGATTTACAGCTGATCCCTATGCACCTCCAATTTCCGAGGCTGTTGGCAATGTTGCAGCAAATAGATGCTTTTACAGAGGCCATATTAAAAAATGTTCATACCCTTCCAGCTCCCACTGGAGTGTGTTCTGGCTTTAAGAATTTGTGGAGGCCTCAAGTTGGTTTACCATCATAGTCCTGCCCTCGGCACCATCTGTGCTGCCTGAACCCACCTAAAGTTCCGATCCGACGCTGGAGCTGATTTCAAATCCAGCACCAAATTCCACACTGGTCCCGCTGGCAATGGCACTAGCCCAGATGCAGCCAACGCTCGAGGAAGATACAGTTACTAAAATTCTTTCCGGCTCTGTGTTGAATCCAACAGAGGTTACATCCTTACACCGTTGCGAATCACCCAACCCCAGTTCAATCCGCCTCAGACAGAACCATGCTTTTCTGTCCGAGCCACACCCAAATGCTCCACCAAGTTTTCTCTTCTGACTCTGATCAGAGACAACCAGCGTTTGGAGATGATATCGGAGATGAGTGAGATTATTAACTGATGAGGACAGTTTATTAATGGACTAGCAAAAAGCCAGTGGGTTGGATACATCCCTGGACATTGGGCTGTGTTCTCCCCGATCTTCAACCGAACTTAAATAAAAGAGAATGCCATGGTTATGAGATGGGCGCAGAGGTCTTAGATCTGCAGCTGTCAACTATTGAACTCAAAATTATTGTGTTGACAGAAGTTATGCAATCTGGGCAAACTTTATCTGAGCCCTTACTTCCATTTAATAAAGCTCTGACTGACACCCTAATGGGCACTTGTTCCTGCTCACCAGTAAACAAGCAGGTCATTAGACACCACAGGCAGTGGCGAACAGCCCTGATTTATTTATTTTTGGCTTCAAACCCTTCACCAGAAAATTTGGTGGTACAGGTTTCCACCAACTCTCTTCAAATGACTCCTTATAGAGAGTCAAAAGAAATTGAGGCATTCGAGAAATTGATGTTTTCCTCAGCCAGTCTAGCCCTCTGATCAGTCAGTGCCAGCTGTTTGCTGGGAAGATATACCCATGCTTTATTTAACATGGTTGGTGACATGTGACCGGCTGTCCCCAAGAAATATTTCAGGCCATCTTGGCTCATACCATCCAGGATGGTCAGGATGCTGCAAAATACATCATCCGGTCTGGGCTGAACACTACTGACTAATTGGCAGAGTAGTCGGTACTAGTGTGCTTTTGCAGCATGCTTGGATGTGATCCATGGGCCTCTCAGGGTACGTGCAAGCTTCTTTAATGGACATGCTGTGTGATGGGTCTCGCCTGTTTGACAAAAAGGCCAGTTTGGCGTTGGAACTCTTTAAAGACAGCTGTACCACGGTGTGTTTCTAAGGCCATTTACCCTCAACAATTTCACCCGTTTGAGGCTACTCCAGAGAGTTAGAGGGTTGGCGTTTTTGCAAAGTAAATGCCCACCGCCTGCAAGACGCACCCCAGCCCTTTTGGGGGCTGGGATCATGCAGACAACACCCAGGCCTGCAGGGGCAACACTAATACCAGCCTCTAAGCTGCCTCAGTTTACCTTTAGTGGCACACGACCACTGTGTAGAAGATGGGATCAGGCATTTCCTCCACAGGTGGCGAAGGATAACATCTGACAGGTCGGTTCTGCAAATCCTTCAGCAGGGCTCTGCTCTGCCATTCCTTTTCGGCCCACCCCACCTCCCACCAACAACTGAGCATTTTTCAGAGGAGCACCTGTCTATCTTGCTCCAAGAAGTTCAGGCTCTTTTGGCCAAAGGAGCCATAGAGAGGGTCTGACCTTTAAATAGGGACTTGTCGTTACTCCCGCTATTTCCTTGTGCCAAAGAAGGATGGAGGCCTTCGACCTATATTAGATCGCCATGACTGGATGATGGCTTTAGACATGCAGGGCGCATACTTCCATGTACCCGTCCTCCAGTCCTGCAGACATTACTTGTGGTTCGAGGTGGGCCAGGAGCATTTTCAGTTCGCCGTGCTCCCCTTCGGCTTTACCAGTGCCCCTCGGGTCTTAATGAAAGTGATGGCGGTGGTTGCAGTACACCTTCAGTGGTTGGGGATTCCAGTTTTCCTGTATCTTGATGACTGGCTATTGAAGGTGGCCTAGCTACAGGCAGTCGTAGACCACCTCCAGAAAAATACAAACCGCCTGACATTGCTGGGGTTCCCTATCAGCATGCCGCAGTCATACCTGGCTCACTTTCATTGGAGCCATCCTAGATGTGGTGCAGTTTCGGGCCTTTCCTCCACCACAACGAGTCCTGGACTTTTAAGCTATAATCCAGACATTTTAGCCTTGCTCCTGGGTCTCAGTGAGAGTGGTTCTGAGGCTTCTGGGCCTCTTGGCACCCTGATCGTCAATTATGCCAGGTGGCACATGCGGGCTCAGTGGTGGAACCTTAAGTCTCAGTGGGCCCAACACCAGTGGAACCTATTGGATTCCATCCTGGTTTCAGAGGAGACTGCAACAGAGTTGCATTGGCAGCTCATCCGCAATCAACCTGCAGCACACCCCTCTCCTTCCCCCACCCAGAGCTGGCACTGGTTGTAGATGCATCACTGTGGAGGTCTGTCTCCATATCAATCTGTTGGAGTTAAGGGCCATCCACCTTTCGTACTGTCCATCAGAGGGAGGCTGGCTGAACCACATGGCGGAATCTTTGAATGCCAGGGTGGATAAATGCAGTTGGCGGGCCATGAATGGTTGTTACACCCCAAGGTGGCACAGGGCATCTTATAGCTCTGGGGAGAACCCTGGCTAGATCTTTTTGCCATTGTTAAATGTGCAATGTTTAAACTTTTGCACTTTGGAGTTTCCTACAACGTTCTCTCTTGGAGACGCATTCCGGATAGAGCTGAGCATACAGCTCCTATATGCCTTTCTCCTGCTGCCTCTCCTACCCCGAGTTCTGAAGAAGATCAGGAATGACTGTGCCCAAGTCATCCTAGTGGCTCTGGATTGGGCAAGGACTTTGTGGTTTCCGAAGCTTTTGGCCATGAGCTTGGGCATGAACAGGCTACCGCTTTGGGAGGACATCCTGTGGCAGCAGCAGGGCAGGGTTTTGTACTCAAACCTGCCCAATATGGATCTCCGTGCATGAAGATTGAGTGGCTGTTGGATATCCTTCTGTTTGTTTCATCTGTTGCCCAGTTGGGACTTGCATTGGCATGTTTGTTTACCAACCATCCATGTGAGGAGATTTCAAGAAAGTTTGATTCATTTATTTCCTCCAAAACTATTTGTGAAGCCACAGTGGGTTCTTAATTTGGTCCTCACTTTCCTCATGTGCACTCTTTTCGAACCAATGAACAGCTGACCACTACGTCTCCCGACTCAGAAGACTGTGTTTCTGGTTGCGGTAACTTCGGCTTGATGCGAGAGTGAACTCCAAACTCTGAGTGCTGCCATCTTACTCCACCTTTTTCAGAGATAAAGTGGTGTTGAGGACAAGGCCAGCTTTATTACCAAATGTTGTGACTGCTTTTCACGTAGGTCAATCCATACCTCTTTAAACCCTCTTTGCTTCACCGCACCCCTCAAATGAGAAGGACTCCATCGACTGAACCTTAAAAAGCTTTCAGGTTTTATACTAATCGCACCTCAGACCATTGGGTGGGACGATCAGCTCTCGGTGTTGTTTTCTGCGGTGAAGAAGGGCAAGTCAGTGCAGAAAATGACGCTGTCAAGGTGGCTCGTCCCATGCATTAAGATCTGCTACACATTGGCCAAGAAGCAGCCTCTAGAGGGATTATGTGCCCTCTCCACCAGGGCCAAGGCACTGCCACTCTGTTGGCACACGGAGTGTCTGTTCTTGATAGCTGTTTGGCCACGACATGTCATGAGTTCACACGTTCAAGAAACTCTACTGACTTCATAGCCAGGTCTGATGGGTAGGGCCTTTTGCCCATTCGGTTTGCTGGACTTTTTGATGTGAGGTATTCCACAGACCCAGTGCCTTGCGAGATACTGCCTCGATATCTATTCAAAACAAAAGGAATCTGGTAATAGAAGCATCCATCAGAAGAACAAGATGCTTGCCTTCGGTAATGTTTTTTCTGATGACTAATCTATCTAACAGCAGTGTCCTCACTGCCCTCCCACCTGTTTTATGGAATTGTCTCTTTTCCATTTGAAAAAGTCCCAATGTAGGAATCTGCACACTGGTGCCTTTTATTATTGTTTTACTCCTCATTCGAGGGCATGGACAGACACAAGGAAGAAACATATGTTCTCCATTGTCACTTCCTGGGTGGAACAAAGTCAATGCAGAGCCCCACAGAGCCACCTCCCAGCATGCAGGAGCATTGCTGTTAAAATCTTCTGGATCCAGTCTAGGGATATTCTAAGGTGAGTAATCTGTAGTTAGGTGGAGTATACAGCAGAAAGAATGTTATCAAAATTAAGTAACTTGTACATTTGCACCGGCTCAAATTTCGCTCCATACAAGGTTGGCAAATTTAGCAACATATTACATTTTTGTTCTTTTTTTTAATACTTAATATACCTCATCCTCTTTACAGACCATGTAGGATAGTGACTAAACTCAACAAACAGATTTTGTGTTTATTTTTTTTCCAGTAAATATGTAATCCTTTTTGTAAATCACCACAAATTGTTGCGCAGTCTTTCTCTCTCTCCTCCTTTCACTCGCCAATCCTGTGGCTTATTGTCCGTCCATGGTCATTATGCAAGATACATCTTTATATTGGCGTGCTCAGTGTTCTAGTTGTTTTTATGTTACCAGAAGCAAGGACTTTGACATTTTCATAATGGCACAATTTCTCTCTTGCTGCTAGATTTCACCTGTCCCTTTCATTATGAAGCTTAATATTCCAAGATGGTGTGTATTCACTGAAAGGCAAGTGAGCTTTGCGTTGTGTGAGAGGTTAGTTTCCGCACGAATGCTGTTTTGTAATGTGTTTGACACTTTACAACCGCTATTGTGGCACGATGTGTTGCGCCTAGTGGGAGAAATCAATGGTAATGTTTATATCTTCAAATGTAACAAAGGCAGTGCTGTCTAAGAAATGATTGCCCACAATTACAACGCAACATCAAGACCACCAAGTCTAGTGTGTAGCATTTCTAGGCTTTCTCTTTTCAGCTCGTTCATTCAAGCACACTTCGCTTCATGGCATGTCAAGAAATGATAATTGAAATAATATAATGTCTAAGTTTCCCAATCTGTGGGTCCCTTCCCACTGCTTGGTCGTAAGCCGATTTGTGGCTGTTCGTGAAAGTCCAAGCATTAAATAAAGATGCATTTAAATTCTGTATTTATCTTGTCACTTTTTCTGCGCTTTAAAGACGGAGGTCGAACGTCAGTCCATGTCTTCTGACACATAGCTGTTTTTTTTTTTAACATGGGTATTGGTGTTTACAAACTCCTCTCACTGCAGTTAGAGAAAGTAGAGTGAATGATGTGACTGGCTGGAGTACAAGAAATGTGAAAGGAAAGGTTGAAGGATGTCATTTTTTGTAACACACAACAGAATGTAAATACCTGAACATGAACTGTACACATTCAGCAGTTAGGAAAGTAAAAATGTAGCAATTTGTAATTCTGAAGTGTGATGGAAACACAGTTTTGAATAGGATTAAAACGGATCAAGACACACTACTTCGTGATGCACATAAGACAAATATTCACTGAAACCAGCTTTCCACACATTTACTTTTGTGTGCGATATAGTTTTATTAGTAAAGAGGTATGTCTGTAAATTTTGTCAGTGGCGGCTGCCTCGGCGAGGCGGGGTAATGGATTACATTTTTTTGTTTGTAAATAAACTTACCTTCTCCGCCGTGCTGCGTTGCCGCACACCTCTCCTCCGTCCTCTTCAGATCTGCTGCAAGCACCGGAAGCACCCAGGCTTCCGCACTCTCCCAGCCAATCACGACGCTGCATGAGCAGCACTGTGATTGGTCTCAGGGCCTGTTTGGCCGCTCAGGCAGTGCTGGGGAGGCTGGGCATGTTCTCCACGGGGCTGTACATGCTAAGTGCGCATGACAGTTTGGCCGGCCCTTTTTAGAGGAGTGCAAACCACTCCTCACTCAGCTCTGGGGTCACAGAGCCAGCCGAGCCCCGACTCAGCGTGCGGCATAGAAAAATAGAATGATAATAACGTCCTATTATTATCATTTTCTTTTTCTTTAATGCACTGCTGAAATAGCAGTGGGGCGTCGCTCCTCCGTGGAGCAGCCGTCTCTGAATTTAGTTCCACGTCAATAGAAAATGTGCTGTCTGTAAATGACAATGTGCTCCCACACAATGCTTTAGTTACATTTAAAAATCTCCTGCCTCATGTCCGTTAAAGCTTTGTGGATTGCAAAAGTTTGTTCTAAAAATTGGGCCTTTGGTTCTAAAACGTTTGGGAAGTACTGGTCTAAGTATTAGCCACATTCCACCACAAATCGTCGTCCCAAAGTCCAAAACGCGGAAAAAAATAATTAATTGCAGTTTAAAGATGAAGTCCAAAATGTACCACCTTCAGAAGTGGGCGGGGAAATTGGGGTTACCGCTCTTTTCAAAAAATCTTTGAAACACCATGGACTATGCAGTGGCAAACTCTAACTGAAGGGATATTGTCTTTCTGTACTAATTGCGCTGTTATTTTTGTTTTTTAATGTGACCCCAGTGTGTATAATTGGATAGTGGTGTCCCTGAAGCAGGGTTATGAAAGTTTCATGATGTGGTTAGCAGTGCCAAAGGAATATTAATTCATTACTAACGTGATAAAGAAAAGTGATTTAAAAACATGGGTGACAGCTCTTTTCAAAGTTTAAAATGATCAGAACAAGGTTATTTAAATTGTTTTCATCTCTTTTTATTTATTTGAGCAAAAATTAGTTATCAGTTGCATATTTCTGTTATTCTCACCTGTGCTTGAACGTTTTGAGTTGCTGTTGAAGTTAGGAAGTTAGGTCCTCGAAGTAACTCTATTCCAAACATTAAATCAGTTGTATTTTAAATTGCAAGCGTGTCAGATATTACAATTCTCCTTAGACTGCAGCTGTGTCAGTGTGTTTGATAAAACATGACCATTTTATAGTTGGCTTCTGAGGTATGTTAAACAGGATTTTACGTGAACAGGATTTATGTGGCCTTATTACATGAGTAAAGCATCATTTTGTGCACGTTCTGTTTTTTATGGCATGGCTTGACAGCACAACTGTCTCCAGACAATTATGTGAGCATCACTAGAGAGGGGCTTTGACTCCGCCCAATTGGAAGCCAGTAATACATGTTTTGATTGGGCAGAAGTTGTGTGCTTCCATTAAAAATTACTTGCCCTTTACACAGCTGTGATCATTCTGTTTATTTTTCCAGCTGCCTAAGCTTGAACTGTCAGGGGCGCACACATAACATTGGAATGCTACTAAAGTGTCTTCGATAGCTAGATAATTGATGTTGTTTTTTCCTCTGGCAGCAGAACAGATGGAAGGAGGGCAATCATTAACCTACATGGATGTTTAGGTCTGTCTTGACATTGCAACTGTTACCTAACCTTTTAACTCCCACCAATATTATTCTACTGTTCTTTAATTCCACACAAATACTTATCTATTTACTTGTAATGCTTCACATTGCCATTCAACATTTCTTTAAAGCCAGACCCATTAACCTTGCCAAAGCTTGCTCTTCCTTGTTGTAGACTGAGTACAATATCACCTCGTCTAACATTTCATTAAGGATGTCTTCTCTGTCAGCAGCCATTCCAGGAGGACTGCGTAGTACTTATAATGCTTATTGAATAGAGATTTTCATTAGCCGCTTAATTGTAGGAAAATAAGCAATACATAGTGCCAGGAGCTGTGTTTGCAGATCACCAACTATACCTCAGCCCCTGGGTTCCTTCATCTTTACATTCACCCCTGCGTGTCCCAGGGACAGACAACCCTATGTTGGCCATCACTGGCGTTCTGACCTTTGAGGATGCAGTGTGGCTGCTACTCTGACATGCATGTGCAAATGCAAGCCGGTCTTGGCGGCAGCCAAACAGCGGACTTGCGCTGCGGGTGTGCAGCAGAGGGTGATACTACACTGCACACTAAACAAGCTACATGTCTCTGCTTGCTCCAAACCTCATGTTCATTTAAGGATCAACAACATTTGTTTGAGGATGAGAAGAAATCCATCTGATGTGTTTCAGCACAGTTGCCTCACTTTGTAGCATGAAATTTGTATGCTGCTTAAGATCTCTGATTATTTTACTTTGATCGGTGAACGCCTACTGGATTTTCCATGTCTGGGTATACTAGAGCTGCTGGCAAATTATTTCAGGTTGGACTTTGATTTTTAGACTCAAATTCTGCTTCTAATATTTGAGCCAGTGGAATTTTGAATGAAAGTTAATTTTTTTGTGTTACTTTTACTTTATTGGTTTGCTGGCTATTGGAAGCCATTTTGTACTTTGAGTTTTAAAGTCCTTTCACAGCCATTTTTGTCGCCTGAATCCAGCTGCACTGCATACCTGGTAGGTGACTGTTAGATCTGGGGGTCTCTAGTTGGCAGAGATGGGTGCCTTTGTCCAAATAGGGGCCCTTGCTTCTAGTCAGGGTAAGGGGGAAACGCACTCTAGATAACCCCTGCTCACCCCCTTGGTAGCTTGGCACGAGCAGACAGGCTTATCCCAAAGGCAATGTGTAAAGTATTTGTACCAACACTCACAGTAACACAGTGAAAACACCACAAAAGGACACCACACCAGTTTAGAAAAATAAAATATCTTTATCTAAACTAAACAAGACCAAAACGACAAAAATCCAACATACAGATATTCAGAAAAATGACTTTCAAAAGGACATTGCAAAAATAAGCTTGTAGAAATTAAATAGCACCAACTAGGGCTATTACGACGTCGTGATAGCAAGAAATCCAAAGCACGGCGCTGACCGTGAGGATCGCGGCGTCGGGCGCGGATTCACACAGACCCCCAAACAAACAGTACCTTGGAAACGAAGTCTGTGACGATGCACGGCGTCGAAGATGGCCGATGTCTGCTCCGTTGACAATGCGAAGTCTGCAAGTTCGTTGCGTCTCCCTCGGCGGTTATCGGCGCCGCGATAACGGGATGTAGGCGCTGGCGATGACGGAGTCGATGCGAGCGCTGGCGTCGGCCACGGCCGATCACTGCCGGCGTCGGCGGGCGTCGTAGGGCGTCAGAGCTGCAGAGCAGGCCGGGCGATGCGCCGTTCACTTTACGAGCGGCTCCCCGGGCCTCGGTGCAGGTCGCGGCTTCACAGCGACGTCATTGATGTCGTCGGAAACAGGTTTTCTTGCTTCTCTTGGGTTTCTTCCAGCTCCCACCAGCAGAAACAACCTCCAGAGGCCCAAAACTGGCACAGGCACCTCAAGGCAGGTCAGAACTTGCAACAGCAGAGTTCAGGAGAGCTGGGGGTGAAGTCTTTGTGTCCCTGAGACTTCTGAACAGGAGGCCGGCTCACTTCAGGCCCTTGGAGATCTCCTTCAAGCAGGGGACACAGCACACAGCAAAGTCCTTCTCTTTTCCTTGGCAGAAACAACAACTGCAGGCCAACCCCAGACACACAGCAAGGGCAGTACTTCTCCTCAGTTTCTCCAGCTCTTCTCCTTGGCAAAGGTTCCTTTTGAATTCCAGGAATCATCTAAAGTTCAGGGGTTTTAGGTCTAATACTTATACCCCAAAATGTCTTTGTTCTCTTTGTGCAAGGGGCTCTGAGCCCAGTTCAAACCAGTTCTGCCTTCACTAGTGCAACATGACCACAGGAGGTGGAGACCGCATTGTGCAAGGGAGACAGGCCCCCTTCAGGTGCAGGGTAAATCTCCTCCCACCACTCTATAAGCAGCCAGGATCTATTCAGCTCAGGGCTGGGTCATCCAGGAAGAGCCAGGCACACCTCAACCCCTCCCCCCCCCAGAGGCTGTCTACAGGGAATGCACATCCTCTGTCTCTGTCACACTGAAACCAGACAGTCAATCCACAAACAGGCAGAGGCACACAGAAAGGTTGAACAAGAAAATAGCTACTTTCTAAAAGTGCTATTTTCAAACACATAATTTAAAAACCAACTTGACTAAAAGATGTGTTATTAAATTCTGACTCCAGTTTTCTATCTTACTCCTATGGGAAGATATGCTTGTAAAATGTCACAAAGCATTCCCCATTCTGTCCTATGGGCAAGATAGCCTTTCAATAGTGAAAAACGAAATTGGCAGTATTTCACTATCGGAACATATTACCGACACCAGTACATGTCCTACCTTTCACATACACTGCACCCTGCCCAGGGGGGTACCTTGGGCCTACCATTGGGGTGTCCTATGTGCAAGGAAAGGGAAGGATAGGGCCTGGCAAGTAGGTGCACTTGCCAGGTCGACATGGCAGTTAACAAACTGCGCACAGGCACTGCAGTGGCAGGCCTGAGACCTCTTTTCAGGGCTACTCATGTGGGTGGCACAATCAGTGCTGCAAACCCACTAGTAACATTTGATTCACCAGTCCTGGCACACTCAGTGCACTTTACTAGGGACCTACTGGTAAAACAAATATGCCAAACGGGGAGAACCAACCACAATATTAATTTACAGAGGGAGCACTTGCACTTTGACACTGATCAGCAGTGGCAAAGTGCCCAAAGCATCTAAGCCAGCAAGAACGAAATCCAGCACAGCATCAAAAACATAGGAGGTAGAGGCAAAAAGTCAGGGAAAACCACGCCAAGGATGCCAGGTCTAACAGTGACACTGTACTGGAAAGGGAGAGGTGGAGAGAAGGGCTGGTTGGCATCTGAGCGCTCTGTAACCACAATCGTTTCTAGCTACAGAACATTGTTTGCCATATGCCTTACACCTGCTAAAGTTCCTTTATGGCTTCTTCCCTTGAAACCAGGGAAGTTATGCTTATCTCGGTTCATGCACCTTACTTTAGACCAGTCAGGGCCATCTCATCATACTCGCTTACATTTTTCTGTAGTGCACGCCAGCCAGTTTCAGATATCTGTTTGCAGATCTATGTACCCAGTTTCCTTGGAAGCGGTTGACGTGTGCCTAGTTATTCTTCCACTTTCAAAGTCCCCCTAAAGGAAGCTGTCACCAGTAGTATATTTGTTTTAACCATTGCTCTTATGAACTAAAAACAAACTATTTGCTGACCGCATTGGACTGTGTTTTTGGTGATGAATTTAGAAATGCCAGGTTTTTAATATTACAGTATTTACCTGGACTGCAGAATCACAGCTTTTTTCCTACATCCTATTTAGGATGCGAGCTAGGCAGCCAGTACCTAGGATTCAAAACTGACAGGTTTTTTTCATGCTCTCATAGTTTAAAACCCATACCTGATGTGGTTACATGGATTAGACATGTCCCTAATGTGATATTTCTACATTTTCCCATAATTTGATCAATCAGCCTATGCTTCTTATCACTTGGATGGTAAATATTTAATTGTGCAATATATCTGTTTATTTAAAACATATTGTTATATATATATTTATTGTAATAAATCCAGATTTTGTAAGTATTAATCCTCATCACCTTTGATCAAACAATCTGTGGAGCACTGTGGTATATTATGCTCATTTGATTCCTACTCAAAAGGGGAAAATCGTTCTAAACAGTATTTTCAGTGTGGCCACTAAGGGCCTGATATATACTTTGATGGACAGGTACACCTCCATAAATGTGACGGATATTCTGTCCACTTAATTACGAACTCATTGGGATACCATGCACTTTTAAAAAGGACGGCCAGGACATCCATCACGTTTGATTGAGTACTTGTCTACGAAACTCTAATTTGAGTTCTAACTAAGGCAAGCTATTCTTTTTGTAGGAAACAATTTTCTGTTGTCTGCATAGCACAGGCCATGTACCTAGCAGTGATAAGAAAATAAACCTTTTTTCTAAGGTGTGTAAGAAATTTGGTTGTTGGTTGACAGGGGTATGGTCAAGCAGCAACCACAATCCCGGTCAGGCTGAGGCACAAGCCTCACCCTAATAAGGACCTGTGCTCAATCCTCTGGTACCTCGGCACAGAGCAGTCAGACTTAACTTGGAGGCAATGTGTAAAGTATTTGTGCAACACTTAAAACAGTAATAAAGTAATAACCACAAAAAATGAGCCCAGACCAGGTTAGAAAAATGGAACTTATTTTAATTAAAAAAAAAACAAACAAGACTAACGCAACAAAAAATCCAGTTAGTGGAACTGGAGATAATAATAAAGTTTTAAGATTTCAGTGAAAATGATGTCAAAAAGCACAACGCGCCAACTGTGGATATCTGGTTGTGCTGGACCATGACAAAGTCACAAGTTCAGGCCAACTTTGTGGGCCGGCTACAGGGACCCAGTTAGGCCCGCTGAGCAAAATATCTCAAATCCTAGTTTGTTGAGCGTTGCGAGGGTCTGCGTCGAAGATGTGTCGTGCAGCTGAAGAGATGCGTCGGTTCTGAGGTGCGGCGAGGCTGCGATGCAAGGGCCTGCATAGTGGTTGAGAATTCCGTCGACAGGGCTTGCAATGTCAGGCATCGAGGATGCAGTGCACATTTGGGGCGATGCATCGGTTCCGAAGAGCTGCAAGGCTATAATGCAGAGTTCAGGTTGAGGCTGGCATCAATGAGCGATGCGAGGGCCTGCGCCGAGCATATGTCGCGCAGTGACGGTTCTGGTGGGTTGCGGCGGCGATGTGTGTCTTTGTGACGGGTCCAATCCACACAGAAATGGAGATACAGAGGTTCTGGTCGGGGTGGCGCTGCGCAGCAGAGGACATACATGGGTTCCACTGCATCCACAGAGGCTGGCAGAGCACCATAGGCCCACTTCCAATGGTCCAGGACTAGGGTAACACCACTTGGCATGGTAGACTTGCAGATGGCAGAGTCAAGGTGAAGGTGCAAGGTTGTTTGAAGCCCGTTGTGTCCCTGAGGCTTCGGATCTGGAGGCCAACCAACTAGCCTCTGGATGCACTCTGGGTTCTGGGTTCAAAAGATGCTGGTCCAGTCCTTCTCACCTAGGCAAGAAGGAAGCAGGTCAGCACAGCAGGGCAGAAGGTCCTTCAGAGAAGCAGTCTAGCAGAGTGGCAGTCCTTTCAGCAGCACTGCTTTTCCTCTTTCTGGCAGAGTATTCACCGGTCCAGAAGTGTACTGAAGTCGTGGTGTCTGAGGTCCAGTATTTATACCCAGTTGTACCTTTGAAGTGCACATATGCCCTGCCTTCCTGTCCCTGGTTCCAGACTAACTACAAGGGGTATGCTGCCCTTTGTGTGGAGACAGGACACAGCCTATTCAAGTGTAAGTGAGGCTGGGTCCAATGTCTTTTGTCTGGTGAATACACTTTATCTTTTACAGACACTCACTCTCCTCCACGTTATTTACAGGACAGCAACAGTGAAAAGCACTCTCCCCGGCCCAGCTACGTGATGTGCCTTATAGAGTGGTGATAAGCACGCTTGTGTTTTTTCTGTCAAGATCCCATTTGAAATCGCTAAAGGCACCAATAAATGGCAGCATTTTGTTGACTTTCGCCATTGTCTCAACATTTTATTTTTGGAAGGCGCGGGGAGAGACGATGCCGAGGCTGAAACCCTGTTCCCTTGGTTCCAAAGTAGGCAGCTCTCAATGTTATACCACATCCTCTCTCCGATACAGTTGGCATTTTGGGGTGATTTGCCTCATTTTCCCTCACTGAGTTACCCTTCCACCATGCACCTGCTCTAAACCCCTTCCTCCCTTTTGTTTCCCTGAGCGCCCCTCGTGAGCTCACAGAAAGGGCGTTCCCTTGATTACACAGAAGTGTTCTGTTAGGAGGTGGGCGCTGGCGATGTGGATAGAGCTTTACTTTATTTCAAGGCCCCAAATTGAGAAAGCGCTGACAACCTGTATTTCTCCATTATGCAACAAGGTCAGACTTGAAGCATTTGCAGGAGTCCCCATATTGGCTTTCCCAGGTGCATGGCAGGATGTGGCGTGCAGGGGCGGAATATTTTGAATGTGTGTACTGAATACTGATACCAAGTTTGTGTTATCAGGTGAGACTCGTTTGTGAGGCAGCAAAGGGGTGAGACGATACTGCTGTGTTGGCGTAATATTATGTGTACTGGGTCACTCAGGAGTTTGCATAGTGTATGATCTTTTGCTTCCTTTTTGTAACACCAACTTTTTTGAATGCAGGACTTTACACAATATTAATTATTCAGACCTTTAACACTCCTCTCCCATGGCTTCCTAAATCACGTAATCCTACTACTTAAACCCACAGCTGTTAGGTTTGATTATGTGTGGTATTTCCCTATTTGTTAGGCGCATAAGCAGGAGGCACTGTGGATAGCGAACCCCGGGTCTCTTTAGCTATCTCTGGCCAAGACACCACGAGAGCGGAAGCTCTCCAATTTCCCCAGGATAAGAGCTTTCAGAAATCCTAGTGTATACTTAGTGTGGCCAGTTTTCTTGCCCTGTGAGCTCCTAAACGTCTTAAACACTTTCAGCACATTTGGACAGGTGAGCGATGCACAGCCTCAGTGGCTCCCTTGCTGTGCATATTGTTCCTTCTTTAGTAAGACTTAAGCGCCAGGACGCCTTTTGTTAGCTGCTCGCTGTCATAACGCAAGATGCATTTATTTAGTGGTGGAGGTTTCTTTATGCTGCGCAGACTCGTTTTTAAGTTGCGCACAGACACAAGAAATCTAGGGATATTGTACAGTCAGATGGTTTAGGGTTAATTATGTTTTTCGTTTGCCACGGCTTGTTGGGCTTTACGAACATAAGGCGCTCAGTTCAGAAAACCATTCGAGTTTTTTTTTGCAGTTTTATATAGCCGAACTCGACCTGCAGGAATTGGAGCGCTTTATATGAGCACCAGTTACATTACATAAGGTCACATTTTTTGGCACGGGAAGATTAAGTGATTTGCCCAAACTCGCAGGCTCCCTAGTATAGTTAGAAAGTCGGCAGCTCCAAACACAGCGCCGCTTCCCCTCCCAGTAAGAGATATGTGGTGGCCTAGGGTTTTATCTTGTGCCGCGAGGATATGTTTTAATCCCGGCGTCAGCAATTGACCATACATCGTGTAATTCTGTGTGTTACGAATTGTAAATATATGTGATCGAAAATATATCAATGCTGTCTAGTGCTGTTCCCTACCCGCTCCTCGTCATATCCTGGTCTCGGCAATACTTTACCTAAAATTAGAATTGGCAAATTAAACAAAACTCATCCGATTTTACTGAAGCGCTTTGTTTGGGTCACAGAACCCTATTTTTTACCTGTTTACTAAATGTGCAGAGTTGAAATCTCGCTGCTGGTAACGCTGCTCGATAGGTTAATACATGTACTGCAAAGACTTGTGTGTATAACGTTGGTATGAAGTTTGGAGGAAGATGAACCATTAAATGTGAAATAATACCAGCTATCAAGCATCTAGAGAAGTTTCATGATGCTGTGTTCGCATCATGTGCATTAAGAAGCAATTGAATTATCTTTTTTATCACCTGTTCAGATATGTAGTTTATCTCGGCGTTACATCCTTTATTCTGCCAAGAGTAGGTTTACCATAAGACCTTATGTCACTGTGTTTTCTCCTGGTGGTATCTATAATTGCAGGTCACAAATCAGTGCAGTGCATTCTTGGAGTTGTTGTCTTCGTTCAGCTGAATTCAGTTAATTGGACCAGCGCGTCTGAAAAACTTATCTGTAAAAGGAAAAGTTCAGGACTGAAAAGTGGTGTCATTGTGAAGTCCTCCGCTCACCATTAATACCATTTAAGTACTATCCGCATAATTGCACAGCACACCATACCACATATTTCCACTACACAACTCTACACCACATCACACAATCCCACACCACGCAATTCCATAACAAACAATTCCAATACGACCCAATTCTACATCGCACTTCCATCCACCCTGTCATCTCTCCCCCACACTCCCACTGCCCCCCCTCATCCTACCCTCATGATCCCTATCTCCTCTCTATACTGCCTGCTCACACATGCTACCTTCCTGTACCTCCTCGTGCTGCGCACTGGTCCACCTCTCGCCTCCTCCCTCCCCCTCTCGGTACCCCTCCCACTTGTCCCTCTCTCTCTCTCTCTCTCTCCTACCTCTCTCTCACACCTCTCTCTCGCTCTCTCATGCACTCTTCCCGCCTCTCTCATATTGGTTCACTTCAGGTCTTCGAGCACAGTTTCATTTCTGTGCCTTTCCAAAATTTCCGTCCCTCCAATCCACGCCCTCCTCCTCTTCTTGGGGTATCTTCTGTGTACACAGGTGCACCCTCTTTATGCGTCTGTGGCCTGCTCCCCCCTTGTTTCTTTCTCTCACACTCTTTCTGCTCCTCTGTCTGGAGTTAACTCACCACTTGGTGCACAAACTACCCATCCCTCTCTATCTTCCCTTCTATCTATTCAGTGCAGCTGTCACCCCTATCTATTCACCATGCCACATAATTCCACTACACAAATAAATTACACACCACACAATTCCACCCCACACAATTCCACAACTAACAATCCCAATTCAACCTACATAATTCCACTCTGAATCATATACATCCACTCTACTCCACTCCAAATCAAAACACATAGGTAAAAGACATTGCCATTTATAACGCCAATAACTCTAACTCTCGTAAATGCGAGACCTATTGCATTGCAAATGCTTGTTCTAGCTATTTTCCTCCTTGCCATCATAAACCCTTGTGGGCATTCCAGGTCCGAGTCTCAGATTTCCCACACTTATTTCATGACCTTTTTCCAGAATTCAGTAATTTTGGTGCATTGCAAAACATTATGATAAAAAGTACCTGGTTGACCGCAGTTTCTCGAATATTTTTCATCATTAGCGTCCCCAAATATCTTAATTTGTGTTCTGTATAGTATACTCTATGTAGTATCTTTAATTGGACCAGTGAGTGCCGATTTTATTGGCACTGTTTTGGGGTGTCTGCACTCCACATCCCATTGTGTATAATCAATATGCCCTATGTCTTATGCCTACCGTAACCATAATTTCCCCAGTGAGGTAGCGTTGTTGTTAATGAGCATTCTATATACTTGGGATATTGCCCTTTTTAGGTCGAGCCTCGAGTAGCGCGCAAGCGCTGCTTAGAGGCGAAGACTTATTGTAAGTGAGTTTTCAAAGCAGTCCAAGAAACGCTCGTGCGTCGTGGCTGGCCTTTTTGAGATGGGTACGCGCGGCAAACATGTGTTTCCAATTATCGTGCCCAGACGCGGGCGCGATAAGTGGAAACACATGTCTGCCGCGCGTACTCATCCAAAGGCCAGCCACGACGCACGAGCGTTTTGGGACTGCTTTGCAGGCTGCCGCGCTCGCTCGCCCCTGCTCCTCCGTGCTTGTTACACCAGACCTTCGCTGGCTTGTTTTTTATCTTATGCATCTAACAGCCATTGACAAAGACAATAGTCCTGGCTTGTTGTAACATAATCAGCACAGCGCCCTTTTACGAGCGCCGCGCTGTTAATGGTTTCTCTCTGCTCTCACACACCCCTCCCTTCTCCCACTCCCTCCCCCATGCCCAGTGTACGTAGTTTAATCCTACTCAGGAGGTGGCCCCTCCTTCAGTGACACGCGGCAGCCCCCTCTCTTTGCTGTCACGTTAGTGTTAGAAGGGGCCTCCGCTCTCTCTTCCACGAGTCTACGTCACGCTTTCTCCGCCTCTCTGCTCCGTTACTGAAGTTACTTTCCAGGCCTCAGTGCCATGCCGGTCACTGTCTCAGAACCGTCTAGCTCGGGGGCACACTCTGCTCTGCTTGTGTTCTTCAGCACACACCGCTCTGCTCTCCGTCTCCTCGGCGCTGCTCTCACATTCCATTCCATGGGCCTCCCTTTCTTGAACCTTAGCTGTCTGATCAGCCCCTCTCTGTGACTGGGACCCCGCGGGGAGCTTTGCTGCTGATACCGCCGTCTCCAGGGCCTGTAATCTCGCCAGTCAGCTCCGAGTTCACCTCCTTATCACTACTTTTGTACGGCGGACTTAAGTCGAGCCGTGTGATCCTTGACACAGTGGCCGGCCCAGGATCCAATCCCGCTAAGACTCTTAAAAGATGTACCTCGGGCCTGAGCCGCCCCCGCTGAAGTTTAAATTACTGCAAAAAGACTCTGTTAGGCAAAATAAAAAACGAACACACACATAAACATGACCAGCACAAATATTCTCTCAAACAATTAAAACAAGCATTGGCATAGCCAATAGGTCTCGCCTTTGGAACCTTATAAGTTTTTAGCCATGCAACAGTTGATGTTATTGCACCAAGGATATTGTGCTGCATAACTAAATACTTATAAGGTCCCAAAGCGAGACCTATTGGCTATGCCAATGCTTGTTTTGCAGCCTATAGGTTAGTAATGTGTATTCTGTAGGTGAACTAGCTTCCTTGTCTTCCATTTCGTTTTAGTACTGTGCTAGTGCATTCTTCGATTGTATGTATTGCATTTCTGTGTATGTGAGAGTTAATATTCACTCTGCAGCTCTTCAGATGTTTTCACCCTGTTCTGTGCCACAGGTTTCCTACTTTGGTGGTACCTATAGTATCCCTTTGTTTGAAGCCATCTTTGTCTCTCTCATTTCCTTAAGTATGCCACTTTTCCATAGTGGTGTCTCCAGTGTTAATTTTCCCTCCTAGTCTGTCTTTGCCGTGGCTGAATTCCATGCTTTGACATCTGCCTGTGTGGCTCCTGGTAAGTGTTTTGTTTCCCCATAGGTGGGCCACATTTCCTCATGGGTACATTGCTTCCCTGTCAAGTCTGACTGAAGGTTCTCTTGCAGGCCAAGGTGATGAGGGCGATGGAGCTTAAAACTGTGTGGAAAGTAATGAGTACACAATTTTGTGCTTACTATTCAATGACCTAAAATGTACCTCTTGTGCAACTGTTTCCCAATTAATTTTCAACGGAGCAACATGGTTGTATTTACTTGCGCCTAGTGGATTTTTGTCATCAACTTTTGTACCCGATGAAGACACACTATCAAACATCTTGGAAGACCAAAGTAAACTGTATTCTTTAAGCTGAGGTGAGTTTCGATAATGGCAATTGCTATCTGGAAAAGTAAAGTCTGAATCTTCTTCAGGTGCAAAAAGCATTATTTACCAACTGTAGTGGCATCCATAGAAAGGGGTTCAATACAAAGTTTGATATGTTATGATTCCTAAATGTTTCATAGAGTAGGACATTGGGTAGAGCTGCAGTGGCTGGTTATGAGGTCATGTGGTTCAGAAGCTGGATACATACATGAAACCATAGATCCTGTATTCATGCATGGGATTAATGTAAAACAGAAGGTCATTAATGATGATCCCTGGAGGCATGGCACATTTGACTTGCATTGGGCAGGACTTAAATGAAGTGTTTGAGAGAGTTTGGATTCAGTTTGAAAGAGAACTAGCAATCTACCTCAAAGCTGTGCCTTCAGTGCTGCTTTCTTCAGTCTGTTGAGAAGTAGATGACCCACAGCATCCAATTACTGCTGATGAATCTTGTGGTATTAATGCCTCAGCACCATGATCTACTCTCTACTCATCTGAAGCTGAGACCACCACATATTCAATTCTGCTCATTGCGGCTCTGAAACCAGGCTGATAAGGGATGAAAAAGAGGGTTTCTTCATGTTGTGTCTGCACCTGTGAAGTGGGTCTTCCTATGAAGTTGGCCAGAAAAGAATTTGAATGATAACCTCCCAGGTCAGATGAATCCCAGCTTTCTTTTCTGCAGGGCTGTTTTCAGTCCTCTTGGCAGACCCAGAAGTGGTCCGTTATTTCAAAGATTTAACGGACTGACAATGGGTGCCAGGGCTTGCAAAGTTTAGGACAAGGGTCTTGCTGTGAACATTTTAAACATGCAGCAAATATTTAGTCTCAAGAGTTGGATTTCGAATCCTGATCCCAACTTACTGTGGATTCTACACTATAATTTTGTTTTACATCTGTTACATTTTGAAAGGGACCCTATCTCGTAATCGGCCATATGATTTTGAAGGGTGTAGGAACCTTAGTCACTTTCTTCAAGGAGAACAATGAGTCGAATGAATGACCCACTTTGTGGGCAAGCTGTTAGTTTTTAAGATCAAATCAAGGGGACTTACAAAGTGCACGGCTGCTCAAAGTGTGTTTCGGCACTACAGGATCGCTAACTACTAATCTCACTGGAAGGAGACGTGCTATGAAAGGCAGCATTTAAAATCTAGGTTTTCAGGCTGCGTTTAAAAGAGCTTGCAATTTAAGTGGCACAAAGGTACAGTGGAAGAGCATTCCAGCTTGCGATAGCTAGCGCAGAGAAAAAGGAGCCTCCCCATCTCTTCCTCACTAATGCCAGCAGTGCATCACCAGACCGTTGCGTTCTTGAGGAATGATAATGAGGAAGTCGTTTAGTTAGATATTTCAGGCCTAGTCCATAGAAAGCTCTATGGACTAGGACCAGTCCCTTGAACTTCACTCTTGCCTGGATAGGAAGTCAATGCAGCTCCTTAAGATGGACCTGAACAGAGATGTTCCTCGGAATGTTCAGTAGGAGCCTGACAGCAGCATTCTGCACCAGCTGGAGTCTCTTTAGTAGGAACACAGGGATACCCCAGTATAATGCATTGGCATACTCCAGCCGAGATACTATAAAGCAATGGACGGAAAGGAACAGGAAAGAAGGAACAGAAACTTCCTCAGGAGCCGAAGAAGGCCAAAACCGGTCCCAACTACACTCTCTACCTGTGATTTGAAGGACAAATTATTGGTAAACTTAATTCCGAAGTTCTTAACCACTGTAGTACGGGTTGGAGGAGATGGAGCAGAGCTAGGCCAAACGTCACCACCCAACAGAGGGTGGGGGGGGGGGAGGGATCCAAAGATGACTACCTCTGTCTTACTCGTATTGCACTGGAGATTACTCCAGCACATCCACTGGAACACTGGTGACAGACACGCTTCAAAATCACTTTGGGCATTAGAGATGTTCCCGTCCAAGTTAGTGATCTGTGTGTTCTCAGTGCTGCACCCCAAAGTATTCCACCAGGGTTGTCAAAGGATACATATAGACATTGAACAATGTCAGTCTCAATGCAGAGAGCCCTGGGGAACCCTGAAATCAATGGATTTAGAGTGAGGCTCAAATGGAGGCATCCACACTGACTGACTTCTGCTCAATGGAAATAAACTCAGCCAAGTCATGGCGGATGCACCTATCCCGATGTCCCGCAAGCGCTGCAACAGGATAGGATGGGAAACCGTGTCAAAAGCTGCCCAGGCCACTTTCTTCCCTTATCCACAGCCATTTTAATAACATCGGAGACCTCTACCAGAGCAGAGTCAGTGCTGTATCCAGTACAAAAACCCGATTGCGAAAGATGCAGCAACCGATTGGCATCAAGATAACTGGAAAGTTGAAGGTTAACTGATTTTCCGAGAATCTTGGAAAATGCAGGCAATAAAGAAATCGTCCTGTAGTTGGCCAGGACGGTCTTGTGTGCTGAGGGTTTTTTATGCCGAGGAATAAGCCTAGTATTCTTCCAGCAGCTTGGAACAGTGGCCTGGCGCAATGAGTTGTTTAGCAGCGCATTGAAGGGGGGGATTTATGGCCTCTGCATTGGCTGCCAAAATCTCGGGGGACAGGGGTCGTCTGGGGAACCAGACTTACAAGCTCTAAGGGCTTACTCGCAATCTTCAAACTAAATGTAGGAGAACTCCGTTAAAAGCAAGAGTATAAGGGAGAAACTTTCAAAGACAGACTTCCAGACTCATTAAACTGATTGCTCTTAGTGGGAATAGATACCTGTACTGTATGCCATCTAACCCATAAGAATCAATACTGTTGTTTGTGCCTGCTGCCTTTAAGGCCTCTAAAATACCCAGAATCTTGTAAAGAAACCAGAAAGTTGGGAATAGAGTTTCGGAGAGGCTTCCAGATATTGAGAGAGCAGAAGGGTTGACAAATGTCTTAGTGATTTTAAAAATGTAGCTAGATTTATTATTGAACCTAGTAATTTCGTTAGCAAAATATTTTGCTTGGGCTTTTTTTTATACCTTGATAATTGATGGACAGCTACTTTTTGTAGCGCTCCTTGTCCTCGAGCAGATAGAGCTTACGCCAAGCTCTTTCGAACTTTTTACAGTTCTGTCACATTGTTTTAAGCTCCTCATTAAACCATGGCGCTGAGCTAATGGATGCCACCTGGTCAGCCATGTTCCCTAACCGGGCATTGACTGCCAGTGCATCTACTTCAATACTGCCAGTAAACACTGGAACACTGTTATTCAGACAAGTTGTAATTCCTTCTGTCTTGACCTTGGCCCAATTACGATGTGGAAGTGAAGAACTAAGC
The DNA here is from genome assembly GCA_963921515.1 of Calotriton arnoldi. NCBI lineage: Eukaryota > Metazoa > Chordata > Amphibia > Caudata > Salamandridae > Calotriton > Calotriton arnoldi. The sequence continues at coordinate 2,956,468 of CAWUFW010001273.1, forward strand.
CCATCTGGGTCCTTGCTCTAATATCCAGCTAAAGTACACTGTAGTGATCAGACCAGATGTTACTCAAAACCTCTGCAATCTTGATGCAACCATTTGAAAAGATTGGATGAAGAAGCTGACCTGCAGAGTGGGTGGGTTTGTCCACAAATTGCTGCAGGTTCCAGGTGGACATTGTGTCAATGAGAACGGAGGCATGGTGATCCTCTGATTTGTCCAAATGAATGTTCAAGTCACCCAAAACCAATAAATTGGAGTACTTTAGCATGTAGCTGGACAGACAATCATCTAACGAAGACCAAAAGCTAGTAGCCTAACCAGAGGGGCAATAGATTAATATTCCAGACACTGATTTATTAGGCAAAGTGGAAAGGCAGAAGCACAGCGATTCGTCCCCACGATGTTCAGGAATATCAAAGGAAGTACATTTCAGGGAGCGTTTTGAAATTATACCAATGCCCCCCTCTCTTTCCCACTCTATTATGGTGAGCGATCGAATAGCTCGCGGGGACAGCAAACGCAATATCCGATACAGATGCAAAAAATCAGATCAATAAGAAAAGACTGAATTTAATTGCATTGCAGCTGATCAAGCTAAATGTTTACATTTCATTGAAAGTTTAGGAGCTCAGATACAGATAAAAATATTTCCAGACAGCATAACAGATAATCTCGACACCAACTCCATGCTTATGGGTACTCTTGTGATGGTTCATTTTAAAATTGAATGATACCAGATAATAAAGAATTTGATCACGGTCATGTTTTTGTGAGTAGAATTGAGTTGCTTATCTTGCATTACACCATCAATAAAAACAAAGCTTTCTTAAGGCTGACCAGTAGTTAAAAAGTTCCTAGCTAGAAGTCTTTACTATTGAAGTTTTTTTCTGAGGGGAAAGTATCTCCCAGTGAAACCAAAACCGACCTGCAATAAGCAGGTCTGTAAAAGTCTCTCCTGTGGCTAGAAACCTGAATCAAAAACCCACTTACAGGTTCCTGGCAGATGCTTAGCTCCACCTTCCTGCTCTTTTACTACTATACATTTGGGCTTTTATCAGTTTAAACTCTCCGAACTTGACTATTGTATGAGAAAATGTCCTCTGCACTAAAAAAAAAACTGTCCACAGCTGATTCAGGACTCTAAAACTCTGGGGACAGGGGGGCGTGGCCAAGATGGCAGCGGAGTAGCACCGTTTCTTCAGAGCTCCGCTCGCCAGGGCTGAGAAAGGCATCTAAACGGCGATTTCGTCACTTCAGCAGCAGTGAACCAGCTGCCCTGTGGCCCCGGACACTAATGGGCTGGGCGGAACCGGAAGTGCCTTCCCGACTCAGCCGAGACTGGCTTTGGAGAAACTGAAGCGGCGGGCGGGCGCTGAGGCCGAGATACTGCGGCGGCTGTCACGCCAGGCCGTCGCCGAGGGAAGAGAGTATTGCGACTGCGGCACAGACGGAGCCCCAGCCGCGCTAACGTGCAAGAGGCCGCTCGGAGCGGTGCTAGCGGCCCTGCGGCGACGCGCTCTGAGACCTGCGGTAAGGAGGCCTGATCGGACCCCGGGACCGCGAGGCGGTGACTGCGGAGGAGACCTGGTGTCAGGGCCGGGCTGTTGGCGCGTGGCCTCGGGCGGTGCCCCAGTCCGGGTGGGCAGGCGGAGGCTGTCACAGAAGGCAGGGAAAGCTGTATTGGAGGGCAGTGGGGCCGGCGCGACGCAGGAGGGGAGCACCCTGTGAGGCGAGAGATGTATGCGGCAGGAATGGCGCCCCTGCTGCCTACCAGTGCAGAGGCCTGAGCTAGGCCCAGAAGACGATCCGGAGGCCCGCATTGACCGGCCACTGCCGCGGATACAGGCAGTCACGATTCGCATACAAACCCTCCCTAGCAGGTAGACCTCACCGGCTGGGGACTGGGTACTGTGTAACTCAAGCCGGGAGACCGCGCTGGGATCCGGTCACAGGGACCCACGTTTTTGCTCAAATACCCGCCAATAAACACATCTGGCCTAGGTCCCCCTATTGATTGCCAACAGGAGGCGTGTGAGGGCTGGGGGATTTGGATGTCTTTAGGAGGCCCCTCTGAAGCTCAGCATCCGCATGGTGGACCGGCCGTTTTGACTGTCACATGAAGGCCTGATTCTGAGCTTGAAGGCACACCCCCTGGACCCACGAGGAAGTTTCTGCCGGCGCAGGGGTGGGTAGAGGACCCCCAGAGATTGGTGTATAGTCATTGACGCTCCGCACACCCCCCGGTGACGTGCATCAGTTGACAGTGAACCAACAGCAAAGATCACTGACGCACGGGCGAGCTGGAAGACGACAGTTCTAGCCTCGTAACCCCTCGACTGGGAGGTCTCTTGGCCCGCGCAGCGCCGACCCACAACAATGTCTACGCCACGGGCGAAGAAGAATGCTACGATTAAAGACCTTCTTCAGAAGCCAGGCGCAAAGAAAACAGGGGGTCTTGGTTCTGAACACCAGATGGCCCAGCCCTCCGAGAAAGAAGTGGATCCGGCGGGCGAATGCACAGATGAACCGATCACACGGGGCTTTATGGAGAAATCGTTTAGTACGCTCAGGTAGGACTTCGCAAGCCTGCGGCAAGACGTAGCTTCTGACATCAAGCAGCTGAGAACAGAGATTCAAGAAGATTGTGACCGCGTGGACTCCCTGGAACGCAGTGGGGACCGCAGGGAAGAAGAAATCACAGAACAGGCCCAGGACCTAATAGATCTAAGGAAGTGCAATGAGGAGCTCTATCTCAAACTGGAAGATCTTGAAAATCGCTCGAGGAGATCTAATATCCGCATCAAAGCCGTGCCGCTTCAAGCAGACGGTGGCAAACTGGAGAAATGGGTGATCCGCTTTTTCCGTCTCGTCGTACCAGCATTAGGTGATAAGGAGATCATCTTGGATCGCACCCACCGTGCCCGGGAGGCCTGCCTCCGGTCTGGGACAGAAGCAAGACATCCTCACCTGCCTTCACTCATACCGGCAGAAGGAACTTATCATGAATGCCACCCGCGACCAGGCGACCGTGGCGTTCGAGGGTCTGCAAGTGCGAGTCTTCCAGGACCTCTCGCCCCTCACTCTTCAACGCCGCAAAAATCTGAAGCCAGCCACAACATACCTCCGAGACCAAGGTATTCGCTACCGATGGGGAGACCCTTTCAGATTGTCTTTCATGTGGAATAAAGAGCTGCGAGTGGTGCGAACCCTTAAAGAAGCGCAGGAAATCCTCTGGGCTGACCTGGAGGAAGAAGGAGGCTCCGAGCCACTAGAGGAAGGCCCATCAGCTAAGCGACCACCCAAGCTGAATCGGAGACGAGGTCCCAGAAGGGGAAACTGCACAAAACCCTCGGAAGAAGAATGCCAGAAAGAAAGGGAAGCCCTTCTGCGACAGATACAAAACCGCGAGGGTGCGGGTGACACACTTAACGAGTGATCTCAACTGGCGCTAGCCCGGGGCCCACAGATGGAGAGGGCAGATTGAAAGCCTGGGGCGAGCGACTTTGGCCTTGATGAAGGGAGCCCAATCCCCTGAGATGTGATGCTCGACTACCGGACACATGGACCCATGCACGATGGTGCGAATCATTGCCGACAGACGGCAGATCATATGTTTAATTGGTTTCTCTTGCTATGTTTCTTTCTCCTCTTTCTTGTTCTCCTCACTATACTTCTGAGGTCAGAGATCTTCCCTTGTTTAGGCAGGGATATATCTCGAAGTGAGGGTTCATTCATACCACGAGGGGGCCTGGGGAACACCGAACCATGTCTTCGAGGGGCGGGGTTTGGCATGGGGGGGATACATCTCAACACTAGCCAGACCCCTCCTAGTGGGGGATATAGCTCCCCAAGGCGAGTCGTTAAATCTACAAATACACCACACACGGAGAGCTTACTACAACCCAACTGGCGGACGGCATGTGGGGGTTGGGGGGAGAGGGAGGGGGGGGACGGAGTTGGGCAGTTGGTCCTCCGACCAGATTTCACGGGAGGCTGAGAGGAAACACATAGTGCGGCCCACTACTCTGCACCTAAGTTCTGCCCAAACACTCCCCAATGACGGGTCTTAAGGTTCTTATCTTGAGCTTTAATGTCCGCAGTCTTAACTCGCCCATTAAACGGTGGGCGCTCCTTGCTATGTTAAGAGATGCTAATTGTGATATCTGCCTCTTACAAGAGACTCGTCTCTTGCGCGCTGATTGGAAACGTCTCTGGTCGAAATGGTTTGACAGACAATATTTCTCATTGGGGTCCGGGAAGAGGGCAGGGGTGGCCATCCTTTTGGCAATGCAGTTCCAGGGGACTGTGCTTGGCGTACACGCAGAAACACCGGGCAGGTTGATGGCACTGAGGGTATCAGTTGGGAACCACACATACACGATGGCATCAGTCTATAGCCCTAATGAACAGCAGGAAACATTCTTCCGGGACTCGTTGACCACTATCCTTGAGTCTCCAGACGAGGACTTGGTGATGGGGGGAGACTTTAATCTAGCCCCAGATGCTCAGTTAGATAGATCGGTCCTCCGTGTGGGGCACTCGGGGTCTCTTTCGGAATCTATGTTACAAAAGCTGGGGGAGGTAGGACTTACAGACGCTTGGAGACACCGCTACCCAACGGCTAGGGAATACACCTTCTTTTCTGCGGCGCACCAAACCTACGCGCTCATAGACTTGTTCTGGACATCCCCTAGAGTCACTATGGCCACAGAGGATGTCGTGATCAGGACGACCGCGCTTTCTGACCACTCCCCAATTTCACTTGCGTTGCTCCTACCCAGGGGATCCTCCCGCCAGAGGACATGGAGGCTGAATAATAAGCTACTTACATACGATACCAATGTCACTGAAATACGTAATGCTATAAAAACGTATTTGGCAACCAATGATGATGGCTCGGTCGCTATCCCCATGGTGTGGGATGCGCTGAAGGCGGTCTTAAGAGGTCGGTTCCTAGGCATTGCGGCGGGACTTAACAAGGAAAGGAAAGCTAAGCGGGAACACTTGGAGGGCCAAATCAAGGAGTTGGAAGGGGTCCATCGCCGGACAGGGGCAGTCCAAACGTGCCGGTTACTTAACACGACGAGGAACAGTTAAGGGCCCTTGACCTCGATCGAGCCGAATATGCCCTTCTACGCACCAGACCGCGTTATTATGAAGGGGGAATAAAGCCGGGAAGCTCTTAGCCCACTTACTTCGAGCGCAGACAAATGCACGTCGTATAGCAGAGATTAGGAATGGCCGCAGGGAGATTCTCCGGTCGGATACGGATATTGCGGCCGAATTCGAGGCCTTCTATACTGCTCTCTATACGGCGGAACACTTGGATCCGTTGGCGGCTGAGGAGTACACCCGTGAGGCACCGGTGTCCCCCCTCCTGCCCATGGAGGCGGCCAAATTAGAAGCGGACATCAGACCTGAGGAGGTCCTGCGGGCCATACAAGGACTCTTCCCCCGGGAAAGCCCCGGGTGAGGACGGCTTTTCGGCTGACTTCTATAAGGTTTTCGCATCGGACCTTACCCCCCTCCTAACACGACTGTTTAATACCTCTAGCGCGACCGGGAGTCTGGCCCCGTCGATGTCAATGGCGGAAGTGGTCGTGATACCCAAACCGGGAAAGGACCCCCTGGACTGAGCATCATACCGCCCTATTTCCCTCCTCAATGTGGATTTGAATTTTTTTACTAGTATCTTAGCGGCGCGTCTCGCCCCCTACTTGCAAGGGCTGGTGGACCCGGACCAGTCGGGATTTATCCCGGAACGTAACTGCAGTAACTGGACCAGGCGATTATGCCATCTGCTGGATAAAACGCAGTGCACACAGATCCCGGCAGTGCTCCTGTCGGTGGACGCCGAGAAGGCGTTTGATCAGGTCCACTGGCCCTACCTCCGACAGGTCTTAAACAGATTCTGCATTGGGGAGCGATATATGTGATGGGTGAACTGCATATACAATAGACCAGAGGCATGAATCAGGGTGAACGGTGTCGCTTCTCGTCCTTTCCAGATTGGGAGGGGCACTAGGCAGGGATGTCCACTCTCACTCCTCCTCTTTGCGCTCTATATGGAGCCGTTCGCTGAAAGAGTCAGGCAGCTCCCAGCCGTCACCGGGATTCGGATGGGAGATGGAGAGCACAAGATCTCGCTCTACGCGGATGACGTAGTGCTTTTTTAGGTCGAGCCTCGAGTAGCGCGCAAGCGCTGCTTAGAGGCGAAGACTTAATGTAAGCGGTTTCAAAAGCAGTCCAACAAACGCTCGTGCGTCGTGGCTGGCCTTTTTGAGATGGGTACGCGCGGCAAACATGTGTTTCCAATTATCGTGCCCAGACGCGGGCGCGATAAGTGGAAACACATGTCTGCCGCGCGTACTCATCCAAAGGCCAGCCACGACGCACGCAGCGTCTGGTCAGCTGAGCGTCTCGTCAGCTGAGCAGGCTGCCGCGCTCGCTCGCCCCGCTCCTCTGTGGTGCGCGCGCACCACTCGCGGGCTTGTTACCCTTTTGTTTTGGAAGGAGGAGAGTTCAGCCACTTGAAAGGCAGATACCCCCTTTGCCAGCAAGCCGCACCGACCTATCGCCGACCGCTTCCGCTTGCCGGGGTGGTACTGCCAAAGCCAAGCACTTGCAGGCTGAACTCTCGTTTTTGTTTGCCAAAGCTGCTGCCGATTTTGTTGCCACCTCGCTTGCCAGTACCTATACGGTGCAGCACGCAAAGGCCTCACCCACCACTCCTTGCTACGTCGGGAAATGCCGGCGTTGGCTCCCAAACACTGCTCTCGGAGGCCGGCGGCAGGTAGGCTGTCGGCACGGGGCAGCGGGTGGATGGGGGGTGTGTCCAAACTAACAGAGGAGCGGAAGAGCAGTGTGGGAGCATAGGGGAGTACTGGGATGCAGGAATGGAATGCAGGAGGCACGGAAGTGGCAGGAGAGCATGCGGAGTGTGGCTGCGGCTAACCGGACCTTTATGACGCTGCTGCTATCCACTCTGCTTCAAGGACCCCCATTGCCAGTGCCGAAACATGGGGCCAGGCCCACCCCAAAGGTAATGCATTCGCACCCCAGATCCTGTCATGAGTAACTCATCCAGTCCAGGTTTTTTTATTTGTATTTTGCAACTTGGAGTCTTGATTTTATAACAAGACAAATATGACTTCAATTCCCAGAAATACATGGAATGAATGAGCTAACCACACATGCAACAGAGCCACTTGAGAGCTCTGGCCTGCTGCTAGCCTCATTGATGCTACCCTCACTCATATTACCCCTCACACCATTACCCCACTATCAACCCCACTCTACCTCTACACGTACTCACACCAGGGCTCTACCTTCTCCACATAACCACCCCTCCACACTGTCTCCCTAGCTTACATCACCCATCACTGTTAACCTGCACCTAAACCACCATCTCATGACCTGACCCTCCCACCCCGACTATCAGCAGCTGTTTCTCCTTGTACAACCACCAGTTTGGTTACCAGATGAATGACTGTCATCAGGAGCATCATTTCCCGGTCCTAGGATTCTCTTTCAAAACCTACTGCACTCTGGGAGTTGTATTTTTGGTTCACTTCACCAAAGTCATTGAGGCTTACACGCCTGAAAACAGTCATTTGAAAAGTGAAAAACGAGGACTGTTACACAGCGCCCCAGTGAGAGGAGTCACCTGGCAACTTAACCACCAGCCTCACACTACCAACTGTTCCTTAGTTCACACTACCCACACCTTCAGTCTCATCATTCACTCACTCTTTCACCCCTGCCCTTCAAGCACACTACCACCCCATTGCTAGTGTGTTACCTCACCAACCCTCATACTCACAACGCCACCCTTCACTCACACTACTACCCCATTGCTAGTGTGTTACCTCACCAACCCTCATACTGTCACTCGCTGCCAGCCCTGCCCTTACATCCGTCACTCACACTAGTACCCCTGCCGAAGCAACACAGAAGACAAGGGAAAGCAACACGGAGGCCAGGGGTGGGGAAACAACACTGAAGGGGTAGGGGAGTGACACAGACAGTTGACATGGGGGCGGGTGGAAGCAACAAGGAAGGCGTAGGTGGGGAAGCAACGCAACATAGAGAAAGAGCAATGTGGAGTACAGTTGGGAAAGAAAAGCACACATGTGAGAGACAGCAACATGGAGCTGGTGGGGAGAAGCACATGGCGAGAAAGCAAGGCGGGGAGAAGTACACTAGGGCGAGCGCATCATAGAGGGGGCAGTGGAGAAGCACATGGGTGAGAGAGGGCAACACAGAGCATAGAGGAGGGAACAACAGAAGTAAACATGGGAGACAGCTGGAAAACACAGGCTCGCTCATGGAGTGTTTAACCAAAAAGAACAAAAGTAGTGCTTGAAAAGCAAGCATTGGGAGGACACAAGTAATTGGGCCATGCTACACAAACCAAGACAAATAAAAAGCAAGTAAATCAGAGTGACAATAAAGCTAATCAATGGTAAGAAATGAACAGGCTCTAAGCCCACTGTAAGCTGAAACAAACAGACAACTTGTGCTGCCTGGCAGGCAAGTACTAATCATACGTACACAGACAAAAACTACACAACAACTGCAGACATAGAGAGTGTCCAGATCATGTGTATAGACACAGAAACTGCCCATCCAGAGGGGCAGATAGAGAAACATCTTGAGCTATGCATGCACTGACAAAATTGTCCAATCACTGGAGCTGACCTAGAAACTGCCCAAATCATATATTAACATATTAAAACTGCTAACCACAGGTGCAGAGACAGAAACAGCACAAATCGTGGGTACAGAAACAGAGATAAATAATTATTGGCAAAGATTACAGGTCTGTTGTTAGACCCCAGCCATATGCGCTTTGTCAATGCTTATTTTGTTTTATCATGGTTTCTGCAAAACCTTATGGTTGGAGAAGCTGCTGGGTCCCTGACAATGTGAAACAAGCATTGGCATAGCCAATACGTCTTGCCTTTGGGACCTTATACGTTTTTAGCCATGCAACAGTTGATGTTGTTGCACCAAGGATATTGTGCTGCATAACTAAATACTTATAAGGTCCCAAAAGCGAGACCTATTGGCTATGCCAATGCTTGTCTTACACAGCCGTCACTTTCCCTCCCCCCCCCCCTTTTGGCAGAGATTGAGGCCTTTAGCACCATCTCGGGCTTTAAAATCAACCTTCGGAAGACACAGGCCCTTAGCCTGACCCTCCCCAAGGTAGATCAGCAACAACTAGCGACGCAGTTCCCATTCGAATTGGCTCCCAGTGGCATTACGTATCTAGGGCTGAGGATTTTCACAACGGTTGAGAAGATAGCTCAGGTGAACTACTCAGAGATCCTAGCCAAAGTACAAAGGGAGCTCCTTACCTGGAAGAAGCACGTACTCTCATGGTTGGGCAGGATTGCTGCGATAAAAATGTCTCTCTTACCCTGCATCCTTTACATAATGCAGACGCTTCTACTATGCCTGCCGCCTAGAATATTGGCCCAACTCCAACAGCTCATTGAGGGTCTCATTTGTGGAGGAAAGAGGGCATGTATGGCTCGACACCGGACGTATTTAAGGCAAGACGACGGGGGACTCGGGGTCCCGCACCTGGGGCGTTACTTTGAGGCAGCGCAACTACGCTGTATGATAGTGGTACCAGTTGGAATCGGAAAAGCACAGGTGCTTTATTGACCGCGGTATCGCAGGTATACACATTTGGAAGGTTCCCTGGCTTCCCAAACGACACCGACCGCCGGGAGTGTATATTTCACCGATCTTGAGGTCCACCATGAGGGTATGGGACAGAGTGCAGGAGAAGTGCGGGCTCTCGACTGCTATGTCACCTCTGACTCCCTTCATAGGCAACCCGGACTCCCCCCCCCCCCCCCCGCTAGCAAAAGGAATGCTTACCTGAAATGGCAAAAGGCCAATTGCAAACGAAAAGGAGACCTTTTCGACGAACAAGGTGTTATGTACTTCCCCCAACTGGTGTCGGGCTTTGGGATCCCCAGAGAACCATACTGGCAATACCGGGCGTTGCGCGGGTCACCCAACCCCGGGTGCATCCCCACGCAGGTCGCCCCCTCACTAAATTCGAGCTCTGGTTCATCACCCATAACTCCAACAAACACCAATTGTCAGACATTTACACCTTTTTGAACAAAGCTAAAAATAACATTAAATCCCCGGTGCAACGCAGGTGGGAATCCGAATTGGAACGGGAATTTTCCCAAAGGAATGGCGGGACATTATTAATAGGGCCAGAGCCTCCTCCTGTAGCACTGTGGGTAAGGAAATGTTTTTTTAAATTGCGCATTAATGGTACTACACCCCAGCACGAATTGCTCGGTGGAAACCAAGAGGGGATGATCTCTGTTGGCGCAGATGTGGACAACCAGGCACGCTAACAAACATTCTCTGGCAGTGCCCCAAGATACAGAGCTTTTGGGACACAATCTTACCGGACATTGATAGCATCTACCACACTGAACTACCTAGATTCCCCAGCTATATCCTATTGGGACTCCCGGCCTAATCCCCTTACATATCCCCTTAGGTCGTGCTGGGGCAGAGCGATCACATTAGCATTGGGAGCGGCTAAGCAGGTGTTATTATCCAGATGGGGTACGGAAGAAATCCCAACAAAATTGGACTGGCTTCAGACTCTGGAAGGTGGTGGGCATGGAGAGGATCACAGCCGGGCTCTCCCGAGCGTTAACCAAATTTGACAAGACGTGGTGCTCCACCGTTGCCTATTTATCCTCTGAATTTGTAGAACTCACATGGCCACGATATTTGCGGGTTCTCTGGCTTCCCACTACGCCCCCCACCGAAGAGAAACCCACTCACGAGGAAGGGGTGTCCCCCACTAACTAGAATCCTGCCCAATCGATATATGGAAAACACATAGGCCTCTGACTGACTACCTTCTTCTCTATCTCCTTGATTTTCCTCTCTCTACTTTCTACAGTATTCTCATAACCTTCATTATTCCCCACCGGCCAACGGTTGAAGGTGGGAGTTTTGTTTAATCTTGACACCTAAAACTGAAATAAAATGATTTAATCCATAAAACTCTGGGGACAGATTAGGAAGTGGACAAGTACAGAAGAAAGTCCTTTTCACCAGCGAAGTAGAAGTTGAAGCTTTGGGTAGCTTCTCAAGAGCATCAGGAATTTATTCTAAACTTCTTGTCTTCGAGGCATGATCTTCCTGAATGGGGAATGAGTTGGAGTATTTACACAGAAATCTAAAAATACCACTGGGAGTAGGTATTAAATATAACCTATCTCAGTTCTCACTACTAGCATGCACACATACACTCTGCTAATAGCTTGCAGCTAATTTGTGTATTTGCCTTTAAGCTGGGCCCTTACTTGTATTTACTGTTTTGTTGTCAAAATATTTTCACAAGAATTGGCCTTCGACACACTTAGTTTACAGTCATATCTCCGTTTTTCTTTACAGTAGACAATTGACTCATGTTTAGAATTGAGTGACCTGATTAGATGTAGTGTAGGATCCTCTTGTATGTCCCAGTTGAAAAATTCTGAACAAGTTCTTTAAAGAAGATGCTTAATTAACTGAGGACATCTGTATAATCTACAAAAGCTTCCTCGGGTAAGAAGAACTTTCTCCTGCCTGAACCCTCCTCCCCCTTTTCTACATTCAAAAACAGCCCAATCTTGTAGCCGGCAAAGACATTCCTCATCGCCCCGTAAAAATCGGCACAAATCTATGGAAGCCTCCTCTGTGAAAGGAAACCTGAGCATAAAGACCATTATATGTCCCTGGCAAACTTAAATTAATTCCTCACAGCTGTGCTCCATCTTCCTGCGCTTTGTCCTTCAAGTCCTTTGAAGTCCTTACATTCACAAACTTTAGGTGTGACTATTAACATGAGTTAATTGTTTGTCTTTTTCGGTCCAATATACTTAAATATTTACAGTAATTGAACTGTGCCTGTGAAAAATATGACAAATACGTTTCTCATACCTCCTAAACAGAATGTGCTATTTAACACCTCCTTTGAGCTAAATATTTCAAACATAGTTCTTTATATGCTCTGAAAATAATAGCTTCTACCAGGCCTGAGGAAATAATTGAACGCTAAAGTAATATTTTGAGAGAAATGGGCTGCAGCTACAAGTGTGGTTCTCAGCCTACAAGTGACATCTGATTCACAGACCGAAGACAGAAATGTGAGAATATTATCATATAAAGTTGGCTTTCTCCAAACTTGGATTATCAGCCGGTTCGCCTTTTTAGGTCTCGGCCTGCACCAGCGCTTGCGCTGGTCTGGCCGAGAGTTTTAGTAAGCGGGTTTTGGAAGTGCAAACACTGGCTTTCGGCTGGCGACCAGCTTAAGTTCACGATGGCGTGCACGCGCGCAGCTGCCATCTGGGTTCCTATCTCTTCCTCATTTCCTCGTCATGGCTCATTAACTCTCTGGACTCTGATGTTTCAATCGCAGCAGCAGCTCACATTACCAACTGACGGCCCTGGACTACAGTCACATGAAAAACAACAGCGATTAGCATTGAAATGCATGATTTCACCTTATTTCGCTATTTGTTTTATATTGGGAGTTACAGTCTAATTACCAGTATTTTTGTCTCGCTCTGTTTTTTTTTTTTTTTATATTTATTTGCACAAAGCTATATTTAAGGTTACTTTTTCCGCGTCACTTCTTCACTCTATTTAAACTCCACACCACCCACTCTTATTGTCTCTCTCCTTCTCTCTCTCTCCCTCTCTAATTCTCTCTCTACTTAATTAACTCTCCCTCTCTATCTTTTTTAGCCTTTCATTCTCTCACCCCTTTATCTGTTTCTCTTTCAAACTCCTTCATTCACTCTCTCTCCCCTTCTTTCTCTCTCTCTATCCCGCTCCACTCTTTAAACTATGTACACCCTTTCTCTCTCTTTCTCTCTCACCACCCTCTCTAATTGGGCATTGTTATCTTCACTCTATCTCTCACTCGGCAACACCACAGCATCACCACAGCATCACTCTGCATCACCACAGCATCACTCTGCATCACCACAGCATCACTCAGCATCACCACAGCATCACTCAGCGCAACCACAGCATCAATCAGAGCCAGCACAGCATCAATCGGAGCCAGCACAGCATCAATCAGCACCAACACAACATCGCTCAACGCCATCACAGCATCGCTCAGCGCCATCACAGCATCGCTCAGCGCCACCACAGCATCGCTCAGCGCCACCACAGCATCGCTCAGCGCCACCACAGCATCGCTCAGCGCCACCACAGCATCGCTCAGGGCCACCACAGCATCGCTCAGGGCCACCGCAGCATCGCTCAGGGCCACCGCAGCATCGCTCAGGGCCACCGCAGCATCGCTCAGGGCCACCGCAGCATCGCTCAGGGCCACCGCAGCATCGCTCAGGGCCACCGCAGCATCGCTCAGGGCCACCGCAGCATCGCTCAGCGCCACCGCAGCATCGCTCAGCGCCACCGCAGCATCACTCAGCGCCACCGCAGCATCACTCAGCGCCACCGCAGCATCACTCAGCGCCACCGCAGCATCACTCAGCGCCACCGCAGCATCACTCAGTGCCACCGCAGCATCACTCAGCACCACAGCAGTATCACTCAGCAAGACCTGAGTATCATTCAGCATCACCTCAGCATCGTCTCCGCAACAGTCACCACCACTACCACCTCAGCATCACTCAGCACCACCTCAGCCTGCTCTCGGAATCTGGCATCTGTTGATTCTCCCTAGCGTCTGGCCGCTGCTAGTGTTATAATACAGGTACTAGTTCCCAACCTTCACCCTCCGATTGTTTATGCCCCCTCAAAAAAAAAAAAGCTTTAACAAACAACCATTGCAATAGGCAGAAACAAGTTGCCAGCATTGCAAGAACAAAAGAAAACTGAGGACATTTTTTATTGTAAATACTTTTTTAATATGGTCGTTCAGTTTTATATAATGCCTTCTTGGTCATATATAAAGTAACAAAAATGCTTCTGACACTTTTTTATTATAACTTTTCAGCATGCTGCACAGCAGCCACACTTCTCTACAGCACAGCTTGAAGACATTGGCAAAGTCAATAGCTCTGGCTAAACACTTATAAGGCCCCAAAGGCGAGACCTATTGGCCATGCCAATGCTTGTTTCTAGTAGGCACTTGAATCTTGTATTTTTGTTGTTGTTTTTTCGCAGTTTTCGATAGAGCGAACTCGACCCAAAGGAATTGGAGCGCTTTACATAAGCGCCTGTTACATTACACAAGGACACACATTAATTTTTTGTAGGCACAGGGAAATTAAGTTGTTTGGCCAGAATCACAGGCTGTTAAGCCGACCCCGAGACTCGAACCTGGTTCCCCAGTTCCAAAGACGGCAGCTCTAGCCGTTAGGCCACATATTTTAATTTATTTTTAAGTGATCTGATTTGAGATGCTACAGAAGCCTGTAGTGCCCTTATTAAAACCAGTCTGCACAAATTCTGAAAAGGAGACGCTTAATTCTTTTTTTTTTTTTGCTGCATAAAGAGAAGTTTCCCAGCAAATGGCTTGATCAATCCTTTCATTTTGGCTAGTGGTCAAAGTTATTGGTAGATGGGTTTTGTAATGTTTTTGCTTTGAATAAGAGTTGCCCCCTGATAGTCAAATGTTCACACCAGCTTGATGCTTTTACAAAAGGACTTTTGAAATGTTTCACTTTTCCATTGTTTTTCTTAGCCATTGTCTCAATTTCCTTTGTACTTGTAGCATAGCATTAGTAAGATTGCAAAATATTTATGTTCTTTGTACCTTGTTAGAGCTAGGTTATCACTTGTCAGTAAGGTCTATCAATATCTTCCAATTTGTGAGGGATCGGCCCCTCTTTTGATGCAGTGGTTGTTTAGATAATTATAATCAATCAGCTGATTGAATAAAGCAGTTGCCAGAACACACACCTTCCTGAAGCACATCTTTGACTCAAAATTTTCAGTACTAATTTGATCTGTTTATGTAAATTAGGTTTTACTGAATGAATGTGTCATTTTGTATTTTAAATGGTATGGAAAAATTGAATACGTGTGTTATGTTAGGCTGGTTAGTTTCTTATTTTTTTTGTATGTATATCAACTAAAATTGCACGGCTGTGGCACAGAATTGTAGAGTTGTCAGTCTTTTACTGGCAAAAGCTGCTCTCCCTGCACAGCATAGAGAAATCTAATTAAATAGAAGCATTGCAGGTATAATTTACATTCTATTCTGGGTTCTTAATTATTCTTTCACCCAACTCTGCAGGCATATTGACACAGTGAGTGGCCTCTTGTCCATTTGCATAAATCCAGCTTCCACATATTTATTTAGCACATTTAGCCTTCACCAAAACATTTGCATGCGGCTTAACCCAGGTCTCCCGGTTGGCCACCAAAAAAGTGCATACTTCACTGCATATTCCTAGTCCACTAATCCTTAAAAAGAACAAGTTCCATAACCTATAAGGATAACCAATGTAAAAATCTGAAATGTACAACTGGCTCTCCCCAGTCATGCCAATATACACTCCAGCAACCTATTGGGATAATTCTAATGGATAAGAGCAGATTCAATGGGGGCTGGGTATCCCTGCTGGCGCACACTTATAATATCAAAACAGACACTAGAGGTCATTCACTTTTATCTCTACTGCTTTGCTCCAAAGGAAGGGTGAGTCTCCTAATAGGGGAGTGATTCAGTTACAGACTAAGGAGGCTGGAATCAAAATAACGTCTCTACTGTAGATTGCCTCCTAGACCATAAATTACCATGATTAAACGTGTGAGGATCTAGAACATTATCCCTACTCAGGTTCTGTCATAAACCTCTTACTACTTTTGGTCAATTTAAAAGTGATTTATACGGATCCCTGTTTCCAAGTTATTGATTACAGACCAACTTGATTAATAAACATTCTTACACTAGGTCTTTTTTCATTTCTTTGTATTGGAAGTTATTTTGCCATTATCACATAGACAAATACAAACATGCATATGTAACAACACTTCACTATATCAACATTTGACTAAGACCTGGACAAATACAAAGTTTGACCTAGACAAAAATGAAAACTGTGAAACACAATTTGTTGTGACTGTGTGCGTAAACTCAAAACGAATGGTCAATTCCAACAATAACTGACATCTTGTGACGACATGACATAGTCTTATGGCCCCCCTCCCCAGGCCGATATCGGCCCCAGGGACCCCATCCCCTGGGGCCTGGCCATGTTCTTTCTTTCTTTAAGGAAGGGGGCCACGTGGCCCCCCTTCCCTCTGCCATTTTTTACCCCGGGGCCACATACCCCGGGGCCTGCTCTCTCTTTTATTGTTTAATATTGGGGCCAGGCCTTATACTTTTTTGTTAAAAATTAAAATGGGTAGGGGCGCCTGCGCGGCCCTCCCCCACCTGGGCCGATATTGCCCCTGGGACACCATCCCCCGGGCATGGCCACTTCGCTGGCAACCGCGGGGGAGCCTCAAGGCCCCCGCGGTCCCTGCCGGCTTCCTGCCTCCTGCGGGAGCCAGCATTGCTTTTGGGCAGAGGGAACTGCAAATATGCAGCTCCCTCTGCCCTAAACCAATTCTGCTCCGCTTCATGGAAGCGAGAGCATTTTTCCTGCTCTCGCTTCCATGAAGCGGACCAGAGTTTGCTATGGCTTGGCGGGAGCAGTACTCCTGCCAAGCCATAGCAAACTGCAATGTCCCAGGGGTGGTCACCCCGAGACATTGCTGGAGCTGGCCCAGGGGGGTGTCGGTTCCCAGTGCCTCTTACGGCTCCATGAGGGGGGCAGCGCGGCCCCCTCCAACAATATTTAAGCCCCGGGGAGGTGCTGGTCCGTGCTTCGTTTTTAAAATATTTTTGGCCGGATTCGCGGATCCAACGCGAATCCCGACTAAGTTTTTTTTTTTTTTTTTTTTTTTTTTAAATGCTTTTGTTTGACCCTGCAGGTCCCTGAGGGACCCCCTGAACTGGCCTAGGGGGTCAGGGTGTTTCTACCCTGCTCCCTTTTCTTGTTTTTAATGTTTTTTTTTTTTACCTTTTTTCTTGTACTCGGTTCAACAGAGTCACAAGATGGCTGTCGGCACTTCCTGGTTTCAAGTGTTGGCAGCCAATCAGATTGCAGGCACGAGATCGGTAGGGTTTGCGGATCCTCCGCGTCCCCAGTTGCATATTTGAGAAACGTTTACATTTCTCAGGAACTACTGAAGGGATTTACACCATTTAACCAAAAAAGTGCTTTCAGAACCAAGAGCTACCTTTTTGCAAATTTGTTGTAATTCCGCTCAGCATTTCCAGCTGTAGCCATGTGTAAAGTTTCCTATGGAAATTAACATGGAGAAAACTCGTTTGGGACCTCCCTTTTTGTCGGCCCCCGCTTTACGAATCACCCCGAAACTTTCAACACAGCAGCTGTCCTGACTGCCCCATTAGTTTGAAAAATTTCGTGAACATTTGTCAAACGACGCCAAAGATATTGGCAAATCAGATAATGCTTTTCCTATGGAAACTAGGTCCTAACTATAACTACCTACTGGCGACCGCCAGTAGGTAATATATATATGTATATATATTTTTTCGTGAATTGTATGAGGGTTGGTACTAATCTGTTGATAGGGATGCTGTTGCAGGTCCTGTCAGCACAAACAAAGAATGATTGCATTTTGGTATTTTTTCCCCTTCTTGCAGTGTTTTTTTGCAGTCTTGTAATAGTCAAGCTCTTGGTCGCCTTAGCAGGGATGCGTGTTTTTGTTTTTAAGCCTCATATCTAGACTGAACTGGCCAAATCATCTCTCTAAGATGTTTGCCATATTGCAGGTCTCGGATGCCTATTATGTTAACTAGTTAGCCAACAAACTTTGTAACTGAGCTGTGGACCTTCAGAAACCGCATGTGCGTTTGCATGGCTTAACTAAGCCAGACCACCGCCTACTAGTGCTTCTCCTCTGCCTTTCTTCCTTGGCAAACCTTTGCTGCCATCTGCTATACCGACTCTTGCCTCCATTATGTCATGCTCCTCACATTCATGCTTGAGTAACGGAACCACCAACATGGCTCAGGAAGTTAATTATTCACTGCTAGTGTCTACTGTGATCTTAAGGTAACACGTTTGAATACCAGCATGGTCAGTTCAGCCTTTCAGGATGCTGAATTTGGTACCATTCTCTTACTTGCAGCTCTTGGAAAAGGCACCACTGTGGTATAAATTTATATTTATTGAGTCCCAATCAAGCCTTTAATATAGCTACCTGCCTAGCAAAAGGAGGTTGACACTGGGCTATAGTGGCCACCTGCTTTTTAGGATAGGAGCCACTATTGCCATTTTCTGAGAGTAAGAGCCAGAAAGCAGGCAGCTGGACTTTTCTATCTGAACAGCTCCTCACCTTCCTCTTTTAAAGTACATTAGTAGTATCCACTCGGCAGGGTGCCCGTCTACATCCAGATCTACTTGCAGCATCCCCAGAAGAGTAACTTGTAGTAGAGTGCAGCCAGAAGACAACCACAACTCCTCCCCTTGGTTGGCTTCACCCCTGTTTAAATCGGTTTCAGTTCAGTACAAGATACTTGCTGTCAGTTTGTTAGCTACATTTGATTCGAACATACTTTTTCTTGTGTTTATCTACATACCTGGTAGATAACTCAGCCGAAGACTTTCATTTTGTGAGCTGAGAACTATGTGCGTAATCCACTCAGGTGCAATGTAGACACTTTTCACAGAATGTATGTTCCAGTTGAATTGTGCCTGTTAGTTTGACAATTGATGGCTGAGAAACGAAATTTTTCATTATTCTAACTGCATTTTAGATTTGGTGTAAAATACCTCTTTATTATGTATGCTGAGTGGGGTGTGGCTCAGCCTACATCAGCTAGTTTGAGTCCGACCCCTTCAAGCATTGTTTGTGTAATGCAGTGATTCTTAGCCTTTTGACTTCTGTGGACCCACACTTAATCATTCCTGGAATCCGGGGTCACCCAATGACTCTTTATTGGAATTCAGGGACCTCCACTGAGTCGTCATTGGGAGCGGGAGACCACAGGCTTAGCAATATTGATTATTAGAACTTCAAAACAATGTTCAAAAATACAAAAAAGCATTCATCAAACAAAAACACAAATTAAGTATTTTATTTACTTTGCAAACAAATATAAAAAAAAAATCAAAATGTTTATGAGCAGGTTAGGGCTTTTTTTAAATTCAACTGAGGGCATCCATTGTCCATAATTTATTCCGTGGGATGCACTTGCACTTCTACGAATTGCTCTGAGCATATCAACTTAATTTGTAGCCTCAAATTGCAAATTCCTTCAGGTTTACAGAAAGTTATAACATTTTCAGTTTTCCTTCTGTATTTATATACTCTTTATTAATTTATTAATATTTAATGTTCCAAGCAGTTGCAGACCCCCCTGAGTAGGCGTTGCTGACCCCAAGGGTCCTCGACTGCACCTTAAGAAACGCTGGTCTAATGTGTCCATCACGTTTTGGATCAGCCCATGCAGGCTTGCTACTGATGTGTACTCACATTGCCTTTCCTGTCCCACCGTTGACCTGGCCGCACCCTCATGAAGGAGTTGCTGAAGGAGGAAGACCAGCAGGTTTCACCTTGTTAGGTACTGTACTTGTTAGGTACTTGTACTACTGGTGGTTTGGCACATGATTTCTTCCATCTTCAGGTTGCTCTCTCAGCGGATGTTCAATGCTAGGCTGGGTGTCACAGGTATTTAAAGTGCACTGTAGACAACTTCAGGAACTACTTTTAACCCTGTAACATTTGTGTTGCTTTTCTCTGTATTCTTTTATTTTTACCTGTTCACCGAGCAGAAAAAGGCAACTTCCTGGGTAATGGGGAATCTTTTTGTGTAGCAGAGATGATTGCCATCAGGACTGATCTTGCAGCCTGGGTACCCTTTGTTGGGCAATCCCTACCCCATAGTTGCTTCTCTAGTTGTGTTTGTCACTCTATAGTATTGTGCTGCAGACGTTTATCTGCAGTTTCGCGTTGGTTATTTGCTGGTTTCCATCTTGTGCAACCAAAGGCAACGAAATGTATACACCCAAGAATTTGGTAAGTACCTTTATGAGCCTTTACTGGTGCGTTCTTTTAGTACCTTCGGGTTGTGAATTACTGTAAGGGCTGCATTTTGGTTATGTCAGCTTGTCTGTGCCTTTAACTCTATACCACGGCATTCTCTGCAACATTTTGTTTGGCTTTTTAAAGTGGAAGTTTTGGGGGCGCCATGTAGCAAGCAACCTAAATGTCCGTTACTTCACTTATTTTAACCCTTTTGGTTGGCAGGTCGGCACAATCGGAACATCATTTAACCCTCGGGTGACCTGGAACAGGCATGCTAAATAGTTGACACAGAAATATAAATGTAAGACATTCTGTGACTGCTTTATATATGTAGCAACGCAAAAAGATGAAGGACGGAATGCTGAACATTGTCAAACATTCACCCCAAGTTCAGAGATCTGGGCCTAAATCAATCGTTTATTTGCTCCCCATGCCATTCTAGTTTGGATCCAACCATATGCAAATCAGTCTTGACCCTGCTCCCCATGGGAACAGTCCAGCCCTAACTGCCAGGCCAGTGCATCTTGTTTTATTTGCTATGTTCCCCCTAAGTGGCCTAGGGTATGCCCAGACGTGAGTCCCTTGCTCACTGTCACTGGATTCAAGCTTTCCTGGCTGATGAGGAGTGGTTGATACCACGAAACCCGTCCCAGGATCCTTGTTTCTGGTCCAGGGAAGACCTGGCCTGGCAGTTCGGGCTGGACTGTTCCCATGGAGAGCAGGGTCAAGACTGATTTGTATATGGGTGGGTCCAAACTGGGGTGACATGGTGCGCAAAAGAGCAATGGATTTAACCCAGATCTCTTGACTGGGGGTGAGTGAAAAGTGTTAGCACTCCGTCCATCATCTTGTGTTTGCTATGCTTTATATATGTAGCACAGGTAATGTACAGCACCTGGATATGCTGCTTTAAACAGTACCTAAACAGCAAAGCCATCCGGTTTGGATTTTCTGTAGTTCGTGCTGATACAACTTAACAGGCAGACTGGGTCGGATTTGCCTCTAGGCCATTCAGACCGTGCCTGATGGACTGGTATGAAAGGTCAGTGTGTGGGCCATATTTTGCCGTTTTTTTTGGCTGTTTGTGGGCCTGTTTTATGGTCTGCTGGGTCGGTTTTTATTGTTTATTTCACTGACATCAACACAAACTATGACAGCAGCATGCACAAATCCATGCAGTTTTTCATACCTTGCAAAACAGTTATACAGCCCGTCTTTCCAATTTCAAAACTGCCTCAATTTGCAAACATGGGCCCACTTTTATTTTGGTGCCCTGCCTATTTTATGTCCCAGTCCAACCCTGCAGGCAGATAGGCATGCACTGAGAATAACAATGCACTGCTACATGCAGTATGTATACTGTTGTTGTGCCTGAGGACATATTTGTGTTGCATGCCTGTAGTGTTGTTTGGCTGTACACACTCTACAGCACTGATACTCAAAGTACGGCCCGGGGGCCACATGCGGCCCTCCTGACCTTTACATGAGGCCCCTGAGCAGCAGCAGCACTGGGCTGCTGTAAACTCGACTTAGCACGAACATAAAAAAATGTTAAATATGCAGCAAGCACTTATTTAAAGGTTAATTGCAGTTAATCAAAAGGAAGTAACTATGCCGTTAACTTTAGGAACACCTTCATTTTAAAGACAAACATGTAAAAATCTGATCGTCTTTTCAACATTCAAAAAGTGTATTTCATTGACCAGTAGAACCATTTCACCTTAGTAAATCAAATGATAGCAGTGCATTCAGAAGTATTTTTTTCAGGGATGGTTTTCAAACATGAATTTTGAAACGTTCTTGCTCTCTTCCCCTCCCCCTCCCCCCCCCACCCTGACAACAATGCCATTAGTGATTACATCCAAGCACATGAGATGGTTTTGTACAGCACGCATCCTGAAGTCCTGTATTTGGAGGTCCTTTTATATGTGATAATGAAGAAAAAGGAGGGAAATTGAAATAAAACAATTGCCCAAGGTCACACTATTTGATCAAGTGGAGAAGCCAGGATTCATCCCAGGTTTTCTGGTTTCACATTGCGAAATTGAGGTCAGCCAGTAGATATACATGCTTCGCCTACTCTACACCCACTTTACACCCCCTCTCCCCCGCTGGCATCAGTGCGGCTCTCGGTCACACCACTGACCAAACTTTGCGGCCCCTGGGAAAATGTTTGTGAGTACCCATGCTCTACAGGAATTCTAAACATGTTGATTATACCAATGCTTGCTTGAAGTGCATTTGATTCATTACAGTAATGGGGAGTGTTGCTTCCCTGGATGCACTATGTCACTGCTTTCTGTGTTCTACTTTGCTGAAGCATTTAGCTCGTGCAAAACATGTCACATATCACAAAAACCAAGAAGCTGATATGCTGAGTCCCACAGGGATCGTCCTTCGGCCTCACCCTTTTCAACATATTCATAGCAACGCTCGCCAACATCCGATTGCAAGACATCGCTGTCCTCTCCTATGTTGATGAATCCCAACTTATTCTCTCCCTGATGGCCAAAACCACCACCACCAGAACCTATTCCATCAATTGCATGACCATGGTAGCAGACTGAATGCAAAATAACTGCTTGAAGTTCTTCTCTGACAAGATGGAAGTATTGGTCTTCAACAACAAGACCTCGCCATGGGACTCCGCCTGGTGGCCGTTGGGGCTAGGACCAACACCCACGCAAGAAGTGCAGGGATCATGTTAGGCGACAAGCTCCACATGATGGCTCAAGTCAATGCAGTGTGCACCTCGTGCTTCCACATCCTACGTATGCTGCGACAGATCTTCAAATGGTTACCTCAGAACACCAGACAGACAGTCACGTAACACTCCTCACCAGCAGACTTGAGTACGGCAACACTCTCTACGCTGGAATCTCCAAGCAATTTTAACACAGTCTCCAGGCCTTTTGAAACTCTGCTGCAAGACTCCAATTCGACCTCCCATGCCACACCCACATCGCACTGCACCTCAGGAAGCTTCACTTGCTCCCCATTCAGAAGCGCAGCCAATTCAAACTTCTCAAGCACACATACAAAGCCCTACGCAACACCAGACCAGAATACCTGAACAGGCGCATACACTTTGGCCAGCCCACTCCTTGCATCCGCAAAAGCAAAACTGCAAGTCGCTTATTATCTTGCATCGCACACAAGACATGGAACTACCTCCCTCAACACATCAGAGCCTCTTATTGAGTTCCGAACGAAGACCTGGCTCTTCCTATAAGCACCTTGGGGACCACACACCTACACACTTGCTCTAGCACCTGGATACTCTCTTGGGTGTTAAGTGTGCTATACAAATCAACATGACATAACAACCTTGTGTAGTTTGGCGTTCTATTCTTCCATACCAAAGTTTGAGGTGTCAGCAAGGAGCCCTGCTGTGATGTCACCTGAGTATCTCTCCCTGACGCGTTCGATTGTCAGGCAGCAACTCCACATCCTATCACTAGTTATAAAATGTTTTTCATAAAAAGAAAAGTGAAAAAATGTCTTATATTGCTGCCTTTTTTTGCTTTCTTTTTTGTCTTAATGAATAAAGTTCTAGCTAGCTGAACTAGGAGACATTGCCCTCTGCCTTCACGAACGGAGAAGCGCACCCCAACTCGGTGTACACCCATGAAAACTAGAGGTATTGAATACTACGCTTTCCCTGCTTTATCTCGTTTTCTTGTCGTGTCGTTCTTCAAGGTGACCTTCGACAACTCTTCCTAAAATATCGGCGTGTTTATCGATTGAAATAAATGTGTCTATATTCATATCCTCCTTTCCACACATCACAGGAACCCGCCGCAGCAGGGCCCCCGGGACTGTAACTGCGTCTCGCTGGCAGTGAGTAGCTTAAGAAACCCTTAAGGACGTGTCTGCTATTATGGTTACTGTGCAGGGACACTTGTGGTAATCCTCTTAAAGAACGGCGCGTGAGCGACACGCTTATGGGAAGTGTGGAAAAGAGCGAGTCTCGGTAATGAGAGTGGAGACTGCTCTTTTCAATCCCATGACAAAGGTTTCTATGCAGCACTTGTTATTAATGTTAGTGTGTTTTTCAGCATCCCGAAGCTTTTTATAAGTCCCTGAAAGCCTAGTGTGCAATATGTAACTGATAATATTCCAGTGAAGCAGTAATGCGCCACGGACCAGAATGACAGTTGGTGAAATGCTCTCGAGCTGTTTCCCTTTTCTACAAACCGTTGTCGGACCTCCCAAGAAACGTACAGCCCCTGCCAGCTACACGACTGTTGTACTAGGCGGGAGGTATCTGTATGTATTCAGACTCGAGAAGCCTCACTCTGATGGGTCAGTGACAGTACAGTACGTTCCAAGCTGACTGCAAAACTGGTGGGGCTAACAAGGAATCTGGCAGCTATATTTTCTCAAATGATCTGGAAGTGCAAGTGCTATCCTTCCATATTGAAAAACGTAGATAAACAGTAGAAATATGTGCTAGCTATGAAGCATCCTGCCACGTGGTTAAGGGCAGGTTGAGTGCAGCAGTATTTGTGTGTGAGATACCACTCCGCTCAATTATAAGTGACCCACCCTGCCATCCCCATACCCATGCACCATACGTCACAGTGCAAATGGTTTTTGCAGAGTATATGTTTTTATTACCTCAATCGGCTTGAATCCGAGCTTCTTAATAAAACTGAAAATGGCTGTTACACTTTTTTTCATAACAAGAACTCTATTAGCCACCATATTTAGCCAGGAGTGCTTTTGATCAAAAAGAACCCCCAGGTAAGAGAAGGCGTGCCCCTGCCACTAACACAAACTATTTTGCTTCATTAACACAGAGGTCCAGGCTTTACATAACTGTTGAGTAGGCCTCTAGAAGTTTCTGCAGCGCAACCCCAGTTCTTGCTATTAACTCTACATCATCAGCGACGTAAAGCAGAATTGGGAGGGGGTACTGCATTAAAAACGGGCACATCTTTCGTAGACTCGTTCACGGCTGCCTGCACCCCATTAGTGTAGATTGATAATAGAAAAGGGCGAGGGCGCAGCTCTGTCTTATGTCCCGTTTAATCAAAAAAGGCCGTGTGCACTCCCCATCCCTACCATATCAAACGTAGGCAGTTGCTTGTGCATACATCTGTTGTATAAAATTAATTATGGCCACCTCAATGCCCATATCTTCCATAATTGATCTTAACTTGGAGTGGGTAACACATTTGAAAGCAGTCGACAGATCCATAAAGACCATATATATCCGTCCAGGCTTCGCTAATGTGTATTTGGCCGTAGTAAAGCTCAGATTGAGGCATTGATCTATTGTCCCCTTGCATCTGTGGAAACGATACTGAGATGGTATCAGGCTATTCCTTTCTCTAGCCCAATCCTCTAACCTGCTATAAACTCTCAAAACAAGCTTATTTCAAAGTCCGCACTGTGAAAAAATCAGAAACCTCTTAAACTTAAGCTCATGCTCTCATCATCTTCTGCTTGGACTCTGAGAATACTGCTTCAGTGGGCATTCACCAATCCTCCCTAGCTTCTCTGTAAGCCATTATTCACTTGGCAGCCAAACTTGTGCCTGCCAGAGAAAATTTATTACCATTACACTCCAGTCTTGAAGGATCTACACTGGTTTCTACTCGAAGTGAGGATTAAATTCAGAATGTGCCGATTAACCTACAAAGATGTCCTCCTGAAAAGTCCACTCTACCTAGCCAACATACTAACCATTTTCAAAGGCCTTCGAGATCTGTGAAACTTAGACTCCCTTCTAGTAGAAACACTGAAGTTTGGAAAATCTCAAGTCATGAAACAGACATTCTTACGGTTCACCAATCACCTATGGAATTCTCTCCCTGCCTTTCTGGGAATACAACACAGTCCTTTTTCCTTTAGTAAATCCCTGAACCTTTTTCATAAGCATCTAGCCTATTTTATACCACTGCCTATAATGTGAACCCATACCCACCTTAGAACTCACTACCTATTCAAGAAGTGCTGTATCATCACTTTTCAGTGCTTGTCTTTTACATAGGTTCTATATCTTTTATGTTCCTTGTTGCAATGTAAGCCACATTGATACCACGCTGTTCAATTGTGCTATTGAAAAATGTTAAAATAAATGATATGAAACAATATAGCAGTAAAACACGGGCCTCTGGCTATGCACACTAGGAGTTGTTTGCATTAACTGCAAGATTGTGAAAGTGTTAACCAATATTGACTAAGAGTGGATGATTGTGATCACTAGTTGACTGCATTCAGTACATTTCATGATGGAGGATTCACATAGCCTGCTGCCAAAGCAGCTCCTCTATTGCAATGCAGTAATGTCTACCCTTCATGACAGGAATGTTTACACATACGTAAAGCAGAGCATAAAAAAAGGACAAACATAGCAATCAGTCCACATTGTACCGGGTAACCGGCAAAGGAAGAGAGTGCTGTTCTAAAGTACGTAGCGTGCTTTACCTGGCTCCTGAAAGGCATGCTTCCCTGCTGGGATTGGGATTAGGACTACAGTGTTCAGATACCCAAAATGAAGCTCTCCACCTACCATGTGGCACTTCAACCTCTGGGTTAGGGACTTTATATGTAGGAGGGACCAACGGCAATGATGGTGCAAGTCAAAGCACAGAGCTACAGAAACAGGAGAAAAATGCAAACATTTTACCTTTTGGGCACTCGTTTCCCTCAAACAACGAAGCCACATAGTAGGCAATTTATTGTGTGCCCCTGATGCTTTAAGGCATACATGACATCGTTGGCAGTGACGGTCTTTCTCTTGGCGAGCTCGGTGTAAGTGACGGCGTCCAGTATTACATTTTCCAGAAAAACCTTATTGTAGAGCAATTCCAGTGCTTTCAAAATATTGCACTGGAATAGTGATTGTCCCTGTAATAGTGCAATGTATAACATACTCATGTGCTTTGCGCTTGTTGTGGTGAAATGAAAAAAGCGAGGAAACTACGTTGAGTTCTGCAGATTTGTGACAGAGATTGGTGTTTCAAACTGAAAACATATTGGCAGAGGCAGTAGGTCTTGCTTTAATATAGCAATTGATGCAAACAAAGACATACTCCGATCCGTACTCGCTATTTTGTTGTGTCACTGTGTGGCTTGCCGCATACTACCACATGCTTGAGTAATAAGCAACGAGCCACAGACATATGAGTTACAGAAAGAAGCAGATTGCACAAAGACTAGGCAAAAATATCTAATGCACATTTGTGCATGCCTGTATTGACATACTTTATCACATCAAAACTAGAGCCATTGGTTTTGCAAATGCTTATTTTTTTCTAAGTCCGAGTCCATAAGTGCAAATGATATACCGAAACATGGCTCCTCTTCGTGCTCTGCAGTATGACCATACTGACCTCGATGATGAGGCCCACCAGGCTGGACCCGGTCCATCTGGGACATGGCTTAGCAGTTCGAGCTGGAATCTTCCACTGATACATAATCAAGGATGATTTGCATATGGTGTGTCCCTGTCTGTGGTATCGCACACAGTGAGTCAATAAAGATGGACAGCATTGCGGAAATTAGTTAATTACCAATGGCCGAGATTAATTCAAGCATTCCACTCATCACTTTTTGTTTTTCTCAGTTATTACAACTGTGGTCACTGCTGTTTTTCTTACTTTGCTGGCTGTTGCTGTTCCTTTTGTCCTGTCAGCTGTTGCTACTGTTGTACCTGCTGTGGTTATAATTGTGGGCCGTGCCTCTACTGTACTCACCCCCTAGTTACTGCTGTTGTCCCTGCCTTGCTGGCAGCTGTTGTTGTTGTGGTTGCAGCAGTGGTTCAAGATCTGGTCCCTGCTGTACTGGCTGCTGCTAATGCCCCTTTCATTGTGGCAGTTGTGACCACTGCTGTCATGACAGCTGTTATTGCTCTTCCTAGCCCTTCTGTACTGCGTTTGGTTGCTCCCCTAGATCCCTCTGTGGTTACAGTTGTGGTTGCTTCTGTGCTAAGATATTGTGCCTGTTTGTGTCCCTGCCTTGGTGGGACCTTTGGGTCTTGTTTTTGTTGGTGGCAGTTTCTTTCATGGTAACAGTTTGGCTTAACCGTTGTCTCTGCTGTGGTTCAACCTGTGGTGGAATAGATAATCACTGCTGTGTTCCATGCTGTGCTTGCAATCATTGTTGCAGTTTTTTTTGCTCCCGAGGTAGTGGTTGTGGTCACACTGTTGTCTGTTGCTGCTGTGGTCCTGCTGTCATTACAGTTGTGGTCCTGCTGTCATTACAGTTGTGGTCCTGCTGAGCTTGCAGCTGTTTTTGCAACTCTGGCAACGGTTGTGTTTGCTGTGGCAATGGCCTGCTGTTGTGCTGACAGTGGTGATCCAGCGCTATCAATAACATTTCTTCTCCTATATGTTTTGGACGTCCAGGTTCAAATATCCCTTTTTCCACAACTTATATCCATATGACGGTGGGGCCCATAACACCGCATAAACATTCACTCTCTCATATATTCCCTGGATTTCATCCGCTTTACTTAGGAGAAAACAGTAAATGATTTGCTGGAAGGAGACGGGATACCTTTTAAAACTACATAATTCTTCTCAAACCTTAAGGTATTCCGCTCATTGGTCGATGGACCAACTAGTAGGAATCAGTTGATGGTGATTAAGACCAGCTCAATCACTATAAACCTTTAAACATTTATATTTATCATTGAGCTAAAGAACCACAGACTCGTTGTTTTAAAGATAATAAAGTTTATCTAATCTTTAGAAGCATGAATAAGTTTCAAATTTATTATTCAGATTAATACATTTATCATCGTTATAAGAATAAATTTAAGTTGCAATGCATACCTATTAGATGGAAAACAAAGTTCGTCACAGCAATGAATTCAGATCACAGCATAGGACTCCCGAAAAACTGTCTATCTGTCCTGTAAAACAGGCCTTCTCGACGGATCACCTATATGGTGTTTCCCCACAATCCAGTTCTTTTCCCTGTTACTATTTAAGAATAAAAAGGTCTAATAGTATTAAAAAATGGAAAATCTATTAAAGCAAAAAGGTTTCTCCATCAGCAGCGTCCCGTGCTCAATAAAAATATAAAACAGCGGCTCCCGCAGCAACAACACCAGCAGCAAAAAGCAGTAGCATCAGGTCCCCCCTCCCTCAGAGTAGGTCTTCTTATACCCTAATACTAGCATACTAAGTGAAAATGTTACATCTTTGGGGGCGAGATTCTCTCTAATTGGTCCATTTGGGGTCAGTATACATCTCATTATGAATATCCTTGCTCCAACCAGTTCTTTGTGGAAAGTTCATACTTCTGTTGTTTCTCACGGGTTCATGACATTACCCATCCGCACATTGGTCTCTATCTGTATCCTTTTCTGATACTTTAAATTGAACAGTTCATTGTTCATTCACGTATTCACTGCAACTTCTCACGCTTTTCGCAATGTCCTTCTTTGGCACACGTTTGTATAATAAGGTCATCGCAGCCTTGACCAAGCTTCCATCCTAGGCTTTGGGACGGTCACATGATCCCTCTGTTCACAGCCTTTCTCATTCGCAGAAACCATTTGCGCCTGCGTACTCTAGCTTGCTTGCCTCGGCAGCCATTTTACATCGCGGCACAACAGGCCTAAGCGAACTATTTATAAAGATAAACAGAACATAGTTAAGAATAAAGAATATAAGCCTTTTCGTTTCCCTCCCATCATTCTACGTACCCCAATTAAGTGTTACCTAGCAAAAGCGACATATAAAGCTATTTCTTACTTACCAACCGCTTTACTTTGCCACCACACAGTTTATTTTCAAGCACAAATCATGCAATTATTATTCTAATTAGTACGCAAATCATTAGATTTATGTTATCCACGTTAACAAATGTAAGTAAATTAGTTTGCACGGATATAGCGTGTTACCCATAACCCTTATGAGACCTACATGGTTGGTTATTTACTGAGACGTACCTGTGTGTTAATTATTCAACATAAACATTAGGAGGTTAAATTTTTTCGTTTACCCTGCTCCATCAACTCCCCCTTTGGTGATTTTTAATATCACCACAAAAACCCATGTTACACAATTTTGTCAGATAGCATATTTCTTGTCCAGTTTGTTTTTGTTAGTTTACACAACTGTATCCCTTTCATCTTGTCTCTTTGTTTTCTTATACATGTTTTCTTTTATTTCTTCTAGCTCTATTTCACCCATCTCTCTTTCTCTTTCTTTATTTATCTTATTTTCCTTTTCTATTTTATTCTGTCTTTTTCTTTTCTTTATACATACAATAATCAATTTTAATACTAGGACTATTAGTACTATTATGGTCGCTATTATTATGATTTTCCCTATTACTAATCTACTCATTCTAGTGAACCAATTTATTACTGAGGAAAAACTCTTACCAAGTTTTCCCAATGCATTTTCAACCTCCAGTGGAACAAGTTCTTTGTGCAAATTGGTAATATTCTTAATATACTTTTGTATATTTTCACTTTTGTCTGGAATATAAGTGCAACAATGTTGGACTTTCAGCATTCCACAGACTCCACCCTCTTTTGCCAAAAGAATGTCAAGGGCAAGTCGATTTTGCATCACCATAGCTCTCATGGCAACCATTTCGGTATTTACCATCAAGAACCCTCCAGCAGTATCTGTAGATAAACGATCTACTACTGTGGATAACTTCCGAATTTTAAATGCATTCAAAGATATTCTCACTGCTGGTATCAATGCTCCAAAAATATCACCTACTATTTCTGAAAAGCTCTCCCTTTTCCTACGTGTAAATGTCTTTACCATTTCGTGTGTTCCCTTTTCTGTTCTATCTACATGAAAAATCTTTGGAAAGACCAGGCCTAAGTAACATGATCCATACCAATGATCCGGCAACCTGTAATAAGCTCTGTTACCGCAAATATAATAGATTCCAGGAAATATTGGATCTTTTCCCCCTTTGAATCCCCAACCTCCTAAAATGTTATAATTGTCTTGGCAATCACTGGAACCCACGAAATAGTTGTCATATCTTGTTCTATTTCTTCTAATGCACAACCTTCCCTGTTGGGGCCAATCCAGAGACATAGCTGCATTTGTCTTTTTCTTGTCATGATTTTCTTCCTCAAACGCCCAAAGAGGTGTTTTTGTCTCTTCTATCACTTTTCTTTGAAATTTTACTCTTCTATCCTCGACCTTTTCTAAAAACACCTTTTCTTCATTCCTTAACTCACAGGTAAGGTTGTTTTTAACTGTAGGAGAGTAGGATCTGCTTCACATGGGTACCCCCACTTTTTGCTGATGCTTCACTGTTTTTCGACATTAGTCTGGCTGGGGCCCTGCTAATCAGAACCCCAGCCTAGCTGCTTCCTCTCTAAAATGGTTTCCATGTGCCTTAGGCACATCACTGATTGGAATCTGGAGTGCCCTTATAAGTCCCTAGTATATGGTATACTATGTACCAAGGGCATAGGTACCTCAGAGGCCTGCCAGGGGCTGCAGCATGTATTATGCCACCCCTGGAAGGCCATCCAAACTGACACCACAGGTCTGCTACTGCAGCCTGGGTAAGGTGGTGCATGCACCCCTTACTGTGATATAGGTTACCTATATCACTAAATACATACACACATATAAACCTATAAGTCACTCCTAAGGCAGGCCTTATCAATCCTAAAGGTAGAGTGCATGGTTCCTATGTGAGAGGGTGCCCCTGCATGAGCAGGGCCCCTCTGCAGCGTTCGGAGACCCTTCTCTGATGCTGTTTGTAGTGCAGCCTGACCATATACTCTTAAGCGCATTATAACCTCGCGTTAAATGATAACTTTGGAATGGCTGCACCTAAACATGTCGTGTTTGGTGTCAAACATCTTGGAATACTACCCCCCCGCCAATTCTGGCGGCGGGGGTAGCATTCCACCCTTCTAGAGGGAAAGACATGTTAACCCTGGCCTGGCCGGTAACTTCTTTCTAAAGCCCTGGCATCACAAAATGGATGTTGCTGCCACAGACACGAGTCTGGCCTCCTGCTGCTGGACGAAACTCCGGCAGGGGAGGCCTGGACAATAGGTTTCCTGTCCCAGGGAGGTGTGACCACCTCCCCAGACAGGATAATGTGTATTGGGGCTGGGCGGGAGCACTTTCGGGTGCTTTGAAGTCCTGCACTGGGGGCACATTTGGTGTCCCTTTGCATACCCCAGTTCAAACCGGATCAGGGGCTTGCAGCCCCTGCTTTGGCGCGAACTGGACAAAGGGAAAGGGGTGTTGCCACCCCTCTGCCCTGACCCACCCATAGGTGGGGCCACAGAGTAGTCCAACCCCTATCCTTAGTATAAGTATAGGAACCCAGTCCTTAGGACTTTAGATTATCCCTGGATGAAACTCTGAAACTGAATCCTGGACCTTCGACGCTCTACTACAAGATTAGAGGACTGAAGAATCTCCCTTGGGGTCAAGGAGTGACTCCCCTGCTTGGCAGGCACCAAAGAAGCATCTGTCCGGTTCGCACTTCTGAAGCTCCCGCCGGACGCCGAAGTCATCGCATCACCAGAGGTGGATTCTCAGACTTCCCCGAGGCTACCCTGAGTCCCCAGCAAAGCTGAGGCCCGTGGCTATCGTGGGTGACTTGAGACCGTGACCCCTGGGCACCGAGCACATTTGCAAGTGCATCCTCTTCTGGGTCTCCCAAGAAGTCGTGCTTTGGGCTCCGAGTAGCCCTAGCCTCCAGCACCAACTGCACCGAAGATCACTGGCCCCCACTCCACGAGTGTCCTGTGAGCCAGATCCACGTGCGGCGTCACGAGGCTCCTTCGCGGTCGCTAGCCCGTTGGCTAGTAGCCCTTAACGAAGGCCAATCTTTTTCTAACTTGGCATCCTGGTTGCTCCAGGCCTGCCCTCACTTACCCTCGCTGGGTGAGTTCCCCAGACCTTGCTGGTCTGCACCATCGACGATCTTCCTCTGCATCGAGACTTGCCGTTGCCAAGGCTTGTTGGGTCCAATCCGGTCGCCGACACCTCAGTACTCGACAGACATCGTGTACCAGCCCGAATCCTGCTCCTGGTCGCCGACAACGCCTCCTGGACCTCGTGGCTGAAGAGTCAAGACGACCGTCAACGCACCTGAAGCACTCGACATCGGTGGGCATCTGTCCATCGCCTTCCTGGTCACTGCACTGACTAGTGACCCAGACTCTGTCCCCTCTGCTTTCAGGTTCTCCAGAACTCCGAACCACTCTTGGATCCACCCGGACACTTTTCACTTGGTCGCCAGCAGCACATTGCAGCAGATCGCCATTCAAGTCGACGACGAAACCCGACCCCGAAAGGCACCTATGCACCCGGCTTCCCTGGGTGAGGTAACACGAGTACTCCGGTGCTCCCGTGGGTAGAGACTCTTCAAAGTCCTAGATCTCAAAGGGTTTGGTCCAAGTCCTCTTTTAAGTGTCCCTTTTCTCTAATTTCCCGATCACGACTTTCTCCATAGAAGTCAACGGTGTATCGCGGTTGTGTATTTACACTGCACGCGTCTCCCGTGGGTCCCCTGTGTCACTACCTTGGGTGGTTCCTTGTGGTCCAAGCACTTCTAGAGGCTCTAGGCCTAGTGTCTAGTTCAGTCGTGGTTCTTATACCACTTTATTGGTATATGGTTTGGTACGCCCCTAGGGCCCAAACGTGTATTTGTGCTATTACTGTGTTTAAATAACTTCTAACTTATGTACTTCGAACTCTAGCCTCATAAAGAGACTAGAGGGGTGTGTTTAGCAATAAATACATATATTTTGAATATATACCTGGTGTGGTGCTCTTTCATTTGGTCACTCAAGAGATTATAGACTGGTAAAACAAGCTGCTTTACATTCCTTCAAGACTTAGCCTGAAGCCTGCTCTCCATAGCTACCACTAGGATAGCTTTCAATAAGGTTGTCTTTAACCTATCTCCAATAAGGGGTTGTTTGGACTGGTGCAAGGTGCCCACTATAATTAGTGGACAGCATATACCAGGCCAACTTCTCACATTGGTGTGCACAGTGTGGGATTCCAGCTTGCTATTGTTTTACCAGATAATCTCAATTGAATTGATCAACTGAAAACCACTAAAGGTACCTAAGGTACATATAATTTAAGCTTAGAATACAGTAAGTTCTACTGAACTTAGAGTTGTGTGTTAAGGGATAGCACAACCCTTTCTACAACTCAAGAGAGTTTAGTAGGCCACACTAGAGTAGGTAGTGCATACACGACACCACACTAGTAATGTCTTTAAGGGTAGGATCTAAAGAATCCTTGCAGGAAGCCACTGAGCTTCCACCCTCCAAGTATGATACACTCCCATTCTTGGAATTGAGAGCTTTATGCAACTTGAGAAAAATAAGGACAGGCCAAAGTCCCACCACCCAACACCTTAAAGAGTTGTTGGTGGCTTATGACCTTAGTAAGCCCTTGGGGACTGAAGGGGTAGGAGCTGAGGGTGGGGCAGAAGATGAGGATGGGACCAGGGGTACCAGTACCCCAGCCCCCTCTGAAACTGGCCAGGAGGGCGACAATGGCCCTGACCTGGATAATCCAACCCCTCCTGAGGAAGATGAAGAGGATGATCAAGATGAGGCCCTCTTTGTCCCCCCAGGAAGGATTGTGAGTGTGCCCAGAAGGTCTAGGTCTTCTTCTCAGGAGTCTAACTACTCTGGCACCTCAATAGGGAGCTCTGTCTCATCTCATAGGAGGGAATCCTCTCATGAGAGAAGAAAGAGGCTGGTTCAATATGAGGAAGCTCAGCTTGAACTCAAAAAGAAGCAACTAGCCATAGACAGGGAGTCCCTAGATCTCTTTAGAGAGAGAAGAAAGTTGGGACTAGAGTCCCATGGTGGCAGCCATGTCCCTAGAGATAGGGACAGGTCCCATGACCATAGGAACCTGAGCAAGATTGTCCCTCCCTATCAGAATGGGGATGACATCCACAAGTGGATAACTGCTCTAGAGAGGGCCTGTAAGGTACAGAAGGTCCCTCAGGAGCAGTGGGCAGCAATCTTGTGGCTCTCCTTTGCTGACAAAGGTAAAGATCAGCTCCTCACTGTTAGAGAGGAGGATGCTGATAATTACAAGGTCTTGAAGAGTGCTCTTATTGATGGGTTTGGCCTAACCACTGAACAGTACAGGTTGAAGTTCAGAGATACCCAAAAAGCACAGACTCAAGACTGGGTAGACTATGTGGATTGTTCTGCCAAGGCTCTGGAAGGCTGGTTGATGGGCAGTAAGGTGTGTGACTTCTCAGGATTGTACAATCTGATAATGAGGGAGCAGATTCTTAATAACTGTCAAAATCAGCTGTTGTCTACCTGGTAGACTCTGATCTGACCTCTCCCCAAGAATTGGGAAAGAAGGCAGACAAATGGGTCAGAACCAGGGTGAAGCAGAAGGTACAGAACCAAGGTGGGGAAACCAAGAAGCAAGATGCTAAGAACTCTGACAAGGGTGGGGAGAAGGGTAAAGATCAAAAGTCTTCATCAGTCCCCCAAAAATCTTCTTCTGGTGGGGATTCACAGTCTACCAAAGGGAAAGGCCAAAGAAAACCATGGTGCAAGGTCTGTAAGCAAAAGACCCACTGGACCAGTGATTGCACCAAGTCCAAAGACTCCAGTCCAGCACCCACCAATGCCCCTAAGGCACCTGTTCCCCCTAGTACAGTTGGTGGGAGTGCTCCAGCCAAGGGTTTAGTAGGGTTCACCTTGGGTACTGAGTTGGGCTCTGACCTAGTCAGAGAACTGACTCAGGCTGTGTTAGTCTGTGATGGAGGCATGGATGTGACCTCCACTGTGAGTCCCAGTAATCTGGGCAAGTACAGACAACAGCCTTTAATCAATGGACGTGAGGCTTTGGCATTTAGGGACACAGGGGCAAGTGTCACAATGGTGACACAAGACCTTGTGAATCCTGGGCAAGTTATACTTGGTGAGATGTACCAAGTGACCAATGCTAGCAATGTCAGAACAGACCATACTCTGGCAGTTGTTAACTTCTCCTGGGGAGGGGTAACTGGCCTTAAGAAGGTTGTGGTGAGTGCAAACCTACCAGTCGAATGCTTGCTTGGCAATGACTTAGAGACTTCTGCTTGGGCAGAAGTGGAGCTCAGGACCCATGCAGAAATGCTGGGGATCCCTGCAGATGTGTTTGCTGTGACCAGGTCACAAGCCAAAATGTCTAGCACTGAACAGGCCTTGGATTCTGGAAGAATGGACCAAGTGCCTTCCAAGAGGAGGAGTAGTAGGGTTAAGGCAGTGCCTTCCCCTTGGCTCAGGAGGAAGATCAGTCCCTTGAGGGGATGATCTCAGCCCTGAAGAAGGAACTGTCCCAGAGGAACTTGAACCTGACCAGGTTGAGTTCTTGGGGACAGGGGGACCTTCTAGGGCAGATCTGAGCCAGGAGCAGCAGAGCTGCCCCTCCCTTGAACCCCTCAGACAGCAAGCTGCTGCTGAGGCTGCTGGGAAAGCTAGTGGTCCCCATACAGTGTATTGGGATGATGGACTCCTGTACTCAGAGAGTAGAGACCCCAAGCCTGGTGCTACCAGGAGGTTGGTTATACCTCTGAAGTTCAGGGGCTTCCTATTGACCCTAGCCCATGATATTCCCTTAGCAGGTCACCTGGGCCAGAACAAGACTTGGGACAGACTTGTCCCTCACTTTCACTGGCCCCACATGTCTGAAGACAGCAAGGAGTTTTGTCGCTCCTGTGTAACCTGCCAAGCCAGTGGCAAGGCAGGTGGCACTACAAAGGCCCCCCTGATACCACTACCTGTGGTGGGGGTGCCCTTTGAAAGGGTAGGGATTGACATTGTTGGTCCCATGGATCCCCAAACAGCCTCTGGGCACAGGTTTATCCTGGTGGTAGTGGATCATGCCACCAGGTACCCAGAAGCTATTCCCCTCAGGACCACTACAGCACCTGTGGTGGCAAGGGCCCTCCTGGGAATCTTCTCAAGAGTGGGCTTTCCTAAGGAGGTAGTATCAGACAGGGGTGCTAACTTCATGTCTGGGTACTTAAAAGCAATGTGGAAGGAGTGTGGAGTGACTTATAAGTTCACCACACCCTATCACCCACAATGCAATGGTTTAGTTGAGAGATTCAACAAAACCTTGAAGGGCATGATTAAA
Organism: Calotriton arnoldi; assembly: GCA_963921515.1. Lineage (NCBI taxonomy): Eukaryota > Metazoa > Chordata > Amphibia > Caudata > Salamandridae > Calotriton > Calotriton arnoldi. Next base: position 2,993,616 of record CAWUFW010001273.1, read on the forward strand.
GGGCTCCCAGAAAAGCTTAGGCGTAGATGGGACATACTCTTGCCCTGCCTTTTATTCGCATATAGGGAGGTGCCTCAGAAGGGGTTGGTTACAGCCCTTTTGAACTTCTGTTTGGCCACCCTGTGAGGGGTCCACTGTGCTTGGTGAAGGAAGGATGGGAGTTACCTCTCAAGCCCCCAAAGCAAGATATAGTGGACTATGTACTTGGTCTCCGCTCCAGGATGGCTGAGTACATGAAAAAGGCAACCAAAAACCTTGAGGCTAGCCAGGAACTTCAAAAGGCCTGGCATGACCAAAAGGCTGTTCTGACTGTTTACCAGCCAGGACAGAAGGTGTGGGTGTTGGAGCCAGTGGCCCCAGCAGCTCTCCAGGACAAATGGAGTGGACCCCACACTGTTGTTGAGCAGAAGGGTGAGGTCACTTACTTAGTAGACCTAGGAACACCCAGGAGTCCCCACAGGGTTCTCCATGTCAACAGGTTAAAACCATATGTGGACAGGGCAGACATGGGCTTGCTCATGGCTACTGATGAAGGGCAGGAGGAAGAGAGTGACGCACTCCCTGACCTGCTCTCACAGAACCCTGACGATGGGTCAGTTGATGGTGTAGCCTTGGCAGGCAGCCTCACTACCCAGCAACAAACTGATTGCAGGCAAGTTCTCAATCAGTTTAGACATATGTTTTCACTGACACCCAGTCAGACCACCTGGTGCACTCATGAAGTGGACACTGGGGACAGTCTGCCTATTAAAAACAAGATTTATAGGCAACCTGACCATGTCAGGGACTGTATCAGGACTGAAGTCCAGAAAATGTTGGAATTGGGAGTTATTGAACCCTCAGATAGCCCTTGGGCTAGTCCAGTGGTCCTTGTACCAAAACCTCACACCAGTGGTGGAAAAAGAGAGATGAGGTTTTGTGTGGACTACAGGGGTCTCAATGCAGTCACTAGGACTGATGCCCATCCAATACCCAGGGCAGATGAGCTCATAGATACTTTGGCCTCTGCCAAATATCTCAGCACATTTGACCTAACAGCTGGCTACTGGCAGATCAGACTAGCTGATACTGCAAAGCCCAAAACAGCATTCTCAACCCCTAGTGGGCATTATCAATTTGTGGTAATGCCCTTTGGTCTGAAGAATGCACCTGCCACTTTCCAGAGGCTGGTGAATACAGTTCTCACAGGTCTGGAAGCCTATAGTGCAGCATATCTAGATGATATTGCTGTCTTTAGCTCCACCTGGGAGGATCACCTGGTCCACCTCAGGAATGTTTTACAGGCCCTGCAAAAGGCAGGCCTGACTATCAAGGCCACTAAGTGCCAGATAGGGCAGAGTCAGGTTGTGTACCTGGGCCACCTTGTGGGTGGAGGCCAGGTTCAACCTTTGCAGAGCAAGATCCAGACCATCATGGACTGGACTGCTCCCACTACCCAGACTCAGGTGAGAGCCTTCTTAGGCCTGACTGGGTACTATAGGAGATTTGTCAAGGGGTATGGATCAATAGTGACACCCCTGAATGACTTAACTTCTAAGAAAATGCCCAAAAAGGTTCAGTGGACAGTTAGCTGTCAAAAGGCATTTGATGACCTGAAGCAGGCCATGTGCACTGCTCCCATTCTACAAAGTCCTGATTACTCCAAGAAGTTCATTGTTCAAACTGATGCATCTGAATTGGGGGTAGGGGCTGTACTGTCACAATTGAATGAAGAAGGTCAGGATCAGCCAGTAGCTTTCATTAGCAGAAGGCTGACCCCTAGAGAGAAACGTTGGTCAGCCATAGAGAGGGAGGCCTTTGCTGTGGTCTGGGCTCTGAAGAAGTTGAGGCCATACTTGTTTGGTACACACTTCCTGGTTCAGACAGACCATAAGCCCCTCTTATGGCTAAAACAAATGAAGGGTGAAAACCCCAAACTGCTTAGGTGGTCCATTTCCCTACAGGGGATGGACTTTACAGTGGAACATAGACCTGGGAGTAACGATGCCAATGCAGATGGACTCTCTAGGTACTTCCACTTAGAACATGAAGACTTAACTGGGCAAGGTTAGTTTAATGTCCATACGTTTGGGGGGGGTTGTGTAGGAGAGTAGGATCTGCTTCACATGGGTACCCCCACTTTTTGCTGATGCTTCACTGTTTTTCGACATTAGTCTGGCTGGGGCCCTGCTAATCAGAACCCCAGCCTAGCTGCTTCCTCTCTAAAATGGTTTCCATGTGCCTTAGGCACATCACTGATTGGAATCTGGAGTGCCCTTATAAGTCCCTAGTATATGGTATACTATGTACCAAGGGCATAGGTACCTCAGAGGCCTGCCAGGGGCTGCAGCATGTATTATGCCACCCCTGGAAGGCCATCCAAACTGACACCACAGGTCTGCTACTGCAGCCTGGGTAAGGTGGTGCATGCACTCCTTACTGTGATATAGGTTACCTATATCACTAAATACCTACACACATATAAACCTATAAGTCACTCCTAAGGCAGGCCTTATCAATCCTAAAGGCAGAGTGCATGGTTCCTATGTGAGAGGGTGCCCCTGCATGAGCAGGGCCCCTCTGCAGCGTTCGGAGACCCTTCTCTGATGCTGTTTGTAGTGCAGCCTGACCATATACTCTTAAGCGCATTATAACCTCGCGTTAAATGCTAACTTTGGAATGGCTGCACCTAAACATGTCGTGTTTGGTGTCAAACATCTTGGAATACTACCCCCCGCCAATTCTGGCGGCGGGGGTAGCATTCCACCCTTCTAGAGGGAAAGACATGTTAACCCTGGCCTGGCCGGTAACTTCTTTCTAAAGCCCTGGCATCACAAAATGGATGCTGCTGCCACAGACACGAGTCTGGCCTCCTGCTGCTGGACGAAACTCCGGCAGGGGAGGCCTGGACAATAGGTTTCCTGTCCCAGGGAGGTGTGACCACCTCCCCAGACAGGATAATGTGTATTGGGGCTGGGCGGGAGTACTTCGGGTGCTTTGAAGTCCTGCACTGGGGGCACATTTGGTGTCCCTGTGCATACCCCAGTTCAAACCGGATCAGGGGCTTGCAGCCCCTGCTTTGGCGCGAACTGGACAAAGGGAAAGGGGTGTAGCCACCCCTCTGCCCTGACCCACCCATAGGTGGGGCCACAGAGTAGTCCAACCCCTATCCTTAGTATAAGTATAGGAACCCAGTCCTTAGGACTTTAGATTATCCCTGGACGAAACTCTGACACTGAATCCTGGACCTTCGACGCTCTACGACAAGATTAGAGGACTGAAGAATCTCCCTTGGGGTCAAGGAGTGACTCCCTGCTTGGCAGGCACCAAAGAAGCATCTGTCCGGTTCGCATTTCTGAAGCTCCCGCCGGACGCCGAAGTCATCGCATCACCAGAGGTGGATTCTCAGACTTCCCGAGGCTACCCTGAGTCCCCAGCAAAGCTGAGGCCCGTGGCTATCGTGGGTGACTTGAGACCGTGACCCCTGGACACCGAGCACATTTGCAAGTGCATCCTCTTCTGGGTCTCCCAAGAAGTCGTGCTTTGGGCTCCGAGTAGCCCTAGCCTCCAGCACCAACTGCACCGAAGATCACTGGCCCCCACTCCACGAGTGTCCTGTGAGCCAGATCCACGTGCGGCGTCACGAGGCTCCTTCGCGGTCGCTAGCCCGTTGGCTAGTAGCCCTTAACGAAGGCCAATCTTTTTCTAACTTGGCATCCTGGTTGCTCCAGGCCTGCCCTCACTTACCCTCGCTGGGTGAGTTCCCCAGACCTTGCTGGTCTGCACCATCGACGATCTTCCTCTGCATCGAGACTTGCCGTTGCCAAGGCTTGTTGGGTCCAATCCGGTCGCCGACACCTCAGCACTCGACAGACATCGTGTACCAGCCCGAATCCTGCTCCTGGTCGCCGACAACGCCTCCTGGACCTCGTGGCTGAAGAGTCAAGACGACCGTCAACGCACCTGAAGCACTCGACATCGGTGGGCATCTGTCCATCGCCTTCCTGGTCACTGGCTAGTGACCCAGACTCTGTCCCCTCTGCTTTCAGGTTCTCCAGAACTCCGATCCACTCTTGGATCCACCCGGACACTTTTCACTTGGTCGCCAGCAGCACATTGCAGCAGATCGCCATTCAAGTCGACGACGAAACCCGACCCCGAAAGGCACCTATGCACCCGGCTTCCCTGGGTGAGGTAACACGAGTACTCCGGTGCTCCCGTGGGTAGAGACTCTTCAAAGTCCTAGATCTCAAAGGGTTTGGTCCAAGTCCTCTTTTAAGTGTCCCTTTTCTCTAATTTCCCGATCACGACTTTCTCCATAGAAGTCAACTGCGTATCGCAGTTGTGTATTTACACTGCACGCGTCTCCCGTGGGTCCCCTGTGTCACTACCTTGGGTGGTTCCTTGTGGTCCAAGCACTTCTAGAGGCTCTAGGCCTAGTGTCTAGTTCAGTCGTGGTTCTTATACCACTTTATTGGTATATGGTTTGGTACGCCCCTAGGGCCCAAACGTGTATTTGTGCTATTACTGTGTTTAAATAACTTCTAGCTTATGTACTTCGAACTCTAGCCTCATAAAGAGACTAGAGGGGTGTGTTTAGCAATAAATACATATATTTTGAATATATACCTGGTGTGGTGCTCTTTCATTTGGTCACTCAAGAGATTGTAGACTGGTAAAACAAGCTGCTTTACATTCCTTCAAGACTTAGCCTGAAGGCTGCTCTCCATAGCTACCACTAGGATAGCTTTCAATAAGGTTGTCTTTAACCTATCTCCAATAAGGGGTTGTTTGGACTGGTGCAAGGTGCCCACTATAATTAGTGGACAGCATATACCAGGCCAACTTCTCACATTAACTATAT